>CM076990.1:169458231-170850731 GCA_039090855.1 Macrothele yani
GAAAAGATAGTAGTGAAGGCGTTGCGAGAGCAATACCACCAGGATCCGGCGGTCCTTCACCCGGACTGGATCGGTCCTGAGACCAGCAGAGATCAGCTGTCCCTACGGGACCTTCTTCAACATGGCTGGGAACTTATGCACCCACAGATTTCATAAAAGACGATTTTAGTTCTTCCGATTGTATTTAATTCAAGAAAACTTTCTTTCAATAGAAAGAATCTGCAGCATTTTTAGCGCCCTCGTCGGTCCAGAGGCCAAAAGAGATCACTTGTCCCCACGGGACCTACTTTAACATGGCTGGGAACTTATGCACCCACAGATTTCATAAAAGACGATTTTAGTTCTTCCGATTGTATTTAATTCAAGAAAAGTTTCTTTCAATAGAAAGAATCTGCAGCATTTTTAGCACCCTCGTCGGTCCAGAGGCCAGCAGAGATCAGTTGTCCCCACGGGACCTACTTTAACATGGCTGGGAACTTTTGCACCTGCAGATTTCATAAAAGACGATTTTAGTTCTTCCGATTGTATTTAATTCAAGAAAAGTTTCTTTCAATAGAAAGAATCTGCAGCATTTTTAGCACCCTCGTCGGTCCAGAGGCCAGCAGAGATCAGTTGTCCCCACGGGACCTACTTTAACATGGCTGGGAACTTTTGCACCTGCAGATTTCATAAAAGACGATTTTAGTTCTTCCGATTGTATTTAATTCAAGAAAAGTTTCTTTCAATAGAAAGAATCTACAGCATTTTTAGCGCCCTCGTCGGTCCAGAGGCCAAAAGAGATCACTTGTCCCCACGGGACCTACTTTAACATGGCTGGGAACTTATGCACCCACAGATTTCATAAAAGACGATTTTAGTTCTTCCGATTGTATTTAATTCAAGAAAAGTTTCTTTCAATAGAAAGAATCTGCAGCATTTTTTAGCACCCTCGTCGGTCCAGAGGCCAGCAGAGATCAGTTGTCCCCACGGGACACCTACTTTAACATGGCTGGGAAGTTATGCACCCGCAGATTTCATAAAAGACGATTTTAGCTCTTCCGATTGTATTTAATTCAAGAAAAGTTTCTTTCAATAGAAAGAATCTGCAGCATTTTTTAGCACCCTCGTCGGTCCAGAGGCCAGCAGAGATCAGTTGTCCCCACGGGACCTACTTTAACATGGCTGGGAAGTTATGCACCCGCAGATTTCATAAAAGACGATTTTAGCTCTTCCGATTGTATTTAATTCAAGAAAAGTTTCTTTCAATAGAAAGAATCTGCAGCATTTTTTAGCACCCTCGTCGGTCCAGAGGCCAGCAGAGATCAGTTGTCCCCACGGGACCTACTTTAACATGGCTGGGAACTTATGCGCCCGCACATTTAATAAAAGACGATTTTAGTTCTTCCGATTGTATTTAATTCAAGAAAAGTTTCTTTCAATAGAAAGAATCTGCAGCATTTTTAGCGCCCTCGTCGGTCCAGAGGCCAAAAGAGATCAGTTGTCCCCACGGGACCTACTTTAACATGGCTGGGAACTTATGCACCCGCAGATTTCATAAAAGACGATTTTAGTTCTTCCGATTGTATTTAATTCAAGAAAAGTTTCTTTCAATAGAAAGAATCTGCAGCATTTTTAGCACCCTCGTCGGTCCAGAGGCCAGAAGAGATCAGTTGTCCCCACGGGACCTTCTTTATCATGGCTGGGAACTTCTGCACCCGCAGATTTCATAAAAGACGATTTTAGTTCCTTCGATTGTATTTAATTCAAGAAAAGTTTCTTTCAATAGAAAGAATTTGCAGCATTTTTTAGCGCCACATTTCGAATATTACATCGATTTTCTTCGTGTAAGTTTCCTTAAGGTTCCATCCTTCTTTTCATACGTAACTGGTTTCTGGAAAATTAAAATTAATGTGTAAGTCTTTTTTCACTTGTATGGCATGGTGTCATTCACAGCGCTTGCAACATTCTGAAATTTGCTGCCTGTCAGTTACATTTACCTACTTACATTCCACGTTTCTCTTGTCCTTGGCCTATGGATTCCCGACTTTTTAAAGTTCCATCTTTTCAAAAATTTACTCCCGACCTCTTGGTTTCCTCTTATGTTACGGGTTGTTTTTTCTCAACCCCTATTGACAATTGGCTCTCTTAAAATTCGCAAGGTTGTTGCCACCTGCTCATTTTCCCATTCATTTCAAAACTACGTATATTTGTTGCCTCCCCCTTATTTTCCCATTCATTTCAAGAATTATTTCTTTTGTTGGCATCCCCTCATTTTCCCGTTCATTTAAAAAATTCGTATTTTTGTTGCCTCCTCTCATTTTTCCCTTCATTTCAAAAATTCGTATTTTTGTTGCCTCCCCCTTACTTTCCCATTCATTTCAAGAATTATTATTTTTTTTGTTGCCCCCTCCCCTCATTTTCCCGTTCATTAAAAAAAATCGTATGGTTGTTGCCTCCTTCTCATTTTCCCATTCATTTCACACCGCCGGAACAATGGAAGTGACAGGATTACTCACCGTTCTCTTCTGGGTACCAATATATTCGGAGTCATACCGTCTTAACTTTGAAGAACTGATGTAATCTTCGAGTCCGGTGCTTTAGACGCTCTCCTGCATATGAAACCCGACGTCTTCTCGCAGTCTGACCGCCTAACATGCTACTACCTGTCATTAGAGAAGCATAAACCTCATTCAGATATGCCGACAGCAATCCTTTTTTTCCGAAATGGAGATATCCTCACCAAACCTTCTGCCATTTGCAAGTTTATGCAGCAATATTTCCTTCATTATGTTGTTCCATTCCCCTCTATTATATCAGCATAGCCTCTATTCTTCCAGAACTTATCTTCTGTGCCAGAACATCTTCGTCACGCCCTTGTCTCCCTTATCAAGGCAACTAAATTCGGGTGTGCCCTATCCTCAGTCTGTGTCACGAGTGCACCCTGACTCGATGGTCTCACAATTCCTTTTTATCTCGCCTTTCTTCTGCTTCTTCTCCTTCACCTCATTCGTTTTTACAATCACTCACTTAAAGGTCATTTTCTTCTATCCAGGTTCTTACAAGTACTGGCTCTCCTGCTGAAAAAAAGTAACTCTTATGCATTGCCAACTGGCGTACTATTACTATTTGGAATACACACGATGAGCCCTTATATTATGACCACCTACCTAACAAGCTGAAGGATCCCACTTTAGCCTACAGAACAGCTGCCACTCGGCGAGGCATCAATTCGATGAGGTGGTGATAGGTATCCTTGGGTAGCTGGTACCATAAAGCCAACAGCAAATCCTCCAGTTCCCGTACATTTCGGGGTGTTGGTGATTAAGCGCGAATCCGCTTTTTCAAATCGAACCCCAAATGTTTGATTGGGTTCATGTCAGGTGAATTTGGAGGCCAGAGCATAAACGGAAATTCACCAGCATGTTCTCGAACCACTCTTTTACGATTCTGGTAGTGTGGCATGGCGCATTATCCTGTTGGTAATGGCCATCACCAGCAAGGAACACAATTGCCATGAATAAATGAACTTAGTCCGCAACGATGTTCAGATACTTGACAGTGGTCAGGGATTGTGCTATACAGTGCATCCAGGTGCCAGCTTCCGTTGGTAATCGGCGTATCCGCGTGCGGAAACGTGATGCACCAGGAATCCTGATTCGTCAGAGCAGGACACTTTCTTCCAATCATCCACGGTCCAATCTCAATGCTATTGGGTCCATTTGCATGCGTTGTTGGGGATGACGTGCAGTGAGCGTGGTAATCCTGCTGGGTCTTCGGCTACGCAGGCCCATGCGCAGAAGGCTGCGATGAACTGTGTGCTGTGACACATTGCCCTGATCACCACTGTTGTAGCTGCGTGTGATTTGTCGCAATGTGGCCCTGCGATCGCTGTGAACAATGTGCGACAGTCTCCGCTCCCCTTTGACATCAATGAGCTGCGGACGACGACACGCGGCTGAACGACGGTTTGTCGTTTGGCCATCTATGCACCATTTTTGATACGTACTCACTACAGCGACACGTGAACAGCCCACAAGCCTCGCCGTTTCCGTGATCGTACTTCCGAGGCGCGTGCAATCACAATTTGTCCATCATCAAACTCCGATAAATCGGCAGCTTTTCCCATTCTGACTCTGAACACGGGAGTTTGTCTAGACATCTGCATAACCACCTTTGCGGATTCGGCAGAGTTCATACGCAGTGCTCAATTCTCGCCACGTGTTTCCTAACATCTCCGGAGTGATTTGTGCGGACGTTGCAGAAATTTTCACCTTCAAGTCATCCAGGCTTTGACGTTGTTGTGCGTAGACGATCTTCTTCACAAACCCTTACAAGAAGAAATCTGGGGCAGTGATATCCGGGAGTTTGCAGGCCAAAGAATAGGGCCATGATGGCTACACCAGTTGTGACTGAATGTGTTGAGGAAGTTCCTGACTTCCAGAGACCGGTGGGTTGAGGATCCGCTTGCTGTAAAAGGACATCGTTATCCAATTGTGGTATCAAGAAGATATGCAACATTCTAGGTATCGTCGTGGTCGTACAATGCCCTGAGAGAAGAACAAGTTAGTAAAATCATGCAATGTATTGATCCTGATACGCTTTCCAACATACCAGAAATCGTTACTCAAGTTATGAGGATAATGGCTGTGGAATAAATCTCGCTCCTGTTCCATGACCTTTGACTCCATTCCGATTATATTAAACAGAATTGGTTCAGTATACCTGCGGAACAACATGAGAAAGCTTTGTCGCAATCGAAGCATTTTTAGTCAAGTTATGAGGACAATGGCTGTGGAATAAATCTCGCTCCTGTGTCCTGACCTTTGACCCATTTCAAGGATATTCAATAAAACCGGTTCAGTGTATTTCCGGAACAATATGCTAAAGTTTTGTCGCAATCGAAGAATTTTTACTTAGATTGTGACGCATAAGGACAATGGAATGGATCCCGCTACTATGTCCTAACCTTTGAACCTATTTCGCCCATTTTCAATAAGGTTCGTCCCCAAGTGCTCCGCTACCACATACTAAAATCGAAATCTAACCATTTTTACGCAAGTTAGGACGCGTAACGTCATAACTTGCGTCCCTTGACGTTATGGATTCAGCTCCTATGTCCTGACCTTTGACCCATTTCGCTCATTTTCAGGAGGATTCGTCCCCAGATGGTTCCCTACCACATACTAAATTTCATCGAAATCGAACCATTTTTACGCAAGTTAGGACGCATAAGGGCAATGGAATGGAACCCGCTCCTATGTCATGACCTTTAATCCCATATCGCCTATTTTCAATAGGGTTCGTTCTCAAGTGATGCTCTACCACATACTAACATTTCATCGAAATCGAACCATTTTTGGCGCGAGTTATCGTGCGGACGGACAGACAGACTGACAGACAGACGAACAAAGCTGGAGCATATACGCTTCTTCAACCTACGGTTGGAAAGCGTAAACAAAAGACCGTACAACTGCTCACGGGTCATCTCGCACCACACATTTACTTTGGGGCTTGCTCTTCCCACTTCGCACCACCCATTTATTTTGGGGCTTGCTCTTTCCGCTTCGTAGAAAGCATGGGGATTCTGGCTGACCCAAATGATAGCGTTGTGCGTATTCACTCCTCCGCTCACATGAAATGTAGCCTTGTCTGTGAACAGCCATTGATCTAAAAAAGTGGTATTCGCTTCCATCTGGTCGCACATGAAGCAGGCAAGCTCGAAACGACTCATGTGGTCACACTCCCGTAGGGCTTCTACACGCTGTAAGCGTTACGGTTACATTTTCAGATAACGTCGCACCACGCATTGACACGTTTTGTACGGTACTGTCATCTCCAAGGAAAAGCGTCGTAGGCTTATCCGCGATCTACGCTCCAAGGCGGCGGAAACAAGGGCTTCTTTCGCAGGTTCACGCTTACGATCGCCTGAGTTGGGCTTCATAATGGACCCCGCTTCTTCAAATGTGCGATACCAAGGCATTATGCTCTCGTATTTAGGTGTCTTCCTGACTCCATAAATACGACAAAACTCTCGTTAAACAGCCGTAACACTATCAAACTTTGCATACCATAGGAAACACTTTGCGCGTTGTTAAACGGTCCCTACCATTTTCACTTTTGCCACGATGCTGTGAAGACGCGTAAGCACTGACTACAGCGCATCGAATTCCACTCTTTCTTGCTGTTCTGGTGCGTGCGCACTGATTACAGCGCACGAAATTCCCATCTTTTCTCGCTCTTTGGGCAGACTTTGACCTCCGTACAGCAGCGTTTACACAATTCCTTCCGCAGATGTTAGAAAACTCATGTCAAGAATTGAGCACCCGGTATGAACTCTTCCGAGTCCGCAAAGGGGATCATGCAGAGGCTTAGACAAACTCCCATCCATGAAGGTAATTCTGCCGAATAGTGACTTATTGTATTTGTTACAGTATTTTTTTAAATTATCCCTACCTGAACGGATCATCATGTATATGTAAAAATAAGCGCCCAATAACAAAGAACGAAGGACTATGTGATACACCATGTGAAGGGCCTCGGATCCTAGGCCACCCGCACTGAGTGCCCCACTGAACTGACGAACTTATGGGTTGATGCATAAGTTCATGCCGTTTTATTTCACGTGTGTTTCCCAGGTCAGTAGTGACGGTGCAGATGGCCAGTTGTATATCAAAAAGTAGCCAGTAATATCGTGTATCTAAATCATATTGCGTTGTGTGATTGTGGCTAATGTTTTTTTTTTTTTTTTTTTTTTTTTGGTTTTCAGGTCCGGAAGTATGGAGTGTCAAGTAGACATTTCCGACATCTGCTCCTCTACGAGTTTAACAAGGGATCCTCAGCCGACGAGGCTACTCGACAAATTTGTGCTGTGTATGGGGAGCATCTTCCCCATACACAGCACTCCGAGGACAGCCCGCAAATGGTTTGAGCGGTTCCGAGGTGGCAATTTTGACCTCAACGATTCTCCAAGCTCACGTCGCTCATCTCACTTTGATGGGGATCGTTTGAACCATCTCATATACTTGGATCCGCGTCAAGCTACACGCGAATTGACCACTGAGATGAACTGTGATCAGGCCACCGTGGTGCGACACCTGGAACGTATAGGAAAGATCCAGAAATTGGGGTCTTCGGTTCCTCACATTCTCACCGAGGACAACAAAAATCAGTGTGTTGCCATGTGTGGTACCTTGCTCGTCCGTTATCACGAATGCTCTCAGCAAAACAAAGCCTTTTTGTCACGTAGTGTTACTGGAGATGAAAAGTGGTGCCTGTACGTGAATTTCAGCCATCGGAGGGAATGGTTAAGCTTAAAGAAGACGCCCACATCACGTCCAAAACATGACCTTCATCCTGAGAAGATCATGTTGTGTGTCTGGTGGGACATGGAAGGCATTATTCACTGAGAAATGCTGCGGAGAAATCGGACCATCAACACTGCACACTATTGTGAGCAACTCCGCCGTGAGGAGGGAGCAATTCAGCAGAAACGGCCGCCTCGGCGCCATGGTGTATTTCAACATGACAACGCACGCCCTCACACTGTAAATGTGACCAAAACGGCCATTAAGGACGTGAAATGGGAGATCCTTCCCCATCCGGCCTATTCCCCAGATGTCGTCCCTTCAGACTATCACCTGTTCCGATCTCCGTCAAATGCATTCCGTGGCAGAACGCTCAATAATGATGTTGATCTCCAGAATTTCCTTGATGATTTCTACGCAGCAAAACCTGCACGTTTTTTCAAGAATGGCATTGCAGATCTATTCAGACGTTGAAACACCGTGGTAAACAAAGGGGGGGAGGATACATAGTTGATTGATTCCGTTTTCCCTTCTGATGTAATACATTCCAGTAGTGCGGTGTAAAAAACGTCATGAACTTATGCATCAACTCAATAATTACATTAACACTATTTTTACAAAACACGCTGAAAATTGGCGATGAATTAAAAGGTCGTGTGCTAAAAATCTAAATTGTGTGGCCTCTTTTTTTTATTAAGGTAGCAAATTTAACTATAAATAAAGATGGCGGCGTTTAAAAAGCTCAAATCGTTTCTACGTGTATTTAACTTTAGGTAGTCCATTCTCAACAATTTCGAGGCAGCTTGAGATGCGTATCTATCGTGTGTGTGTTGTGTATCTTATCTAGTTCTAAAGCACTCCAGGGAAGCCATCAATACCGCAGTTTTCGTGCTAATGTGTTGCACCTCAAAGGCGCCAACCTTCCTCGACTTTGATTCCAATGTTTTCCTGTTACGGATTTTCTGAACCAGTCTCTTGACCCATTTAACTACTCGTATTAGAGATTCTGTGCGGCCATTGAATAATTACAAGTCCTGCACCGAAGCTGCAGAATGAAGTTCGCTTCCTGAATAACTTTTGGTCAGCTTTTCAGATAACTTCGCCATTAATTCAACACGAGAGAAAACAAGAGAGGGAGAGAGACAGAGAAAGAGATTGCAAATTACTGTTATTAATTCATCATATCGCAATGCCAACTAGTCTATATTTCAGAAAGTAGGAAAAGCCTTTGTACAGCATTTTGCAAACACAAGGTAAATACACATTAAATATGAATATCGTATAATCTTGCTCAAAAAGGCGGAAATCTCTTTTCGTTAAAATTAGGTACGAGAAGATTTTACATCAATGCAAAGCTATTCCTCGCACTGCAACGTCGGAAAACAGATACTAGTATTGCACGGCTGCAACCTTGTCCAGAGAACACACGCACAGGGAGACGTAAAAACGCGTGACGTGATTTTCATGAAGGCAAGTGTGCGTGTAATGTAACGCACCTGTGGGATGTAACGCCAGTAAATCATAGAAAGAGAAAAAAGTGAACTACAGTGTTTTCGAACTACTTTGAATCGCACACATTGAACCCTATTGAAATACTTTTGCAAACTATCCAGCAAAAGAAAAGCGTACATCAATGTATAATTTTTTTGAATCTGGAATGAATTAAACCGTAATACTAGAATAGATCCCATATGAAGAACACAACTACGAGTCAACAATATTTAAGATTATTTTGGTGGATTTAGGAACGAGGAAGGAAGCGTTGCATGTACTTAAGGACCAGATCACTATGACTGCCAATGTTTCCATGGGTGCATGCGTCATACAAGATGTCATCATCATCATCATCATCATTGTCAACCGTTATCAATCCACTGCTGGACGAAGGTCTCCCCACGTTTCCTCCACAACGGTCAGTCTTGTGCGAGTCTCTTCCATGTCACTCCTGCATACTTTCGAATTTCATCCACCCATCTCCCATGTGGTCTTCTTCTGAGTCTTTTCCTGTCCCTTGGAATCCAATCTAAAATTTCGGCTGTCCATCGATGGTCTATCCTTCTGGCAGTATGTCCAGCCCATTGCTCGTTCGTGATAGACGTAGTGTTGGTGGCTCCAATATTTTATGCGTTTTAGTGTGGAATACCTTGTCCCTCACTCACCTGTTGCGTGGCCCGGCTGTCTAAAGGTACTGTGTACGTTTTGAGCTACTTTTCTAGCGTTTTCATCCGCATATTAGTTCATATTCATCCGTTTTCTTATCGTTTGCTCGTTTGTTTACGTTTGGAAGCTGCCAACATGGCGGCTTCCGGTATTTCGTTATCATCTATGGGCGTGGAGGATGCACGTCACGTCACACTTCCCACGTCCATGGAAGTTAACATACTCTCGTCCTCAGATGTGTCTGCTCAGTTGCCTTCCCAGCTTTCTAGTACTCCTGCACCGGTGCCTTCACTGGACTTGGATGCGCTTTCTTCTTCAGCTCCTGCATCTGTCTCGGTGCCCTCCCTGGGAACTACTGATTCTACTGCCTTGCCTTCGGCCTGTGCTTCTCTTCCCTCACAGCCTTCTGTGCCTGCCGGTTCCGAACAGACTTCTCTTCCGAGGACGTCGTTTGCCTCTAAAGTGCAACGAGGCGCTACTTCTACGTCCGATTCCTCTCAACCAGATGGTCTTTTGCAAGCAACACCTATTATTCAGGTATCCAACCACAAGGTGAAGGTAACGATTGATGACAATTCGCAGATTGGCCGTGAGTTCCATAACCTCCTGGATAGAGGTGTGCTCTTTCATGCTTTACCAAATACTCCATTGCCACGCTACATGGAAGCCCTCTCGGTACAGTTCAATCACAAGGAGGATGCTGACTTTTTTCTAGCTAACGGACTTTCGATTGGGACAAACCATCTCATCCCGTCGCCTCTTTCCAAGAGACCGGTGAACATCACGTTCTATCCTGTTCCACAGGAAGTGCCGGATACTGCACTTCCTCTCCTTGTCAGTCATGTTTGTAAAATTGTTGGCAAGGTCCGTCGCCTTTCTGACGCTCCCCGCGGAACTCGATTTGCACATGCTACAGGACTTCGCCGTCAGTTATTGGTCTTCTTTTCCACCGAGAAAGCCTTGACGGATTGCCCTACAGAAGCTACTGTTGAAATTGGCGCACGAACGTACAGTTTCAAGGTTTTCACTGCTCACTATTGTACACACTGTATAACACAAAATCACACCACTGCCTCCTGTGACCGCGTTCGACGTGGACGTTCATCAAGTTCGCATCCCACTGCTGACCACATTGGTCTTTCTACTATCCCCACTACCGGTAGTTTGCCCGACGCGAATTCTTCGTTTCTCCGTCAGACGAACATTTCCGTCACGGACAATGCTGCCTTTCCTCCTCTCCCGACCCGTACGATTGTGCATCCACCTTCAAGATTGACAGAGTTGTCTTCGACTACAGATGTGTCTACAGCGGAGTGTTCCGATCCGGGTGTGTTGAGTGGTGGTTTGGCGGATCGGCCGTCTGGCTCTTCTCCTAGCCTCTCGGATATCGGATCTCCATTTACAACCTTGTCTACCATACCCTTGTTGCAACATCTTCCTGAAGCCTCGGCTGTTGTACCAGTCTCCACTGAGGCAGCTCAGCTACGTGCTGCTTCTTCGGCTACGTTCGTTTCCTCGTCTCCTGACTTGGGAGGTGAGCCTGATCAACTAATGGATACATCCGCGTCAGCTACTTCTTCGAAGCGGATTGGAACTTCCACAGGCGCTGTAAAACAGAAAAAGTTAAAACAACTTTCTGTGCCACATTCTGAGGATTCATCTAGTATTCCCGAGGTTTCCGGTTCCGGTGTTTCTCCACCTGATATTTCTTCAAACAGTATGCTTCTCCGCTCAGGTCCTGTCAATCCTCTCTCTGATGCTGAGGTTCTACAGGCAGATGATACGTTTCCTCCAGTTCCTGACCCACTGTCCAGACAGCAACTTTTACGTCTTTTTCAACCTGCGCGTACGATTGTTGGTTCTGAAGAATTCCTTCACTCACCTGATCTGGACCTGTATGCGGCGGTAACGCAATTAGAAGCTTATGTGTCACTTTTTAAATCTCTGTGTGCCACCGATCCTCGGTATCAGCCTTTTTTGAGACGTTACACGCGCCGTCTCGCCTCCTTGAAGGAGATCGTTGATAGGCATATATGTGATACCTTCTATCCTTTTACCGATGACCTTTAGCTCTCTTCCTCACACCGATTACTTTTTGTTCTCTCAATGCTAGGGGATTTGCGAACCCGTTCGCAGATTCCCTGGTTTTGCAGACTTAGTGCATGTTGATTCTGATGTTTTCCATGTGTGTTTTTACTGTGATTCACAAGTCATGTATTGTAAATTTGCTTTATTTGTGTGTTTGGCTGTGTTTCACAAGTAATGTATTTTAAATTTGCGATAATTGCGTGTTTTTGCTGTGTTTTCACAACTAATCGGTCTCGTTACTTGTGTGATCTCCTCATTATCTCATCATTATCTTATCTGTTGTTTCCTGAATTTGTGCCTGTTTTTAAAATACCTATAATTGTGAGTGTTTGCTGTGTTAGTGCTTTCCTCTATCGCGGATTATTATAGTGGTACGTTTGTTACCTTTGTTATTTTTATATAGTTGCTGAGGTACTCCATGTTGTTTTGCTCTCTAACCACAATTCAGTTCCGTTCGGTTGATTTATGATAGCATAGTACATTTCATGCATTTGTGCACATGTGTTATAGTGTTTAACATGCCGTTAGGTCTTTCATTGTTCGTGTGCATATTCATTTCCTTTCTCTGTAACGTTGTGCTGCATCGTGGATATACTTACTTTCCGCACTGTTGTTTTCTGTACTGCAGCTTTTAATGAATCTCCTATGTCTGTATTTCGTTATAGCAATCAACTGGGTACCACTATGGTACCCACAGTTACCAATACCAATACCATTGCCATTTCAGGGATTTAACTCTGATCATGATGTTTTCCACTCTTGTCATTTTTCGGATCCACGAGTTTCTCTTCTTATCTCTCCTGGTTACACCAAGCATCCACCTCTCCATGCATCTTTGAGTTGTCTGCAGCCTTTGTATGTCTCTTTTACTTAAGGTCCACGTCTCTGCACCATACGTAAGCACTGGAAGGATGCATTGATCAAACACTTTTCTTTTAAGACATAATGGCATATTGCTCTTGAAATTTATGCTGTTTCTTCCAAAAGCTCTCCAGGCAAATTTTGTACGCCGATTAATTTCTTCATCAATGTGACCCTCACTTGATATCTGCTGTCCAAGATAAACGTACGTGTCTGTTATCTCCAGCTTTTTTTCATCAATCGATAAATATTCATTTCGAGTAAAAGCATTGAACATCACTTTTGTCTTCTGAAAGTTCATTTTTAATCCCACTTCTTTACACTTGTCAGCAAGTTCCTGAATCATACTCTGCAGCTCTGATGGGGTAGTTGCAAAAATGACTACGTCATCAGCAAAACGAACGTGGGTTAGATAATCTCCATTAATCTTTATCCCCTTGTTTCCCCAGCTCAACGACTGAAAGACACCCTCCAATTTAGCATTAAAGAGCTTCGGAGATATGGTGTCACCTTGTCTCACTCCCTTTACAATTTTTATGTGTGTTGTATTCTCAAACAGCCGAATCTTTGCACTTGCATTTTCATAGATGTTATTAATAATATTAATGTATGCATCTTCAATACCGCAGGATTTCAGAGCCATTGTAACTGCTGATGGTTTCACCGAATCAAAGGCTTTTTCATAATCGATAAAAGTCATGCACAATGGAAGTTCATATTCCCTCGCTCTTTCAATTAGTTCTCTCAGTACGTGGATACGATCTATTGTGCTGTAGCCACTCCTGAATCCAGCTTGTTCTCTCGGTTGAGCCATGACAAGTATTACCTTCAAGCGGTGTGAAAGAACTTTAGTGTATTTTATAAACCACTGATAGGAGGCTGATAGGTCTGTAGTTCCTGAGATCCTCAATGTCACCTTTTTTATGTAGCAGGATCATTGTAGCGTTGTTCCAATCCTCAGGTATCTTCCCTTCATTAAGACATCGAGTGAAAATTTGGGCGAGTACTGTTTCGATTTCTCCACTTGCTTCTTGTACGATGTCTACAGTAATTCCATCTTCTCCTGGAGCTTTTCCCCGCTTCATGTTCTTGATTGCATGTGCAACTTCTGCTGGGAGGACTGGAAGAACTCTGGTACTGGTATCTTTCACGATGTCTGGAGTACATGTATCATTCCTTTCATATAATTTGGAGTAGAAATCTTTCACTCTTGTC
The DNA here is from genome assembly GCA_039090855.1 of Macrothele yani. Lineage (NCBI taxonomy): Eukaryota > Metazoa > Arthropoda > Arachnida > Araneae > Macrothelidae > Macrothele > Macrothele yani. The sequence goes on from CM076990.1 coordinate 169,471,839, forward strand.
AAAATTTCGCCTCTATTTCTTGTTACAGGATCATCTTCTTTTCTCTGTGCCATAATCTGTTTTCTTCCCTTACTGAGATGTCCCTTTGCTATATTTAGGCTTTGGTTGTTTTCAGTTACTTTCCTCACTAGTTCAGAGTTGAATTTCCTAACGTCTTCAATGATACTTTTTCGCACTGTCTTGCATAGGTCTATATATTCCACTTTGGAAGTCACATCTTCTTTAGTTGTCCTCATCTCTCTTCTTTTTTACATCAACATTTTGGTTTTTGCTGATAATTTGTTCACATGCAACTTGTTCTTAGACCCAGCTAATTTTGTTGCTGTTTCCATAAGAGCTTTGGTTACTTTCTGTTGATTTCAGAAATATCCACTTCTTCCGATGTTAGGCCTTCTATAACGAATTTTTTGTTACACATAATAAAATCAATTTCACTTGTCGTTCCATTTGGATGTCTCCATGTTCATTTCCTGTGTGGCTTTTTCTTGAAAAAGGAGTTCAAGATGAAAAACCCTTCTGCCTCTGCAGACTCAACGAGAGTATTTCCACGCTGGTTTCTGTTGCCGTGACCGAATTTACCTACTGAAATTTCATTCTGTTGCCGTTGCCTTATTTTTGCATTGAAATCTCCCATAATTATCTTCAAGTGCTGTTTACCTTTATTATTTAGATCACAAATTTCCTCACAAAATTCTTCAACGTCTTCTTCAGGATGACTTGTGGTGGGTGCATAAGTTTGAATAATCTGGGCCTGGTATCTTTTCGAGAGTTGGATAATGAGTCGTGCAACTCTGTCAGAGGAACTTTCAACTTCTACGATTTTATCTTTCAGTTTCTTGTTTATTATAAATCCAACACCACTAGTTCCGCCAGTATCTGTCCCACGATAGTTGAAGAGATGTCCACTTTTCAGTTAAATGAGATCTTCTCCTTTTCTCCTTACCTCACTTAGCCCGACGATGTCCCATTTGATCCTTTGTAGTTCCTCTTCCAATTCAAGAAGCCTTGAATCAGAAGATAGGGAGCGTCCATTATACGTAGCCAAGGTCAGCATCAGATGGCAGCGTAGTTTGGTCCTCCGGGGATTCTTAGCACCCTCTGCCTTCATGTCGCTCTGGCCGCTGCCTTGGCCAGGTACATTTCAGCTGCCGGAGACTGAGGGCCAAGATTTAAGTTGTGGAGTCATTTTCGAGGGGTTCGGCCATAACTCATCACGCTGGCCAAGCGGGTTGGTGAGTGTGGGATAGCATTTCCTCTAATCCCGATGGTATAGTTATACCGCTATTGGCGGTCGTCAGAGCCCCTTTAGTGTTAACAGGATGCACCACAAGAAGGCAAGGTTGACATTTGTCAAGGAGAGGTTGTGATGTTACGCCATCACCTGACCTTACATCCCTACAACATGTACACTGTAAAAAATAAGTAGTAGGAATTCACGGAAAATTTCTTTAAATAAATTGTATTAAAGTTGCCTGCAGGTTTCTGATTTATAACGCAATTCCGTTTTAAAAATACTCCTCTTCTAGAAACGGAAATCTAAGTATTTCAATATATTTTTCGTTGTCACTTCTGTTTTTTAATACAGAAATGGCAGTTCCGGGTTTTTCCGTTTTTATGCAGAATTTATGGTTTCCCAAAACTTGAATTTTGGATTTCTCCTTCCCTATACGGTACAAACTTCGGCTGCCACTCCTTTTTTTCCAGCCTACATCCATTAATCGTATTCTTGGACTTTTTTTCTGGCCTACGTACAAAGTACGGAAGTACTTCTTGTTGCCCGGGATGAGGATTCAGACTGTGATAATTTGCTCGCAAGTAATAAGCGCTGCCTACTGAGCTAGGAAACCACCTACTATCAGCTCGCGTTCAAGGTAGAAATAAAGAGAACTGGTGTGGCGAGAAGAGGAAATCTTTTTCGCTATGAATGCGGGTTAATTAGTCGTTTCATTTTCTGTAGGAGCTGATTATTTTTCTGAGTAGGTTTATAAAAATTTTATTTTTTCTGTTACACATTTTTTTTTCAATCTGATTTTTCAAAGCAACAGAATACTCTGAAACTGAAGATTTTTTCAAACTGACAATGACTTTTTGTTTTACTTCGGGCTTAACGTACTGTGACCAACCGATTGGTTTATAAGCAGTCTCCCGTGCCTAAGAAAATGGCTTTCAATTATGTTTAAGAAAAGATGATATGTACCACTTTATGGTATTATTTCACAAAATTCCTGCATATAAAGCATACTCTTGATGCAGACGGATGGTCACTGCACCTATGCTAACGAAGGTACATCCGCAGAAAAAGCTTACGTTTGCATGGCAGTATAGGAACTGGTCCTCCGCTGACTGGCAAAGGATTGCCTTTTCCGATGAGTTATGTTTTCTGCTTCATCAAACGGATGGACGTTGGCGTATTAAGCGAGCAACATCGGAGAACAAACACTCTTCAACCATTGCTGGAAAAACACTAGCTGGTGGGTGCAGCGTTATGGTCTGGGAAATGTTTTCGTGGCATTCCCTGGGTCCACTCATACCTGTGGAAGGCACTATGGACCGAATTCGTTATGAACCCCACTTTGCAGACCACGTACCCTCATACATGCTGATTGTCTTCCCTGGGACGGATGGAATCATCCAGTCCGACAATGCGACATTGTAAACTGCTAGCAATGTCCGAGAGTGGTTGGAAGAGCACGATGAAGACTTCAAAGTATTTCCCTGGCCCCTTAATTCCCCAGACTTAAACCCGATTGAGAATCTGTGAGACCACCATGATCGTGATGTTCGCTCTATGGATCCTCCATCACGCACCCTCCGGCAGAGATGCACTGCAGTCAGCATGGCTCCACATACCTGAAAACACCTTCCAGCACCTTATTGGGTCACTCCCAGCTCGTTTAGCTGCTGTCCCCGCTTCCCACGGCGGATACTCCGGATATTAGCTGGTGGTCACAATAATGTAACTCAACCGTATATATTGACGGAACGGGAAGGGTTTCCCAGTACGAATTCCGTGCAGTGAGGAAAGGGAACGACTTGTCGGATTTTGAACTGGCTATGAATGCCAGCACGAGATTGGCGGGTTACAGCATTCCAGCAACTGCAAGTATTGTTGGCTGTTCGAGGTGAGTCGAAATGGATCGAGATGAACGCCAGGTGGCAAGAAAACAGATTCAGTTAACGGCAGGCTGCATCCAGAGCGACGAAAGAAACATTTCTGAGCACACGATCTAACAGACGCTCTTGTGGGTGGACCTAAGGTGTCGTCATCCAGCTTACGAGCCTGTGTTGACGGCCAGTTATCGACAGCTGCGCCTGCAATGTGCGCAAGAGAACCGTGACCGGACACTAGACGGCTGGAAAAGAATCACGTGATCCGATAAATCAGGTTCCAATTCCAACATGCCAATGGCCAGGCCCGTCGATTTTACGCATGCAAACAACTACAGCCAGGCTGCACTGCTGGACAGAAGTTGACTGGTTACGGCAGCATCGTGGTATGAAGATTTTTCACATTCAAATTTTCTCCTCGTGCCCTTTGAACGCACCTGGGGTGTCGCTAGACTTAGAACTTCGTGAGGGGAGAGGGACTAGGCAGTGCTTAATTGTTTTCACTACCTCGTACTCCAGGGCCGTAGCCAGAAAGAATTTTCGGGGAGGGTTTTTAAATTCGAAAATTAATTTTCACCGTACGTTATACATATGTTAATTTTTTTCTCTGTCACATTTTACTTGCATGTGAAAACTTCTACATATTTAATATTCCCTATTTTTCAGATACTGACTTGCATGTTATACTACTTACAGAAGTATATTGATTTATCCACCATCTCTTTATTTCAGTACGGCGTTTTGAGGAGGGTTTAAATCCCCAAAACAGTGGCGTAACTAGAAATGTCACATTGGGGGACTTAGAGGGGCTTAAAGAGAAAAATATCTCATCAATAGTTGCTCACGGTTCGTACTCTTATTTTTAAGACATAAATAAAAATTAAGCACCTTGTCTTTTTTCAAGTCGGAATAAGAACACGGGAACACGGAGCGACGTTTCAAAGGAGAGTCTCGGCGTCCGCTCGCGGTGTAACTTGAGATGGGAGTTCTAATGGGTTGTGCCAGGCGGTGCAATTTTTTTATGCCTTATGCGGCTTTCGTAGTTGCACAGATTCATTCCATCTGTTCCTGGCATATTCGTCATTTAATTTTTCTCCGACTTGATGAATTTCTCTGTGATGGTGTATCAGGGATTAAATTATCTAAGCTACGGTAGGAATGTTTTCTCAGAGGTCTTTTCCATTTTGGGAGCCGATTGGACCAGTGCTTCTTTCAGGACTTTTTGGCCGAAGGGGGGGGGACAAATGGAACCCTAGAGGTGGCAAGTTTTCCATTTGCTATATATATATATATATATATATATATATAATTTTCAAGTGCTGCTTACCTTTATTATTTAGATGACAAATTTCCTCATAAAATTCTTCAATTTCTTCTTCAGGATGACTTGTGGTGGGTGCATAAGTTTGAATAATCTGAGCCTGGTATCTTCTCGATAGTTGGATAACGAGTCGTGCAGCTCTGTCAGAGGAACTTTCAACTTCTACTACTTTATCCTTCAGTTTCTTGTTTATTATAAATCCAACACCACTAGTTCTGCCAGTATCTGTCCCACGATAGTAGAAGAGATGTCCACTTTTCAGTTCGATGAGATCTTCTCCTTTTCTCCTTACCTCACTTAGCCCCACGATGTCACACTTGATCCTTTGTAGTTCCTCTTCCAATTCAAGAAGCCTTGAATCAGAAGATAAGGAGCGTCCATTGTACGTTGCCAAGGTCAGCATCAGATGGCAGCCTAGTCCGGTCCTGCGGGGAATCTTAGCACCCTCTGCCTTCATGTCGCACTGGCAGCTGCCTTGGCCAGGTACATTCCAGCTGCCGGAGACTGAGGGCCAAGATTTAAGTTGTGGAGTCATTTTGGAGGGGTTCGGCCATAACTCACCACGCTGGCCAAGCGAGTTGGTGAGTGTGGGATAGAATTTCCTCTGATCCCGATGGTATAGTTATACCGCTATTGGCGGTCGTCAGAGCCCCTTTAGTGGGAACAGGATGCACCACGAGAAGGCGGGGATTTGACATTTGTCAAGGAGAGGCTGTGATGTTACGCATCACCGGAGATTTCAATGCAAAAATAGGGCAACGGCAACAGAATGAAACTTCAGTAGGTAAATTCGGTCACGGCAACAGAAACCAGCGTGGAAATACTCTCGTTGAGTTTGCAGAGGCAGAAGGGTTTTTCATCTTGAACTCCTTCTTCAAGAAAAAGCCACACAGGAAATGGACATGGAGACATCCAAATGGGACGACAAGTGAAATTGATTTTATTATGTGTAACAAAAAATTCGTCATAGAAGACTGCAGTGTGCTAAACAAGTTCAACACAGGTAGTGACCATAGATTGGTGAGATGTAAGATGCACCTCAACACTAAACTTGAACGTGGCAAGCTCATAAGACAAACAAAATCTATTGACATAACAAACCTTAAAAAACACCATAATACCTTCAAGTTGGAACTGAAGAACAGGTTCTCTGCTTTAGAAGGCCTAACATCAGAAGAAGTGGACATCTCTGAAGTTAACAGAAAAGTAACCAAAGCTCTTATAGAAACAGCAACAAAATTAGCTGGGTCTAAGAACAAGTTGCATGTAAATAAATTATCAGGAAAAACGAAAATGTTGATGCAAAAAAGAAGAGAGATGAGGACAACTAAAGAAGATGTGACTTCCAAAGTGGAATATATAGAGCTATGAAAGACAGTACGAAAAAGTATCTCTGAAGACGTAAGAAAATTCAACTGTGAACTAGTGAGGAAAGCAATTGAAAACAACCAAAGCCTAAAGATAGCAAAGGGACATCTCAGTAAGGGAAGAAAACAGATTATGGCACTGAGAAAAGAAGATGGTTCTGTAACAAGAAATAGAGGCGAAATTTTGACAAGAGTGAAAGATTTCTACTCCAAATTATATGAAAGGGATGATACATGCACTCCAGACATCATGAAAGATACCAGTACCAGAGTTCCTCCAGTCCTTCCAGCAGAAGTTGCACATGCAATCAAGAACATGAAGCGGGGAAAAGCTCCAGGAGAAGATGGAATTACTGTAGACATCATACAAGAAGCAAGTGGAGAAATCGAAACAGTACTCGCCCAAATTTTCACTCGATGTCTTAATGAAGGAAAGATTCCTGAGGATTGGAACACCGCTACAATGATCCTGCTACATAAGAAAGGTGACATTGAGGATCTCGGAAACTACAGACCTATCAGCCTCCTATCAGTAGTTTATAAAATCTTCACTAAAGTTCTTTCACACCGCTTGAAGGTAACACTGGACATGGCTCAACCGAGAGAACAAGGTGGATTCAGGAGTGGCTACAGCACAATAGATCATATCCATGTGCTGAGAGAACTAATTGAAAGAGCGAGGGAATATGAACTTCCATTGTGCATGGCTTTTATCGATTATGAAAAACGCCTTTGATTCGGTGGAAACCATCAGCAGTTACAATGGCTCTGAAAACCTGCGGTATTGAAGATGCATACATTAATTATATTAATAACATCTATGAAAATGCAAGTGCAAGGATTAGGCTGTTTGAAAATACAACACACATAAAAATTGGAAAGGGAGTGAGACAAGGTGACACCATATCTCCGAAGCTCTTTAATGCCACATTGGAGGGTGTTTTTCAGTCACTGAGCTGGGAAAACAAGGGGATAAAGATTAATGGAGATTATCTAACCCACGTTCGTTTTGCTGATGACGTAGTCATTTTTGCAACTAGCCCATCAGAGCTGCAGAGTATGATCCAGGAATTTGCTGACAAGAGTAAAGAAGTGGGATTAAAAATGAACTTTCAGAAGACAAAAGTGATGTTCAATGCTTTTACAAGAAATGAAGATTTATCGATTGATGGAGAAAAGCTGGAGATAACAGACACGTACGTTTATCTTGAACAGCAGATATCAAGTGAAGGTCACATTGATGAAGAAATTAATCGGCGTACAAAACTTGCCTGGAGAGCTTTTGGAAGAAACAGCATAATTTTCAAGAGCAATATGCCATTATGTCTTAAAAGAAAAGTGTTTGATCAATGCATCCTTCCAGTGCTTACGTGTGGTGCAGAGACGTGGACCTTAACTAAAAGAGACATACAAAGGCTGCAGACAACTCAAAGCAGCATGGAGAGGTGCATACTTGGTGTAACCAGGAGAGATAAGAAGAGGAACTCGTGGATCCGAAAAATGACAAGAGTGGAAGACATCATGATCAGAGTTAAATCCCTGAAATGGCAAATGGGCTGGACATACTGCCAGAAGGACAGATCATCGATGGACAGCCGGAATTTTAGATTCTATTCCAAGGGACAGGAAAAGACCCAGATGAAGACCACATGGGAGATGGGTGGATGAAATTCGAAAGTATGCAGGGGTGACATGGAGGAGACTGGCACAAGACAGACCGTTGTGGAGGAAACTTGGGGAGACCTTCGTCCAGCAGTGGATTGATAATGGTTGACAATGATGATGATGATGATGATATATAATTTTAACTGCTATATTTATATCATCATCATCATCATTATTGTCAACCATTCTCAGTCCACTGCTGGACGAAGGTCTCCCCAAGTCTCTTCCACAACGGTCTGTCTTGTGCCAGTCTCCTCCATGTTACTCCCGCATACTTTCGAATTTCATCCACCCATCTCCCATGTGGTCTTCTTCTGGGTCTTTTCCTGTCCCTTGGAATCCAATCTAAAATTTCGGCTGTCCATCGATGGTCTGTCCTTCTGGCAGTATGTCTTGCCCATTGCCATTTCAGGGATTTAACTCTGAACATGATGTCTTCAACTCTTGTCATTTTTCGGTTCCACGAGTTCCTCTTCTTATCTCTCCTGGTTACACCAAGGATGCACCTCTCCATGCTGCTTTGAGTTGTCTGCAGCCTTTAAGGTCCACGTCTCTGCAGCATATGTAAGCACTGGAAGAGTGCACTGATCAAACACTTTTCTTTTAAGACATAATGGCATATTGCTCTTGAAAATTACGCTGTTTCTTCCAAAAGCCCTCCTGGCAAGTTTTATACGCCGATTAATTTCTTGAAATATTTATATATACAGAAGTAATTACTATATATCTAGCACAGGGGCGCATTTAGAGAGGGCCTTATCCCCACCCTGGAAAAGGTTTCATTTTTTTTGTTTTTTGGTTTAAATGCGACTTACACTAGAAAAAAATGCCTTAATTTAATAAAAATGTATCAACTTACATTAGAAAAAAATGCCTTAATTTTTCTTCAATTTTTCATTAACTTTGATTTTGTTCCAGATGGTGGATTTCAAAAACTTCCTAATTTCGCCCCAACCCCCAAGAAAGATTCTATATACATCCCTGATATAGTTATTACTTCTTCGAACATTTTAGAAATAACCAACTTTTTACAGCTAAAGGAGGGGGGGGTTCCGCAGGCTTGAAATCTTCAGCTATAAAATTAAAATGCATTCAACACACTCTTGTTCCTGAATCACGATTCCCAGACAATTAGGTATGATTAGTCTACTTATTATATTTTGAAGAATACCCTGCGTCGTAATACATTTTTAAATAAATATAATAAATTACACTGCTGGACAATTGCCAAGGACGGATCATAAACGGCTATATAGCGCATAAAAAAGTAAGTGTGTTTGGATGCCAAGTGAAATAAAATAATGTCAGAATGCCAGGACATTACAAGAAAGACAATCTATTGTGCTCTGAAATCCAGAAGGCTTTGGAACGTGTTCAAGGGACAAACAGGCTATTTTGTGCAGAATACGTAAACGTGAAAAAATGCAATTACCGTCCGCAGGCGTTCCGGCGTAAGATGTCAATACGGGATATGGCCACCATGGAGGGCGATGCAAGATTCCACACGTCGTGTCATGTTTTGCACAACATTATCAAGCAGCTGTTGCGGTAATTTATCCCATTCCTCTGTCAGTGCACGGATGATGGTGTCCTTGTTATTGGAGGGCATTGGCGACCAGCAAGACTCCTCCCCAAAGCATTTCACACATTTTCAATGGGATTCAGATCTGGAGAACGTGCTGGCCATACGAGGCGTTTAATATCCTCGCTCTCAAGACACTCCTGGATAGCGACTGTTCGATGACATGTTGCGTTGTCGTCCATGAAAATGAATCTATCACCGACAGCACCACGGAACATGCGAACATGAGGTGGCAGAACATCATTAATGTATCGTTGGCCAGTCATAGTCCCAGTTGGAAGCACATAGAGGGACGTACGGCCATTGATCATATCATGATGCCAGCCCATACCATGACACTACATGTCGGATATCGGTCCCTTTCCTGTATGTTTGCTGGACAATATGCAATACCACTATCACGCCAGATCAGTTGTCGTCGACAATCAGACGATAGACTGCATCTACTCTCATTTGAGAAGAGGACAGCAGACCAGTCGTTATCAGTCCAATTGCGATGTTGATGGCACCATTGCAAACGGGCGGTACGGTGACGTCTGGACAATACGATGCACACAACAGGACAGCGGGCGTATAGTCCTCCTTCATGCAAACGCCTGGCGACAGTTTTTCAAGAGATCCGCTTGCCAGTTGCAGCCATAAACTGATTTGCTACCTCACTAGCTGTGCTGCGTCGATGTCTTTTTGTTGATAGCACTATGTACCGATCTTCTGCAGGTGTCGTACTGCGAACACGACCTCCCCCGTGACGTTTGCTACACTCTCCATTTGTTTGAAATGATTTCCAAAGCCTTGAAACAACACTGTGGCTGACGTCGAACTCCCTGGCAACATCTGTTATTTTTCGCCCTTCTTCAATCTTGCCAATAATACAGCCACGCGTAAAATCATCTAGGTGATGTCGGGAAGACATACTGAAAATTGCAAGTTCGTCAATTGATTCTTTCCTTTTCAACATTTCGTTTGAACAACAACGGTCAATACGCGTCAAATCCTTTATATCTCTTATCAGCGCTATGACGTCACGAACAAGTTCGGCAATCCAAAATTTGCATACGCACAACACGTCTTACTGTATCCCGCACTTATGCTAATTTCCACATTTTCCTGGCTTCCATTTTATGGTTGCTATCGTTGCTACTGTCATCCGTCCTTAGCAATTGTCCGGCAGTGTATAACCAGTACGATTTAAACAAATATTTAAAAAATATAATTGGAGAAATATTTATAGCATAAAAAGAAACGAAACGTCCTTTTTCATCATAGCTTGAATTTATTAAAATTTGGCTCGGTAACCTGAAATATCTCCGGGGGGGCGAATGGTCGTTTCTGGGAGGGCTTCGCCCCCTGGATGTATGCCTGAAAGAAACACTGGATTGGACTGTATTCTTTAGAGAAACGGAAGCAATGGTGAAAGAGGGGTAGTCGAGGTTGAGAGAAGTTGCATTTTGCACACGAGATGCGAGGGTAATGGACTCATACATAGTACATACGTACCTAGTTGGGGGGGGGGGGAAACAGAAATAGGCCAATTATTTTGGCAAATTTAGATTGCTGTGCGTTTTATCAATTTTCAAGAATTTTTTCGTACCTAAACTTACCGAATACGTATTTTAGGTGCGTTTTGAGGGTGTTTTTGTTTCTATGGCAGGCGAACGTAAAGGCCCGGGGTGCGACCTGTCCGTCCCTGACTCCATCTCCACTCCAGTCACGTGACAAGGCAAACAGTAAGAATCCTTGAGACTAGGTGAAGTCTGACACGAGCTCCTGGTAAATGAACTGAGGTGAGGAAATGGAAAAAGATAAAGAGTAGACAACCCGAAGAAGACCACCTGGAGAGGAAAGGAAGGAGGCAACAAATCACGAAAAAGGGAAAACAAAGAATTTGTACCTCCTTCCGTTCCACCTCAGGAGGAACGGAAGAAAGTACACGAATCACAAAAAAGGGAAAACAAAGACTTTCATATTAACTGTTCCACTTCAGTTCTCTAGTAAGTAGGGAAATGAAAAGAACCGTTCTCTAACATCATACAACAGCGTAAATTACAACATACGGATGCTTTTTTTATCACAATTTTTTATTTCTTTTACATTACAATTTTTTTAAATCTCATTTGTAATGATTCATTTCCTGTGAATTGTATTGGGGGGGGGCTTATTCAGATATTGAAGGGGCTTCAGCACACCCCATGAAAAGGTTCTAGTTACGCTCCTGCACCAAAAACCTTCCCTTACTACGTACGGCCTTGTCGCATTCACTCCATCTTCCCCTCTTCCGTAATGAAAAAATGTAACACTGCAGAACTTTAAAATTGATAGCTATCACTTTTAATCCAATTGTATTTTAAATTTAAAATAATGAAATTATATAATTAATTTAATTTCACTTTCAGCCAATGTAACACCAAGATCTTTGAGTCTTAGTATAATAACTAGATGTAACCCGTCGGAATCGAAGGTTAGCTTATTTTTTTCTTTGAAAAGAATAAACTCATATGAAACAACAAATGTTAACTTTATTTGATTGATAAATTCATTCAACCACTTCAGTAAAGACAATAGTCCAGGTTCGGGATTTTTTTATTTTTGATTGAAGGTTTAACGACCACCGTGAACAACTCAATTGGCTATAAGCAGTCTGCCGTTCCTAATTTAAAGACAGTGGTTCAGGGGAAAGGAGAGAGATCCTGTGCCGTAAGACAAACACAACATCCTCGCCTCACCGGGATTCGAACCCGGATCCTTCACGAACGAATCACCATAAGCCAGCGCTTAGACCACTGTGCCATCGGGGCGGCCAGGTTCGTGATGAGCATTACGACTGCACCCTTCTTCAGTTGTAAAATGTGAGGCGGAAGGCTATCATCTCGATCGTGTGCAAAACTTCTACTGGATAGCGCACTCTTGCACTCTCATCTTCACTCACAATTGTGTTTGTAAATGTTGCTGGCATGAGATTCGCGTTGCGAATACTCTTCACCCGTCGGAATCAACGGTTGGGTTTATCTTTCCTTTTTTTTTTTTTTTCTTGAAAAGAATAAACTCATATGAAAGAAACAATATAAATGTAAACTTTATTTGATTGCCAAATTCATTCAATCACTTCAGTAAAGACAATAGTCCAGGTTCGTGATTTTTTTTTTTACTGAAGGTTTAACAACCACCGTGAGCAACTCAATGGGCTATAAAACAGTCTCCCATAATATTTTCACTAACAGTGGTCAAAGTAATGTTTATTTAGTTACATAATGAGAAACGTCTTACCTACGGGAATAAACTGTATCGAATGAATATTAAATTGTATATATACATCACACAATCCAACGGCATAACGCAATCAGGTCTTCCAGAGTATTCGCTGTTCCTATAAGAAGAACTTTGATAGGAATGTCTGCTAGCGTTGCTTTGCGTAAAGGTTAGCTCAGAAAAGATAACACTTCGGACTTTGGACTATCTCAGTCCCACCATACTTCCGCTTTCAACAGCGCGTGAGTCAACCGCAGCCTTCTCTGATAGACTTTACATGGGAACTTTGCAGCCCCACAACGCCCAAAACGTTGCCCTAATCTCCTTTTTCTCTTCGACTGGCACATCTACATTGTAAGACCTTTATTTTGATACCTCAACCATATAATTATGTTAAGCCGTTCTCTCAAAATAGGACTCACAGTAAAAAACCGTATAGAATTAATATATAGATTTTAGTGCAGCATTGATATTATTCACAGTTAATATTATTTTTTAGAACTGTTGATTTTTTCCTGCGGGTTTTTGATAATACAAAGAGGCCCCTATTTGGTTTTCTGCGGTGAGGAGTATTGAGCACTGCTGCAGTGAGCTCGCCTTTCTTCTAATTGGGAAGAGTTTTATGTGTGTCCTTTTTAGGACGAGCAACAGATTCCGTACGCAATTCAGAATGCACTTGATTTACAATACACATTACAGTATAAGTTTAAAAATACATTGGTGTTTACATTAGAAACATACAACGGTCATTCCATAAGAACTGAGAGTAAATTCCCACAAAATGAAGAAATATAAGTACAGCAAACTATATGTTATTATTTCTCAAAGTATCTTCCCTCGGATAATATGCAACGGTCCCATCGTTCAGTCCACTTTTCGAAGCATGTGTCGAAGGCATTTTTTGGAAGCTGTTTTAGCAAACCCTGCACAACTTGAATAACGTCAGCATTCGTGTTGAATGTTGCGCCACGGAACTTCTCCTTCGTTGTTGGAAACAACCAGAAATCGCACGGAGCGAGGTCAGGACTACAGGCAGGCTGTGGCACGGTTTCAATACTGCATTTCGTAAGAAACTGTCGAACACAAGCATCCACATGTGGGCGGGCGTTGTCATGGTGTAGGGTCCACTTGTCACCAGTTCCGGTCGCTTAATCGATATGTGTCGACGCAGACACTTCAAGACTGAAATGTAACACTCAGCATTGACAGTAATTTGTGGAGGAACGGCATGCTGGTAGACGACACCTTGATGATGAAAGAAAATTATCATCATCACCTTCCCAGCTGATTTGATTTGGCGGAACGGCCTTTGTATATTCAGAAAGTCAGATGGCACGCACTGTGTCCGCAAGACTCAGTAATAACGAGATAAGATCAGCGTATGCAATAGTTCTTCTCTAGATTTGTAGGAATAGTCCAATACGGTAAAGTCCATTTCAATGTATGTGATTTTCGCAACAGTGTACACAATAAAGTTTTATAATAAAGCTACTTTGTCTTGACGAATATCAAATCAACGAGCACATGGTGATCATTTATGAAGAAAGTCTGAGGTTTTGTTTTTTTCGCATTCTGCGTGTGCATATTCAATCTGTAGTACAACACAAATATTACTACGAAGCCTTTTACATAGAAATTTACGCGCAGAAAGATAAGAGCAAAGCGTCACATAGATAATGTAATTTGCTTGTAGAATTAGGAAATTACGAACGGAATTATGAGCAGCACATGCAGAAGCTTGACCATGGAGGAAATGATTGTGATACATTAAGTGATGCGATGAATATACTTTGCTGATGAAATGGAACATGAGTGAAAACAAAGGCAGAAACATTCAACATGTAATGCATGTTATTATACACTGCCTGACAGAGAAAATGCCACACCACGAAGACGCGAACGCAGCGCCACGCAAATTGAAAGGTGGATGCACACGTATAAGTTATGCAAATGATTGCATTTGCAGACCAATCGCACGAACGGCGCGCGGGGTATAAGCGGACAACCAGCTCGTGAGGCCATCAGTCGAGACGTCGTCACGGCCCCAAGAAGTTAGTGGTTCTGCATTAACGTGTCTGGAGAACGTGTTACAGGGCTTGGTGCTGAGTTCTATATTACAGCGCCCTGTGTGGAGGGTTCGTTGATGCTTCCTTTGCAGTAAGCTCGGTATCGGTGATTTAATCCGTAATTCTCCCAACTGGAGCAGATAAATACAATACAAAGCATAGAAAGGTGAATCGACTGAGGCTAAATTTTGCAGTGAGGAAAACTTTATTCAGATGTTACGGGGAATGTTATCAACCTTTAGTCCACCATTTTCGTGCTTTAATTATTTTAGTTCTCCCTCCGTATCCTCCTCGCCAAATTCTCCTTATGTTTTCCCGGCCACCCAAACCTCTCCCTTCATCCGTTCCGACCAAACCCCCGAGGTTTTTTCAGAGCCTCCTCTAAATATTCTGCTCCTCTCTCGATTTTTCGCCACCGAGTCTCTCTCATGCCCGGAGAGAGAAACCCCCTCAAAAAAACTGTCCCCCTCGTCCGACTTCCAAGAAAGCGCAGTCACGCCTTCACTCTCAAAAACTCTTATGTTCTTAATTGATCCGTCCCCTTCTGCTGCGAAGCGTGGGAAAGGAAATACTTTCTTTGCTTGTTGCTGCGATTCCCATCCAAATGGCGGGAAATGAAAGAAAATGACTACAATTCACTATCTCTAAAAATGGCTACAGAATCTCGCTTCTGATAAATATGGAAGCCCCGGTTACAAACGAGCAAGGTGTGACAATGCCGTTAAGACGCCGTCGTACGTGATTTAGTCAAACGGATGAGTTCACGAGAACTGTCATCTTAGGCTTTCATACCGCCGGATGGTCTTTCCATTGTATTGCGGAAGAAACACAAAGTTATGCCACAACCGTCGGTCTCATATGGGGACAGTGATCCCAGGAGAGAGCTGTGCAACGTCGTAGGGTGACCGGAGCAAGGAGACGGACGTCCGAGCGCACCGATCGTCGCATCCAACGTCATGCCGTAGCGGACGCACAGGCCACAACATGCGACATTTTGCGAAGTGTACGGGGAAGCTTGGACACTCCGATATCAACGCAGATAGTGTCGCGCCGATTCGCTGCGTCTTGTTTGCTGTCTGGCCGTCCTTTGCGAAGGCTAACCCTAAACAGCGAGCCATCGTCGTCACCGCTTGGCGTGGTGTTGCTCCAGAACTGCGTGGAGTCCCGAATAGAACAGTGTGGTGTTCAGCGACGAATCGCGGTTCTGTCTCACCACGGATGATCTCCGTGTGAGAGTCTGGCAGCGACGTGGCCAATGGGCGGATTCCTTCCACCTACTGTGGAGCGCCACACGGCCCGGCCGCGTGGAATCGTGGTGTGGGGTGCTACCAGCACCAACAGCCGCTCACTGCTGGAACGCATTGCGTGCACATTGATGGCACGCCACTATGTTGACGAGGTGCTGCGGCGCGTGGCACTACCGTATCTACATAGTATCCTAAATGCCGTTTTTCAACAGGATCACGCTCGGCCGCATACTGCTCGGATCAGCCTGAATGCTTTACATGGTGGGCGAATGCTTCCGTGGCCAGCACGATCCCCCTATCTCTCGCCCATCAAGCATCTGTGGAACACGATTAGACGCCGGTTGGGTATCCTCCCACCCCGTAAAATGAAGATGAACTGTGGACTCGGATCAGCACCACATTGTCCACGATACCCCCAGGACTCTATTCGGCCACTCATTACCTCGATACCACGTCGGATTCAACGCTGTACCGCCCAAAATTAGAGCCACACTGCTTATCGATCATCCTGCACATTTGGTCACTGGAGCCTAATCTGTATGTCACAATTAAATCATTTGCTCAAGACCTACTTGGCTATCTGTGAGTGCAGTTTGGATCTGTGTTTGAGCATACCTTCATGGTGTGGCATTTTATCTGTCAGGCAGTGTATATATATATTACTACACTCCATTAAAGGAGACACGACACGACGAATTTCATGTATTAAAATTTTAAAATAAACAGCTTTTCAGTATACAGATGATGTTCAAACATTTTAGAACGCTTTTGATAAGAAATTTCAGGAAATAAAAGAAATTTATAGAATTAAAACTTTTGATAAGAAATTTATAGAATTGAAACTGGCAGCAGTGTGTTAGATGAATAAGAAAGAAACGCCTGCTGCAGTTGAACATCGTCTGCTAAGAAAATGGCGCACGCAAACAAGCTGTGGATAGAAGGTTTTACTTTTGCTCTTCACGAAGAGAAATATTCGTATTCTGTAAGTAAAAACTGCTGTGAAAATAACGGAATTAGCATTTCTAAATGTAAAATAAGCAGTGTTGTTAATAATAGAAAGGAAAATCGTCAAGCATTGTTTTTAACAAGAAAAAGAACACCAAACGAATATATCCAAAGAAGGCACGTACTTTTACGACAATTTCAAAAGTAAAGTCGCTGGTCTTAAATGAAAATACACCGACCCGAAGAGCACTCGCTAAGTCGTTAAAAATGTCCGTATCAACTGTAAACAAGGTAATAAACAAAGATCTGAAACTAGAAAATATATATATATATTGTTCACCGCCTTTTGTCTATAGGCACGTGGCGGAGCGCAAAACACAGTGTAGACTTCTTTATCAAAATCACTTAGCCGGAGACAGATGGAAATTTATTGTGATTATTGATGAAGCATGGATCTACCTTAACGACTGTAACAAAAAAGGTCTATTTATTATCGCAAAAGAGCAGAAAAAGACTTACAAACTTGGTTCCAGGAATCCAAAGAAAGTTTCAGTAAGTGATTCATGATTGCTGCTAGTTCCTCGTACAATGGGAAATTAAAGTTAAGGAAGGTTAGGAATAATGTTAAAATCAATTGTACATATTACCAAAATATTTTTTTAAAGTCCTGTATTTAAAAAGGAAATTCCCTTTTTTTATCCACAGAGCCTTCAAAGAGTAGAACTCCATCGGGATAAGGCTACCAGTAATGCATCCAAATTTGCCATTCTATTTCTTCAAAAAATGAAAAACGAGACGGGTATTAAATCCAAACCTCTTGCTCATATTCCTTCAAAATCCCTTGATGTGTTACCAATGAGCTGTTGTGCCTTCGGACTGCTAACAAAAGCGCTTTCTTGCACAGGCACTAAAACAATGATTGGACTATGGAGAGCGGTGGAAGAGGAGTGGAATAAAATACCACTACCATTTTGAAGAAATGCCTTGTTATCTTGAAAATCTAGGTATAGGTTCACAGTCCACAGAAAGGGCTGTCAGACAGAACATTTAAGGTAGAAATAATTTTATTTTAAACATCAATTATATTGCTGGAAAATCGTCCTAAAAATGTTGGAACATCCTCTGTGTAAAAGCACCAGATAAGTTTTCAGTAAACCAGTGTCAACAGCTGATGAGCAAAAACTCTGGCGAAGCTCAGGTCTTGTTGAGAACCGTTCTTTTTTTTTTTTCTTCGGGAGGTCGGGAGTCTACTACCACCGCGAGTACCTCTATGGGCTATAAACATTCGTCCGTCTCTAATCTAGGGCCACTGGTTCCAGGGAATGATCAGATAAGATCAGCTCATATATAGAGGATTTCAGGAAGAGAGTGTCTGACCCCAGGTCTTAAACAACCCTTAGAAATACGAAGGTAGGAAATTTGGGCTAGAGTGCCCAATAGGAAAGTGACACGGAAGCGAAGTAGAAAGGAGAAGGAAGACTACCTTATTTATTACCGGGAGGAGAGGGGCAGTACCCATCGCCCGACGACTTAACGTGCCCATCCCACGCACGGCGGATATTTGGTGGTTCAATCGTTCAAACCTGCCTGGGATCAAACCTGAGATTTCTCCTCAGCAGTCACAAATTTTGTCCACTAGGCCATCCGCTTACAGATCAGATCATATGTAGAGAATTTTAGGAAGGGACTGTCCGACCCTAGGTCTTAAACAACCCTTATAAATAGGAAGCTAGGAGATTTGGGCTAGAGTGCCCGATAGGAAAGTGACACGGAAGTGAGGTAGAAAGGGGGAGGAAGACGCTCTTATTTATTCCCTGGGGACCAGTACCCGGGGCCCGATAGCTTAATGTGCCCATCCGACGCACGGCGGATATTTAGTGCTTCGAGCGTTCGTACCTGCCTAGGATCGAAACTGAGATTTCTCCGTAGCAGTCACGAACTTTGACCACTGGGCCATCCGCTTACAGATCACATCAGATCATATGTAGAGGATTTTAGGAAGGGACTGTCCGACCCTAGGTTTTAAACAACCCTTAGAAATAGGAATTTAGGAGATTTGGGATAGAGTACCCGATAGGAAAGTGACACGGAAGTGAGGTAGAAAGGTGGAGGAAAACGCCGTTATTCATTTCCAGGGGGCCAGTACCCGGGGCCCTACGGCTTAACGTGCCCAACTGACGACGCACGGCAGATCAGTGGTTCGAGCGTTTCGTACCTGCCTGGGATCCCCGAGGTCTTCTCCGAGGCAGTCACCTAAGTTGACCACTAGGCCATCCAATATATATATTATATATATATATGTATATACACTGAGTGGCAACTTTATTATGACCACCTGACAGTTTTAAGCAAATGAGCTATGGCTGCCCGCTGTTGCCGCCAGAGGGCGAGGCTAGTATAAAAAGGGAAAGCTTAGTGCTTGCGACAGTAGTTGAAGTGATTTTTGGGTGACGAGATGGGTAAAAAATGTGATTTGACGGACTTTCAACGTGGGATGATTGTAGGAGCTCGAAGCCATGCAGCGAGTATCACCGAAACCGCCACATTCGTGAAATGTTCCAGGGCAGCTGTTGTTAAAGTGTTTAAAAACTGGACTGTCAGCCAAAAAACTGGGTCTCTACGTGCAACGTGTGGTCATCATCGACTAGTGACTGCTCGGGCGGAACGAAGAGTGTCCACACTGGTAACAGACAAAAGAAGGGAAACAGTGCAGCAAATTACAGACCATCTTAATCAAGGATCCCCTCAAATGATCTCTGCACGCACTGTTCGCCGTACACTGCATCGGATGGGATATGGCAGCCGAAGGCCTGTTCGAACACCTTTGCTGTCTGCAGTTAACAAGAGAAAACGTCTCCAGTTCGCACAGGAGCGCAAATATTGGACAGTCGATAATTGGAAACAAATTATGTGGTCCGATCAATCACGTTTTCAGTTGTACCATGCCGATGGCCGAGTGAGAATTTGGCAGAAACAGCACGAAAGCATGGACCCCAAATGCATTGCTACAACCCTTCAAGCTGGTGGAGGCAACGTTATGGTTTGGGGAATGTTTTCCTGGCATGCTTTGGGCCCTTAGTAATTCGTGTTAATCAGCGTCTGACTGGCACATCATATCTAAACATCGTTGCGGACCTAGTGCATCCTGTCATGTGGATGGTTTATCCCAATGGCGATGGCTACTTTCAACAAGATAATGCGTCCTGCCATAGTGCTCGTATTGTACAGGATTGGTTTCAGGAACATGCCGGTGAGTTTACTTTGCTTAGGTGGCCCCCACAATCTCCAGATCTCAACCCCATTGAGAATTTGTGGGATGAAGTTGAACGAGCCATCAGACAGCTGGATCCACAACCCTGCAATCTCACACTCCTGGAAAGTGCTATTCATCAAGCATGGTCTCAGATTCCACAAACCACCTATCAACATATCTTGGAGTCCATGCCACGAAGAATCGACGCAGTATTGAAGGCAAAAGGTGGCCCAACGAAGTACTGAGAGGGTGGTCATAATAAATTGGCCACTCAGTGTATATATAATCGGTTTATGGCATCTGACTTCACCTTCCTATCTCCAAAAGTTTTTTTTTCTATCTTTTTTTTATCTAAGCACCATTCTTCCATCAGGCCATTTTGACCAAGTGCTCTCTTCATTTCGTTAGACTGTATACTTCTAGGTCTGCCTGTATTTTACGTTTGTTTGATTTAAATTCCATGGAAATTTTGGGCAGTCTTTCATTGGTCATTCTTTTTGCATGACCAAACCAACGCAATTGTCTCTTCTGTTTGTCTTCTAAAATTGTTTCTTTCACTTCCACCATTTCTTTAATCATTGCATTCATTATTTTCGGTCTTCTTGACACTCTACACGATCTTTTTTAAAGCATCCATCTCTACAGCTGTTATTTTCTTTCTATCAGCTTTTGTTAATCGCCAGGCCTTGGCCCCCATATAGTAAGATGCTCTTAACAATACTATTATAAATTCCTCATTTCCATTTTCGGGTTATTTCTTCATTCCACCAGATTCCATTCAGGCGTTTAACAGCTTTTCTTTCCTGTGCAATTCTATTTCTTAATTTCATTGCATCTCTACCTTCTTTTGTAATTTTAACACTTAGGTAATTATAACGATCACATCTTTCAATTTCTTCGTTATCTTCTAATTGTAACTTGTTTCATTACTTCCAATGCATAAAGTTTTATTTAAATTCATAATTAATCCCATTTTTCATATTCTTCTTTTATTTTTCTAGTTATATACTCCAAATCAAATTTAAAATGCAACTCATTGAGAACATAAACACATTTTTGTCAAAGACAGATGGAATTTTGTTATTGCTGTAAGAAATAGACTTGTTTACTATTTCACCCCATTTAAGCTAAAAATTTTGTAGAGGGCTTGCATTCTCCCCCTCCTCCTCCACATTTCGTTTTGCCTCTTGATCTGGAACGAATGATTATGACACTGTAGTCATCAAGTTTTTTATGAAGAAGACAGTAGGGGTAGCTATTTCTAAGTCTAAGAGGGTCAGAGCCTCACGAGTCCCTGGAGACGTCACTGAAACACCCTCGCCAGTTAAATCGTACCTATGCATTGTTTTGGAGCGAGCGTTGTCCTACACGAAGACCGTATATCCAGATGGTTCTGAACTCTTTCAGAAAGTCAACGCCATAACACCATGTGTTGTGCAAAAATGATTCAATGATCAAGTCAAGCATTTCGTGTGGTCCCCTGTCCTCAAAATACCCTCAGCTTAACACCCACAGAACATTTGTGGAATGCTTGTGGACATATCATTGGCCGGTCCACTCCAATTTTTTGCTCCATCTCTTAACATGTTGGTCGTCATTCTGTCCAGCAGGTACAGAATACATAAGATACCTTTTGAGGTAGGGACGTGTCACCAGACGTTATTCTGTCTTGGACGTTACTCTGTCCAGTAGGTACAGAATACATAAGATACCTTTTGAGCCAGGGACGTGTCGCCAGACTTTATTCTGTCTTGGACGTTGTTCTGTCCAGCAGGTACAGAATACATTCGATACCTTCTGAGGCAGGGACGTGTCGTCAGACGTTATTCTGTCCAGCAGGTACAGAATACATAAGATACCTTTTGAGGCAGGGACGTGTCGCCAGACGTTATTCTGTCTTGGACGTTATTCTGTCCAGCAGGTACACAATACATAAGATACCTTTCGAGGCAGGGACGTGTCACCAGACGTTATTCTGTCGTGGACGTTATTCTGTCCAGCAGGTACAGAATACATAAGATACCTTTTGAGGCAGGGACGTGTCACCAGATGTTATTTTGTCTTGGACGTTACTCTGTCCAGTAGGTACAGAATACATAAGATAGCTTTTGAGGCAGGGACGTGTCGTCAGACGTTAATCTGTCTTACACGTTATTCTGTCCAGCAGGTACAGAATACATAAGATACCTACAGGGACGTGTCGCCCGACGTTATTCTGTCTTACACGTTATTCTGTCCAGCAGGCACAGAATACATAAGATACCTACAGGGACGTGTCGCCCGACGTTATTCTGTCTTGGGCGTTATTCTTTCCAGCAGGTACAGAGTATATTCGATACCTTTTGAGGCAGGGACATGTCGCCTGACGTTATTCTATCTTGGACGTTATTCTGTCCAGCAGGTACAGAATGCATAAGATACCTTTTGAGGCACGAACGTGTCTCCAGACGTTATTCTGTCCAGCAAGTACAGAATACATGAGATACCTTTTGAGGCAGGGACGTGTCGCCAGACTTCGAAATCAGGATGGGTGACAGGTGGGCGAGCATTATTTTATTGGGGAGGGGCAAGCTTGATAGCAATTCTATTTACAGAACACTGAAAGAAAGAATTTTTAATGCTTTTCCCTACCAGCTTCAAAGGAATTGGTGCAATCCCCACCTTAACCTGGACACACACATACATGTATGCACGGATCGGACTAGTTACGCCACTGGTGTAAGATACAAGTGCTAATAGAACGTCGCCTTCAACTTTTTGCTTGATCTGAAAGCATTGTCTTAACTGCTTTTCAAAATTTTGCATTTTGCTTATGAAAATAGTTTTGTACTTGGACAATTTATTTAAAGAAAGATGTCATTGTTTTCATCTAAATCATACTGTAACGTCTTGCCATGCAGACACAATCCTCCCCCTCCTTAATTCCCTTCCTTCAAGTCAGATACTTTGCCGTGCACTCCTCTCCCTCCTTAATTCACTTCCTTCAAGCCAGAGACTTTGCCTTGCACTCCTCTCCTACAAAGTAGTCGTCAGCCACTTCCTGCACTCTCGCTGTCCCGGGACAGTTTTAAGAACTCTAGTGTAGCTTTAGACTCTACTTTCCATGTTGGAATCCCCAATTTTGTAAAGAAAACAAACAACAGAGCAATTAGTTATGACCTCACTCATTGAATTCCTATCCACCCTCTTCATTCGCCCTCTTGCCATACAAACATGAGAAATCAGCTTAAACTAAGGATTTAGAACTGTGGAGAACAAGTGAATTTTCATGGCTCTGCGGATGCCATTTTGATAAACTTCCTACAGAGACATAAACGACGCACTTCTTAGAGGAAAGTGAGTAGGGCTACACGACGAAAATCACGAGACACATTATTATTTGGCGAATCCAGATCATATTTTAAAATGAAATATATTGACAAATGGCACATTTTGAACTGGGTAGGCGGCAGGGTTGGCAAGACTACTCAGGGTGGGCTTGAGCCAATCCTCGCATCATCCCCTTGGTGACGTCCCTGTTTCGAGGTCTATGGTAGAGTCCGTGCCGGATTAGGCACAACTGCTTATTGCGGAGAACGGCGTCCAAAATGCTATTAGATACTTATCTAATAGCAAATGTTGTGACTCATAATGTTGTGACTCATGAGTGCAGGAAAAACTACAAAATGAGACTTTGAATGGTATTTAATTATAATCGTAACCCTTTAAGCGACCGATGAACCCGAAAGAAATGAAACCCAAAATTTTTTGTTCTCCCCAAATAGAGTTGTTCACATACCGGTCGGGTTTTCCGAAAGCTACGAGGAAGCAATTCTTTCCCCTTTTCATCTCAGCAGCAACGACAGTAAACCTGTCTTACGAGAGGATGCTGTTAAATTCTCGGCTTCACCAAGAAAGAAATGGGCTAGAGCCATGAAACTTACAGACTATTCCACATATTCACCCTGAAGTTCAACACACCTGGCACAGCGTTTCTGGAGTTTCTTTAACACTTCGAAAAAAAATCTGTAGTCTGATCACTCAAATACTGCTCTGCTGCTGATATCATCTCCGAATCATTCGAAAAATGTTTCCTTTTCAAACTTTTTTTAAGGTTTGGGAACAGGAAATAGTCGGATGGAGCAAGACCTGGTGAGTAGGGTGGTTGGTCAATGCGCTTAAACCCCAGATCCCTCAAAACCTCCATTGTCTTGCCAGCTTTATGAGCTGGCGCATTGTCCTGCAAAAAGAAAACACCTTTCCGCAATTTTCCTCGCCTTTTTTTTTTTTCAACTCCTCCTTTAATCGGCACAGCAAGTTAGAATAATATTCAATATTTATTGTTTGGCCCTTCGGGAGATAGTCAGTCAGTAAAATGTCTTCGGAATCCCAAAAAACCGTTGCCATGACCTTGCTTCAAATCTTTGAGTATTGAATTTCTTTGGCCATGGAGAGCCCCAGTGCCACCAATGCAGGGACTTTTGTTTCGTCTCTGCACCGTAGTGATGTAAGCACATTTCATCAGTAGTAACAAGTCACTTCAAAAAATTATCACCTGATTGTTCAAAATGCTGCAAAACAGAATTTTGAAAGTGTCCACTAGATTTCGTTTCTCATCGGCGTTCAAACATTTGGCCACCAACTTCGCTGACATCTTCTGCATATCCAAGTGCACTTGAATTATGAACCCAACACGTTCCCTGGATATCTCCAGTGTCTGAGTTATTGTTTTAGCCGAGATTCGCAGATCAGATAAAATCAAGTCATGAGTACGAACAACAATTTCAGGTGCTATCACTGTTGAAGGCCTCCCAGATCTTGCTGCACCTTCGGCCTCAAAGTCTTCATGCTGAACGTTGGCACACCATTTCTTCACAATAGAATAGGATGGGCACTTGTCATTTAATGATTGCGTCAATTGAATATGAAGGGCACTTGTCATTTAATGTTTGCTCATAGATTTCTTTCGAAGTTTTCTTCTGCAGCAACAGAAATTTCATGACAGCCCGGAGTTCCACATTCGAAAATTCAACACTTTGCATTGGCATGATTCAGTTCAGGACGTCAAACATCTGCAAAAATAAACAAGTTAGTAAAATCAGGCGATGTATTGATTATGATACGCTTTCCAACATACTAGAAATCATTACTCAAATTATTACTCAAGTTATGAGGAAAATGGCTGTGGAATAAATCTCACACCTGTGCCCTGACCTTTGATCCCATTTCGATGATATTCAACAGAACTGGTTCAGTACACTTCCGAAATAACATAACAAAGTTTTGTCGCAATCGAAGCAATTTTACGTAAGTTATGATGCATAAGGGCTATGGAATAGATGCAGCTTCTGTGTCCTAACCTTTAGCCCCATTTCGCCCATTCTCAATAGATTTCGTACCCTGGCATGTCCCTACAACATACTGACATTTCATCTAAATCGAAACATTTTTACGTAAGTTATGACGCATAATGGCGATCGAAGTGATTCCGCTCTTATGTCCTGACCCTTGACTCCCATTTGGCCAACTTTTAATAGGGTTTGTCCCCATGTAGTCTCCTACCACATACTAAAATTTAATCGAAATCGAACCTTTTTTACCTTAGTAATGACGCATACGAGCAGTGGAATGGATCCCGCTCCTATGTCCTGACCTTTGACACCATTTCGTTCACTTTCAATAGGGTTCCTCCCCAGGTGTTCATCTACCACATACTAAAATTTCATCGAAATCGAACGATTTTGACGCAAGTTATCGTGCGGACGAACATATGCACACAACGCGGGACGTAATGAGGCAGATGGGAATCGCGACCATCTGCTCGCAAGAGTGTGACGTCATAAAACTTTAATGGGCTCCACACACAACACGTGACGTAATGAGACAGATGGCGTGACCGCGCGCCGACATCTAATGGGACGACGCTATGATACTACACTTAAAACGTGGTAATTCGGGGTGATTATTTAACCCACTAAACGAATTTTCCTAAAGTCGAGATCAAGCTAAATCGATTTCTGGTACCAGAAAACGGTAGGTTAACGACTTTCGTCTAAATCTTTAGAGCCGTTTTCAAAATAAAGTTTACATACATACAAGAATTGCTCCTTTAAAGTGAACGTCAAGTAATTTTGCTTCCTGTACTTCAAATGGAAAAATTCCTGTACACATTTTCTTCCCAATTAATGCGTTCCCAAGAATGAAAATTTAAACATCGATTAAAATATCTTCATTTTATAACTTGCAATACTTAATATTTTCTAAAACATAACCATAATTATTCAATCCAACATTTGTTTGTCTACTGACGTCATCAAAGTACAGGTCGCGCTATCTTTTTTCTGGATTCAACACCACCAAAGGTAAAGTTATTGATTTTTGATATAATTATGGTTATGTTTTAGAAAATATTAAGTATTCCAAGCTATAATATGAAGTTATTTTAATCGATTTTCAAATTTTCATCCTTGGGAACACATTAATTGTGAAAGAAATGTGTACAAAAGTTTTTTCATTGGAAGTATAGGAAGCAAAATTACTTGACGTCCACCTTAATAATATGGGATAAGGGCGATGGAGTGGATCGCAATCCTATGTCTTGACCTTTGACCCCATTTCGTCCATTTTCAATAGGGTTCGTCCCCAGGTGGTCCCTACCATATACTAAAATTACATCGAAATCGAACCATTTTTACGCCAGTTATCGTGCGGACGGACGGACGGACGGACAGACGGACGGACAGACGGACGGACAAAGCTGGAGCATATACGCTTCTTCAACCTACGGGTGGAAAGCGTAAAAAACAGATATTAGTCTGAAAATTGGCACCTTACGAATACAAAAGAACACTCTTTCGAGTTGCAGGGACAAAATAATTCTACAGCTATAGAGAGCGGATTAGGCCAAGAACATTTCAGCATTCCCTCGTAAGTTATAACAGTTTCCTCCTTGTCTTTTATTTTCTGCTTTATGACCCAAGGCATCTGAGACGGACATTTTACAACTACGTAGAAAATGAATCAAACATCTTCTCTCTCCTTTCTTAGATTCATTGTCATTGTTATTGCCCTTTTACCAGATTATCAGCCAGAAAGGATTATGTCAATCATCCGCCTGTATGATCACTTTGAATTACAAAGCTAAGGGGAAAGCGACGTTTTCTGATGTGGGGGTTCACTCGTTCCAGCTGCCTTTGGCTCACTTCTCAGACAGTAAATAAATTCGTTTCTGGCTAATTTCAATCCATTTTGGCAACACCGAGTTAATTCGTTGCAGCTAGTTAAGGAGTTAAACAATTATTAGTGTAACCGTTGAACTTGTTGAAGTCAAAATGTGAAATTTAGAGGAATGGAAGAAAACTATCCCCTCCTTTTTTACGCTTTGCAGCCGTAGATTTAAGAAGCTATCCGACCGTAAGTGGAAGAAGCGTATATGCTCCAGCTTTGTCCGTCTGTCTGTCTGTCCGTCCGCACGATAACTCGCGTAAAAATGGTTCGATTTCTATGAAATTTTAGTATGTGGTAGGGGAACACCTGGGAACGAACCCTATTGAAAGTGAACGAAATGGAGTCAAAGGTCAGGACATAGGAGAGGAATCCATTCCATTACCCTTATGCGTCATACGTTGCGTAAAAATGATTCGATTTCGATGAAATTTAAGTATTTTGTAGGGGACCCCCTGGGGACGAACCCTATTGAAAGTGAACGAAATGGAGTTAAAGGTCAGGACATAGGTGCGGAATCAATTCCATTACCCTTATGCGTCATAACTCGCGGAAAAATGGTTCGATTTCGATGAAATTTTAGTATGTGGTAGGGGACCACCTAGGGACAAACCCTATTGAAAGTGAACGAAATGGAATCAAAGGTCAGGACATAGGAGCGAAATCCATTCCATTACTCTTATGCGTCATAAGTTGCGTAAAAATGATTCGATTTCGATGAAATTTTAGTATTTTGTAGGGGACCCCCTGGGGACGAACCCTATTGAAAGTGAACGAAATGGAGTTAAAGGTCAGAACATAGGAGCGGAATCCATTCCATTACCCTTATGCGTCATAAGTTGCGTAAAAATGATTCGATTTCGATGAAATTTTAGTATTTTGTAGGGGACCCCCTGGGGACGAACCCTATTGAAAGTGAACGAAATGGAGTCAAAGGTCAGGACATAGGAGAGGAATCCATTCCATTACCCTTATGCGTCATACGTTGCGTAAAAATGATTCGATTTCGATGAAATTTTAGTATTTTGTAGGGGACCCCCTGGGGACGAACCCTATTGAAAGTGAACGAAATGGAGTTAAAGGTCAGGACATAGGAGCGGAATCCATTCCATTACCCTTATGCGTCATAACTCGCGGAAAAATGGTTCGATTTCGATGAAATTTTAGTATGTGGTAGGGGACCACCTAGGGACAAACCCTATTGAAAGTGAACGAAATGGAATCAAAGGTCAGGACATAGGAGCGGAATCCATTCCATTACCCTTATGCGTCATGAGTTGCGTAAAAATGATTCCATTTCGTTGAAATTTTAGTATGTGCTAGTGGACCACCTGTGACAAACCCTATTGAAAGTGAACTAAATGGAATCAAAGGTCAGGACATAGGAGCGGAATTCATTCCATTACCCTTATGCGTCATAAGTTGCGTAAAAATGATTCGATTTCGATGAAATTTTAGTATGTGGTAGGGGACCACCTGGGGACAAACTCTATTGAAAGTGAACGAAATGGAATCAAAGGTCAGGACATAGAAGCGGAATCCATTCCATTACCCTTATGCGTCATAAGTTGCGTAAAAATGATTCGATTTCGATGAAATTTTAGTATGTGGTAGGGGACCACCTAGGGACAAACCCTATTGAAAGTGAACGAAATGGAATCAAAGGTCAGGACATAGGAGCGGAATCCATTCCATTACCCTTATGCGTCATGAGTTGCGTAAAAATGATTCGATTTCGTAGAAATTTTAGTATGTGGTAGGGGACCACCTGGGGACAAACCCTATTGAAAGTGAACGAAATGGAATCAAAGGTCAGGATATAGGAGCGGAATCCATTCCATTACTCTTATGCGTCATAATTTGCGTAAAAATGATTCGATTTCGATGAAATTTTAGTATGTGGTAGGGGACCACCTGGGGACAAACCCTATTGAAAGTGAACGAAATGGAATCAAAGGTCAGGATATAGGAGCGGAATCCATTCCATTACTCTTATGCGTCATAAGTTGCGTAAAAATGATTCGATTTCGATGAAATTTTAGTATGTGGTAGGGGACCACCTGGGGACAAACCCTATTGAAAGTGAACGAAATGGAATCAAAGGTCAGAGCATAGGAGCGGAATCCATTCCATTACCCTTATGCGTCATAAGTTGCGTAAAAATGATTCGATTTCGATGAAATTTTAGTATGTGGTAGGGGACCACCTGGGGACAACCCCTATTGAAAGTGAACGAAATGGAATCAAAGGTCAGGACATAGGAGCGGAATCCATTCCATTACCCTTATGCGTCATAAGTTGCGTAAAAATGATTCGATTTCGATGAAATGTTAGTATGTGCTGGGGACCACGTGGGGACGAACCCTATTGAGAATGGGTGAAATGGGATCGAAGGGCAGGACATAGGTGCAGGATTCATTCTATCGCCCTTATGCATCATAACTTACGTAAATGTTTCGATTTCAACAAAACTTTATCATGTTGTTCTGGAGGCATTCTGAATCAATTCTGTTTAATATCATCGAAATATAGTGAAAGGTCAGGACACAGTATCGAGATTTATTCCACAACCATTATCGTCATAACTTGAGTAATAACTTGAGTAGTTATTTCTGGTATGTTGGAAAGCGTATCATAATCAATGCATTGCATGATTTTACTAACTTGTTCTGTTTAAAAAACTGTGACATTTTTTTCGTCCGTGAGGATTTCTTGTTGTGTTTCAACCGGTAAAACTTTAACATAGTAACTTTAACATAGTGATAGCATTAGGAGCTTCCGTAAGAAGTAAGACACACACAAGCACACACAAAATTTAAAAGAAATGCGTGGGCGTGTTTGTGTAAATAACATACCCTAGTAGGTCTTCTCTAATACGTTATTACTACTTCAAGCGAATACAAACAATCTGACTTTCTTTTATTATTATCATTTCAGAGCTCTACTACCACCGTGAACAGATCTTGGAGCTATGGATGGTTTCCCGTCTTTAATTTGGGTCTACTGGTTCCGGAAAGGTGATAAGAGAGTGCTCTATAGGTCCAGCACATCATACATACCTCATTCCAGACTTGAGCCCGAGCACGCTTGGAAAACCGGTCAGAAGCCTGCGCATAGACCAATACGCCACCGGGACATCGAGGTGCCGATATACCATCCTTGTAAAAAGAGTGTAATTTCGAAAGGACTTCTGTCAGCATGACTATCAGACCTCCAACTTCTCCACATTTATTCGCGTAGAATATTTATTTGAAAGTCTGCGAGTAAACCTTATTCACGACAGGGGTTTACATGTAATATAACCAATGAATATACACTGAGTGGCTAAATTATTACGACAGCCATGTTAATACGTCGTTGGGCCACCTTTTGCCCTTAATACTGTTTGAATTCATTTTGGTATAGAATCTACTAAATATTTGTAAGTGGTTTGGGGTATATTATCCCAAATGCGATGAATTGAACCCCCCAGTTCTTGAGGATTTGATGATAGCGAATCCAGCTGTCGTATGCAGCGTTCGACTTCATTCCACAAATGCTCCATTGGACTGAGATCAGGTGATTGAGGAGGCTAATATGTCAGCGAAAAATCTTCGTAATACTCTTCAAAATATTCGCGTACAATGTGAAAATTATGGCATGGGGGCACTGCCCTGCTGGAGATATCCATCTCCATTGGGATAAATCATCAACATAACTAGGTGGAGTTGGTCGACAACGATATTTAAATATTTTTGGGCAGTCAGACGTTGCTCCATACCAAATCAGAGGCCCTAAACACTCCCACGAAAGCATGCCCCAAACCAAAACGTTGCCTCCGCCTGCTTGAAGTGTAGTGACGATGCAAGATGGGTCCATGCTTTCGTGCTGCTATCTCTATATCCTCACCCTTCTATTTGCATGATGTAGTTAAAAACGTGATTCGTCGGATCACATTACCATTTTCCACTCATTTACTTTCCAATTCTTGCGTTCCTGAGCAAACTGGAGGCGTTTCTCCTTGTTCGCTGCAGATAGCAATGGCCAACGGATCGGCTGTCTGCTTCTGTAGTCCATACGATGTCATGTGCGGCGAACTGTACGTTGAGAGGCCATCGGACTTGGTCCTGATTTAGAATATGTGAGATTGCCCGTCTGTTGGACTGAACAAGTCCGTTTACTCTCCGCTTAGCTCCAGCATCCACACGCCTTGCGCTCAGAACTCACAGTCATTTCACGTTCAAAGTCCGTCAGGTACCGTCTTTTACTCAGAACTCACAGTCATTCCACAGGTAGCGTCTTTTACTCAGAACTCACAGTCATTCCACAGGTAGCGTCTTTTACTCAGAACTCACGGTCATTCCACGTTCAAAGTACGTCAGGTATAGCGTCTTTTACTCAGAACTCACAGTCATTCCACAGGTAGCGTCTTTTACTCAGAACTCACGGTCATTCCACAGGTAGCGTCTTTTACTCAGAACTCACGGTCATTCCACGTTCAAAGTCCGTCAGGTAGCGTCTTTTACCCATTATTTCTTGCGCAATGCACTTCATTAGTCTCTGCATGCCTTCAGCGTTCCGTTTTTATACCGATTCAGCCATCTTGCGTCAACAGCACCTATGCGTTAGCTACTTTGCATAAAATAGTCTAGTGGTCATAATAATTTGTCCACTCAATGTATAAGATTGCAGTGGATTCCTGAAAACATACGTCATCGTGAACGTCTGCTTATTTGAGAAATGAAATCAGTTTACGTTTTGTATAACAAACACAGTGCCTAATATGCACTGTTAATTGGTCTCGCTTCGGTAGATCACCGTATTTCGTAAAACAGGTAATTACACTGAAAATGGGTATATACATATCTCTTAAGATTGCAAACGTTTCAGCTCCATTTTAGATAGGAATTAGCCTATGGGAGGAGCCTGTTGTCGTGTCTCAACGTTTTCTGACTGAAAGAAAGTGAAAGGAAGACTTCACGCTGAAGTGGAAATCCGCTTCATTTGCATAATTTGCCGCAGACAAATGGTAACTTCATCAGAATAAGGTTGGCCGTCTGACAGTCTCCTTCCTTTGAAATGTCCTTTACTACCATTCAACTCCTTTGTGATGTGTTTTACCGCTCGACTTGGCGAAAACTTTTCAAAAGCAATCGATTCAGTGAGAGAGGCCGCCTTTCTCAATTTTCGCTGACACCAGATTACATCGCCTCCGCTGTATACGTGGAAAGGTTTCACCATTCCGTTCCGCAGATTCAGAGCTCATGGAAATCATCCGAAAATTTGGACATTCCGAGAGGAAGTTATATCTGCTTTATTTCTTACAGACACACTGTTGAAAATTTGTACTTAGAAGTAAGCAAAATGTATTCGTTTTCGAGTACATTCTGGGCTTATAATAGCTCCAAATACTTGTTCTTATTTTTGGGAAAGACACATACTCATTTTTGAGTACATACAGGGAATCAATTGTGAGTATATCCAGTATTTCTAATTTGAAATGCATGTACTCATTTTTTGAGTACATATACACTGGCGTGCAAAAATTAAGGACGAGACGGTTTTTCGAATGTAACGTTGTGCAGAAGTGCTGCACATCGACTCAAATCATACCATAAGATTTCGAAGATGTAAGAATATGGGACAAGTGAGCAAAACCGTCCAAACAAGGAATCCAAAGGATACAAAGGCACTTTATTGAAAAGGTAGCTTCGAGCACAATTGTACAGAAGACAGAAACGTCCATGTGACAGGCGGCTGCCAAGAAAACTCCAGCCTTTTGTAGGGGATATGATCACCCTTGACTGCGTTGCAGGATTTACAATGTCTGTCCATGCTGCAGACGAGGTTTTCAAGGAGCTGTTGAGGCATCGCGGCCCATTCCTCTTGTAGCGCCAATTGCAGCTGCGGAATCGTTGCTGGCGGCTGGTGACGTGCTGCCAAGCGTCTCCCGAGAAGGTCCCACACGTGTTCGATTGGATTTAGGTCCAGGGACCTTGCGGGCCAATCCATGCGTTGAATATCTTCACTCTCCAACAGCTCTGCGACAGCCACTGTACGATGAGGTGTAGCGTTGTCGTCCATGAAGAGGAACTTAGAACCCACAGCACCTCTAAACAGACGCACGTGAGGCAGGAGAACCTCGGTACAATAGCGGACACCAGTGACTGAACCTCCTTGGAAGATGTGGAGGTCAGTACGGCTACCAAGCGCCATACTGCCCCAAAAGCAAACTCCGCCACCTCCAAACCGGTACCTTTCAATGATGTTGGAAGTGTGATTGCGTGTTACCTGCTATCTTCAGATGTGTATACGTCCAGAATCGCTTGTCAGACTAAATCAGCTCTCATCCGCAAAGAGAACTCGACCACATTGCTGATGTGTCCAGTTCTTGTGTTCCCGGCACCACAGAAACCGCAGTCTCCGATGAGCAGGCGTTAATGGCACACACCGTACTGGTCGTCGTGCAAATAGACCACCTTTTTGCAGCCTCCTGGCCACGGTAAAACGCGATAACAGACGTCCAGTTGTCTGTTGTATGTGCCTTACGATTTCTCCCGCTGTCTGCCGTCTGTCTCTTCTCACCTGTAGGACAATATACCGGTCGTCCGCCGCCGTGGTTGCTCGTGGACAACCACTGCTAAACTCTCAGACAGCTGTTCCCGTCGTTTGAAATGCTCTCCAAGCTTGTGAAACGATGCTGTCAGCGATCCCGAACTCCTCGTTCACACTAGTCACACTTCGACCTTCTTCCAACTTCCCAATGACGCGACCTCGTTTAAAGTCATCCAGATGTCGTCTGCTGGATTGCCAGTTGGCCATATCATACGGTGGCAGCAACTCGACGTCGTTCAAACCGATGAACACCGTGCAATAGCTTTCACCGAATTGCCGAGAGTACACCCCCGCGTGCTTTATACCCTTCCGACCCCCCCTACGTAATGCTGCATATATGCGCCTGCCCTACCGTACCGGACCTTAGTCTATCTCCTGAGTGGTCTTTTGGTCCGTTCTGCCTGCTCGTTCCGCTGTTATGCTAATTTCTCCTCTTCGTCCTTAATTTTTGCACACCAGTGTATTTCAAATATATGTACTAAAAAAATCCTTATGTTTCAATATATGTGCTCTAACTTCATTCAGTTTCTGTGCCCTTTCTGGCAGGGCACAGAAACTGAAGGAAGTTAGAGCGGATCTAGCGATTCTGACAGGATAGTTTGTAACTGAGGTAGAGCCCACTAGATGGTGCCACCGTACAAGCTTACGATTTTGCAAATAGAAGGCAGACAGAAACTAAGGGAGGGTTAGGAATGAACACCTTTATATGTAACCGAGGGATTCCTACCCGGGGGCAGTCCCTTAACGTGTTCGTCCGATGCATAGCGGATATTCGGCGATTGTTTGTAATTCACACCACCACGTAAGAGCCCCAGGTTCAAGCCAGGTTTGAACCTGGGGTCGCTCCATCAGTAGCCTGAATTTTTAAGCACTAAGCCATCCGCCACTAGATCTCAAATTTGAAATACGTGTACTCCATACATACTCATTTATTCATAGAATCA
The DNA here is from genome assembly GCA_039090855.1 of Macrothele yani. Classification (NCBI taxonomy): domain Eukaryota; kingdom Metazoa; phylum Arthropoda; class Arachnida; order Araneae; family Macrothelidae; genus Macrothele; species Macrothele yani. Next base: position 169,506,380 of record CM076990.1, read on the forward strand.
ACTGGAAGTACATTATTCGATGGCGCATCTGGGATGATAGATATACTCGTTGTCACATGCTGGAAAAATGGACAGGACAATTTTATGACAAATATAGTGATGAAGCGACAATATATTATTTATGAGGTTGGCACAAATACAGCTAATGTAAAAACGTACACAAAGATACTTTATGCATAATTAAATTATTTGTGATCAGTGTTTTTGTTGTACTAGTTATTTATGTGTGTCATATTACACATTTATTAAACAATTTCTCTTAAGATCTATAATATCTAAAATGAAGTAATACGATATTATATTTATATTTATTGACGCAGTTATTTGTAAGTACGTATAGTTACTTATATTTGAGCATCTCATGTACTCGTTTACGATACGATTGTACTTAAAAAAAACCGAGTAGGTTCAGGTTCTCATTTTTAAGTAGATTTTTTTTAACGGTGTAATGTTTCAGCTTTCTTCCTTAATTGCGTTGGTGTGACACTTGCTCTACACTACATGAGGGCATCACTTACTGAAACGACTGTTTCGTTCTTCTCGTATTGCTGGTTCTCGGTTCGAATCCGAAAAGCAAATTATTGCTTTTTGCCATACAACGGCAGTGGTACTCTGATATCAGTGAGATTAAATTAGCAACAGAGAATCGACTATGAAACGGGTCCTAAAACATTAAAGAAATTCTTATCGGCAAGATACAAGGAGAGAAAATTACTAAAGCTTTGAATTTAAGCAAGCAAACTCATCTCATAACAATCCGTCACAGTGACCGAGGTCTAAGGCGCAGGCTTCTAACCATTCATTGGAGATGGGAGCACGGGCTTCAGTCTCGGATGGGGGCGTCTGACTGATGGCGCTGGGCTCAGTCCTTTACATGGAACCAACTGCCCTAAATTAGGGATGGGCGACCGCTTATAGCCCTTATACACTCAGGAGACAAAACATTAGAGATAGGAGTGATGGGCAGTTGACATGGGTTGACATGGCAAACCGAAAGCGTGTGGTAAATATTGGGTTGGTGCGAATGAAATGTCCGGCGCGAACGAGCAGTGGAGACAGGCACCCACCACAGTGGAATGGAACCACCCACAGGTGTTACGGGTATTACGTCACAGAGTTACTATAAATGGCTATCATGTGTGTGAAGAACGAGGTTCAGGCGTGGTTTGTTTGGACGTAACGTGGCTTGCAAAGGAAACATGCAGACGCCGGATTTGAGAGTCATCTTCCTGTATGAATTTAAACTGGGCCATTATGCAGGAATCGTCAGTCGAAGCATTACCAAGAAAAATGACACCGAATTTTCGGATACAATAAGCACGTCTTTTGAATCCGTCCTGACGCGAATTAAATTTATCAAAGATATTCAAAATCAATGGAACCGGTTTTGAAAATAATCAGCTGGTTCCAACAATCGACAAAACATCCAGAAATAGGAACATTTGCTTAGTTCCACCAGCGGCTAAAAAGCATGTTACGAAAATTAACAAATGGTGACCAAAAAGTTTCTCATACTACAAAGAAGGTACCAGAGACAAAGAGATTTTCAAATCGAATAGTTAAAAAAGAAATATAACAAGAAATTTGACACCAAATTTTCGGGTGCAATAAGCACGTCTTTTGAATCCGTTCTGACGCAAATTAAATTTATTAAACCTATTCAAACTCAATGGAACCGGTATGGAAAACAATAGATCTGACGAAAGAAAGAAGATTTTCAATCGGGTTTTCAATTAATCAGATATTGCTGTAAACGGAATCATGAGTTTACGAACTCTTAGAAACAGAGATATCGACAAAAATAAGATGTGGCTTTATGTCCCCTGGTGGGAAAACCATGCATTATTTTAGGAAGAAAGTATTCTCAAAAGGTTTATCCATACCAACGGTATCGGTCCAAGAAAAAATTAGTCGAGTTTTCAGGAGCCCAGATTTTGCTACAAATACATCAGAAGCAGAAATTAACACTTGTGACTCCTGGTGGCCAAAAAATTCTTTACCAAACATTAGAAATTATGTAAAAAATATTTTCCATCAGTTCTTGTATGCGATACAGGAAGAATTTTTCAAATCGGAGCTTTAGGAGTAGAAATAACGCAGAAAACGCAATTTACCTCTGTGCCCCCTAGCGGAAAGTCTATGATTTACTTGTAAATTTTGAATTTATAGGAAAAACATTTCAGATCGGGAACGCTATCCAACAAAAAAGGAATTTTTCAAATCGGACTCTTAGAAGTAGAGATATTGACAAAAATAAGATATACATCTACGCCCTCTGGCGTAGAGACCATGCATTTTTTCAAGAAGAAAATTTTCCTAAAAGGTTTGTCGACATGAGTAGTATCGTTCAGCAAACTACTTTTTTTTTCAATCGAGAATTTAGAAGCCCATATTTTGCTGCAAATACATCAGAAGCGGATATTAAAACTTACGCCACCTGTAGCCAAACCATTTTTTACAAAAATTAGAAATTATGTGCAAACGATTTCCCATCAGGAGCTGTATTCGGTGCAGAAAGAATTTTTCAAATCGGAGATTTAGAAGCAGAGATATAGGGGGAAACGCAATTTACATTTACGTCCCCTACGGAAAGTCTATGAATTACTTGAAAACTTTGGAACTTATACGAAACACGTGTCACACTAGAAACACTATCCAACAAAGAAGGAATTTTTCAAATAAGACTCTTAGAATTAGAGATATTGACAAAAATAAGATATACATCTAAGCCCCCTGGCGTAGAAACCATGCATTTTTTCAAGAAGAAAATTTTCCTAAAAGGTTTGTCGACATGAGTAGTATCGGTCAACAAACGACGTTTTTTCCAATCGAGAATTTAGAAGCTCATATTTTGCTGCAAATACATCAGAAGCGGAAACTAAGATTTACGCCCCTGGTGGCCAAACAATTTCTTACAAAAATTAGAAATTATGTGCAAATGATTTCCCATCAGGAGCTGTAACCGGTATAGAAAGAATTTTTAAAATCGGAGATCTATAAGCAAAGATATAGGGGAAAACGCAATTTACCGCAACGCCCCCTGGCGGAAAGTATATGAATTACTTCAAAATTTTGAAATTATATGAAAAACATGTCACACGGAAAACACTATCCAACAAATAAGGATTTTTTCATATCGGACTCCTAGAAGTAGAAATGTTGACAAAAATAAGATGTACATCTACGCCCCCTGACGAAGAAACGGTGGAATATTTTAGGAAAAACATATTCTAAAAAGGTTTATCGATGTGAGTGACATCAGACCACGAAAGAATTTTTTCAATCGCTATTTTATAATCTCAGATTTTATGGCAAATACATCAGAAGCAAAAAATAACACTTACGCCCCCTGGTGGCCAAAGTATTCTTTATCAAAAATTAGAAATTATATGCAAAAGATTTTCCATCAGCAGATGTATCCGCAAAAGAAAAAATTTCAAATCGGAGTTTTAGAAGAACAGTTATCGGGAAAAATGTAATTTACTTTTACGCCCCCTAACAAAAAATCTATGCCTAACTTGAAAAAGTAACTATATCTAAAATACTCTTCGACATAAATGGAATCGAAAGATAAAAAATTTTTCAGTCGGATGTTTAGAAGCAAATATGTGGAATAAAACGTATTTTTGAATTCAACATCATCTGCATTTACGCCCTCTAGTGGCGAAATTGTAATTCGAAAAAAAAACGAAATAAAGGATCATCATTCGCATATTTGAAGCTTCCCAAAGCAAAAAGAATTTTTCATTTCGGACTAATAGTTGCAGAGATATCGTGGGTACAGACGGACGGACGGACAAACCGATAACATAAGCACGATTTTGTTTTACAAAAGACGGGCTAAAAAAGGAAACATGATGTAAGTTTACGTCTTCTAGCGGAAGAATTTTGCATAGCTGAAAAGTTCAAAATAAGCGAACATTATTCTTCATGGAAAAAGCGTTTGACCTTTACGCAGCTAATAAGAAATATTTGCGTTACTTAAAGAGGATAATACTCCACATCTCTGTTGTAGCGAATGGATACAGTGAAGAAGAAATTTCTCAATAGCGTTTTTAGAAGCAGCGATACAGCTGCAAACTGCCGAAACACCACCTACTGACAGAATTATGAACTACAAAATTCCTCAGATACTAGCCTTAAGTGTTCTACAAGTAAATGGCATCCGGTGTAGAAACAATTTTGAAATCGCACAAAAGTAGTGGTATTGAGAAAAACAGAATAAGCGTGTGCGCCTCTCGCGGCGAAGTTGTGCACTATTTTGGAAAGAAAATACACACACACAGTTTGCATAGTTAATAGTATCTGACCGAAGAAAGAAGTTTTTCAATCGGGTTTTTAGTCCCGCAGTTATTGAAGTAAACGGAAACGTGAACTTACGCCCTCTGGTGGCAGACCTGTGCGCTACGAAAAATTTGAAATCATATGAGAAACATTTCCTCACAGAAACGCTCTCCAACAAAGAAAAAAATTTTCATATCGGACTTTTAGAAGCAGAGATATCGACAAAAATAAGATATGTGTTTACACCCCCTGTCGGAAAAACCATGCATTATTTTAAGAAGAAAGTATTCTCAAAAGGTCTTTCGATGTGAGCGGTAGCGGCCAACGAAAGAACTTTTTCAATCGAGTTTTCAGGAGCTCAGATTTGGTACAAATACATCAGAAGCAGAAACTAACACTTACTCCCCCTGGTGGCTAAACCATTCTTTCTCAAATATTAGAAATTATAGACAAAGCATTTCGTATCAGCAGCTGTATCAGGTGCAGAAAGAAGTTTTCCAATCGAAATTTCAGAAGCAGAGATATCAGGGAAAACGCAGTTTACTTTAACCCCCCCCCTAGCGGAAACTGTATGTATTAATTCAAAAATTTTAAATTATATGAGAGCATTTTTCACTTTAACCGCTATCTAACAAAGAAGGATTTTTTCAAATCTGACTCTTAGATGCAGAGATATTGGCAGAAACAGGATACACATCTACGCCCCCTGGCGGAGAAACCATACATGATTTTAAGAAGAAAATATTTTCAAATGTTTATCGACACCAGCGGTATCAGGCTAGGAAAGAATTTTCTCAATCGAGATTTTAGAAGCTCAGATTTTGATGGAAATAACTACGAAGCAAAAATTAACGCTTACGCCCCCTGGTAGCCAAACCATATCTTTAAAAAAAATGATAAATTACAAACAAAACATTTCCCACCGGGAGCTGTATCCGGTGCAGGAAGAATTTTTCAAATCGGAGCTTTAGAAGCAGAGATATCAGGGAACACGCAATTTACATTTACTTCCCCTAGCGGAAAGTCAATGAATTACTTGGAAATTTTGAAATTATATGAAAAACATGTTACTCTGGAAACTTTATCCAACAAAGAATAAATTTTTCAAATTGGACCGTTAGAAGCAGAGATATTGACAAAAATAAGATATATATCTACGCTTCCTGGCGGTGAAACCGTGCATTATTTTAAGAAAGAAATATTTCGAAAAGGTTTTTCGACGTGAGTAGTATCGATCCACGAAATAATTTTTCAATCGAGATTTTAGAAGCTCAGATTTTGTTGCAAAAACATCAGAAGCAGAAATTAACACTTACGCCCCTGGTGGCCAAACCGTTTTATACCAAAAATTATAAATTGTATGCGAAAGATTTCCCATCCGGAGCTGTATCCGCTGCAGAAATAATTTTTCAAATAGGAGTTTTAGAAACAGAGATATCGGGGGAAGCACAGTTTACTTTTACGCCCCCTAGCGGAGAATCTATGCGTAACTTGAAAAAGTGACTATAGCTAGAATAATCTTCGCCATGAGTAGAATCGAAAGGCAAAAATTTTTTTTTAAGTAGATGCTTAGAAGCAAATGTATGGAATAAAATGTATTTCGAATTCGATATCATCTGCATTTACGTCCTTTAGCGACGAAATTGTGCATCGTAAAAAAATCAAAGTAAAGGGACATCATACGCACATTTCGAGCTTCCTAATGCAAAAAGAATTTTTCGAATCGGACTATTATTTGCAGTGATTTCGTGTCTACAGACGGACGGACGGACAAATCGATAACATAAGCACGATCTTTTTTTACAAAAGACGTGCTAAAAATGCATTTGGGGAGAATACAGCCAACGAAGGAACCATTCGGCGATGGTTTGTGAAGTTCCGAAACGGAGATACGGACCTGCAAAACGAAGCACGTGATCACCGACCTATTGCTGATTCTGACGATTTTCTGTCACGTGTGGTTGAAGTGGACCCCCGAAAAATGTGTCGTGAGATAGCAGCAGAGGTAGGTGTCCACCACACGACTGTTGTTTGGCGTCTGGCTGCGCTGGATGAGGTCAAAAAGCTAGACATGTTGCTGCCGCATGAGTTGACAACTGCCAACAAGACTAGGCGTTTGGAAGTCTGCACGTCGCTGCTTGCCAGGAATAAACAGGAACATCCACTGCATCGAATCGTCACCTGCGACGAGAAGTGGGTCCTTTATGATAATCGGAAATTATATGCACAATGGTTAAGCAAGGCACAGCCCGCTGGACGGCATCCTAAGCCACCCCTACACACCGAGAAGAAGATGCTCCTTATCTGGTGATCCATAGCCGGGATAATTCGTCGGAGTTTCTTGGCAAGTGGCAAACCATCGCTTCAGAACGTTATTGAGCAGAATTACACCCCAGATGCGCCAGAAATTGCTGCAGAAACAACCGGCTTTGGTCAACAGACATGGTGTTCTTCTGCTCCAGGACAACGTCCGCCCTCATGTCGCACAACGAACGATGCTGACACTAAGTGCCTTGGGCTATGAGCACTGCCTCGTCTTGCCTATTCCTCGGATTTGTCTCCAATAGACTATCATCTGTTTTGTTGCTTGGATCACTTCCTGTCCGGGAAACAGTTCACGACAAAAAACGAGGTTCAACGTACAGTTGATGACTTCTTCAGATTCCAGCAGCAAGACGTTTTCTGCTCCGGGATCATGGCCTTGCCAGACAGATGGCAACTATGTGTCGATGCCGAGAGGGATTATTTTGCCTAGGTAAGTTGTCTTACTTTTCCGGTTTCACCGTCCACGTGTGCTGGTCCTTTGCCGGATATTTCCTTCGTACCAACCCAAAGACAGATAGCGAGGCTTCCCAACAGTGCACCGCAACGAGCATGGGTAAAAGTGGTGATCTGAGCGAATTTGATCTTGGACGCATTGTCGGCGCAAGACAGATGGCTCATTGCATCGCCCAAGTGGTAAGAACCCTAATGTTCCCGACAGCAACCGTATCAAGGTTGTACCGCGAGTATACCATCGACTGACATACCAGCACCCAAAGAGCAAGCGATGATCGCCACACGCCATTGATGACCGGGGTCGACGTAGACTACCCAGGATCGTACAGACTGACCGCTTGGCAATGGAGGCGAAAATCACATCCAGGTTAAATGTCGGAGGCCCAAGCATTGTCAGTAAGCAAACGGTACGACACACGCACGCTGCATAACCTGGCCGCTGCTGACTGCTCATCATCGGAAATTACACCTCGCCTGGTGCTAAGAACATCTAAACTGGACTTCTACAGAGTGGCGACGCGTCGTCTTGTTAGATGAATCCCGTTTTTGGGTGTACTGAGCTGACTGGAGAACGCGAGTTCTGTGTCAACAGTATGAGGCTCTAGCCCCGTCGTGCCAGGTCAGCTCTTTTCAAGGGGGTGGTGGTTCTGTGATGGTTTGGGGGAGCCTTCTCATGGGACACGTTAGTTCCCTTAGTGTGTCTGGAGAAGTCTTTAACCGCTGAGCTCCACCAGCATGTGTTGTCTTATCACCTACACTCTTTGTAAATAAAGCATAGATAAAAAATTTAAAAACAACACAACGCAAAATAACTATGTACAAATTTCTCAGGTATTTCCGTGCGATGATGAGTTCTACGCCAAATGGCGTGCAGCAGCCATTGCGAATTACTGTTATTTTGCGTGAAATCCTGGAGCAAAAGTGAGCAACCTTTTCTTGAGAGTTGTGCCAAAGTAATGCTATAAAATCATACGTACTGCCAGCCTCATTCTTTTTAGATAGTCCTACATCGAATTTCTGAGATCCAAGGAAAAAACAAATAAATAGATATTTAGATGTAGAATAAATCAGGTAATCTCGAATACATACGTATAAGCTGGTCCAAGGAGGTTATATTACTGGAGACACCGCTGGCTCTGCCGCCATAGGTCACAGCTAATCTGTGGTGTGACGTCACAAGCAGACAAAAACGAATTAAATTATACCGTTGATGAAACAGTAAGCTTGTGTATCATTGATAAAGATTATTGAATTACTCATTTTATCTGTTTATACGCTTAGAAGCTTTTGTTCCATTGGTTTCAAAGCAGCTTCTTTACTGCGGCTGCGTCGTGCCTGCTCATGACGTCATTTGCAGCACGGACGGTGACTTATGGCGGCCAATGCTGCGTAGATAGGAGTGGTGTCTCCAGTAATATAACCTCCTTGCACTGGTCACATAAGTTAGGGATATTGCGTTTTCGAAGGGAAAAAGTGGTGATATGCTACTCGTAATTTTGTGACTACTAGAGATCGATTAGCAGCGTGGGTATCTACGCTGTATGTAAATAAGCATCATGACAACACAGCACGTCACGTGCGAGCTCCGATAAAAGTATCTTACGAGAAGTAGAAAACTTCTTGGTCTAGAAGTTTGCTGAATTACGAGAAGTAGAAAACGTGTCATTTCACCGCTTGGTCTAAAAGTTTGCTAAATGTACTGTATTTATTTTCAGATTGTGAATAACCTGAAATGATGTCCAAAAAAAATATTTTTTACATCATTTCAGGTTATTCAGTATATTTAGCAAACTTCTAGACCAAGCAGAAATGACCCGTTTTCTACTTCTCGTGATTCATCAAACTTTCTAGACCAAGAAGTTTTCTACTTCTCGTAATTTAGCAAACTTCTAGACCAAGCGGTGAAATGACCCTTTTCTACTTCTCCCACTACTTTTCGGGAACTTTTTTTGAAAAAATGCAAGAATGGGTAATTTTTTTTTTAGGAAGGCTAACACGCAAAAACACATAAACGTTGAAAAAAATGATATCAACATAAATTTTCAAGAAATTGGGAAATTTGTGAAAGAATTTTAGTAAATATGTCGTTTACGGTAAACGCTCTAAATAAAAAAAGTTGCAGATATATGATAGCATTTTTTTGCATGAGTATATGCGTATGACTCTTATCTATGCAGTGAACTAAAAGATAAATGATGTTCCCAAACACTGCTCAGATATAATCATTCCTACATGCATTACTGTGAATTTTTGGGGGCCGCGAGTATGCTAGTGGGAAACGTTCGGGACTGCCACGGGAAGGACCTCAGGTTCGATCCACTAAATATGCGCCGGATGGGCACGTTAAGTCATCGGACCCCGGATACTGGCCCCCTGGTAATAAATAAGGGCGTCTTCCTTCCCCTTTCTACTTCGCTTCCATGTCACTTTCCTATTGCGCACTCCAGCCCAAATCTCCTAGCTTCCTATTCTTAAGGGTTGTTGAAGACCTGGGGTCAGACACTCCCTTCCTAAAATCCATATGATCATTTAGTGTGAATTTTCGACAAATTTCTTCACTATGTTGAGTGTAAATAGCTGTAACCTAACTTTGAACTGAGAAACAGCAAAACGTTTAGTTCATTGCATGCACAACATTGTAAGAAAGATGTATACCAAGTTTCCTCAATTTATTTACATACTTTTTGCAGTTATCAGGTTTTCCGTAAAGAGTTCGGGACGAAAATCTCAATTTGTAAAACACGCGATTAAAGTTTAAAAGACACAGTTTTGAGAGGATGAAAAATATGTTCATGTTTGCAAACATAAATTGCATCACATAATTGTACCCAAAGTATTGCCAGATCCATAAAAATCTTGTTCAAAATATTTTCTACTACAATTTTGTGCACGAATAGTAAGACTAACCTAATTATTTCCCAAGTTCCAGCCTTTCAAGTGTCCCTTCCCGTTCGTTTTACACCTGGGTTTAGATATTCCGACTGCAATAACTCTGTATCTATTTATCGTAGACAAGAAACAAAGGCAGTTTTGGAATCCTAAAGAATGGAGCTTTAAAATTAACGCATTCTTACAAAGTGGGAAATTTTGCACAAAACGACATTTTCAACGTAGTGGGATACCTTAACATTGACAACAGAAACAGGACTGTTGGCATGTCACAGGCAGGTGTACGGTAGATCGATACGCCTGCTGCTTTAAAAACTTCACGAAGTGTAGTAAGTTGGCTATAAGCAAAATTTCTACCGCATGGAAATGTTGCGGATCGACTCAGGAGGGGTCGCCCGAGGATAACCACCAGTAGATAAGATTGCTGCCTGACGCTAAGTGCTCGGAGAAGGCCGGGTATCACCAGTAGCCAACTTCCAGAATCACCTCAAGTTAAAATGGTGAAAACCCGTCGTGGGGAAGACGGACTCTGAACAAGGAGGCCGCTGAGATGTATAGCATTGACATCAGTTCACTATAGTCAAACATGTACCTGAGTCCAACAGTACATATAATGGAATACCGAATGTCACCATGTACTTTTCACAGACGAATCCCGTTTCGCTCGTTTAATCGCGTTTCCCGGACACTTGTGGAGGAGATTCGGCACACGAATGCAACCACATTATGGGCAGTCCGTCCGCCGTTACCAACTGTAGTCAGCTCTGGTCTGGGCAGGAGTGTGTTTTAATGGCCGTACTTCCTTCTGTGTTCGTCCTGGTAACACGAATGTCTTATTGTACCGAAACGAGATCGTTGTGTTCATTGTGACACTATTTCACGCTGCTGTTAGGCATGCGTTCCGTTTTCTCGATGACAAATACAACTAGTCTCCGTGCCTAGAGCGTGTTTCAGGAGCTGGAAAATTATGGGATTGAATCGTTACAGCTACCTTCGAGGTCTCCTGACCTTAATCCTATTGAGAAGATTTGGAACGCTACACAGCGCAGTCTGGATAACCACGTTCCATACCCCAGTGCAATGACAAACCTCCGTAACGTGTTGCATGTAATATAGGCCAAACTGCCCCAAATACTCATCAATAATGTTATTGCAAGTATGCGTCGCACGTGTCAAGACGTTTTTTGACACAGAGGTTGCGTTCCCAGGCATTGAAATCCAGAGTTATGGACATTCTCTGAATTTACCATTTTGTCTATATTGAAGTGTGTGCTAAAAATTGCACAATGGATTATTTTTGTAAAAGCGTTCTTTATCGTTTGTGTTACGTAACCTCACTGATGTTGCTTCAATGCGTGGTACTTGAATCAGATACATATATCCTTCATTTCATACAATATCCCTAATATTTTGTGACCAGTGTATATACCAAGCACTCACATAACGCAACGCGTTCGGGTGCCCCCACAATTTAATATATTTGTTATTAAATTAATATATTTATAAAATTTTATATATTTGTTTTTAAATTTCGGTTCTGCAGTTTATACGGCGCTTTGAAAAAAAAAGAATTACGCTTTTTGAGACAATTCGATTTAAAAAAATCGATTCGTAATTGTCAGGTGAAGTCGCATATTTGAAAAAATACCAGAAATAAAACCTATATAATAGGCTACGGCTCTCCCTAACCGCAGCGGACGTCAACGTTCTGACGTCATTCAGTACTTTGCAGCGCCATCTGCTTTTATCCGGTGGCTGAAATCGGAACTAAGCTCACCGCTATCGCACGATACGTAAAATCAAGGAGAAATACCGGAAAATAAAATAAAGTTAGTAAGACTTTGGCAACACGCACGTGCTCGAACAACTATCTTCGACGTTTGTTATGTTAAGTAGGTGTTATGTCGTGTTGTATTTCGTTTTCTTCACATTGCAGAGTGCGATTCGTGTTATAAAAATTTCAGTCACACCTTTTTCACCCGTGCATGGCACGGGCTAGGAGCTAATACGTTAATTATATGAAAACGTAACGCAATTCGAAGATGGAGGGAGGTCCGCAAACAGTTGGAAAGAAACTTTTTTTTTCACTTATGAGCTTCCTGACAGAAAACGCGATGCAACGAAGCTGATATTTTTTGCTCTCGCGAAAGATCACGTGTTTCCGGAAGCTTCGCGTCACACACGTTCGTTGGTGTCTCAAGTCTAACTGGGATATTGCATACTACGAAATCTAACTATGGAATTGTCAGGTCTAACTACACGTTGCATAGTTCGTATATTTTTATTATTGGTGGAGGCAGAGATGTGATCACTCACTTTTATTTTTCTTAGTTTCGTGACGGGGAATGAATATTTTTCCATAATTTTTCGGCAGATATATACTTCGTCAGAATGTTTACGCTATTTTTGTTCCGAAGTATATTCGTAAAATTAAAAATAGCTGGTACCTGTCCAGGATTAAGATAAGGCCTGGACAACCTTGTTCACATTTGATTCATGAGGCTTGCGGGAGGATTCACGCTGTTGTTGAACACAGTTGATACGGTTTTGAAAAACAAACACTTTAATAGCTCATACAGGATATAATGCACTGAATGATGACTTACATTCAGACGTTGTTGGATGATGACTTACACTGAGTGGCCACTTTATTATGACCACCCGCTCAGTACTTCGTTGGGCCACTTTTTGTCTTTAATACTGCGTCGATTCTTCGTGGCATGGACTCCACGAGATGTTGATAGGTGGTTTGTGGAATCTGAGACCATGATTGATGAATAGCACTTTCCAAGAGTGTGAGACTGCAGGGTTGTGGATCCAGCTGTCTGATGGCTCGTTCAACTTCATCCCACAAATTCTCAATGGGGTTGAGCTCTGGAGATTGCGGGGACCACCTAAGCAAAGTAAACTCATCGGCATGCTCCTGAAACCAATCCTGTACAATACGAGTACTATGGTAGGACGCATTATCTTGTTGGAAGTAGCCATCGCCATTAGGACAAACCATCCACATGACAGGATGCACTTAGTCCGCAACGATGTTTAGATATGATGTGCCAGTCAGACACGAATTAAAGTGCCCAAAGCATGCCAGGAAAACATTCCCCAAACCATAAGGTTGCCTCCACCAGATTGAAGGGTTGTAGCAATGCATTTGGGGTCCATGCTTTCGTGCTGTTTCCGCCAAATTCTCACTCGGCCATCGGCATGGTGCAACTGAAAACGTGATTCATTGGACCACATAATTTGTTTCCAATTATCGACTTTCCAATACTTGTGATCCTGTGCGAACTGGAGACGTTTTCTTTTGTTAAGTGAAGACAGCAAAGGTGTTCGAACAGGTCTTCGGCTGCCATATCCCATCCGATGCAGTGTACGGCGAACAGTGCGTGCAGAGATCATTTGAGGGGATCCTTGATTAAGATATTCTGTAATTTGCTGCACTGTTGCCCTTCTGTTTATCTGTTACGAGTCTGGACACTCTCCGTTCCGCCCGAGCAGTCACTAGTCGATGATGACCACACGTTGCACGTAGAGACCCAGTTTTTTGGCTGGCAGTCCAGTCTTTAAACACTTTAACAACAGCTTCTCCGGAACATTTCACGAATGCGGCGGTTGAGGAGATACTCGCTCCATGGCTCCGTGCTCCTACAATCATCTCACGTTGAAAGTCCGTCAAATCGCATTTTTTACCCATCTCGTCACCCAAAAATCACTCTACTACTGTCGCAAACACTAAGCTTTCCTTTTTTATACTAGCCTCCCCCTCTTGCGGGAACAGCATGAAGCCGTAGCTCATTTGCTTAAAACTGTCAGGTGGTCATAATAAAGTGGCTACTCAGTGTATAAATTCCGGCATAAGTAGTAAAGGTGAACAAGTGCACAGTTCCTTTACAGTTTTCTGCCGAAATACCTTACAGTATTGATAATTTCTTCTCAGGTTCTTGACACAGTCATTCGTGTTAATACAAGTGATACACTGTGAGACAGGATGAGTGGGATTTTATTGGGTACATACTTTCACAGGTCGAGACTGTAACCTGCGTACAAATTATTCTTGTTTGGAAAACTAGCATCATATGGTTACCAACTTACATGCTACTCAACCGCATCTCAAAGCTAGTTAGAAGTCCCAATTTCCATCTCCCGGTGAATTAACCTCCGCTCTAACTCACTCATAGACGTCAAGTTGTAACATCACAGACACTCGATCACAGCACAAAACATTTATTATTTTACTATTTTACACAAAAACATAAACTGAAATACACTCCGCGTTACACACTAAACTTGTTGTCTTAGCCAAAGCTCGGCATGTCCTACTCCTTCAATATCTCTCACGCTACTCCCCTACATCACTCACCACACGCTCAAGTAATTTAGTGTCAATGTATCATTCCGCACTTTTGTGCGTGGAAGTTCGTATTTTACAAAGTGCCTGCAAATTTCTCATCTTCCCGCGTCCTCTCAACTTTCTGCGGGCCTGGACTTTGCACAGCCGATCAGAAGCTTGCCTGCTACACCCCTCGTCCTAGGCTTCTCTCTCTCTCTCTCTCTCTCTCTCTCTCTCTTTCTACATTCCTCCCACAGTGAGCAACATGCAATACCCTTACTGTTGCTAGGGGACTCCTTCTTTCTGAATTCCAGGTTCCAAGTTCTAAGAAACTTGATTCCCTGCCTGTTTTTATGACCTAGTCACAAAATGGCCGTTTGTTGCTTCCTCCCTTCCTCTAACTCAAAAATGGCGACCCACTATCCACTTCTGGGGGTTTTCCACTTTTTTTTTTAATTCAGCATTTTAATAAATATCCTACACTACTGGCATTTTTCTCCTTTTTTTATCTTCATCCCGAATTCCACGTCATCACGGAACTAAGTAATGCTAAACAAAACTCATAATGTTTGCTCTTTATTCACTTGAAAGTAACAGAAGTCACTTAAAAATGATAGTATATTTTTCTAATAAGAAGTTGCTTTTTTCTTATTTCTTTGGACCGCTAGGTCATCTCGTGTATCGCGACTTTTCTGTGCGAAATTATGGTTCGATATCAACATTGCAGGTATGTGTTACACGCCGAATTTTTTCGCGAATTTTACGGCGTGCGGATTTTGCGTCGCCGCAGATTATACGAAGGATTTTTTTTTCCTTTCTTGCATTTCACTGTCTGCGGATTATGCAAAGAAAAATACGGTAGCAACAATTCAAATAAAAGAGAAAAAACGCACTTTTCTACAGAAAAAATCTTAGTAGCAAACTTGTTGTTACTTAGTTCCCCTGTAACGTGCTACGTAAAATGGCGTAGATGGCGTACTACTGAGGATTTAAATCGGCAAGTTGCAGCAAATAAGCCTTGCTGGCGTAATATCCCACTCCGGAGTAGGAAGACGTGGATTCGAAAGTCAAGGCAAAACACAATATCAGAAACGTGTTTCGTAACGTTTAAGCTGCAAAGGTGCTGTAATGATGCGGTTTCAAAATTTTTCATGAATGAAAATATTAGCTCACGGATATACATTGAAGTGCCAAAAGTCATGGGATAGCAGTATGCAAATTTTTAACTGGCTCTGCCGTCGTATAAAGGCTATGACACACGCTACGATTTTTATCAGTTGCGATGGATAATCTCGTAAGTCA
This sequence comes from Macrothele yani, assembly GCA_039090855.1. Lineage (NCBI taxonomy): Eukaryota > Metazoa > Arthropoda > Arachnida > Araneae > Macrothelidae > Macrothele > Macrothele yani. Next base: position 169,521,966 of record CM076990.1, read on the forward strand.
AGTTGAACAACCGCCGGTAGGATTCTGGCAAGCCAACGTGAATTATCGGAGTTTGAACGAGGCATGGTAGTGGAAGCCCGACTGATGGGGCGTTCAACATCCGAAGGTGTACGAACATTCAACATTCCTCGATCCACAGTGCCACGTGTGTACCGAGAATACACGTGACCTACGGAAAACCTCATGGAAGGCATTACCACCCACCGTGGGCAGCGCAGTGCCCGACCACGGGTGCTGAATGTCCGTGACCAACGGCGTCTGACCAGGATTGTCCATGCTCACAGAAAAGCGACACTCTCTTAAATAACACCCACATTTCAATGCGGGAGGTACCAGAGACGTATCCATGAGGTTAATGCAGCGTAATTTAGCGTCTTTGGGGTATGGAAGCAGAAGACCCACAAGAGGGCCTTTGTTAACACCATGACATCGGACACAGCGCCTCACGTGGACTCGTGAACACAGCAATTGGACCCTGGAAGACTGGCAACATGTGACGTGGTCCTATGAGTCACGCTACCAGTTGTTACGAGATGATGGTAGGGTTCAGATGGGGCGCAGATCCCATGAGGCAATGGACCCAAGCTGTCAACAAGGAACTTTGCAAGCTGGTTGGCGGTTCCATACATGTGTTGTGACGTACCTGCCAGCAGGACGCACACGACATAAAGGCAGATAGGAATCAGAATAAACGTCTGCGTAGCTCAGTTGGTAGAGCGACTTGTTCCGGAATAAGCGGCCTCGGGTTCGAATCCCGGCGTAGACCAAAAATGACGGAGAAATTTACTTCGTTATAATGGCGCCCGAACTATCCGGATGACCCGGCCGTTCAAAATCTCGCATTGGTGTGATGTTATTTCCACACCGCGAGACAGGAAAAATCAGAGAATTCCTTCTCCAGCACTTCGAAAAATAAAAATGTGTGATGTTGCATTCCACACAGCAGATTGACTGGGAGTTCTCAAGTGCACGTTCTACAGTGGATGGCTGCCTGCAACGATTCATGGTCACGGCTGACCCGTAGGCCATGCCCCCGGCCCTCTTTCGGGGAAGGGGGAGATGTGACGTACCTGCCAGCAGGACGCACACGACATAAAGGCAGATAGGAAGCAGAATAAACGTCTGCGTAGCTCAGTTGGTAGAGCGACTTGTTCCGGAATAAGCGGCCTCGGGTTCGAATCCCGGCGTAGACCAAAAATGACGGAGAAATTTACTTCGTTATAATGTGAAGTGTCATTACATGGCACGGTTTGGGTCCTTTGGTTCTCGTAAAAACGCCATTAACCGGTAATCGCTTTGTTGCTCTGCTGGGTTACCATTTGCAGCCCTCACATACCTCAAAAACGAAGGGATTTTTCAGGCGTACAATCCACCGTGTCATTGGGCCTAAGCTGTCCAAAATTAGTTCGAGGAGCATTGTCGACAGTTCCGACGGATGATGTGACCACCACGTTCGCCCGACATGAACCCAATAGAGCATTTATGGAACGTGGTGGAAAGGTTCATTCGCACCCAAAAATCTGCTTCTAAAAATACCAGGGAACTGTGGGAGGCTATTCAGAGAGCATGGCTCAACACCTCTCCAGAATTCTTCTAGAAACTTGTGGAATCGATGCCCCGTCGAGTTGCTGCACTTCGCCGGACTAAAGGTCCTATACGTACGTATCCCATGACTTTTCGCACTTCAGTGTATGTAAATACGAAAGCCGAGAACAACGCAAAAAAAAGCAACTTTCTTTCTCGCCATCCGCAAGAGTGTCCCGAACCTCAGATTCAGCAGCAAAAAGGTTATAATAATAACGCCGCAGACACAGTGAGGATGCAGAATTTGTGATTTTCATGTAGGACTTCCGTCCACAGGGAGTAGAGTTTAGGTCCCAGCCACCTACAGCGAGATCGCCTTTTGGGCAGGACACAGAAACGGAAGAAATGAGAGCAAGTCTAGCGACTTTGACAGAACAGTTTGTAGTGAGATTAGAATACAGTAGATGGCGCCACCGTACAAGTACGATATTGCACATAGATGGGTGAGAGAATTTCAGGGGGACATAGGAAAGGATACCCATTTTACCAGTGGGTCCAGCCTGGGGGCCGTCACTTAACGTGCTCGTCCGATGCACGGCGGATATTCAGCGATTGTTAGTAAATCACACCATCTCTGAAAGATCAGCCCAGGCTTGAACCTGGGGACCCAGCATCGATAGTCTGAAACACTAACCACTAAGCCATCCGCGGCTCAGCAGCAAAAAGGTTGGACAAGCCTCTTTTTATATGTGTAGCAGGTTTATTTTAAAGAAAATAATGTAATATAAAATATGAAACGTTGGCTAGAAAATATTATAATTATTTACCATCGCTTACTTTTTTTTTTTTTGTTCTTTTATGATCTGTGCCTGAAATATTTCGCTTGCCATTAAAAATCGCTCAACGTGTTGCCAACCCCCTCCCCCGCCCCTCGCCCAAAAGAACAGGAATCGTACTAACGCACGCTATCCTTGCATAGGCACGTGCTGCAAAAACGCCGCATTCAAAGAAAAATAAGGCTGAGACTCTCTTCAAAGACTTTGCTAAAAACACGTTGAAGGTTCATCTCTCACTTACATATTCTAAAATATTCATAACAATGTGGCATGTCAAATGAATATGCTGCGAAGATTTTTTTTTTTTTTTTTTTTGATTTACTGGCTAAAGATTGTTGTTATCATTCACAAGAGCAATCGTCGTCCACAACAAAAAGAAGTTTAAAAAAAAAAAAAAAAGCTCACATTTTTCATATTTGAATTGCTTTGCTGGAACAGAATGAGCATCATTATTTTTTAGCTTGCATTTATTTTTTATTATTTCGCCTTACCTAGGTCAGATCGTTCTTGGATTCTTTTTATTTCTTATTCTATTTGAAAAGTCATCTATCCAAGATTTTTCTGTATCAATAAGCACAGACGCATAAAAATGGATAGTGCTTCTTCAGGTTAAGTGGCCATTTGCAGTTGTAGAGAATTCAGAATGCTCTCAGTAAATGAGTTTCTTGAAGATACTCTCACAAATCGCTACGAGATCATCATCATCATCATCAGTCATCCTGCTCTAAAGGACTTTCTATTTCGAAACGGATGACACTTATGTTGACAAGCACTTGTTACCACCAAACTACCGCTCAGATAAAAGCCTTCCCGGAACACGCATAGCATTAAAGGATCTCTCTCTCTCTCTCAACACTTCAAATCACATCCTTTACAATGACGGCCAAAAGTTGCTATCGGTTCAAGAACTGGCCTGATACGAAACTTTTCATTAGCGGCAGAATCGCTTCACCTGAACGCTAACATGGAAATACTACACATAAACTCGAATTTACAGAAAAAAGTTTACATTTTTTTTTTTTTAGCGGACAACTGGTGTGCTTGAGCAGTGCAGTTATCATAGCAAGCTGAGGATTGTGAAGTAATTTGAGAGTAGCCATCTTCGTCAGTTCTTCTAGGAACTGAAGGAACTTCCCTTTTTTTTTCCCTTTACGTTTGACGTAGGGCTACGGCTAACCCCGGGGGAGGGGCGCCCCAGTGGCGCAGTGATCTAAGCGGTGGCCTCTGATCATTCGTCCGAAATGGGTCCGGATTCGAATCTCGGTGAGGCATGGATGCTGTGTTTGTCTTACGGCACTGGCTCTTTCCCTTCCCTGGAACCAGTGACTCTAAATTAGGGACGGGCGACTGCTTATAGCCCATTGAGTTGCTCACGATGGTCGTTAAACCTCAAAAAAAAAAAAATCCGGGGATAGTATGGGGCGACTTACGGGCGACCGCCTTTGACAGAAATAGGTCCCAGTTCGAATCATTATAACGTTAGAAATACGTGCCACACACTAATCGCGTTAGCATATTCGTAAACAGCATGGAATCCAATTCGCGTACTGCGCAATGCATAGTGCGCGCGACGCTCCCCTCGCTCCCTGTGTGCCGGGGAGGTGTTGCAATATTTCTGTGGGTGCCACTGCGTTTGCCTCAATCTATCTCGGCAACCGTGAGCGCAACACGACTGTGCGTGGTATCGTTTTAAAGCTCTCGATGAGATCTATTCAAATATACGAAGAACACTTTGCAGTGGTTTGAACTGAACATTTTAAAAATTGTTTTCGTGTGAACCAGTGAACACTGTTGAAAATATCGCGGTTTATCTAGACAAGCGTGAATGCAAAATAATTGTACGTGGTATCGTTTTTAAGCTCTCGACGAGATCTATTCAAATATATAAAGAAGATATCGCAGGGGTTTAAACTAAAAATTTTAAAAATTCTTTTCGTGTGAACGTGTTAAACTTTTTGTCAAAACCGCGAAATTCGAAAAAGTGGAGAAAATCAAAACGAGAGGCAGGAGCAAGTGATCAAGAATGTAAGATGCCCAAGATGACAGAGCATCACGATTGGTAATTCGTGTATCGATCTGCTTTATGTTCGCAATGTACCCAGCATTATTTGTAAAAATTTTGTAAGCTACTTTTCATATCAGAGACCTGTGTTGGCTATATCAAATTAATTAAACACTTTAAAACAATATTCGACTAGCTCATTTCAACTCTCCCATCTGCAAGTCGTAGTCCTACGTTCCAAACTGAAAGCTCAATCAGAACTAAACTTACCTGTATTTTTTTTCAAAAGTGATCCCCATAAGTTTAAAGAAGTCTACAGGGAGTTAAATTATTCTATTTCATGGGCAGTGATTTCAGAAATTTTGAAAAAGCTTTTAAGGGTTAATTTTTTTCTACAAATGATTCCAATCAGTTTTCCTAAGGATATTGTGAGGTAATTTATCCTGCTTTCGGTATTTTCGTTTTAGGTATGTTAAAAAACGCCTGAGGGGCGGTTTGAGTTGTTCGAGTCCATAACTTATGTGACGTATACTCTAAATTAACTTTCATTTTTAGTTGCTTTCTCTATGTAAATTTGAATATTTGTTAAATCTTCGTTCCTAATATCATAACTTAAATACATAGCCGTCTGTGCACGATACACAATAGAATTATAAAAAAATAATTATTAAAGCTGAAAGATTGGGTTATCGCTCGTCTTACAAGGTACAGGAGTTAAGACAACTTATTATGTAATGGATGTGCTGAAGAATTTGGGATAATAGCGTCGTTATATGTCGGTTTTCGGTAAACTGAGTAGTTGACTGTATTTGAGTCACCATTTCGGTGAAGGGTGAAGTCTAGAAATGGGTGGGAATTATCTAGATAATTCTTGGATATTTTAATTATCTAGGGCTTATTTGATATTTTAATTATCTAGGAATTATTTAATATTTTAATTATCTAGGAATTATTTGATATTTTAGTTATCTAGGAATTATTTGATATTTTAATTATCTAGGAATATTTTAAATATATAGGAATTATCTAGATAATTCCCTCCCATTTCTAGACTTCACCTGTCACCGAAATAGTGACTCAAATACAGTCACCTACTCAGTTTACCGAAAACCAACAAATAACGACACTATTATTCCAAGTTCTTCAGCACATCCATTACATCATAAGTTGTCTTCCTTCCTCTACCTTGTGAGATGAACGATAACACACTCTTCCAGCTTGCAGTCCAGACGCAATGAAATTAGTTTTATACACCAAACTGGCGAGACCAATGGATATTCAGGGGGGTGGTAAATAAGATACTCGAGAGGGTACTGCAAGCTGATTTGTCTACTCTCGAAAGAGACACGTTTACAACGAAATACGTTGGATCAAAGCAATACCTACCAGATGTCACATCTATTCTAAAAACGTATGCAAGAAATATCATATAGACTTCAGAGTCAGTACACGAAATATTTTGTCAATCATCAAGAAGGACCGTGAGCCCTTCCCACTGGCAAGTAGGCACGGAGTTTATTGTATTCCATTGAAAGCCCATGTTAATCAGCTACTTATCTCTTCTGAGGTGGTCACCCCTTTCTTCAATGGATGTTTTTTAAATAGTCTCACCTTGGGAACCAAGAAGGTCGTTGGTCACATTTGGTAAATTTAGATAGCCTTCGACTGCTCAGATGCTCATATTCCGTTTGCTTATGAAAACCGAAAAGTCGCGGAGTTAAAAAAGGTAAAACTTTAACGCTCAATGAGAAAATCGAAGTAAACAGTTTATAGGGAAAGGAGGAGTTATAAACAAAAAAAGTTTAGTATTCCACCAGATTCTCTTTCCACAATGTAGAAAATATGGATAAATTAAAATCAAAATTCAGTGACGGTTCGTCGAGCTTTACATGAAAAGTTTTCGAGTGTGAATTCACATAGATGTAGTCATAGTGGAGCACACTTAGAGCAAGAATGATAAATAGTCAAGCGATGAAGAAGAAATCACTATGAACAGAAAACAATTTCAAATAGATTGGCTACTTAAAGTTTAGAAAAATTTCGAGTTTATTTTGCATCTAGACACATATCAACCGTTGTTCTACAAAAAGTTGTAAAAAATAGCTATTAGCATAACAAGCACAAAACAAGCAGCAACTGACCCTCGAAATAAATGTAAGAGACGAAATTTTAAATTTTAGCAGTTATTTTTATTTTTACGTTAAATGTTTTGCGTATTCTAGATGTCATTCATGTATTTATTGGTAGCTAAAATTTGCAACCAACAAATACTATTTACCTTCGATTAATTATCACAGAGCGACACTGTGAAAAAAGAAGCGTATCGGTAAGGAAGTTAGAGAGAAAAATGTTGAGAATAACAAGAAGAGACAGAGTTAGAAATTAATTTGTAAGAGAAAGAACACGAATAATAGATATTGTAAAAATAATAAAATAATCAAAGGGAAGATGGGGTGGACATATTTGAAGACTGAAAGGTGAAAAGTAGACACGAATAATAACAGAATGGCAACCGAGAGATGGAAAGAGACGAAGGGAGGGGGGATAGATTGAGAGATGACTTTCAGAAATTTAGAGATCCTAAATGGTGGACTGAGGCAAGGATCGAGGAAGTTGGAAAAGACTGGGGCAGGCCTTTAACCTGCAGTGGGTGTCAACAGACTAAGAAGAAGAATTGGAAAACATTTTATGATTGGCTAGTTTTAATCTGACAATACAATATGCCAAAAAATTACCCTTCTTTTTATTTGTCGGGTAACGAAGTTTGCTTGTATGTATTTATAACTGCCCCTTTAGACTTCGTTACATACAAATTCGATTGCATTTTATCCTCTATAACGAAGTGAATTTCTCCGTCATTTCTATCCGCGCCAGGATTCGAACCCGGGTCCCCTCATTCCGGAATAAGTTGCTCTACCAGTTGAGCTACGCAGACATTTTATTCTGATTCCTATCTGCCTTTATGTCGTGTGCGTCCTTCTGGCTGGTACGTCACATCTCCTGGTACGTTACATCATCTCCTCCTTATTTTTATTTTTTTTTTTCCGAAGTGCTGCTCTTATTTTTCCTATCTCGCGGTGTGGAAATAACATCACACCATTGCGAGATTGTGAACGGTCGGGTCATCCGGATAGTTCGGGCGCCATTATAACGAAGTGAATTTCTCCGTCATTTCTATCCGCGCCAGGATTCGAACCCGGGTCCCCTCATTCCGGAATAAGTTGCTCTACCAGTTGAGCTACGCGGACATTTTATTCTGTTTCCTATCTGCCTTTATGTCGTGTGCGTCCTTCTGGCAGGTACGTCACATCTCCTGGTACGTTACACCTCACAGTATTGAAACCCGCATTAATGTGAGTAATTATATCCTCACGTTTGTTTAGGTACGACTGTTCCATGCGTAGGCCACAAGGCACATTAATGGAGCAAGCAAAATTGCTGATTTCACTGAAGGCGGAGAAGGCACAATGCATGTTGTGGTTTAACGAAATGAAGTCGGAGACAGGAGCTCAGCGCAGACTGAGCTCATAATTTGGCAACGAGACACTCGCGTGAAAAACTGTGGTAAAAATAATTTGTTGAGGGTGGTTGTTTGTTTTCTTCACAAGGGAAGGTTTGTGGAAGATCACGTGTGTCAATAAAGACCTTTGAAGGAGTAGGAGAAAGTTTACTGCGCAGCCTGCTGAAGTCCAAGTATCATGTCATCCCAGAAGTAATGTTTTGCGTAAAGCCCAACAGTAGTAAGTCCGCTGGTGCCCAGACTATGACGTCGAGTGCGCTGCGTATAAGAGGAATCACGGGAGCAGACTTTCAAGTCACTTGAGACCGCAAACGGGAGTTCTAGGTGCAATCGTTGTTACTTAAACCGCATAAGAAATGGCAGTGTCAGAAGACCACATTAGGCACATTATGCTGTATGAGTTCCACCATCGACATTCAGTGACGGCAGCAACACGAAACATCAATACCGTATATGTGCTGGGTACCCTGGAGGTCAGGAAATGTCAACGCTGGTTCCAGAAATTTCGAAGGGGTGACACCAGCCTCAAGGATATGCAGCAACCCGGACGGCCTGTTGAGCTGAATAACGACGTGCTGAAAGCTGCTGTTGAGGGAAATCCGCAGGCAACAGCCGAGGAATTGGTCTCACTTGTTCATTCAACCAATTCCACTGTTCACCGGCATCTGCAGGACCTCGGTTACGTGTCGAAACTGGATAAGGGGGTACCCCATGATCTCACTCCACAACAGCTGCAACAGCGTGTGGACATTTGCACTTCTTTGCTCGCCCGTGAAAAAAGGAAGCCGTTTTTGCACAGAATTGTCACAGGCGATGCAAAATGAATTTTTTTTATCACAACATTAAGCGTAAACAGCAATGGCTTCCCAAAGAAAATGTGCCTGCAGCAGTGGTGAAACCAGGACGTTTCCCACAAAAGGTTTTGATGTTTGTGTGGTGGGATATCAATTACGAGCTGCTGCCTTCCCAACAAAACCATTACAGGTCAATTCTACTGTCAGCAGCTGCAGCGTCTATGCCCTATTTTGCAGGATAAACGCCTAGCACTTAAGATCGTAAAGGCGTGCTGCTGCACAGAACAACGCAAAACCACACACAGCGAAAATGACCAGTGACACGTTGCAGGACTTCGGATGGGGAAAACTTCTGCATCCAGCATATTCCCCTGACCTCGCCCCATCCGACTACCATCTCTATGCAGCCTGCAAAACCATCTTGCTGGGACTACCCTTCGAAATATGGAGGAGGTACGGCGAATCCTTTCTGCCTTTTTAGCATCGAAACCCATGGAATTGTAAAAGTCTGGGATTCAAAACTTCGTCGATCGATGGGAGAAGGTTATAACCATCGGGGGCACTTATTATATGGATTAAAACATCTCTTCCAGGTACGTTTCTCTTTCTTTTCCTCACACTTTGAAATAATGACAGTATTTTTGAGATTACCTGATATTACAGAAGTTGAGAGCTTCAAGTTCCTCAGCCAGTAGTGTGGAAGATCCTACGATGGGAACTTGCCTACAAATCCTACAGACCTGGAATTCCCTAGGCTCAGTCTCCAACTCCGCGATAGGATACCTTCTGCTTAAAATAATGCATAGTTTTCCCGCAATGGAGGGCAGGTGTAAATCATATTTTTTTCGATAGCTCTTCTTCTAACAGTCCGATATGCACAAATTCCTATTTTGTGGATGGAGATTCCAGTGAGAAATGTTTTGCAAATAATTTCGACTTTTACTTAATGCTCAAGTTTGTCACTAGGGAGCATGAATTCTCGTTTGCGTTTACAGAATTATCTGCGCGTCTAAAAACCCGATTGAATCCCTTTTTGATCAGATACTACTAACGAAGAAAGAAATTGTGTTCATTTCCAGCCCCCAAATCGCAAACTTTCCCCGCTAGGGGACGCATTTTTTCTCGATGTCTCTGCTTCTAACTTATTTTAAAAAATCTTCTAACACCGGACGCCATTCACATTGTGGAATACTTTGCATGTACCAATGGAATTTTTGTAGTTCAAAGTTCTGACACTAGGTGGTGTCAGTGTGCATTTCTGTTTGTATCTCCGCTTCTGAAGATCCTACTGAAAATTTCATTTTGTTATATTCCATTCGCTACCAAAAAAAAAAAAAAAAAATAGGAAACATGATCCTCTTTTCTAAAAACCTGCTTTGAAATATATTTTTCTTGTCGGAAAGAGTTCAAAAAAGATGCTCACTGCAACCAAAAGTTCGGTGCCATCTTTCTTGTTTTATCTAGTAATACTCACGTGAACGCTTTCTTTAGCAAGGAACAAAACAAGCAAAACAGTTTACGAGACGTTTCAACGAACAAAGGGGAACTCATTAATGCTGGAAATCCAAATTTTCTCTATTCAATCCATTTTCTGGGTAATTTGCTGTCACAAACTATTGCTCATTGTCAATAGGTTCTGCTAAAGAGTTTGTTTTAACGCAAGAGGTTTCTTCCGAAGTTTGCGTGCGTCTACCTTTTATGAGAAAGAAGCGATCGGGCAACCATTCATGGCAAACAGACTTAATTAAAAGTAGCCGGAATAAAGAGTTCTCGGAAAACGTCCTGCAATTCTACGGCCGTACAGAGACTTGTAAACAAGATCGAAAATTTCTAAGAAAAAGAAAAGTGAGAAATAATGGGTAATTGAATTAAGTTAACAGCTACATCTGCTTCTGCGAAATTTCACACACATTAATTAGCGTTTTACGGAGGTCGTTAGTTCTAATTTCGAGTATTCTTTAATAATTTATGAATGGTGAGAGTACTTTTATTATTGTCTCTTCTTTGGAGACAACAATGATTAGGGGGCTGGAGTTATACCAGTTAGAATTGGCAAGAAAAATTGAACCGCGAAGTTATTGAACACTTAATCACTGACTAGGCCAATATGCATCATTCTATGCCACGATAAAGGGCAGACTTTTACACTTTAGAAATCTGAAGAGGCTCTTTTGTATAATGAGTTTCACAGAAGACGAAAAAAACCAGAAAACAGGAAATTACATTCAATTCAAATAAAGTAATTCATGAATAAAGAAAATACTTATGCCTCCCTCAACATAGTTCTCAAAAAACCACTTGTCAATATTTTTATTGAAGCTTTGGAAAAACTCGCACTGTAAAAAACTTTTTGAAATTCACGGGCCACTTTCCGTGATTCATTATTAACGAAGCATATTTCTGATACAACAGTTTACGTGAAATGACTGAAAGAAACCTCAATTTCACGTATTTTTCGTACGCCAGGAAAATTCGTGAAATTTCAGAAACCTTTCCGCAATTTCTTTCTTACATTTACGGTAAATTTTCGTTTTTAAGATGTGTTAACGACAAATACTGAATTTTCAGAAACCTTTCCGCAATTCCTTTCTTACATTCACGGAAAATTTCCGTTTTTAAGATATATATAACGACAAATACTGAATTTTCAGAAACCTTTCCGCAATTCCTTTCTTACATGGACGGAAAATTTCCATTTTTAGCACGTCTTTTGTAAAAAAAGATCGTGCTTCTGTTATCGGTTTGTCCGTACGTCCGTCCATCCGTATACCCTCGATATCTCAGCAACTATTAGTCCGATTTGAAAAATTCTTTTTGCATTCAGAAGCTTGAAATATGCAAATGATGATCCTTTATTTCGTTTTTTTTTACGATGCACAATTTTGCCGGTGGAGGGCGTAAATGCAGATGATGTCGAATTCAAAAATACGTTTTATTCCACATATTTGCTTCTAAACATCCGATTGAAAAAAAATTTATATCTTTCGATTCCATGTATGTCGAAGAGTATTTTAGATGTAGTTACTTTTTCAAATTACACATAGATTTTCCGCTAGGCGGCGTAAAAGTAAATTACATTTTCCCCGATAACTCTTCTTCTAAAACTCCGATTTGAAAACATTTTTCTTCAGCGGATACATCTCGTGATGGAAAATCTTTTGCATATAATTTCAAATTTTTGGTAAAGAATACTTTGGCCACCAGGGGGCGTAAGTGTTAATTTTTGCTTCTGATGTATTTACCATAAAATTGTAGCTTCTAAAATATCGATTAAAAAATTCCTTCGTGGACTGATGCCACTCACATCGATAAATCTTTTCGGGATATTTTCTTCTTAAAATATTCCACAGTTTCTCCGCCAGGTGGCGTAGATGTACATCTTATTTTTGTCAATATCTCTACTTCTAGGAGTCCGATTTGAAAACTTCCTTCTTTGTTGGATTGTGTTTTCCGTGTGACATGTTTTTCATATAATTTCAAAATTTTTAAGTCATTCATAGACTTTCCGTTAGGGGGCGTAGCGGTAAGTTACGTTTCCTTCTATATCTCTGCTTCTAAATCTCCGATTTGAAAAATTCTTTCTGCACCGGATACAGCTCCTGATGGAAAGTCGTTTGCACATATTTTCTAATTTTTGTAAAAAAATAGTTTGGCCACCAGGGGGCGTAAATCTGAATTTCCGCTTCTGTTGTATTTGCAGCAAAATATGAGCTTCTAAATTCTCGATTGAAAAAAACGTCGTTTGTTGATCAATACTACTCATCTCGACAAACCTTTTAGGAAAATTTTCTTCTTGAAAAAATGCATGGTTTCTACGCCACGGGGCGTAGATGTATATCTTATTTTTGTCAATATCTCTTCTTCTAAGAGTACGATTTGAAAAATTCCTTCTTTGTTGGATAGTGTTTCCGATGCGAAATGTTTTTCCTATAAATTCAAAATTTTTAAGTAAATCATAGACTTTCCGCTAGGAGCCACAAAGGTAAATTGCGTTTTCTGCGTTATTTCTGCTCCTAAAGCTCTGATTTGAAAAATTCTTCCTGTATCGCATACAAGACCTGGTGGAAAATATTTTTCACATAATTTCTAATGTTTGATAAAGAATGGTTTAGCCACCAGGGATCATATGTGTTAATTTCTGCTTCTGAAGTATTTGTTGCAAAATCTGGACTCCTGAAAACTCGACTAATTTTTTTTCTTCGACCGATACCGCTTATACGGATAAACCTTTTGAGAATACTTTCTTCCTAAAATAATACATGGTTTTCCCACCAGGGGACGTAAAGTCACATCTTATTTTTGTCGATATCTCTGTTTCTAAGAGTTCGTAAGCTCACGATTCCGTTTACAACAATATCTGAGGGATTAAAAACCCGATTGAAAATCTTCTTTCTTTGAAAATCTTCTTTCTTCTTCCATACCGGTTCCATTGACTTTTAATAGCTTTGATAAATTTAATTTGCGTCAGAACGGATTCAAAAGACATGCTTATTACACCCGAAAATTCGGCGTCAACTTTCTTGTTAAGATGTGTTAACGACAAATACTGAATTTTCAGAAACCTTTCCGCAATTCCTTTCTTACATTGACGGAAAATTTCCGTTCTTAAGATGTGTTAACGACAAATACTGAATTTTCAGAAATCTGATCTGATCATATGTAGAGGATTTTAGGAAGGGAGTGTCTGACCCCAGGTCTTAAACAACCCTTAGAAATAGGAAACTAGGATATTTGGGCTAGAGCGCCCGATAGGAAAGTGACACGGAAGCGAAGTAGAAAGGGGGAGGAAGACGCCCTTAGTTATTACCGGGGGTCAGTACCCAGGGTCCGACGGCTTAACGTGCCCGTCCGACGCACGACGAATATTTAGTGGATCGAGCGTTCGTACCTGCCTGGGATCGAACCTGAGGCCCTTTCCGTGGCAGTCCCGAACTTTGCCCACTAGGCCAACAGCGGCCATTTTCAGAAATCTTTCCTCAATTCCTTTCTTATATTGAAGGTAAATTTCCGTTTTTTTTTTTTTATTGGAGGTTTAACGACCACCGTGAGCAACTCAATGGGCTATAAGTAGTCGTCCGTCCTTAATACAGGGTCACTGGTTCCAGGGAAGGGAGAGAGCTAGTGCCGTAAAACAAACACAACATCCATGCCTCACCGGGATTCGAACCCAGACCCCGTTCGGACGAATGATCAGAGGCCATCGCTTAGACCACTGCGCCACCGGGGCGGCATTTTTCCGTTTTTAAGATGTGCTAACGGCAAATACTGAATTTTCAGAAATCTTTCCGCAGTTCTTTTCGTATATTAACAGAAAATCTCCGTTCTCACTTCTTCCGTATCCCTACGACGAAAACATTCTGGTAATAGGAGAGATTAGCGGAAATACTTGAGTTTTGACTAACTGTCAAATTTCAATCGTCTGTCAAAGGAATTCAATTTGATATTCTATAAGGAGATCGGATATTGTGGATAGTATATCACATGAATTTTGGTTATTGTGGCACAGGATATTTCTTTTCCTCTCCCTTGTTTTGTGCACCAACTATTATACACTGCTCGACATAGAAATTTTCCCATCCAGAAGGAGGTGTGCTACAAGTGCAAATCGCAGGGCGGGTGTATCCACTCAAGATATGCAAATGATGTTAAACCGGAGCCGATGACGTCACACGTTCGTGAGATAAAGGTGCCAGGAGCAACAGGGATGATAATGTTTGGTCTCAGGTGGAAATGTCGCGGATGTTTCAAATGTGCTGTTTGTGCTGGAAAAATGTTCAGCGAAGGCCAAGAATGCTGGGAGCACGACATCAGCAGGTTTATCGCCATTTGGATGCATTTCAAAGAGAAAAAATTGTAGGCCTGTGTGAAGCGATATGGTCTACATGCCCTATCGCTGCGCATGTGCAACGGGATGGATGCACGAACTGTTGGACTCTGTTGGCATTAGTGGCTACAGGAAGGTTCGTACGTGCGTCGGAGCAGCAGTGGTGCAGTCCAATAGACGCCTGGACCGGCGGATTGTTCGACACGCTTGTTCGTCCCTAGAAAGCACTGCAGCCGATATTCGACGTGCTGTGTCATCGACCAGGGACGTCGCAATAACGACCAGAACTGTAAACCGAAGATTGCATGTGGGAAACCTGTGCAGTGTGCAACAGTTACGTCGACTGCCATTGATGGCGAGCCATCGCAGCGCTCTTCTGGCTTAGTGCTGAAGTCATGCGAAATGTGGTCACGAATAGACCACTATGGTCTTCAGTGATTGATCCCGTTTCTGTCTGGGTGCTGACGATGGACTGATCCGTGTCTGGCGAAACCCTGGTGAGAGGACGAATCACGGTTTCGTTCGCGACCGTCTTACCGCCCGTCAGGCAGACATCATGGTATGGGGTGCTATTGCGCTTGACAGTAAGTCACCTCTTGTCCACATCACAGGGCACATTGATAGCTGCACGATGCGCGAGTGAGGTTCTGCAATTCATTTTGATACCTTTTCTGAATGGCCAACAGCACCCCATTTTCCAGCAAAATAACGCCTGTGTACACACCACTCGGGTCGCCAGACAATGTCTTCTTTTTTTTTTTTTTTTTTTTTTTTATTTGGAGGTTTAAAGACCACCGTGAGCAACTTAATGGGCTATAAGCAGTCGCCCGTCCCTAGTTTAGGGCCACTGGCTCCAGGGAAGGGAAAGAGCCAGCGCCGTAAGCAAACACAACATCCATACCTCAACGGGATTCCAACCCGGCCCCATCTCTGACGAATGATTAGAAGCCATCGCTTAGCCCAATGCCCCACCGGAGCGTCCCAGACATTGTTGGCAACATGTTCAAACACTGCCATGGCCAGCAAAATCACCTGATTTATCCCCCAAAAAAACCTGTGGGACCACTTTGGACATCGTCTGAAATTGAATCGGCCTGCGCACGATCTGTATGAATTATGGGAGCAAGTCAACCATGCTTGGTGCTCTATTCCTCAAGACGATATCCATCGACTCTATGAATCATTTTCATGGCTTATTACTGCCTGTATTGCCGTTCGCGGCGGTGCAACCACTTACTGAGGCGTACCCATTGTGCTGCATTATCTCATCTGATAAACATTGTACCTGGCTGAAAATAACATCAAGGTAAACCCTTATGTATTCTTATTTGCATGCTCAACTTCCCTCCTCTATCCTTACTCCTTCTGGGTGAGGCAATTTCAATGTCGAGCAGTATAAATTGCGACGTGTCTGCACCGCAGGACGCACATGAAATAAAGGAAGATTGCAGCGAGACATTCAGTCCGTGTAGCTTAGTTACGAGAGCGACTTATTCCGGAGTGAGGGTACCGATGCCCGGCGCGGACGAACTTGTACCTTATATTGGCACCCGAACTTCCAGGATGACCCGGTTTGTAACGTACCAGGAGATGTGACGCTCCTGCCAGAAGGACGCACACGACATAAAGGCAGATAGGAATCAGAATAAAACGTCCGCGTAGCTCAATTGGTAGAGTGACTTATTCCGGAATGAGGGGATCCGGGTTCGAATCCTGGCGTGGATAGAAATGACGGAGAAATTTACTTCGTTATAATGGCGCCCGAACTATCCGGATGACCCGACCGTTCAAAATCTCGCATTGGTGTGATGTTATTTCCACACCGCGAGATAGGAAAAATAAAAGAATCCCTTCTCCAGCGCTTCGAAAAAAAAAAAAAAAAAAAAAAAGGGGGGAGATGATGTAACGTACCAGGAGATGTGACGTACCTGCCAGAAGGACGCACACGACATAAAGGCAGATAGGAATCAGAATAAAACGTCCGCGTAGCTCAATTGGTAGAGTGACTTATTCCGGAATGAGGGGATCCGGGTTCGAATCCTGGCGTGGACAGAAATGACGGAGAAATTTACTTTGTTATAGATTGCTAAGTTTCTCGCAATGATGTGATGTTCTTTCCACACGGCGAGACAGGAAAAATGAGAATCCCCGTCTTCAGTGTTTTGAAAAAATAAGTCAGTGTGGTGTTACGTTCCACACACCAAATTGTCTGGGATTTCTCAAATGCACGTTCTTCGTGGGATGACTGCCTACAGCGACACATGGTCCCGGCTGACCCATGCCCCCGGGCCTCTTTCGGGGGAGGGGAGATGTGACGTGCCTGCCCCGCAGGACGCACATGAGATAAAGTAAGATAGCAGTTGCCCGTGTAGCTCAGTTGGGAGAGCGACTTACTCCGGAGTGAGAGGACCGGGTTCGATGCCCGGCGGGGGACAAACTTGTACGTTGTAACATAGTATATTATGTGACGGGTATTTAAATCAATATAAAGGTGATTGTACGATGTCTATGTATCAGTTTGTGGAGTGCTTAAAACAAAAGCTATTATAGCTATCAAGAGTAACTCTTTTATTTAGAAATTTCGTGAAACAATGCTATAAAACAGTACACATTTTACCGGGAACAAAGTTCGGTGTTACTTGTAACGATACTCGGCGATATGTCTATATCTTAACCTAAAATAATAATAATTCCATGTTACCCGTAGATAACTCGTAATCAACTTGTTGCAAAAATACGCAGAATAAATAAATAAATAAATAAACTTCTTGGTTGCTAAATTCAGGAAAAACAAACTTGAGAATGTTGAACAGAGGACATGAAATACTTCTAACATTTATTTTCTTTAATATACTGACTGAGGCTATCCTACTGTCTTTCTCCGTTATCTTAAAATCCTACTGTCGCGATATTAACCCTTAGTACTTCCTAAATCCCTTACACGTGCTTTCCTAAATTCTTTTACTACCCGGTTACTAAACTATTCGTGTCTTCGGCTAGCTCAAATGCATATTTTCTCCCCGCACCTGAAACCCGTTGATCGGAGCTCGGGTTCCCTACCTTCCTATCTCGTTTCTCCCTGAAGACACTTCTCCTCGAAAAAAAATTTGCCTCCATTAAACCCGCTCTGCCCTAGGGCGAAAGTAGAAATTCCCACCCTCGCAAGCAAACCTGCGACACTTCCTCTCTGTCTGCCTGGGGAACGCTACACGCATCCCATGGTCAAAGCTAAATGCACAGAGGGCCACGGAAAACGACCTCCCCTTTGGAAAGCGCGATCAAAAAAACCGAAAGACTGAAAATTGCTTTTTGATCACCAAAGGGGTCTATCCAAAACAAAGGTAATACCTGCCTCATTGCTTTATCCCTAAGAAAGGTGTCTGCATGCGGGACAACCAGGCGTCATAAAGGAAAAGAAAACGTTGTTCCCAAGCACGATGAAACAAAGAAAATATATTGCGATATGGAAAAATTGCTACGAATAAGAATTTAATAACACTATCTGAACCTCCTATATTAAATCCTCGTAACACACGATTTCCTAACGAATTGAACGTTTTTGTCAGTTAAGGTGGTTCTACCTAAAATCTCTGCCTTATGTTTCCAATGGTAAAACTTCTTTACATATTTTCTTCGTAATTAACGTATTCAAAAGGATAAAAATTTGCACATCGATGAAACTAACTTTAAGTTGTAGCATGGGATACTTAATACTTCCTAAAACATAACCATAACTAAGCAATTCAACGTTTGCTTGTTGTACAGGTCGCGCCATCTATTAACAGGCCTGAGCATTACTCAAAGAAAAATGATTGATTTTTAATATAATCATGGTTATGTTTTAGGAAATATTAAGTATCCCATGCTACAACTTAAAGTTTGTTTCATCGATGTACAAATTTTCATTCATGGGAATACATTAATTGCGAAGAAAATATGTAAACAAGTTTTACCATCGGAAACACAAAACAGAGATTTTAGGTGGAACCACCTTAAAAAAAATCAAGTTCCAAAGCATTCTGCTTCTTCGAAATATCACGCTGAAAAAAATACTTCATTTGTGATAAGTCCCATTACAAAAAAAATGTATTACAAACGTATTCAAAAAAATAATAAGCTCCAACAGAAAATAAAATGACTAAATCACTCGTATTAATGAGAGAGAAAAAGAGAAAGAAATTCATCACCGCAAGATTAGTTTTACCTTGAACGTGAATGCAGTCCGTGAAACTTTCTGGCTCAGTGGTTAAGGCGCATGGCTTGTGTCGACCTACCCCCATAGACTCCGAGTTCGATCCCCGCCACCAGCGCTAAAGGTATCCGTGGCGTAAAGGCTAAAAACTTCAGAATCTTCGATTTTGCGAAATATCTGTACAGATACTGAAAAAGTTGAAACCCACTTTTCTGATATAAACGGAATTTCTGACTACGTTAAAACTGTGAAAATACGGAAGTTAAAAAAAACAAAACTGGCACTTTTAAAAACGGAAATTTCGTTAAAAGAGGAACACTTACCGACAACTTTTCTGCACGTTATTTTCAGAAATTTTCCGTGAATTCACAACGTTTATTTTTTACAGTGCGGAAATACCATTTGCTGTGATGGCAATTCCTTCTGCCTGTCATATCATTTTTTCTGAATGTCATGAACGCTATCCAATCGGGTTCCTTTCTGTCTCTCAATTTCAACATGAGAAACAGAAAGAACGCCTACTACTGGAGCCACGTCGAGGAAATGGAGAGGAAAGTTCAGTGCTGCAGCGTTCTTGTCAGCCAAAAGCTCACCCACGTTGATCATTATGAGACCACGTTTGTGGCAATTATGGACTCGTATTCCCATTCTATTCACCTATTAGCGTTCTTAGTGTTTTTCCGAGACCACTTGATAGTAAACTGAGCACTTTGTCTACCATTTCTGAACTGCAGGTCGTTGTGAAGTAGGACTAGGTCTAACTCCGGGGATAGTATGGGGCGACTTACGGCCAACCACCTGTGACAAAAATAGGTCCCAATTGAAATCATTATAGCGTTCAAAAGTGACGCACACAAATCGTGTTAGCATATTCGTAAATAACATGGAGTCCAATTCGCGTACTGCGCAATACATCGTGCGCGCGACGGTCCCTTCGCTCCCTGTGCGCAGGGGAGATGATGCAATATTTCTGGGCGTGCTGCCGCGTTTAACTCAGTCTATCTCGGCAACCGTGAGTGCAACACGACTATGTGTGGTATCGTCTTAAAGCTCACGACGAGATCTATTCAAATATACAATTCGCAGTGATTTGAACTGAACATTTTATAAAGTAATTTCTTGTGAACCGGTGAACACTTTTGATAATATTGCGGTTTATCTAGAGTGAGTGCAAAACGAATGTGCGTGATGCCGTTTTAAAGCTCTCGATGAGATCTATTCAAATATATAAAGAACATATCGCAGTGGTTTAAACTAAAGTTTTTAGAATTTTTTTTCGTGTGAACGGGTTAACATTTCTGACAATGCCGCGGAATTCGTAGAATGGACGCAAGCAAAAGTGGAGAAAATCAAAACGAGAGGCAAGAGCAAGTGATGAAGAATGTAAGAAGCACAAGAAGACAGAGCACCACGTTGGGTTATTCGTGTATTGATCTGCTATGTGTTCGCAATGTATATAGCATTATTTGTAAAAATTATGTAAGCTACTTTTCATATCACAGATCTGTGTTGGCTATTACAAATTAAATAAAGGCTCTGAAACCATATTCGACTAGCTCATTTCAACTCTCCGATCAGCAAGTCGTAGTCCTACGTTCCAAATTGACGGCTCAATCAGAACTGAGCGTGCCTATATTTATTTATTTTTTATATTCACTGTGAGGATAATACGGGGTGATTCATAAAGAAGTATACAGTTTCCAGATGCTGTAAAACAGTAACAGTTGAAGACACGGACCACAACTGCCAACCGTTAGGTAGATAAAGTTTGTGTCCCGCTACTGAGGGAAATGACATAAGCTATAGCGCGTGTCACGTGACTAGTCAGTTAAAAATGGCAGCGTCTGCAGTGAAGAAGGCATTTTGTGTTCTTGAATAGAGCGAAACGGAATCTGTCACTGTTGTACAACGGTATTTTCGATCACGATTCGGAAAAAAACCTCCAAACAGAAAATCTATCTACGATTGGCATAAAAAATTTGAAACTACGGCGGGCTGTTTGTACGAACTTAAAAGTCCTAGATGACCGCGTGTATCGGAAGAAGTCGTCGACAATATTTGCACCGCCATTCAACGAAGCCCGAGAAAATCAGCGCGGAGGGTGAGTCGTGAAGTGCAGATTTCACAGCCCACTGTCTGGAGAATTTTGAGGAAAAAAGCTGAAAATGATTCCATGCAAAGTGCGTATCACAGCCACTATCACTGCACTTGATTCAGATATCTTACCTCGGGTTTGGGCGGAAATGGATTACCGACTCGATGTGTGTCGTGCGACTAAGGGTGCACAATAGAACATCTGTGACTGTCTCTAAAAAAACTTGAAACATTCCTCTGCTATTCTGTTACAGGTAACATGAAATATCTTACATTGTTCTTGTTTTATAGTGCGTACTTCTTTATGAATCACCCTGTATAACATGCGTGATAAACGAAAGTACACGCCCCCCCCCCATCCCCCAATCCGAGGCATTGTTTTCAGTGCATGATGTTTTTAAACAATTATTTTAAACAAGTAAATGATGTTTCTTTTAGGAAAACAACAAAGACTCCAGCTTTATCCCAGATCTTCGTTAAGCCAACCGAATTTTTTTTCAGTTTTGATACTTAAGCGGTTGCTCATTTCACAAATGAAAACGCATTACGACCACAAATATAGCGTTTTAAAGGTTATATATGTTTCCAACTAAAAGCCTTGTAATTGATTCAATATTTCTCCTGCTTAATATTTAAAAAAAAAAACTATCGTTTATGCTTCTCTAAATCATGTGTAAGAACGCAGATCTCTATTTTACAGCATTGGTGAAAACAATATTTTCTTTCACTTAAAAAATATTGTTTAATACGAATATTTTAAGTGCACTAAATAAATGCATGATTTCCAATCTGCCAAAATTCGCGTGCACCGTTACATAGGTTCATTCACAGGTTTAGTTTCTTACCCATACGAAAATCGTAAAATAAATTAATACATAAAGAAAATAACAGCAAAAAAAGTGCAAATTAAAGATTCTTTTCGCGATGCATGTCGAGCTCCAAAATCAGCAAGTAACCGTTTCTCAGCTCCATGTTCTTGTACACAGATTCGTACATGATGCCAGAAAACATGTGTTTGGGTTGAAATGACCCAGCAAAAACACAAGTGTTGGGAAAATGCTGGCCACCAGCTGGCAGTGATGGGTCACTGCTGGCTGAAATCTGCCTCTCACTGAACAGTAGCGGTCCGTTGGTGGGAGCGCCATCAGTTGGCAGCCATTGTTTTTGCTGGGAAGTGTCTTCAAAAAGCTAATACTCAAAATCAGTCATTATATATTGTAATGTAATATCGCTACTGAAAATTAAACAATAGCGCACATATCTGTAACAGAAACCTTTGTAGCTTTCATTGAACTAGGAAAATGGAAAGACAAGGTGACGAATATTAATGGAGAAAGTTCAACTTACCTTTGTTACTGATATTATCAGTTTTATCTGATAGTTCTTTTAGTAGCAACCAGATTTGGAAACGGGTCAAAAATTTTGGAGCCGGACTTGACCCGGACAAATCTGTTTTGAACTATAATGTATATACAGGGCGTACAAATGTCTCTCCGCAGTGTGTACGTTAGGTTATATGGAAATCAAACAAATGTATTATAGGAACGTATAATTTATTCACTTACTTACAGGAAGTATTGAAACTGTCGTCCTTTATTTGCATTACATAACCTAACTGGCTGTTTTACTCATATTTTCAAACACATCAGCGAGAGTCAAAAGTCCCTCCACAGTAATTTTAAAGCTGTTGCACCTAATTTTAATGGTGCTACAGTCAAAAGTTTTGAATTAAACAACTTGTTGTATGCTTAACTCTACTTTTTGCTGTTTTCTTGATAACATATCACGCTTCAGAATATGTTTCACAGCAACACCAATTTTTGCAAGTTTATGATGGTTGGTGGTTGGTTAGCCAATTTTTATGGCGCAAGGGCCATGTGTGGCCAAAGAGCGCAAAAGTTTATGATGAGGTGAAAGTTTCCAAAATGTGGCTGTTGTTTTCGTCATTGCCCCTCAGATGGAAAGGACACTTTTCATTCTGAGGACACTCTTCCTTCTGAGGACACTCTTCCTTCTGAGGACACTTTTCCTTCTCAGCACACTCTTCCTTCTGAGGACACTTTTCCTTATGAGGACACTCTTCCTTCTGAGGACAATTTTCCTTCTGAGGACACTCTTCCTTCTGAGGACACTTTTCCTCTTGAGGACACTCTTCCTTCTGAGGACAGTCTTCCTTCTGAGTGAGGACACTCTTCCTTCTGATGACACTCTTCCTTCTGAAGACACTTTTTCTTCTGAAGACACTATTCCTTCTAAGGACACTCTTCCTTCTGAGAACACTCTTCCTCTTGAGGACACTCTTCTTTCATATTGCATGACAAATAATTTTTCAGTCCGCGGGCACCAGTATCGAGCACAAAATTCCACAGTGCGCATTTTTCTTTGAATTTAGTTTTTATCCTTTTTTTGTTTTTCAAAAATAAAACGGAAATAAAATAGGGCCAAAATCGGGTCAGGAACACTTTGACCCGACCCGTTTGACCCGCTGATCCCCCGTTGACCCGTGACCCTTTTCCATTTCTGGGAGCAACTATTAGTTTTATTGATTATTATTAAAGGGGTTTTGATTTTGTGCTACAGAATTTAAAAGGTTTGTGAAACATTAATACTATTGATAAAATCTACTAAACTGCAAGTGCAGATATTCAACTACACTACTGCTAGTGGAAATTTTAACCTCAACAAATAATTGCGCTTTTCAAATGAAATTTACATCACAGATTCCTCATGTTACAGGAGATAACTGATTACACTTGAAGAGCTGTACAATATTCTTTCGCTTCAAAACTCAGTATCGTGTGAAACCACCTCGAGCAACAATATCAAACTCTACACGGCATGGCATTGAATGGAAGAGGTATCTGCTATCGTACTGGGGTATAGCCTGCCAGGCTGATTCTATGCAAGACCCGAGTTCATATACGGTGACGGGCGGGGGCACTTGACGGGCCAGTCGCTTCCCAGCAAAAACACAAGTGTTGGGGAAACTCCTGGCAAGTGCCACTAGTGACCCGTAGCTGGCAACCGATGCCACCCCAACACCAGGTGGAAGCAACGGGACTGCGTATGCGCAGAAGCAACACGTGCTGTGTCTCTCGTGGCACCAATTAGTTGAAGACGACGCTATCGCCATCGTGTTATTTTAGTGGATGTTAAGAAAAAAAAGCCATATGTGGAGAGGCGAATTAATTTCCTAATGAAATCCCACGTCGACGAAGATATCAGATTAAGCCATGAAATACCAGATTACAGCCGTGAAATACCCCCACTCCATTCCCATGAACAGTCCTGGAAAACATTAAAAAAACGTTTGTTGGAAAAAAAGAAAAAAAGAATTACACGCGTACAAAATTTATCAATTATTTGAAAGAAAAAAAAAGCAACGTTTTGTGGATATAATGTACTCATCCATGGGTTGAATACACAAGATTGGAGGAATTCGCTTCTAAAAATAACGAGAAGTAAAATAAAATATCTTTCCCCTTTAAAACGAATGTAGCTTCGGGCAACGGAAAGGAAAGATACAACGTTAAAAATGTAACAGAATGTGACATGAACGAGTAAATATATTAATTTATCAATCGCCTTTTAAGACGACAAGGACAGTACAAAACTTTCGAAAGCGCCTTTAAGTAGGTACACTCCTTGAAAATTCCCTTTAGGTAAAAAAAAATATCGTTACGTTGAAAAAATAAATTTATGAATTATATGAAACTGACATTTATGAAAATTACCTCGCAACATTGTTAAATTAAAGAGAGAACCATTTGATTACATATTCCGCAGGAAAGAGACACAGCTTCAAGCACAAGCTCGTGCTTGGTAAATCAGTCCTGTCGGTAGAGCTCGCCTCCCACTCCGGCAGCCCTGGTTCGTTTCCACCCCATCCAAACTGGCGTTTTCCCGGTCTGTTGAGAAAATTTCTCCAGTGCAGTACCGTAACTCGGAAGTTTCGTAAGGGGGGAAAAAGTTGTAGCTTGGGAAAACTGCGGTTATCCTTAATTTTTTTTTTATTATTACGGCTACTACGGGGAAATTGGCGGACAAGATTCGGCAAGCCATCGGTTACGTCACGAGATTGCCGGCTGCCACTGCCGGGAAACTAGCGGACCACATTAGGCTAGCCATCATTAATGGCACGTGCTTGCAGGGCCGCTGAAGAGTCACTTGTGGCAGCTATTGCCTGTGATGGCTAACTGATGACCCTGTTGTGGCATATGACAACTGATGGTGGTGCCAACTGTTGGCCTGAAGTGCTGACCCTTCTGTTGGCCGTCCGGGCATTTTATTGATGGTTTGGCAGCGGCAACATAGTGCTGGGCCATTGCTGGCAGTGCTGGCCCAGCAAGACTGTTTTTGCTGGGTAAGCTACCATGCCCCAGACATGTTAGATCGGGGACATATCCGCCGAACGTGCAGGCCAGGCAGGTAAGTAGCGGTGTTTGCTGTGCATGGAAGTAAATACCTCAAAAGAAGTGGTGTCTGCCGTGCCACTTAAAGTAAATATCTCAGATCACCGGGGCCAGCAAAGCGTTGTTTTTCACTCCTGGTATTTGAAATTCGTTTTAATAAAATACACAATTGCCTTTATCTGCGATACTTACTTTAAGTCGATTTATCCCCTTATACCTTCCTTCAGGTGTCGAAAGGCACAGAAAAGTTATTTAACATCATCGTTTTAAATATTGACATCTAACTGAGGAGAGCGCAATGGACCCATATAATAATGAACCCCTGGATCCATATACACATGACACTACTCTAAAGCAATCAAGGAAATGGTACTATTAGTTTCGGTAATGTTGCTGGCAGTTTTAGAGAGAAAACATTTAGTTGCTCCTCCCAGAGTGGCGCAGTGGTGTAAGTGCTGGCTTATGACCATTTGTCCGAGAAGAGTCCGGCTTTGAATCCCGGTGAGGCATGGATGTTGTGTTTGTCTTAAGGACTGATCCTTTCCCTTCCCTGGAACCAGTGCCCCTAAATTAGGGACGGGCGACTGCCTATCGAGTTGCCCACGGTGGTTGTTAAACCTTCAATTGAAAACAAATTTAGGTAAATGTGTAGTTTAGCGTCCTAAATTATTTCGTCGGAAATGTTAACGGATTTTGAGAAGCACAGTTTTAAAAGTTAGCAATTTCATGGCAAATGGTGAAAAAAATGTCATCTTTATGGTTCATTTTAAATATTTTTACCGTAGTATTTGCATTTAAGTACGATGCTTTGAACAGAAGCTGCGGCATGCCTAACACAACGCTGCGGCGATGACGTCAGGCTTTGCTACGCTGAAACGATGGTCTCGTTCCGGCGGCCATTTTGCTGGCGGAAGAGTACAACCAATGAGGTTAGAAGTAAGAGGAGGTGGCAACAGCCCCTCTCCCTGTGCTTCTGGCGTGACGCCACTTTTTATCAGCTGACTACGCCAATGCGCCCAACCTAAGAATCTACTGTATATCTCTATGGGGAAATCGCGATTTTGAACGGGTTTTTCGGATCCTTACTCTACCCATACAGGCATGAAAAAAATTGAGGCTGAAATATTCATTCCCATAATAAAAAATTTCCAGAAAAAACAGGAAAATATGTGTTGGTATTTCTTTAAAAAATTGAATAAAATAGTGATTTTTTGAGCGGAAGTGCATAGTGCGTATGGTTACTTACTGCCCATGTGCAAGCAACCATGCATACTGCCCATGTGCAAGTAACCATGTTTAAAATATAACCAAAAGTCTAATGTTAAGAAATAAGAATTCCGAAATATTCCTTCTTTCCATCCTTGGTTTGCATGCGCTAAGCAAAACTGCTTAAGCCACAGGAAGTGACGTCACGTTCCCGAACTCTCGCAGCGCAGAGTCCCACACCTCAGAAAGAGGACAGAAACAGGTGATCTATTTTGGCTTCACTCAAAACGGGTCCCTTCACCTCCTTTTCTTCTAACCTGCTTGGGTACAACAGAGGGGGGGGGGACGTTCTTGCCAGGAGAGCGTTTTATTTTGTAGAGCTACGTACGCTACAGAAAATAGCTTATGATTTCTGTCTCAATTTTTAACATGACAGTCTGACAATTTCTTGGTTTTTTCGCGTATGATTCTTTGATGCGCAATGGATGAGGTCACTTCTCCGTCGACGGATGTTTTTTTTTTGTTTTTGTTTTTTCCAATTTGAATGAACTGCGAACCACGCCGTCAATAGGAGAAGCTAAACGTTAACTTTCCGATGCAATGTAACTTCCGTCGGAGAGAACGCGACATGTACTTTAACACTTTTCTAGAAGAAAGAAAGGCATCTGCATACTTTCTATTTCGTATCAGGGAATCAATATCACGAAAACACAGCATCGCTCGGTTAAAGGGGGATAAGGACACAAACAATTTGTATTTTGATATGTTATTTCCAAGTATTGTAATGCTAAGTCTAAAGCATCAAGATTAATAATGATAGACGAATTAGAGACAAATTAATTTAAAGTAAACATCAAAACAAAGATGAATGATAATTTGTTATCTGTGTTAGAGTAAAAAAAAATTTTAATTGTTTTCATTATTTCCGAACATGAAACACCATACAATAAATGTAAACATGAGGTTCTTTTTTTTTTTTTGATTGGAGGTTTAACGACCACCGTGAGCAACTCAATGGGCTATAAGCAATCGCCCGTCCCTAATTTAGGGTCACTAGTTCTCCAGGGAAGGAAGAGAGCCAGTGCCGTAAGACAAACACAGCATTCATGCCTCACCGGGATTCGAACCCGGACCCCTTTCGGACGAATGATCAGAGGCCATCGCGTAAACCACTGCGCCACCGGGGCAGCTGGGGTTCTTCATCGAACCCCATGGTAACATTGATTCTTCATCGCTGTCTATTTATTCGCCGCATTTGATTGAGGTTTTCTTCCGATATTGATTCATTGAGGGTTATCATAACGTCGGACATTATTTCCCTGCTCCTCGCCTTTGCTGCTCGGAATGGTTTTTTTGTAGGCTGATCTTCTCCCAATGCAAGGTCATATGTTTCGAGACTGGAATGTGATCGGGAACCATCGGCTATTGAATGCCTAAGCTATTCCATATTTACTTCTTCCGCTTGTTCTAACAGTGCCGTATTCTTCTTATTCTTCTTATTAAAGTTGAAACGTCCACGTTTCGTAGGGTATCAACGAGCCATATTTTTTTATATTGTTTTACCATCCATGTGACACTCTGTTAATAGTAATTAATAAAAATGAACTTATCATAATTTAGCACAGCGGATACGCTCGTCATCAAGTGACTATTCAAAAATGCAATAAAAAAATGCTGTATTAACAGTTTTCCTTTTGAAGGGAAAAACACACGAAATTAGCGTTCCGCTGCTTATACTGTACTACGCATCAACTCCAAGCAGCTTACACAACACACTTTTTGTTCTAGAAGAAAATAGAACGAATGCGTAATACGCAATTAACGCGGGACGTAATGAGGCAGATGGTCGCGAGAGTGTGACGTCATTAAACTTTAATATAATCCACACACAACGCGTGACGTAATGAAGCAGAAGGCGTGACCGCGCGCCAACATCTCAATCGCGAGAATGTGACGTCATAAGATTTCTAAGCATGGGAAACATTAATAGGACGACGCCATGACACTAAAAACCTGGTAACTCGGGGCGGTTATTTAACCCAATAAATGAATTTTTCCAAAGCCGAAATCAAGCTAGACCGATTTCTAGTACCAGAAAACGGTACGTTAACCACTTTCAGCAAAATCCTTAGAGCCGTTTTCAAAATAAAATTTACATAGATATAAGAATTGCTCCTTTAATAGTATGGGAATATGCGTAAGATCGAAGCAATTGTCACCCTGTGCTTTGACAAACTGCGACAGAAATTAAGAACTATTTTCTTCCAGGCAGCACTACAAATTGGAACGCTTTCCTGGCAAGAACGTTCCCCCTTCCTCTTGTATTCTTCCGCCAGCAAAATGGCCGCTGGAACGAGACCTTCGTTTCAGCGGAACGAAGCTTGACGTGATCGCCGCGGCTTTGTGTTAGGCTTGCCGCAGCGCTGTTCACGCAGTCGTTCTTACATGTAAATATCACGGTAAAAATCTTTAAAATGCACTATACAGATGACATTTTTTACACCATTTGCCATTAAATTACATTTTTAAAAACTGTACGCATCACGTTTTCGAAATCCTTCAACATTTCCGACGAAATAATTTAGGACGCTAAACTACACACGTCTAGCAATTAAATTTTTAATTGCTAGACGCCATCTTCTTTTGAGGTTAGTCAAGTCAAAAGTTTGTCTTAAATAAAAGAGCAAAAATGCAACGCATGGCGAATTAGGAAAACTGAAATCACATTTTCATTTTACATGCATTGTTAAGGACTTTCTGAATTTTTGTGTGTTCAAGTAGCAACATTGTTCTTGCTGTAATGGCATTCCAAACATCTCTTGTCTGTTCGTTCATAACCGCGAAAAAAATGTGCACTCGAGTAACAATAAAGGTCACAGGTTGTCATATCAAATGCTATTTTTAGCGGCAGTACATGATGTTCTCCCATTTATTAGAGACTCAGTGTCTTTTTTCTTTATTCTTTCATTCATAAGCAAGGAAAAACATTTGCAGCAAAGTTCTAAAACACAAAGAAAAGAAAAAACTTGCGCTTGGGTGACGAATAGCTTAAGTGTACCTCGTTAACACTCGACAGCTGTAAATCACCCTCAGTTGTTTCCATCACTGCTTTTTGCAAAAATTTCAGTGTATTTTTTCCGTTCTCGGAGCAACCACGTAAAACGAAATTTTTGGCATATAAGAAAGTTACCAAATAAAATAGCTCTAACTAACGTTAAAAGAAGAAGAACAAAAAAGGAAGAATAGATAAAGCGAATGAGCCACCAAATTAGCGCTTGTAATAAACAGGGTTTTTTGTTCTGAAATTTATTAGCCCGAAGGTATTTTAACGAATTTCACGAAAATTTGTAGAGTTGGTTTTTTACAAACTAAACGTTTTTACACTCACGGACAATAAAGTTTGCGCACCAAGAAGGAAACATCGGATTGAACTGAAATTTTATGGACGTAATGATACATGTGAAGGATATACGTGATGGCAAAAACAGAGCTGCAGGACAATTACAGAGGGATCTGTGGCACGCAGTCCGGTCATCTTCAAAAGCGCGTCGCACCGCCCCTTGAGGCGATACATGCTACAATACGGTCAGGAATGGAGGCGAACAGACACCTGATGTTGTCCTGCAGCAGACTGGCCTACACATGCTGGACTGTGTGCTCCGAATCCCGGATAGTGTGGCACGGCGGCAGCCGGCGTTTAAACTGGTCCTACAAATGCTCGATAGGGGACATGTTCGGGGAGCGGGCAGGCCATGAAAGTGTCTGGACATGGCATTGGCAGCCCTGGGCAACCCGAGCTGTGTACGGGCGGGCATTATCCTACTGATATAGCGCAAATGGAATCTCGGACAGGAATGGTAGCACATGGGGTCGCAGGATCGCATCCACATACAGCTGGTCCTTCAATGGCCCACGTACCAGTACTAGAGCTGATCGGCTATCGTAGGCAATGACTCCCAGATCATAATGCCTTCAGTGGGGGAGGTGTTGTGCTTGATAGCGAGGTTGGGACTGTGCCTGTTGACCCGGAGACCTCCACACCCGTACACGATGATCATCTGTCTCTAAAACGAAGCGGCACTCATCGCTAGTCTGTGGCGTTCCACGTCGCTCTGGCCTGGCACCACTGCCCACAGAGCCGGAGGTTTTCCGGTGTTAATGTCAGCAAACGCAAAGAACGTTGGACCGCAGAATTGCTTCCGCGAGGCGTCCGGAAATGGTTCGTGGGCACAGAGGAGCCGCTACATCTGCCTGTATAGTGGTCCTGGTGCCCGTGGGTTCCGTTCGTGCCAGGCGCACGATCCGTCGATCCCCTCTACCAGTGGTCTTCCTGGTCCTTCTGGAGCCGCTCCGCCGTGTGGCAGTGCCGTCACGTGTCTACTGCTCCCAACACAGTCGGTGCGATATGGTAAGAACCATCTACGTGGCGGGCTATACGGCACGCCGACTACCCTGCGGTTTTCAGCCCGATGATCAGACCTCTTTCAAAATCCATACGTCGCGTAAATCGACGTCTTTGGCGTCTACCCAGCATTCTTGTCGCTCTGTGCTCTTGCTTGCGTCTGCCGGTGCTTTTCGCTTTCATGGGGCATTGACTACACGCCGGCTTATGAGGCTGCCGGTTCGTGCTTGCAGCGCCACCACATGGTGTGTGGTCATGCGCAATCGCACCAAACGTGGATCATTTGCATACCAGCACGCACACTAGCTATTTGCAAAGTTTCGCGATTGTAGCATGTTTTCTTCTAGGTGAGCAAATTTCGTTGTCCGTAAGTGTATTTTCTTTTATTTATTTCGTTTTCCCATTCTATCTCACGCCGAAAAATCTGCCGATAAAAAATTAGGGATATTACAGAAAAGAAAGAGATCCCCATAACATGACACAACCATGAGCGTTTAATTGTGGACAACATTAGGATGCAGAACACAATGAAATGGCCAGACAAAAGTTGTAGCATGGAACTAGAAGAACGAGTGGGAAGCACACGAAGTTTGCCTTTATCAGAGTGTACGCTGTGACACATCATCTGATTGTTCATAACATCCTGATTACTCCATGCCATACTGCAAAGGAGGTCATTCATCTGACTTTAAGCATTCTTTTTTTTTTTTTTTTGATTGGAAGTTTAACGACCACCGTGAGCAACTCAATGGGCTATAAGCAGTCGTCCGTCTCTAATTTATGGGCACTGGTTCCAGGGAAGGCAGAGAGCCAGTGTCCTAAGACAAATACAACATCCATGCCACAAAGGGGTTCGAACCCAGACCACTTTCGCACGAATGATCAGAACCCATCACTTAGACCACTGCGCCACCGGGGCGGTTTAAGCTGGACACGGAATGTCGGGAATCGGAAGGCGTCAAAACCTGACCATTGACGATGTCCAATCACATGCCAAAAATCACGGTGATGAAATGTTTCTTCTCGTACCTATGCCCGAGCAACTAATTGTCTCGAGTCTTGTAAAGAGAGCTCCGCTCGGCCTTCGGTCTCGCTTCGCTAAATTAAAATCCATGTGTTAAACTGGACTGAGTTTTACTGTCGTATTGGTTGTTGATTTCTTTTAGTTAACATGTCCGTTTAAATGCGGTTCTCGATCCAGGGGTCGAACCCACTCTGGCAACTTGGTTATTTATGTTCAAAGTAGTCAATTTATCAGCAATGATTTCTACCAGTGAAACCAAAGCAAGGGAACAATATAATATTTTTTATGGTATATTATTGCCACTCTGTCATGAGGAAAAGGTTTTCCTCCGGCAACGCACCACTTGCTCAAAGATTCCCTCCGATTTAGCTGGGATCTCCTAACCATCTTTTCTTTATGTAATTCATTTTCCGAACCTGCCAAAAAATACCTGATACTGAAAGGACCGAAATTGGTCAGAGCAACGAATATACACAATTACCTGATTCCCAGTACATAAGCCCAGACCACTTCGTCACATCTAGTGACCTGTAAGCGATAGGGTGGGACGAACATCAGGGAAAAGCCACTGAATTATGTGTTGGGCTTCAACGCTGTTCACCTGTACCTGTTAAATTTAAAGAATCAAATCCAATGATTAAACTATCTACAGTTAGTAATTTTTTTACATCGAACTCTTTTCTTTAGTTCAGTTTATTTACTGACGATCACGACGTTGAGATAGAGTCGTACGTTGAGGTAGAGTCAAAACCCTCAACGTAACAATTCCGTTGAGCTCTTGAACTCGTTCTAAGGTAACCTCGAACCCATATTGCAGCACTGCATGCCGCTAGCATCATACGTGGCGAATGAGATCCCAAGAACTTAAATCAGAAGCAGATCGTGTTGTAATGTACCAGGAGATGTGACGTACCTGCCCGAAGAACGCACACGACATAAAGGCAGATAGGAATCAGAATAAAACGTCCGCGTAGCTCAATTGGTAGAGCAACTTATTCCGGAATGAGGGGATCCGGGTTCGAATCCTGGCGTGGACAGAAATGACGGAGAAATTTACTTCGTTATAATGGCGCCCGAACTATCCGGATGACCCGTCCGTTCAAAATCTCGCATTGGTGTGATGTTATTTCCACACCGCGAGATAGGAAAAATAAGAGAATCCTTTCTCCAGCACTTCGAAAAAAAAAAAAAAAAAAAAAAATAAGGGGGAGATAATGTAACGTACCAGGAGATGTGACGTACCTGCCCGAAGGACGCACACGACACAAAGGCAGATAGGAATCAGAATAAAACGTCCGCGTAGCTCAATTGGTAGAGCAACTTATTCCGGAATGAGGGGATCCGGGTTCGAATCCTGGCGTGGACAGAAATGACGGAGAAATTTACTTCGTTATAGTGTATGTATTCATAAAAGCGTCGTCTGAGGCTGCGGAGAGGATTTACATTGGAGATCGACTAGTACGAGAGTCATAACAAAAGTTATGAACACGTTAATCTAAAACGCAAACGGATAATGCAATTGGGAAAATGACTGCGTCATGTCAAGTTCTGACTCTCGGCAACGCAGTGGTGTCAAAACGACATGCTATTATTTACTGTGTGGATGTGGGAGGGTTTGGAAATGGAAGCGTGCAGTTCCTCAGGTCGAAGTACAGCATTAGACCAGTGCTCGTGCGTGAAAATAGAAACTCTGAGGGGGAAATTCCGACACAGATCCACACTGCCTTGCAAGATGTTTGTGGGGAAGGAACTCTTGATCGAAGCACAATTTCTTTCTGATGACAAAGTTGAGACCAAAAATTCGTCAAAATCGCCCCAACTTGGAAGCGGGAGCGATCTTACTGCATGACAACGCATCGTGTCATGATGCAGGGTCGGTATGGAGAGTTTTGTCGAAATATGGCTGGGAAACTTTATCTCACCCACCATACAGCCCTGATCTCAGCCCACCCAATTTTGATCGTTTCCCAATGTTAAAAAATCGGCTCTATGGCATCCGCTACGAATCGCTGGACGAACTATCATTGGACGTGACCCGAGTAATATGACATCTGAACAAAGAGGGCGTACTACGGGGCATCAAGGAGGTACCTTACCGCTGGCAGGCTGGCATTAGCAGCGGAGGGAAGTACATTGAACGGCAATAAGGTAAGTTTTCTCCGTTACTTCATACTTTCTCAAAAATGGACAGTGTGCAGAACTTTCGTTAGGACCCCTGTAAATCCTTCTTCGCAGAACAATCTAAGCCATACCACATAAAAAAGAAACGTCGGTTGTAAAGAACAAACGAAAATGCCTGTAAGACCCTAAATTAGAAGTAGTACATAGTGTATGTATTCACGCAAACGTCGTCTATGGTGAAAATCTTCCAAATACGAGGATAAATAGTGTTGGGACTACGCCGACAGAGGGCGTAGGGGAGGAGGCCAACGGCAGACGTGAGAAAATTGTGGACATGTGAAGACGCGTGGGAGCTGATATGGGAGGGGCCGCAGAGATGATACGGCAGAGGCATACGTCATAGGCCGCAATGTGAAAACTGATGTTAAGACTTATGACGCGAAAGACAAACGACGAAATATTCAGTGTTTGTATGTGTGTGTGTATTTTATCTAATTCATATAAAATTATCTGCAATAAATTAATCTCATCAAGTATACCTTGGATGTGCAAATCTCTTGGAATATGTTAATGTGCATCCTACTCACTGAACAGGAAGCAAAGAAGATGTTGGATGCCAGAGAGCCCTAGCACGGACTCATGGAAGAGGTAAGAAGTTAAATATAAATACCTCTAATTACCGAAATTGAATTGAAACGCGAAAAGTAAGAACATTATTGGCGCCCAACGTGGGGCTCTCTAGCAAATATAAACTGAAGGCAATATTTCAATATTTTCACACTATATTAAATTTAAAGTGTTAAATTGAAATTGCTCAAAATAAGTAATGGCGGAGGATTTAGACAAACTAAAAAAGAAAAGAACGGTCAACTGCAGATTAACAACCATTGTTATTAATAAACTAAAGGCAGCTCTTGAAGAGGATCCCATTGAAAGGGAAGTTATCGAGAATAATTTAGCTCAGTTATTGATTAAAGAAGAGCTTTTGATTTCTGTTGGTGAACAGATTGAGCGAGTTATTTCTGCAGAGGAATTTGAAGACGATTATTGTGCTAGTCAGGAATACTACGAAAACGTGCTGTTATGGAAAACGAAGGCGCAGCGCTGTTTAACTATGATCAGAAACACTGAAGAAAGCGGCACGAACGAAACAGAGAATAGACCATCGCGGTCAAATAATATACCTGGAGCTGCGATAAGATTACCAAAATTAGAGCTTGAAAATTCTTTGGAGATGCATCGCATTGGTTGGAATTTGGGGGTCAGTTTGATACGACGTACACTCAAATGAGGGTTTAAATAATTTGAACAAGTTTAGTTACTTGAAGTCTTATTTGGGCGGAGCAGCTGCTATTGCAATATCTGGATTAACCGAAGCAAATTATGACAAGGCCATAAAAATTTTGACGGATAGGTTTGGAAAAAAGGATGTTGTTATAAGTTCACCTATGAATAAATTACTGTCTCTACCACCTGTTAAGAGGTTAACAAACACCTTTGGTCTGTGGAAGTTGTATGATAATTGCGAAGTCCAATTAAGAGGCCTCCAATCGCTACGAGTAATGTCCGACACTTATGGAAGTTTGTTGTATCCCATGATAGTGAAACTGATTCCCAATGCATTAGTGCTAGAATTCAACAAACTTCACGAAGCTGATGAGATTTGGAATATAGAAGAAGTTATGAAATTTATAAGAAAAGAAATTGAAACTCGTGAGCGGTCCCAGGCGATTTGCGGAAACACAGAATTAAAACCAAATCTTTCTCAAAGTGTTAAGGCAGTAAATAATACGCCCATCAGATCTGATCACACGCGCGCAAAAGGATTCAGGAAGCAAAATAAAACGTTTCCTTCGGGCGCCGAACTGAATGCTACTGTAGAAAATCACACAGAGTCCTGTGACAAACGCGTTGAAGACAGAAGGACTGCGGTCAGCGTTCAAAAAAAATAACGAATATTGTGTTAGAAGAAGTTGTTTATTTTGTTCATCGGATCATGATTTAGACAGATGTCCTTTAACAGTAGAGGAAAAAGACGCAATTTATTGCGGCAAAGAAGATGCTTTAATTGTTTCAAGAAGCATCACTTGGCGAAGTTTTGTTTATCAAAAGATCGGTGTCAACTTTGTTATCAAAAACACAATACATTCATGTGCGAAATAGAAAACGAAAACACAGCAACAGCCGTAAAACACGTATCACAAGCAAATCAGCAAGAGAACAGTATTCTGTTGCAGACTATGACCCTAACTGCAGTGGGAAAGCATAAAAATCGAAGCGTGAGAATTTTGGTTGACGGAGGCTCACAACGGACGCTTGTTATGGAAACTGTTTCTAAAGAGCTAAAGTTAAAAGTGACAGGAGAAGAACAATTAACGATATTTTTTCATTTGCCGTGAATTCACCAGTAACAGAGAAAATAAAAAGAGTTCGCTTGGTTTTAAAAGACCGTAAGAGTGGACGTAAGATTGAGATGGAAGCAATAGAGATACCTAACATGAGCGGAGCTTTAATAAGTACACCAGGGAAAGAAATACGAAGTTGTTGTGAAAAAGAAGATGACTATTATTGGAAGGTTGTAACCGCAAGAGTGCGTAGGATAACGCCATCCTTGGTCGCTTCACAAACTGTTTTTGGATGGACATTCAGTGGCACCGCGACGCTGTCAAATGCGTTAGCGTCACAGTCTGTGATTAATTTTATGAAAAGTGCCACCAGTACAAGCATAAGTACTACTGACTGTGAAATGAACGAAATGTTGAAGCACTTTTGGGATCTTGAAACGCTAGGAATAAGAGACATCGGCCAAACTAATAAAACAGAAGATAATCGAATTTATGAGGAATTTCGCGAAAATCTGAAAACGGAAGATGATAGGTACGTGGTACGGTTTCCTTGGAATCAACAAATAGAAGAATTGAAGGATAATTACAACTTGGCTGAAAAACGACTGAGATCGCTTGTTCGGAAATTCAATAGGGAACCACAGTTCTACGAAGAATATAAGAAGGTTATCAAAAATTATTTAAAAGAAGGAATTGCAGAGGAAACAAAGGATGATGTAATATATTACATGCCACATCAGGCTGTAATCAGGGAAAACAAGGATACCACTAAATTACGCGTAGTATTTGAAGCGTCATCTCATGCCGAGAAATGTTCATCATTAAATGATTGTTTACTCGCAGGGCCAAACCTAAATCCCGATGTGCTGGATTTGTTGATCAGATTCCGTAACAATAAAGTTACTTTTACAGCTGACATTCAACAGGCATTTTTGAACTGTGAACAGGCTCTTGCCAAAGAAGACCGAGATGCAGTTAGA
Organism: Macrothele yani; assembly: GCA_039090855.1. Classification (NCBI taxonomy): domain Eukaryota; kingdom Metazoa; phylum Arthropoda; class Arachnida; order Araneae; family Macrothelidae; genus Macrothele; species Macrothele yani. The sequence goes on from CM076990.1 coordinate 169,559,242, forward strand.
TTTTTGTGAAATGATGGGGAAATAGATGGCAGCGACTGCCTCAAGGTAAAAGTACTACGAATGACTAGAGTCATATTTGGTGCGAAATCAAGCCCACATGGACAAATAGTTCACATAGACAAATATAAACAACAGTATGAGGATGCATACAAGCTACTTAGGAATTGTCTATATGTAGATGATTTAATTGGAGGAGTAACAGATGAAAATGAAGCAATGATATTATCAAGAGACGTTAGATGTATTTTGAATGAGTGGAACTTTAATATGAGAAGATGGAGAACAAACAGCAAATCCCTTCAGCAATTGTGGAATAATGAAGAAAATGATATTCAATGCGCTGCAAGCAATAAAGTTTTGGAATACCTACGGGATAGAGAAAAAGATCTTATACGAATAGACGTTTCTAAAATGATTGCATTTGTGAGAAAGAGAAAGGACAAGATATGCAAAAGAAAGGATCTGCAGACTTTTAGTCGTCTATATGACCCGATTGGTTGTTTTAAGTCCATTTACAATATGAGGCAGAATCCTCTTGCAAGCTGTTTGGAAATTGGATTCAAATTGGGATGGAGAATTGTCCTTAGAACTAGAGAAAAATTGGAAAGATTGGTGCACAGAGTTATCACAGCTGGCAAATGTTGTCGTACCAAGATATAATTTCGGAGACATCGAAGAAAGGGAATTGAGAAATATGATGTTGCATTGTTTCACAGATGCGAGGCAAAAGGCTTATGGTGCAGTGATGTATTTGAGATATGAAACCAAAGATGAAATAAATTCAGTAAATGTGATTTCAAAGGCAAGAGTAGCACCCTTAAAGAGACTATCCTTACCTAGGCTAGAATTGATGGCGGCGTTAATAGGAGCTAGACTAGCTGAATCTGTTGAAAGGCAACTGAAGCAAAAGTTTGATTTAACCTTACATTTTTGGACAGATTCCAGTACAGTTTCGCATTGGATAAAAGGAAATGCCGAAAAATGGAAGTCGTTTGTGCAAAATAGGATAAGAGAAATACAAGAGAAATCCGATCCGTTATCATGGACATAGTCCAGGAAAAGAAAATCCTGCAGATTTACTAACCAGAGGAGAGAAGATTGAAACCATCAAAGGTAATAGTCATTGGTGGCATTGACCAGAATGGTTAATTAGAGAGGAAACTTCTTGGCCAAAATTACCAGCTGACTTGTCCACAGACGAGAGTTCAAGGGAAGAAAGAAAACGAAAGAGTAAAGAGACCCTTCAAATAAGCTGTGTAACGGAAGAAAGGAAGACTCCTACTTTTGATATCAGAAAAAATTGAAAAGGGTTCTTTGTGTGACAGCATGGATTCTAAGATTCGTACATAATGTTCGAAATAAAGACTCAAAAAGGTCAGGAGTTCTGACAGTTGAAGAATTAAACGCAGCGGAAATTTATTGAATTAAACAGTCTCAGAGAGAGTGTTTTCCAAACGAAGTAAATGCTTTGAACTGTGAACAGGACATTTCTTTCGATTCGAAAATCTACACGTTTAATCCATTTCTGGACGAAGACGGCATAATGAGAGTTGGAAGAAGACTACAGAATGCAGGCTTAAACTGTGACCAAGTTCATCCAGTAATTGTGTCAACCAATAGTTATTTGTCAGACCTATTAATTAAGCGAAGTCATATAAGGGTAGGAAATGGTGAAGTTGCGGAGACTTTAGCACAAATCAGAGAAAGGTACTGGATTCTACGGGGACGGCAAAGAGTGAAAAGCGTTATACATAGTTGTTTTATCTGTCGGAAATTTAAAACGAAACCTTTTGACCAAGATATGGCACCCTTACCACCGGAAAGATTAAAGGAAGTTTCTCCTTTTGAAATATGTGGAGTGGACTTTGCAGGACCATTATTCACTACAAATGAAAATAAGAAGGTTTACATCGCCTTATTTACCTTGTGCAGTTACTCGTGCTGTACATCTGTAATTGGTATCTGATTTAACAGCTTGCAACTTTCTGTTCGCATTTAGAAGATTTTTAGCAAGAAGAGGTATTTCTAAGAAACTCTATTCAGATAACGCGAAAACATTTAAAAAGGTAAACCGAGATTTAACCAAACTGTGGAGCATGGTTACCGATCCAGAAAATTTAAGGTTTTATGGAGAAACCGGAATAAGATGGAAGTACATTATTGGAAGGGTTACATGGTGGGGTGGTTTTTGGGAGAGGCTCGTTCTCTCGATCAAAGCATGCCTAAAAAGAATACTGGGAAAAGCTTCTTTAACATATGAAGAATTGGAAACTATTCTTGTTGAAGTAGAAGTGATCCTGAATCCCGTCCTTTGACATTTGTATATAGCAGAACCAGAACCACTCTCACCAGGGCATTTCTTAGTTGGAAGAAGATTGACAACAATTCCTGATGTGAAACCAAGTTCTGAGGAATCGAAAGGGAGGGACCTTACAAAGAAATACAAACACAGAGCATTAGTTATGGGGAGACTGTGGAGAAGATGGCGGCAAGAATATCTTCTGGAATTGAAATCAGCCCACTAGTTTAAAATTGCCAAAAGGGGTTTAGAAGTGGTTTAGAAGGATTCCATAGTTCATATAAGAGATGAAAGATTACCTAAACTGATGTGGAAAACCGGTATCATTAGCCAAGTCCATGTGGAACGCGACGGAAAGGTACGTTCATGTACTGTGAGACTGCCTAACGGAACATTGATCAAAAGACCAGTACAACACCTTTACCCTCTGGAGCTAGACTTAGAAAAGACTGAACCCAATTCTTTGGGGCCGGAGAATGTTGGGACTACCCCGACAGAGGGGGCAGCGGAGGAGGCCGACGGCAGACGTGAGAAAATTGTAGACATGTGAAGACGCTAGAAAGCTGATGTGGGAGGGGCCGCAGAGATGATACGGCAGAGGCCGTGGAGATGATACGGCAGAGGCCGCAATGTGAAAACTGATGTTAAGACTTATGACGCGAAAGACAAACGACGAAATATTCAGTGTTTGTATGTGTGTGTGTATTTTATCTGATTCATATAAAATGATCTGCAATAAATTAATCTCATCAAGTATACCTTGGATGTGCAAATCTCTTGGAATATGTTAATGTGCATCCTACTCTGTGAACAGGAAGCAAATAAGATGTTGTATGCCAGAGAGCCCTAGCACGGACTCAAGGAAGAGTTAAGAAGTTAAATATAAATATAAATAAATACCTCTAATACCGAAATTGAATTGAAACGCGATAAGTAAGAACAAATAGACAAAGTCATCGCTCTTTACACGTTTTGCTTTAATTAACACCCAGCAACCGGGAATTTTAGGATATACTTAAGGGCACATCTTGGAGACAAAGGAAGGGGAGGAAAAACAGTTGTCTCAAGGTTTAGGTAGCGAGCGGTCACGAGAGTACGATGTGGTGATTGCCCCAATGTAGGTCTTAGGTGGACCGCCAGATCAGGGGAATTCACAAGAGCAAGAGAGATGATCGAAAGCGGGAGAGTTAGGAAACAGCACGGCTAACGGACAACCTTTGCAGGCAATTAAATGAAGAAAAGAATAAAAGTTTCTTAGACATATTTATGAATCGCAAGAATTATTTGCATACTATTTTACTATCATCTTCAACTATGTATATAAGACTTAGCAACTCAACCACGCAATGTTTATGAAGTTAACAAGAATAATTAAAAGGATAGCAACGAACATGTTAACAATTGCGACAATTAAGTAACAGCTAATTACTTTTTCTTTGCCGGATCAATTTAAACAGGGCAAAAATAATTATAGTTTAATAACTTTTAGAATAAAGAGGACCTTTCTTCTCTTTAATCTTCGGTATTAGAAACTGTTCACATTAATGCAATAAAAAGTCTGACATAGTTGAATAATTATCGTTCCTCATTGCTTACATTAACTAATTGCCTATTTTGTTGCTGCTGATGATGATAATAGATCTCATTCTTTTCCTAGAAAGCTTTCTGCGTTACGGAAGCTGTTCCTAATGGGAGGTTTACGCAGTTTCATTGTTCTAGTAATGCCACCTTTTTTTATCACGTTCTTTCAACGAGAATCTTGAAGCTAAGGATTTCAAAGCCCAGCCTCCCAGCACTTTTTGTTTCGCAGCCCCATTCTTCCCAAGTCTTTTGGATAGCTGCAGAGATTACTACAGGAGATACAACATTCTTACTCTAACATTCTTGCTCAAATGAATGTCTTGAGTTTTGTTGCATAATCCCCATAGATGTGAATGGTTCTGATGGTTTTTTTTATTCTGTTGAGCCTTTAATCTGTTACCACAACACCGCTTTTTACAATATAGAGAAAGAAATTAATTTGCTTATTTCGCTCATTATGCATCAGTTTTAAACTGGATTAATTCAATCCCTATTTAATTCCTGCTCGAAAAATGATTCAATAAAGATCTAAAAGAAGACAAAGTTACTTGTTCCAAAATGAGGGAAGAGGCATTACTACAGGATAGGGTTTTAAGAGTTAAACTTCCTTCTCACCCAGCGATTCTTTTGACGTAGAACTAAGTCTAACTCCGCGGGTAGCATGGGGCGACTCACGGCCGACCGCCTCCGGCAAATATAGGTCCCAAATGAAATCATTATATTATAGCTTTAAAAATACGTGCCGCACACTTACCGTGTTAGCATATTCGTAAACAACATGGAGTGCAATTCGCGTACTGCGCAATGCATCGTGCGCGCGACGCTCTACTTGCTCCCTGTGCGCGGTGATGCAATATTTCTTCAGGGGTGATGCAATAATTCTTCAGAAGTGATGTAATATTTCTGGGTGTGACGCCGCGTTTGACTCAGTCTATCTCGGCAACCGTGAGCGCAACAAGACTGTGCGTGGTATCGTTTTAAAGCTCTCGACGAGATCTATTTAAATATATGAAGAATATTTCGCAGTGGTTTGAACTGAACATTTAAAAAAATTGTTCTCTTGTGAACTGGTGAACACTTTTAACAATATCGCGGTTTATCTGGACAACCGTGAATGCAAAACAACTGCGCGTGGTATCGTTTTAAACCTCTCGGCGAGATCTGTTCAAATACCATATCGCAGTAGTTTAAACTAACAATTTTAAAAATTATTTTTGTGTGAACGGGTTGACATTTTCGACAATGCCGCGGAATTCGCAGAATGAACGCAAGCAAAAGTAAAAGAAATCAAAACGAGAGGCAGGAGCAAGTGATGAGGAATGTAAGAAGCCCAAGAAGACAGAGCACCACGTTGGGTGATTCGTGTATCTATCTGATTTGTGTTCGCAATGTATCCAGCATTATCTGCAAAAATTATGTAAGCTACTTTTCATATCATAGACCTGTGTTGGCTATAACAAATTAAATATACTCGACTGACTCATTTCAACTCTCCGATCTGCAAGTTTTAGTTCTACGTTCCAAACTGACGGCTCAATCAGAACTGAGCCTACGTGTTATTGTTAGCACGTCTTTTGTAAAAAAAGATCGTGCTTCTGTTATCGGTTTGTCCGTCCGTCCGTCTGTACCCACGATATCTCAGCAACTATTTGACCGATTTGAAAAACTCTTTTGCATTGGGAAACTTGAAATATGCAAATGATGATCCTTTATTTCGTTTTTTTTACGATGTACAATTTCGCCGGTAGAGGGCGTAAATGCATATGATGTCGAATTCAAAAAAAACGTTTTATCCCACATATTTGCTTCTAATCATCCGTTTGAAAAAAAATTTATATCTTTCGATTCCATTTATGTCGAAGAGTATTTTAGATATAGTTACTTTTACAAATTACGCATAGATTTTTCGCTAGGGGGCATAAAAGTAAATTACATTTTCCCCGATAACTCTTCTTCTAAAACTCCGATTTGAAAAATGTTTTCTTCAGCGGATACATCTCCTGATGGAAAATCTTTTGCATATAATTTCAAATTTTTGGTAAAGAATACTTTGGCCAACAGGTAAGTGTTATTTTTTACTTCTGATATGTTTGCCATAAAATCGTAGCTTCTAAATTATCGGTTAAAAAATTATTTTGTGGACTGATGCCACTCCCATCGATAAACTTTTCGAAATATTTTCTTCTTAAAATATTCCACAGTTTCTCTGCCAGGGGGCGTAGATGTACATCTTATTTATGCCAATATCTCTACTTCTAGGAAACCGATTTGAAAAATTCCTTCTTTGTTGGATGGTGTTTTCCGTGTGACATGTTTTCCATATAATTTCAAAATTTTCAAGTAATTCATAGACTTTCCGCTAGAGGGCGTAGCGGTAAATTACGTTTCCCCTTATATCTCTGCTTCTAAATCTCCGATTTGAAAAATTCTTTCTGCACCGGATACAGCTCCTGGTGGGAAATCGTTTGCACATAATTTCTAATTTTTGTAAAAAAAATAGTTTGGCCACCAGGAGGCGTAAATCTTAATTTCCGCTTCTGTTGTATTTGCAGCAAAATATGAGCTTTTAAATTCTCGATTGAAAAAAACGTCGTTTGTTGACCGATACTACTAATGTCGACAAACCTTTTAGGAAAATTTTCTTCTTGAAAAAAATGCATGATTTCTACGCCAGGGGCGCAGATATATATCTTATTTTTGTCAATATCTCTACTTCTAAGAGTACGATTTGAAAAATTCCTTCTTTGTTGAATAGTGTTTCCGATGCGAAATGTTTTCCCTATAAATTCAAAATTTTCAAGTAAATCATACACTTTCCGCTAGGGGGCACAAACGTAAATTGCGTTTTCTGCGTTATTTCTGCTCCTAAAGCTCTGATTTGAAAAATTATTCCTGTATCGCATACAAGACCTGACGGAAAATATTTTTCACATAATTTCTAACGTTTGGTAAAGAATGGTTTAGCCACCAGGGGTCATATGTGTTAATTTCTGCTTCTGAAGTATTTGTTGCAAAATCTGGGCTCCTGAAAATTCGACTAATTTTTTTTTCTTCGACCGATACCGCTTATACAGATAAACCTTTTGAGAATACTTTCTTCCTAAAATAATGCATGGTTTTCCCACCAGGGGACGTAAAAGCCACATCTTATTTTTGTCGATATCTCTGTTTCTAAGAGTTCGTAAGCTCACGATTCCGTTTACAGCAATATCTGAGGGATTAAATACCCGATTGAAAATCTTTTTCTTTGGTCAGATCTATTGTTTTCCATACCGGTTCCATTGACTTTGAATAGCTTTGATAAATTTAATTTGCGTCAGAACGGATTCAAAAGACGTGCTCATTACACCCGAAAATTCGGTGTCAACTTTCTTGTTTTTCTCTAGGATTCGTGTTAGCAGTGCTCTCTTGCCATCTCCTATGACTCTGTCTCGGGTTGATTCAATTTTTCTATCCACTGATTTGTCATAAGGCAAAACTGTAAACATTTTACGCTTTCCCACACTGACTCGCTTTCTATCTCTGACTTAATCCTAGAGTGCAGACTACATAATTACTGGACTTTTTCCCCTGCCAATATATCCCATTGAGACGAAAAATGGGACAAACGTGTCCCTGTGAAGCCAACTAACCACATTGTCAGGCTTCCTATCTGCAACCTGACCCTAGAGGACAGACGATACAATTATTCGGCTTTTCCCCCTGCCCATATATTCCATAGAGCCAAAAAGTGGGATTGTCTTGTCCTTGTAAAGCCATCTGACCAGGTTCGAGACTCCTTTTTTTTTCGTTTGGAGGTTTAACGACCACCATGAGCAACTCAATGGGCTGATAAGCAGTCGCCCGTCCCTAATATATTGTCACTGGTTCGAGGGAAGAGAGAGAGCCAGTACCGTAAGACAAAACACAACATCCATTCCTCTGCGGGATTCGAACCCGCACCCCTTTCGGACCAGTGATCAGAAGCAATCGCTTAGGCCACTGCGCCACCGGGGCGGCGGTTCGAGATCGGACTGAAGATTTAACGACCACCGTAAGCGACTGGATGTGTTATATAAGCAGTCTCCCGTCCATTCTTTCGGATCACTGGCTCCAGGGAAGGGGAGAGCCAGTGCAGTAGGACAAAACACAACATCCATTTCTCACAGGGATTCGAACCTGGACTCCTTTCGGACGAATGATCATAAGCCATTGCTTAGACAACTGCGCCGCCGGCGCGGCCCGGGTTAGGGGCTTCTGTAACTCCCAAAGGCATAGTGCACCTACTCGAGCCGTTCTTACTCACTATGGTATGACCTTGGACAGGGTAGAATGAAGGAATTTTGGGATTTTCTGTTACCGGCCGATCGGCATTAAAATTCATTTGGCATCACCACAACAATCATTGCATCTCAGTTTTTTTGTTGTTGTTTTTTTATTGAAGGTTTAACGACCACCGTGAGCAACTCAATGGGCTATAAGCAGTCGCCCGTCCCTAATTTAGGGTCACGGGTTCAAGGGAAGGGAGAGAGCCAGTGCCGTAAGACAAACACAACATCCATGCCTCACCGGGATTCGCACCCGGGCCCCTTTCGGACGAAAGATCACAGGCCATCGCTTAGACCACTGCGCCACAGGGGCGGCTTCATTATTTTCTGCGTCTGTTTAAAATTGCATTAACAGAGCTTTTTTGGCATAACCATTTTTACTCGTACAAAACAATAATAGCGAGAAAGGGTAATTCCTGGGGAAGGTATAACAGGCAGTTTTCTTTCTGTTTATTTACTTATTTATTTATTTATTTATTATTAAATTTCGGTTGAACTGTTGTGTCATAAAATGCTTTGCAGAAAACTGAAATATGGACTTTATTTAAGCTCTTTTTAAGCATTGAGTACGGCTGAATGCCCAGAAACGTAGTGCTGTAAACTTCTCGGTGCACAACTCCGTCGCTTAGCATGATGTCACAAAAACGATGACCAAGCCCGTAAACACAGAAGGAAGTCCCGGGAGCCCCTGTGCTGGTCGTCGGGAAAACAGTCCACCTTTGTGTAGTCGCCTGGCCACTGTAAATCGCGATATTATGCTTCTTGTGCTCATTTTCAGTAGATTTGCGAGGTTACTTGCGGCACAGAATATAAAATTTCAGTCTGGTGTCGATTCCTCTCTGCCTGTCGGAGCAGATAGTTGTCCTCGCTGGTTTATTGGCAGATCCGGACATGGCACTTCCGTTCATCGAAAGTTTAGCGTCACTTCCATACAAATGCCATGCTAATTACGCATCGTATTTGAGATCTACAGCTGGTTTTTGTGTCAGTTGCGTACAAAAAGGAATTTAACTCTCTTATACCCAGAAGATGCTTGTAGATCATCTTTGACCATGCTCTCTCTGTATGAACCAGGGCTTTAGAAAGAGAAGGGCTGGGTCATTCCTTTGTTGCAGGACAAGTATATGAAACCTCTTTTGCTAATCTTTTGGCACTGGGGTCGCGGATGGCCTAGTGGTCAACATTCGTGACTGCCACGGAGAAGTCTCAGGTTCGATCCCAGGCAGGATCAGAACAGATCATAGGTAGATGATTTTAGGAAGGGAGTGTCTGACCCTAGGTCTTAAACAACCCTCAAAAATAGGAAGCTAGGTTTGGGCTAGAGTGCCGGATATGAAAGTGACACTGAAGCGAGGTAGAAAAGGGAAGGAAGATGCCTTTATTTATTACCGGGGGGACCAGTACCTAGGGTCCGATGGCTTAACGTGCCCATTCGACGGACGGCGGATATTAAGTGGTTCGAGCGTTCGTACCTGCCGGGATCGAAACTGAGGTTCCTCCGTGGCAGTCACGAACATTGACCACTAGGCCATCCGCGGCCCCGATCCCAAGCAGGAACGAACGCTCTAACCACTAAATACCCGCCATGCGTCGGACGGGCACGTTAAGCCGTCGGTCCCCGGAACTATAAGGGCGTCTTCCTCCCGGTAATAAATAAGGGCGTCTTCCTCCCGGTAATAAATAAGGGCGTCTTCCTCCCGGTAATAAATAAGGGCGTCTTCCTCCTCCTTTCTACCACGCTTCCGTGTCACTTTCCTATCGGGCACTCTATCCTAAATCTCCCAGCTTCCTATTTATAAGAGTTGTTTAAGACCTGGGGTCAGACACTTCCTTCCTAAGATCCTCTACATATGATCTGATCTGATCTTTTGGCAGTAAACCTGAGAACGGGATAATAGTTTTGCTCCCATTTCTTTGTGATCGTCTTTTTTTTATGTTTATTTTAATTTACAAAATGTCTTCATTTTGTGCAGTGGGCTTGTGGTTAGATGTTGATATACATGTATAAGGAAACCATGGATCGGGTTTGTGGTTCATCACGTTTTCCCTGTTAAAAACAACGCCACTGTAAAGGAATGGATTCAAAAGTTTGTCCACGATTTCTCTGATTTTCTTTTTTCGTGGGGGAAGGGTTGAATGAAAGGGGGAAATTTTTCGAAGGCTGAAAAAACATTTTAGTAAACCATATCCAGAAAAGTGAGCTGATGAAATATGTGCAAAATAAATAAATAAATAAACTAGAAGTGTGAAGCTGTAAAACAAGCGTTGGCTTCTACTGCAAATAACATTGCCTGTCGTATACCGGACAAAATCCATCTCTTAGCACGATATTTAGGAAGGTTGCAAATTTGAATTCTGGCTCTTGGATGAAAACTATCGAATATTTTGAAACAGTTTTCCTGCCAATCCATGGAACAGATTTTTCCCGGGAAAAGGTTGTATCGTACGAAAACTAGGGAGAACTATAAAACATTTCCTGAAAGTTTTTGTTTTCTGTTTTTTTTGAAGGGAGGTTTAACGATCACCGTGACCCAGCAAAAACACAAGTGTTGGGAAACTGCTGGCCACCAGCTGGCAGTGATGGGTGACTGATAGCTGAAATCTGCCGTCACGGCACGGTAGCGGTCCGTTGGTGGCAGCGCCATCAGTTGGCAGCAGTTGATGGACCTGCAGCATTGCCGTGAATTGCGGGCCTACAAGCAAGTGAATTGCAGGCCTACAAGCTGGCAACCGAAGCAACCACAACACGAGGTAGAAGCAAAGGGACTGTGCATGCGCAGAAGCAACACGTGCTGTCTCTCTCGTGGTACCAGTTAGTTGAAGACGACGCTATCGCCATCGTGTTACACTGGAGGAAAGTGAAAAAAGAACACCAAGAAGGAGGCGTCTGATACCAACGAAATTTATTCAGCATACTAACGGAATACAGAGGATAACGTGATCAAAATATTATGGCAAAATACAGCTGTATTTGCTGGTAAACTGAAAAATAACATTTCCATGTAACATGGTTAGTACGAGGTTGAACCGCCATGAACTGCGTCACACTCTGCAATTCTGGCATGGAGTCTGTCGTACAGATGTTGGATGTAAGTTTGGGGTATTGAGTTCCAAGCATCCTCAACCTGGACGCGTAAATCGGGGATGGTCGTTGTCCCATAAAATCCTACACGTGCTCAATGGGGGACAAATCCAGTGAACGTGCAGGCCATGGAAGTTGTCTCATACCCTGAAGTGCATGTTGCGTTGCACGTGCCGTGTGTGGGCGTGCGTTATCTTGCTGGAAAACACCAGGATGGACCGACCTCACAAATGGCACAACAACGGGCTGAATTATGTTGTTGATGTAGGAGGTGCTGTTTAACGTACCCGGTACAAACTCCAGTTTTGTACGGGAGTGATAGCTGATCGCTCCATACACCAGGAGACCAGTTGTAGGCCCTGTGTGTCGCTGGCGGATGCAAGAAGGGTGGAGACGCTCCCCTGTGCGTCTGCGAACACGCATACGGCGAACACGCATACGGCGAACACGCATACGGCCATCGAAAGCTCCCTAGCAGAATCTGCTTTCATCGTTGAACACGACAGATCGCCATTGCGTTCTCCAGTGCAAACTTTTGCGACACTACTGCAGCCGTCCCTGACTGTGGGCTGGAGTCAGAGGTACACATGCCAGAGGCACAAGTGCACGTAGTCCTGCATCCAGTAGACGGTTGCGGATTGTTCGCACAGTCACTTCAGGTGCAACGGCAGCTCGGATTTGCGTCGCAGTGGATGTTCTGCTTGACAACGCCGCTCTTCTTATGCGTCGATCGGTCCGCTCATCAGTCCATCTGTGAATCCCGCTTCCACGTCTTCTCGTGTGGGAATGTTCCTCGGACCATCTACGCCACCATCGTACCACCACCGATTCTTCCCGTCCAATTCGGTCCGCAATACGACGATGCGACCACCGGGCTCGCGGAGTCCGACTAGATGACCTCGCTCAAAGTCCGATAACTGCTGAAATCGTACACGTCTTCCAAGTTTAGGCATTGCAGCTTCTTAAGGGTCTTCGCACGTGTCCGTACGCCGACGACTGATTACATTCACTTCGCCGTACTTCTTAAATACCACCGACGATAATTTGTATGTTATGCCGTGCTGTGGCGTAAACGCTCACTAGTTGGTCCTGAAATTAACATCGCACCTTCATCAACTCGACCCCATTAACATATGTAAATTTCATGATCGTTCGTTAATTCCTTCTTGGTGTTCTTTTTTCACTTTCCGCCAGTGTATTTTAGTGGATGTTAAAAAAAAAGCCATTTATAGAGAGTCGAATTATTTTCCTAATGAAATGCCACGTCGACGAAGGAAGATTACCATCGAAAGAAAAATATATAAATAATTATTAATGAACTGTAAGAAATAGTCAATTACTCTCATGTATTTATAGAAACTAATTTTGTACAAAATTGCTGCACTAACATAAAAAGAATCGAGAATACAGACAGCCATGAAATACACCCACTCCATTCCCATGATTAACAAGAAATAATTTCTGTGTCATCTTTCGTTTTAACATTCACTACACCGCTTCAAACAAAAGTCCCAGAAAAACTTTAAAATTTCGTTATGTTGGAAAAACAATAAGAACTATATGCGTACTAAATTTATCAATTATTTGAAAAAAAAAACCAGCAACGCTATGTAGATATAATGTACTCATCCATGAGTTGAATACACGAGATTGGATGAATTCGCTGCTAAAAATAACGACAAGTAAAATAAAATATCTTTTCTCTTTAGAACAAATGTAGTTCGGATCGCGGAAAGGAAAGATGTAACGTTAAAAATGTAACAGAATGTGACATGAAGGGGTAAATATATTAATTAAACAATCGCATTTCAAGACCATAAGGACAACACAAAACTTTGGAAAGCGCCTTTAAGTTGGTATACTCGTTGAAAATGAGTGAATTTCCCTTAAGGTAAATAAAAGCAATCGTTACGTTGTAAAAATAAATTTATGCATTATATGAAACTGACATTTATGAAAAATAACTCGCAATATTGTAAAATTAAAGAGAACCCTTCGTTTCACATCGCGCTGGAGGGATGCTCCGCTTCAAGTAAAGGCACGTGCGTGTCAAACCAGTCGAGAGGATAGAGTGCTCGCTTCACACGCAGACTTTCGTTAATTCGTTTCCAGCCAGATCCGAACGGGCGTTTTTCAGGACTTGCTCGAAAGGTTTCACCACCGCCGTTCCGTCAGGCAGAAGGTTCGTAGGGAGGAAAAAAGGTAGTTGTGGCTTTGGAAAACTGCTGCTAGAAAATTGGCGGACAAGATTCTGCAAGCCATAAATTACGTCACGTGATCGCCGGCTGCCGCTGCCGGGAAACCTAGCGGACCACAATAGGATAGCCATATCATTTATCGCACGTGCTTGAAGGGTTGCTGAAGGGCCGCTCGTGGCAGCCACTGCCTGTGATGAATAACTGATGGCCCTGTTCTGGCATATGACAACTAATGGGGTGCCAAGTGTTGGCCAGCTGCTGGCCTGAACTGCTGGATCATGTGGTGGCCGCCGGAACATTTTATTGACGGTTGGGCAGCGGCAACATAGTGCTGTGCCACTGCTGGCTTGAGTGCTGGCCCAGCATCACTGTTTTTGTTGGGGAGCAACTCAGTGGGCTATAAGCAGTAGCCCGTCCCTAATTTAGGGCCACTGGTTCCAGGGAAGGGAGAGAGCAAGGACCGTAACACAAACACAACGTCCATGCCTCACCAGGCCGCCCGGGTGGCGCAGTGGTCTAAGCGATGGCCTCTGATCATTCGTACGGAAGGGGTCCGGGTTCGAATCCCGGTGAGGCATGGATGTTGTGTTTGTCTTACAGCACTGGCTCTCTTCCTTCCCTGGAACGAGTGGCCCTAAATTAGGGACGGGTGACTGCTTATAGCCCATTGAGTTGCTCACGGTGGTCGTTAAACCTCCAATAAAAAAAAATGCCTCACGGAATTCGAACCCGGACACCTCGCGGATGAATGATCAAAAGCCGTCGCTTAGACCATTGCACCACCGGGGCGGCCCTGAACGTTTGCAAACTCATACGAAATCGACATGTTAATCACAACAAAGTTATGTTGTTGATTTTTGTTTGTTTGTTTCTTTAATGGAAGTTTAACGACCACCGTGGCAACACTACAAGATACATTTTGTTTAAATAAATTCTTCAGATGCAACAAGTTTAAGTAAAATGCCGCCCCGGTGGCGCAGTGGTCTAAGGCGTTGGCCTCTGATCATTCGTCCCTAAGGGGTCCGGGTTCGAATCCCGGTCAGGCATGGATGTTGTGCTTGTCTTACGGCACTGGCTCTCTCCCTTCCCTGGAACCAGTGACCCTAAATTAGGGACGGGCGACTGCTTATAGCCCATTTGAGTTGCTCACGGTGGTCGTTAAACCTCCAATCAAAAAAAAAAAAGTAAAATCTTCTGCTGCATAATTTTAAAGGAGCAAAGAAACAAAGTAATTATTCTCACCCTTTGTACGGAAGAACACACGACCAGTTTGTCTTTCTCTCCCCTTGCGAAAGAATTTGGGGGACACAGTTGAGGAATTCTTGCTTGTACGGATCTGTCACAAAATTTTCTTTGTACGGAAGTGCCATGTCTGATTTCGCCACGACACCGTCCTCGCTGGGGATGGTTTTCTGATAGACGGTTACCACCGGTCTTTCGCACAGCTGTACCTGTAATCGTAATGGCCGACCACACACGAGATACAATGCTATGGGCGATACTGAACTCTTGGGCCACACTCATCACAGTTCGTCCTTAATTCCTCAAGCCTCACAATTATTCGAAAACGAGTAAAATCATCAAGATGTTATCAACGGGCCATTTCGTCAGCTCTAGCATCACACGACCAAGCACAATCGACCGTCCGTAACACTTACGCACACCGTTCGGTGTCTTCCTTTCAAAACTGATGCTATTGGACTGCGCGATTTCATTTTGTTCTGACGTCACGCAAACCACACGTCACGTTCCATTCAGTGGCGTAACTAGCAAAAAGTACCCCTCCCCCCCCTCCGATAGATTTTTTCAGCACCCCTAAGCACAGTAATTTTCCCAGGATTTCCAAGACGAGGGAGGATGCATTCTTCGCGGTGTGTGTGTGTTTGGTGGTTGGGGGAGCGGGGGTTAGGAAGTCACGGAGAGTGTCTGCAAAAGTAATGGTGGTACCTAGAGCCCTGTGGTTTTAACTTTTTAAGTAATAGATTTGACAATACGTGTAATTGCTTTGTCCAAAACTAAAATAAATCACTTGAAGAAATCACCTTCTTACACATTGCAGATATGAGGCTGCTGTGAATAAATGTTGACGCCTGTCATGCCCGTAATCCTAGGTAACTGACTGTTTTCCCACATCCTCCACGGGGAATCCCACTGTGGCCTCACGCTTTTCCTCAGCAGCGCATACAGAGGGAGAGGGCGATTGGAGAGCAATCGTATTATTTACAATCCATTTGCAGAGCAATCGTATTACAACCCGAAGTCAAAGAGCCGAACACTTTCACGACATTCAGTGTTTTAAAAATGAAACTAGGCATTCATTTAAGCAAAGCTAAATCTATCTTAAAGCAAATACCTTGCATTCCCCCCCCAGCTGCGGGGTTGGTAGTTACGCCACTGGCTCCATTATACGCATGTGCTGTTGCTCTTATTCTCAAACACGGTCCTGAGTTACTTTGTGTGAATCACGATAAAGTCCCCCACCAGAAAATTCCGCCACATTGGAAAAATCCCCCATTGGAAAAATCCCCCACGAAAATCACTCCAACTTTTTTCAGTCAGGAACCTTGCACAAATAAAATTTTACACAAAATATCGAATGTGGGAGAGATTTCCGGGGTCACCATTTCCATTTTCAAACAGTTTAAAACAAACTACAGTCTTACAAGTAGCACAAAATATATGGGCGAAATTACCGGGGTTAGCATTTCCGTTTTACGGCAATTTGCAGATGTTTTTGTAAGTACCAGTAAAACGTGTAGGGAATTTCCAGTGTTGGCATTTCCATATTTACAACAATTTACAGATGTGTTATAAGTACAAGTCAAATAAGGGTGAAATTTCCGAGCTCGGCATTTCGATTTTTTCCGCAATTTACAGATGTTCTACAAGTACTAGTAAAACATGGGAGAAATTTCCGAACTCGCCATTTCGACTTTCACCGCAGTTTATAGTAACAGGCGTCCTACACCAATGAGTCATTCCATTGGGACCACCCCCGAACAAGAGAAATGAGCGCTCCTGGAGACCGAACGGTGGCGCAGGTGAAGTTTAAGAACAGTATATATACAACCCGAGGACCGGCTTTCGGTTAGTAGAGTGTTTGGAGTGTGAATGGAAAAAGCTGCCGATTTCCGAGCTCCGGATTTCAACTTTCACCGATTTTCGGAGTTTGATGAAAGACAAATTGTGATGGCTCGGCGCCTCGGAACTACGATCTGAGAAATAGCGTGGCTTGCGGGTTGTTCACGTGTTGCTGTAGTGAGTACGCATCGAAAGTGGTGCACAGATGGCCAAACGACGAACCGTCGTTTAGCCGTGTGACGTCCGCAGCTCATTGATGCCAGAGGGGAGCGGAGACTGTCGCGCATTGTTCACAGCGACTGCAGAGCCACAGTGCGACAAATCACCCGCAGCTACAACAGTGGTGATTAGGGTATGTGTCATAGCACACAGTTCATGGCAGGCTTCAGCGCATGGGCCTGCGTAGCCAAAGATCCAGTCGGGTTCCCATGTTCACTGCACGTCATCCCCAACAACGCATGAAATGTTCCTAAGATCATCGAGAATGGACTGTGGATGATTGGAAGAAAGTAGTCTGGTCTAACGAATCAAGATTTCTGGTGCATCACGTAGACGGCACAGCGCGGATGCGCCGATTACCAACGGAAGCCATGGCACCTGGATGTACTTTTGGGCAGAAACAGGCCGGCGGCGGTGTTATGCTGTGGGCGATGTTTTCTTGGGACACTTTAGGCCCCATTATCCCAATAGCACAATCCCTGACACCTGTCAGGTATCTGAACATCGTTGAGGACCAAGTTCACCCATTCATAGCAACTGTGTTCCCTGCTGGTAATGGCCATTACCAAAGGCATAATGCGCCATGCTGCGCTGCCAGAATCGTCAAGGAGTGGTTCGAGGAACATGCTGGTGACTTTCTGTTAATTCTCTTGCCTCCAAATTCACCTGACATGTGAACCCAATCGAACATTCGTGGTTCGACTTGGAAAAGTGGGTTCGAGCTAAATCACCACCACCCCGAAATGTAGGGGAACTGGAGGGCCTCCTGTTGACATTATGGTATTAGATACCCCAGGGTATCTTTCGCCACCTCATCGAATCGATGCCTCACCGAGTGTCCGCTGTTTTGCGGGTTAAAGGAAGTTCCACAGCTTATTAGGTGGTCATAATGTAATTGGCACATCGGTGTAGAAGTATCAGGCTGGCAGGGTGGGGAAATTTCCTTGTCGGCAGAAGACCTTCTGTTACCATATAAACCACGGTAAAAGACAAAAAACCGGTCCCGGAAATTTCCCCCACCCTGCCAGCCTGATACTTCTAAGGCCATCTATTACTATAAACTGAAGTGAAAGTCGAAGTGCTGACCACGGAGATTTCCCCACATTTTACTGGTACTTGTAGAACATCTGTAAATTGCAGTGAAAATCAAAGTGCTGACCCCGAAAATTTCACCTATATTTTACTTGTACTTATAGCACATCTGTAAATTGCCGAAAAAATGGAAATGCCTGCATCGGTAATTTCCGCTACTACTTGTAATGCTGCAGTTTGTTTTAAACTGCTTGAAAATGAAAATGGTGACCCCGGAAATCTCCCCCATATTCGATATGTTGTGTAGAATTTCATTTGTGCACGGTCCCTGACTGAAAAAGGTCGGGGAGATTTCTGTGAGGGAATTTTCCTATGGGGGAGTTTTCCAATGTGGGGAAGATTTCCGTGGGGGAGTTTTCCAATGTGGGGAATATTTCCGTGGGGGAGTTTTTCAATGTGGGGGAATTTTCCGGTGGGGGACTACCGGTTATCAATTTGTGTTTGGGTGCTGTTGCTATTTATGGTATTTTATTTTACTTTTTCCACTTCGTTTTTAAGTTTTGCACACCAGTGATGATGTTGCATGCTTAAAAAAACAGTATTTGAAGTAATTAGTAGTTCAAATTAGTGAGTTTTTAGTGCCGCCTTAATTTGAGACTCTTTTATCAGTATGCTGGCCCATTACATGAATGTCTTGGGTCTGGCGCTCTTTGGCCAAACATGGCCCTTGCGCCATAAAAATCAACCAACCAACCAACCATTACATGAAAAATTCCATGAGATTAGTTTTGTGCAAGGAGGTTAGAAGAAAGAGGAGGTGGCAACAGCCACTCTCCCTGTGCTTCTGGCGTGACGCCACTTTTTATCAGCTGACTACGCTGATGCGCCCAACCTAAGAATCTCCTGTGTATCTCTATGGGGAAATCGTGATTTTGAGCGGGTTTTTCGGACCCTTACTCTACCCATACAGGCATGAAAAAAATTGAAGCTGAAATATTCATTCCCATAATAAAAAATTTACAGAAAAAGCTGGAAAATATGTGTTGGTATTTCTTTAAAAAATTGAACAATATAATGATTTTTTGAGCGGAAGTGCATAGTGCGCATGGTTACTTACTGTCCCTATGCAAGTAACCATGTATATTGCCCATGTGCAAGTAACCATGTTTAAAATATAACCAAAATCCTAATGTTAAGAAATAAGAAGAACGAAATATGCCTTCTTTCCATCCTTGATTTGCATGCACTAAGCAAAACTGCTTAAGCCACAGGAAGTGACGTCACGTTCCCGAACTCCCGCAGCACAGCCTCAGAAAGAGGACAGAAACAACTGATCTGTTTTGGCTTCACTCAAAACGGGTCCCTTCACCTCCTCTTCTTCTAACCTTCTTGGTTTTGTGTAACTTTTGTTCAGTTGGTCTGAGAAACACGAACAATTTTTAATCTATATACTAATTCTGTAAGTTTTTTTTACTGTGAGTCCTATTTTAAGAGAACGGCTGGACGTAAAGGTATGGTTGAGATATCAAAATAAAGATCTTACCATGTAGATGTGCCAGTCGAAGATAAAAATGAGATTGGAGCAACGGTTCGGGCGTTCTGGGGCGGCAAAATTCCCATCTAAAATCTATGGGAGAAGCGTGCGGCTGACATCCGATGGCCTGCGGTTGACTCACGCGTTGTTGAAGGCGGAGGCATGGAGGGACAGAGATAGTCCAAAGTCCGAAATCTTCATCGGAACAGAGAACTCTCGAATACCTGATAACGTTATGCCGTTGTACGGTGTGATGTATATATACAATTTAAAGTTCATTCGGTCCAGTTTATTCACGTAGGTAAGACGCTTCCCATTATGTAAAGATGTAAATAAACACTAGATGAAACCCGTCGAAATCTACGGTAAGTTCGGTTTTTTTTTTGTTTTTTGTTTTTGAAAAGAAAAACTCATATGAAACAAGAAATGTTAACTTTATTTGATTGACAAATTCATTCAACCACTTCGGTAAAGACAATAATCTATGTTCGTGGTTTTTTTTTTTCCGTGAGACCTAATTTGAGAGAACGGCTAAACGTAAAAATATGGTTCAGGTATCAAAACAAAAGTCTTACCATGTAGATGTGCCAGTCGAAGAGAAAACGGAGATGGTGGCAACGGTACCGCAAAGTTCTCGTGTAAAGTCTGTGGGAGAAGCGTGCGTCCCTTATCTACATCAGGCGCTCAGTTCAGTGTCAGACTTGGTGTGTGCATGGTGTTCTATGATCAGTCCTAAAGTAAAGAAATACTTTATTGCATACTTACCCTTAACAGAATGTCTCTCCCGCAGAAAATAAATAAATAAATAAAACGTAAGAGCCTTACTGGAAGGCATGAGCGATCAATGGATCGCAACTAAATGTCTCAGACAAGAGAGAATGAAAAGTATTCGGAACGCTATTCTCATTCCAACATTTACAAGCACAGTTGTGCCTGCCTGCCGCCCCGGTGGCGCAGTGGTCTAAGGCACTGGCCTCTGATCATTCGTCCGTAAGGGGTCCGGGTTCGAATCCCGGTCGGGCATGGATGTTGTGTTTGTCTTACGGCACTGGCTCTTTCCCTTCCCTGGAACCAGTGACCCTAAATTAGGGACGGGCGACTGCTTATAGCCCATTGAGTTGCTCACGGTGGTCGTTAAACCTCCAAACAAAACAAAAAAACCAGTTGTGCCTGAAGATGAGAGTAAAAGAGTGCGCTATCCAGTTGAATTTTATTTTTGCACACAGTCGAGATAAGTGGCCTTCCGCCTCACATTTTACGACTGATAAAAGAGTGCAGTCGTGATGCTGATCACAAACCTTTCCGTCCCGGTGGCGCAGTGGTCTAAGCGCTGGCTTATGACGATTGGTTCGTGAAGGGTCCGGGTTCGGCTCCCGGTAAGGCATGGGTGTTGTGTTTGTCTTGCGGCACTGGCTCTCTCCCTTCCCTGGAACCAGTGACCCTAAATTACGGACGGGCGACTGCTTTATAGCCCATTGAGTTGCTCACGGTGGTCGTTAAACTTTCAGTCCAAAAAAAAAAAAAAAATCACGAACCTGGACTATTGTCTTTACTGAAGTGGTTGAATCAGTATGGCAATCAAATAAAGTTTACATTAGTTGTTTCATATGAGTTTTTCCTTTTCAAAAGAAAAAAAGAAAAAGAAGAAACTAACCGTCGGTTTCGTCTAGTAAATGATAATTTCTTTGACAGCCTGTTACGGGAATCTAAATAGCACTCTTTATGTCATCTGCAGCGTGCCAGAAATATTTGCTCGATAAACAGTAGATGTTGATTCGACTGAATAATTAAAACAAATTTAACACTAACAGCAGTAAAATGCGTAGCGAAAACCGACTGTCGTCGATGTGAAACATGAAATCTATGGTGTTATTTTCAATCAGGAAGAGTTGAGGATCTTCCGAGGAAGTTTAAAGGTTTCTCATTAAATTCAGGAGTCCTAATTTAGGAGGACAAAGCACCTTCGTGTTTATTAAAATAATTTGTTCGAATCTGTTCCGCATTTTAATTATACCAGTCACAGTTTGCGGAAACCCATTATTTCATGTAGCTCTAACAAACACAGTAATCTGAGTCAACAAGCTTCATCTGCCTGTAAAATTAATCAAACCGTTGCATTAGCATATAGATATCGTTTTTCATTGGTGCTTTACTCCAGCCTTGTCTAAATAAGGAATGTCTCCATACATTAGGACCAGTGCGGTAAAAATAATCTGCTGACGTAATTCTTGTTTGAGCATACAGTAAATGGAACTGGCGATGCGAGGATAATACTTATTATGCTCCGCTCCACAGGTTTTAATATTCTTGAGCACTGGTTTATATTAAATGATGACATGTAAACTATAAACTCGCAATACATATTTCTCGAATTCGGAAAAGCAAATTATGTAGTTTGACAAATTTTGCAATATCGAAATCTGAATTCATAGTAACGGAGTAGTAACGCTGCCCAGATACATATATACGTATGAAGCAACGTGAGGAGAATGAGGGTGTGTCCGTCCGAAAAAATTTTCAGCACTTTTAAAGGACCTAGACATCTGAAAATTGGCATGCTGATAGACTTTAAGATCCGGGTACCTAGAAAAGTCCGAAAAACAAAAAAAAAGTCGCCCTTGTGGCGCAGTGGTTTAAGCGATGGCTTCTGATCATCCGTCCGAAAGGGGTCCTGGTTCGAATCCTGTGAGGCATGGATGTTTTGTTTGTCTTACGGCACTGGCTCTCTCCCTCCCTGGGACCAGTGGCCCTAAATTAGGGACGCGCGACTGCTTATAGCCCATTGAGTTGCTCACGGTGGTCGTTAAACCTCCAATAAAAAAAATCAAAATGGCGGCTTTGAAACTTTGCTTGAATTATTCAACCACTTCTAAATGACTTAGAGTTCTTAAAATTGGCATGCTGGCAGGTATTTTCTATATATTACTGAAATATTTTGAGCAACATTGTTCCGTTCGTGTGCTACGGCTACCGAAAAGAGCCGCAGCGGTTCGGAAGCCACTTTAAGCAGTTGGTCCTGGAGTAAATATGCCTCATTATGAAAATAATCTGTCACCCTTCCTTTGAAACTTCGCCAGATAACATTTAGCTAGTTGTACAGGAACGTCGTGCCAGTCAGGGAAGAATAACCCATCAGCTCTTGCAAAATTTTATAACTGTCGTAACGTACCCCTAAAAATTATTTTATAAAGGTCGTGTGAAAATACAGCCCCATTTGCCGATGATGGGATTGGAACCCAGATCTGTCTTCTCCGGAGGGGACTGTTCTACAGAATGAACTACACCTACGAATGCTTTCCGCTGCAACTTTACATTTTGGCATGTGCGTCACCTCAGAGGTAGATACGTCATAATCGTTTCACTATATTACACACTAGCAATGACGTCCGTGCTCCGAACGGTGAATCTGTAAAATCATTTTTTGAACATAAAACTAAAGAAAACGAAAAGTAATTTAAAATCCGTAACTGTTTTGCGATTTAGAACAGGGTAGTGACGTCAGTGCGTACGGTTTGACGTAAAACGGAAGCAAGCTTTTGCCCCTACTTAATTTTAAGTTAAAATTTCATGGAATTTTTACAGCATTTCAACTTTTCTGGCAAAATTACGTTTAAACCTATTAGTATTCTTTGAACAGTGAAGCTTAGCCACCGTTTGAATTTTTTGGTGTTCAGACTTTTCTAGGTGAAGTGGTAGAAAAATTCAAGCAGACAATATTATAACATAGTTCCTACTCTTTTTCCACCAAAAAAAAATCAAGGGCTTTTCAAGGACTGATAAACATTTTCAATACTATATTCATGCCCAATAAGAACTCTCATGAAACACTAAAATAAATCGAAACAAATAGTCAAAAAGTTCAATTAAAATTATAGTTATATCTAAACATGGGGACATACTTTGGTGAGGTATTATTGTTCCACAAGATCTCTTCACAGAGCTACAGGTATATATACTGTATATATGGAAGATATCATGATTATATCTGAAATGGCAATCGCGTGAACATATTGGCAGAAGGACAAACCACCGATGGTCAACCAAAATTTTAGACTGTATTCTTGGGCTACAAGCATTCAGCAGATTGGAAACCTGGTTTGAGATGCTAGTACTTTACACTCACACCCCCTCGCATTCGTTTATCGGAGGTTCGTCTCCTGCGGCTTCAGGCCGCCGGGGGCGGCAATGCAGAAGCAGGAGACGAACCGAAAAAAAATAAAGTACTTTTCAAGGACTCTTACAAAATTCAAGGACTTTCAAGGGCCCTTGAAAAGGAAAATTAAATTCAAGGAGTTTTCAAGAACTTTCAAGGATCGTGGGAACCCTGTCTAAAGCCGCCATTTAAAATTTTTGGTTTTCGGATCTTCCTACGTATCTGGATTTTAAGACCTATCATCAGCATGCCAATTTTGTGACCTCTAGGTCATTTAGAAGTGTTCGAACAATTCGCGAAAAGTTCAAGCATCCAATGTTCCAAAGCAGCCATTTTAATTTATTTTTCTGTTTTTGTACTTTGTGACGTGCCTGCACCGCAGTACGCACATGAGATAAAGGCAGATAGCAGTGAGAGCACATGTAAGTGTAGCTCAGTCGGGAGAGCGACTTACTCCGGAGTCAGGTGACCCGGATTCGATGATCGGCGCTGACAAACTTGTACGTTATATTGGCGTCCGAGCTTTCAGGATGACCTGATTGTTAAGTGTCTCGCAAGGGTGTGATGCTCTTTCCACACCGCGAGACAGGAAAAATGAGAATCCTTTCTTCAGTGCTTCGAAAAAATAAATTAGTGTGATGTTACGTTCCACACACCGAATTCTCAGGGATTTCTCAAATGCTCGTTCTTCATGGGATAACTACCTACAGCGACACATGGTCCCGGCTGACCTATGGACCATGCCCCCAGCCCTCTTTCGGGGGAGGGGGAGGTGTGACGTGCTTGCACACACATCAGATAAAGGCAGACAGCAGTGAGAGCACATGTCCGCGTAGATCAGTTGGGAAAGCGACTTACTCCTGAGTGAGGGGACCTGGATTCGATTCCCGCCGCGGACAAACTTGTACGGTATAACCTCAGCGAAAAAAGATTTCCCGTACGTCAAAGTTGGCCCACTGATAAAAAAAACAACCTAAGGTGAATCGCATAAATATAGAGACAGTCGACTTTGCGCCGTGAACGCAATGCAAATATAGGTAGGAAGCTGAAGTGGTACCTAATTAGACATAACCCTACAACAAACGTTTCGATCCGTCGCGATGATCGGATTGTGTGAAAAGAACACCACAAAGTGAAATAGTGTAATTTTAGGTGTCTCATAAATATAAAGACAACTATGTAAAATAGTCACATGCAAAAGAGTTGTACAAATTAGCATGTTGTACGCACGCGCACGGCCAGTAATTCGGTCTAGCCTACAAAAGACAGCGGACCTGCGGTCAGACAATTAATAGTCAACTTTCTGGTGAGGAGGTGCAGAAGATTTGGAGACTGAGAGCAAATGGATTGCCTGTAGCGAAAATTTGTAAAGCCATGGGGAGGAGTAGGGCAGTCATTTATAAGACTTCATCGAAACGCGGTGCGTTAACTGCCAGAAAACGGCCTGGAAGGCCTCGAATAACAACCATACGAGATGATCGTGCCATCCCATCATGCGTTTGGTTTCATCCCAAAGGTTGTCACTACGTCAAGTTTCTTGGACTGTTGGTGTCATCGTCTCAAAGGACAGAGTTCATCCACGAATCAAGGAAAGTCGCAACATTGTGCTCCGTAAAATGCGCCGTCTGCCACACCTCACGCGGCGCCACAAGGAAGCTAGACTGTTATGGTCAAGCAGCCACATGCACTGGACGGACCAGTGGATCACATCTATTTTCTCCGATGAGAAAAAGTTCAACCTGGACGGCCCTGACGGTTGAAACTGCTATTGGCATGATTTACGACGCGAGCCACGCATCTTCTTCAGCAGACAGAAAGGAGGGGGATCTGTGATGGTCTGGGGAGCTTTCGCGTTCAATGGGACAATAGATATCGCTTTTCTGCAAGGCAGGCAAAACTCCGAAACGTATCAGGACATACTCAGCAGTCACCTTCTACCGTTTGCCGAAACTCTAGCGGGTGTTGATTATCTGTTTCAGCAAGACTATGCCTCTATCCATCGCGATGCATCAACGAAAAGCTGGTTTAACACTCATCATGTGACTGTAATGGATTGGCCAGCACTCAGTCCAGATCTGAACCCTATCGAGAACCTCTGGGGTATCCTCGCTCGTGATGTGTATGCGAATGGACGGCAGTTCTCAAGTGTGGTGGCATTGAAAGAGCAGATTGAACGAAGTTGGTACGCACTCCGTCCAGAACACTTACATCACTTGGTGGACAGAACATGCCCAATCGGGTTTTCAGTTTTATTCGGAACAACAGCTCCACTATTTGTACCGTAGGTGCTCATAACTAGTAAGTCTTTATATTTTTGAGACAGCGTATTTCTGTTTTTTTTCTTGTACTTGGCGTTGGAATTGTTATGTTTCCGGCAAACTATTGTGCAGCTGCGTGTCCTATGCTATTTTTGCTATAAATATGAGGTGTACATTTCAGCTCGTTGTTGTTTCTTTTTTATTCGAGAATTTGTTGTCTGCATATTTATGCGACGCACTGGTGTCTTTCGCAAAAGGCTTAGATTAACTACATTAAAAATCAATAACTTTACTTCGATGTAGTGGTAAGGAAGAGTGGCGCCACCTGTAAGCAAGTATCATAACTACACTGAAATAAAGTTAATAATTTTTAATATACATAGTTCCGGAAAGTTGTTTGCAAAAAACACCGATTGTACAATCTAAGTTAGGATGTTCTCCATCAGTAATCCCATTTTGATGTATGGGAAATCTTTCTTCGCTGAGGAACTAGGGTCCAATTTTTTTCCATTGGAAGTATAGGAAGCAAAATCACTAGATGTCCACCTTAAGCTATCTTCGAGATCGTCGTCACTATTTTTTTTGTTTGAGCGTTTAACCAGAATAATGCATGATTGATTGAAGTCTAGCAGAATAAATAAATCTCATCAGTAGCCGTTCGTTGTCCGACAGTTGATGTCTGCAGTTAGACGAACACACATACTCTCCGAAATTTCGCAGCTTCCTTTGGGGAAAGAAAATGTTCATCCAGTTCTCCTTTGTCCCTGGGTAGTTGCCCTTCCCAACCTCTGCTGTCTCCAAAAGCTCCGGTTCGACACGTACTTCGGCCGACGGGAGTCTCGGTGCACAACGGTCCACATTTTGTTTAGGTTTCAGCACTCTGCCTGGTCTTTACCTCGCATTTATGAGAGACTTCCCAATGCAGTTACGTCCGTTACGGTGCAAGGGTTGCCGAATGTTATTAATTCAGAAACTGGTTGACTCTGTCAACGTCGCAGTTACGAGGGTTGTACCGAAAGTAATGCAAAAGTGGGCATAACTTTTTTATTAACTCACAGAGTTCGTTCAAATTGCACATGTTGGTAGAGTACCTCTTGTTCTATAGCAAACCTTCTTCGTTATTGCAGGTAAATAATGGATTCCAAGCAGAAACAACGTGCCGTCATTGAGTTTGTGACGTGCCTGCCCTGCAGGACGCACACGACATAAAGGCAGATAGGAGCAAGAACGAACGTCAGCGTAGCTCAGTTGGTAGAGCGACTTGTTCCGGAATAAGTGGACTAGGGTTCGACCCCCGGCGTGGACCAAAAATGAAGGAGAAATTTACTTCGTTATAAGTTCCTGACGAAGGAAGGGTGCAGGCTGTCCGATATCCACAGAAGGCTACAGAATGTTTACGGCGAGGACACCACTGACAAGAGGTGTCATCGCCGTAAACATCTGCACAGATGGATGAAGAAGTTTAAAGAAGGGTAAACCAGCATTGAAGATAAACCGCGCAGTGGAAGACCATCATCTGCGTCCACTGCCACGAATCGTCAGCGAGTGAATGAATTGATTCGCGCGGAGGGACGAGTCACAATTCGTGAATGCACAACTGGACTGTTATCACAATGCCATAAAAAAGATGGTGGAAGACTTAGGGTATCGGACGGAAAGTGTGTGCAAAGTGGGTACCTCGGTAATTGACACCCAATTTAAAGGAGAGAATGGTGAAAGTCTGCTCTGATCTGCTGGAAGCGCTTGAAGCCAATGAAGACACGTTTTTTCCGATATGTTGCCAGGAGATGAAACGTGGGCGTATATTTACGATCCGGAAACAAAGAATCAATTTATGGAATGGCGTCACACCTCTTCACCAAAGCCTAAGAAGTTTAAGAGCCAGCGATCAGCACAGAAAGTCATGGTGACTGTTTGTTGGGATGACAGGGGTGTCATTCTCCTTGACTTTCTGGAACGTGGCAGTAGCGTGACCAGCGAGCGACACATTGAGACACTCAAGAAGCTTAGAGAAGTCATAAGGAGGAAGAAACCGAACAAGAAAGGATTCGCATTCACCATTACAATGCGAAATCACACACATCTTTGACAAGAAATCAAACAATCAGCAAATTAGGGTGGTCGGTGATCCCCCTTATCCACTGTACAGGCAAGATATGCCAACCTCCGACTACTACCTGTTCGGTAGTAGTCGGAGGTTCGCATATCTTGGGAGGGAGAAAGCCAACGATTTGATGACACACACGAGGTGAAAGTGACTGTAAAGAAGTGCGTATAACAGTCCACACCTGAATTTTTTCAAAGAGGATTCTAGAGTTGGGTTCAGCGATGGCGCAAATGCATCGCTTGTGATGGAGACTATGTTCAGTAGTACCTTTGTATAGAGAAAGAGTTATTCTACAAACATTTGCAATTTTAACGACCTCTGTCAGTGAATAAAAAAAGTTATGCCCACTTTTGCATTACTTTCGGTACAACCCTCGTACTAAGGCGTGTCTCACAGGATTCAACTAAGTGTATCTCTTCTAAGGCGTACCTCACAGGATTCAACTAAGTGTATCTCTTCTAAGGCGTACCTCACAGGATTCAACTAAGTGTATCTCTTCTAAGGCGTACCTCACAGGATTCAGCTAAGTGTATCTCTTCTAAGGCGTATCTCACAAGATTCAACTAAGTGCATCTCTTCTAAGGCGTATCTCACAAGATTCAACTAAGTGTACCTCTTCTAAGGCGTATCTCACAAGATTCAACTAAGTGTATCTCTTCTAAGGCGTATCTCACAGGATTCAACTAAGTGTATCTCTTCTAAGGCGTATCTCACAGGATTCAACTAAGTGTATCTCTTCTAAGGCGTATCTCACAGTATTCAACTAAGCAGACGCTCTTTTTTTGCGGTGTACAGGCAAGAAATGCCACCATTAGTTTTTCGGGCTTTTCGCTGCTTACAGGCTTTGATTTCCTGAGCAGCATTTCTTTCGAATCACCACCTTGGCACTTTCTTGGTGCGTTGTATTCTCTTCCGACACCATCCTGCAACTGACAAACTTTCTTTGCCTCTCTTTCGTTGCTGCTCCTGTTACAACGGATAGCTTCATTTAGTACGATGTTGCTTACGCCGCGCACAGTAGAAACATCTCGCATTACTTGTCATGAGTGGAGTTCCAGTTTGGGGAACCTTTGCCTCTCTTTGCGAGAATTTTCACTGATCAAATGATCTCCTTTTATTTCACAGCGCAACACTGCATAGCTTAAAAGCACCAAACAAAGCATCCTCCATAGCCCTAAAGAAACATCTTTTTTATTATTGATGTTATGCGTCTTTCTTGACATAAGTAAAGTATAAGAGTTGTGTAGTGAGACTTTCTGCCTGAAAGAGTCAAAACATGACGACATACCTCAAAATAATCGCCTCCAACATTTGGACAGCAGTCTAATAGCTGCACAGGTCCTTGTATTCCTGCGGCATAGAAGGAGGTAGGATGCTGATGCAACCAGTTGCCTACAGCCTCACGCACCTGATCATCCGAAGTGAAACGTTTGCCTTTCAGATTTTTTTCATAGGTCCAAAGATGTGGAAATCGCAGAGAGATGTGTCAGAACTACACGCCGGATGTTGAAGGACTTCCCAGCGAAAGCGCTGCAATGTCCTTTGGTTTGTAACTGTCGTATGCGGCCGGGATTTATCATACAGAAGCACAATACCCTGAGTGTGGTTGCCAGGTCTCTTGTTTTTGTTGGCTTGTTGAAGCTTCATTAAAGTTTGACAATACTGTTCGGCACTGATGGTTGATCCTTTTGGTAGCCACTCAAGAAGCAATGCTCCTAGATAGTCAAAGAACAGGGTTAACATCACCTAGCCTGTGGAAATGGTGGACCGTGATTTCCTCGGAGGTGGTGATAATGCGTGTTTCCACTGTATGCTCTGACGGTTCGACTCTGGCTCAAAGTGACGTCACCAGCTCTCGTTCCCAGCAATAACGCGTAGCAAGGAATCTTCACTTTCTTCATGGTAGCGAACAGACGCTGTAACAATCGTCCCATTCATTGACAAATCTGTTCATCGGACAGATGTTTCGGTACCCACGTGGTGCAAACCTTACGATATTCAAGGTGCGAATGTATGATCGCATTGACAGTTCGAATACTCATACCAGCACTGTTCGCCAGTTCTCGGATCGCGATTCTTCGATTGGCCTTTACTGCAGCATCCACACGTGCACTTGTCGTCACTGAAACAGAACCACGTGGTGCTCCTGATCTTGACTGGTCTGCAGTGCTAATTGGTCCACCACTAAAGAGCTGGAACCACCACACTACAGTACCAAGGTAAGTAGAATATAGAAGGTAGGCCCGAGAGCAGGTTTTCGAAGCCAGTAGTTCTAAACCCTCAGGCGGGGTGAGTTTTGTGACGTCAAAGGTGCAAACGGAGTTAGCAATGGGTCAAAGTTGAGACTGACATCCTGCCTAAGGTGCGTGTGCTTTCTAGAACGTATGCCAAGTTTCAGCGACTTTTGTCCAGTAATTTGCAAATGATACACATTTTTGCAGTGAGTTAATAGTCAGTTTATATTTTTTTTTATTAATATACTTGGTCAAAGCAGCTTTTTGTGCGTTGTGCATTAATGGATATGCTTGGATGCCCTGTTGCGTGTTGTGTCAACAGCAAAAGATCGAAAAATTCCAACTTAAAATTTTCATCGGATTCCAAAGGGCAGTTTGAGAAAAGCCCGGATGAAATGTCGACGAAAAGATGCATTTAACGCTGACAACACCAAAATATGCTGTGCCCATTTTGATGAGGATTTTGAAAGAGATTAAAAAAGTGAATTAATATGCTGCAATCCTCGCCTCGCCTGAAAACAGGTGTGATTCCTCACGTTAATCTATTTGGTTGTTGTGCTTCAAGCACAAAGCAAGAAAGCTCATATAACGTGCTGAAAAAAAAATCTCAGCAGTTTTTGTCAGAAGTAATGCAGAATTTTATATCAAAGAATGCCAGATTAAGTTTCAGATTTGCAAGTTCAGTCTGTTGACGACTAGCTGAAAGTGATTATTTTCATTTTGCTTAAAAGTCGAAATTAACAACAAGAAAAGAAAATTGCATCATTAAAAATAAGTAGAAAAGCTCAATAAAATAAATTCTGAGTTACGATTTTGAGTTACGTATTGGAAAACCAAAGCTAAAATCAATTATTTGAAAGCTAAAAATGTTCAATCTAAAAATGCATTGCTGAAAAAAAAATCTGTTGTTGCTGAGGAAAACGGTGAAAAAAGCAAAAGAAACATTGAGCAGAATTTTTTCAAAAAGCATATCAGCAGATGTGGTCATACGTATCTTGCAAGTTCTTGTATGGAAATTCTTCGAAAATTTGAAAGTGTTTTCCTGAAAGTTCACGGAAAACAACTTGCGAAACATCATATAGTTAAGCATTTATCCTTTGGAACTCAAAAAGGTGTTTCCAGAGATGAATGAAAAATTCGTACATCTTCACCCAAAATTGAGCGTTTTTATTAGGATTAAATTCCTTAATAATTGTATGACTGAGTTACGATCGAAACTTCAGTATTAATATGAAAATAAAAAATAAACAGTGGGCAAAAAGTTCTCAAAAGTAAAACAAACTCGTCATGAGAGGTACTTCAAACTCAAAAAGGTATATTCTTTGCATTTCTGTTACCTAAAATGCAGCAATTTTTTTTTCTGAAACTGAAGAAATATACGCACAGTTGTTAAATGTTACATATCATATCATACAGCATACTAACATAAACATCGGAATATCTTTTTTATCCGGAATGTAGAGATCTTGTTTCTCGCTCTTTGCAGCCATCTGTATGATAACACACCACATTTGATCTTTTATTTATTGTAACTAGAATAACGCGTTCACGGAATGAATTATTTTTTTTAATATTCAACACCCAGCGCCCAGCTGAAAGTTTGAAAATAACTATAAATTTCATGTACACAGCTGAAAATCAAACACAAAATTTATCAACTTTCATAGCTCTTAATCTTTAGTTTAAAAAAAATGGCGAAGGTATTTGTTTGGTTTATAGTGAACGGCAGTATTTCTTTTTAAAGTACTAGCTACTTCGATAATTAATTTTACTGCGATTTTAGTTTTTACTTTAAAAAGTTTCTAAGCGCAAATTTTAATTTTTTGACATTTTTTTCAATATATTTATATTTCTTTTGGAAATCGAAATACATTTTGTTGCCTTGTATTTGAAGATACTCTCCATTAATGCAGTGTAAAATATTCTGAAATATTTTATTTAAGCGTTTTCCATAAAGTCTTGAAGTTTTACACCCAAAGACTTCTCTCAAAAGCTTGTAAAACGCTAAACAGAATACTTCGGTCCTTAGCTGCTTTGCACCTTTGACGTCACAGGGTTGTGGTATCGAGTAGCCAATACCGCTCGACCGGCTTATGGACCTACCTTCTATATTCTACTTACCTTGCTACAGTACTACGCGGAAGACAAGTAAGCCCATACATCGCCTTCATTCGTCCGTGAATTTCGCTTGGTGGCCTTTTTAACCGGTTTCAAAAACTGAATTACAGCGCGTTTAGCAACTTTGGACCCGTATCCATCTCCTACGTGAGAACAATGAAATTAGACCAGCACGTTGCACGGCTTCTGTAACAAACAAGCTGCAATGCAGTTGCGTAGCCTTTAAATCGCCTGTACACCAGCGCCACCTATTGACAAAATTAGGAAGCGCAATCGCACTCCAGCCAAAGAGTCTCACTACTTATTGAGTAAACCTTATAATTCCCAAAAGATTTACATGTAACTAAAGCGGGTAATGGAAGTAGTCATTGGAATCTTATTTTTGAATGTTGCACCATGGAGTAACACAGCCATGGTTATTTTCATTGTTATTTAACGATGGATTTTGCTAAACATTACTTCATCACGTTTACATAAACGTAACAATATCTCATTGCAATCTACGTAAATTAAGAGAACCTAATGCTAAATGTGATAAAAGCCATTACAAAAATGCATTTTGATGCTACGCTTCTTTCCCAATAGTAGCAACGTATCCAACGTAGCGAAATTTGGCTTCCCTCGACCTCCCTTGGGAGAATTGCCTGCTTTTGAGGAGAGCTTTAAAATGATCCAGCAGCTGTCAGTTACACCCTCCAGCAGCTGTCAGATCGGGTGTAACCTGTAGATACCCGAGATGAAAAGTTACCAATCCCTTCACGAATACTCTAGCAATTCAGCTTTCTTTTTTACACAGTCGAGTCGTATTATTGTGACCACCTCCTACTTTTGTCGTCTACAGCGCGTAGCCAATGAAAGTAGGCACGTGTCGTGAGCTGGCTTGGAGGGTATATAAGGTGTGCTGTATGCATTCTCAAAACATATCACTCGTCGCTGTCATGGATAAAAGGAGCGATTTATCAGATTTGCAAAAAAGGGATAATTATCGGCTTTCGGGCCAACGGTGGCAATATTACTGAAACAACCCAGTTTGTGAACTATTCGTGTGCTGCTGTGGTAAAAGTGTATCGTGATTGGAGAAATGGCACCATTGCGAATAAGCGATGTGGAAGCTGCGGAGCACCACGTTCCATTGATGTGAGAGGTAAATGTCAGCTGAGAACGTGCGTGAGGGCCGACAGGCACGCTACAATGGAGCAACTCACTGGCCGAATTTACCAGGGGGCTACCGGAACTGTGTCTAACAGGACAGTTCATCGAACTCTGCTGCGTATGGGGCTCTGATGCAGACGGATGGTCACTGCACATATGCTAACGAAGGTGCATCGGCAGAAAAGGCTTAAATTTGCACGGCAGTATCGGAATTGGACCTCCGCCGATTGGCAAAGGATTGCCTTCTTCAATGAGTCACGTTTTCTGCTTCATTGAACGAACGGATGTTGGCGTATAAGGCGATAAACAACGGAAAACAAACACTCTTCAATCATTGCTGGAAGAACACAAGCTGGTGGGGGCAGCGTTATGGTCTGGGAAATGTTTTCGTAGCATTACCTGGGTCCGCTCATATCTGTGGAAGGCACTATGGACCGAATTCGTTATGAATCCATCCTTGCAGGCCACGTACACACATACATGCTGATTGTCTTCCCTGGGGCAGATGGGATCTTCCAGAACAACAATGCAACGTGTCACACAGCTAGAAATGTCTGAGAGTCGTTCGAAGAGCACAATGAAGACTTCAAAGTACTTCCCTGGCGCTTTAATTCCCCAGACTTAAACCCAATGGAGCATCTGTGGGACCACCTCGATCGTGTTGTTCGCTCTACGGATCATCCACCACGCACCCTCCAGCAGCTGTCAGATGCACTGCAGTCAGCATGGCTCCACATACCTCCGAACACATTCCATCACCTTATTGAGTAACTCCCAGCCCGTCTAGCTGCTGTCTGCGCTGCACACAGCAGTTACTTTGGATATTAGCTGGTGGTCACAATAATGTGACTCGACCGTGTGTCTTGAGATCATACTTTATCTTGAGAATTCGCAGATGAACTTTCGTAGCCACATTACATTTAATCGATGTCAGGGTCGTTTCTTACGTTAGCCTAGTTCTGGATAGTACCGTATTTTTCGGTGTATAAGTCGATTCTTGAAAACTGTAGGTCTCAACTTATACGCTACATCGACTTATCTATTTAAATTTTTCAGTAAGAAAAACTAAATATTGTGCCTTAAATTCGGTCTTTGTCCGAACACCCCAAAAGGCAATATTACTTTCTTAAGAAACCGTTTCGAAAGCGTACAAAATGTAATATTCCGTTCATAAGAACTTGTTTAAAAACTGGTGAAACGTATAATTCCTTTCGACAGAAACATTAAGAATCGCCGTGACCGATTTGGACTGCCAGCTGTCGTATGTTAATTGCACCCCCCTCGAGATCCCCGTGGGTAGCATTCACCTCTAGTTTTGCAAATCCGCCAGAGCTACAATGGGTGCATTTAACCTATCTTGCAATGATTACTGAAACATGTCGCTGCCACGTAGTTGATTCTTCTTCTTCTTAGCCTGTTGGCACCCACTGGTCTCACACAATCTTTTCCAACTTCCTTGATCCTTAGCCTCAGTCCACCGTTTAGCACTTCTAAATTTCTGAAGGCCATCTATCCATCTTGTTCTCTGACGCCCCTTTCGTCTCTTTCCATCTCTCGGTTGCCATTCTGTTATTAATCGTGTCCATCTTTCATGTTATTAATCATGTCCATCATCGTAGTTTTTTCGCTGGTGAAATTGTGTTGAAACACTGCGGCGCATGCGCTTTAAGAACAGCAATGACCAGCTGCTAGCGAAGGCAGTCTTCTTTCGCTCTGCCAATCTCTCTCTTGTACCTGTCAAGTGAATCAAAATCAACTATTGCTTTCATTTATTAAGCTTATCTTAATTTATTCCGTGTTTCCGATTGAAATCGAAAGCTCTTTTGGTTTCTGATTTCAATGTTTTGGTTTCTGATTTCAATCGGACTCTGAGAAAGCAGCGAGTCGTAACTCACGCTGCTGACCTTGGGTTTCTCTCTTCTTTTTTTTTTTTTTTTTTTTTTTGAACCTTTGCGGGCCACATCTCCGACTGTCCGGTCGGAGGTAAGGGAAACGGTAGTATCAGTTCGTATGAAATAAACAAAATTATAAAATTCAACTTTTTTGCGAAAAAAATGAGGAAGTTATCTTGTTTTCTCTTCCTTTTAATATTTACCAAAACTTTAAAACATAGTAACAGAATTTCGGAACATTAAATGTATTTTTTCTAGCTTCGCCTTATACTCAGGATCGACTTATCTAAGAATGAAGATAAGGAAATTGTGAAATTCAAGCTATTCGACTTATAATCCATATCGACTTATTAAATACGATATATAATAATGATAATAATAATGAATACTGTTTTTGAAAAACCAAACAGTCGAAATAACTTACTATGGTCGCCTTTTTTCTGAAAATACACTCACGGACAATGAAATTTGCGCACATGGAAGAAACCATGCTACAACCGCGAAACTTTGGAAATAGCTAGAGTGCGTGCTGGTATGCAAATGATCCACGTTTGGTGCGATTGCGCATGACTTTACACCCTGTGGTGGCGCTGCAAGCACGAACCGGCGTGTAGTCGATGCCCAATGAAAGCGAAAATCACCGGCCGACGCAAGCAAGAGTACAGAGTGACATGAATGCCGGGGAGACGCCAAAAACGTCGATTTACGCAACGTACGGACTTTGAGAGAGGCCTGATCATCGGGATGAAAACCGCAGGGTGGTCGGCGCGTCGTATAACCCGCCACGTCGATTGTTCTGATCATACCATCCTACTGTGTTGGGAGCAGTGGACACGTGACGGCACTGCCCGACGACGGAGCGGCTCCGGACGGACCAGGAGGACCACCGGTAGATAGGATCGACGGATCGTGCGCCAGGCACGAACGGATCCCACGTGGACCCGGTCCACTATACAGGCAGATGTAGCGGCTCCCACGAACCATTTCCCGAAGCCTTGCGGAAGCGAAATTGCGATCCCAGCGCCGCCTTACGTGTCCTGCCACTAACACCGGAACATCGCCGGCTCCGCTTGCAGTGGTGCTAAGTCAGAGCGACGTGAAATGCCACAGACTGGCGACGTGCGTTTAGCGATGAGTGCCGCTTCGTTTGGGGGACAGATGATCATCGTGTGCGGGTGGCATTTAAGCAAACCTTACATTGATACGGGACTGGGGAAATCTCGGCCAATCAGACGACGGTATTCAGCTTCAGTGACGACACGTGTGGGTGGGGCTTATCTTCATGTGCCACGTGGGGATTACCTCTAAGATACGATCTGAGCAGCTTTAGTTTATGTGATTTCATGTCATGTTCACGTCCGTCGTTCACTGCCTCTCTGATTAAAAAATAAAAGAAATTTACATACTCAAACAAATAAATAAATATATAAATACAAAAATATAAAGGGAAGTAAGTTTTTTATTAATTCTGTAACGGTTATTTTATATCTTAGGCCAGTGGCGTAGCTAGATGGAGGGGGTTTGAACCTCTCCCTTGAGGGGAGACTGAGCACGAATTTAAAGCTATATATACGTGTATACGAGGCTTTCACCAATGAACCAAACCCATGGACCCCCTCTTAAGAAATTTCTTGCTACGCCACTGTCTTAGGCAATGATGTGAAATGTAGAATGATCCAATAGTCTTTAGTTATAGGGCCGCGGGTGGCCTAGTGGGCAACGTTCGTGACTGCCGCGGAAGGGACCTCACGCTCGATCCCAGGCAGGTACGAACGCTCGATTCACTAAATATCTGCCGTGCGTCGGATGGGCACGTTAAGCCGTCGAACCCCGGGTACTGGCTCCCCGGTAATAAATAAGGGCGTCTTCCTCCCCCTTTCTACTTCGCTTTCGTATCACTTTCCTATCGGGCACTCTAGCCCAAATCTCCTAGCTTCCTATTTCTAAGTATTGTTTAAGACCTTGGGGTCAGACACTCCCTTCCTAAAATTCTCTACATATGATCATGATCAGTCTTTAGTTATTGAGGAATATCAGGTAGTGTTTTTCACTGAGACGTGTTGTATATTTCTTCTATTTATAATTGACTCTTAATGTTCGAGGAATTATGTTAGTATACGTGTGGATGATTTTCTCGGCATGTCTGTAACAAGATGGGGAAAGCTCTTTTGGGGGAAGAATAAATTATCTGTCAAAGTCTTCCAAACACATAATTTTAATGGTTTTTGTCTGTAACGAGATAGAGAGCTCTTTGAGGAAACAGAAATGAACTTACAAATTTCCCAATTATAGTAATAAAAATACAGAATGCTAGTTTCTCTGTGAGTAAAATCTTTGAAACCGTAAGATAACCCCTGGAAGAGTGTAGCAGTATGTTCACATGAAGAATGTGATAGTTTTCCTAACATGAATGCCCCAACAGTCTCTTCTAATATTGAGGTAAATTATGTTAGTTTCTCTGTGAGTAAATTTACAGGTAAATGTTTTAAATATCTTTTAAAGATTTTTATCGTAATATTTACCTGTAAGTGCGATGCTGTGAAGAGACGCTGCGTTAAGCCTACCGCAGCGTCTCTTCACAGCATCGCACTTACAGGTAAATATTTCGATAAAAATCTTTAAAAGATATTTAAAATATGAAATTTCTGCACCATTTGTCATTAATTTCCATGCTCTAAAATCTGTACATCGTACTTTTTCCAGGTACTAACATTTTTCCGACGAAATAATGTAGGACGCTAATCTACACAACTACCAAAAACACTACCTGATATTCCACAATAACTAAAGACTCTTGGATCATTCTACATTTCAAATCGTTTCTTAAGATATGAAATATTCGTTACAGAATTAAAAAAAAAACTTACTTTCCACTTCTCTTTATGTTTTTGTATTTATATATTTATTTATTTGTTTGTTTGTGTATGTAAATTTCTTTTATTTTTTAATCCGAAAGGCAGCGAACGATGAACTTGAAAATGACATGAAATCACATAAACGAAAGCCACTCAGATCGTATCTCAGAAGTAATCCCCACGTGGCACATGAAGATAAGCCCCACCCACATGTGTCGTTATTGAAGCTGAATACTACCGTCTGATTGGCCGAGATTTCCCCAGTCCCGTATCAATGTGAGGTTTGCTTAAATGCGTCCGGTTGTGGAGTCCCCGGGTCAACGGCACAATCCCAACCTCGCTATCGAGCGCCACACCTCTCCCACTGCAGGCATTATGGTTTGGAAGCCATAACCTACAATAGCCGATCAGCTCTAGAACTGGTATTTGGATCATTGACGGGCCAGTCGTATATGGATGAGATCCTACTGCCCCATGTGCTCCCATTCCTGGCCGGGATTCCAGGTGCACTATACCAGCAGGATAATGCCCGCCCACACACGGCTCGGGTTGCCCAGGACTGCCTACGTAATTTCCAGACACTTCCATAGCCTGCCCGCTACCCGGACATATACCCTATCGAGCATGTGCGGGACCAGTAGAAACGCTCGCTGCCGCCGTGCCGCACTATCCGGGATTTGGAGCACACCGTTCAGCACGTGTGGACCAGTCTGCCGCAGGATAACTTCAGGCGTCTGTTCGCCTCCATGCCAGCCGTATTGTAGCATGTATCGCCGCACGAAGCAGTGCGACTCGCTATTGAAGATGACCGGACCGCGTGCTACTGATCCTTCTGTAATTGTCCTGCAGCTTTGTTTTTGCCATCATACGTATCCTTCATCTGTATCATTACGTCCGTAAACTTTCAGTTCAATCCGATGCTTCCTTCCTGGTGTGTAAATTTCGTTGTCCGTGAGTGTATATTTACTTTTATGAATCACCTATCTTTTTCTCATTAGTTTCAGAAAAACAACACTCATTAATCCACCTACCTAAGTACCGCTCAATGTCAAATAATTCCCCTTAACCCTTAGACGTTTTGCAACCCCACAAGAAAATTGCGGCGAAAAGCTGAAGAACAGATTTCTGAACTTCCAGCAAAGATAACAAAAGCTGCTGTGAAAGAAAATTGCGGCGCTTTGGAGACCCTCACAGACAAGGATATTTCTTGTGTTGAAGAAATGCTGAATTGCCAAGCATCAAAAGAAAACATGACGAATGCTTGCGAATCTTCTCATGCTCCGTTTAACACTCGCTTTTATCATTCCCATTCAAGTTTATATAACTCTATAGAAGTTCTAAAACTTTTTTAAACTCAAACATACACTATATTGACAAAAATCACCGGACACCTAGAAGAGAAACACAACATAGCATTTATTGACATGCACAGTGCGTCACAGAATTTTTAAGACTGGGTCTGTAAAATGAAATAGAAACAAGAAATTAATTTTTTTTTTTTTGCTTTGTTATTCAAAATAAGTCCCTCCGGCTTCAATACACTTGTTACAGCTATTTAATAATGATTCGAATGCCAGTTCCAGTTCACTTTGAGGAATTGCCTTCAAAGCACGCGTCGAAGCTGTTTGTATGGTCGAGATATCATAAAAAAAACATCCTTTTAACGCCATTTTAAGTTTTGGGAACAAAGAAAAGTCACAGGGTGCTACATCAGACGAATACGGTGGATGATTCAACACACAGACGTTATTTTTTGCCAAAAATCTACGAACAAGAAGTGAGGTGTGACTGGGTGCATTATCGTGCAACAAACACCAACGGTTTTCATCTCCATATTCTGGACGAATGCGACGAATTCTGCCCATCAAACGCCTCAAAACATTTAAATAAAACTCACCAGTAATTGTTTGTCCACTTGGAACAAATTCTTTGTGGATAATATACCCTTACTATCGAAGAATGTAGTGAGCATTGTTTTGATTTTCGATGGAATTTTTCTTGTTTTCTTGGCTTGTGGCGAGTTTTTTGACTTCCATTCCGCACTTTGTCGCTTTGTTTTAGGATCATATTGAAAACACCATGTTTCATCACCAGTAACAATCGATTTTAAGAAGTTTGAGTCATTTTCAGCGGCTGAAATGATGTCTCTGCAATGTGCACTTCTCCTTGATTTTTGTTCATTGGTTAACGTGTGTGGAACAAATTTAGCACAGACTTTTTGTTTTGCCCAAATCTTCATGCAGGATGGTTCGAATCATTCCTTTGTTGATGTTTAAAGACTCTTCCATCATTCTTAGTGACGCACGTCGATTGTTTGCCACGAAATCGCGCACTTTTTCAATAATCTCAGGTGTCCTAGATGAACTTGGTCTTCCGGTGTGCTTATCATCTTCTAGCGTATCTCTTCCGTCCAAAAAATGTTTGTGCCACAGGAAAACATTTGATCTACTTAAACAAAACTCACCGTAAACTTGTTTCATCATTTGGTACGTTTCCAAGGCACTTTTACCAAGTTTTGCGTTAAATTTAATAACAGCCCTTTTTTCCATCTTAATAATTCAACATGAAAAAAATTTTACTTCCCTAATGAACGGCCGTTTCGTTTGAGTTACTTTAACAACTGCGCAGTACTTTTGGCAGAAAGCAAGCAGATGGTCATGGTTTATAACGCGTTCGCGATTACACTGGTGGCGCCACCGTAGGCTGAAATCTAGCGCCAGTCTTAAAAATTCTTTGACGCACTGTGTATATTAGTACGGTATCGGACGACCTTTGGCCTTAATGCATGCACCGACCTTTCGAGACATGTTTTCGACAAGGTTTTGGAATACAGCGATAGGCATGCGCTTCCATTCAGTACATAATGCTGCCGCTAACTGTTGCTTAGTAGTAGGCCTTGGTTCCAAACTTCTTATGCGGCGCTCTAATTCATCCTATAGGCGCTCTACGGGATTTAGATCAGGGATCTGTTTTAGCCAGTCCACACACGATACGGAATTATCGTCAAACCACGCCGTAAGAGTCCTTGCTTTATGGCTCTGTGCATTATCCTGCTGGTACCAACAAGTCTCGGTTCCATAATATTGCCACAGAATTGGTAGGGCATAATTGTTCCGAATATCAAGGTAGACGTGCTGGTTAACAGTTTTGTTCACGAAACCCAATGGCCTGGGACCATACCACGAAAAAAACTCCACACGAGTACGCTGCCAGCTCCAAACTTGACCGTAGAAACAGTACACTGTGGAAAATAGCGTTCCTCCGGCTGTCGACATACTCACACGCGGCCATCAGACTGATGGATCGTGTATCTGGATTCATCAGTCCATAGGACCCGTTTCTATTAATCTACGGTGTACGATAAATGTTCTTTACACCATTCTAAACGAGGAGTAGCATTCCGAGTGGAGATGAAAGGCTTTTGAGCAGCCGCACGACCATTGTAATCAATGGAATGAAGCTTTCTGCGAATGGTACGTGACTATGTGTACATACCGAGGTTCCAGCATTTTAACTCATCTGTACAAGGAGGTCTTGTGCAGTACTCCGTCGATTAGCTGTAACGACTCTCTTGAAGCTTCGACGTCCTTTATCACTGATTTTCTTTGGTCTACCGGTACGTTCTGCTGCTTCAGGCACGCCATGTGTCTTCCACTTGTTCAGTACATCCAGAATAGCTGACTTGGGTATGTTTAAACGCCTCTCGGTTTCCTCATGGACAACCCACTAATATAACACCCAACAAACTTTCCTTTCTCAAAGTTAGTTCTCCCAAGGCTTGTTTTTTATACTGTTTGCAGCTGTACCGCGTATCTTAACAACGCAGCGGATCCGTTCATTTGTTTTTGAAGGGATGTCCGGTGACTTTTGTCAATATAGCATATATAAAAATCCAAAGCTTAGGTGATGTCACTAGAAGAAAGAAATCCAAAGCATAGGTGATGTCACTAGAAGAAAGAAATCCAAAGCATAGGTGATGTCACTAGAAGAAAGAAATCCAAAGCATAGGTGATGTCACTAGAAGAAAGAAATCCAAAACTGACATGCAAAGCAAAAAAATGTCTAAGAAAATCGAATTGATGAAATTAGCATCATATTTTTGGAAAATATAAATTTTTGGATAAGCCGAGGGTGACTCTTGAAAGAGAAATGGAATTATTTATATTCAATTTTCCTCAAAAGCATAATAAATTACGCATATTCATGTTTTGTAAATGTGATGAGAGTGCTACTTCAACTTTCTCTCTTCCCTATCGGTAAACCAAAAGTTTTTTTATTCCTCTTATAGTAACCATATAAACATATTTAACTTCGAAATATTAGTTTGTTTTCATTACTATAAAGATGTAGGCAATTATGTTTTGTATTATCTTTCCTTTCCGTAAGCTTTATCCGCAATTTACCTATGGAATTGCAGGTAAATCTTTAGCCGCTGTGATCTGCCCTTCCTTTAGTCTGTAGCCGCGATTTACCTACGGGGTTGGGGAACACCCGTGGCTCTCGCCACAATTTACCAACACCGGCAATTAGCATACATTATTGCTTGTTGTCATGATTTAATTTCACTCAGTTATCCGGACTGCGGCTCGGTGTGGTCGTGAGTCAGGCGAATGTGTTGTTATTTTTTGTTGTCATGATTTAATTTCACTTAGTATGTGCCA
The DNA here is from genome assembly GCA_039090855.1 of Macrothele yani. Classification (NCBI taxonomy): domain Eukaryota; kingdom Metazoa; phylum Arthropoda; class Arachnida; order Araneae; family Macrothelidae; genus Macrothele; species Macrothele yani. The sequence goes on from CM076990.1 coordinate 169,602,005, forward strand.
GACTGTGGCTCGGTGTGGTCGTGAGTCAGGCGAATGTGTTTTTATTGCTTGTTGTCAGGATTTAATTTCACTTAGTATGTGCCGAACTGTGGCTCGTTGTGGTCGTGAGTCAGGCGAATGTGTTGTTATTGCTTGTTGTCATGATTTCATTTCACTTAGTATGTGCCGGAATACGGCTCGGTGTGGTCGTGAGTCAGGCGAATGTGTTGTTATTGCTTGTTGTCATGATTTAATTTCACTTAGTATGTGCCGGAATGTGGCACGGTGTGGTCGTGAGTCAGGCGAATGTGTTGTTATTGCTTGTTGTCATGATTTAATTTCACTTAGTATGTGCCGGAATACGGCTCGGTGTGGTCGTGAGTCAGGCGAATGTGTTGTTATTGCTTGTTGTCATGATTTAATTTCACTTAGTATGTGCCGGAATGTGGCACGGTGTGGTCGTGAGTCAGGCGAATGTGTTGTTATTGTTTGTTGTCATGATTTAATTTCACTTAGTATGAGCCGGAATGTGGCTCGGTGTGGTCTGAGTCAGGCGAATGTGTTGTTATTGTTTGTTGTCATGATTTAATTTAACTTAGTATGTGCCGGAATGTGGCTCGGTGTGGTCGTGAGTCAGGCGAATGTGTTTTTATTGTTTGTTGTCATGATTTAATTTCACTTAGTATGTGCCGGAATGTGGCTCGGTGTGGTCGTGAGTCAGGCGAATGTGTTGTTATTGTTTGTTGTCATGATTTAATTTCACTTAGTATGTGCCGGAATGTGGCACGGTGTGGTCGTGAGTCAGGCGAATGTGTTGTTATTGCTTGTTGTCATGATTTAATTTCACTTAGTATGTGCCGGAATATGGCTCGGTGTGGTCGTGAGTCAGGCGAATGTGTTGTTATTGTTTGTTGTCATGATTTAATTTCACTTAGTATGTGCCGGAATGTGGCACGGTGTGGTCGTGAGTCAGGCGAATGTGTTGTTATTGTTTGTTGTCATGATTTAATTTCACTTAGTATGTGCCGGAATGTGGCTCGGTGTGGTCGTGAGTCAGCCGAATGTGTTGTTATTGTTTGTTGTCATGATTTAATTTCACTTATTATGTGCCGAACTGTGGCTCGGTGTGGTCGTGAGTCAGGCGAATGTGTTGTTATTGTTTGTTGTCATGATTTAATTTCACTTAGTATGTGCCGGAATATGGCTCGGTGTGGTCGTGAGTCAGGCGAATGTGTTGTTATTGTTTGTTGTCATGATTTAATTTCACTTAGTATGAGCCGGAATGTGGCTCGGTGTGGTCGTGAGTCAGGCGAATGTGTTGTTATTTTTGTTGTCATGATTTAATTTCACTTATTATGTGCCGAACTGTGGCTCGGTGTGGTCGTGAGTCAGGCGAATGTGTTGTTATTGCTTGTTGTCGTGATTTAATTTCACTTAGTATGTGCCGGAATATGGCTCGGTGTGGTCGTGAGTCAGGCGAATGTGTTGTTATTGTTTGTTGTCATGATTTAATTTCACTTAGAATGTGCAGGACTGTGGCTCGGTGTAGTCGTGAGTCAGGCGAATGTGTTGTTATTGTTTGTTGTCATGATTTAATTTCACTTAGTACGTGCGGGAATGTGGCTCGGTGTGGTCGTGAGTCAGGCGAATGTGTTGTTATTGTTTGTTGTCGTGATTTAATTTCACTTAGTATGTGCCGGAATGTGGTACGGTGTGGTCGTGAGTCAGGCGAATGTGTTGTTATTGTTTGTTGTCATGATTTAATTTCACTTAGTATGAGCCGGAATGTGGCTCGGTGTGGTCGTGAGTCAGGCGAATGTGTTGTTATTTTTGTTGTCATGATTTAATTTAACTTAGTATGAGCCGGAATATGGCTCGGTGTGGTCGTGAGTCAGGCGAATGTGTTGTTATTTTTTGTTGTCATGATTTAATTTAACTTAGTATGAGCCGGAATATGGCTCGGTGTGGTCGTGAGTCAGGCGAATGTGTTGTTATTGTTTGTTGTCATGATTTAATTCAACTTAGTATGTGCCGGAATGTGGCTCGGTGTGGTTGTGAGTCAGGCGAATGTGTTGTTATTATTTGTTGTCATGATTTAATTTTACTTAGAATGTGCAGGACTGTGGCTCGGTGTAGTCGTGAGTAGAGTAAAGCCAATGTGTTGTAAGTAAATAAATATACGAGATAATAACAATAATATGTACGATAATATAATATACATATATATATATATATATATATATATATTATATATGATAATATTAAATATATGTACGAGATACACACTGAAGTGTCAGAAAAACTGGTGCAGACGAGCTTATGCAATATACATAGCAACGTCCCCTATGTGCGTACTCAGCTGCGTCCGCCAGTGCGTATATAAAGCGATAGACATCCTTGGCAGCTGTCAGAGCTGTTTTCGGCATGAGAATGACAAGTAATAACGATTTAAGCGATTTTCAACGCGGTGTCATAATTAGCGCTCGTGAGATGGACCACAGTATTTCGGAGGTAGAAACGAAGTTCGGATTTTCACGGACGATCATAGCAAGGGTGTGCCGTAACTACAAGAATTCCAGCAAAACCTCCAACCTACGATATAAGTGTGGCGGTAAAAAGACATTGGGTGAACGTGACCATTGTCGGCTGTCAAGAATCGTTTCACGCGACAGGCGTGCAACACTCTCGCAGGTATCATCGGAATTCAATGCTGGAGCCTCAACAAGCGTCAGCGTCCGGACTGTGCAACGTACGCTGCACGATATCAGCTTTGGGAGCCGACGCCCAACTCGAGCCCCCTTGATGGGTGCACGACACAGAGCTATGCGCCTCGCTTGGGCACGGCAACACCGCCACTGGACATTTCATGACTGAAAACAAGTAGACTGGTCTGACGAGTCGTGCTTCCAACTGTATTGGGCAGATGAAAGGATTCGTGTGTGGCGCAAACCCCGTGAAGCCATGGATCCCGCCTGTCAACAGGGAACTTCACCGGCTGATGGGGGTTCCGTAATGGTATGGGGTGTGTTTAGCTGGACTTGACTGGGACCCCTGGTACGTCTACAAATGTCTGTGACCTGCCAACGCTATATGTGTGCATCCTTTCTGACGGCCAACACTATGTGAGCATCCTTTCTGACGAGGTACACCCGTTCATGTCCTGCATTCATGCTGGTGGGTTGGGCTTGGTCCAACAGGACAATGCACCTCCACACAAGTGTCGGAACGCAACATTATGGTTAAAGGAGCATTCATCTGAGTTTGGGGTGTTGCCATCCTACCGAAGTCCCCAGATCTGAACGTGATAGAACACATTTGGGATGCCATGCAATGCGGTATCGAACACAAGAATCCGAGACCTCGGAATACACCCGAATTGTGAAACTGCTTTGAAGTATGGTGTGCATTGCCTACAGCATATTTCCAGAAGCTAGTGGAATCCATGCCCCGTCGTATTTCTGCAATCCTGCGCTCCAGTGGGGGACCTACCAAGTATTAGACTGGTGTACCAGTTTTTCTGGCACTTCAGTGTATATGCTATGGAGTGACTCTCGTATACTCTCGAATCACTCCTTTTATTTCACATCCATAAAGATCCTGACATGAGAAAGATGCCTAGCATAAATTATCTACAAAGAGTATTCTTGATTTTTTTATTTTTTGCATATTTTAGAAAATACTTAAACTTTTCTTCAAAATGAAAAAGAAAAATGAGGTGATGCCTTTTTTTTTCGGGACGGAAGCGGCTACAGGCAAAAAAATCTGACATTTCCCAAATCCATAGCATTAGGCACGTATCTCTTATTTAAAAGAAAACACAGTGTAACATCTACAGCGGGAAACGCTGAATTTAGATCAAACAAAACACGACGAGCACGATATTTTTAAACAGCAAACTTCATTCAGTACGTTAAATATGAATATCAGTAATGTGATTAGATGCACACAGCTTTCCATTAATTATATTCTCACTTTTAGAAACAGAGGAAACTTTCCACGAGTAAAGGCTCTTTGATATTGCGGTTTACATGCTTTTCTCTCTAAGAGAGCAAAAACATTTCTCCAATTCCTCGTCAAAATTTTTAATTTTATGAGAGTGTTAATGCAGCTTCTTTCCTCGTATATATATATACATTTTTTCCCTTCTACTTCACATACTGATTTATTCATAAGCAGTTGTTGCTACTGTTTTTTCTATCGTCGAATGAATTTCAGATTCCTCTTCGTCCTCTTCTGAGAGAGCGCACGCGATTTGACTTATACATTGGTATCATGAGAATTCACGTTATCATTGACCTTCAGAAACAGATAAACTTTAAAAAAAAATTTCTTCACATTTCGCTCACTCATTCCTGTGAATCTTTCAGAAAAAAGGTATCTCACAGACAGAATTTTTTCAGGTCTCAGGAAGAATTCTAGCGGAAAGGATGAAATTATCACACTTACAGCGATGAGCCATTACATTATGACCACCCCCTGACTAGAGAAATGAGCGCGCCTGGAGACCGAACGGTGGCGCAGGTGAAGTTCACAGAGCAGTATATATACAACCCGAGGATTGGCTTTCGGTTAGTAGAGTGTTCGGAGTCAGAATAGGAAAAGATGCCGATTTATCGGAGTTTGATAAAGGACAAATTGTGAAGGCACGGCACCTCGGAACTACGATCTCGGAACCGCGCGGCTTGTGGGTTGTTTAAGTGCCGCTGTAGTGACTACGTATCAAAAAGTGGTGCACAGATGGCAAAACGACGAATCATCGTCCAGCCGTGTGTCGTCCGCAGCTCATTTATGCCAGAGGGGAGTGGAGAATGTCACGCATTGTTCAAGAGACCGTATGGCCACAGTGCGAGAAATCCCCCTCAGCTGCAACAGTGGTGATCAGGGCAATGTGTCACTGCACACAGTTCATCGCACCCTTCTGCGCATGGGCTTGCGTAGCTGAAGACCCAGCCCGGTCCCCATGCTCACCTCAAGTCATCGCCAACAACGCATAAAATGGGCCCCCAGATCATCGAGACCGGACTGTGGATGATTGGAAGAAAGTAGTCTGGTCTGACGAATCAAGATTCCTGGTGCATCATGTAGACGGCCAAGTACGAATATGCTGATTACCAACGGAAGCTATGGCACCTGGATGCATTGTTGCAAGGAAACAGGCCGGCGGCTGCAGTGTTATGCTGTAAGCGATGTTTTCTTGGGACACTTTAGGCCCCATTATCCCAATAGTACAATCCCTGATAGCTGTCAGGTATCAGAACATCATTGCGGATCAAGTTTACCCATTCATGGCAACTGTGTTCCTTGCTGGTGATGGCCATTACCAACAGGATAATGTACCATGCCACACTGCCGGAATCGTCAAGGAGTGGTTCGAGGAACATGCTCGTGACTATTTGTTAATGCCCTGGCCTCCAAATTCACCTAACATGAACCCAATCGAACATTTGTGGTTGGACTTGGAAAAGCGGGTTCACGCTAAATCACCACCACCCCGAAGTGTACGGGAACTGGAGGACCTGCTGTTGACATTACGGTACCAGATACCCCAGGATACCTATCACCACCTCATCAAACAGAAGTCACTGCTTACCATCATTAGTGAATCCCCAGCATTCTGCGGGGCTCCAAGAAGCAACCCGTCAAATGGCTTGGCAGTTGTCGTATGTGAGTCTGGAATAATTCAAGGCCATTGTGGTGCACTGGTAACATGTCCGACGCGTAACTGGAAGACACTGGGTTCGATTCCCGGTGGCGACCAATGAGATTTTTTTCGTGACTCAGTTATAAGCGTGGAAAGAGCGATGACTTCTGTTTGATGTTCCTAATCCACGTCAATTGTTTGTATTAATTATCACCACCTCATCGAATCGATGCGTCTCCAAGTGACCGCTCTTTTGCCGGCTAAAGGGAGTCCTACAGCTTATTAGGTTGGTGGTCATAATGTAATGTCTCATCGGTATATTATGAAGCTTACACTAATATTGACATGACTATTCATCAGATTTCAAAAAGTTTAGAGATTTCAAGAAGTTTTGAAATCATGGAAGCCGAGATATGAAGCTTAATTTTTAGAAACAAGTAAAAACGGAGAACTTGGGATGTAGGAAATTAGTAAGAGCTATCAAAATTCGATAAGTTTTCCTATATGTGTTTGTGTCAGTGCGTATCTTTTTATCACTTATTTGGCTTCTCATCTGAAGTAAATTAAGATTGTTGGGAATAATTTCCCGAGATACCTTTATTTTCAGACATATATGCACATGAAAAACTTTTCTACTTTTCATTTTTTTTTTTTTTTTTGAGAAAAGTATCTGTCTTCCCTAACTTTAATTCTTTAATCTGCTGGAAGGAATCAACTCGGGGTTACCAAAATCGGCTGAAACTGAAATCATGTCGAACAATATATTTGCTGTCTAACAAGTGGGCCGAACCCGACTGGAACGAGTGAACCAGTGTGAAAACAGCAGTTTGTCAGTGACGAGGTTCCTCGCTCCGGAGTGAGTTGCTCTTGCAACTAAGCTACACTGACGGAATGTACCGCTGCAGATTTCTCGTCTTGACACGTGATTCACTTCTGTAATACGTCACACCAGCGCATCAGAAATCGCTGCTTGACCCTTCTATTATTTATTTAAAGAAGTCGTTTCTAAAGGGAAATTATTATCAGTAGCCCATTCTGGCTGATAACCTGCTAAAATGGACTATAACCTAAGAGAGGAGACAGAAGTCTCTTGTTTCTACCCAGTGGCATGATATCCAAGTCAGAGGGACTAACCTTTTCCATAAAAAGTTCATCTGAAGACTTGTAATCAAGTGTAATCAAGTGGTTATGCAGAAACACCACACAGACATGACATAAGTAAATAGACACTTGATTTGTTAATAATATTTATTTTCTGTCCGCATGGAATGGAAGCAGCTGTAGTCGTAGCCGGATTTAATATCTGATAGCCATGCCCTTTGCAACACACAGTTACAAATTTTGCGGTAGGCTGTGCCAAAAAATGGTGCTGCACCACTTTTTGAGAAAAGATCATTGTGTTTTGCAAAAAAAAAAAAAAAAAAACCACCTTGTTTTGCAAAAAAAAACCCAGCAACGTGGTTCAACTTTTCACCACGTTATGGTGCAAGGTTGCACCTTGCTGTTGGGTTTATTTTACACCACAGAATGGTGCATCTTTTCTAAGAAAGTGGTGCAGCTGGTGTGGCACCACTTTTTTGGTGCAACCGACCACAAAATTTTTAACAGGGTACATATGGCTTTCACTCTATCAGGCATTGTGGAAATGAGGTCAGCAATGGTGCTCTGTGGAATTTGAGCACACCATGCACTTAACAAGGCCAGCAGGTGTGCTTTTTTGGTTGGTTTTTGTGGCATCCGTCGTAATCTTCCATCCAATATGGTCCACAGTTGTTCAGTTATGTTCATATCAGGGCTCTGGCTTGGCCACGACAAATCCTGGATGGCGTTTCGATCGTGCTATGTTTGGGTACGTTTTACCCTATGACATAGAACACCCTATTCCGTGAACAAAGAAGTAGCCTTTAACATATGGCCACTGTAGAATACTGGTAGCAGGTCCCTCTCAAGCATGGTTAAGTATTTTTGTGCGTTGATGTTGCCTTCACATTCTATGAGGACTGAACGGCCAGTCATCCATATGGCTCCCCATATCATTACTGAAAAACCACAATGTTTCACAGCTGGCTTTAGGTGCTTCAAGCTGAATTTCTGGTTGGGCAGTCTACTCATCCAGGCACTGCCACTGTCTGAAATTTGTGCAAATCGGTACTCATCGGAGAATATGACAGTGTGCCAAAATGCTAAGGGTTCTCAATCACATCTGTCTCCTATGCTAATCTGCGACGAATATTTGCTTCTCGCAAAAGAAGTTTACGTCGAGCCACTCTTCCATGCTATCCAAGTCAGTGAAGTTATCTCTGAGCACTTCTAGAACTCACTTGGAGCTGTTTTGCAATCTCAGAGGCCTTGCTCCGAGGATTGGTTTCTAAAGAACATTTGATAGCTCAAAGACACCTCTGTGATAGCCCAGGGCGATCCATATGTGATGCTGATGGTTCCTTGCCTGCCTTATTGAATTCCACTAGCACTCGATTAACAGTGGCAAGAGGAATTTGTAGGTTTGCAGCAATCTGTCGCTGGTTGGCTCCGAGATCCTATCGCCCCACGATTCGTCCTCTCTGAAAGTTGCTTAGTTCCTTGCTCCCATTGGTCGAGGCATGCTCCTTTGGTGTCACTTACTCACTGGCGTTGTACTGCAAAATATATTAAAGGGAATTCGAGCATGCAATGCAATACAGACTCCAGTACAATACCGCACCCAGAAGTTTCCCAAGGCAGGGGGTTGGGACGTGGCGCACAGAATTTCCTCCAAGGTGAAAGTGATTACCCTTAAATTTACGGGGGGAAATAGTCAGATGCCACAACAATTAAGAAGAAGGTTCACTTTTGTACATTTATTCTTATCCAGTTACTAGTAAAGTTACAGTATGAGAAAGTTAAATGATTAGAAGAAGCAGTAGATTAACTTCTTTTTCTAGTTAGATTTTTCTAAATTTATTTAACAGAACTACTCCCTTATAATTACTGTATGTTATAACCATACGGTACATGATTAAGAAGTACAAGTATATGTAGATCGCGTATCGTGATTCTTTTGTTTCAAACTTCGACGTAATAATTTTCTGTTCTGTCAGCCCAGGGGGCGGCATCGGCTCTCCCCGTGGGTGCGCCAGTGCTCCACTAAATGACAATACGACAGGTGCCTATTTACTTATGTCATGTCTGTGTACATTACAAGCAGCAACAAACTGAGAGTCATGTGATAATTCTATTTTGAGTAAACGGAAACACTGGGAATCTACTTAACAGTGTAAAATCCATGTACGCTGTCAGTAGAGCTTATATACGAGTGAATGGTGTACTAGCAAAATGGTTTTCTATTGGTGCAGGAGTCAGACAGAGTTGTGGAATGTCACCATGGCTGTTTAATATATTTATAGATGCGTGCATGCGTGATGCAAAAATAGATAATACTAGTTTGTCTTGGTGACATTCGTGTGTGCAGATTGCTGTGTGCTGATGACACTGCCCTGTTGGCAGAGAGCAAAAGTGGGTTGCAGAGTATGTTGTCTCGTATGTACGAAGTTTGCATGAAATTGAAACTGAGTACAAATAAGGGAAAACCCAAAGTTATGGTTTTTGAGAGAGGAACTTTTAGTACTGAATGTAATGTAAGTCTAAATGGCACAGTGATTGACCAGGTGAATGAGTTTGTGTATTTAGGAAGCATGTTTGACAGAGAGAACAAATTGGATGGTGAAATCAGTAGGCGAGTGAATTCTTCATTGAAAGTCATGGCTGCTTAGGGAGATTTTCACAAGAATGACGAGTTCTCAAGAGAGTCCCGAATGGCTGTGTATGAAAGTGTAATTTTTCCTATTCTGATGTATGGCAGTAAAACATCGGTACTACAAAAGAAACATAGGAGTCATTTGTGTGCTGGAGAAATGCGTTACTTATGGGGGGTTTGTGGCAAGACACGTTCTGATTGTGTGAGGAATGAAGATGTGTTGCAGTTGCATAATGTGAAGCAAAATGTTGTTAGCAAGGTGGAGACTAATATGCTTCGGTGGTTTGACCATGTTGAAAGAATGAATGATGAGATGCTTACTAAGAAAATCTTTTTAGCCCAAGTGGCAGGAAGGAAAGGTAAAGGAAGGCTAAGGATGTCATGGGAGGATCAGATTCAGAAGTGTCTGCATGAGAAAAAGATTATGAGTATGAAGTATAGAAGATCTTGTGTACGGCGTGTGCTGAATGTAAGTGAAGCTCGAGTTGTATGTCAAGATCGCTGTAAATGGAGAAGTTTGATACGGCAGCAGTAAGTAAAAATTATCTGGTAGTTTGTATTTCTTTGTGGAGCTAACCTCTGAATATCAGAGAACAGCTTAATGATATGTATGTATGTATGGAAATGTATGAGAAAAATATATCGGCTGAGTGAGAAAGAGAAGATAGCTGACCTTGTATTTAGTGTATATATGGCGCGTCTGTCAAGGAACAAACAGGCTTTCCAGAAATCCAACGGTTGCTCTGGCTTCGCACATGAAGTCCCATTGATGCTCGAGTTTTGAACGGGATGACCAATGGGTGCCTGAGCTCTTTTTTTTTTGTTTTTTAGTTTGGTATTTAACGACCACCGTGAACAACTCACTGGGTTATAAGCAGTCGCTCGTCCCTAATTTAGGGCCACTGGTTCCAGGGAAGGGAGAGAGTCAGTGCCGTAAAACAAACACAACATACATGCCTCACCGGAATTCGAACCCTGGTAATAGTCATAAGCCATCAGTTAGACCTCTGCGCCACCGGGGTGGCCCAAGCATTTGGGCATAAAACGAGTTTGTTCAACTTGGGGTCCTCTTCTTTTCATGTGCGGCCCAATGCAAGGCCGCACATGGTCGCTTCTGTCGTTTCTTATTTGGAGAAAATGAATATTAAGTTGATGCCCCAATCTGCATGTAGTCCAGACTTGTCACCATGTGAATATTTTTGGTTGTTCCCCATTTTAAAAAAGATATTACGGGGCGACAATTTGAGACTAACAAAGACTAATTACAGCTGCGGAGAGGTGCTTCAGTGGCATTTCAGAAGAATTGCAGAAGACAATTCAAAAAGTGGCAGGAACGTTGGGACACCTGTATTCGCTGCAATGGACAGTATTTTGAAAGACCACTTCCTTTTGATAATTAAGGTGCATATTTTTTTACGCTTTCCAACCGTAGGTTGAAGAAGCGCATATGCTCCAGCTTTTTCCGTCCGTCCGTCTGTTGGCACGATAACTCACGTAAAAATGGTTCGATTTCGATGAAATTTTAGTATGTAGTAGGGGACCACCAGGTGACCAACCCTATTAAAAATGGGTGAAGTGGGGTCAAAGGTCACGCCATAAGAGCGGGATCCATTCAATTGCCCTTATGCGTCATAATTTGCGTAAATATGGTTCGATTTCAATGACATTTTAGTATGTAGTAGGGGACCACCTGGGGACGAACCCTATTGAAAATGGGTGAAGTGGAGTCAAAGGTCAGGACATAGGAGCGGGATGCATTCCATTGCCCTTATGTGTCATAATGTGCGTAAAAATGGTTCGATTTGATGACATTTTAGTATGTGGTAGGGGACCACCTGGAGAGGAACCCTATTGAAAATGGGACAAATGGAGGCAAAGGTCAAGACATAGGATCGGGATCCATTCCATCGCCCTTATCCCACACTATTAAGGTGGACGTCAAGTAATTTTGCTTCCTATATTTCCAATGTAAAACCTTTTGTACACATTTCCTTCACAATTACTGTGTTCCCAAGGATGGAAATTTGAACATCGATTAAAATAACTTCATACTATAACTTGGAATACTTAACATTTTCTAAAACATAAGCATAATTATATTAAAAACAATAACGTTTCCTTTGGTGGTGTTGAAACCAGAAAAAAGATGGCGCGACCTGTGCTTTGATGACGTCAGTGGACAAATAAATGTTGGATTGCATAATTACGGTTATGGTTTAGAAAATATTAAGTATTCCAAATTATGAAATGAAGCTATTTTATTCGATGTTCAAATTTTCATTCTTGGGAACGCATTAATCGTGAAGAAAATGTGTACAAAAGTTTTTCCATTGGAAGTATAGGAAGCAAAATTACTTGACGTCCACCTTAAAGTAGCAATTCTTCTATGTACGTACATTTTATTTTGAAAACGGCTCTAAGAATTTTGATGGAAGTCGTTAACCTACCGTTTCCTGGTACTAGAAATCGATTTAGCTTGATCTCGACTTTAGGAGAATTCGTTTAGTGGGTTAAATAACCACCCGGAATTATAACGTTTTTAGTGTCATGGCGTCGTTCCATTAATGTTTCCAATGCTTAGAAATCTTATGACGTCACAATCTCGCGTTTGAGAATGTTGGCGCGCGGTCACGCCATCTGTCTCATTACGTCACGCGTTGTGTGTGGACCCTATTAAAGTTTTAGGACGTCATACTCTTGCAAGCAGATGGTCGCGATTCCCATCTGCTTCATTACGTCACGCGTTGTGTGCGTATGTCCGTCCGCACGATAACTCGCGTAACAATCGTTGGATTTCGATGAAACTTTAGTATCTGGTAGGGTATTACCTGGGAAGGAACCTTATTTAAAGTGAACGAAATGGGGTGAAAGGTCAGTACATAGGAGCGGGATCCATTCCACTGCTCTTATGCGTCATAACTAACGTAAAAAAGGTTCGATTTCGATGAAATTTTAGTATGTGGTAGGGGACCACCTGGCCACAAACCCTATAGAAAATGGGCGAAATGGGATCGAAGGTCAGGGCACAGGACCGAGATTTATTCCACAGCCATTATTCTCATAACTTGAGTGATAACTTGAGTAATGATTTCTGGTATGTTGGAAAGCGTATTATAATCAATGCATTGCATGATTTTACAAACTTGTTTTAATTCTTTCTTGATGTCTTCTATCACTTTGAAAGAGTTCACTAAAGTTTCGTCCCATTTTTTTCAGAGTAGATATAGCTGTCGGAAGTTTGGGAGAATAAGCATAAATAAAAGCTAGTTCACTGGTGTTACTGGGTTTTCTTAAGAGTTGTTTGACTCTTACGATCATGGAGGAATCCTCATCTGAAAGAGCATTCACGATATCTGAAATCCGTTCCATGTGCAAAGTATAATAAACTGCAGCAGAAATCCATGTTCCCCAACCTCATTAAAAATGGCTGTGGTGCGAGATTTAATTCTGGAGCTATTTCCTTAAATAATTGAATTAGAGGGAGCTTTTAAGGAAACTTTCTTCGTACTTGATATCAATCCGTCAACGTCAGGAAATAATATCCTCACTGCTGAAACTATGTGCAATGCGTGAAACAAACACATCGCTAGTGCAGTCGTTCAATGGAGTGTAGACTAATCATTTATTTTTTGATTGGAAGTGGATTCATTTGAATATTCATCATTCTGCAATGGGGAAGAATTTTTTAACATGTTGTTTCGCTGTTTCACTGAGATACCGTTAAAGGATGAGTCCAAAAAAGCGATAATATCATTTTCCAAAGGTACTTTCCTAGAAAATGTTCAGGATATATCCAGAAAAATATGAAGATATGATTTTACTAAATATGTAAAATATCAAGAAATGAAGATTTATTGATTGATTGATGGAGAAAAGCTGGAGATAACAGACACGTACGTTTATCTTGGACAGCAGATATCAAGTGAGGGTCACATTGATGAAGAAATTAATCGACGTACAAAACTTGCCTGGAGAGCTTTTGGAAGAAATAGCATAATTTTCAAGAGCAATATGCCATTATGTCTTAAAAGAAAAGTGTTTGATCAATGCATCCTTCCAGTGCTTACGTATGGTGCAGAGACGTGGACCTTAGCTAAAAGAGACATACAAAGACCGCAGACAACAACTCAAAGAAGCATGGAGAGGTGCATGCTTGGTGTAACCAGGAGAGATAAGAAGAGGAACACGTGGATCCGAAAAATGACAAGAGTGGAAGACATCATGATCAGAGTTAAATCCCTGAAATGGCAATGGGCTGGACATACTGCCAGAAGGACAGATCATCGATGGACAGCCGAAATTTTAGATTGGATTCCAAGGGACAGGAAAAGACCCAGAAGAAGACCACATGGGAGATGGGTGGATGAAATTCGAAAGTATGCAGGGGTGACATGGAGGAGACTGGCACAAGACAGACCGTTGTGGAGGAAACTTGGGGAGACCTTCATCCAGCAGTGGATTGATAATGGTTGACAATGATGATGATGATGATAGTCACTAAATGTAAAAATATGTTTTTTTCCCCAAAGCGGCTATGTAAAATAACCATTTGCTTGAACATCCGGTCTTTTGTGGCAAGCTTCTAAAATTAGAACGAATATACAGTACAATTATGAAAGATCTAAACTTTTTATTATGCAAAATTTGCTGTTACCAACTTTTGCAGTTACGCTTTTTTTTTCTGGAGAAGGAAAATTTTATTGTTAACAGTAAATTAATGGGGGGGGGTCATTTACCCACGTAGTCGGCGCCTATTAAAGACAGCTTCGAGCTTCGCAGCATTTTTTTTTTTTTTTTTTTTTTCATAATGAGTGGGGTGCATCAGCTAAAATTCTTATTTCGGTAGATTTCTTGCTAATCTTAAAAAAAAATCCGAAATTGGTGAATTAAAAGAGATTTTTTTAATCTAAAATTTCATTTGTTACAATTTCTTAAGGGGTGCTTAATCCTGGAGCACCTACATAGTCGTCGTCTGTGACGTCTATATCTTCTTCGTCTGAAGATGCAGAAGAACTCCTCCTAGACCTTCCAGCAGGTTTTCCTCGAGAACGTCGAGATGACGTTGAGGAAGATGGAGTACAAGTTCTTTGGGAGAAAATTTTCACTCAGATAGCTTTTGCAAGTCTCTGAATTACAACGAAGTATCTGAGCAACTCGGAGATTTATGGGATCTCGGGAGCAGAAGTGTAGATCATAAAACTCCGTGGGGCAGCGGCGTACTGGATGTCTTTTACGGAACGCTGTAAGGCAAGGCACTTTGGGTATATATATATCATCATCATCATCATCATTGTCAACCATTATCAATCCACTGCTGGACGAAGGTCTCCCCAAGTTTCCTCCACAACGGTCTGTCTTGTGCCAGTCTCCTCCATGTCACTCCCGCATACTTTCGAATTTCATCCACCCATCTTCCATGTGGTCTTCTTCTGGGTCTTTTCCTGTCCCTTGGAATCCAATCTAAAATTTCGGCTGTCCATCGATGATCTGTCCTTCTGGCAGTATGACCAGCCCATTGCCATTTCAGGGATTTAACTCTGATCATGATGTCTTCCACTCTTGTCATTTTTCGGATCCACGTGTTCCTCTTCTTATCTCTCCTGGTTACACCAAGTATGCACCTCTCCATGCTACTTTGAGTTGTCTGCAGCCTTTGTATGTCTCTCTTAGCTAAGGTCCACGTCTCTGCACCATACGTAAGCACTGGAAGGATGCATTGATCAAACACTTTTCTTTTAAGACATAATGGCATATTGCTCTTGAAAATTATACTGTTTCTTCCAAAAGCTCTCCAGGCAAGTTTTGTACGCCGATTAATTTCTTCACCAATGTGACCCTCACTTGATATCTGCTGTCCAAGATAAACGTACATGTCTGTTATCTCCAGCTTTTCTCCATCAATCGATAAATCTTCATTTCTTGTAAAAGCATTGTACATCACTTTTGTCTTCTGAAAGTTCATTTTTAATCCCACTTCTTTACTCTTGTCAGCAAGTTCCTGGATCATACTCTGTAGCTCTGATGGGGTAGTTGCAAAAATGATTATGTCATCAGCAAAATGAAGGTGGGTTAGATAATCTCCATTAATCTTTATCTCTTTGTTTTCCCAGTTCAGTGATTGAAAGACATTTTCCAATGTGGCATTAAAGAGCTTCGGAGATATGGTGTCACCTTGTCTCACTCCTTTTCCAATTTTTATGTGTGTTGTATTTTCAAACAGCCGAATCTTTGCACTTGCATTTTCATAGATGTTATTAATAATATTAATGTATGCATCTTCAATACCGCAGGATTTCAGAGCCATTGCAAATGCTGATGGTTTCACCGAATCAAAGGCTTTTTCATAATCGATAAAAGCCATGCACAATGGAAGCTCATATTCCCTCGCTGTTTCAATTAGTTCTCTCAGTACGTGGATATGATCTATTGTGCTGTAGCCACTCCTGAATCCAGCTTGTTCTCTCGGTTGAGCCATGTCCAGTGTCACCTTCAAGCGGTGTGAAAGAACTTTAGTTAAGATTTTATAAACCACTGATAGGAGGCTGATAGGTCTGTAGTTCCTGAGATCCTCAATGTCACCTTTTTTATGTAGCAAGATCATTGTAGCGTTGTTCCAATCCTCAGGAATTTTCCCTTCATTAAGGCATCGAGTGAAAATTTGGGCGAGTACTGTTTCGATTTCTCCACTTGCTTCTTGTATGATGTCTACAGTAATTCCATCTTCTCCTGGAGCTTTTCCCCGCTTCATGTTCTTGATTGCATGTGCAACTTCTGCTGGAAGGACTGGAAGAACTCTGGTACTGGTACCTTTCATGATGTCTGGAGTACATGTATCATCCCTTTCATATAATTTGAAGTAGAAATCTTTCACTCTTGTCAAAATTTCGCCTCTATTTCTTGTTACAGAACCATCTTCTTTTCTCAGTGCCATAATCTGTTTTTTTCCCCTTACTGAGATGTCCCTTTGCTATCTTTAGGCTTTGGTTGTTTTCAATTGCTTTCCTTGCTAGTTCACAGTTGAATTTCCTTACGTCTTCAGTGATACTTTTTCGTACTGTCTTGCATAGCTCTATATATTCCACTTTGGAAGTCACATCTTCTTTAGTTGTCCTCATCACTCTTCTTTTTTGCATCAACATTTTGGTTTTTCCTGATAATTTGTTCACATGCAATTTGTTTTTAGACCCAGCTAATTTTGTTGCTGTTTCCATAAGAGCTTTGGTTACTTTTCTGTTAACTTCAGAAATATCCACTTCTTCCGATGTTAGGCCTTCTAAAGCAGAGAATCTGTTCTTCAGTTCCAATTTGAAGGTATTATGGTGTTTTTTAAGGTTGGTTATGTCAATACATTTTGTTTGTCTTATGAGCTTGCGACGTTCGAGTTTAGTGTTGAGGTGCATCTTACATCTCACCAATCTATGGTCACTGCCTGTGTTGAACTTGTTTAGCACACTGCAGTCTTCTATGACGAATTTTTTGTTACACATAATAAAATCAATTTCACTTGTCGTCCCAATTTGGATGTCTCCATGTCCATTTCCTGTGTGGCTTTTTCTTGAAAAAGGAGTTCAAGATGAAAAACCCTTCTGCCTCTGCAAACTCTACGAGAGTATTTCCACGCTGGTTTCTGTTGCCGTGACCGAATTTACCTACTAAAGTTTCATTCTGTTGCCGTTACCCTATTTTTGCATTGAAATCTCCCATAATTATCTTCAAGTGCTGCTTACCTTTATTATTTAGATCACGAATTTCCTCATAAAATTCTTCAATTTCTTCTTCAGCATGACTTGTGGTGGGTGCATAAGTTTGAATAATCTGAGCCTGGTATCTTCTCGAGAGTTGGATAACGAGTCGTGCAGCTCTGTCAGAGGAACTTTCAACTTCTACAACTTTATCCTTCAGTTTCTTGTTTATTATAAATCCAACACCACTAGTTCTGCCAGTATCTGTCCCACGATAGTAGAAGAGATGTCCACTTTTCAGTTCAATGAGATCTTCTTCTTTTCTCCTTACCTCACTTAGCCCCACGATGTCCCACTTGATCCTTTGTAGTTCCTCTTCCAATTCAAGAAGCCTTGAATCAGAAGATATGGAGCGTCCGTTGTACGTAGCCAAGGTCAGCATCAGATGGCAGCCTAGTCCGGTCCTCCGGGGATTCTTAGCACCCTCTGCCTTCATGTCGCACTGGCCGCTGCCTTGGCCAGGTACATTCCAGCTGCCGGAGACTGAGGGCCAAGATTTAAGTTGTGGAGTCATTTTGGGGGGTTTGGCCATAACTCACCACGCTGGCCAAGCGGGTTGGTGAGTGTGGGATAGCATTTCCTCTTATCCCGATGGTATAGTTATACCGCTATTGGCGGTCGTCAGAGCCCCTTTAGTGGGAACAGGATGTACCACGAGGAGGCGGGGTTGACATTTGTCAAGGAGAGGCTGTGATGTTACGCATCACCTGACCTTACACCCCATATATATATATATATATATGTATGTGTGTGTGCATATATATATATATATCGCATTCTTCGTTATTTGCGAAAAAGAATTCGTTTTGGCAATTACCTTTTTGTACTGTTATTGGGTGTGTGCAAAAGTTCTACCCGTTTTTGTAATACATGCAAATTGAGATCAGAGTAGTTACGTCACAGATGGCGCTGCGATGCCAAACTTTTGGCCAATAAAGCGTGCAGCAGCAGACCATATAGAGGCACTAGCTTTGCCCGAGTAAGTCATGCGTAACGAAAATCACTGACGGTCTAACATGGCATGAGATAAGGAGCACATTAGACATTGTTTACTGTACGAGTTCGATAAAGGCAGTACTTCTGCCGCTGCTTGCCGCAACATCTGTCAGGTGTATGAGGACGATGCAGTTGATGATAGCACATGTCGCCGTTAGTTTCGGAAATTCCGGAACAGAGACAGTAGCTGTAAAGATCAGCCACTTCCTGGACGTCCATCCGTGGTTTCTAACGAAGATGTGGACCAATCCATAACAAATGACCCACATCCAACCGTTCAGGAATTAGCGGAAACGTTGTCGGTACACAGAACAACAGTCAATAACTGGGTTCCGCACCAGCTTTCTGCAAAGCAACGAAAGGAGAGAATTCGTACCTGTGTTTCTTTGCTTTCTCGTCATAGAAATGAAACGTTTTTGGGAACGAATTGTAACAGATGATGAGAAAAGGGTGCTGTGCCGTAATGTAAAGTGATAAAGGTAGTACACTTAAAATGTGAAGAGAAATGGGTACTGTACCGTAATGTAAAGTAACAGGTGATGAGAAATGAGTACTGTACCGTAATGTAAAGTATCGACGGACTGTGTGCCAAAGTGCGGATCCTGCTCCTTCGACCTCAAAAGGATGACTGCATCCCCAAAAGGTTTTGTTGAGTGTTTAGTGGGATGTCCAGGGAATAATACACTGGGATATGTTGGCACCTAACCGAACGATAAATGGTGACCTCTACTGTCAACAGTTGGACAGATTGCGAGAGCAACTAATATCGAAGCGGCCAGCACACGTCAATAGCAAAAACGTCATCCTTCATCATTATAAGTCCAGACCTAATGCTGCTTTAATCACTCGGCAAAAATAACTGGAATTTGGTTGGGAAGTGTTACCTCACTTGGCGTATTCCCCTGACCTTGCACCTACGGACTGCCACCATTTTCGATCATTACAGAACGCCTTCGCTCTCCAAATCTTCGATCATGTGGGCTATGTGAAAACGGCATTACATGACTTTTTTTACTCTAAAACACAGAAACTTTTCCGGCTTGGGATTCACCTACTCATAGACAGATGGCAAGAGTGATGGCAATTATGTGAAATCCTAGGTAGGTTATTTGTTGTGCGCTGCTCCTCTCTTTGTCGCAACCGAAAATGAATATTATGTTCTTTCTCCCTCTAAAAACGGGTTGAACTTATGCACACACTCAATACAATACATTGGCAAAAAAATATTTTTGAATTTGGCGAATAAGTTAACGAAAACTTTAAGAAAGCCAGCGCAACTCCTGTATATATATAGGATTTCCGCTTATTCAGGTAGACTAACTACTTGTAGTGACAATTCTGTCTCACAGATGGCGGCACAGTACCGTCTACACGGTAGTTCCAGGAATGAGGACGAAGCGTGGAGCAGAGGGGCGGAAGAGAGAGAGAATAGAGGAGGAAGAAGAATGGAGTTGGTCGTTGGCGGTTGTTTGTTGTGTGGAATGAATTCGTTTAAGTTGTTAATTATTGTCTTGTGTACTAGTGATGTGTGTCGAATAAAATGCTAAATATATGATGGCTGTAGTCGCTGTGAGAAGATGGAATTCCCCTAGACACCGCGAGTTCTACAAGAAAAGTGGGGACCCGTCCTGGGATTTGATTCCAAGGAG
Source organism: Macrothele yani (assembly GCA_039090855.1). Taxonomy (NCBI): domain Eukaryota; kingdom Metazoa; phylum Arthropoda; class Arachnida; order Araneae; family Macrothelidae; genus Macrothele; species Macrothele yani. The sequence goes on from CM076990.1 coordinate 169,621,745, forward strand.
AAACGAAAGTTTTATGTCAGCCATGTTGTTCTGTGTCGCCCTGACACGTACGAGTTCTTAGTCAGACATGTTGTTCTCTGTCGCCCTGGCACTTAAGGATTTGTTTCTGTTCTCTGTGCTTCTCTTTACGAGTCGTCCTGGCTCGACAGTGTTGCTGAATATCCCCCTGGCACGGGTGAATTCGTTCTTTTTTTTCCGAGGAGTCTTCCTGGCTCGACAGTGTTGATGAGTGTCTCCTAAGCACGTGTGGATCCGGTCCTGCTAGACTGTTATAGCAAGCGTTCTGCTCGAGTGCAAATACACTATCTACCAACAAGTAATTGGACACCTGTGATAGCAAAGGAAGACGAAGTTTATTCACCTTCAATAGTTGGTGGAACCTCCACGAGCGGCGATTACAGCTGCGACCCTCCGGGGCATACTCTCAACCAGGCGTTGTACAACGGCTAGCGGTATTTTCTTACACTCGGCTTGGAGAAGACAGGTCAGTTCCTTCACCGATTTCGGACGGTAGGGGCACCCCTTAAGTTGACGCTCCAACTCGTCCCAGAAGTGCTCGATAGGCTTAAGGTCCGGGCTCTGCGCAGGCCAGTCCATTCGATTAACCCCATTGTTACCATACCAAGCCATGGTGGACCTCGCAACGTGACAGGTAGCATTGTCATCCTGATGGGTCCACCCCGTAAAACTGCCACAACGTTGGAAGCGCATGGTCATCCAAAATGGTGCAGTAGGTCTCGACGTTGAGTCTACCAGGAATTCCGACCGAGGGTCCCGTGCCATACCAGGAGAAGCACCCCAATAGCATAATTCTACCGCCGTCGAACTTCACAGTTCGCACAATACATTCCGGCAGGAGGCATTCTCCAAGCAGATGCCAAACCCAGACCCTGCCATCCGAACGGTAGAGGGTGAACCTTGATTCGTCGCTCCAGAGAACCTGTTTCCACTGTTCAACGGTCCACTGTCGACATTCTTTGCACCACGTTAGCCGAGCAGCGCTATTGAACTTGGTGATCAAAGGTTTGTGGGCGGCAACACGTCCATGATAACCAAGCAGATGGGCTTCCTTACGAATGGTATTCATCGAAAGAATACTCCTGGATCCCTGTTGAAACTCCTCGCTGATGTGGCCCATCGATTTGGGGCGGTTCTTCCGAATTTCCCTGGCCAGCACCCGTCGGTCTCTAACTCCCAGTTTTGTGCGTCTGCCGGGTCGGGGCACATTCTGACAGTCACCTCTCATCTTCGACTTACCAATCACGTAGACCACTGTCGATTTTGGGTACTTCAACTAGCTGGATATGTCACGTATGGATCGGCCATTTCTGTGATACCCGACGATTACACCTTTCTCGAAATCAGAGAGCTCCGAACTGCGTGGCCTCTTGCATGCGACTGGTTGCGTTGTTGTTTCCCACACGATATTTAACGGCGGCGGCTGTGATGTGTATCAGGACTGCGGATATCGTTGATTGCAGGGGTGTCCAATTATTTGTTGGTAGATAGTGTATATTTCAGTGGGGCGGTTTTGCCCGAAACATTCAAGTTTTGGTGGAGCAGTCTTGCCCGGAACACTAGTGCTATGCGTGGATACATTCGATCTGCGTTCAAGACCATAAGTTTTTATATTGATAATGGTGAAAATAACTTTAGATTTTCTTTTTTTGACACTTTCTTGTGGATACGTTTCAATTGGCCTATACAGGAGATTTCAGTTTAGTCGAAATGAAAATTGATTACTGAATTTTGACTTTAACGAATGACGAAGTGTTTAATAATTTGTTCGCGCTGAATTATCTGTTTCGCAATGTTGGTGTAAGAATTCGTGTGTGCAAGTTCCTAATTAACTTCATACGCCCTACCTACACTGCCCTTTTGTATGTGGTAAATTCGAATGTATGCATTTTCCAGTCCGGTGATTTGTAGACTTCGTAAATAACTAAGGATGGCGTATTTGGCAGAAGGTGTTAAAGAGGACTTAAAAATACTGGCTTATGAGTTGGGGTTGGAAACACCACCAGATTGCAGAATTACATATTTTAAGGGAGCCATTCTTGAAAGTGAAAATTATAATGAAGAGTTTTGCAGGGAGATGTTGAACACGATCATAAATACAAGGAAAGATACCTTTGAAGAAAAACGAAGGAGAGACGAAATGAAACTAGCGAAAATAAGAGTCGAGGCTGAATCAAGACAAGATGGGAGGGTTCAGGTTGAAAATACCAAAATTCCAAGTAAAGAGTTTAAAAACCTAATTCAGAAATTTGATATGGGAGACAATATAAACCTGTACCTAGTGCTTTTTGAACGGCAAGCCCGTCGTGTGTCGTTACCGCAGAAGGAACGGGTCACTCATCTTACCAGAGGAAAAAAGTCGAGAGTTATAACCACGTAAAAGAGTTGCTACTGAAGAGTTTCAAGTTACCTCCTGAAAGGTTTCGTGAGTTATTTGCTTCGCATCAGAAGAAACAGACCGGTACCTGGCTGGACTTTTACCTTGAATTATTTACGTATTTCGATGGTTGGGTTTCTGCCTTAAAAATAACAACTTTTGAACAATTGAGGGATTTGATCACAACTGATCAAATTAAAAACAAACTCCAGTAGATTTTAGAGAATATTATTTGGACGAATGGAGCTACATTGTCTCTCCCGTAGAATTATCCGAAAAGCTCGATGGTTATGAAATTGTTAAAAGGCCCGCGAAAGCAGCATTTGGTGTCGAGCATGAACAACCAAAGTTCCCAAGGCCGACCTTTCATGGTTTTCCAGAGATCTTCAACAAAAACAAAGATATGAAAAACAAATTAGTTGGAAGAGGGATGTCTGGAGGCAGACAGGCTGAGAAGTTCCAGAGACGAAGTCCAATAAGATATTATGAGTGTGGGAACAGAGGGCATTTGAGGACACAATGCCCTGACCTCAAAAGAAACGACAGTGGTCCGTCGGCAAACATAGGTAGTGAGAGGGAAAATGCATTGGACGCCCACATTACACAAGCGCGTAACGAGATAGTGAATGAGAAGGTTCGAACCAAAGAGATGACGTTAAATAATTTGACTGTTGTTGCACTTGTCGACACGGGTAGTTCAGTATCCCTTCTTCGTGAATATCTATATAGACAAGTTGCTGGCCTTCCGAAGCTGGCGAACAAACACATCCGGGATTGGAGCGTCGCAGGTTTGCACTAAGGGATCTTTTAGCGGGAGGTTGCCATAGATGGACATCATTTTTCACTTACGTGGCATGTTGTGCCCACCCCGCAGCTAAGTTTTCTGGCAGTAATTGGTGCCGACATTTTGGACTAAGCTTCGATAAATTTCAGCAAGTGTGACACTGAATTTTGTAAGTACGAGAAGGAGACGTGCCTCATGCAAATAACCTTCCTTTTGAATTTCCGTGTTCTTATGTAAATTTGGCTTCTCCTCGTTAAATACTAACTTAATGTCACATTATTTCTCTTAACGAACTTTTTAAAGTTGTAATTGACAGTGGGTAAGAGTTCAATTAACGATAGATAAAAAGTTAAGTGTTCTGAGTAGTAAGACAGAGCTGAGTTAGAGGCAAGAGCTATGTTCTGAATGAGTGTAGATCTATGTATGGAGTGCGATACGTATTATGTAATGCTCTGATTACGTTCTGCTATGTTTTAGATAAGAGTAATGAGTAGTGTTAATCGTATATTAAGAAATAGTAGTTTAAAGTATATCATGCTGTCGTTACAAGAAACATATTACTGATGTGCTGCATACCAGAGTTGGAATCGGGTCAAAAATTTTGGATCCGGACCCGACCAGAAAAAATCTGCTTTGAATTCTAATATACACTGAGTGGCCACTTTATTATGACCACCCCCTCAGTACTTCGTTGGGCTACCTTTTGCCTTTAATACTGCGTCGATTCTTCGTGGCATGGACTCCACGGGATGTTTATAAGTGGTTTATGGAATCTGAGACCATGCTTGATGAATAGCACTTTCCAGGAGTGTGAGATTTCAGGGTTGTGGATCCAGCTGTCTGATAGCTCCTTCAACTTCATCCCACAAATTCTCAATGAGGTTGAGATCTGGAGATTGTGGAGGCCACTTAAGCAAAGTAAACTCACCGGCATGTTCCTGAAACCAATCCTGTACAATACGAGCACTATGGCAGGGCGCTTTATCTTGTTGAAAGTAGCCATCGCCATTGGGATAAACCATCCACATGACAGGATGCACTTGGTCCGCAACGATGTTTAGATATGATGTGCCAGTCAGACGTTGATCAACACGAATTAAAGGGCCCAAAGCATGCCAAGAATAATTCCCCAAACCAAAACGTTGCCTCCACCAGCTTGAAGGTTTGTAGCAATGCATTTGGGTTCCATGCTTTCATGCTGTTTCCGCCAAATTCTCACTCAGTCATCGGCATAGTGCAACTGAAAACGTGATTGATCGGACCACATAATTTGTTTCAAATTATCGACTGTCCAATCCTTGTGCTCCTGTGCAAACTGGAGACGTTTTCTCTTGTTAACTGCAGACAGCAAAGGTGTTCAAACAGGCCTTCGGCTGCCATATCCCATCCGATGCAGTGTACGGCAAACAGTGCGTGCAGAGATCATTTGAGGGGATCCTTGATTAAGATGGTCTGTAATTTGCTGCACTGTTGCCTTTCTGTTGTCTGTTACAAATCTGGACACTTACCATTCCGCCCGAGCAGTCACTAGTCGATGACGACCGCACGTTGCACGTAGAGATCCAGTTTTTTGTCTGACAGTCCAGTCCTTAAACACTTTAACAACAGCTGCTCTGGAACATTTCACGAATGCGGCGGTTTCGGTGATACTCGCTCCATGGCTCCGAGCTCCTACAATCATCCCACGTTGAAAGTCCATCAAATCGCATTTTTTACCCACCTCGTCACCCAAAAATCACTTCTACTACTGTCTCAAGCACTAAGCTTTCCCTTTTTATACTAACCTCGCCCTCTGGCAGCAACAGCGTGCAGCCATAGCTCATTTGCTTAAAATTGTCAGGTGGTCATAATAAAGTGGCCACTCAGTGTATATACAGGGGCTCAAAAAGTCTCTCCGAAGGGGGTATCTTACGTAGGTTATAAGGAAATCAGACAAACGTAATATGGGAACGTATAATTTACTCACTAACTTTTAGGAAGTATTGAAACTGTCGTCCTTCATTTGCATGACGTAACCTAATTGTTTTACACATGTTTTCAAACACATCTGCGGGCGTCCGCAGATATATTAAGGTTGTCCCACCTAATTTTGATGGCGCTACAATCAAAATTTTTGAATTACGTAACTTGTATGTTTAATTTCAGTTTTTGTTGTTTTCTTGATAGCATATCAAGCTTCAGAACATATTTCACAGCAACAACAATTTTCACAACCTTATGATGAGTTAAAAGTTTCCAAAATGTGGAGGTTGTTTTCATCATCGCCTCTCAGAAGGAAAGACACTCTTCCTTCTGAGGACAATCTTCCTTCATATCGCATGACAAATCATTTTTCAATCCGCAGGCACCAGCATCAAGCACAAAATTCCACAGCGCGCATTTTTCTTTCAAAAAAAAAATTTTTTTTTTTTTTGCTTTTCAGAAATATAATGGAAATAAACTTGGTCGAAATCGGGTCAGGAACATCTTGACCCGACCCGTAAGAAACTGTCGACCCATTGACACGTGACCCGTTTCCATCTCTACTGTATACCTGTCATGCTTCGAGGTAGAATAAACATTGAACTTCTGAGTACCGAATCTGTGATTCTTTAATTCTGGACCTTACTAACTTTGAAGGGTTTTTTGCCTTGTGTAATTAAGTTTTTCAACTTCGACACCAATGAACGAATTAGAGTATAACGGCTTTTCAAATAGTTTAATTCATCCAATAATTTAACACCAAGCAGAAGCCATCGTTCTTTCCACGTTAATAAGTGAGTAACGGAAAAATTCTCATCGGCCGCCACTGGGAATCGAACCCAGGGTCTTCCAGTTACGCGCCGGACATACTACCACTGCACCACAGCGACCTCGAATTCCCCAGACTCACGTAGGATTAACTGCCAAACCACATGGCAGGTTGCTTCATGGAGCCCCGCACAATGCCGAGAATTCACCAAAAATGGAAAGATTCCCGGTGGCGGCCGATGAGAATTTTTCCGTGACTCACTTATTAACGTGGAAGGAGCCAATGACTTCTGTGTGGTTTTTCTGATCTACGTCAAGTTTAGGAATTAATTACTAATTCGCCTCCTAGTTATTTGTTCATTTTCCGCTTTCCATCTTTGGCGAATCCCCAGCATTGTGCGGGACACCATGAAGCAACCTACCATGCGGTTTAGCAGTTAATCACATGTGAGTCTGGAGAATTCGAGGCCGCTGTGGTTCAGTGGTAGTATGTCCGGCGCGTAACTGGAAGACCCTGGGTTCGATTCCCAGTGGCGGCCGATAAGAATGTTTCCGTGACTCGCTTATTAACGTGGAAAGATCGATGACTTTTGTTTGGTGTTTCTGATCCACGTCGAGTGTAGGAATTAATTACTTATTCGCCTCCTAGTTATTTGTTCAGTTGCTGCTTTCCATCTTTGGTGAATCCCCAGCATTGTGCGGGGCTCCATGAAGCAACCTGCCATGTGGTTTGGCAATTAATCCTATGTGAGTATGGTGAATTCGGGGCCGCTGTGGTGCAGTGGTAGCATGTCCGGCGCGTAACTGGAAGACCTGGGTTCGATTCCCGGTGGCGGCCGATGATAATTTTTCCGTGACTCACTTATTAACGTGGAAAGATGGGCGACTTCTGTTTGGTGTTTCTGATCCACGTCGAGTGTAGGAATTAATTTATAATTTAACGCTACAATTCTGAAGTCATGAAACCCTTATTTTTCTACAGACAACTAAATGTGTACGTCGGGTTTTCTGATAGACTATTACAACAGAAAGCCATTGGCAAATGAGAAAGAGCGTAGCTGTGGTGTCATATTATATGCAAACAACATATTTTTTTAATGTTTTTTTTTTCATATGCAACAGAATTTTAAATAGAGTCCAACACCTGAGTTTAAATAAAATAACATGAAAAAAAATTCACTTACGAAATTGCAAACGAAACCTCTAAGTCAGGAAAAATGCCTACAGGTGTGCCGAAAAAGCCTACAGTTCATTTTTTTCTTTTTTTATTGGAAACATATTTCGGTAAAAAAAAAAAAAAGCTTACTGATTAGGAACATTCGGCCCGTAAGCCGAATCACGCATTATTAGTTAAATCCTGGCAAACGCCAGAGCTTGTGCCTGTCACAAATGAAGTACCGAAACTTCGAAGATTTTCATATGTTAGGCACACTACTGGTATGAAAAGAATAAAGAAAAGAAGTGGCAAGAATGCACGTGATAGGATGTGGAAAATAAATTCAATTTTGTCCGACCTGATGTGGAACGATTCATCACCGATGAGAGTTCTGAAGGGAGTGAACTTCCTTACCAGCACGAATAATGGGTTGATTTCCCCCTCATCCCTCGAACGAAACTCCCTAATTGAACGCCTGTTTTATGTTCCCATTAAGATGAAACAGTCAGCATCGAAAAGAAAGAGAAAAAAATAGGCGCCGTTATATCCATTAGTCTTTGAACCGATGTTTCCTAATGAGGTGCAAAATAAAAACTGAGGTTAATTCCTGTATAGCAACCCGGTGAAGTATTGACTTAAAAGGAACAGAAATGATCAAGTTCCCTGTTTTTCGTAGCGCATCGTTCAGAGAATTTGGGATAATTAGAAAGGAATGAATGTTTGTGTAAACAGCTTCTTCGGAATCTGAAGAAGATACTATATTTGCCTCAAGGCCGTGTCTCTAAGCTGAGTAAATTACCGAAAAAGGAAATGTTAATCAAAAGCTTACAAAAAGGTCACAGACACCTATGTAAACTTTCTTCTGCTTACATTGTTATCTTACCACGGGAAATGTGTTGCTGTTTGAACGAAGCTTGATCTACTTAGGAAGATAAATCAAAAACCTTCCTCATGATTTTTACTGTGACGCGTATTTCATTACTACAAACACTGCAGGTGTGTAGTGTTTTACTTTATTTACCCACAAGGTAAGCGTTCAGTATGATTTCAGCTCAAATATAATCAGGGGCGGCGACTTTGGTTTTTACGGAGTGGTACACCTTCTTTAGTAGAATAATAATTATCGAGTATGTAAAATATGATATATCATCATCATCATCATCAATCCACTGCTAAACGAAGGGCTCCCCAAGTCTCTTCCACAACTCTCTGTCCTGAGCCGCTCTTCAATGTCACTCCTACATTATACCTATGAATTTCATCCACCCATCTCCCCGTGGCTTTCTGGGTTTTTTCCTGTATATACATATACCAGTGGCGTCGCGTGCCCATTTTGGTTGGGTGTGCGCTCTTATGGGAAAAAACACGTAAAAATTTCATTATGTATCACGAGCTGCGAATTACGCGCATTGATTTTTTGAGCATACGAAAGTATTTCGTCTAATAATTTACGGTAAAGATCTTTGCATACACTCCGTTGTAAGAAAAAATCTGAATTTCCTGTGCAAATACTCGAGTGATGAACGAATTTTCGGTATCTTTATATATATATATATACATTTACACTCACACAATCTGCAAAGTCTCTGGAAGAAAATGGGACACTTAGTACATCGTCAACCTAAATGGATATCAAAACTCAAATTGTATATTTAAATCTGTGCTCGTAAACACACCGATTCATACAGCGACGAAAAGACAGAAAAACATTAGCTCACGTTGAAGTGTGTTTATGACTCCACGCTATTCCAAACGCAAACAAGTATGATTAGTGGTGCTTTTTTAAGTGCGCACTTCCTGGAAATTTAAACCTCTGTGTTGGATCCATCAGGAAATAAAAATATGGCCTGTAGCGCCATCTGGAGAGCTCTGAATTACAGTTGCTTTGACGACTTAGGGTGTCCGTTGGTAAAATAGCCCTCCTGCAGCTGCAAAAATTATTTACTGCGTTTTGTTTATACTGTACGAAGCAACGAACCTTCTCCTCGTCACGAAAATATTGCACAAGGGAATTAAGTTTAACGGACAAACTTTAGCAAGTCTTATTGGAAATCAGAGGCGAAGCGTCGGGCTAGACTTTGAGACTAAGTCTACCCAAGAGTAAAATGCCAAAACTGATTTTGTTATTACTTATTATATTTATTCAGTTTTTCACAAATACAGTGGAAAGAAATCTCTAATTAATGTAATGCTGGGCAATTAATTTGCAAAATTACGTTATGTCCAATATTTCCTTTCAATCGTATTATCTTGGAATGAAAAGTGAGACTCGAAATCATGAGTCTCACAGATCAACATACAAGTACAGCTGCTTCTGCAGGAAAGTTATTTTTAGCGCTCTGTGGCGGTCTGCGGAGGCGAAAAGACTAGTTTCAAACGAAAGCGGATGCTGCTGATTGGCTGCTCCTTACTCGGTGCATTGTGGTCGGGAATCTCCACTCTTGACCACAGAGCAGAGAAAGCCAGTAATCACTGCTCACGGGCTTGTTTTTGTTATCAAGTGGAACTTATGACTGACTAATGAGCGTGTTGTCAGTGTTGTGTGTCTAATTTTTATTTTTTAAGCGAGCAATGTGCGAACAAGAAGTTCACGATTCTTCTGATTTAGTTAAGTATCTTCTGGAAAATCCGCTGTCTACCTTAATATTTCTATTAGGGACCAGGTGTGTGTGTTTAAACGATGTTTAGTGCTCTAAATATTTAGAAGTTTGGGTAAACGCTTAACAAAATTTTCATTGTGCATGCGTGCAATCAAATCATGCATTTTTCGGATTCAGAGCAGTAGTTCATATGTTCTTAAAAGTTCTATTTTGCAAAGCTGAGGCCCATAAAGCATTACAACTGACACGTCGAGAAATCTCAAAGCTGTTTTTACCCTCCTCTCCCTCACAAAAATATTAGCATTCAGCAAGGCTTTCTTTCCTTTCGGACACGGATATGGGAACAAATTATTTGAATTTAAAACAAAAATAGCCCGCAAAAGTACTGTTTGTTTTTTTTTTTTTTTTTGGAATGGAGGTTTAACGACCACCGTGAGCAACTCAATGGGCTATGAGCAGTCGCCCGTCTCTAATTTATGGCCACTGGTTCCAGGGGAGGGAGAGAGCCAGTGCCGTAAGACGAACGACATCCATGCCTCACGGGGATTCGAACCCGGACCCCTGATCAGAAGCCATCGCTTACCACTGCACCACCGGGGCGGCAAAGTACTGCTTACCCTTGTTAAATCTGCATAGTATTAGTTTGTTTAAATAAGTAAATATAAAAATATATCGAAATATATCACAATCCGCAGTTATAAAAAATACCAATCTTTGTGGGTCTAATTTTAAGTTGTATGAAATGGAAATCATTACCTTTTTTTTTCGTTTTCAGGATCGGTTTGGCAACTGTTTAATTTCCTAACAGTCTGATCTGTGATTAAGTTCCGCAAGTTGTGAAAAAAAAATTGCATTTATGTAGCAGTTTTTTAAAGATATAGTACAGCAAGCAATGACAATGCAAACAATATGTTGGTACCAAAATATTCACATGAATATAATATGCATCTATGATAGCATGCTTTCCATATACGCATTAGTTTAACTGCAAAAAATATAAACAAAAAATTTTAGTCTCCCCAACACAGAGCACCACGCTTCGCCACTGTTGGAAATAAACTGGCGGAAAGTGAAAAAAGAATACCAAGAAGGAGACGTCTGATACCAACGAAATTTATACAGCATAATAACGGAATACAGAGGATAACGTGATCAAAACATTATGGCAAAATACAGCTGTATTTGCTGGTAAACTGAAAAATAACATTTCCGTGTAACATGGTTAGTACGAGGTTAAACCGCCATGAACTGCGCCACACTGTGCAATCTGGCATGGAGTCTGTCGTACAGATGTTGGATGTAAGTTTGGGGTATTGAGTTCCACGCATCCTCAACCTGCACGCGTAAACCGGATCGGGGATGGTCGTGGCTGGCCGTGGAGACCGGATAAGTCGTTGTCCCATGAAATCCCACACGTGCTCAATGGGGGACAAATCCGGTGAACGTGCAGGCCATGGAAGTTGTCTCAGACCCTGAAGTGCATGTTGCGTTGCACGTGCCGTGTGTGGGCATGCGTTATCTTGCTGGAAAACACCACGATGAACAGACCTTAAAAATGGCACAACAATGGGCTGAATGATGTTGTTGATGTAGGAGGTACGGTTTAACGTACCCGGTACAAACACTAGTTGTGTACGGGAGTGATATCTGATCGCTCCGCACACCAGGAGACCAGGTGTAGGCCCTGTGTGTCGCTGGCGGATGCAAAAAGGGTGGAGACGCTCCCCTGTGCGTCTGCGAACACGTATACGGCCATCGGAGGCTCTCAAGCAGAATCTGCTTGCATCGCTGAACACGACAGATCGCCATTGCGTTCTCCAGTGCAGACGTTGGCGACACCACTGCAGCCGTTCCTAACGGTGGGCTGGAGTCAGAAGTACACATGCCAGAGGCACACGTGCACCTCGTCCTGCATCCAGTAGACGGTTGTGGAATGTTCGCCCAGTCACCTCAGGTGCAATGGCAGCTCGGATTTGCGTCGTAGTGGATGTTCTGCTTGACAACGCCGCTCTTCTTATGCGTTGATCGGTCCACTCATCAGTCCGTCTGTGACTCCCGGTTCCACGTCTTCTCGTGTGGGGATGTTCTTCGGACCATCTACGCCACCATCGTACCACCACCGATACTTCTAGTCCAATTCGCTCCGCAATACGACGATACGATCACCCAGCCTCGTGGAGTCCGACTAGACGACCTCACTCAAAGTCCGATAACTGCTGAAATCGTACACGTCTTCAATGTCCAGGCATTGCAGCTTCTTCTCAGTTAGTGAACTGGGGTACAGCACAAGGCTGTACACTGTTCTGCTGAAACCCGTATTATGGGTCAGCCAAGGCACTATCATCATCGAAGTGAAACACACACACACACACACACACACACACACACACACACACACACACACACTAAAAAGAAAAGAAACTACTTACCAAACACAAGCAATAACACTTCCAGGGAAAAAGTATCTCTGAAAACAGGGTGGATGTGCTTAGAGAAAAAGTGGACCCACATCTAAGCACCTCCAACCAAAACAAAAGCATGAAAAGTCATTTGTCACACCCCTACCCGCCCGAGAGGCATGACAAAGGCGCAGGAAGTGGTCTGAACTGTCGTCCGAGAGGCACAACACCTGCCACAGACAACAGACAGAACAAAAGCGCGGGCCAAGCATAGACAAATGCAGACAAAGACAATATATACACAGTAGAAAAGCATGTAAATGCAATTCATGATGCAAACACAGGATCCAGACAAGCAAGTAAAAAGAGCAGCGGTCGTCAGGCATGCGACATGCTCCAACAGAAAACACATTCAGAACCGAAAGCAGAGCACATTATTGCGTAAGGAAACCAGTCGAAACCAACAAAGCCATCGGACGCGAAAAACGTCTTTCGGCCAGTGGTGAAAGTCGGAAATCACCCTCTCACGCAATCTGATCTTGACAAAGAGGGCGACCACATCAGGCCTATTCGAATAGAGCCAAACGTGGTCAGACAGAGCAGTATCGTGTAACACAGTACAAGCAGTAGCAAGGATCACCTTTAAACCATAGGCACGCTGACCGGAAACAGGTAGCGGGTGCTTAAAAACAATAATTTTAAAATTACACATATTAACAGAAATCCATCTAGACAAAAGTTGCCAAACTTTTCGAACAAAATTACATTCTACAAATCGGTGGTATAAAGACTCCGGCTGTCCGCAGTGGGGACAGTCCGGGGAGTCGATGACTCCCCAACGAAAAAGGGAATCACGGGTGAAAATCACCCCATGGGCCAAGCGCCACTGCAGGTCACGCACACGACTTTCCACACCCGCAAACGCAACATTGGCCCATGCGACCCTCCAGTTTATCCCCAAGGCGGGAAACTTGCGCTGAATGTGAGGAGCAAAGGATGGCAAGAATACATTATAAAGGGCATCGGGTTCATGCCAAGAGGAACACTTTATGTTCTGGCTAGTTAACAATCTAGCCTCACAAATGGTAGTGCTATGTGGTCCACCGGGCCTCGGAGCTCTAGGCCCAAGGTAGTTACAAGCGAAAGAAAATAACCTAAGATTATAGGAAATGAAATAACACGCGAAGTTAAAGCTAGGATGAGAATCGCTTTTCAGGATTAGAAACCATCAACGCGCGACACCACGCAAGAATGTGCCGAACACCCAGTCCTCCCGATGGACTGGTTGAACCAGGCAATCCCGAGAAAGGACAGCTCTAGTTCCCCAGACAAATCGAAAAACTAGAGAATTTAGAGCCAAAAGGACCCTGTACGTCGGGGGTTGTAGGGTACCGCAAAAAGCAATTTTGGAAACCAAGAGACTGTTAGCCAATTTAGCCCTATTAAAAAAAGAAATTTGGCAGCCCTCCCACCAAGCACATTCCAACGTGAGCTTCTGTTGAACAGAGCGCCACGTCTTGCGGTGAACCCCCTTTTTATCAAAGTAAACACCGAGGATCTTTATGGGATCATCTGTTGAGCCTACAAACTGCAAAACGTCAGGTGACCAATCCCCAAAACACAAGGCTTTAGTTTTATCCACATTCAATGCAGCGCCTGCCCTGTCCGCATAAACATCATAAACATGAAACAAATTTCTCAAGGAAATCTCATCCCGAAGGAAAAGAACAACGTCATCTGCATACGCAAGGTATTTGAGCTCAGCTGTTGTAAAGCTCGAACCCGGAACTGGGATGCCAGAGATATTCGGTGCAGATTGAATCTTCTTAAGGAGAGTTTCAATGCTCAGTACGAACAGTGCAGCAGACAACGGGCAGCCTTGGCGGACTCCTCTCCGGATGGGAAAGCAGTCCGTAGGCTGACCGTTGACTCGGATAAAACTAAAGATATCAGTATACAAGACCTTCACCATGTGTACAAAATCTTGGCTAAAGTTACAAGCCTCCAGCAGGGTCACAAGGTACTTGTGAGAGACCCTGTCAAAGGCTTTGCTCTGATCCAAAGAAAGGATACAGCACTTCAACCTCTTGCGGTCGAGGTAGTGAATACCGTCCCGCACGAGGACTAAATTTTGAAAAATTCTCCTTCCCCGGGATTCCAGAAACCTGGCACACGCCTACTAGGCCAGAAATAACCCTAATCAGTAGGTTAGCAAGGACTTTAGCCAAAATCTTATAATCGTAATTAAGAAGAGTGATGGGTCTCCACTCTCCCAAATGACGACCAGGACCATCACGCCGCTTGTTAACCAAAACGATCTGACCAAGCCGCATCGTCGTGGTTAACTGCCCAGTTGACAGAACATGATTAAAAACATCACATAGAGGTTCAGCAAGCAAATCAACAAAACGTTTATAAAGTTCGACACGGATGCCATCAGTACCCGGACTGTGACCATTACGCAAGCCGGCAATGGCTTGCCTCACCTCAGAAATACAGACAGGGCCCGATGTAAGCACAGAAGCCGCGGCGTCGAGTTGGATCACGTCAGCAACCCAAGAGTCTACGGACGACTGCTGCACTTCATCAGATGCAAACAGGTCTCTGAAATGCGAGAAAACCAAATTGTGAATTTCTGGTTGAGAGGTCACGAAGCGTGACTCATGCTGTAAGCCATTAATTACCTGGGAAATAATTTTGTTTCTGCGAGATTTCGCAAAAAATCTTGTAAGTGAAATCTCGTTTTCCAAATTTTGTGAAATAGAGTCCTGTGTGCATCTTTGGCCGGGTTTACAATAAAAATCTGTCAACTGAGCTTGAAGTTCAGCAATCATACCAGCAATCTGCGCTCCCATTTGCTGCCCGGCTTTGCATGCACGCAACATACAGACAAGGCGAGTTCGCTCTAAAAGCCGCTGACGAGCCGAAAGTTTCCCCTGAAGTTGTAAATAAGACTTCACTTTAAGTTTAACCCCCTCCCACCACTCACCAGTGTGATGAGTCTCAGACTGAATTTCACCCCGAAGCAACCTCTCAAGGCCCTGAAGGATGTCGTCATCTTCGAGAAGATTCAGATTCATCCTCCACGGGCCTTGAGTTCGTGTCCGGGCCCCTGTTAGAACGATCTCACCAGAAACGTCACGATGGTCACTCACACGGAGAAACACAGAATTAACATCACAATGAACAAAAGACACAAGGTCACAATCCCCAGGGCCCCCCCCCCACACACACACACACAAGAATCCTGTCCAGGCGGGCCCGAACCGAGCCATCCGTCCAAGTTCAGTCGAAGACCCCAGGGTGAGTAGAACGCCAGGCGTCCACCAGCCCCGCCCCTGACATGAACCCGGAGAAGACAGCCCGGGACGAGTCTGTCTGCCAGGTACCCCCTGTTTATCAAGAGGCTCCGGTACAAGATTAAAGTCACCCCCAAAATGAGGAAGTCTTCACCACCCCCAGAAATAAAGGAAGACTCCTGAGGAATCTACCCCGTTGGGCGGGTTCCAATGGCGCATAGGCTGAAATAACGCGAATTTTAAACTCAGCGAGGGCGAAGCTGACAGCAGCTACTCGACCCTCGTCATCATATTGAAATTTCAGTTGTCGACCCTTGAAGTTAGGGTTGACAATAATTCCGACGCCCCTGTGACTAGTCGGAGAAAGACTAAACCAGCACGGGGCATTAGTGTAATGACGAAAATCCGAAACATGCCTAAAATTGTTAAAAAAGTTTCCTGGACACAGAGGATATCAATATCCTGGGTCATAATCCAGCCGATGAGCCAACGCCTTACTGACCGGGACCGAAGTCCCTGAATATTTAATGTTGAAACTTTAAGGTTGAAGGTTAAGCAGATAATTGAAATACAAAAATACACAAAACAAAGGTCAGTAAAGAGGGTAGATTCAAATTAGTCCACCCGTTTTAGAAACGTGGACCGGCACTTAGAACTGACGATGCCAATCTCCAGAGGTGGAACGGTTGTGATTCCGGCGACGGTTCCGTCGGCGGCTACTTGAGGGAAGTTCCCCTTCCTCCAGTTCGACGGGAGATCTTTCCCGACGGCCAGGATGAACATTTGCCGAACGGCTGCCGCGAGTCCTGCCCTCTGAAGATGTAGAGGACTGTCGTTGTTGACGGTAGGAATGGTCAGCAGGACGAGTCTCTCTGGAAGGAGTAACATTGTGGATGGTAACAGGAACACGTCCCGGCGGCCTGCTGGAATGGATAACGGGTACAACTTTGTCCCCGGAGGTGGAAGGTAGGGAGACAGTTCCGACAAGAGAGGTGAAAGCAACATCATCAACGGAATCTATGTAAATGTTGTCATCATCCGAAATCATCATCATCATTGTCAACCATTATCAATCCACTGCTGGACGAAGGTCTCCCCAAGTTTCCTCCACAACGGTCTGTCTTGTGCCAGTCTCCTCCATGTCACCCTGCATACTTTCGAATTTCATCCACCCATCTCCCATGTGGTCTTCTTCTGGGTCTTTTCCTGTCCCTTGGAATCCAATCTAAAATTTCGGCTGTCCATCGATGATCTGTCCTTCTGGCAGTATGTCCAGCCCATTGCCATTTCAGGGATTTAACTCTGATCATGATGTCTTCCACTCTTGTCATTTTTCGGATCCACGAGTTCCTCTTCTTATCTCTCCTGGTTACACCAAGCATGCACCTCTCCATGCTGCTTTGAGTTGTCTGCAGCCTTTGTATGTCTCTTTTAGTTAAGGTCCACGTCTCTGCACCATACGTAAGCACTGGAAGGATGCATTGATCAAACACTTTTCTTTTAAGACATAATGGCATATTGCTCTTGAAAATTATGCTGTTTCTTCCAAAAGCTCTCCAGGCAAGTTTTGTACGCCGATTAATTTCTTCATCAATGTGACCCTCACTTGATATCTGCTGTCCAAGATAAACGTACGTGTCTGTTATCTCCAGTTTTTCTCCATCAATCGATAAATCTTCATTTCTTGTAAAAGCATTGAACATCACTTTTGTCTTTTGAAAGTTCATTTTTAATCCCACTTCTTTACTCTTGTCAGCAAGTTCCTGGATCATACTCTGCAGCTCTGATGGGGTAGTTGCAAAAATGACTACGTCATCAGCAAAACGAAGGTGGGTTAGATAATCTCCATTAATCTTTATCCCTTTGTTTTCCCAGCTCAGCGACTGAAAAACACCCTCCAATGTGGCATTAAAGAGCTTCGGAGATATGGTGTCACCTTGTCTCACTCCCTTTCCAATTTTTATGTGTGTTGTATTTTCAAACAGCCTAATCTTTGCACTTGCATTTTCATAGATGTTATTAATAATATTAATGTATGCATCTTCAATACCGCAGGTTTTCAGAGCCATTGTAACTGCTGATGGTTTCACCGAATCAAAGGCTTTTTCATAATCGATAAAAGCCATGCACAATGGAAGTTCATATTCCCTCGCTCTTTCAATTAGTTCTCTCAGTACGTGGATATGATCTATTGTGCTGTAGCCACTCCTGAATCCAGCTTGTTCTCTCGGTTGAGCCATGTCCAGTGTTACCTTCAAGCGGTGTGAAAGAACTTTAGTGAAGATTTTATAAACTACTGATAGGAGGCTGATAGGTCTGTAGTTTCCGAGATCCTCAATGTCACATTTCTTATGTAGCAGGATCATTGTAGCGGTGTTCCAATCCTCAGGAATCTTTCCTTCATTAAGGCATCGAGTGAAAATTTGGGTGAGTACTGTTTCGATTTCTCCACTTGCTTCTTGTATGATGTCTACAGTAATTCCATCTTCTCCTGGAGCTTTTCCCCGCTTCATGTTCTTGATTGCATGTGCAACTTCTGCTGGAAGGACTGGAGGAACTCTGGTACTGGTATCTTTCATGATGTCTGGAGTGCATGTATCATCCCTTTCATATAATTTGGAGTAGAAATCTTTCACTCTTGTCAAAATTTCACCTCTATTTCTTGTTACAGAACCATCTTCTTTTCTCAGGGCCATAATCTGTTTTCTTCCCTTACTGAGATGTCCCTTTGCTATCTTTAGGCTTTGGTTGTTTTCAATTGCTTTCCTCACTAGTTCACAGTTGAATTTTCTTACGTCTTCAGTGATACTTTTTCTTACTGTCTTGCATAGCTCTATATATTCCACTTTGGAAGTCACATCTTCTTTAGTTGTCCTCATCTCTCTTCTTTTTTGCATCAACATTTTCGTTTTTCCTGATAATTTGTTTACATGCAACTTGTTCTTAGACCCAGCTAATTTTGTTGCTGTTTCCATAACGGCAAGAGGCAGTGAGGTGACCTCTGTAGATGGCATGTCAAGAACCTCAAGATCTTGCACTGGTGAAACAGCAGAAGAAGCTCCAGGCTCGACGCAGCCGTCAACAACCAAGGTCTCTTGATTAACAGAAGTCACGACATTCTCGGAAGGCGGATCGACAGGTATGACAACCGGTAATTTCAAAGAAGCAACATGTTCCGGGTCCATGGTAACAACTGCATCAGGAACACCAGAGTCCCCGGGAACAACAGTAGTACTGGTGGAGGGTAGCTCTGGAAACTCCTCATTGAAAACAAGGGGAGCTGTTGAAGGCCTAGCTACAACATCTGCGAAGGATGACGGGGTGCATCTGGATTTGGTGTGAGAATCTGCACCGCACTTGGAGCAGGCTTGCTCGCACGAGATCTCTAAGTGCCCCACCGTACTACAGTTGGGGCAAGCTCGGGATGGGCACTGAGGAGCAATGTGGCCAGCATTACCGTATCTACGGCATGTGCGTATCATGCCAGCATATGTGACCATGACCTTCCAACAGCCCACTTGAAGGAAATTTGGTACTGGCTTTGTCATACGCAGGCGAACAATTCTTGTGCCTGTATAAACATGTTCCAGACCTTTGAGTGTGTGCCGCTCATTCTGAATGGGGGTGACAATCTCCCCATATCTAGTAAGTGCCGCAGAGATCTTCTCATTAGGGATGTCAATGGGCACGAGTTTGACATAGACGGTACGAATGCCGTCATCTACTAGCGAAACGTTCACCGCAACGTCCTTGTAGGCTGTCAAGGGGTGCTCAAGGTAGTGCAGCGCTTGTGCAGCAGTTTGGAAAAGCACTGTGAAAAGTCCATTGTTAAGTCGCTGGACTGTGTGCAAATGTTCCGGATAGTCAAGTTTGTCGACTAATTCCTTAAGAATATTAACATTGGGATACTTCCCATTATGAGTAACCTGAATGGTTTCAGGTCGGTTCAAAAAGTTCGCCATTCCGGAGGCACGGAGCCCGGGTTGGCCTGGAACCGGAAAACAAAAATAAAGCTTCTAACTTGAAGTTTAAAGAACAAGAAATAAAAATAACTCACAGTCAAATCCTTGACGACCACAAACTATATGAGAATCACTTAGTGGTGAAGCAACTCAACTCCATGCAGCTAAATAATGAGAAGGATTTCTCCCACGTACTTTGCTATTCACTACTGCACGAGACCGAAAATACGTAAGTACACCGTCTTGCTCGGGGGCCTTCGCACGTGTCCGTACGCCGACGACTGATTACATTCACTTCGCCGTACTCCTTAAATACCACCGACTATAATTTGCATATTATGCCGTGCTGTGGCGTAAGCGCTCACCGGTTGGTCCCGAAATTAACATCACACCTACGTAAACTCGACCCCATTAACATATGTAAATTTCACGATCGTCCGCCAATTCCTTCTTGGTGTTCTTTTTTCATTTTCCGGCAGTGTACACAAAAAGAAAAAAACAACAACAATATAACAGTAAATGTTTCCATTGCTCCGTGGGACTCAAACGGTGCTTATTTTGGGTAGCACACCTTGAAACTTCCGCTGTTAACGTTTGAAACCACAGGGAAATTAGAACGTGACTTGCAACGCCGTCGGGGGGTGGGGGGCTGCTTTAAGGTCGTCGAATGTGCGCAAGAGAAACAGCACGTCCGAGGTTCTAGCGCGAATGCGATATGCTTACTGAACGAACGTTCTCTTCTTCATGAAAACATTATGTAAGGAAAATAATTTTAACCACCACTCGAAGCCTTAGGACGAACTCTGGCGAGTTTTATTAGAAATAAAACCGTAATTGCGACTCTGTGAGGTGTGCTCCGCACACCTAACGCACGCCGCGCACACCTAGCTCACCCCCAATATTCGCTCCTGATTATATACACAGTCGAGTCACATTATTGTGATCACCTCCTACTTTTGACGTCAACATCGAGTAGCTAATGAAAGAAAGCACGTACCATGAGTTAGCTTGGAGGGTATATAAGGTGCGCTGTAGGCAATCTTAAAACATATCACTCGTTGCTCTCATGGAAAGAAGGAGCGATTTATCAGATACGAGAAAAAGGGTATCATGATTGAAGGAATGGCGTTATCGGCTTTCGGGCCAAAAGTGGCAGTATTTCTGAAACAGCGCAGTTTATGAACTGTTCGCGTGCTGCTGTGGTTAAAGTGTATAGTGATTGGAGGAATGGCACCATTGCGAATAAGCGACGTGGAAGCTGCGGTGCACCACGTGCCATTGATGTGAGAGGTGAACGTCGGCTTCGAAGGTGCGTGAGGGCCGATCGACGCGCAACAGTGGAGCAACTCACTGGCCGAATGAACCAGGTGACTACCGAAAGTGAGTCTGCTGCCCCGGTGGCGCAGTGGTCTAAGCGATGGCTTATGATCATTATTCCGTGAAGGGTCCGGATTCGAATCCCGTGAGGCATGGATGTTGTGTTTTTCTTATGGCATTGGCTCTCTCCCTTCCCTGGAAACAGTGGACCCAAATTAGGGACGGGCGACTGCTTATATCCCACTGAGTTGCTCATGGTGGTCGTTAAAACTTCAATCAAAATAAAAAGTGTCTAAAATGACAGTTCAGCGAACCTTGCTGCATATGGGGCTCCGATGCAAATGAATGTTCACTGCACCTATGCTAACAAAGGTGTATCGGCAGGAAAGGCTCACATTCGCACAGCAGTATTGGAATTGTACCTCCGCTGATTGGTAAAGGATTGCCTTCTCCGATGAGTCACGTTTTCTGCTTCATCGAACGGATGGATGTTGGCGTAAGAGACGAGAAACATCGGGGAACAAATACTCTTCAACCGTTGCTGACAGAACACAAGTTGTGGGGGCCGCGTTATGCTCTGGGGAATGTTTTCTACTCATACCTGTGGAAGGCATTATGGACCGAATTCGTTATGAATCCATCTTTGCAGACCACGTACACCCATACATGATGATTGTCTTCCCTGGGGTGGATGTGATCTTCCAGAAAGAGAACGCAACGTGTCACACAGCTAGAAATGTCCGAGAGTAGTTGGAAGAACACGATGAAAACTTCAAAGTATCTCCCTGGCACCCTAATTCCCCAGACTTAAACCCAAATGAGCATCTGTGGGACCATGCCGATCGTGTTGTTCGCTCTATAGATCCTCCACCACGCACCCTCCAGCAGCTGTCAGATGCACTGCTGTCAGCATAGCTCCACATACCTGTGAACACCTTCCAGCACCTTATCGAGTCACTCCCAGCCCGTTTAGCTGCTGTCCGCGCTGCACACGGCGGTTACTCTGGATGGTCACAATAATGTGACTCGACCGTGTATATATGGACAAAAAGTATTTGCACACATACATTATTTTGCATAAATAAACGTGTAAACCGATTTTGACGAAATATTTTTAACCATTGGGTTATTTTTACAACAAACACACACACACACAGGTTTCCATTTTTACTAATCAAAAGAAATATACGAGTGTTGCACCGAAAGTAATGCAAAAGTGGGCATAACTTTTTTATTAACTAACAGAGTTCGTTCAAATGCCAACACCCCCCCTCCACAGTTTTCCTGTGTTTGCACATGGTCTCAGAGAATTTGTTGAGCTGTATTTTATAAACCTTAAAATCCTGTTGTTGAGTTGTAGATTGTAAACATTTTCTATAAGGAACTACATTAAATATCCCAATTAAGAAAATACGAAATTGCGGAAACTTTATATGACTCAGATAACCAATCTCTGGAGACGTGGCCATGTAGCAGCCAAGAACGTAATTTTTATACGGCCCCTTAAAATTTTTATGGCCAGTTCTCCGCTTTGTCTTTGGCTGACCCGAAAATCATGGAAATGTCTACAGTTATTGAAAATGAAATATTAAAAAAAATGTTTTGTGAACAATAGTTGTTCAAGTATTGGGAAATATAGCCACATTTATAATTTGTGAGCTTCTTCCACCGAATAATTCCACATTTTTTCAAATCCTGAGTTTCGCAAAGAAGCCAAGCCATCTATCTACTGTTAAGTCAACCTTCTCGTGGGACTCGTTTATACACAGATTCGATTTCTGCAGTTCAGCATTCAAAATTTCCACTCTTTCAAAAACATTGATTGTCACTTTAAGAAAACAAAAAAATTCAAAACTCTGAAGTTTTTTTAAGAATCCTGATGCTAAAAGAGTTTGAAGTGATCTGACATGCATACACCATCTTGTTGGGCAAAGAGGCGATAAAGCAGAAGAATCATCAGCTTGAAGACTTTTAAAGAATGCAACCCGCTTTGGCAAGTCTCCCACAAAAGATATGTCTCTTAACACACCAATAAAATTACGGAGACACACAAAGTTGTTCATAGCATCTTGAACGCATAGGTTAAGATGATGAGCCACACAATGAACAAACAAGGCTCGAGGCTCAGCTTGATTCAGCTTCTCTTACACGAGACTGCAGTCCCATAAGTTGGCCACTTGCGTTGCTTGCCCCGTCGTAACATTGCCCATGCAGTTTGTTTATATCCAGAGCAAAATGGAGGAGAACATCTTTCACGATATTTTACAAAGTTTTGGATTTTGTTTTGCTGGTTTCGTAAAAACTTTAGTATCTTCGGAAACAAAACGAAGCGATATAGAGACTTGCTCGTGAATAGCTACATCGCACGTTTCGTCGAGTATGATGACGAAGAACTCAGCAGCTCTTACTTCACCAAGATACTTTGGCACCACTGATTCTGCCATTAAATTAATTATCTCATTTACAGCGTCATGATAAAGCCATTTGTAATTTGTTCTTTTTAACCAGCTGCCAAGTACCGGGCTATCTTCAGCTCTCATCTGATGTATTAATTGTTTTAAATTAGAATTACCATCACTTCCATGTCCTCTCAAAGCTATGCCCTGCCCACTGAAAAATGTAATAGTGCTGAAAATTTTTTTTAGAGTAACGCGTGCTTCTTGCATTTCTTTCTGCTTTGCGCTAGAAATCATATATACAACGCTGTTCTCATTTGTTAAAGAAGTTAAAGTAGACGTTGCACTTCTCTGATAGTCACCGTTTTTGTGTTTTCGAAAAGCATCCTTGACGCGCACCCACCCTTGAAAGCCGTGCTACACAAAAGCTTCGTGAAACCTCTGTGAGTTTCTGACCTTAGGCGAAGGTAAACTTTTTTTATGTGCTTCGGTGTATATGTGGCAAATAGCTCTTCCATCAGCATTTGGTTTTAACCAAGGGAATTGAATTTTCCACTGCACTCAAAACTTACGTCTTGAAGCGTTGGGAACTGTATACGTTCTACACCCAGCTTTATCTTGCGGGCATGGGTCAGTTTTATTTTGAGTTGATGGACAAGAGTGAATTTCACTCACTTCACTTTTTTCAACTGCTTTGATTTCGCACTCATTGCAGTTTTCATCATTTTCGTTGTTTCCTCTCCATTTTTTTTTCAAAAGAAAATAATGTTGATTGTTGCCTTTTAGAGCTTATCGCAAAATACGTCTATTTCGTTTAACACTTTAGTAATAGTAGAACTCAAAACATATTATTACTTGGCGATATTTGAATGCTCCGCTATTAAATCAGTGTCCATCTCACTGTTTATTGAGTGTAAGTGATCGACACAGTTCTTTTTCGTTTTTGGACACGCATTCACATTGCCCCTTGGGTCTTCTTTACTTCGGAGATCTAGCACATCAGACAAGGTCTTATTCCACGAATCTGTTGTTTTCAACAGCACGTTTTCCATGTCCTGATGCCTGAAGTCGAGGGGAAGGAGAGTAATAAGGGCATTTGCCGTAACGCATGAAGCGAAAGACCCAGGAAAACTTCAAAGAACCTTTGCCGCAATTGGCAGTACTTGCGAATACGCTACGCGGGTGTGCGTGGGAGGAAAGGAAATCAATTTGGCCTTTTTTGAAAAGTGGTTTTTAGTATATTTTCCCATGCTAACCAGCAGAGGACGATCCCAAGCAGAAGTCCTCCTTCTCAGTCCCAAGAAGTTCTTTCCCCGGTGAGGTTTAGGTGTGAAGTAAGATAAGGAACCATCGAACCACACGTTGCAAACGTGGCTGTAAACATCAGAGGAACACAAATTAGACGGAGTGCAATTAGGATATTGATTTACAGAAATCGGGTTTCTTTGGCTTTGGCGTTGAAAGATCCCAGAGGGCAGCATTTGGTTTTAATGTGACTTTCATTTGAGTTCAGCAATTTCTTGCTTTTACTTTGCGCCAGAAAGAAGTCACACCCCCCCCCGTCCTGTCTGGCTGCATACCGGAAGAAGTCACTAAAGCTTTTGAAGGTCATCATCATACAATGCTTCCTGCCTACATGCTCCTATAGCCAGTTAAGCCACCCTGACCTCATTTGAAAGTTGCCTTCTGGGATCAGGGGGTATTTGAGTTAGCGAACGGCGCATCACTTGGAAATTGAAAGACCCTAGTTAACCTTCTAAAACAGAACGCCTACTAGGCATAACATATTATATTTTTCATTTTCTGAAAGGAAAGATTGGACAAAACATACACACATCTCTATCTTTTCTCATGATAATCATATTTATAATACTATAAATTAATTTGGAGTGGTGCATTGCAGCACACAAATTATCTGGAGTGGTGCTAACGCACCACTCACAATACAACACTCGCCGCCCCTGAATGTGATGTAATAACAGGTAGTTCACAGTTTTTGCGAACATTTCGTAATCCTTTTGAAACAGAATCGATGAAGCTGCAGCTGGGTTGTTGGAATGCAGCAAGTTGATTTATTAAGTACGAATGCAATTAGCTTGAAACACTGGATACTGAATTTTTTCTTCTGATTGAAAGTTTAACTGGCACCGTGAGCAACTGGATGGACTATAAGCTCTCGGCCGTCCCTAATCTGGGGTAACTGGTTCCAGGGAATGGAGATAGCCAGTGCCGTAAGACAAACACAACATCTAAGTCTCAGTGGGATTCGAATCCGGACATATCTCGGACGAATGGTCATAAGCCAGCGCTTAGACCACTGCGCCACTGGGTAAGCTCGGTACGGTTCAGGAAACAAAATAGTGTCATTCTCACACAGTTTTTAGCCCTTGCGGAAGACTGAACTTCATATTTTAAATTTTTTATGAGAAATATTGATTTTTCTCAAAAACATTTTACTTCGGAATGTTCTAATTTATTTAGGAAAAGGGGAAGCTGTTAGAGAATCAATCGAAATATGTGCCGCTGTACTCTCACGGAGCCAAAAAAGTATAAAGCGAAAGTTTTTCGGACTTTCGACTTAACGATAAGTGTGGACACGGGGCATGTGATCAGAGCTTCCTCCTTGACAGTGTGCGAAAGAAGAACTCTTTGGATTGTGTGCTGCTTTTGTTCGGTGTATGAGCATTCCATTTTTGTAACTTCGTTTATAACCGTTTATCGCAGTTCGTTCTTAATTTGAAGACATCGTTTTGGATGATCTATAATAAGCTGAGTCAAGCTTCCTTGTTGGGCATAATCTAATTTCCGAATTAATTAGCCCTTCATCCATTTTTTTGTTTTGTTTTGGGGTTTAACAACCACCGTTAGCAACTCAATGGGCTATTAGCAGTTGCCTGTCCCTAACTTAGGGGCACTGGTTTCAAGAAAAGGAGAGAGCCAGAACCGTAAGACGAACGCAACATTCATGACTCACCGAGATTCGAACCCGTACCCAACTCGAATGAATTGTCAGAAGGCAGACCACTGCGCCATGGGGGCAGCATTCATCCAATGGGACAAGCGCTGTTTAAAACCTGCTATGGTCAAAATAGAAAATACCAATAACAAAGCATATTTTGTATGCTACACAAACATTTGCAACAACAGAAGCAACACTTATTGACATTAGAATGCATGTCATATGCTCAACTGTGCTTGGAAAGCTGTTTCAAAAGAGGTAGTACTGCTGGAGACATGCTGGTTTTGCGAGATATTTTAAGGTAAATGATTAAGGCGTATCTGCAAATTATAACGAAGTAAATTTCTCCGTCATTTCTGTCCACGCCAGGATTCGAACCCGAGGCCGCTTATTCCGGAATAAGTTGCTCTACCAATTAAGCTACGCGGACATTTTATTCTGATTCCTATTTGCCTTTATGTCGTGTGCGTCCTTCTGGCAGGTACGTTACATCATCTCCCCCTTATTTTTTTTTTTTTTTCGAAGTGCTGCTCTTATTTTTCCTATCTCGCGGTGTGGAAATAACATCACACCATTGCGAGATTGTGAACGGTCGGGTCATCCGGATAGTTCGGGCGCCATTATAACGAAGTAAATTTCTCCGTCATTTCTGTCCACGCCAGGATTCGAACCCGAGGCCGCTTATTCCGGAATAAGTTGCTCTACCAATTAAGCTACGCGGACATTTTATTCTGATTCCTATTTGCCTTTATGTCGTGTGCGTCCTTCTGGCAGGTACGTTACAAAATGAAATCGGAGTTAGGTGAAATGAAAGTGATGAAGATGATGGAACTAGGAGTCATCTAAAAGAGAAAGGAATTTTCTCTTCTGTTTCTTTTCAAGATTATGAGGACATTAGTGAGGAGCTCTTTGTAGTCAAAATGGGATAACTATACTAATGATCTGAATTTTTTGGCGTAAAATAGAAATAAAACTTTCCAAGCTTTCGCACATCAACCAGATGGGTTTTTTCAAGGAAGGTAGACAGCTAACTGCAAACTGGATAATAGAACATTTCAACAATTTGAACGCGGTGACTTGACTAGACAATAAATGAATAGGATCAAATGTGATCCTTCGAGAAACGAGGTCACGTTCATTGGGCACACGGGATCATGGCAGAAAACGTAACATTATTTGAAGAATTGATTTTAAATACGTGGCAAGTTGGAACCAACCAGATGGTTTTTTTTTTCAAGGAAGGTAGACAGCTAACTGCAAACTGGATAATAGAACCCTTCAACAATTTGAGCGCGCTGACTTGACTAGACAATAAATGAATAGGTGCAAGTGTGATCAGTAGGGATATGTAAATTTCGCCAAAACAAAATCGAAATTTCGCAAAAAAATATTTTTAAATAAAAAATTTCTCATTTATTCGCAAAAACTGAAGACACAAGAAAAATGTTTTTCAAAGGTTACTTACTGGTAGGCTAAGTACCAAAATACTTAGTTAAAAGCTAACGACATTGTAGTAGTCTCTATATTCTCTTCCTTTAGTCTTTGCCTTCTGTCAGTAATAATGATGTACATACTGAAATATCTCTCAGCATCCACGCTGTTAACGGGACTATGGAGGCTTCGAATAGCAGCCTTTGCATAGTTTAGGTGTATGACATCA
The DNA here is from genome assembly GCA_039090855.1 of Macrothele yani. Taxonomy (NCBI): domain Eukaryota; kingdom Metazoa; phylum Arthropoda; class Arachnida; order Araneae; family Macrothelidae; genus Macrothele; species Macrothele yani. The sequence continues at coordinate 169,649,402 of CM076990.1, forward strand.
ACAGGAGTCTCTTGGTTGACCACTGTAAGTAGCTGTTTGTGAAAATGATTGTATCTATCGATGAGCTCATCCCGTGGTATGTCTTTAAAAAATGGTATTTTAGAAAAGCTTTGCAATAATAAATTTGTGTCCAAAGATGATGTGCGTGTGGTCGCGGCTACAGATGGACAACATAGTCTGCCAATATGCTGGTAGGCTTCATTTGTTGCGTTGGATGTTATGTGGAGAGTCATTTTATTAAAACTCTTATCTTCAGCTGTCTTCAGCATAATATTGTGCTCCTGATCAATTTCACCATTCTCTTTTGTCAAAACGCGTTCTGTCTTTTCGCTAAAACACCCTTGGCTTTGGCACTCAACAGAAGACTGTAAATTTACTACTTTACTCCATAAAAAGTGCGCGAACGGATAGTTTGATCCTTCTAAATTGTCAATTAATTTCCTAATTTTCTGACGGAATTCATAAACAAAAGTCAATAGAATGCGTATTTTACGAGCTAGAATTTCATTTTCAAAACTTTCTTTTAGGAAACTGGTACTCTAGTTATCGTCCTCATATTCTTGAGTAAAGCAACAACATGCTCCATATATTCGCTCAAATAAATGACAGCTTTGAACCAAGAATTCCACCTGGTTACAACAGGCATGGGGTAGAGTTTTGCTGGCAGTCGCAGTGCCTTTTCTTTCAGGTAGCTTAAATATGCACTTTTCATTTTTCTGGAGTGCAAAATAGTTTCGTCGTCTTAGTCACAATGGAATTCAATTCTTTGAACTCTTTTATAAATACGTCACCCACAAGATTCACCTTATGTGCCCAACATCGGTAGTGCAAAATATGGTCTCCAAGAAGTATTTCTAATAATTTGAAGCACGCAGTCATGTAACGTGCAGAATCAGATACTAGGCCCTTTACTTGAGAGTATTCAATTTCGTATTCTTTTAAGGTGTCATTTATTGCTTGAGAGCAAGTGGAAGAATTAGCAATGTTTAAAAAATATACACTTGCCAGGAAACATGTCTGCTCTAGTTCGGAATTAATAGTTTTTAATAGGACTGAAAAAGCACACCTCCCTTGTTTATCGGATGTTTCATCGGCCACTGCAACTGCTGGTTTATTTTTCAGCTGCTCTTTTACTGCCTCTTTCTCCGAAATTCCGCAAAGTGGTACGTATTTACGTCTCAAAGTATCTCCAGAAGGAAGGTTACCTGAACTAGGCACATATTTTGCGAAATAATCGCGAACAGCTAGGTGATCTAGTTCATGCATGGGAATATTGGCTTTTAAACATATTCTTACCGTGTCTTCTGCAAAATCATCTCTTTCCTTCTTTGCACGTTTTTGCGCTTGAAAACCACCAACGATTGTAGTCTGCCGTTTAGCTACAGATGGGCCTGGCTGAGCTACATTTTTCTCCTTTAAGTGAGTAGCAGAGGTCTTATGTTTCATTAAAGTATCCCTTGTCTTCCCTTCTAGACGAACATTACAAAATTTGCACATCACGATATTTGTATCGCTTAAATACTAATCCCTCGTGATTAAACTCTTTCACTCTATCAACTAATTCCTTCTTAGGGCGGCCCATATTGATATACGTCTATTAAACTGATCGCTAGCGTTGTAGTTTGTATTCCACTAGCAAAATGCAAAAACAAACATGTGCTCATTCGTATTATTTCAAGGCCAGCCAGCCAGTGCGACTGAGCGGCGCTAGCTGACCGAAAGGGATAGAGGCGTGGCCTGGAGTTTCCCGGGTAACACACGCTGAGTAGGACACGCACAGCGCAAGTACTACGCGAAATTACGTCCTATTTTCGCTTTTAAAAATGTAAATTATGGAGATGTCGCGGAAAGGTAGTTAAAATCAAATTTTCGCATTTATTCGCATCTATTTCGTAAGTACGAAAATTACGTATCCCCAGTGATCAGTTATTCGAAGAAACGAGGTCACGTTGGTTGGCATGTTGTTTGCGGTTAGCTGTCTACCTTTCTTGAAAAAGTCATCTGGTTGATGTGCGAAAGATTGGAAACTTTGATTTATATTCTACGCCAAGAAATTCGGATTACTAGTACTGTTTTAAGTGTAATTGTTGTACAGTTCCTTGTTATTAATTAGTTTTTTTTTCTATTCTCCGCCAAGAAATTCGGATCATTAGTATAGTTATACTATTTTGAGTATAATTGGTGTACAGTTCCTACTTATTAATTAGTTCTTTTAGGATCGCTAAACATAAATGCGAGCACAGTGAAGCACATTCATCTGTAGAAAGGATGACCAATCATGTGATGTAGAGGAAATCTCTATAGGAAAGAAGACAATTCCAAACAGAGTTGCTATTGAAAGTTCAGAAACCTTTAGAGTTTATTTCGCATCTAGAAACATCTAAAAAGCTGCGTCACGGGATGTCAAAATGAAAATCGACAACGGATATCATAATAAGCATACAAAACAGGTAACAATGACTCAAATTTCCGACCTAACGAGAAAACAGCGAAACAAATATCAATTAAGAGTATACCAACGACACAAATTTAAAACTGTTACGGCAGAGTATGTATAAAACTGTTTGTTCAGTAGTGTAAGACATTTTACCTAGCTAGGTCACCAAGCTTTAGCTCTCTACTGGGAAGCTCTTTCTAGGCAGGACATAAAATGCAGATAATTAGAAAGCGTAAGAAACAAAAACGATATTTTAAAACTTGTGTGGGAGACATCTCGAGAGAGCGGTATTACGTGTAATTTACTTGTTTCCGTCCCTTAATAATGCATGTCAAACCATTGTTCGTTCCACAGATACAGCATCATTACATGCCAGCTTGGTGGAGAGGATTGCAACTGTTTCTCTGATGGCAGTCTCTTTAAAGTTCGTGTAACGGCAACTCTTTTAATATTATTCCACATAGGAACTGCAAAATTAATCAGATTGCACCACCCGAAGTAGGAGATTGTAACACCAAAAAAGGAATTGATCTAGCAATTTCCGAGTTCAACCAAGCAATACAAATACACAATAGTATCGAAATGTTAGTCACCTGCCGTAGAGAAAAAGGAATCCATACTATCTGTCTAACGAAATTATTGCTACTATCAAAGAAAATAATTTATGTGAATCTGGAAAGCTGGCACAAATTTAAGTTTCAGTTCAAATATTGTTGAGGCACCAGCCAGTGTAGTTCTGTGGGACATTGGCCAAAAGACTCCAACTCAGTGAGTTATGTTCCAGAACCCTTAGGTGGAATGACCAACTGGAACCGACAGCTCTGAGTTGATCTCCCGCAGTGGTGTAATTTTATGATTTTCAAGATTCAAAGAATGACTTTAAAGGACTCAATTGTGGAATATGGTGGGCCTACCACACTTGAGAAGGATGGTCCACCACGGAATCGACTTGGAAGTAATAAACTGCGTATGAGAAAGAAATCTCGTCCGGAAAGTTGGTGTTTAAAATACTAGTGAAATAAATGGAAGGACGAATGAGGTGAACAAAGAAATTAATAAGTAGAGATTGGATGTGCTGTGTATGAGGGAAACTAAAAAGAAAGAAACTGAGATAGTAGAAATGAATGGTCAGTCAATCTGTGGACACCATATCTCTGCAACAACTGTTTGCCCGATTTGAAAAATAATTTTTGCATTGAGAAGCTTGAAATGCGCGAATGACGATCTCTTGTTTCGTTTTTTTTTTTTTTTTTTTACGATGTACAATTTTGCCGCTAGAGGGCGTAAACGCAGATGATATCGAATTCAAAATACATTTCATTCCATTATATTTGCTTCTAAACATCCGAGTGGAAAAAGTTTTTACCTTTCGATTCCATTCATGTCGAAGACTATTTTAGGTATAGTCACCTTTTCAAGTTGCGCATAGATTTTCTGTTAGGGAGCGTTATTGTAAATTGCGTTTCCACCAATATCTCTACTTCTAAAACTAAGATTTAAAAAATTCTTCCTCTATCGCATACAGATCCTGATAGGAAATGTTTTACATACGGTATAATATCTAATATTTGGTAAAAAATGGTTTGGCCACCCGGTGGGCATAAATGTTAAATTCTGCTTCTGATGTATTTGCAGCAAAATCTGAGCTCCTGAAAACTTGATTCAAAAAATTCTATCGTGGATCGATACCGCTGACATCACATCGAAAAACTTTCTTGAGAATACTTTCTTCTTAAGATAATGCATTGTTTTCCCGCCAGGAGGCGTGGATGCATATCTTACATTTGTCGATCTCTGCTTCTAAGAGTCCGATTTGAAAAATTCTTTCTTCGTTGAAGGAAACTAAAAAGAAACAAACTGGGATAGAAACTAAAAAGGAAACTAAAAGAAAGAAACTGTTTTCGTTTACAGCAATATGTGCGGGATTAAAAACCCATTTGAAAAGTTCTTTCTTAGGTCAATATACCTAAGAAAGCCCAATTGAAAAGCTTCTTTCTTAGGTCAATATACCTAAAAAAGCTCAATTGAAAAGCTTCTTTCTTAGGTCAATTTATATACCGGTGCCATTGAAAAGACGTGCTCATTACAACCGAAAATTCGGTGGCTTCTTTCTTGTTTGCTAATTGATTTTGGTTTCCGTGGGGGCCAGTATATATATATATTTTTTTTTTCGGAAATTATCCATTCGGGGGGTGCAACTATCACAGCTGAATTGTCCTCTGTGTGCTGCGTATTTTGGATACTCAAGAAATGCTTATAGCGTAGTAAATCCCTTTTATTTTTGTGGTGTAATACGCAAAAAGATTCGCCAAGCTTGCAAGCTGTTTCACGAAGAGCGAAACATCTTGCAAGTGACGGTACATCAAGTACGTTTTTGTTTTATTGGAAAAGGCAGGTTGGCTCAGTAATATACATTGGCGGTTGACGGATGCCAAGGGTCTGGCGGTATGTCAAGGGATCAAGGGATGTTTTATATCAGAGCACATTTGTTCTGACTCAAAAGGGGATGGTAAATAGAGGGGCGGTACATCGAGGGTTGATTGTATTTATATTTTTCCAATGTCCTGTGATCAGTGAAACATGTACAATTCTTCGGAAGCGTAGTTTGATCCTCGAAGAGCCTCTGGGTAAACGATGTTGAGCGTTCTTTCATTTGCAGCTAAAATAAATCGTTTTTTTTTTTTTGGTTTTTTTTTTCACTTCTTTATTTCCTCTCAAAAAGTATTGTGGAACTTTTTTTTTCAGTAGTGGAATGATTCATAGTGCGTAGTAACACACGGAGATCCCCGGTCTGAATAGTAAACAAACCCGCTTGCAAACTGTGGCGGAAGAACATACGTAGCATTTCGGAAGTCTATCACAGTGAACAACAGCGAGATCAAATTTCAATAATAAATCATGCTTCTTACGTCAAATTTGAAACAATGGTTCAAGAAACCGACTCAAAATCTTCCCGTAGAAATAGCTTTGACTGCGTAGTTAAAACACGTGGTATAAAAAGTTAAACAAACCCGCGGGCTGAAGAATGAGTGCAACACTTCGGAAGTCCATCCTCAAAATTTTGGCTCAAACCTATTAATATTGTCGCTTCCATCGGTACCCGTAGTTCACGAAAGAGTGTAATAAAATAATATCGCGCAAAAGTGCAATGAAATATCGTTGCGTGAACTATAATAACACCGTATACAGCAAGAACGAATATAAACAATAGTTGGACTTTGAAAATTAATTAAAATTTTAATAATAAAATTAATTAAATTTTAACAGATTACGGTGCAGGTACGGCCACCGTTCAGTTCTAGACAGATGCGGATCTCAACACCGAGGACGATATTTTGCCATTTTTCACGCCACTCAGCTCGTTCGTTGCACCACTACAATCTGGCATACCTGTGGATTCGAGTGAGTGGTATGAAGAGTAGAAGACGTCTTCATCGCAAACCAACTTTGTGCATTCATTGATGAAGGGTTCTGACAGATAGCTGCAGTATTCCGAAGTCTGTCCTTCTGTCAGGGATAGCTATCGGGAAGCGGAGAATCATCTGAAGAATCTGCTGGTCATCCCGACCCGTATTCACTCGAGAACAATCGAATTCTAAACGGCAACGTGAAACGAATTTTCTGCTTCCATTGCTGCCGTAGCAGTCAACTGTTCGCTCGTGGGGTCCAAAACGCGGAGTTGTTTGCCACATAAACTCTCCGGCTTCCAGTACACTTATGGTACAGCCTCGCTCAAACTCACTCAGTAACATTTTCCAGTTTCTTTAAAATTGAAAAAATAAGGAAAATTTCTGAAAATAACGTGCAGCAAAGTTGCCGGTAGGTATCCTTCTTTTAATTAAATTTCCGTTTTTAAAAATGCCCGTTTGTTCTGTCTTCCGTATTTTAACAAATCTTCCGTAGTCACTAATTCCGTTTATTTCAGAAAAGTCCGTTTCAAGTTCTTCCATATTAATCCAGAAATTTCGCAAAAATCGAAGACGCTGAATATTTCAGCCTTGGCACCAAATAATTCTGGCGCAGCGGTGAGGATCGGACCTATGTCGTTTGGATTGGTTCAACAGATAACGTATGCCTTAACTACTGAGGCAGAAAGACCGGGAAATTTGAACCACGTTCATAGTAAAACTAATAGCGCGATGAGGATTTTGTTTTTTCTTGTCATTAAGGCGAGTGATTTATTCATTATATCTTATGTTGAAACTTCTTTTTTTTTTTTTTTGAATAAATTTGTAATCATTTTATTTTTTCTGTAGGAGGACTTATCCAAATTAAGTATTTTTTCCATCGCGATTTTTCGAGGCAACAGAATGTTTTGAAACTTGAGATCTTTTTAAACTGATAATGACTTTCTTCAAATATCTTTTGGAAAAGGTGAAATGTACTGCTTTATAGTATATTATTTCACAAAACTCCTAAATACAAAATTTACTTTGATAGCTACGTAGGTCGCACGAAAAGTAACAGCAAATTGACAGTATTTCATGAAACGAATACCCCAGGCATTTCGAACTCCTGCGCAGGGAAGATACATTCTTAGAAAAGATGTTGATACTGCCCAATAGATGGCTTGGCGTGCTTAAGCGGAAGAGCAGCATAAACGTAATGGCGACGCCTTTAGCTGTTTGCACCGTAGAGGAACAGATGGCAATCATCAGGTTTTTGTGGTCCGAGGGTGTGAAACCACGTGAAATTCATAGAAGAGTGCTGCAACTGCATGGAGATGCCTGTATCGGAGAGAGAAGAGTGTACGAGTGGATAGATGCATTTAAAAATGGGCGAGCATTCATCAGTGATGAGCGACGCTCGAGTCGTCCCAGCATGGCCGTCACTGATGAGAAGGTGAGTCTCGCTGACGCCATTATTCCTGAAAACAGGGGCATTTGTTTAGAAGTCCTGGCCAGGTAATTGGATGTCAGTATCTTCCACAGCCGTTTTGGCGTGGCATAACGACGAACGAGATGACTTCCTGGCACGTATCATCACAGAGGACGAAACCTGGGTGCATCACTATGAGCCCGAAAGCAAGAGGCAGTCTTCAGAATGGTGGCACACATCTCCTCCTGTCAAGAAGTTCAAGTCTGAGCCCTCCGCCGGAAGGGTCCTGTTCACTGTCTTCTGGGATATGAATGGGCCAATTTTGGAGCACTATCAGAAAAAGGGGGAATCAGTGAATAGTGCTCGATACAGCGCAGCGGGAGCTGAAGCCAGCAATACGGAGCCGTTGCAGAGGACTTTTGTGTAAAGGCTTTCTTCTCCTTCATGATAATGCCCGACCTCACACGACCACTGCAACTCTTTATACCATTCGGAGATTTTGATTTCAGATTTTTCAGCATCTCCCATATAACTCTAACCTTACTCCCTCTGATTATCATGTGTTTGTACTCCTGAAGGACGCTTTGAGAGGACGAAGATTTGGGAGTGAGGAGGTCAAAGAAGCCCCCCCCCCCCCGCCCCTGGTAGAAGGCACGACCAAAAACATTTTTTTCTGGTGGACTACAGAAGTTGGTGCAACGATGTGAGAAATTTATTGAAAAAGTGGGTAAGTATGTAGAAAAATGAAATATCATTTGCATCTCTCATGGAATCATGCATCTCAAAATATTCAATTTGCTGTTACTTTTTGAACTACCCTCGTATGTCTTATTCATGCGATATGCTATCCACAATATCCGAAGTTGCTGCGGAACTCCAAAATCAGGTCATTCGACAGACGACTGAAATTTGACAGTTAATCAGACCTCAAGTATTACCACGAATCGCTCCTATCACCAAAGATTTCTTGTCATATGGGCACAGAAAGATTGAGAACGAACTGTTTCGTTAACATACGAAAGGAATTCCGGAAAAGTTTCTGAAAATACAGAATTTTCCGTTAACACATCTTAACAAGTTAGTAAAATCATGCTATGCACTGATTATGATACGCTTTCCGACATACCAGAAATCATTAAGCAAGTTATGAGGATAATGGCTGTGGAATAAATCTCACTCCTGTGTCCTGACCTTCGACCCCATTTCAATGATATTAAACAGAACCGGTTCAGCATACCCCCGGAACAACTTACTACAATTTTGTCGCAATAGAAGCATTTTTAGTCAAGTTATGAGGATAATGGTTGTGGAATAAATCTCGATCCTGTTCCCTGACCTTTGACCCATTTCGGTAATATTCAACAGAACCGGTTCAGTGTATCTCCGGAACAATATGATAAAGTTTTGTCCTAATCGAAGCATTTTCACGTAAGTTATGACACATAAGACGATGGAATGGATCCCGCTCCTATGTCCTGACCTTTGACCCCATTTCGCCCATTTTCAATAGGGTTCGTCCCCAGGTTGTCCCCTAATACATACTAAAATTTCATGAAAATCGAACCATTTTTACGCGAGTTATCGTGCGGACAGACAGACGGGCAAAGCGGGAGCATATACGCTTCTTCGACCTACTGTTGGAAAGCGTAAACAAGTTAGTAAAATCATGCAATGCATTGATGATGATACGCTTTCCAACATACCAGAAATCATTACTCAAGTTATGAGGATAAGGGCTGTGGAATATATCTCGCTCCTGCGCCCTGACCTTTGACCCCATTTCGATGATATTAAACAAAATTGATTCAGTATACCTCCGGAACAACATACTAAAGTTTTGTCGCAATAGAAGCATTTTTAGTCAAGTTATGAAGATAATGGCTGAGGAATAAATCTCGCTCCTGTGCCCTGACCTTTGACCCCATTTCGATTATATTAAACAGAATTGGTTTATATACTTCCGGAACAACATGATAAAGTTTTGTTGCAATAGAAGCATTTTTACGTAAGTTATGACGCATAAAGGCGACGGAATGGATCCCACTCCTACGTCCTGCCCTTTGACCCCATTTTTCCCATTTTCAATAGAGTTCGTCCCTAGGTTGACCACTACCACATACTAAAATTTCATCGAAATCGAATCATTTTTACGCGAGTTATCGTGCGGACAGACAGAGACAAACAGACGGACAAAGCTGGAGCATATACGCTTCTTCAACCTGCGTTTGGAAAGCGTAAAAAAAGGCAATTTCTGTGAACATAAGAAAGTAATTGCTGAAAGTTTTCTGAAAATTCAGAATTTTCTTGGCGTACAAAAAAATCCGTGAAATTCAAGTTTCTTATCGTCATTTCACAGAAAAGGTTGTATCAGAAATATACTTCCTTAATTAACGAAAAGAATAACTGAAAGTGGTTCATGAATTTCAGGCAATTTTTTACAGTGTGCCGCTTTTCCGGAACAAGTCTTCCCAGCATGCAACTATTCCGTGTCATTCACAGCATTTTAGATGTAGCAAAACCCTCGCTTTTCCTTCATTTGCGTAAACTTTTTCTTTTGTATTCTCTGCTTCTTGGTTGTATTTGAAAAATTCTTCTCCTATCACGTAGCTCCCACTATGACGAATATTTTGCATATACTTTCTACTCTTTTGCGATGCATAGTTCTGCAGCTAAGTGGCGTCAGTGTATACTTATATCCGAAGTGCATCTTCTATTCAAAAAGGAAGAATGAAAAATCCATTCTTCGTACGGTACTCTTCACTTTTAGGAACATTTAGCACCTATTTCCTTCAAATGGCACACAGTTTTCCCGCTAAGGAAAACATTTTACGTACAGTTTATAATTTTTTGTAACACACATTTCTATCACTACTGCTTGGCATAATCAGAGATTTCTACTTCTACTTGCAAGCGTTTTACTGAACAGGTTTTTTTTTTTTTATTGGAGGTTTAACGACCACCGTGAGCAACTTAGTGGGCTGTAAGCAGTCGCCCGTCCCTTATTTAAAGTCACTGGTTCCAGGGAAGGGAGAGAGCCAGTGCCGTAAGACAAACACAACATCCATGCCTCACCGGGATTCGAACCCGGACCCCTTACGGACGAATGATCAGAGGCACTGAACAGGTTGAAAAAGTTCTTTTTCTGAGTGACGCCATTCACTATGATGAACACAGCACTTTAAATAATGCGCAGCTTTTTATTTATTTATTTACCGTTTGAGAAAATCTGGTTCGAAAAAATTTTTTTTTTCTCGCGAATGATCCCGGAGAAGTGCTCGTTGCATCGTAGAATTTAGTGTCATCTTCCTTGTTCATCTATTTACTTAAGGGGCATACTTGCTTTTCAAAATCGAGAGCAAAGTGTAAGAGTTTAAACTGCAGCTTCTTCTAATGATCACTCCACAGGCTTTAATGACTTCAGGTTTTGTTGTTCCATCCAAGATTTCGAGCTAAACGCCGTTATCTATGTTTTAGTTTATAGGATGCGATTTCCAGCAGCTCAATGCATGAACACACGAACGCTTCAAGAAGCTTTCGGGTTTCTCACACGCCGTGTGGAGATTAGAAGCATATGAAGAGCATCTCGCCAGAAATCAGAATGTTTGTAAGGGAAACGAAGTAAAAGAATTACACTCCCTGATGCCTCCCTTTTCAAAATGACTCTTCAGCCGTCGCTGGACGAATGCATTCTTTATCACTTATAGTTACCTGACCTTGAAAACGAAGAGTTATACCATCTTCTACAGCTGCATCAATTGCTGCGAAACTAAGAATTAACACGCAAGTACTCGTTGTAGCGTAATAAGTAAATGCTACGAAGTTCATGCAAGGTTAACCTGTACTTTTTTATTGCCACTCTCCATGTTCTGCACCCATTCCGATAGAATTCATATGGTAAATACGTCTGAGCCGCCTCTTTTCGCCAGTAGTATTTGTCTACAAGGCGTGTACGAGATGCATTGTGGGAAGCATGGAGTCTATAGAGGTGTCGGTGAGTGTGGAAAAGTGTTGAATTATTAAATTTCTTGTGAAGCAAAAGGTGAAGCCCACTGAAATTTTGCAACGATTGCAGGCGCAGTATAGGGATAAAATACTGTCAAAAGCAAGTGTCTCCTATGATTGGTGCAACAAGTTTTCCGAGGGCGAGAATGAATAGCAAATGAAGCAGTGCCGTTACGATTTACTTCAGCACCCCTAAGCACAGTAATTTTCTCAGAATTTCGAACACGAGGGAGGATGCTTTTTTCGCGGTGTGGGTGTGTGGTGGTTGGAGGAGGAGAGGCTTAATTTTCTCAGAATTTCGAACACGAGGGAGGATGCTTTTTTCGCGGTGTGGGTGTGTGGTGGTTGGAGGAGGAGGGGGTTAGGAAGTCAGGGAGAGTGTCTGCAAAAGTAATGGTGGTACCTAGAGCCCTGTAGTTTTAAGTTTTTAAGTAATATATTTGACAATACGTGTAATTGCTTTGTCCAAAACTAAAATAAATCACTTGAAGAAATCACCCTCTTACATATGGCAGATCTGCGGCTGCTGTGAATAAATGTTGACGCTTGTCGTGCACGTAATCCCCGGTAACTGACTGTTTTCCCACATCCTCCACAGGGAATCCCACTGTGGCCTCGCGTTTTTCTTCAGCAGCGCAGAGAGAGGGAGATTGGAGAGTGATCGTATTATTTACAACCCATTGCAAAGCAATCGTATTACAACCTGAAGTCAAAGAGCCGAATACTTTCAATCTGTAGGACATTCAGTGTTTTAAAAATGAAACTAGGCATTTATTTAGGCAAAGCTAAATATATCTTAAAGTAAAATATGAATCTTTGGGTTAATTATTGTGCATGTTCGAATTTTTTCATAAAACTATAACTGGGAGTTGCAGTACGCCCCTTCGTTACCTGCGCCCTCCCTCTCCCCGCAGCTGCGAGAGTGATACTTACGCCACTGAAATGAAGTGCATGAATGTGAGCGTAGGTCACGACATGAGTCGGCTACTGCTGTGACGAAATTGAACATCGAGCATGCGCAACAGGTTATTTTGGAAAACAGGAAGGTAAGGCTACGTGAGTTAGCTGCAATAGTCAACATCAGCGTTGGTAGCGTGGAAAAATCATCCAATGAGCACCTACTGTTCAGAAGCGTGTGTGCGCATTGGGTACCAGAGGCATAGACATTTGCTCAGAAGTCTTTTCGTGTCACCATCTGTGCAGAGCTTTTGCATATCTGTAAACCTGAGGGAGATGCATTTCTGCAGAGAATCATAACCAATGACAAGACTTGGGTTAATTATTTTATCCCAGAAACCAAGTGAGCCATCTGTGAATGGCCTTAGAGGTTCCCAGCGGCTGAAGAAATTCAAAGCAGTGCAATCCGTAGGAAGACTAATGGCTACTGTGGTCTGGGATGCAAATGGGTTCTCTTGGTGGATTTTCTTGCAAGGGGAACAATAATGAATGCATAGTTTTAAGCAATCCTCATAAAAGGGAATCTTCAATCCACCATTCGCTTTCAGGAGAGGCCAGGAAAATTGTCGAAACAGATCCTGTTGCATGACAACGCTAGGCCACACACGGCTCACGAGACAACGACTGCTGTAGCATCAATGTGGTGTGAAATACTCATTATTTCCCTACATCCCTGATTTAGATCCAAGTGATTTCCACCTGTTCGGCAACACTTAACCCTTTAAGCGGCCGAAGTACCAGAACCATATAGCGCACAAAAAGGTTCTGCATTTTCCAAAGAGAAATGTTCACAAAGATACCTGGTTTTACGAAAAGTATGACAAAACGATTCCGTTCCCACACTTAACTCAGCGGTGCAGACTATAAACCTGTCATTCGTGAGGTATCCCTCTGGTCATATATACTCTGCTCCATGACCCAAGGCAAGGGATAGTCCTTCTGACACGGGCTCCATGCTACTGGGAAGAAACAAGTGACCAAATCATCTTTCTCCTTTCGTAGGTTCGTCGCCATTGTTATAGCCCTTTTAGTAGGTAATCAGTCAGAGAGAGTTAGTGTCAAACAATCATCCCCGTAAATGACCATTTTCTTTGAACAAAAAAGCTAAGCAAGGGAAGCAGCATTTTTTGATGCGCAGGTTCATTTGTTGGAGTCTCTTTTTAGACACCGAATATATTCGTTGAAGCTGATTTCAGCCCATTTTGCTAACCCCGAGTTAAAACTCGTTTCAGTTGGTTAAAGGGTTAAGGAGCATTTAGGAAGAAAGAAATCCGCAACGGATGAACAATAACCATGAAATAAACGTAAATTGCCAAATGTTAGGGTCTGCAACTGTTCGCATTTTATTCCGTTACACAGTATTAATGAACCAGGATGATCGCTCCAATAGCCGAGTGGTATGAAGCGTTTTTCTCCATTCATACGTCCTAGATGGGTACGCTTCATATCCCGGTTAGATACGGATTGTGTGTTTGCTTTAATTGATTAACTCACTCCTTTCCCTAGAACCCTTAAATCCTCAAACAAAAATTGGGGTCGTGAAACCCATAAACTGAATCGGGATACCCTGATTCCTGTCATTCTGATAAAACAACGTTGAGAGCACGCTCCATCTCGGAAATGACGCCCTGCATAATAAGGCGAATTGCTAAGCCTTCACTGATATTAGCATCCCTACAGACGTTAGAGTTTAAATATACACACACGGCGCAGCATTTACTTTTGGCGGAAAGGATGTATATCAGTAGTGTTTCCATACGGAACAATAATCTACCGCAAAAGGAGACGGATGCCCCGGGGATTTAGTAAAGTAGTCAAAAATAGGGATTTGTTTCAATTTGCGTCGCTTAAATTGTAGCGAGACGTGTTCAGAAACAGCATTCGAGTCGGGAAGTAAATACGGTGCCGCCTAATCTTCTCAAGACAAGCTGCGGCGCAACTTCCAAAGAAATTAGATCCTCCCAGAGGACCGTATTACATCGATTTAATCTCGGAGTTTGCGTGCGTTTAATTGCCTAGCCAGCAATAAGCTGTTTCTGTCGAATCCGCGGGGACGTTTCCAATATATCTGGCTTTCATCCAAGTCTCCAAATATGAGGAAAATGCATTCGTAACAGAATAATTAGGAAATTTTGAGATCCGAAATCGATAGCTGAGAAAAAAAAGCGTTCCTGCGTAACGCTACAGGTAATTCAGAAACGAAAAAAATAGGGTGGGGGACATCATCGTCGCAAGCGCAACGGACGTGCGGCAAAATTAAGCGCAGTAATTAAGATCAAATTATTTACTGTATTTGATCGACATACAAATGGATAAAAAAACTGTCCCAAGGCATCGAATTTGCCTACGATAAAATTACAGAGTTTGAGGTAAACGACGAAGATAAGCGAAATTAAACCCAGATACGAAAAATATTAGAAACTGAAGTCCTTGCAGGAACTGATGAATTATTCTCGTGGAATGCACACGCCGGCTAATTCACCTGAAGAATTAAAGAAAATACAAACTATCAGTTTAGTGTAAGCAAGTTAAAAATTCAATTATTAAAGTCAATCTCTCTAGCAGTTATTTGTTCAAACTAATTACGATCGCAAACTGCGCACGCTCTTAAGTAACAGAATAGCAGAAAATAAAAATCGTAAGGTGTATCATCATTATCCTCCTTCAATTCTTCTTACACAATGCACACAGCTCACTGTAACTGAAACATAATACCTTATTTACACAAAAGAAAATAAGATGGAAAGAATATTATTAGGTACAAATTTTGCATGTGTCGGGTTTTAACGAACACCCTGATCATACACCGATGAGATTACATTATAATCACCCCCAGCCTTGAGAAATGAACACGCCTGGAGACCGAATGGTGGAGCAGGTGAAGGTCACAGAGCAGTGTATATATATATACAACCCGAGGACCGGCTCTCGGTTAGTAGAGTGTTCGGAGTCAGAATGGGAAAAGCTGAAGATTTATCGGAGTTTGATAAACGACAAATCGTGATGGCACGGCGCTTCGGAACTACGATCTCGGAAACGGCGCGGCTTGAGGGATGTTCCCGTGTCGCTGTAGTGAGAACGTAACAAAAGTGGTGCACAAATGGTCAAACAACGAACCGTCATCCAGCCGTTTGTCGTCCACAGATCACTGATGCCCTAGGGGAGCGGAGACTGTCGCGCATTGTTCACAGCAACCACAGGGACACAGTGCGACTAATCACCCGCAGCTACAACAGTGGTGATTATGGCAATGTGTCAAAACACACAATTCATCGCAGCCTTCTTCGCATGGGCCCCATGCTCACTGCACGTCAGCGCCAACAACGTATGAAATGGACCCAAGATCATCGAGACTGGACCGTCGATGATTGTTCTGACGAAATAAGATTCCTGGTGCATCATCAAGACTGCCCAGCGCGGTTACGCCGCTAACCACTGGAGGCTATGGAACCTGGATGCACTGTTTGGGCGGAAACAGGCCGACGGCGGTGGTGTTATGCTTGGGCGATGTTTCCTTGGAACACTTTAGGCCCCATTACCCAATAGCACAATCCCTGACAGCTGTCAGGTATCTGAACATCGTTGGGGATCAAGTTCACCGATTCATGGCAACTGTGTTCCCTGCTGGTCATGCTCATTACCAACAGGATAATGCCCCATGCCACACTGCCAGAATCACCAAGGAGTGGTTCGAGGAACATGCTGGTGACTGACTTTCTGTTAATGCCCTGGCCTCCAAATTCACTTGACATGAACCCAATTGAGCATTTTTGGTTCGACTTGGAAAAGCGGGTTCGCGCTAAGTCACCACCACCCGGAAATGTACGGGAACTGGAAGACTTGCAGTTGACGATATGGTACAGAATGACTATCGCCACCTCATCGAATCAATGCCTCACGGAGTAGCCGCTGTTTTGCGGGCTAAAGGGGGGTTCCTATAGCTTGTTAGGTAGGTGGTCATAATGCAATGGCTCATCAGTGTATACATTTAAGGCTATAGGCAGTTGCTCGACCATAATTCGAAGCTACTGATTCCAAGGAAGTCAGCGCCGTACACTATAAAATACAGAGAACGTTCGCACATTTTTAGAATGTTTTTCATAAGAAATTACAGAAAATGAAAGAAGTTTAAAGAATCAAAACTGGCAACAGCTTGTTAGATGAACATGAAAGAAACATCTGCTGCAGTAGAGTATCGTCTACACAAAAAATGGCGCACGTAAACAAGCTGTGGATAGAAGGCTATGGTTTTTTGCTCTTTACGAAGAGAAATATTCGCATTCTGTAATTAAAAAAAGCTGTGAAAATTATGGAATTATTATTTCTAAATGTAAAATAAGTGATATTATTAATAATAAAGGGGGAAATCGTCAAGGCCGCCCCGGTGGCGCAGTGGTCTAAGCGATGGCCTCTGATCATTCGTCCGAACGGGGTCCGGGTTCGAATCCCGGTGAGGCATGGATGTTGTGTGTCTTACGGCACTGGCTCTCTCCCTTCCCTGGAACCAGTGACCCTAAATTAGGGACGAGCGACTGCTTATAGCCCATTGAGTTGCTCACGGTGGTCGTTAAACCTCCAATCCAAAAAAAAAAAAAAAAAAAAAAAAAAAGAAATCGTCAAGCAATTGTTTTAACAGGAAAAATAAGATCAAACTAATATCCAAAGATGGTGATACGTACTTTTACGACTATTTCAAAATTAAGGTCTCTCGTCTTAAAAGAAACTCCACCGGCACAAAGAGTAATCGCTAAGTCGTCGAAAATCTCTGTATCAACTGTAAACAAGGTAATTAACAAAGATTTGAATCTGAAAAAAACATCCCGGTGGCGCAGTGGTCTAAGCAATGGCTTCTGATCATTCGTCTGAGATGGGTCTGGGTTCGAATCCCGGTGGGGAATGGATGTTGTGTTTGTCTTACGGCACTGGCTCCCACCCTTCCCTGGAACTAGTCGCCCTAAATTAGAGACGGGCGGGACTATTTATAGCCCATTGAGTTGCTCGCGGTGGTCATCAAACAAACCTCCAGTCCCAAAAAAAAAAAAAGCATGATATTCACCGCGTTTTGCTAGGCACGTGGCTGAGCGCAGAACACGATGTAGACTTCTTTATAAATCCTTTAACCCGGAGATGGATGGAAATTTATTGTGACTATTAATAAAGCCTGAATCTACCTAAACGACTCTAACAAAAAAAAAAAAAAAGTGCGATTTACTATCTCAAAAGAGCAGAAAAAGACTTACAAATTTGGTTCCAAGAATACAAAGTTTTAGGAAAGGATTCATGATTATTGCTGGTTTCTCGTGCAGTGGGAAATTAAGAAAACTGAACAGAATGTTGATATCAATTCTACATATTATTACCAAAATTGTGGTGTCCTTGAGAGAAGCGAGCTTTCAAGTCCACTAACATAATCGAAAAAACGGGTTTCTCGCTCTGGCCGGGAAGCTGAGAGAAGGTTCGCAGTGTGTGCTTTTGTGGGTGTGTCGCGAGGTGAGATGTTCTGTCAGCACCATGTTCCTCCCTCTCCGTGCTGTGATAAATCTGAAGGACATTAAATCTCTCAATTAACTTGACGTAGGTATTTGTTTTCCATTTGTGAGTCTGGTTTCAAACTAATTACGATAGTGACAAGTGAAGTAACAGCAAAAAGAAATTTAAAGAGAAAATACCATTCCTTTATCCACAGAGCCTTCAAAGAGTAGAACTTCATCAGAATAAGGATACCCAGTCATACATCCAAGTCTACCACTCGATTTCTGAAAAAAAAAATAAAGGAGACAAATATCAAGTCTATACCTTTTGCTCATATTCCTTCAAAGTCCACTCTCATATATTTAAAGAGGAAGAACCATTCCTTTATCCACAGAGCCTTCAAAGAGTAGAACTTCGTCAGAATAAGGCTACCAGTCATACATCCAAATCTACCACTCTATTTCTTGAAAAATGAAAAAAAAGATAAATATCAAATCTATACCTTTTGCTCATATTCCTTCAAAATCCCCTCCTGTATATTTAAAGAGGAAGAACCATTCCTTTTATCCACACAGATTTCAAAGAGTAGAACTTCATCAGAATAAAACTACCAGTCATGCATCCAAATCTACCACTCTATTTCTTGAAAAAATGAAAAAAAAGACACAAATGTCAAGTCTATACCTTTTGCTCATATTCCTTCAAAATCTCCTGATGTGTCATCAGCGGACTATTGTGCTTTCGGACTTAAAAATAAAACGGTTTCTACACGCTGACCTAAAACAATGATTGGACTATGGAAAGCAGTGGAAAAAGAGTGAAACAAAATACCATTACCAATTTTAAGAAACGTCCTGTTATCTTGCAAATCTAGATGTAAGTTCATAGTCCAGAGAAATGGCTATCAGATAGAACATTTGAGAAAGAAATAATTTTAATTTAAGCATTAATTATATTGCTGGAAAATCTTTCTAAACAAACATGTGTGAACATTGTTTGTAGCAACAAAATGAACTATTGAGAAAATGGGAAACTAGAGGAACATATAGATAAAAAAGATGCGGTTGGTTACTGTCAGTGCCAACGTTCAATGCCACTAATTACATTAAAAACAAGTTCTTCTTATAATAAGACCTGCAGATAAAATATTTCAAAATTACACCAAATGGAAAATTTTTGCTATGTATTATTTTATTATACTTTTGACTTAAGAGAAAAATATTTTGTGAATAACTTTTTCATATTTACGAAATTTATACTTTGCACATACTGGTGATCTAAATGGCTTAATTATTTATTAAATTACAATTTATTGAAATTTGAATTGTTAATATTCCCCAAATTAATTTTCTACAATAAAATTTAGTTGAAATACTAACTAATTCTAGGGATTAAGATAATTTCTGAAACAGTTACAAGATGGATAGTGAATTATTGGCATGCAATTTTCCAAGGTTTGTACACTTTTACAGAAAATAAATCCTAGAACTTTTCCAGGAGTCCATAAAAAAATTCCAGGAGCCCAAACTTTTGCTAGAATCACAGTGCTTTGTTGTCTATATGTAAACTGAACTGCGGTGAAGTTTGTTTTTTTGCGCTTTCCAACCGTAGGTTGAAGAAGCGTAAAAATGCTCCAGCTTTGTCCATCTGTCTGTCTGTCCGAACGATAACTCGCGTAAAAATGGTTCGATTTCGATGAAATTTTAGTATGTGGTAGGGGTCAACCCGTATAGAAAATGGGCGAAATGGGGTCAAGGGTCACGACAACGGAGCGGGATCCATTACATTGCCCTTATGCGTCATAACTTACGTAAAAATGCTTCGATTGGGAGAAAACTTTATCATGTTGTTCCAGAGGTACACTGAACCGGTTCTGTTGAATATGATCGAAATGGGGTCAAAGGTCAGGACACAGAAGCCAGATTTATTCCACAGCCATAATCCTCATAACTTGACTAAAAAGCTTCTATTGCGACAAAACTTTAGTATATTGTTCCGGAGGTATATTGAACGGGTTCTATTGAATATCATCGAAATGGGGTTCAAGGTCATGACACAGGAGCGATATTTATTCCACAGCCATTATCCTCATAACTTCAGTAATGATTCCTGGTATGTTGGAAAGCGTATCATAATCAATGCGTTGCATGATTTTATTAACTTGTTTGTTTTTTCGTGTTTTAGGGTTAATTGACCATCATGTGCAACTCTGGATGCTATGAGTAGTCACTTATATATAATTTAGGGCCACTTGTTGCAGAGAAGGGACAGAGCCAGTGCCATCAGACAAATACACCACCCATACCTCATATGGGACTTAAAACTAGACCCACCTTGGGCGAATGGTCAGAGGAATTGCATCAGACCATTTTGCCACTGGGGCAGCACTACACATCTAACATACATCGACTGAAAGCAGAAAAGATATATATACACATTAATAGAGATGGGACATCCTGTTTCATTAAAATCTTAAACATGCTTCCTTGGATTTCTGAAACAAACAAAATAAAATACATGCATGATACGAATAATTTTCTTCCCTGTAATCCATATTTTGTTACAGCGCCTACATATCGGAGTGCAGGCACTGAGCTGAAGTGAAAGACCTCAAAGCATTCACACAGCATGAATCATGTAAACCTCAATATGACACTGTGCATTACCAAGCTTCACAGGATTTAGTTGGGTTTTTTTATCCACTTTGATACAAACCTAAAAAGCAGTTTTAAATCACACATGCAAAAGCAGAAATATTGAGAAAAACACATTAAGAGTTTGTGCAACTAGCGGCGAAATTGTGTATTATTTTGGAAAGAAAATATGCACACAAAGTTTGCATAGTTAGTAGTATCTGACAGAAGTTTTTCAATCCGGTGTTTAGCCCCACAGATATTACTGTAAACGGAAACGTGAACTTACGCCCTCTAGTGGCAGACTTATACATTAAGAAAAATTTGAAATTATATGAGAAACAATTTGCAGTGGAAACGCTCTCAAACAAAGAATTTTTCAAATCGGATCTTAGAAGCAGAGATATAGGCAAAAATAAGATATGCATCTACGCCCCTGGCGGAAAAGCTATGCATTATTTTAAGAAGAAAGTATTCTCAACAGATTTTTCGATGTGAGCGGTGTGGGTCCACGGAAGAATTTTTTTAATCGAGTTTTCAGGAGCTCAGATTTTGCTGCAAATACGTCAGCAGAAATAAACACTTATGCTCCTGGTAGCCAAACCATTTCTTACCAAATATTAAAAATTATATGCAAAGCAATTTTTCATCAGAAGCTGTATCAGGTGCAGAAATGTATTTTCAAATCGAAGTTTTAGAAGCAGAGATATTGGGTAGAAATGCAATTTACCTTCCATTTCTACAAATGCATTTCTAGCAGAAACTCTGTGAATTACTTAAACATTTTGAAACTATAAAGAAATCATTTTGCAATGGAAACTCTATCCAACAAAGAAAAAAAAATTCAATCGGTCTCTTAGAAGCAGAGATATCAACAAAAATAGGATATACGTCTACGCCCTGACAGAGAAACAATGCACTATTTTAAGAAGAAAATATTCGGAAAAGGTTTATCGACACGAGTGATATTGGTCTACGAATAAATTTTTGTCACAATCGTGATTTTAGAAGCTCAGATTTAGCTGCAAATGCAACAGATTCAGAAATTAAGGCTCACACCCCCTGGTGGCCAAACCATTTTTTACCAAAAGTTAGAAATCATACGCAAAAGATTTCCCATCAGGAGCTGTATCCACTGGAAAAAGAATTTTTTCACATAGGAGTTTTAGAAGCAGAGATATCGGAGAAAACGCAGTTTTACATAGATTTTCGCCCCTAGCGAAAATCTATGCGTAACTTGAAAAAGTGACCATACCTAAAATAATCTTCTGTATAAATCGAATTGAAAGGTAAAAGAATGTTTTCAATCGGACGTTTAGAAGAAAATATATGGAATAAAATGTATTTTGAATTCGACATTATCTGCATTTGCGCCCTCTAGCGGCAAAATTGTGCATCGTGAAAAAAATAACGAAATAAAGAATCATTCGCACATTTCAGGCTTTCCAAGGCAAAAAAAAATTTTCAAATCGGACTATTGGTTGCAGAGATATGGTGTCCACAGACAAACGAACAGATGGACGGATAACATCAGCACGATCTTTTTTTTACAAAAGACGAGCAATAAAAAAGTGTGAAAAAATTAATTTTCCGAATTTTCCCATAAAAGATCTAAATTTTTCACAAATATCATAACTGGGTCATAAAGTTACCCTGCAAATTTCACTATAATCAAATGAAAACTTTTTCAATCGCGCATAAAGGTTTTATTATGACGTACAGACTGCCAGCGAATGGAAATGTGACTAAAAATTTTAGTGGCTAATTTTCACAAGAATTTTGATGGGTTTGTTCCTTTTAGCAACTTATTAAGCGTATTAAATTTTCAGCTAGTTTTGTCAAAATTCTGCGCGGAGAATCACATTTTTTATCGTAGTAGCATGCGGGACACGCTCATCAGTCAACGGGTCGCTGGCTCCGTGCACCCGTTTAGGCAAGGAAGTTTCTGCAAACCCCTTCCTTCCCCCACTCTCTGCCTCCATTTCACAGCTGGAGAACTAACGTTTCTGATGCAACACTGGCTGCAAATCTTTTAATAAAACTAGTTCAGCATAAAAAGAAATACAATAGTTCTAGGAGTGATTAAAAATTGCATTTTTTCCAGTTTTCCAGGGCCATGGAAAATAAAAATTTAATTCCAGCTTTCCGGGAAATTCGGGAGGCATACGAAAACTGATTTTCACATTCTTTAAAATTAAATAGATCCAATTTAACCAAACGCAAATCTACAGCAGTTGCAAAATTTTACCAGCCCACAAGTACAGTAGATAAAGTGAGAGTTGGACAGATCATACCATTACCTGAATAGGTATTACATGAAACCTATAATTGCACCAGTTGCCCCTTTTGGACTAATCGCCGAGGAGCGGAATGAAACAGCGTTGTTCTGGAAACGTAGGCCAAGCAGAGCGTTTGTCTCATTACAAGAGAAGTCCTGGGTTTTAAAACCTACAAGGATCTTCTTTTTAGATTGGAGGTTTAACGACCATCGTGAGCAAGAGGAGGAGCTCTCGTCATCAGCATTTGCTGCTGGTTGGATGTGTTAATGATGACGCCGACATCACACAGCGTCATCATTAACACATCCAACCAGCAGCAAATGCTGTACACACTATATTGTAACTTCTGCATTTCACGCAGGCAGTTAGGAAGAAAAATAAGTACTTTTTAAGCACTTTGGGGAATTTCTCACAAAAATTAAGGACTTTTAATTTTAAGCACCGTAAAAAAATTAAGCACTTTTTAAGGATTTATAAGGACCGTGGGAACTCTGTTAGTGTCGATCATTGAAAAGGATGCGTGCTGTATAACCAAACCCTTAAATATCATGTTCATAGCCCATTGAGTTGCTCAGGGTGGTCGTTAAACTTCCTTAAATATCGCTAACGTTTGCTGCAACACTATGAGGCACCCCAAACTCATATCTCGGTCACCAAGGTTGCAACGAAAATAACACTATGCTTTCTTAATCACTGTAGGAATTACTTTCCTTTGCGATTTCGTAATAAATTCAATGCACACGTAATAAATCGGCTTCATAGAGTTCAACTACAGCCGCGACATAGTTGCAGGTGTCCTATGTAAAATGCTCCGAACAGCTTCAAGAAGAAACTGTTTGAGTTATAGCAAACAACTGTGAAAAGGTCATAAAATTGTAGGAGTGTATTAGAACTTCAGGCGAATACCCGTGGTTTCAACCGGACGGGCGCACTTGATATTCCAGAATATTTCCATATATGGCCCATTTCACAAGAGGTGAAACCCAGCCTTTCACAATAGCGTTAGGTGATAGGGAAAAAAATGAATTCATTTCCATTTTTAGCATATTCTAAATCACAACGCTCACAATGTTTTGAGTCGGGACACATTTCAGTGCTATGGAAGGCTTTTAATAACATTAGACAGAACATTCTAGTGGAAACTTTACATAATATTGGCTTTGATACCAACAGCCCATGCTCCGGCTATCGTACCTTTCATCGCACAGTTTAAAATACAAAGAAAAAGTACCATGATGGCCGGAGTTACCTACAGAGTTTTACAGGAGGAAAAAAAAAACAGAAAAAACAACAACATTGCATTCCAAAATAAAGTCTCCCGATTTCAATGACTTTACACCAAAAAATAGAATTTTCCAGGACTCCATAAGAGCAAATCTACTGTTTTCAAGTATTTTCAGGCCTGGAAATTAAAATTTTCAGTTTCTAGGACTTTCCAGGATTTCCAGGTCGTGTGCAAACCCTGGTCTACAGAAAGACATAAAAATACCTACTTGGTTTTTTAGGTACTTTGTCAGTCACAGAGTCAAATTTACAAATCATAATTCACTTAAAAGAAGGGTAATACATAAGTTTCTCAATTAAATTATCAACATGTCCCTGAGGTTGTTCATGGATACTGAAGAATGAGCACATCAAAAGTTGTAATCCGTTTGAAAAATCCCTTTGAAATTCTGAAAACTTAAGCTGCATCATCCTGGTAACATAATCAGAAGTTGGTAGAAGAAGGATCATTTCTCACTCCTGGACAATGACATTTTCAAGTTTTCTGAGTTCACCATAAGGATGACAATTAATAACAAAAAAAAAAAAAAAAAAAAAGATAAAGATGTTAGTATGACCACAATTTTAGATCACTTTTATTTAACACATTTTCTTTCCTGTCACATGTTTCATTACATCTCATTTTCTGTACCACCCTTACCCACACTGAATTAACTTCAAGGATAACCAAAGTAAAAGAAATACTCAGGTTCAAATAAAAATTTATTCAAATTCATATATTACACAAAGTATTTGTAATACATAACTTATTCATGAAACACACAGTTAAAAATCTAAGGATAAATTATAAAAAAACAAAACAAACAAAAAAAAAAGACAGAATATGAGACTGTATGGCCTAGTTCTATAAAATCATTAGTATTTTTGATGATTACTTGTGATCAGATGTTTTGATCCTAAATGCTAACTGACAAGTAATATATTATACACAAACAAAATGAAAGGAAAAAAGGCTGAGTTAAAATGGGAGCTTTTTTTTTTTTTATAATTTGTTTAGATTTATAAACACCAGGGGTGAGGGGAGGTCAAACACACATTTATATTACATATAAATCAACAATTCATTTTAACACTGAAAAAAATTCAGTGGCAGATTTTTCCATTTATGAAAACAGAGTGCTTATTCAAATGCATTTTCAATTCAATTTCCAATCCAGATTGAAAACATTTCATTGGTGTTTTTCAATGTGCTCATACTGTGCCCTCAAGTTATAAAATAACCAGAAAAACACCATTGCATCATGTAAAGTTAAATTTCATTTAACATCTAAATTACGCAAAAATGGATGCATTTCAAAGTGTTGGCTTGAAAAATCAAGTTTACATATATATAAAAACCAAGTTACTTACAGTTTTTTTTTTGTTTTTTTTTATCCTGAATATTTCAAAACTCTTTTTACATCTCAGCTGTACAAAACGAACTGGCAGAAAACTAACTACTTGTTTAGTAACATTAGGAGCTGCCACTATAAATGGAAATAAATCAATAAAAGTTTTGCCTTTTATTGTTCTCAGATCACCTTTCCTTTAATCTAAGGGAAAGGTATGGCTGTCTGGAATGTTTGACTTGACTTCACTTGAAGGCATTTCACTGCAGTTAGTTGAAATCATCATTCACTTCAGTGCCAAAAAAAAAAAAAAGTTTCACGGATAAGATACATTGGCACAATTCTATTCTAAAACAAAGTTTTTGAACAAGCTAGTTCATTAATATTATAATATCCTGGTCATGTTGCACTTCTGTGGAATGTGTGTAAATTGCAGTTATAAATATTTTGATGATGTGACACCAACAGAACTACTTTTCACTTTCTTTCCAATGACAGGTGAAGGCATTCCTGATGAAACTGCATCAAGAATCTAAAAAGGAAGAATTAGAAATTTTACTGAATTGAAACAAAAGAGAATAATCCTTTGCTT
This sequence comes from Macrothele yani, assembly GCA_039090855.1. Taxonomy (NCBI): domain Eukaryota; kingdom Metazoa; phylum Arthropoda; class Arachnida; order Araneae; family Macrothelidae; genus Macrothele; species Macrothele yani. Next base: position 169,675,204 of record CM076990.1, read on the forward strand.
AATATATCTCCACATAAATAAATGTAGATTACACATAATGTACACACTGCTGCCCAAAACTTAAGATTTATTTTTGACCAGACAAAATAGAAAAAAAGGGGTTTTACAGCTGTATGTGGAATCAATGGTAATAGTGACAGTAAAATAAAATGCTCAATATAAAAAATCATGAGTAATATGTAACAAAGATCAAAACAGAAGAAATTGTTATGAAAGTGGTGCAGGATCACCTATTGCCGAGTGACTTTCTTCCACCAAGCACTACATAAACAGACAAGGCAAAGTCCTCAGTAGAGGATATATCCACCCAGCACCACAACACATGTTTGGCACCAGTGTCCCATGCATAGCTCCAAATGGTTTAAGGAGCTCCAGGGGTAAATTGCTTATATCTACTGAAGAGCCCTGATAAGTGCTGGAATATATTTTGGTGGAGGATTCCTTTGTGCAACATGTCTCCTCCGAGTATCCCCACACATGTTCAATTGGATTGAGATCAGGGAGCATACTGTCCATTCCAGCTGCCAGATATCCTTACTAGCCAATACTTCATTTATAGCTGTTGCATAGTGAAGACAGGTGCTCACCACACAACAGTGTAATGAGGTATCAAATGATAAGGACAGGTGCATCCACAAAAATTAAATATGTGCCCAAAGCACCATGGAATAGACAAACATGGCGAAGAATCACATCATTAGTACAACTGTCCGGTGATTGTCCTATGATCCATCACAGCAGTTCGGTACATCTATTGGCCAGGATATGGGCCCACACCATGATACCGCGAAATTCATATTTGTCCCACTCAGTGATGTTTTGGGCATTACATACCAGAGATGACTACACATTTGAAACCCTGAAAATGTTGTGATTGGGGGGGCGAGTGTGTTACAGAAGAAGTTTTCTTATGCCAGCTGGGCAACAGTGAGAACACGAGACATAGTATGACATGTTTTGAAATCCCCACCACCCCTAATGTATACATCATTTGTAATAATGGAAGAAAATGCTTGGCATTGGCTTCGTTCTGCCAATATTTCTCTTCTGTTGTCCTTGAGTGAACACTAGATAAATAATAAATGATAATCTGCTACTCGAAATTACCATGGGCAAGTGAGAGAAGATTACTGCTAATTTGAGGACACATTCCGAAAACAGTTTGCCATTTCTGCTGTAAGGTGTTTGATTACAGATTCATTTCAAAGGCCATTTGGTCCTGCATTTCCCCTATTTCACAACATATACTGCTTTCTCTGGAAAGCAATGAAAATTGTTTTTGTTTTTTTGTTGTTGTTGTTGTTTTTCATAAAGAATCATAAGCTCCATGGCAATTAAAAAAAAATTAAATGCAAGATGCATATGGATGCACATTTACAAGCAGACAAATGCCATTTATGCAAGTTTTGCATGCATACATATTACTAAGCTGTTCTCTGACATTCAGAGTTAGCTCCTCATAGAAAGTACTTACTGTTCCTACATCAAATGTCTCCAATAACAGCGATCTCGGCACACAGTTCGGGCTTCATTAACATCCATCACACACCACACACAAGACCTTTTGTATTTCATACTCACAATCTTTTTCTCATGCAGACATTCCTGAATCTGGTCCTCCCATGATTTCCTTGGTCTTCCTCTACCTTTCTTTCCTGCCACTTGGGCTGAATAAATTCTCTTAGTAAGCATCTCATCACTTATTCTTTCAACATGGCCAAACACCTAAGAATATTACTCTTCACCTTGCTTACAACATTTTGCTTCACATTACAGAACGGCAACACATCTTCATTCCTCACATGATCAGAATGTGTCTTCCCACAAACCACAACCCCCTCCCCGTAAGTAACGCATCTCTCCAGCACACAAAGGACTCCTATGTTTCTTCTGTAGTACCCAGGTTTCACTGCCATACAACAGAGTAGGGAACAATTACACTTCCATACACAGCCATTTGGAACTTTCATAAGAACCATCATTCCTGTGAAATCTTCCTAAAGCAGCTATGTCTTTCGATGAAGAGTTCAGTCGCCTACCAATTTCGTCATCTAATTTGTTCTCTCTGTCAAACATGCTTCCCATACACACAGACTCATTTACCTGGTCAATAACTGTGCCATTTAGATATATCCTGCATTCAGCACTAACAGTTCCTCACTCAAAAACCATAATGGTTTTTCCCTTATTTATACTCAGTTTGAAATTCATACAAACTTCATAAATCCAGGCCAGCATACTCTGCAACTCAATTTCACTCTTTGCCAACAGGACTGTATCTTCAGCATATAGCAATCTACATACACGGACATTACCAAGACATAAACCCATATCATCCATTTTTACATCGCGCACGAATGCATCCATAAACATATTAAACAGCCATGGTGACATTACACAACTCTGTCTGACTCGTGCCCCAATAGCAAACCATTTCGATACAACACTATTTACTTGGACACATGCTCTACTGCCAGCATACATGGCTTTCACAATATTGAGTCGATTCCCAGTAACACCATATTTATTCAATACCTTCCACAAAAGTGTCCTATTTACTCGGTCGTAAGCTTTCTCTAAATCTATGAAGGCAGCAAAATTTTTCTTACCAACAGATAGATACTTTTCAGTCATCAAACATAAAGCAAAAATTTGGTTAGTGCAGCCTTTACCAGGCATAAAACCACTCTGTGCATCCCACACTTTCTCTGATGTAAGACCTCATGCTTTATCAATAATGACCTTTCCAAATACTTTCCCTGGCACACTCAGCCAACTGATACCACAAATAAATCTCGTTTTCAAAAGCGTTTTTACCAGACAACAGCTCAACCCAAACAAAACAGAACTGAAACCTGAAAATAAGTACAAACGCATACCATAATATATCTACAAAGAAAATCATAAAAACAGGGACGCCCAAAAACATCCAAAATCAGTGTTCCACTAAAAATCAAAAATGGTTATCAGTTTTACACACACACACACACTTTACTTAAAAATCATAGATAATTGACAAATTACAATAAACTGAAATGCTAACACAAGCAGCGATTTCAGCCATTTAGTTCTGTTGATGTATATGCACGTTAGCAGACAATGTCACTGTGAGAAACATTACATCTCAAAAACAATGGAAAGCTTTGAGCACCAGAAAAGGCTTTTCCTGTGATGCTCTAGTAATAAGTAATATTTCACATCTGCTAGAAACCTTACACACGGGAGGTTCCTTGGAAGTGGCTCTCCCAAATCCCTCATGACCAAAATGTTCATACAGGGTTCCTACTCAATGGCTCATTCAAAGAAACATTGTTTCAAGAGAACCAACAGACAAAGGACTTTGATCCATCATTTGGTTGGTTCTCTTGTGAAGTGTTTCTTCAAGTAGGAGCCATTGTGCCTAATTGTTCCATGTTATAACAACTGCCTGCAAAAATTAAACAAAAGCTTAATAATTGGCAATTTTAAAATTTCATTTTGCATCTTTTTTTTAGAGAATAAAGGAAATAATATAACTGAAAGTAAGATCTACCAAATACTAGGCAAGCAGTAATTGCAAGCAAAAGTTTGAAATCTTGAAAAAATAAGTTTTTTTGGCAAAATAAAGTATCCATTGATTTTTACAAAAAAAAAAGGGGGGGGGGTAGGTTTTCACTGAGCTTTCCCTGATTTTTACAAAAAAGGGTAATTTTCCCTGAGTTTTCCCTGTTTTCCAGGTTGAGTGGGAACCCTGTCATAACCACTGATGAACTGACATGCAAAATAAAAATAAGTGACTTTCAAAAAAGGTCTTATTTTCCATTGTTACCTACACTTTGTGAAAAGTCTGCTAAAGAAGGTGATTGATGTATCAAATTTTTCAAAATTTTACATTTGTTTTCAAACAAGTGATTAAGGCTGCCACCAGGGTTTAGCAAATTGAAGAAGCAACCAGTGATATAGATGCACATGTAAAGAGGCATTAAAAAAAAAAAAAAAGCTGGCTCCTTTTACAAAGCAGTGTGTTATTTTGAAGTGACTGCAGAGCAACACAAATGACAAATGATGTGTCATTATACTTTGAAGCCACTAAAATAATAAGTGAACCATATCATCGAGACATGCACATTATTACTGGGAAAGCATAAGATTGGAAGATAGCATATATTTACTTGAATCTCATGCACACATTTTATCCACAAATACTGCAGTAAAAATCAGGATGAGAATTAAAATCGATTATAAGGGGTTGAAAATAAGGAAGCTTAGCATTTTCGTTGTTTCAAATCCGCAGTGCGTAACGTGTAAGAGTGAGGGAGGGTTGAATGTCGGAAAGAACAACCTAGAGTGTATTTTAATTCCAAATTTTGTGTCTGTACGTAAACCAGATTTATAATTATTATTGAGAACAAAAAACTTTTTACTCACTGACAAGTTGCTGACTGATGCCAATCGCGACCTCTGTAGCGTAGAAGATGGAGATCCTAAAGACCTTAAGGGACTGATTATTGTTGAAACCGCTCGACTAAGCCCTCTCTTTGTAGGAGTTCTTCGCATGGATAAAGCTCTGCCCAGTTTGTCTCGCGTTTTAGTGGCAATTCTGTAAAAAAAACGACAAATTTTATACTAACAGAATAACTGCGATCGAAATGTTCAACAAAAGTTATTTAAGAAGAAATGCTTAATGGCTGAGATCGCGATTTTACAAATTCATGACAAAATAAAAAGCTTATTTATGCAACAATTAACTATGCCACACACAAACCTATAAAGTCAGCATTTAAACACTTTTATTACATGACTACAAGAGATAACCTTAAAAGTATAAATTCACAATGCATGAGTTTTTCAACAATCCTTGCTAATTTCAACAACCAAAGTACGGAAAGATTAAAAAAAAAAAAAAAAAAAAGAACACGGAAATTTGCAAAAATCTCATGGCTCGAAAAGTTTATAGAGTACTTTATATTTGCCTAAATGCAACTAGTTACAGACTGAATATCTGGCTGGGAGTTCTGATTTATTAATTGAACGTAGAGGCAGGAATAAATCTTGAAGAAATCAAGTTTCACTATTTCTCTACACAAACATAAAAATCAAGCCCAGTAAAACTTCCCTTAATGGACATCTCTGAGATATGGACACTTCCCAGTTATGGCCAGGTAATGGTAGTACATATGAATTCACCTGCATTGAACAGCAGGATACCATAAGTGACACAGCAGGCAGTGGTTGTGTTCTCACCCAACAGACAAATCATCTCTTCTACAGTAGGGAAATGAACTGTTCTAAGGCTTTTGCTTTGACTCCTGCAAAAAGATGCAAGTGTTTCACACTTGCCTCCCATGCTGACATTTCTTTCTTGTTAGAATTCCTCCAAGTTCGTGGGTGTTTTGCTGAACATAACGAAGGTGAAACTATGAAGCTGACAGCTCAGTTGCAGATTCACTTTGAGCATGAAACTGTAACAGCAAGAAGTTCTAAGCAAAGGAGCATAACAATTTTTCATAGCATCTGAAACAATCATTTGACGTTTCTGAATATTTCTGTTTCACACGTTATGTTCTGTGAAAGTTCGACCGGCTGATACGTAACGTCCGACGGTGAAAATTATTTATGTGTAAATTGACTATTATAGTTAAAAAATACATATTAAGTGTATTAATGCTTACCACTTGAGAACTGCTCCGCTTTCCTTCGTTGTCAGTAGTAGACACGGTTTTCCGGTTCGTCGTCTTTATCAAAACAAGGTTAGGCTTATCGTGGCTAGGTCTGTTGCACAAGAATACTGGTACATGCTTAGTTCCGTCGTCTTTCGTAAAAACGTTGAGATGAACATTAGGGTGATAGATATTTGAAGGTGGTGAGAGATATATGGAATTTGTACACTGTTGAATGGGCACAAACGAAATGGAATGACTTGAACACAAACGATAGCGAACGGGCTTCGAACTTAACATTCAAAGAACGCTTACAGAAGTTAAAAACCTATATTGAAAGATGATGAAATAAAATAGAATGAAGTCGTAACAATAAAATTCATGCGAAAGAATAAAAGATTGGTACCACACCGTCGTCGTCCTATCGCACCGTCGACATTCCCGACGTGTTTCGGCACACATATGTCGTGGTCATTCTCAAGGTTGTTGACTCTGCAATGAACTCCAAGGTCTGTCCCATCGTTCCACTATAGCCAACCATACTTCGTCAGTTATCATTTGTGTCACGTATATTGGAGGTTCCACCATCTGGTGTTCGTCTAGTTCTTAATCTATGTTAGTAAATTTCTGATTGCTTAGCACGGATGGATTGATGTTTTTCGTGCTCGATTACATTCTTCCATGCACTGGATAATTCGACGGGAGTATTTGAATTGCAATTATTCTCCTTGGTCTTTTCAATTAATACAGCCTCGGCTGTAAGGATCTTTCTATGGGTGTTATGAGATGTTAACAGTTTTATGTAGTCCCAATTGGGTACAGCATTATTATCTTGGCAATATTGAATGAGCGATGTTCGTGTTTCGTTCTTTGTCCAGTTACCAAGATGTTCCCTCAATCAAGATTTTATACTTCGCTTTGTGCTACCAATGTATATCGATTTGTTATGTGAGGAATCAGTGTTGTTGAATATTGTAATTTGATACACACCAGCTTTATTTAGTATACTGATATTGTCAGTATTTCTCTGAAGTGGTCTGCTATTATCAGCGACTGTATCAGCAATAAGTAGATTAGCCTTACTACATTCCTTTTTAATAATTCCAGATATTGGTGGACAATAAGGAAGTTTTCCACAAAACGTTTTTTGGTCACTAATTGGCTGGTTTGGTTTCTTTCTGTCATTAATGGACTGATGGTATATGCAGTCGATTATATTGCTATTATATCCGAAACTTATGACGAGGTCTCTAATCCATTTAATTTCTTTATTTGTTGATTGCTGGTTAGATAACATTGTGATGGCTCTTCTAATGAAATATATTTCCATGGACAATTGGATTGAAATGTTATAATGTTAGGCACATATGAAGGCTTACGATACACCTGATATTCAATTTGTCTATTGTTGTTGATTAGCAAAATGTCGAGGAACAATAATTGGCTGTTATTTTCCCATTCGGTTGTCAATTTAATGGTTGGATAAAAACTTGAGTATGATGTGAAATCTTCAAGTTCTTGTTTAATATGGCTCCAAAAGAGAAGTATATCGTCAACATATCGAATGAATAGGTCGGGGTTTTTTTATATCACAGTAGTTCCCATTGAGAAGTTTATGCTCGATGTCTTGCAGAATTACCTCCGCAAAACGTAATTCTACAAGACCAAGGAAAATAATTGCAATTCAAATACTCTTGTCAAATTATCCAGTGCATGGAAGAATGTAATAGAGCACGAAAAACATCAATCCATCCATGCTAAGCAATCAAAAATTTACCAACATAGATTAAGAACTAGACGGATACCAGATGGTGGGATCTCCAATATATGTGACACAAATGATAACTGACGAAGTATGGTTGGCTATAGTGGAACGATGGGACAGACCTTGGAGTTTATTGCAGAGTTAACAACCTTCAGAATGGCCACAATATATGCGTGCTGAAACGCGGCGGGAATGTCGACGGTGCAATAGAACGACGACAGTGTGATACCAATCTTTTATTCTTTCGCATGAATTTTATTGTGACGACTTCATTCTATTTTATGTCATCATCTTTCAAAATAGGTTTTTAACTTCTGCAAGTGTTTTTAACTTCTGTAAGCATTCTTTGAATGTTAAATTCGAAGCCTGTTTGCTATCCTTTGTGTTCAAGTCATTCCATTTCGTTTGCACCCATTCAATAGTGTACAAATTCCATATATATCTTTCACCACCTTCAAATATCTATCACCCTAATGTTCATCTCAACGTTTTTACAAAAGACGACGGAACTAAGCATGTACCGGTATTCTTGAGCAACAGACCTAGCCACGATGAACCTAACCTTGTGTTGATAAGGACGACGAACCGGAAGACCGTGGCTACTACTGACAACAAAGGAAAGCGGAGCAGTTCTCAAGTGGTAAGCACTAATACGCTTAATATGTATTTTTTAATTATAATGGTCAATTGACACACAAATAATTTTCACCGTCGGACGTTACGTATCAGCCGGTCGAACTTTCACAGAACATAACATGTGAAACAGAAATATTCAGAAACATCAAATGATTGTTTCAGATACGATATATGTTCCATGTATAATGGCACAATTCGGTTAATACCATAATGTGCAACTAGAATAATTTTTCATGTCTTCTAAATAAGTGGACATACAGGGATGCGTATTACTTTCCAAGTAAGCCATCTATTTTTATTTTTTTAACGAGTCTGGCATTATCTACGTGCCAAAGTATGTATCAGATTGTAAAGAAAGTTTCTGGGAAAAATCGTATGTGGCGAGTGTAAAGCAAGATACTGCAGGCCTATGACAACGTAAACATACCAGAGTGCTGTGCATAAAAGAATAGATCTAAAGACAGAACGTACAATGTTGGGGTGAAAATCAGTTGCAAGTGGGAACAATATGATGGTGATAATGAAGAAAGGTATAAGTGCAACATTGCTCTATGAATATTTGAATGGCATGAAAGTTATGGAAGCACTTGGAAAATTGAGAAATGCATTTAGTGAAGATATTATTGGACAAGAGTACTTGCTATGACTGGAAAAGAAAATTCGCCACTGGTGTACAGGATCTGTCTGATGCGTCCAAAAGTGGCAGACCTAGTACAGTTGAAGATGATACACTGAAACCCATGCTATTAACCAAACCGGATGGCAACACCACGGGAACTGGCAGAGGAACTGAAGACCTCCCATACGACCATAAACACCCAACTTCGGAAGTTGGGATATCCGTGTAAATTGTGCAAATGGGTACCCCGTGCTTTGTCTGACAATGCTGCTCCATTGCTGTTGCCCTGTATGAAAGAGAAGAACGGAAGGGCTTTTTGCATCGGGTGACGAAAAATGGGTCACATACGTGAATGTTTTGTGACAAAGAGCGTGGACCAAGCACAGACAACCATCCACAGAAGGTCGCTAAGCCACCCCTCCATGGACGGAAGGTAATGACGAGTTGGTTGGTTAATTAATTTTAATGGCGCAAGGGCCATGGTTGACCAAAGAGCGCCAAACAAAGGACATCAATACAAAACAAAATCAATAAAAAACGTACACAAGGTTAAAAACAGGCTGATGTGGTAAAAATGAAACATGAGAGTGAACAAATTAAAATCTAGATGAGTGTAAAAAAGTCAATTTCGTGTAAAGACGAAAACACTGCTTTCATGTCGCAGGCCTCGCCAATAATAACTTGCAGCATAGCTGCTCCTTCGTCCAACAGATGACAGTGAAAATGACGAAAACGATGAGTACAAAACTGAACACAAGTACACAAAACACGAAGGACAGTGAGACGACAGTTGCACGCCTCACACATCGGGACACTCTCGCCACACAGCAAAAAGGGGTGAGTAAAACGACAGTGCCCAATGTGGAGACGTGCAAGAACAACTTCTTCACGACGGTTCTTCCGCAAACTGGACTTCCAAAGTCCGATCTGTGGTTTGATAGAATGCAGCTTATTGCTGCCCTGCTGAGACCACAGGGACTGCCACTCGTCCAGGAGAAATGTCCGGATCAAAGGTCGAAAATCGCGGAAAGATAGTGGCAGCCGAGCTGGCGACATGGAGGAAACAGACCTGGCAGACAGATCTGCCAGCTCGTTACCCCGGATCCCAACATGGCCACGAACCCAACAGAATCGGACCAGGAAGCCATCACCCTCCAAAGTTCCAAGAAGACGACGGACATCACGGATGACAGGTGAGTCCGTGTCCTCTGGAGTAGATAAAACTTGGATGACGGACTGGGAATCAGAGCAAACCATAGCGCGACAATGCGAGCGAGACTGTATGTGGCACAAAGCGAGGTGTACCGCACGCATCTCTGCCAAAAAGACGGTGGATTCAGGCAGAAGCCTCTCAGCATGTGAGGCATCGCCACACACATAAGCGGATCCAACGACATCCCCGGAACTTGAGCCATCGGTGAACACAGGCATGAAATCCGGGTAGACAGACTGTAATTCAGCAAAGAGCTGCTGGTACACCAGAGCAGGAGTGGACGACTTTGGCGACACACAAAGAGAAAGGTCAGCCGTTGCTTGAACGGGCTGCCAAGGAGGTTGGTTAAAAAAGGTGGTCAAACCAATTTCAGACAAGTTTAGACCAGCATCGCGCACTATGGCAGACATCCGAATCCTGAACGTCAGAACACAGGAGGGGCGGTGGGAAAACAAGCGGACACAGTCCGGTTGGAAGATGGAACCATGCAGCGGATGATCAGGAAGAGATTTCAGTTTCGTGTAAAACTGAAGAGACAGCTGCTTACGACGGATGCATAACGGCGGCTCATGAGCCTCCGCATACAGGCTATGCACGGGAGAGGTACGGAAAGCACCAGTACATAGCCGCAATGCCTGGTGATGGACGAGGTCCAAAGGATGCATCCGAAGTCTAACTTTGACCGAATGAGAGAGTGGTAAATGCGAAGCACTGAGCACCTGTCAGCCCCCCAAGATGTTCGAGAGAGGACCTTCAGGATACTCAATGACTTCGTGCAAGACACCTTCAAAGACTGGATGTGAGGTCGGAAGGTGAGTGCTCGGTCAAAAGTTAGCCCAAGGAACTTGGCTTCTGACACCACAGGAATGGTGGTACCATCCAGACGGAGACTGGGGTCTGGGTGAAGGCCCCGTTTGCGGCAAAAATGCACGCTAACAGTCTTCTGGGTCGAAAAGCCAAATCCATTGTGGGAGGCCCAGGTAGAGATCTTATTAATGGCCGACTGCAGCTGCCGCTCAATAGTGCGCATGTTGACAGATGCGCAAGAGATCTGCAGATCATCCACGTACATGGAGCCACGAACCGACGGAGGAAGTAGAGTGAAAATATGATTTACACGAAGGATGAACAATGTCACAGAAAGAATGGAGCCTTGAGGGACACCCTGCTCTTGTGGGTAGAACGCAGAGAGGGTCGACCCGACGCGCACACGGAAACTCCGGTCCTGGAGAAATCCGGCGATGAAAGATGTTAAGTTTCCCCGCAATCCGCACTCGTGCAGATCACGGAGAATGCCGTATCTCCAGGTGCGGTCGTAAGCTTTCTCCATATCGAAGAACACGGAGACCATGTGCTGACGCCCGGACAAACGCCTCTCTGACAGATGTCTCAAGGCGTAGATGATGATCTGAGGTGGATCGGAATTTCCGAAATCCACTCTGATGAGGTGAAAGAAAATGACGTGATTCCAAATAAAAAACTAAACGAAAATTGATGATGCGCTCTAGAACTTTGCAGAGGCAGCTCGTCATAGCAATTGGTCGGTAGTTCAACGGGTTAGCGGGATCTTTACCAGGTTTGAGAACAGGAACGACAATGGCAGTGTGCCAAGATTCGGGAAAGTCACGCTCGTGCCAGATCCTGTTAAACAGGACCAGCAGACATTCAAGAGAGAACGGAGAAAGGTGCTTCAGCATTTCATAATGGATGTTATCCGGTCCGACAGATGTTCGGCCGGACCGATGCAGGGCAATCTTCAGTTCGACGGCAGTCAGCGGGCTGTTATAATCGGTAGCGGAAAACGGTCCAAAGGAAACCTTGGACCGTTCAAGCCGCAGCTGTACCTGCCGGAACGAAGCAGCGTAATTGCGGCTGCTGGACACCGAAGAAAATGCGGCGCCCAGACAGTCAGCAATACCCTGAGCGTCAGCAACCTGTTCCTCCACCACTCTCAAGAATGGAGATTTCCCCAGAAGGGTACTTACCCCGAATCTTGCGGATCCTGTCTCAAATGATCTTAGAGCTGGTAGTGGTGTTAATCCCGGATATGTATCGTATCCAAGATTCCCGTTGGCTACGACGACGTACCAAACGCGCGTAAGATTTGGTTCTCTTGAAAGCAAGTAGGTTCGCGTCGGTGGGGTACCGACGAAACCTACCCCAAGCCCGATGTTGGGCCTGACGAGCTGCCTTGCAAGTGGAATTCCACCAAGGTCGCGGGCAACGCGTGGCAGTTTAGTCGACGTCCTGGGGATGATAGGTTCTGCCGCTTGCACAATACAATCCGTTACCGCTGCAACAGCTTCATCGATCGTACCCGAGGTCACCATGTCTGGAGTAATGGTCGCTGAAGCCGTGAATGAGTCCCACTTGGCTCGATTGATAGCCCATCTAGCAGGGCGAGTAGGATGACGGTACCCGTCACCAGCTACACGGAGAAAGATGGGAAAGTGATGACTGCCAAGGGGATCATCAGACACGCTCAGGACCAGTCAGGATATAACGATGGCGAACTCAAGGACAGATCAATGGCCGAGTACGAGCGGGTGGGTTCATGAAAGTAAGTGACTGCCCCGGTGTTGTGGAGACAGAGGGACGTGTTGGAAGAAGGGACTCAACAACACGGCCCCTGGAGTCACGAGTGGCAGAACCCCACAACGGATTGTGTGCATTGAAATCTCCTAAGATGAAGAAAGGAGGCGGCAGCTGGTCAACTAAATCTTCCAGATCCGAAAGGCTTACAGCTTCAGTTGGTGGTATGTAGATGGAACACACCGTGAGCAGAGTGTTCACAGATAGTCGCACTGCCACCGCCTGCAAAGTCGTCCAAAGGGCAACCGCAGTGACAGGGACACCATGAGGAACAACGACGGCCACTCCTCCGCAGGCAATTACGCCGTCCTGGTGATCTTTGCGGAAAAAGAATGTCTCCGCAGCGAAGGAGTGTCCGTCGTGCGAAGCTTTGTCTCCTGGAGACACACGCACACAGGTGTGTGCGAAGACAGTAAGCCTTTTAAATCGTCAATGCGTGAACGCAGACCTCGGCAATTCCACTGAATGAGCGTGGCCATAATGAAAAATGAAACAAAAGAATGAAAACAGACGACTAGAAAGTCTCCATGTCGTCCGTCACCTCCAATCCATCGTGCAGTGCCCTGGACCTGGGTCCCTGTGATGGCAGAAGATGGTTTCGGCAGAGAGGATGGTTTGGGCGGCGATGTTGATGTCGCCTTGGATGCAATGCGGCGAGACTTCAGTGCTTCCAGCCCAGCAGCGACGATGTCCTCAAAATCATAAGGACACTGCGCCGGGATGGTCACCTCCATCTGGACCGCAACGGTAGCCTTCTGCACCACAACCGAGGCATAGGAGCGCCAACCGGGTGGAAGAGGAGCTATCCGCCGCCTGGCCTCAGGGTATGACAGATGCTCAGTGGTTTTCAGGCATTGGATAGCCTGCTCCTCGATCCACTTGGGACACTGCTTAGAAGATGCAGAGTGGAAACCCTCACAATTCACACAATGATCCGACTCAGCGGGAGCAGTCCGCCAAAGAGTGTTCAGTGGAACCACAGCGCCCACACTTTGCGACATTACGGCAAGACTGCTGGGAGTGACCGTAATGCTGGCACTTGAAGCATCTCAAGGGGTTCGGTACGTATGGCCGAACATCTAGACGCAAGTACCCCGCCTTGATGGAAGTTGGCAGGGTAGGTGAGTCAAAGGTCAGGACGATGTTCCGGGAGGGAATAGACTTCCCATCCCGCCTGAAAAGAATACGCCGAACCCCAGTGACATGTTGGTCCCCAAGTTCTTCCAACAATTCCTCTTCACTGCACTCGAGCAGGTCGCGGGAGTTAATGACACTGCGAGAGGAATTGGGGTACCCATGGGGCGAGATCTGTACAGGAATGTCCAGCAGAACGGTCGTCCCCGGCAAGGTGGCACTGTGACGTGGATGAGATGTCTCCACAAGAAGATCCCCTGACGGGAGCTTCTTAACTCTTTGGTGAGCCCGCAACGGCCTGAAGAGCCTTATTAATCCAAAAAGGACTCTTCAAACTGAGAGACTGAGCAGGATCAACTGAATGAATGAGAAGAAACAGAGCATTGCAGTCCGTAGTTAGTTGTTTCTTAGTGGAGGAGGGTGTCCCGTCCTCCACACGGCGCTTCAGATTTACAGCATGGGAAACACTTTGTGTTGCCATGAGGGAGATAAAAAGATTCATCTGCCAACCTCCCCACCCACTACCGAGCCCAATGAGGGAGAGCCGGAGGTTCGCAAGCCCGAGAAGACGCAGGACACGGCTCTAGGGATAGTCAGCGGATATAGCAAGTTTGTTGGGCAGACACACGCTCGGCGTGCACCCAGACTTTCCCGTGCCCGGAGAACACCCCTTTGGCATGCCCACCCTACCCCCAAACTCACCCAGCCGAACAGAACGACAAGCCGCTAGAAGTCTGGATGCCACTTGGCCACAGACTTCCTGACTAGGAGTGGGTTAGCTCCCAGCCTCCCGTTTAGGGTGAAGCAGAGGGCAAAGAGGAGTGTTGGCATCTGGAGACACTACAACCCGGCCCCCAAATACCTCAGCCTCCAGCATCCTCATTTCCACCTGTACGGGTCACCGCACACGGCAAACATGCAGGTAGGTCTAAGCTAACCAGCTCCGGAAAAAAAGAAAATGTAACATAAAAGAGAAAAGACAGTGAAGGGAACGAGGAACAAAACCCGGAGCTGGCGCCTCATCACAACCTCAGCAGCCTACAACTGAGGCGGGTTCATGTCAATAAATAAACTAAAGACGAAAAAGCAAAATGATAAGAGAAAATCGGCTCGGGCCGTGGGGACGCTATCCCCCATCAGCTGGATGAACAGCCGTCCCTTCGGTTATGTAATCGTTAAAGCCGCAGAGGCAAGAGAAACCGTCACAAGGTTAGCTCGTGCCGTGGGGGCGCCGCTCCCCAAATAACTGGAAAACCAGTTATCCCCGTGCGGGGAATGACGAGTTGCTGGTGGGATTGTCGCGGTGTAATTCCCTATGAATTCTTAGAATGCAACACCATCACAGCAGATGCTTACATCCAATAGTTGGACAGTCTCTATCCTGCCTTGAAAGAAAAGCGCCCAGCACTGATTAATCCCCATGGAGTTTTTTTTCAACAAGATAATGCTCGTCCACATGTCGCTTTACGGACCCAGCAAAAATTGCACAAGCTGTAATGGGAAATGTTGTCACACCCGCTTTATTACCCAGACCCTACCTTATCCGACTTTCATCTCTTCCGGCCTTTGTCAACTTTTCTTGCCAAGAAAAACTTCGTGAATGATGACGATATGAAGCATTGCATGGATGATTTCTTCAACTCCTGCTCACCAGACTTCTATCGCAATGGGATATTTCAACTCGTAGATCGATGGAACAAGATCATCAGTTCCAATGGGAACTACCTGGACAGTTAGGCTAAGTGTCTTGTACAATTTTTAAGCTTGAAATACGCACTTCTCTACTTTCCGAATACTTTCTTTAAAACCTGATATAAGGTTAATTAATGCTATGATAATGTAGAAAGTGTGCCTAACAAGATTATAAAATTATGCATTCATTTTAATTGTCTTTCAGAATCAGTGTGGTTTTATTTAGTTCAGGATTCCCACTCTTTTTTATCCCACAAAAGATGTGCACTTGTTAAGAACTTTAAAGCACGCGAAAAATTTTAAGGACTACCAATTGCATATGCAACAATGGTATATGCACAAATACACTATTACATCACTTAACTACGCAAATTGAAGTATGCTGATGAAAACATTTTTCGATATAATTAAGTTTGTGGATCACATAAATCAGAATGCATGCAATTTAAAAGACAATTCTGTTGGTCAAATTAGTTTTCCTACCTGAGAGAATAATCATATATGGCAATAAAGAGTATGTGAATTGTAAAACTGTAGTTAAAGTTATGAGCTTAAGATTTGAATTTTGCACATAATCACTTCATGATTTATTTAAACTGCAAAACCAAAGTCAAAAATTACATGTTCAAGTTTTCAATTTTACACTTTTCTCATGGTACTACCAAATAATTGTTATTTGCATGTACAAAAAGGGAGAAACACAAAAAATATCAGTATCAAGATATGGTGATGGGACCTGTGGGGTGAAATCTGCTGGATGTATTTAATTTAGCCAATGGACCTTCACTTTCTTTCAGCAAATTACCTATCTCACACTGCCCTGTGCTCTCCCATTGGTTTTCAGCTGATGTCATCATCAACACAGCCAAACAAGCAGCAGAAATTACAGGCACTATATCATAACTTCCGGATTTTGTGCAGCCAGTTAATAAAAATTAGCACTTTTTGCCATTTTTTGAAAAAAAAAAAAAAGAAAAAAAAAAGACTTCTAAGCGCTTTGATAAAAGAAGCATTTGTTAAAGTCTTAATTGTGAGAACTCTGTATTTCTTATTAAAGGTATTTTTTTTTTTTTTTCATATCGCATTAGTAAGTACTTTTTGCAATACACAGCATGTACTGTAACCCAGAAATAACACAGAACTCTTTTAAGGGCGCCTTTCTTTCATGGGGGAAAAATTAATGCCCCTAAAGATGAGGTTTTACTGTAATAGAAAGCATAAATAAATAAAAATTAAAACAGAGAATGTGACAAACTCAATATCTGAAAACATATCAATAACAATAGTCAACTGTGCATATATCCAGAAGTGATTACAACATATCAATAAGCGTTGAAAATGAATATGAACACATAGACAAATACAAATGGTAGAGAGCATGGCAAATTTGAAAGACAATTTAAATTGCAATCTCAAAAACTAAACAGTTGAAAATTTGCAAGTTAAAATGCAATATTGAAATAATTCAACTAAAGAATTACTATATTTTTATAATCTCAAAGTTCGAGTCTCTCAGACACTTGCGTTTCAACTTAAACACAATCCATAAGCAGTGGTAAAATTTTGAGAAAAAAAAAAATACAAAACAAACTCATTGGTTCTGCAGTGTATATCAGAAGTTGATGGTTTGCACCCATTTTTACTTGTTTGCAAATATTAATACATTTAAATATGCCCACTGTATTAGTTTTATTGCCCTTCTTTAAAACTGGGTACAGTGTATCACAGACATTAATTTCATTCAAATTAACTAAATAACACAATAAAAGTATTATAACACATTTTCATACTGATTACAATTTGTATGCCAACTAATGAACAAGTAAGTTACAATTAATTTCAGTTAGTATTTGGATGTGTATAAAATTTAGTAGCATTTTTTTTTTTTTTTTTTTTTTGCCTGATTGGATCCATAGAGAAAATGCCAGATGTGGATCGAAAGTTGTGCAATGTCTGGGGTATCTAAGTAATACCCTCATCAAGTCTGAGACAGGTTCAGTGTTCAATTTGATTTGCCATTTTTTTTTTTATTTTCTTTCATATTTCTGAACACTATTATTAACACAACAATCAAACATATCTGAATTGCCCATATTTACTGTTTCTCGTGCAATATTAATCACATCAGAAAACTTGAAAATTACATAGCCCTGGATCAGGAACCGAACCAGCATCTCTCAATTTCTGTTCAAGCATGGTATCCATTACAATATCTAGAACAAATAAGCCCCAAGTATCTGAGTGTTAAGTAACAAAATATATTTTTTTTTTGATTGGAGGTTTAACGACCACCGTGAGCAACTCAATGGGCTATAAGCAGTCGCCCGTCCCTAATTTAGGGTCACTGGTTCCAGGGAAGGGAGAGAGCCAGTGCCGTAAGACAAACACAACATCCATGCCTCACCGGGATTCGAACCCGGACCCCTTTCGGACGAATGATCAGAGGCCATCGCTTAGACCACTGTGCCACCGGGGCAGCATCAGAATATTCTCTGACCACTTGCTAGTCGAAGCAAATTCAGCTTCCATGCAGCATTAAGTACATTAAAGTAAACACTCAGATACTTGTGACTTTGTCATCCTGGGTGGTCTAATGTATAATATGCTTAAACACAAAGCAAGAGATGCAGGTTCGATTCCTGCTCCGGGGCAACATAATTTTAAAGTTTTCTGATGAGATTAATGTTACGTGAGAAACCGTAAATACATACAATTCAGATATGTCTGATTGCTGTGTTAATAATAGTGACGTAAGCACACCGGACAAAAAATTAGTCACTCCTGTCAGAACTTACCTAATAACAGGTGACAGTGCCTCTTGCCTTGATAACAACATGAATCCGATGTGGTAGAGACTCCAAGAGGTTGTGGATGTATTGAAAATCGATTTGCAACCACTCATGCGTCAATTGGTCTTGAAGTTCCGCCAGAGTGCGTGAGTGTTTATTCCAACGTTTCACCTTCTGTTCCAAATGATCCCACAGACTTTCAATAGGATTTAAATCTGGGGATTTGGCTGGCCAGTGGAGGCGAGACAGTGATATTGATTGTTCACCGTGCCACTCAGACACAGTTTTAGCCATGTGCACACGGCAATTGTCTTCTTTGAAGACAGGAGTGGCAATGAGATGATGCTCTTGGAGATTTAGGGCAAAGGATAACACTTCATCATTCAGAATGCGGAGGTATGCATGCTGGTTCAAATTCATTGCCACTGCAACGAGAGGACCCATTTTGTGGCAGGAAAAACATCCCCAAAGCATCACAAAACCACCCTTGAACGCCTTTGACACAGTCAGGATTAAAAGGCTTCATAGGGCCTGCGACGCACTCATCGTCTCCCATCAGTGGAGTACAAACAAAAACGAGACTCATCAGACAAAATTACATATTTCCAATCCTCTACACTAAAGTTTTAGTGCCTCTGAGCCAGGGCCCGACTTATGTCAGTTGAGGCCCTGTGCACGTCCTGTCTGGGGCCCCCTTGATTAAAATTTTCAGTCAAACAGTCAAAAAGAATATTTACTGGTAAATATTTTTCTTGCAAACTGTTTTTCTAGCAGTAAAAACAAGAAAACACATCCCACATGCTCGTCAACTTTACAGCCAATGTGGCATGTAATAAACGAGGAGATGAGGATTCACACCGATTGTACTTCCTCGCACCTGCAGAGCTTACAGCTGTAACATTAATTACTCTGAAATTCTCTTTTTGTTTTATAGTATAACAAATAACTATCCTCCCAGAGATATAATTTAAAACACCTAGTTTACTTTAAATTTAGTGGAAACGATGGACCCATGGTAGTTTAACCTGTAAGAAGCATTTCCTCACAAAGTCTTACAGCTGACCACACACATTGTAAGAAATTATTGCAACACTCCATGTAGATTATTACAACAGTCTTTAAATAAAGTAGTGGCAATTAAACTGTTTTTGCATTTTTATTTATGTAAAAATAAACCCCACATAATTATGAATATTGATTCACAATTTTTGTTTTCACAAGACTAATATTATTAATAAAAATATTTTTGGTAAATTATACATGTTTGCTGAAATGCTTTTCATAAATACTATACCATATTGCTCCAAATTTAGGTTGTTCCTATTGCATTTTGATTGTTACAAATAAGGGTCAGATTAAGATGTTACACTGGCCGATCACAGCGCAGCACAATGCTCGAGCTTTATTATATGAAATAGTAATAATTTGGTTTAAAAAATCTCATCCGAAATTTTGAAACCAAACCATATAGCAATTTCGTGCTATAACGAAAAATATATTTCTTTGAATAAAAGCTCATGTTGAGAAATGGCTTCCTAGTTTCTTAATTCAATTACTAATCTAAAACAACTATTATGGGAATTTTACTAGGAATTTTTTTTATTTAAATTGCAAATTTTCAGAGAAAACTCTTCTCCTTCTTCAGGCTGTCTTTTTGTTGTCACTTATTCCTGTCACTATTGCGGTTACGGTTAACCTTGAAGGTTTAGGTTATTTTTCATCAAATCCTGCCAGATGTTAGGCAGGGGAAAATCCTTTGCAGTCATTGATGATGGAATTTTGATTTGTTCACTATTGAACTTCAAAAAGAAAGAAGAATAAACTTCTTAGATATTACTATCTATTATGAATATGAAAAATTCCTCACTAGTTGGTATAAAAAACCAATGAATACTAATAGACTATTGGATTTCAATTCCTATCATCCAGTTTCTATTAAGAAAAATGCAGCAACTCAGTTTTTAGAAAAAAATAATAAAAAAGTTTCTACAGCAGATTAGAAAGAAGCCCATAAAGAAGAACTTAGTCATGCTTGCAGAAAATAACTATCCTAAAGAAGAAATAGAGAAGCTTCTGAATTTTAATGGTACGAAGAACCTGCAAAAGCAACAAGTAAAATTCACTAAAAAATTTCTTATCACAAAGGTTTATTTGAGTCTTTAAAGAGAATTAGTAAGAAGTAGAATATTAGGCTAGCTCCAAGTTTAGAGAACAAAGTTAAAAAATTTTTCCCTAAAATAGTTCAGAGAAAAGAAGATATTTTAAAAATGCAAGGAGTAGTCTATGAAGTAAAATGTAGTTGTGGACTATCTTACATAGGTGAAACAGGTCGCAGACTAGAAACTCGTATAGCAGAGCATAAAGCTGCTATAAAAAATTGCTCCAACAAGACTGGTTTAGATAGGCATGTTAGAGAAACTAGTCACAGCATGGATTGGAATTCCCTTAAAGTCATCAGTTTCAAAAGCAATTTTCAAAAAGAAAGCTGAAAGAAGGAATAGAGATTGAGAAAAATCAAAATTCCATCATCAATGACTGCAAAGGATTCCCCTGCCTAACATCTGGCAGGATTTGATGAAAAATAACCTAAACCTTCAAGGTTAACCGTAACCGCGATAGTGACAGGAATAAGTGACAACAAAAAGACAGCCTGAAGAAGAAGAGTTTTCTCCGAAAATTTGCAATTTAAATAAAAAAATTTCCTAGTAAAATTCCCATAATAGTTGTTTTAGATTAGTAATTGAAAAATATATTTTGGTTCTGAAAATTTTTTATTATTAAGGTAGTTTGGAGGCCCCTCCAAATTCTGAGGCCCTGTTCACGTACACGCGGTGCACGTGCAGAAATCAGGCCCTGCTCTGAGCCCATTGATAACGTGCGACTTTGTGACTTGTAGTTAGAAGAGGCCTTTTCCATGGTACTCTGCTCCAGACGTCCATCGCATGCAGTTCTTGCGGCAATGTCCTATCGTAAATTGGTTGGAGTGGACTTTCATTGACTGTTTGGAGAAATTGTTGTCTGGTTTGAAAGCAAATTGCGGTTACTAGACATGAAACATGGCGACAGTCCCTATTGGTGAGAAACGTTTTCTGGGTACAGTTACGTCACCAATTTTCAGTTGACTGTGAGCTACACCACTGTTTTGTAGACTCGCTGGACAGTATGCTTCGACACACCAACAAATTGGGTGACTTCATTCACTTTGGGTCCATGGGCATGGCCAAACACGATGGCTCGTTTTTGCCTTCAGTAACATCTGCCTTACGACCCACAGTGCAGACTAAATTCAACACACACGTTGCTCTTAACCACTGCACAGGACAGAAATGATTCTGTAGACCACGTCAGTGCTATCTATCTCCCAACAATGCTATCACGGAGCCCTCTGTGCAACTGGTAACTTCCTACTGTCATTTCTGTTAAGGGTAACTAATTGAACTGCACTCAACTTCTGTACTACCTGTTTGAATTAGGATTTTCTGAAATATGTCATTATTATATCAGTGTTCTGATTTCTTTTCAAAGTTTCCAAGATTTCCA
Source organism: Macrothele yani (assembly GCA_039090855.1). NCBI lineage: Eukaryota > Metazoa > Arthropoda > Arachnida > Araneae > Macrothelidae > Macrothele > Macrothele yani. Next base: position 169,696,823 of record CM076990.1, read on the forward strand.
GGGCACTTACAAACCATGCTTTGCATATTTAACATTTCAATAAGTTGAATGCAGTATGTATGCATGCATAATACAGTAGTTTCCGGTTAATTTGGCCATTGGTTAATCAGGGCAGCCATTTATTTGGGATAATTTTTGAAGAACATGCCAAATTAGCTCTTTGGGATAAAGCTTCACATAATTGAGGCAGCCACTTATTTGAGCCAAAGTGTTCCAAGCCCCGACATTTCCCAATTTACAGGAGAATCTACTGTACTTGACACAAAAGCCGTTCCATAAAAACTGAGGGAATTTTTTTTAGTTGGCAACAGTGCAAAGGGGGGAAATAACCACGCAGATGACTAACTGAATTAAGGAAGTATCTATGGCAACAGTTATTCGACATGGCAGATGATTCTGGTTTTGTTATTGTGCAGTTATTTAAGGTACGTCTGCATTTTGCCATACAGCTATGGAGGTGAGTGATTCAGAGTTAAGAAGTAAAATGCATTGTGCGATACAATTTTGCTATTGTTTGGGTAAAACAGCTCCTGAAACAGTTGATTTAATGAAAAAGCTTACGAAGACAAATGTTTGGGTGAGTCAACAATTTTTAGATGCCACCATAATTTCAAAAAAGGGCGTTTGTCGGCAGAACTCGCTCCTACACCTGGTCGACCCGACAGTTTTGTTACGGAGCGTATTGTTAACACTGTTTGGGCAATCCTGCAAGAAGATCGACGAATGACGTGTGAAGACATAGCAGCATTAACTAATATTTCAAAAAAGGCAACATTCTATGCAACAAATTACTGCTGCGTCGTGTGTGCTCCAGATGGGTACCTCGTCATCTGACGAGAGAGAACAATTGCTAGCCAGAGTTCAGGTGTGTCATTAGTGGAAACAAATGATTGCAGATGATCCAAACTTTCTAAACATAGTAATAACTGCCGATAAAACATGGGTCCACTATTTCACCTCCTCACGAAGCGCACAACAAGTGTCTGAAAACACACAGGCTTGTCTCCTCCAAAAAAAGTCAACCAAACCAAATCAGCTGGGAAGGTGATGATGATAATTTTCTTCGATCATAAAGGTGTAGTCTACCAGCATGCCGTTCCTCCACAAATCACTGTCAATGCTGAGTATTACATTTCAGTCTTGAAGCGTCTGCGACGACACATATCGATTAAGTGACCAAAACTGGTGGGCAAGTGGACCCTACACCCTGATAATGCCCGCCCACATGTGGCTGCTTGTGCTCAACATTTTTTTACGAAATGCAGTATTGAAATCGTGCCACAGCCTGCCTACAGTCCTGACTTTGCCCTACGCGATATCTGGTTGTTTCCAACAATGAAGGAGAAGTTCCGTGGTGCAACATTCAACACAGATGTTGACGTTATTCAAGTTGTACAAAGCAACTTCCACAAAATGCCTTCGCCACATGCAGCTTTGAAAAGTGGACTGAACAATGGGACCTTTGCATATCATCTGAGGGAAAATACTTTGAGGAAGAATAACATATATTTTGCTGTACCTATATTTCTTCATTTTGTGTGATTTTCTCTCAGTTTTATGGAACAGCCGTTGTACATAATATAATCATAACACACACATACGTGATACTAAGCTGTTTTCCTAGTTTGGGAGAGTAGCTCCTCAAAACAAATTCATGTGCCAAAACAAAGTGATTCATGATGTTAATTTAACTCCCAGCTAATGCAGAGCTGCCAACTCTGAATGGCTGAAAATCTGTAGAATTTTGACGCAGGGAAAAACTTGCGACGTTTTCAATAATCGTAAAGTTTACACAATAATTTAAAAAAAAGGATAATTAAAATTTTACTTTAACATCTCTTACCTTATGGACATATTTTAACTCTTGTTTACAAATGCTGTTGAACAAGATTTTGCTTTTACAAGAAATTTTTCATCAAATACAGTTTCATAACATCTTGTACTTTGTCTAAATTTTGTTATTAAAAGTTTTTCTAAAGTTTCATTAGACATTGAAGCCCAGAAATCAGTCCTTATTTTCCTCACATGACTAAAAACTCGTTCACACTCTGCATTACTGTGGGGAATTGTGAGGATTGACAACATAAACTGTGAAAGTTTTTTTAAATTTTGGCTGACCGACTTCATTTCTGATCTGGGCAACTTTGTCCCACTGGACATCAATGCGATCGCCTTTCATTATGTTTTCAGGAACTTCATAAATCTGAAATTCACTGAATTCTGCCTGTAATGCATTCATAGCATCATCCACTCTTTCATTGTCATTCATAAATAGGAAAACAGGAAAGTTATCAGAAAATAATTTTAAGCTGGAAAAAGAAGTTTTCACTTTCTGAAAGCTGTGCAACCCCAGCATGCAGAAGCACCTCAGAATTATAAGGAAATGTATTATGCATGTAATCACAAGCTGTAGTTTAATATTTCCTCACATGTGAATAAAATGCACTCTTTTCATCTGGCTTCAAGTCAGAAACAAATTTGGGAAGTTGTATGTCCAATTAGCGATTCCAAATCATCCTTCTGATTTTTAAGTTCATGATAGTTAGCTTTAAGATATGTTTCAGATGATTTCATAATAGAAGGTTTAATGAACTTCACCAGCATTTCTTTAAATAAATGAAGAAGTAGTGACCTTAAGTGAATATGCAGTGTTGCAGACTGGAGAATCACATTTGTTTTTTTCAAAAACTGGCACTATGTATGAAAGAAACATACAGAAAGCCTTGTTAATGTTTGTTAAGAAATAAAATAATCTTTCATCCCGTGAAATTGGGTTGTTGACCCGATTCTGCTTCTTAGTATTTTTGTGCTGAATAATGTCTGATTTTCTTTTAAGATTCTGCAAAGTCTTTTTACATTTAAGTTTTTCCTTACAAATTTCCTGAGAAGTTACAGGTCTCTCAGTATTTCCACTAGGTCATCTGGCATATTTTGTGACCTTTCCATGGTAGGGATTGAATAAAATGACAATGAAGAAAGTTCATTTTTTTTTTTTCATTGCTTTTTTAAAAAAACTTGCTAAAGGCTCCCACTGGTCAAGAACTCTTTCAACACACTTTCCAACAGATAGCCAGTGTGTACTAACATGCTTAACACATTCGCTGCCGCCGTACTATACATATCAGGGGCAAACATGCGGTGCTGGTATGAAACCCGTGCAAATCTCCCACGGCACCACAAGGCGTCACGCAGCACCACGATTGAGCTTTTATGCATTTGGACCAACCAGCCGTGTGTTCGCATCTCATAGCTTTGCATGACTTAGCAGTTCTAAAATACGAGAAAATGTATCCATAATTGATATTCGTAATTATAATTCTGCCAGCAATTAAATATTATTCCGATACTGAAGTAGACATTTACTGGATACATATTTCAAATATTGTTGCATATAAAACAAGAGAAATAATACTTACGAATGCCAAAGAATTCCATAAATAGGGCCATGATGCATAACTAGATAAATGCAAAATCCATACATTTTGATTTGGGTAAGGTAAAAAATCCCACACACGAAAACATGCAGTTCGACTTGGAACATACTTTTTTTTAGCAAAATAGGAAGACAAAATATTTACATCTTATCTACGATGATATAATTTGAAGCATGGCTGAAAGTACAGTGCAGGATTTTCTGGGCACTGGGCGCAGTAATAAAGACTGTCCTTGTGAATCCCTTTGGCCGAGCACATTTTGCATCGTCTCCTCAAAAAACGTCCCTTTTTGTTTTGTTTTGACTGGAAGATGACCACATACTTTTAATGATTTAGATATCTTCGCTAGGGAAGTTGATGGCTCTTAATTCAAATGTTGACGTACAATGGATTGCCTAAAATTGTAGAGGCTTATCTTTTCCCCTGAGAATTTATTATACAAGTTGTGGGAAGTGATTATTATCATATGAAATATATGTATTCCTAGCTTCTTGTACCATCTTATGGTTTTCCTTTCACAAGGATAGTATGCTTGCATTTGATCTTGACGATCTACCCCTGACAAATTTATTATAGTTGAAAAATAGCACTATTCAGCCTTTGGGTTTTCTTTTATCTGTCCCCTTTTGTTTACAGTTTGAACAAAATTGTCCCCAAACTCCATGGTAATGAAGAGAACATCCCTTTTTTTATCTTTCCATTTGCACACTGCAACAGCATTAGAATATTGGCATTTCCGTTCCCCCTTCAAAAGTTATAGCTTTCATGACATCCTTAGGAAGATCTCGTCGGTTGTCCCAGTGCAATAAGTGTCACTGTTCAACAACTGCAATGCAAGATTGTAACTATTATAAAGATTATCCATATAAATAGCATGACCAACATTTAGCTTACCTTCCATCAATTTTAAAACTACTTTAGCAGCATGACCTTTCTTCACCTCACCCCCACCCACCCACCCCCTCCAGGGAGTCCAGTTGCTTTGTGTAAACCAAAGTTCTTAGAATCATATCATTTGGTTCCGTTGGCATATAAAGTTTCACTCCATATTTATGACGTTTTCCTTCCATGTACTGTTTGACAATCAAACGACCTCTCCATAAAACCATTGATTCATCAATCGTAAGTTCTTTTCCAGGATAGTATATGCTCTCTATGGTATCATTAAATAAATCCAGTAAAGGCATTATTTTTGCAAGACGGTTGGTTGTAATCACTTCGCCAGGTTGAGGATTTCTTGCAAAATGAAGGTACCACATGATCAGAAGGAGACGATTCCTGTTCATATTTGAAGAAAAGCAGTCCATTTTGAATAATGGATCTATTTTCCAGTAATCTTTGAGATCCATATGAAACAGAAGGCCAGAAAAATTTTCATCTCATCTACCGACACATCGTTCATTTATTTGTGAACCTTCAGTAACTCCCGAGATAAAAACTTCTACAGCATATGCATTACTTTCCCTAACTAATAGATCATAAAATTCCTTATTTGTAAAAAGATAAAAAAAATCGATTGGCTCAGTACCTATCATATTAATTTTCAGTCCTGGTACACAAGTGAACGGAATTCTTCTCATGATGTCGGGACCATCACACCAATGTGCAGCCAAAATCTGTTGAGGCGGAGTATGAGAAAGAACACGGCATTCTTCATTTTCACTTTAGCTGCTGATTGTACTACAGCTAGTAAAAGAATACGTTTCTGTACTTGACGACAGATTAATTATCGGCATCATCTCCTATTTTCATGGAAGAATGTGCCCGCCGCTGAACTTTTGGTTGAGAGGGACAGGCGATAGCGTGTCCGAATACATCCATTATTTCCGCAAAACTAAGTATTGAAGTGAATATGGGTTAGAGATGAGTGTTATTTCATTACCTGTGATTTGATCACGGTTATTGAAAAATCACAGCTAGCGCCTGCTACTGAAAACCGTGAGTAACAGTGATCGTCCAATAAACATTCCTCAGTCTGTCATTGCTACCCATCATGCTCTTCGTGATTTCTCACAGCTCCGTCTCAACTGTTACTGAGGGAATTCTGCTCTGGTAGCTGTTAGTTGTTACTCATTATCTGCTGTTGCGATTTGGCAACTGCCTGCTCTTCGTGATTTTTTCCCAGCGTCGTTTGTGAGCTCACCGTTATGTTGTTCTCTCAGTGAGTGAGGTTTTATTTATTTTTTAATTCGGAGAAAATAGTGAATTGTGAACGTTACTTAGTAAATTTTTAGTAGCTTCATCCATTTCAAGGCTGAAAAAAATGCTGCCTCGTTTCTTTCAAAGTTGTAACATACCATGTTAGGTATAAAAGAACAGTGTATTTTTTATAATAATTCAAAATTTAACTAACTGCAAAAAAGGTATAAAAGAATTACGCATAATTCAACCAAAAAAAGCCATAAAAATTACAGCAAAATATCACGATTAGCGCAGAATTACGTATAAAAGTTTAAAACATATAACTCATGATCCGCTGCATATGACCGCAACACACACACTCCCACCGTTCTTCTACATGATTCTACTATTAGTTACTTTACCGGTACACAGAAGTGAAGGAACAGGTCCTAAACTGTGATTCCAATCACGGTTAAAAATCACCGTTACTTTTGAGAGCAGTCACAGTTAGCGCCGTGGTCACCAAGTAGCAGTTAAGCTCATCTCTAATATGGGTTTCTTTGAAATCCCTTTAGCCTCCTCAACAAGACTCCCTGTGACATATAAACTCTAAGTAGCAAATGCTTTTTCATTGCCACTCAAGCATATATTTATTGATAATTTCCTTCACCGCAAAACCAGTGACGTTCAAATGAAAATAAAGATTGCAGTCAAAAGCGTGCGCTGTGTTAAGTCTATGGGAAGTCAACTTACTTTCTCTTCCCTAAACCATGTGGGAAAAAATCCGCTATCCCAAAACCGCGGTCACTTTTAAGACAGTTGGAGATTCATTTTCAGTGCCAGTAACAAAATAGATAACTCTCTTCAAGTGCTGAAGGTTTTAGGAAGCGAAATATGAAGCCATAATTACGACGCCGTTTGGCGGCATCTGGGCTAAGTATTGTATGACGCCGTTCGGCGTCGCGGTGCAGTGAAAGTGTTAAGCACCTGTTTAATGCCAGTCTCATGAAACTCCTGTAAAACTTTGAGCCTGTCTTTCGTTTTTTGAACTCTTTTGCAAATAATTATAAATATCGACAAAAACCTCATCAATTTTAAAAGGCAAACATGCTCAGGGATCATAGCATACTTCTGGAAAATTTTAGGTAGGAATTTTAGGACTTTTTAGAAAAATTTTAGGAGTGTATTTCAATAAAAACTAGATATATATTTGTATACATCTAGTAAAACAACTTTGTATACATTGTAAAGAGTTTGCTTCACACCCTTCAACCATATATACTGATAGACTGTGCATGACATCAAAAGTTCTGGCTCCAACATAAAATCACATAACAGTCAAAAAGATGGGTTACACCTGCTGTGCTTATGGTTGCTCTGAGCGATATAGTAAAGAAAGTTCTATGATTTTTCATGGGTAAGAAACAAATTAAATATCTAAGTCAATAAAGTTCAATTACTTAACCAGAAACTTGCAGCTATTGATATAAAAATATAGTAACTTTAGAAAAAAATGGAATGCATGTTCCAAATTCTTCGCAAATGTTCATCACATTATAAATCACAAAATGTAAACAACCCGATCATGCATGTATATAACAACCCGATCATGCATGTATATAACAACCCGATCATGCATGTAATTTACCTGAAGAGTTTTCATTATATATGAGGCGCATTCACATAATACACCGAAAACACTGAAGTTCTGCAGTGTAAATTAGTAATCATAACAGCATTTTTACACGAAATTTGGAGGCTGATGATGACGTGCCCAATGTTTGAGCCATGGCGGCTTTGATGCAGCTATTGCCAATGCGCAGTCCATTAGTATATATGGTCGAAGTTCACACCCAAATTTTTTGCATAACGTCTAATGTCTAAAGTTTAAGTATGATTTACTTCTAATGTTCAGTTCTTATCTTTTCACGTGTTATTATCATATTCAAGTATATTTACCACATTCAAGTTTCACTTTGAACATTAATATGCTGTTGAACCAGAAGCAATTCACGATTTCCACAGTAAAGTTTTCAGGTTTCACATTAAATTATAATATCCTAAAAAGATAATTGAAAACCAAGAACTATGTACAATTGTTCACTGAATTACTTTTTCATATTATTGTTTTAACCTTTTCCTGATTAGCCTATCTTTTTCTGCTTCCACCACAACTAATTTACTTTCAGTTTTCTTTATTTCAGCTGAACCTTGTATGATCAAGTTAGAGGCAACTGCTATTTCAACAGTATTTTGTTTTTCTACAGCTTTTCTCATTCTTTCTGTTCCCTCTTGAATTACTGCTAGGGAGGCTTCTTCATCTTTTTTAAGCCTATTTATTTCTGCATCATTTTCTTTTATTTTGTCATCAAACTCAGCTTTTCTTTTTTTCTCTAGCTGCTTTTCCTTATTTTCCCTCTCTTTCTGCTTCCTTTCTTTTACCTTTTTTGATTCTTCTTCCTTCAGCTTATCAACATACTCTTTATAAAATTTATGTGAATCACGAACACTATTTAACAAATTTCTTGTTATGGGAACTTTACTTACACATCCATAGTGTTTAATAGCCCCTTTAACTATTCTTAATGATGTTATAGTTGAGTCTTTTAAGTTAGCCTTGTCCTTCCTTAACAGAGCAGTGTTAACCGAAAATCCCCTTTCTGCATCAGCATTACCATGAGGTAAAACTAAAATTGACTTGATGAGTTTAGCAAGATTTGAGTATTTTTCTTTTCCGCTAGAGTCTTTAATACTAAATATATTACGCCAGTAATGATCAATCCGCACTGGAATATGCCCTTCCTCTGAGAATTTCACTAGTTCATCTAGAGTTGGTTTATCACAATTTAAAAGTTTCCACTCTTCTCTTACTCTATCAATTTGTTCCTCAGAAAGATGCAAAACACTTGAAATTCTGGTTATTTCTGAAAGTCCTTCAGTGACTGAAAGTTGAGTTGACTCTTTCTTTGGTTTTTTTACCTTTAAAACTTCTAACTCTCTTAGCTTTTGATTGCAGAATGGCAAATTTGACTTTAAATATTTTGTGGTTGCAATTAGTGATGATCTTACATCTAAGAGAAATAATTTCTGCCTGGTCTCCTGAACATTCCTGAGGAGATTTTTTGTCTTCATACCAACTTCTAACTCCCCTAGTTTTTTCCATGAATTTTTGTTTTCAAAATCTACATTCTTTAGGTCTTCTCCAAATTTCCCTGCAATAACATCATCTTGGATAAACTGAGCCATAACATTCCTCATTAAAGTATTTAAATCAGAATATAACTGGTGTATTTTTGGTTCTTCACTCTGATAACATAATGAAAACTTTTCAAAATTTTGGTGTGAAAATGAAATTAATGCTAAATAGCAAGGAGTTAGCTCATTTTTCAGGAAACAGTGAATTATTTTATACCTTGCCGAATTGCGTAGTTGTTTTTCAAATATTTTTTGAGATGGCAAGAAGTTTAAAAAATATTCTGTAATATTTAGCCACTGATCCAAGAGCCTCTGGGCTACAGAACCAATGGTTAACCATCTGTTGCTGACATGACGCAAAAGAAAATTGGCTGTGACCAATATTATATCCTCGACAGATTTATAATCCTCTCGTCTTGCTGCATTACTCTTTAAAAAGTAATGCATATCAGTAGCAAATTTGTCAAAATCTATATTTAAGCTTGTCAAAAAATTTTTAAATGCATTACTAACAACATGCAGGTTGCAAAAACCTAGTTCCAAAGATTTCTGGCCTGTTTCTTGTTTTACAACTTCATTGAATTTGCGTAAAAAGCACTTATTTACATTTGGGCTGTCCATGGATACACAAATAATTCTGTTCAACAAAATATTGAAGGATGATAACACATCAAGAATTTCTTTTAGCAAAATATCTGCTGTTGCATGACCCAGAAAAACGCTTGTTAGGTATCGGCAAGAAACTGAATTTATTTCTGAAGACCAGTACCTGAGATACACATCCAACTGCCGTTTCACTTGTGTATTTGTAGTTTCATCAAATGCTATAGTAACCTTTCCTGGGCTACTAGATGCAATGTCTTTTTTCAAATCCTCTTCAAAATATTTTGACAATCCATGTGATATCACATAAGTAACTTTTTTTTTCTTTAAGTTGCATTTTGGCTGCAATAGCAGAATCAGGAAACATTTCTTTGAAAAGTTCAACTGTTTCAGTGCATGAAACAAAAGACATATTGTCCTTAGCAACTTTCATGGCCCATAATGCTTCGGCTTTAGCCAACTGTAAATCATGACTCAGTACTTCACTAATATTTGTTTTGAGCTGAAGATCCCGTCCTCCAAAGGCTTTCAGGATGGACTTATTTTGAAATTTACTTTGAAATTTCTGCAAATGTTTTTTTTTCCTTTATGATGCGCTTTTACTTGTGAAAAGCCACTATTAGAAATGTTGAAAATTTCTGAACACAATATACACTTAGCAGAAAATATTGTTTCAGTTGCAGAACACCATTGTTTCAACTTCACTCCGTCCAATTCTTTGGCGAGCCACGCATCTTGAAATTTCGTTTTGGATTTAGGCATCTTAAACACTTGTATTACTAACCAGAAAATGAAAGGGAAGTACAAAAACACGTTCCAATATTGCAAAACCAGACAACTTCCCGAAATTTGGCTGCGAGGATGTCAGAAGATAGAAAAAAAAAAAAAGCAGGTCTGGTTTTGCGTCTTTTATGGTGTTCTGTGTGCAGGGAACCTGCACACAGAACACCATAAAAGACGCAAAACCAGAAACTATCATACGCATCTCACGCAAGTTCAGTCAAAGCGAGTCGGAGCCGAGATATATTGCGCATCGAAGGTCGCTGTCGCCGACGCACGATCGAAGGTCAATGATCACGTGCTCTACTGCATGCCACGATAACACTCAGCTACCATCCCATCGTCATTACCGGAGGTTACGGAAGGAGACCACATGTTTCCTCTTTGCTTCCACCCACCTGCGGTTTACAATAACAAAACATCAGCAGAAAGAGGAGGTTCCACAAGGCATGTACAAAAATAAAGTACGATCTTCTGCGTGCCACGGAGTTCGTCTGCAAAGCGCAAACCAGAGGTGAAAATGACCTCTCCCCTTTTCCCTTAAATCTCTTGTTGCTCTCGAAAACTGTCCGAAGGCAAAAAGTGGAGCACCCGCCCCAAAGCAAGTGCATCTCGATGGCGTCATTTTCCCTCCTTCAGCAGCACAGCATATAGGCTGTGCTTCTACAATAACAGGTCTTTTTACCTTACACTAATGGTAAATTTATTGGCGTTAATAACGGTTGTATTTTTAATAAATAAGCTTACGAAAATTTTAGGAAGAATAGCAAATTTTAGGTATAATTTTAGGAATTTAAGGAGGGTCACAAAATATTAGGAATTTTAGGAGGAATGCGATCCCTGCATGCTGAACTCTTTTCAGCTGCTAAATTTATTAGATGACAACTACATCCAATCACTTGAATATTTTCATGCACTTTTTTTAAGACAGCTGCTGCACCTGACTTACAACCTATCATAGCAGGTGCGTTGTCACTAACTAAGTGCAATACAATTCAATATGGGAATATCTTTTGACTGAAGGGTACTCACCAGAAGATTTCCTATGTTTAACCGTTGAATCACCTTCTAGAGATGGCACAGATAGCAGACAATTCTTAATAAAGCCACATTTTGGGTCGTAAAAAGTTACAACTATGGGATATAGCTTCGAATCTGCATCATTACTCCCATCAGTAGCTATTGCAAAAGAATGGATTTTTAAGGATACAACAACTTCATTTTGTTCTTTTATTGACATGCACAGCCATAATTCTTCGTAATCGAGCTGTCAGGAAACATTTTCCAAAATAACAAGCTGGCGTGATGACTGCAAGTTACAGGCAAATTATGTTCGATGAGAAACGAAGTATACAAACATTCTGCGTTTATTACAGACAAAACCTTACTTGAGAGAAATGCAGATTTTATGGAAGTATTAGTTTCCACAACTTTAAAATTATCTAAATTGTGCTTTGCCGTTTTTGCATGCAAGACAATGTAATTTTTTCCACCATGTGCGATACTGATATCGCTTCTACAACATGTGTAAAACACATACTTTTCGCCAAGCCTTGATTTCTGGATGAAGCTGAAAATACTTGAATAATTTTCTTTATAGCTTTGATAATACCGCTTTTTTGACGAACTTGAAATTTCAACAGTAGATAAAAAAATTCACATAAGTTAAAAAGAAATCAACTAGCAGCAACAACAGTCAATAACTCCACCTACAAACGAAACGAACGAGAACTTGATTGCAACCCTTTGTTACGCAGAGCAAGGCCACCAGCTAGAGGTGGGTACAAAATCATGTCATGGTTACTTTGTAATGTTACTAAAATGTCACTGTCACGGTTTGTGATCAGCGACAAAAATCACCCTTCCAAAATTACGAGAACACTTTGGCACCTGAATTGTTCCAAATTCACGCTACTTTCGGGGAACGACAGGTACGTTGCAAATCAAGCGTTCCCAAATCAAGCTACTTTCGTTAACCGCTCCAAAATCACTGGATATTAAATATAGATATTTCCAAGCTTTTTCACTCAGTAATCTCACTTTTAAATCAAGCTACTTTTATTAACCGCTCCAAAATCACTGATTTAAATATAGATATTTCTCAGCTTTTCACTCAGTAATCTCACTTTTAAAGCTATTTATCTGACGGTGTTGGGGTTTTTTTATTTTAAGTTACATTTATATATGCTATTTTGCACCTAAACCACCGTTCACAATGAAGTTCTAGAGCACCAAGATTTTTGTTTTAGGGCTAAAGCTCAAAATTTCAGAAAAATGCAATTATTGGCTTAAAATATACTCGAATAAAAATCTTTTTTGGGGTTTAGGTCTGTCTACAGACCAACAGACCGAATAAATGAGTTATAAATAATAATTGATTTATCTTCCACTTGAAAAATTTTCATATACGAGCTTGACTACTATCTGCTCTTCGGGAATTAAAATATTTCATATTTAATGTTCCTCTGTTACTTACCTATGAAAAGTAACTGAGAATACAAGTGCCTAATTAGTCTGTCAGTGGAAATCTCGGAAATTGCACGAACACGAATCCTCTTGAGAACTCAGAAGTAGAACTGCGAAGCAAAGTGCCGAGTAACGATTAATGAAACATTCCAGTGGATTGTGATTTCGCCATGTGACTAATTTGAGCATACAGGTACAGGTGTTCGTTCTCTGTCACAAACAGTGAATTTGTCACCATTATTTTTTTTGGAACGTCACGGTTGGAACGTTACCGAAAAGTCACTGTTAAGCCCATCCTTACCACCAGCTGCTTAGCTTGATGGGAATTGAGGTCACCAGCGTTGAGCAATGGCTCCGCATTATGCCACTTGCGCAGGGGAAGGCAAGGCTGCACATGACTTTTCAGCTGTAGTGATCCATCCAAAAGTCCACGGCGAAGCAGAAAACCGTGCGGCTCGCACTTTCTCATCACAGCAGAAATAAGGAGAATTTTTTTCTTTTTAATCATCTGATGTTAAGGATTTTTTGAAGTGGAATAAAGATGGGGGTTTTTTGGCTCTTGAAATGGGGAGAAAAAAATAGGGATTTTTGGTATGAGAATGAAAAATCGGAAGAAATCACTTTCCGATCGGAATATCGGAAAGACGCCCCAAATTAGGAAACTTTCCGGGTAAATTGAAAGGATTGACAGTTATGCTAATGTAACAAGCGTTCCATTTACAGCAATCTTTACATGCAACTTGAGCTTCAGTGACATTTATCCCATGTCTCGCAGAAGACCTTCTGTACTTCATATTCAACTTTTTCTCTTGCAGGCATTCCTTAATCTGGTTTTCCTTAACCCTCCTCCTCTTTCTTTCTTTCTTTCTTTCTTTCTTTCTTTCTTTCTTTCTTTCGTTCTTGCCACTTGGTCTGAATAACTCCTCTTAGTTAGCATCTCATTACTAATTTTTTCAACATAGTCAAGCCACCTGAAAGAATTTGTCTCTACCCTATAACAACATTTTGCTCCATGTTACACTTCTGCAACACATCTTCATTCCTCATATGATCACAATGTATCTTGCTATCCCCCACCCTCAGACCCTGAAGCAGCACATCTCTACAGCACAACATGACTCCTGTGTCTCTTCTGCAGTACCTAGGTTTCACTATCGTACATTAAAGTAGGAACATTTACATTTTCATACATAGCCATTTGGGATCTTTTTATGAACCCATCAATCCTGTGAAGTTCTCCTATGGGAGCTACGAACTTTGAAGCTGAATTCACTTGCCTACTAATTTCACCATTTCATCTGTTTTCTCTGTCAAATGAACTTCCTAAATACACACTCATTCACCTGGTGTAACTCTGTGCTCTTTAGATTGATCCTGTATTCATTACTAACAGTTCCTCATTCAAAAAATTATAACTTTGTTTTTTCCTTATATCATACATAGTTCGTTCATCCCAGATAACATACCCTGCAACTCACTTTTGATCTCAGACAAAACGACTGAATCTGCATACAGCAACCAGCACACAAGGAAATTCCCAGGACAAAAACCACTTCTGTCTAGTTTGGCAGCATACATCTATAAACATACTAAATAGTCATGGTGATAATACTACATACACCTCATTCGATTCCTGCACCAGTGAAAAACCAATTTCATAAAACACCAACTATTTATACATACTCGCTTTTACTGGTTTATGGGTTTGTTTCCAAGAGGCATGCACTCTGATGAGCAACAATACCACGCTTGACATCAACCTCTATAAATCCAAGAAGCTGGAAAGAAATCAACCTTCAGGATGAATATTGTTGAGGTACCCAGAGGTTCTGTGTGACACTGACCAAAAGATTCTGCCTTACTGGGTATGATTCAGAATCCTTAGGTGGAATGACCAACGAGAACCTTTGGCTCTGCATACTGAAGTACTTTTTATGATTTTCAAGAGAGAGAAGAGACTCATAGTAAGATTTCAATGAGTTATTAATGCATATTATCTACAATAATTTAACAAAACATTCTGTACCCTAATATCTACCCTTTGAGCATATAAATTTTGACAACAAAATGCCAATGGCAATATTCACAACAGAATAATGACATGTAAACATTGAATGTTAAAGGAAGAACCACAATCAAAGTAAACTTTGACTTGTTTCTCTCACATATCTAAACTCTTTAATTCTCTCATTTAGGTAATTTTATTAAAAGTTAATTTAATAAAATTGCCTAAATGAGAAGAGTTAAGTTTATAAAGAAATTATGTATTTCACTGTAGAAAAGAAAAATCCTTACTTAAATGCTTTACTCAAAGCATTCCCAGAAGCATCATTTATGTCCAATGCTAAGTGTTGAGGCTCCAAAGAAGTTAGCAGATTTTCCTTTAAATAATAATGATCATTAATTCCAATTTATAATAATAAATTCATTTTGATGGCACTTTTATTTTCAATGAAGAGAGATGCAGCTACAGGAAAACTAATAAAAAAAGCTGATGAATCATTACAATATTTCTTATCAATCCCTTTAATTTCTTTATTTATATGCATTCACTCATTAAATACAAATACAAACACTGTTTTTGTAAGGTTTAACTTCAGAGCAAAATCAGCAAGTACATATGACATTACTCCAACCAATAAACCAATTGGGCATGATACACAAGGTATGATCAAAAAGTATCCAACCGGATTTTTTTTCTCTCCTAAACAAGACACAGCACAGTGCTGAGACTCAGTGGAGAACAACCTTGGACTGCAGTACACATGTATTGGGTGTACAAATAAGTTTTAAAGCGTTTTAAGACAACACAACATGTAATTTGAGAGAAAACAACAATACCTTTACGAATCAAAATATGAGCCGTCATTATCTATCACCTTCCGCCATCGGTCAGGCAGCTGACGAATTCCAGCCATGACCAATTCTTCGTCATGTGATGTAATGAACCTATTTTTGCACTTCGTCACATGTCTGGAACCATACAGCAGACAAATCATGTTGCATCGATCGGAACAAATGATAGTCTGAAGGGGCTATGTCGGGACTATGCGCAGGGTGCTCCAAAACTTCCCAGCCAAAAATCAATAAAGTTTCCTTGACCGATTTTGCGACATTTAGCCTACCGTTGTCATGCAGTAATTTCATGGGACACAATCCTTTGCCTATGAATGGACGTTTTCGACAGATTTCCTGGTTCAATTGCAGCAATTGTTGCTTGTAGCAATCAGCAGTAACAGTATGACCCTGTTCCAATAGTTCATAACAGAACTTTCTTGGAGTGAATATCGCATTTCAATGTCAAAGTCGTTGCTTCACATGGGTCTACCCAGTGTATTTTGCATTCGGGATTGTTGTACCATATCCACTTTTCATCACCCATAACTATTTTCCACAGGAAAGACTTTGTGCTGTTTATTCATCAGATTCAAACACTTCATGACATGCTCATCCTTGTTCCTCTGGCTCAGTTCATGTGGCACCCATTTTCCTTCCTTCTGAATCTTTCCCATTGCGCGTAAATGATTGGAAATGGCTTGTTGAGTTATCCCCAGTTGTTCAGCTAGTTCTTTTGCGTTTGAGACGAATCTTTATCCAGCAATGCTTGCAGTTCCTCATGTGCAACCTTCTGACGGGCACTGCTACGTTCTTGATTGCTAACATCAAAATCACCTGCTTTAAACCGTCTAAACCAAAACTCACATGTGCTTTTCAATACAATATTCTTCCCCAGAACAGATCAACGCACATGCTTTTGTAGCAGAACTTTTTCCTTGATCAAATTCGTAACGAATGCAGTGTCTAACAAATGCAGTATCGCTTCCCATCTTCCACCAACCGATGTGCAAGTGTGTTTGACTGTCGAGCAAACTGCTGTGTCACATTTTATACTCTGGACCAGTTACGGTCACATGACAACAACGAGGGGAATGTCAGGTATTTAAATTAGCAGTATATGTCACACAAAAAACGCTTTAAAACTTATTTGTACACCTAATAAAAATTTTCGCAACACTGTCGGCCGCTGGCTCATTTGTTGCCTGGCAGTGAAGGTTTGGTATTGTGAACTCCATACCAGTTGTGCCACACTAAATGAGTGAGATATGCAGAGAATCTGCCTCAAATTTTGCCACAAACTCGGCCACACATCAGCTGAAATAATTCAAATGATTAGAAAGGCTTTTGGTGATAGAACTATGAGTGCAATACAAATCAAGAAGTGGTATCAGCACTTCAAAGATGGACGATTGTCTGTTGAGAGTGACGAGCGTTCAGCAAGGCCCTCCATGAGCAGGAACACTGAAATGATCAAGAAAGTGCATGCTACAGTCATGGAAAACCACCAAATCATGATTGGAGAGATCAAAAGTTATCACCATCACCTAAGAGATGCAGTGGAAGACATCTGCACTTTGGCAGCTGTACCATGACCATGGCCCCTGCCATTCATCCCACCTCATTCAGGACTTTTTGGCCAAACACCAGATTCCACAAATGAGACAAGCCCCATATCCTCCAAACTTGGCTCTTTGCAACTACTGGCAGTTCCCAAAGTTGAAAATGCCTTTGAAGGGGAGAAGATTTGAAAACACAAAGGAGATCACAAGAATGTGACACAGCACCTATTGGTGATACCTAAAAGTGACTTTAAAAATTGTTATGATCAGTGGACGGAACACTGGAGCAAGTGTGTAGTGTCAGAAGGCCTACATTGAAGGGTTCTAAGACAGCAACACAATAGGTTACTTAGGTTTTTCTCTTGCCCTTAGTTTAGGTCCTATTTGATTACACCTTATATTACCATTTACAGCACACTATAATGCATTTAATCACGTAGAATGCAGTTACAAATGAACATAGTATTAGAATGTAGTGTGTGAAACCACTGTGGTTTTTTCAATACCCATCGTGCCAGAAAGACATACCAACTTAAAACAAGCCCATATTCAGTGAGCGCCTGCATTTAACAATTAAAACAGGACAAGTATAGTGTTAATTCAAGTACAATGTTCACTTATTTTTAGTGAGGAAATTTAATTTCCCTGGCGGCTAAAGGTTGAACCAAAGAGCACAGGTGACAAGGGCCCTTTTCCAGGATTGACTTACCTTAGAATTTTGTGTGCAAATAATACATTATTGTCAGGCTAATAATTTGGAACCAATGTCATTAGTGTTTAAAATTGCTTTTAGACATCAAACGAACCCAGAAACGTGATACAAGTTCAAGTGGTGAACATAAAACAAAAATCCTCTTATTTAATTGATGGATACACAAGTAATTACTAACTTTAAGATCTATAATGCGAAATGCATCTTTGAGGAAGCAGGAAATGATGGAAAAAATCAGCAGACAATTAAGAACTTCCACAAATATTTCAGCATTATGAAGACCATTTACAACACAACATAGAGTATGACGAAGTTAAGTAAAAATGGCATAGAAAGTTTCTTTTTGGCTAGAAGTATTTCTATGGCATCAAAAATTTTAAACCACACAAAATAAAATCTCCAGTAAAGCTACTCAGTTTTTCAGTCAATTAGCTGACCAACTGAGAAAGGAGATTTATCTTAAATTAGGAATGGATGAAGTTAATGCTAAAATATCCAGTGAATACTTCAGGTATACTACAGGTTTCATAAAGAACTGATTGAACTGGATCAGAATGATTCATTTATTGAGAGTAAGCAGAAAAAAAATTATCTCATGCATAAGGACAGTTTGTCAATACAAACAAGGATGCCTTGAATGTCAAACTGAAAATGGCCCAAATTTTAATGCTACATTCATATATATATATATATATATATACTTAAGAGCAAAACTGAAGACTAAGGAAAAAATTTTAGAATTTAAAACGAAGGGTGCAAAATAACCTGAAAATCAAAACGCGCAACGCAGCAGTTTTGAAAATTCAGAATTCACATTCTATAAAGAAGATACCTAAGCAAAAAAATACATATATAATTTTGACTCACACCTAGTACAACATAGAAAAGGTTATGTATCTACCTGTGTGAGTAAAAGGAAAAAAAGAAAAAAATAAAATAAAACAACTGAATGTAGAAGGTGTCGAGAATACTGAGCCTTGGCTTTATCAAGGACCAGCAAAAACTCTGCATTTTCTCACTTCCACAAAGACCTAGTTGGAAATGGGTTTCTGCAAGGCCATAGATGCAAGTAACATTCCCACCTAAAATAGTTTAAAAAATATATATATAAGTCATGTCCTCCGTAGAGTAGCATGACCTAGCACTAGTTAACAATTTCGCTTGCATCCATTAACCTTCATGGCCCGACCCATGCTCTTCATCTGTTACTATTAAACAGAGAGAAGAAGATTAAAGAGAACTCAAGCTGTGAGAGTGACATAATAAATAGAAATGATTTTCATCTATAACGAAATTCCAAGTTCGTTTGAGAGAGAATTTAAACCTGAAAAACAAATGCTACTCTACGGAGGACATGACTTATATATATATTTTTTAAACTATTTTAGGTGGGAATGTTACTTGCATCTATGGCCTTGCAGAAACCCATTTCCAACTAGGTCTTTGTGGAAGTGAGAAAATGCAGAGTTTTTGCTGGTCCTTGATAAAGCCAAGGCTCAGTATTCTCGACACCTTCTACATTCAGTTGTTTTATTTTTTTTTTCTTTTTTTCCTTTTACTCACACAGGTAGATACATAACCTTTTCTATGTTGTACTAGGTGTGAGTCAAAATTATATATGTATTTTTTTGCTTAAGTATCTTCTTTATAGAATATATATATATATATATATATATATATATATATAATAAGCATAGAAATATTCAGAAGCATGAAATCAAAAAGCAGAATACGGACCGAGTTAAAGTCCACTGGGAGTCAAAATTTATAACGAAAAAACAAAATTGATGTTCTCATCAGGGAAGCACCACCAAATGTACAATGACTTTTCGAATCACAGCAAAGGTTGATAAACTCAAAACCTGTTGTGAGTGCTCCCTAAGTCACAGAGACCTTAAAATTCAAAGTCAAACAGTCACAACATTACAAAAACAAGCTCACAACAGGTTTTGAGTTTATCAACCTTTGTTGGGATTCGAAAAGTCACATCGTACATTTAATAGTGCTTCCCTGACAAGAACATCAATTTTTTTTTTCTCATGAATTTGACTCCCAGTGGACTTTAACTAGGCTCGTATTTTGCTTTCTGACTTCATTCTTTTGAATATTTCTATGTTTATTACATATTCACTTGACTTTGAGTTCGCTGCATTTGCACGACTTGGGTTTCTTGCTTTCTTTGGGCCTTGATGTTTGTGTTCAAATTTTTAAAGTTTCTGTTGCGTGATTCTGGATTTTTTTTTTTTTTGCTGTTCCTTGTGTGTGAACTTTAATGCGTTGGTGGTTCTTGGGTTTTTGTGAATGTTTGTAAATTTTGAGCCCTCCTGCTTTGGTTTTCCTGCTCTGTGCTTCTTAGTGTTTTTATTAGCTTATATACATGGTCGAGTCACACTATTGTGACCACCAGCTAATATCCAGAGTAACTGCAGTGTGCAGCGAGAAGATCAGCTAGACAGGCTGGGAGTGACTCAATAAGGTGCTGGAAGGTGTTCACAGGCATGTGGAGCCATGCTGACTGCAGTGCACCTGACAGCTGCTGGAGGGTGCATGGTGATGGATCCATAGAGCGAACAATATGATTGAGCTGGTCCCACAGATGCTCAATTGGGTTTAAGTCTGGGGAATTAGGGGGCCAGGGAAGTACTTTGAAGTCTTCATCGTGCTCTTCCAACCACTCTTGGACATTTCTAGCTGTGTGACAAGTCGCATTGTCGTGCTGGAAGATCCCATCCATCCCAGGGAAGTCAATCAGCATGTATGGGTGTACGTGGTATGCAACGATGGATTCATAACGAATTCGGTCCACAGTGCCTTCCACAGGTATAAGTGGACCCAGAGAATGCAACGAAAACACTCCCCAGACCATTACGCTGCCCCACCAGCTTGTGTTCTTCCAGCAATGGTTGAAGAGTGTTTGTTCTCCAATCTTTCTCACCTTATACGTCAATGCCCATCCGTTTGATGAAGCATAAAACGTGCCTCATCGGAGAAAGCAATCCTTTGCCAATCAGCGGAGGCCCAATTCCGATACTACTGTGCAAATTTAAGCCTTTTCTGCCGATGCACCTTCATTAGCATAGGTGCAGTGACCATCCATCCGTCTGCATCAGGAAGGCACTATGGACCGAACTGTCATTTTAGACACACTTCCGGTAGCCCTCGGGTTCATTTGGCCAGCAAGTTGCTCCTCTGTAATGTATCGATCGGCCATCCCACACTTTCGAAGCCGACGTTCACCTCTCACATCAATGGCACGTGGTGCTCCGCAGTTTCCACATCACTTATTCACAATGGTGCCATTTCTCCAATCACAATACACTTTAACCACAGCAGCACAGAAACAGTTCACAAACTCCGCGGTTTCAGAAATACTGCCACCCTTGGCCCGAAAGCCAATAATCATCCTTTTTTTGGAAATCTGATAAATCGCTCCTTTTATCCATGACAGCAACGAGTGATTTATTTTCAGAATGCGTACATCATACCTTATATACCCTCCAAGCCAACTCATGATACGTGCCTTCTTTCATTGGCTATGCACTGTTGATGTCAAAAGTAAGAGGTGGTCACAATAATGTGACTCGACTGTGTGTATATATATGTAAATATAACATATCAGGTCATCCCTGAAGTAATGTCGTTTTGCGCAAGCCCAACAGTAGGAATCCCCCTGGTGCCCAGGCTATGACGTCGACCACAGTGAGTATAAGAGGGATCACAGGAGCAGACCTTCAAGTCACTTGAGACCGCTAACGGGAATTCTAGGTGTAGTCGTTGTGTACTTAAACCACATAGGAAATGGCAGTGTCAGAAGACCACATTAGGCACATTATGCTGTATGAGTTCCACCATCGACATTCAGCAACGGTAGCAACCAACACGAAACATCAATGCCATATTCAAGGGGGGCACCAGCCACAAGGATATGCAGCGACCCGGACGGCCTGTTGAGCCGGATAATGACGTGCTGAAAGCTGTTGTTGAGGGAAATCCGCAGGCAACAGTCAAGGAATTGGCCACACTTGTTCATTCGACCCATTCCATTGTTCACCGGCATCTGAAGGGCCTCGGTTATGTGTAGAAACTGGATAGGTGGATACCCCATGATCTCACTCTCCAACAGCGTGCGACTTTGCACTTCTTTGCTCTCCCATGAAAAAAGGGAGCCATTTTTGCACAGAATTGTCACGGGCGATGAAAAATGGATTGTTTATCACAACATTAAGCATAAACAGCAGTGGCTTCCCAAAGGGAAAGTGCTCGCAGCAGTGGCGAAACCAGGACGTTTCCCACGGAAGGTTTTGATGTCTGTGTGGTGGGATATGCAAGGTATAATCCATTACGAGCTGCTGCCACCCAAAAAAAACATTACAGAGCAAGTCTACTGTCAGCAGCTGCACTGTTTATGCACTGCTTTGCAGGATAAACTTTCAGCACTCATGAATCGTAAAGACATGCTGCTGCAGCAAGACAACACAAAACTACACACAGCGAAAATGACCACTGCCACGTTGCAAGACTTCAGATGGAAAAAACTTCCGCATCCAGCATATTTCCCTGACATTGCCCCATCTGACTACCACCTCTTTCGCAGCCTACAAAACTATCTTGCTGGGACTACACTTCGAAATGTGGATGAGGTACGGCGAACCCTTTCTGCCTTTTCTGCATCGAAACCCATGGAATTCTACAAATTTGGGATTCAAAACCTTGTCGGTCGATGGGAGAAGGTTATAACTACTGGGGGCACTGATTATATGGATTAAAACATCTGTTCCAGGTACGTTTTTCTTTCTTTTCTTCACACGTTGAAAAAACGACAGTATTTTTGGGATTACCCGATATTAAAAAACAAACGAGAAACAAAATTAAAAGTGACACAGAAGAAAGGTAGCCCAAAAGCGGGATGCATTAATAAATTTAATTTTGTCGGCCAGCTTCTGTAAAGCTATCAACGTTGTCTATTTGATAACTTGTAATATTAGTGGTGTATGTCGGACAGACATCTATCTAATCCTATTCACTTAATACTTAATGGACATTGTTTGGACATCAAATTATTTAAGTCCAAAAGTGATATTGAAATCTTACCCTTTCAAAACTTTGATTTTGCTGATATTACAGTCTGAATTCTGGCTATTGAAGAAGATTTAAATGCCATATTACAACTAGAAAATCAGTTTATGCTACAGTATGAAACTCTATATCCTTATAAACTGAATGACTTTTTTGTGGCAAAAGGCTTTCAACAGAACCTACTAATAAAAATGGTTATTAATTTATACTTGAAGTATAAACCATTTGACATTGGTGCATGTGGTTGTAAAAGACATTTTCGTGGAAATGGCAAGAATAGCGGCTACATGTATTTCAATGAGTTGCTTACCGAACTTGATGGTCAAAGAGACTCTTCGGTTAAATACTGTTGTGGCAGAATGTTTTTGGTGGACAACAATAAACTACATTTTCTACAGAATGCTCTTACTGTGTTAAAGTATCGTAACTTTCACATTAAGAGACTGATCACTGATTTGATTAAACTTTAGATTACTTAATAAAAAGACCTCTGCTGGCTCCAGGAACTACTGTGTATTACAATTTTTAGACTGACATTATGATAATATACCATTTAAAAGTTTTTTTGACAAGCACAAGAACGTTTTGTCTTTAGATGAAATTGATGTCTCTGTTTGCTTTAAGTATCGCCCTACTCTTGGTTCAATTACAGATATTACTGCAGATTTAAAAAAGAATCTTGCGAATTTGGACTTGCCTTGACTATGTCATCATGACAAGCTTAAGCCTTATATTGATCCTCATGATGGCCAAGTGTTTACGGGCAACATTGTGCCTTATTATAACCTTCGTCGTCTTATGATGGTTACAAATTTTTGAGTTTCTCATACAGTAAATCTGAATAGTATGGGAAATGCTTTGAAATCTGACCTTACTTCCTTTTGCATTAAACTGTCATCTAGATACAGCTAACCATATCAGGCTTTTTTTACTCTGGTTAAGGGCTGTGTATGAGGACCTTATGGATGAGATGCATTGCATTTTAAATGGGTCTGTGAATATGAAGCTTTTTGTGGTTTTTAGTTTTTTAGTCAACGTGAAGCTAAGAAACTTTAGGATAATTTTGTGGTCACTTTCATCGATAAAACAGGCAATAACTTTGCCACTCTATGCAAAAAAAAAACGTTATGTAGAATTGCTACACAATGAACTCGAGCAACAATCCACTTACGTTTCGTTAAATACTGAAAAGAACATCATTAGTAAAAAGATTTTCCTCTTAAAGCATCTTAAAATGAGCTGTAACTCAGTAACGTTTCCATTTATGTATGGCATACCAAAGTTTCATAAGCAACCAGTGGGCTTTAGATTTATCACAGCTGCCCGCTTTTCCTACAGTAAAAAAGTTCATAAGGAATTTGAGAGATTGAATATTATTTTGACCCAAATTAATTCCACATAGATCATCAACATAAACAGATCTATATGCCATTTCATATGGAATTGAACTCTTCAGTGTGATGCAGCTTTTGAAACCTTTGACTTCGTGAACTTATTCACTTCCATTGACCTAATGGATCTGAGTGATGTTTGTGGACTACGGTCTGCATCAGCATAATTCATGCGCCAGATGGGTACACTTGAAATCACTTTGTTTTATGAATAACTTTCTATGTATTGGCGAATATTCCTATGGGAAGCTCGTTTTCGTCATTACTCACCAACTTGTACTTACATCATTACGACATGAGGTATCTGACCACACATGGTTTGGGATCTGGCATCTGTACGAGATACATCGATGACCCTCTGGTTAACTGTGTGCATGATTTTTCTTGAGTTGCTGAGGATATTTATCCTGAAAGTTTAACTTTGAGAAAAACCAACCTTAGTGAAAGAAAAGTTAACTATTTGGACCTGACAATCACGATTGCACCTACTGCTATTGAGACCAAGGTGTATAATAATCGAAAAGAATTTAATTTTCCATGTATGTTATGGAGTGAACTGGCATTCTGTTATATCTCGTAGAGTACATCGTAATTTAATTGTCTCGCAGTTCTTCCGATTTGCTAATATGTGCAGTAATTGTGACGCCTTTCTTGAGGCACTGGTATGCTTCTTCAGCCGGCTTGTTATTAATGAATATCCCACTCATTCTTTGTTTCACATACTTGGCCAACTTTTTCGGAGTCATAAATTCAGGAAGTTCAATTTTAATTTGTCATTCAAACATTTCGTCAGCAAAATGTTTCGTCATTTCTTTCATGTACCTTTGCTTTGTGATTGGTTATTTTGATTTTTGTTTTCTTAGTTTGGCAACGTTTGCTAACCTCGTTGCTACTATTTGTTCTTGACATTGCCTTTGAACTTTTGTTGTCTCGCAGCTTAGGGAGCTCTCTTGCTTATATTGGTTTCACCTACATTAGCTGGGATTTGAAAAGCCATTCATATTCAACTGGAGCTCTCCTGATGATTTCAGACATTTTGTTTTTGTCTATCTGGTCTTTTGCATTGGCAATCTCATTTTTCTTCTATAGGTATAAGATTCATTGCATTCTTTTATTAATTGTACATATTTTATTGTCTGCATGTTCGCTTTTGAATTATCTTGCCTTCTGTTTACTGGACTAATTTTTTTGTGTATATGTAAATAAATATCATCATCATCATCATCATTGTCAACCATTATCAATCCACTGCTGGACAAAGGTCTCCCCAAGTTTCCTCCACAACGGTCTGTCTTGTGCCAGTCTCCTCCATGTCACTCCTACATACCTTCGAATTTCATCCACCCATCTCCCATGTGGTCTTTTTCTGGGTCTTTTCCTGTCCCTTGGAATCCAATCTAAAATTTCGGCTGTCCATCGATGGTCTGTCCTTCTGGCAGTATGTTCAGCCCATTGCCATTTCAGGGATTTAACTCTGATCATGATGTCTTCTACTCTTGTCATTTTTTGGATCCACGAGTTCCTCTTCTTATCTCTCCTGGTTACACCAAGCATGCACCTCTCCATGCTGCTTTGAGTTGTCTGCAGCCTTTGTATGTCTCTTTTAGTTAAGGTCCACATCTCTGCACCATATGTAAGCACTGGAAGGATGCATTGATCAAACACTTTTCTTTTAAGACATAATGGCATATTGCTCTTGAAAATTATGCTGTTTCTTCCAAAAGCTCTCCAGGCAAGTTTTGTATGCCGATTAATTTCTTCATCAATGTGACCCTCACTTGATATCTGCTGTCCAAGATAAACGTACGCGTCTGTTATCTCCAGCTTTTCTCCATCAATCGATAAATCTTCATTTCTTGAAAAAGCATTGAACATCACTTTTGTCTTATGAAAGTTCATTTTTAATCCCACTTCTTTACTCTTGTCAGCAAGTTCCTGGATCATACTCTGCAGCTCTGATGGGGTAGTTGCAAAAATGACTACGTCATCAGCAAAATGAAGGTGAGTTAGATAATCTCCATTAATCTTTATCCCCTTGTTTTCCCAGCTCAGCGACAGAAAGACACCCTCCAATGTAGCATTAAAGAGCTTCGGAGATATGGTGTCACCTTGTCTCACTCCCTTTCCAACTTTTGTGTGTGCTGTATTCTCAAACAGCCAAATCTTTGCACTTGCATTTTCATAGATGTTATTAATATTATTAATGTATGCATCTTCAATACTGCAGGATTTCAGAGCCATTGTAACTGCTGATGGTTTCACCGAATCAAAGGCTTTTTCATAATCGATAAAAGCCATGCACAATGGAAGTTCATATTCCCTCGCTCTTTCAATTAGTTCTCTCAGTATGTGGATATGATCTATTGTGCTGTAGCCACTCCTGAATCCAGCTTGTTCTCTCGGTTGAGCCACGTCCAGTGTTACCTTCAAGCGGTGTGAAAGATCTTTAGTGAAGATTTTATAAACCACTGATAGGAGGCTGATAGGTCTGTAGTTCTTGAGATCCTCAATGTCACCTTTTTTATGTAGCAAGATCATTGTAGCGGTGTTCCAATCCTCAGGAATCTTCCCTTCATTAAGGCATCGAGTGAAAATTTGGGCGAGTACTGTTTCGATTTCTCCACTTGCTTCTTGTATGATGTCTACAGTAATTACATCTTCTCCTGGAGCTTTTCCAAGCTTCATGTTCTTGATTGCATGTGCAACTTCTGCTGGGAGGACTGGAAGAACTCTGGTACCTTTCATGATGTCTGGAGTACATGTATCATCCCTTTTATATAATTTGGAGTAGAAATCTTTCACCCTTGTCAAAATTTCGCCTCTATTTCTTGTTACAGAACCATCTTCTTTTTCTCAGTGCCATAATCTGTTTTCTTCCCTTACTGAGATGTCCCTTTGCTATCTTTAGGCTTTGGTTGTTTTCAATTGCTTTCCTCACTAGTTCACAGTTGAATTTCCTTACGTCTTCAGTGATACTTTTTCGTGCTGTCTTGCATAGCTCTATATATTCCACTTTGGAAGTCGCATCTTCTTTAGTTGTCCTCATCTCTCTTCTTTTTTGCATCAACATTTTGGTTTTTCCTGATAATTTGTTCACATGCAACTTGTTCTTAGACCCAGCTAATTTTGTTGCTGTTTCCATAAGAGCTTTGGTTACTTTTCTGTTAATTTCAGAGATATCCACTTCATCCGATGTTAGGCCTTCTAAAGCAGAGAATCTGTTCTTCAGTTCCAACTTGAAGGTATTATGGTGTTTTTTAAGGTTGGTTATGTCAATACATTTTGTTTGTCTTATGAGCTTGCCACGTTCAAGTTTAGTGTTGAGATGCATCTTACATCTCACCAATCTATGGTCACTACCTGTGTTGAACTTGTTTAGCACACTGCAGTCTTCTATGACGAATTTTTTGTTACACATAATAAAATCAATTTCACTTGTCGTTCCATTTGGATGTCTCCATGTCCATTTCCTGTGTGGCTTTTTCTTGAAAAAGGAGTTCAAGATGATAAACCCTTCTGCCTCTGCAAACTCAACGAGAGTATTTCCACGCTGGTTTCTGTTGCCCGTGACCGAATTTACCTACTGAAATTTCATTCTGTTGCCATTGCCCTATTTTTTTGCATTGAAATCTCCCATAATTATCTTCAAATGTTGCTTACCTTTATTATTTAGATGACGAAATTCCTCATAAAATTCTTCAATTTCTTCTTCAGGATGACTTGTGGTGGGTGCATAAGTTTGAATTATCTGAGCCTGGTACCTTCTCGAGAGTTGGATAACGAGTCGTGCAGCTCTGTCAGAGGAACTTTCAACTTCTACAACTTTATCCTTCAGTTTCTTGTTTATTATAAATCCAACACCACTAGTTCTGCCAGTATCTGTCCCACGATAGTAGAAGAGATGTCCACTTTTCAGTTCAATGAGATCTTCTCCTTTTCTCCTTACCTCACTTAGCCCGATGATGTCCCACTTGATCCTTTGTAGTTCCTCTTCCAATTCAAGAAGCCCTGAATCAGAAGATAGGGAGCGTCCATTCTACGTAGCCAAGGTCAGCATCATATGGCAGCCTAGTCCGGTTCTCCGGGGATTCTTAGCACCCTCTGCCTTCATGTCGCACTGGCCGCTGCCTTGGCCAGGTACATTCCAGCTGCCGGAGACTGAGGGCCAAGATTTAAGCTGTGGAGTCATTTTGGAGGGGTTTGGCCATAACTCACCACGCTGGCCAAGCGGGTTGGTGAGTGTGGGATAGCATTTCCTCTAATCCCGATGGTATAGTTATACCGCTATTGGCTATAAAGGGGCTCTGACACTATAAAGGGTCAGAGCCCCTTTATAGTGGGAACAGGATGCACCATGAGAAGGCGGGGTTGACATTTGTCAAGGAGAGGCTGTGATGTTATGCATCACCTGACCTTACATCCCAAATAAATAAATATATATATAGGTTCTTGATTACAGCAGCTACAAACTTATGGGGGGGGGGGAATTGAAAATGCCTCTTTAACAAAAAATATTGTATTCTTTCTTTCCAGGCAAGGTTTTTTGATAAAATTCCATTTGGAGCTATCTTAAAGGAGAAAAAGCAGCAATTCCCACTTGGGAATACTCTTCAGGTTATTCCTGCATACAAATATGTTGACACTCTGGGCAGAAGAATTTATAATTATAATAAGTTCTGCAGAGAATTGGGAAATTTGGACCCTCAAGACTCAACATACTGTCAAAAAGAGCAATACCAGCCTTATGTTAACAATGAACAGGGACACATTATTACAGGGAACACAGGCATTATTGAAAGCTTAGAATTGAGAAGTCTTTTAAATAAAAGCTCTAATTTTTGCCCAAATGTGTTTGTCCCTGTGAAAATTATTAAGAGGTGTCTGTCCAAAGATCTACACTACGTTGCCTACGAAATTTCAGAGAAATATAGTTATCCTGTTGAGGATTTCTTTCAGTGGATAAAGGCACTATTAAAAAAGATGTATTACTTTGTTGATAAACATTTTCACTGTTATGAATATATTAGGAACTGGAAAAATATCAAAATTTTAATTAAAGAATTACAAGACAATTTTGTGGTGACCTCTGTTGATGAATGTGCTAACAATTTTGCATTTATTTGTAAGAAATTTTATTATTTCATTGTGTTAAAAGAAACCTTTAATGAAACTGTTTACAACAGGATTACTAATCAGGATATACTAACTATTAAGAAAAAAATAACTGCCTTTCATAAATTATTGAAAATTTGGAATTACAAGCTTGATTTTCCTTATATTTTTGCTGTTCCCAAATTTCACAAAATACCTATGAAATTCCAATTTATCACTTGTGGAAGCAGAAGTTTTAATAAAAAAGCTGGAAAAGTATTTCAGGATAAGCTACAAATCATCTTCAACAATATAAAAGATTCAGTGTGGATAATAAATGATAATAGAAAAATTCTCAACTTTATTAAAGTTAATGACACTTTGAAAACTGTTGAAACTTTTGATTTTACTAATTTATTTACTACTATTGATTTGGAAGATATCCGTACTGTTCTCGATCATTATTATACGCGTTTTGACAAATCTATTAATTATGATAAAAATTATTGGAATGTTCTTTGTAAACTGTGTATATTTAAAAACAATATAGATGATCAGAAGAATATTCTAGTAAAAATTACGGGTGTCACTATGGGCACTAATTTTTCAAGTTTATTGGCCAACTTGGACCTACATGCTTATGAAGAAAAATACCACCATTTAGAAGTCAGATGTTTTTGCTATGTTCATTATTTGATCTATTTTAAAACCAACATTGCACACTTTAGACCTGAAGATATCTATCCCAGAAGTCTAAGTTTACTTAAGACAAATACAGATATAAACAAGATTAATTTTCTTGATTTGCATATAGAGTTCAAGGGAGGTCAACCAGAACTAGATATTTATGATAAAAAAGAGCTGTTTAATTTTAAAGCAAAAATATACAGTCATTGGACCTCCAATCTTTCAAGAAGTATTTTCCGTAATTTGATTATTTCACAAATCTTGCGAATTACATGAATATGTAATAAAAAGCATAATATTAATATTATTAAGCAACTAAGAAGATTATATTGGAGATATTTAAAAAATGAATATCCAGAGGCCTTCTGTAACAATTATTTCAATAAACTATTAGAAACACATGAACTACTTACTTCATTACGATTAAGATTTTGTAAGATCAATAAATCAGAAGCCCATCCTTACTAACTTTCAGGGCTACATAAAAAACTGTATTTTCTTCTGAGTTGCCCCGGAGCATTTAACCATTCTTTCCTAGCATACATGGTATATTTTACAGTGGGGGAGGACAACCACACTATTCTGTATAATTCTGAACGTCCACATGAAACCTGTCAGAAGCTCAGCCGTCGGGTGCATCCTCCCCTGAAGATTGGCACCTGGTGGCTGACCTTTTATTATTTATGGTTGTCACATATTTAATTGAGTTCTATTGTGCTTGTAGTGTCTGTGTTATGTATGTATATATATATATATATATATATATATATATATCATCATCATCATCATTGTCAACCATTATCAATCCACTGCTGGACGAAGGTCTCCCCAAGTTTCCTCCACAACGGTCTGTCTTGTGCCAGTCTCCTCCATGTCACTCCCGCATATTTACGAATTTCATCCACCCATCTCCCATGTGGTCTTTTTCTGGGTCTTTTCCTGTCCCTTGGAATCCAATCTAAAATTTTGGCTGTCCATCTATGGTCTGTCCTTCTGGCAGTATGTCCAGCCCATTGCCATTTCAGGGATTTAACTCTGATCATGATGTCTTCCACTCTCGTCATTTTTCGGATCCACGAGTTCCTCTTTTTATCTCTCCTGGTTATACCAAGCATGCACCTCTCCATGCTTCTTTGAGTTGTCTGCAGCCTTTGTATGTCTCTTTTAGTTAAGGTCCACGTCTCTGCACCATACGTAAGCACTGGAAGGATGCATTGATCAAACACTTTTCTTTTAAGACATAATGGCATATTGCTCTTGAAAATTATGCTGTTTCTTCCAAAAGCTCTCCAGACAAGTTTTGTACACTGATTAATTTCTTCATCAATGTGACCCTCACTTGATATCTGCTGTCCAAGATAAACATACGTATCTGTTATCTCCAGTTTTTCTCCATCAATCGATAAATCTTCATTTCTTGTAAAAGCATTGAACATCACTTTTGTCTTCTGAAAGTTCATTTTTAATCCCACTTCTTTACTCTTGTCAGCAAGTTCCTGGATCATACTCTGCAGCTCTGATGGGGTAGTTGCAAAAATGACTACGTCATCAGCAAAACGAAGGTGGGTTAGATAATCTCCATTAATCTTTATCCCTTTGTTTTCCCAGTTCAGTGATTGAAAGACATTTTCCAATGTGGCATTAAAGAGCTTCGGAGATATGGTGTCACCTTGTCTCACTCCCTTTCCAATTTTTATGTGTGTTGTATTTTCAAACAGCCGAATCTTTGCACTTGCATTTTCATAGATGTTATTGATAATATTAATGTATGCATCTTCAATACCGCAGGATTTCAGAGCCGTGGTAACTGCTGATGGTTTCACCGAATCAAAGGCTTTTTCATAATCGATAAAAGCCATGCACAATGGAAGTTCATATTCCCTCGCTCTTTCAATTAGTTCTCTCAGTACGTGGATATGATCTATTGTGCTGTAGCCACTCCTGAATCCAGCTTGTTCTCTCGGTTGAGCCATGTCCAGTGTTACCTTCAAGCGGTGTGAAAGAACTTTAGTGAAGATTTTATAAACCACTGATAGGAGGCTGATAGGTCTGTAGTTCTTGAGATCCTCAATGTCACCTTTTTTATGTAGCAGGATCATTGTAGCATTGTTCCAATCCTCAGGAATCTTCCCTTCATTAAGGCATCGAGTGAAAATTTGGTCGAGTACTGTTTCAATTTCTCCACTTGCTTCTTGTATGATGTCTATAGTAATTCCATCTTCTCCTGGAGCTTTCCCCCGCTTCATGTTCTTGATTGCATGAGCAACTTCTGCTGGGAGGACTGGAAGAACTCTGGTACCTTTCATGATGTCTGGAGTACATGTATCATCCCTTTCATATAATTTGGAGTAGAAATCTTTCACTCTTGTCAAAATTTCTGCCTCTATTTCTTGTTATAGAACCATCTTCTTTTCTCAGTGCCATAATCTGTTTTCTTCCCTTACTGAGATGTCCCTTTGCTATCTTTAGGCTTTGGTTGTTTTCAATTGCTTTCCTCACTAGCTCACAGTTGAATTTCCTTACGTCTTCAGTGATACTTTTTCGTGCTGTCTTGCATAGCTCTATATATTCCACTTTGGAAGTCACATCTTCTTTAGTTGTCCTCATCTCTCTTCTTTTTGCATCAACATTTTGGTTTTTCCTGATAATTTGTTTACATGCAACTTGTTCTTAGACCCAGCTAATTTTGTTGCTGTTTCCATAAGAGCTTTGGATACTTTTCTGTTAACTTCCGAAATATCCACTTCTTCCAATGTTAGGCCTTCTAAAGCAGAGAATCTGTTCTTCAGTTCCAACTTGAAAGTATTATGGTGTTTTTTAAGGTTGGTTATGTCAATACATTTTGTTTGTCTTATGAGCTTGCCACGTTCCAGTTTAGTGTTGAGGTGCATCTTACATCTCACCAATCTATGGTCACTACCTGTGTTGAACTTGTTTAGCACACTGCAGTCTTCGATGACGAATTTTTTGTTACACATAATAAAATCAATTTCACTTGTCGTCCCATTTGGATGTCTCCATGTCCATTTCCTGTGTGGCTTTTTCTTGAAGAAGGAGTTCAAGATGAAAAACCCTTCTGCCTCTGCAAACTCAACGAGAGTATTTCCACGCTGGTTTCTGTTGCCGTGACCGAATTTACCTACTGAAGTATATATATATATATATATATATATGACAATCCACAAGTTCCTCTTCTTATCTCTCCTGGTTACACCAAGCATGCACCTCTCCATGCTTCTTTGAGTTGTCTGCAGCCTTTGTATGTCTCTTTTAGTTAAGGTCCACGTCTCTGCACCATACGTAAGCACTGGAAGGATGCACTGATCAAACACTTTTCTTTTAAGACATAATGGCATATTGCTCTTGAAAATTATGCTGTTTCTTCCAAAAGCTCTCCAGGCAAGTTTTGTACGCCGATTAATTTCTTCATCAATGTGACCCTCACTTGATATCTGTTGTCCAAGATAAACGTACGTGTCTGTTATCTCCAGCTTTTCCCCATCAATCGATAAATCTTCATTTCTTGTAAAAGCATTGAACATCACTTTTGTCTTCTGAAAGTTCATTTTTAATCCCACTTCTTTACTCTTGTCAGCAAGTTCCTGGATCATACTCTGCAGCTCTGATGGGGTAGTTGCAAAAATGACTATGTCATCATGCAAAACGAAGGTGGGTTAGATAATCTCCATTAATCTTTATCCCCTTGTTTTCCCAGCTCAGCGACTGAAAAACACCCTCCAATGTGGCATTAAAGAGCTTCGGAGATATGGTGTCACCTTGTCTCACTCCCTTTCCAATTTTTACGTGTGTTGTATTTTCAAACAGCCTAATCTTTGCACTTGCATTTTCATAGATGTTATTAATAATATTAATGTATGCATCTTCAATACCGCAGGTTTTCAGAGCCATTGTAACTGCTGATGGTTTCACCGAATCAAAGGCTTTTTCATAATCGATAAAAGCCATGCACAATGGAAGTTCATATTCCCTCGCTCTTTCAATTAGTTCTCTGAGCACGTGGATATGATCTATTGTGCTGTAGCCACTCCTGAATCCAGCTTGTTCTCTCGGTTGAGCCATGTCCAGTGTTACCTTCAAGCGGTGTGAAAGAACTTTAGTGAAGATTTTATAAACTACTGATAGGAGGCTGATAGGTCTGTAGTTTCCGAGATCCTCAATGTCACCTTTCTTATGTAGCAGGATCATTGTAGCGGTGTTCCAATCCTCAGGAATCTTTCCTTCATTAAGGCATCGAGTGAAAATTTGGGCGAGTACTGTTTTGATTTCTCCACTTGCTTCTTGTATGATGTCTACAGTAATTCTATCTTCTCCTGGAGCTTTTCCTCGCTTCATGTTCTTGATTGCATGTGCAACTTCTGCTGGAAGGACTGGAGGAACTCTGGTACTGGTATCTTTCATGATGTCTGGAGTGCATATATCATCCCTTTCATATAATTTGGAGTAGAAATCTTTCACTCTTGTCAAAATTTCGCCTCTATTTCTTGTTACAGAACCATCTTCTTTTCTCAGTGCCATAATCTGTTTTCTTCCCTTACTGAGATGTCCCTTTGCTATCTTTAGGCTTTGGTTGTTTTCAATTGCTTTCCTCACTAGTTCACAGTTGAATTTCCTTACGTCTTCAGTGATATTTTTTCTTACTGTCTTGCATAGCTCTATATATTCCACTTTGGAAGTCACATCTTCTTTAGTTGTCCTCATCTCTCTTCTTTTTTGCATCAACATTTTGGTTTTTCCTGATAATTTGTTCACATGCAACTTGTTCTTAGACCCAGCTAATTTTGTTGCTGTTTCCATAAGAGCTTTGGTTACTTTTCTGTTAACTTCAGAGATGTCCACTTCTTCCGATGTTAGGCCTTCTAAAGCAGAGAACCTGTTCTTCAGTTCTAACTTGAAGGTATTATGGTGTTTTTTAAGGTTGGTTATGTCAATAGATTTTGTTTGTCTTATGAGCTTGCCACGTTCAAGTTTAGTGTTGAGGTGCATCTTACATCTCACCAATCTATGGTCACTACCTGTGTTGAACTTGTTTAGCACACTGCAGTCTTCTATGACGAATTTTTCGTTACACATAATAAAATCAATTTCACTTGTCGTCCCATTTGGATGTCTCCATGTCCATTTCCTGTGTGGCTTTTTCTTGAAGAAGGAGTTCAAGATGAAAAACCCTTCTGCCTCTGCAAACTCAACGAGAGTATTTCCACGCTGGTTTCTGTTGCCCTGACCGAATTTTCCTACTGAAGTTTCATTCTGTTGCCGTTGCCCTATTTTTGCATTGAAATCTCCCATAATTATTTTCAAGTGCTGCTTACCTTTATTATTTAGATGACAAATTTCCTCATAAAATTCTTCAATTTCTTCTTCAGGATGACTTGTGGTGGGTGCATAAGTTTGAATAATCTGAGCCTGGTATCTTTTCGAGAGTTGGATAACAAGTCGTGCAGCTCTGTCAGAGGAACTTTCAACTTCTACAACTTTATCCTTCAGTTTCTTGTTTATTATAAATCCAACACCACTAGTTCTGCCAGTATCTGTCCCACGATAGTAGAAGAGATGTCCACTTTTCAGTTCAATGAGATCTTCTCCTGGCAATGGGCTGGACATACTGCCAGAAGGACAGATCATCGATGGACAGCCGAAATTTTAGATTGGATTCCAAGGGACAGGAAAAGACCCAGAAGAAGACCACATGGGAGATGGGTGGATGAAATTCGAAAGTATGCAGGGGTGACATGGAGGAGACTGGCACAAGACAGACCGTTGTGGAGGAAACTTGGGGAGACCTTCGTCCAGCAGTGGATTGATAATGGTTGACAATGATGATGATGATGATGATATGACAATAACTAAAAAAAACGTGTACACCTGCACGAAACTCGAACCTAACTCGGATGTTGCGGGACGTCTTTTCCTGATGAGTGGCCTGCGGCACCCCGAGTTTATTTATTTCTTTTTGCGTTTCTTTTTACTATGTTTCCAGTGTTATTTTCGTTCAGTGAGAATTTATACCTGGTACATTTTTATTCATGTTTCGGGTTCTAAACCAAGAACATAGAGGGGGTTCCAATGAAGGTTCTCAGCGGGAAATGAGGTTTATATATATATATATATATATATATTCTATAAAGAAGATACCTAAGCAAAAACATACATATATAATTTTGACTCACACCTAGTACAACATAGAAAAGGTTATGTATCTACCTGTGTGAGTAAAAGGAGAAAAGATAAAAAAATAAAATAAAACAACTGAAGTAGAAGGTGTCGAGAATACTGAGCCTTGGCTTTATCAAGGACCGGCAAAAACTCTGCATTTTCTCACTTCCACAAAGACCTAGTTGGAAATGGGTTTCTGCAAGGCCATAGATGCAAGTAACATTCCCACCTAAAATAGTTTAACAAATATATATATGTCATGTCCTCCGTAGAGTTGCATGACCTAGCACTAGTTAACAATTTCGCTTGCATCCATTAACCTTCCTGGCCCGACCCATGCTCTAAACCAAGAACATAGAGAGATATTTTTTAATAGATATTTTTTATCTTTTCTCCTTTTACTCACACAGGTAGATACATAACCTTTTCTATGTTGTACTAGGTGTGAGTCAAAATTATATATGTATGTTTTTGCTTAGGTATCTTCTTTATAGAATGTGAATTCTGAATTTTCAAAACTGCTGCGTTGCGCGTTTTGATTTTCAGGTTATTTTGCAACCTTCATTTTAAATTCTAAAGTTTTTCCTTAGTCTTCAGTTTTGCTCTTAAGTGTATATATATATATATATATATATATATATATATAACAATCATAATTCTGTGTGTGTTAATTAAAAAGTTTCAAAAAGAATAATTGCATATTTAATTATTTCTTTATCACATTTTTTTCTGTCATACTTGTGTATCCTGTACTGTAAGTGTTCTTTTGTTGTTTTGATGCTACATTTTTCTTCCTGTGATTGCTTAGTGCCCTTAGCTCACTGAGGCTCTTGCACCACTAAAATCGAATAACTAACTTTATTATTGTGATTCGAATAAATATACAATTGAAAATATACAATACATAAAATACAAATTAAAATATAAGTTGATAATATACCACTGAAGTTTTTATATGAAACTGGCAATTTGCACTTCTTTTAATCTTGTGGTCAAGTTGTCAGACGCATATCACAGTAAGGAAAGTACAATTAAAAAATAAAACTTTGATTTAGCCAAGTCTTCAGTTCGCAGGAATGCATATACTGCATTATGTTGAGTCTAACTAAATATAATCACATAAATCTATCATAGACCGTGATTGAAACATTGAAGAAATAAAATAATAATTTGCTAAGTTTTGAAAACTCTGAATTCAAAATCAGAAATGGAGAGCTTTGGTATTATGATATTTACAGTAATGAATAGTGAACAGAACTTACAGCATCAGCCCTACAAACTGTGTTTGCCATGTGTCGACACAAGGTCCTCAAAAATGTGTCTTTATTTACTTCTTCACTAAGGAGGATAAAACAGTATAATCGCTCTTTGAGCTCTTGATTAGAACGTACCACAATAGCAAAGAGATTCCTGCTTTCTGAAAAAAAAAAACAAATTAAATAAAAAGGTCATTTGTTTACTAAGAAAAAATGTTTACTAAACAATAAAATGCATTTGAAATACTTGACAAGTGATCCTCTCAATAAAATTTCATTTCCACAAACATTGGAAGTTTAAAATAGTGCCTGAAGGGAAGGAAATATCTGCATAAGGCTTATTTAAATAGGAGTTAATACACAAAATACTCTTACAGCTATAAATTTAAAGGATACATGTAACTTTTTCAAACTTCCTATCACTCTGACCAAGATTCAGATGTAATGTAAAATTCTTAAATATAGGACAGAGATATACTGTAAGGTTGTTGCTGTTTTTTTTCAGCGGAAATTATGATATGCTTAAAACCGCATGATGACAAACTTAGTTATCTTCAGTGGTGATTGCTTTACACAAAAGAGAGGAAAAAGATTAGCAGCTTTTCTGCATACCTTGTGTTCACTGAAGAAGGGAAAAGTTTCTCCCTCTCTTGAGAATGTAGTTCATTACACGATTGTCTATGTACTACAAACCGCTTTACCAATCATTTGCAGCTAATTTGCTACTAATCTTTTTTTCAATCTCATGTTTTTGGACCACTGTTGGCTACCTTGAAGAGTAAAATCAGTCAAGGAAATCTTTCATCTCTTAACACTTTCACTACGGCGTGACGCCGAACAGCGTTATACAATACTTAGCCCAGGTGCCGCCGCCGCCGCCAAATGGTGTCATGATCGTAGCTTAATATTTCCCTTTTTAAAACCTTCAACACTTGGAGAGAGTTATCTACTTTGTTACTGGCACTGAGAATGAGTCTCCAACTGTCTAAAATGACTGTGGTTTTCGGATGGCGGATTTTTTTCCACATGGTATAAAGAAGGGAATGTAAGTTGACTCCCGGTAGACTTAGCACAGCGTTCGCTTTTCACTGCAATGTTTATTTTCCTTTGAACATCACTAGTTTTGTGAAGAGAACTATCAATAAATAAATGCTTGAGTGGCAATAAAAAGCATTTACTACTTAGAGTTCATACGTAAGAGGGCGGCCTATTGAAGACGCTAAAGGGATTTCAAGGATATATTAAAAGGGATTTCAAGGATATATTCAGACAGGCTACCTCCGGTCTCTCTCAACCAAAAGTTCATCGGCGGGCACATCCTGCCATGGAAATCGATGATCCCGACAATTTGTCATCATATGCAGAAACATATTATTTTAGTAGCTGTAGTAGGACCAGCAGTGGAAGTGAAAATGAAGAACGCAAAGTTCTCTCTCATACTCCGCCACAAAAGATTTTAGCTACACATTGGTGTTATGTTCCCAACATCACAAGAATAATTCTGTTCACTAGTGTACTAGGACTGAAAATTAATATGACAGGACCAATCAATTTTTTCAATCTTTTTGCAAATGAAGAATTTTACAAAATTTTAGTTCCCGTCTACAGGATATGTTGTAGGTATGTTTATCCCTGGAGTTACTGAAGGTTATAATTATGAATATCAATTATAGGTAAATTTTCTTGTATTTTAGAATAGCGAAGTCATGAAAAGCTATGAGAATGCGAACACACAGCTAGGTTAATCCAAATGCATAGAAGCTCATCCATGGCGCTGTGTGGCGCCCCCAGGTTTCTTCCTGGCACTGCGTGCTTGCCGTTAAAATAGCAAAGCGGCAGCAAACATGTTAACAACACAAACACGATCAATCCAACAAATATGTTTCCAAACTGTTTTTGCCACCCCAGTGGTGCAGTGGTCTAAGCGCTGACTTACAATCATTTGTACATGATGGGTCTGGGTTCAAATTCCGGCGAGGCATGGATGTTGTGTTTGTTAAGCTTATGGTGCTGGCTCTCTCCCTTCTTTGGAACCAATCGCCCTAAATTAGGAACAGGCAACTGCTTATAGCCGATTGAGTTGCTCACGATAGTCATTAAACCTAATAAAATAAAACTTGTTCTCAACAAAATAATCAACCTTGTAAAAAATACCCTCATCAAGAATCCTACCTTCCCACTGAATCCTCTATTGCCCCCTGATATTCCTTTTACCACTTCACACTCAACTCTAACTATCATAAGAGGGAGGGTCTAAATGCTGAAATAAACATCAAGCTTTTTTTCTTTGTCCAGCCATTTCCATTTTTTTTTTCAGTGAACAGTTTTGTGAAGCTGATAAGAGAATTCTACCTTTATAGTTCAGTTATCTTATTCCTTACAAAGTTTTTCTTCCTAATAAAAAACCATACTTAAGTAAATAAAAATCTGACACTTTCATCTGAAGAATAAATTAATGTCTTTAGAGATTCAGTCAATGAAAACACACTTTTTAATTTTTATCATAACAGCAAATTCTTTACAACTCATACATAGCTGGTTATGAAAATAGTAGGAGCCATTAATGCTAAATCAAAAACATACAAGAAACTGTTGATACCAGAACTACATGATCCAATATCCATCATAAAGCTATTTTCTTTAACTAAGTTATTCATGTAAACCAACTTGAATCCTAGTGTATCTCAAAGCTAATCTCGGGCCTCTTATTAGTATGCTCTTTAATCTTGCCTGTTACAAAATTATTTCCCTTTACAATTTTGGAATAATTCTAATAACCCACCTTTCCCTTTATGACTTTCTATAAAACACCTAAAAGACTTCCCAGAAATGAGTGATTCAAAGTATTTTCAGAGTGTACAAATACCATATACTTGTGAAATTTTTCAGCAAGTTGAACTCAGATATTTAATTTTAGCATCACAATATAACTCTAAACAATTACATAGCTGATTTTTCAATGCATTTCTAAGCTCTTGCATTTAAGTAAACTTTGCTAACTAATTACTACATTTCTTCTTCCCTTTCTTGTAAACTTCTACATGTCCAGAAAACAAAAGTTTTCATATCTTGATGTTCTAAAGAAAATTGTTTTGTAAAGTTGCATCCTTGGCACCTGTAAGTAGCCTGTAAACATGTGAGTTCAGCCAGAAAAATATTGCAATGAGTTCTATTGCATGTGTAAACTTGCCTGCAGTCTTCTTGAACGCATGGAATGAAGCTAATTTTTCTAGTTATAATCAATCAACATTTTTGCTTGCTTGTAATATCATGACAGGAAAAACATTAGATACAATATTCATACATCTTACTCATTAAAAAGAATAATAAAGACTTTTCAAGCACTCCCAATTTTCTTTGGACTTCGTTCAGCATATATTTTTAGGCTTGGTAAATCACATAACAAATTGAATTCAAAAATGCACGTAAGTGCCACTTCGTGTAGTGTTCGTAACCTGATATATTTAAAATTCTTAAAGTGGCAAATGTAAAAAAGAGATCTAAATTGCCCAGATAGTACATTTATTTAAATGTTCAGTACAGTCAACCTTTGTTGTACCATCACCATTTGTTACGTTGTATTGTGGTGTTTCATCAAGAATGGTGTTAATCAAATTTGTGAATTACTTTTAAGTAATTCAAAGTTCGTTAATTATGGTTCCTTGAAAATTATAATTAAGATTAAATAGCATGTTAATTAGGAAAAAAAATGCGGTTGTATATCATGCACTTTGTGCACTGTAGTTCGAAGTGTTAGTCTCCATCTTGAAAGTTTCTGGTTTGCATTAAATAGGAATATAAAGTTAACATTTTATTTATAAAAAAATAAAAAGTCATACTATGTTGCTAAAACTTTATCAAGTGAAAATTAATAGTATTAAAAAAATCATTTGCCATACCTTAGTTCTTTTTAAAAACCTCTTCTATTTTAATTTGTGTTATACGTTTCAATCCATTTATTTTCAGAGCACAATCTAATTTAAAAAGTGTGTTTGAAATATTGCTATCCTGCAAGTTTGCTTTACAAAATCTTAGTTAAAAGACATTGATTCACATCTTTGATTGAATCAGCATTTTTAACTTTAAGGTTTGCTACATATGAATTAGGGTCTGAAAAATTGGTAAGGGAATTCTCACACAACTTGCAACTGGCAGAGCATCAAGTATGTTTTGTGTAGGGAAAGGTAGGTTGGCGCAGTAATATACATTAGAGGTTGGCGAATGATGAGGGTGTGGCAATATGTCGGGTGATCAAGAGATTTTTTATAGAGAGCATGTCTGTTTGGACCCAAGAGATGGCATTATGCAAGAGTGACAGTAAATCAAGGGGAAGTACATCGAGGGTCGACAGTATTTGCAGAGCTTTTCACAACATGAAGCTTTCTGTTCAGTTCTTGTTCGATCTTTACAATATCAATTAAATCAATGACAAAATAATTAATCTTCATGACTTTAAGGCATACTATAAAAGTGTGATTTCAAGAGCTTTCAGCACATTTGCTTGGATTAATGAGTTTTTAAAGTGGAGCCAAGGATGACATACTGTGTATTAATTTGCATATCCAGTATTCCACACACTGTAAATTTGCATTGTTTCCACTTATGCTGCTTTTTTGTTTCCCTCACTTTAAGGAAATGTAGAATTTTGTCACTTTTTTTTCTTTTTTTTTGCTGACCTGAGATTAGTCATGACGATAAAAAATGACAACAGATATGATATGATGTGCAAAGTTCTCAAAATAAATCAACACTACACAAGAAGATAAAATCAAAAGTGAAATAAATGTTAAACAAATGTTCATCCATCTATCTGTGGAATATAAACAAACAAGTACCAAAGTGATGTTTTGATTGTTATCAAAACAGCAATTATTTATATCTTAAGCAGAATGTTTTTAGTTCTTTAAGCATTCAAAATTTTTGTCCTGTCTTTAGAACTTGTTCTCTTCCTTCCTTAATTCGATGAAACCTGCAGGACAATGTTCCTAAAATAAGTGTGATTTGCAGGCATTCCAAAGGTCAGTTTTCTCAATTATATGGTTATTGTACCTTACACCACTCATAATAGTAACAGTACATTTCAAGTTTCAACCTTCACAAATTTTCTCTCTCTCTCTCTCTCTCTCTCTCTCTCTCTCTCTCTCACTCACTCACTCACTCACTCACTCACTCACTCACTCACTCACTCACTCACTCACTCACTCACTCACTCACTCACTCACTCACTCACTCACTCACTCACTCACTCACTCACTCACTCACTCACTCACTCACTCACTCACTCACTCACTCACTCACTCACTCACTCACTCACCACCACTCACTCACTCACTCACCACTCACTCACTCACTCACTCACTCACTCACTCACTCACTCACTCACTCACTCACTCACTCACTCACTCACTCACTCACTCACTCACTCACTCACTCACTCACTCACCACCACTCACTCACTCACTCACTCACTCACTCACTCACCACCACCACCACCACTCACTCACTCACTCACTCACTCACTCACTCACTCACTCACTCACTCACTCACTCACCACTCACTCACTCACTCACTCACTCACTCACTCACTCACTCACTCACTCACCACCACTCACTCACTCACTCACTCACTCACTCACTCACCACTCACTCACTCACTCACTCACTCACTCACTCACTCACTCACTCACTCACTCACTCACTCACTCACTCACTCACTCACTCACCACTCACTCACTCACTCACCACCACTCACTCACCACCACTCACTCACTCACTCACTCACTCACTCACTCACTCACTCACTCACCACTCACTCACTCACTCACTCACTCACTCACTCACCACTCACCACTCACTCACTCACTCACTCACTCACTCACTCACTCACTCACTCACTCACCACCACTCACTCACTCACTCACTCACTCACTCACTCACTCACTCACTCACTCACTCACTCACTCACTCACTCACTCACTCACTCACCACTCACTCACTCACTCACTCACTCACTCACTCACCACTCACTCACTCACTCACTCACTCACTCACTCACCACCACCACTCACTCACTCACTCACTCACTCACTCACTCACTCACTCACTCACTCACTCACTCACTCACTCACTCACTCACTCACTCACTCACCACCACCACTCACTCACCACCACCACCACCACCACTCACTCACTCACTCACTCACTCACCACTCACTCACCACTCACTCACTCACTCACTCACCACTCACTCACTCACTCACCACCACCACCACTCACCACCACCACTCACCACTCACCACCACCACCACCACTCACTCACTCACCACTCACCACCACTCACTCACTCACTCACCACTCACTCACCACCACTCACTCACCACTCACTCACTCACTCACTCACTCACTCACTCACCACCACCACCACCACTCACTCACTCACTCACCACCACCACCACCACTCACTCACTCACCACTCACTCACCACCACCACTCACCACCACCACTCACCACTCACTCACTCACCACCACTCACCACTCACTCACTCACTCACTCACTCACTCACTCACTCACTCACTCACTCACTCACTCACTCACTCACTCACTCACTCACTCACTCACTCACTCACTCACTCACTCACTCACTCACTCACTCACTCACTCACTCACTCACTCACTCTCACTCTCACTCTCTCTCTCTCTCTCTCTCTCTGAATATATGTATTACAATTAAAAAAAAAAAATACCAATGAGAATGTAACAACAGAAAAAACTATTACACAAGATTTTAAAGAATAGAAATTTCTATCACTTCATATTTCATAAATAACTTTCCTTG
The DNA here is from genome assembly GCA_039090855.1 of Macrothele yani. Taxonomy (NCBI): domain Eukaryota; kingdom Metazoa; phylum Arthropoda; class Arachnida; order Araneae; family Macrothelidae; genus Macrothele; species Macrothele yani. The sequence goes on from CM076990.1 coordinate 169,741,043, forward strand.
TGCACATTTTAATCAGTATGCATTAAAAGATATTTTAGAGATGGTCCCACTCCAGGATGATGAAATTTTCAAGTTTTCGGATATTACCTGACTTACCATCCTTGTCACATTTACACCAAAAATTGGATTGTCATCTTCAAAATTTGTATTATATGGTGTAATCCTGTATTTCTTTCATTATTTATCTGCTGCTCCGGGCAATCAGGGATAGGATTCTTGACCTCCAGATTCGCTAAACATGAATGCCGGTTGCTTCGACTAGCGAATCCTGTGGTGGTTATATTCAAATTAATCGGAAACTCGAGACTTGGTCATTCTGGGTGGTGTAGTGGTCAGCATACCCAGGCGCTATCTGGGAGACGCGGGTTCAAGTCCTGCTTCAGGACGATGAAATTTTCAAGTTTTCGGATATTATCTGACTTACCATTCCTTGTCACATTTACACCAAAAATTGGATTGCCATCTTCAAAATATGTACATATTTCATGATTAATTTCATGTGTTTTGAGCACAACTTGTTTCAAATCACAGGGTTGTACTTTCAAAAATATCACATCAGTTGCATGTAAACAGAACATGTTCTTTAATGCCATTCTAAATCTACTAGCTGTGAAACACATTTTGACAAAATCAGTGTTACTCCTGAAGTTTAATTATTCATCTTCTTCACCAGACTCGACTCTAAATGGCCTGTTACTACTTACAGAAATCAAACCCATACTCAAAGGATGCAGATATGACAGCACTAAGAAAATAAAAGATAATGTGGTCCAGATTTTTACAACTGTTCCAAAAGAAGAGTTTCAGAAATTCATTTATTCATCACCATATCTCACCTTTACACCCCAACGTGGGTGTCAACGTTGGTGAGGAACTACACTTAAATATAGAAGAGAGCAAAGGAAAATTTAATTACCCATACTTTTTCTCCATTCTTCCCTTTCCATTGAAAGACTGTGATATTGATTAAGCAATAACTATCAGTAATGGCAAATTTCATGCCATTAATCCTTCTTCCACTTAGTAGTTCTAATTCTGACTATTATATAGCTCTAATTATTCTACTATTCTCTTTTACGTGCGATATTTCAAAGTAACTTGTACAAAAATCTAGCGGATAATGCTTACCTTGGCATTCCTTTCTAGCGACGGGAACATTTCATGCACGTGTTTTCCGGTCTTTGTTGATGTTATTGTCCTAAAATCCGTTGTATGCGATGACTGGCTTTACTTCTCACACTTTTCGCTGGGTATACTCATTGGATCTTTGCCTTAGGATTCAAACATCAATTTTTACCGTTCATTATACTCTAATTATTCTACTATTCTCTTTTACGTGCGATATTTCAAAGTAACTTGTACAAAAATCTAGCGGATAATCCCGTCGCTAGAAAGGAATGCCAAGGTAAGCATTATCCGCTAGATTTTTGTACAAGTTACTTTGAAATATCGCACGTAAAAGAGAATAGTAGAATAATTAGAGTATAATGAACGGTAAAAATTGATGTTTGAATCCTAAGGCAAAGATCCAATGAGTATACCCAGCGAAAAGTGTGAGAAGTAAAGCCAGTCATCGCATACAACGGATTTTAGGACAATAACATCAACAAAGACCGGAAAACACGTGCGTGAAATGTTCCTGTCGCTAGAAAGGAATGCCAAGGTAAGCATTATTTGCTAGATTTTTGTACAAGTTAATCTCCTTCTTGTTTTAGGTCTTCCCCCTTGGTTTGCAACTAGCTGCTTTAGAATGTTAACATCAATCATGGAAATCTTTCCTATCCCATATAACACACACGCCCAAACCGCCTGAGTTTATACACTTTGCCTTCTAGAGATGAAATACTCAATACAGATCTAATGTCTGAATTACTCATTTTGTCACGCTACTGAATCCACCCCCCTTTTTTTTTTTTTTTTTTGATTTTCTCATATCTTCTTACTCCCTACAGAGCTTGAAAAATACCATGCCCGAGATGCCAAGGGCACATAAATTATTGGCTGGAGCAGGTAAATAAAAAATCTAGTTGCCCAGTCTGGGGAAACTAAATTTTTATTAAAAATAATAAAATTTGGAACAGAATTTTTTACTACAAGAAAAAAGACAGTCATGATGTTATGTTTCTTTTCGCTGCTAATCACTGGAAGTTGTATTATTGTTATAGTGCCAAGAACAGAAGAACATCACATCTTTAATTACAATATATTATGCTCTAGGTTCAGAAACTGGAACCATATGTAGTTTTGCTCCAAATGTTTATAATCAGCAATGGGATGCATGCCTTTGATGGAACTAGTCTCTGTTATTTAGTGACAAAAGGCAAAAACTTCAACAAAAGGAGCATGGCAGAATCACTAAATTTCTCAAATACCAATTTCATCATCATATCATTTTATACCAATTTCAGCATTATTATCTTAAAACTTGAGATACATGCATTCGCGTATTGAATGTTTTGAATACAGACCCTTAAAACGGAAATGAAAAATATGTAAAAAAGTTCATATTTTTTAACTTGAAAAAAAAAAATGAGGGTTTCGGTTTGTTATCTTAAAAGATCAATTTTCCTGGGCATCCAGCTTTTGCTATCTGGACAGGTAAAATAATTTCTGCACATGTCCAGCTGGGCATGTAACTTTCCAGATATTTTTCAAGCCTTCATCGGTCACATTTAACTCACAAGACCCTTAACTTTGCACACAACGCTAACTGCCTTGGAACAAGGCAGGTCTAAATACTGCATTGAAAACAGCCAGCTTTGTCCTTTTGACAGCCTCTTCCTTAGTGAAAATTAGTCTCACACAGTAGATATGAGACCATCTCCTGCTTTGGTAATTCTACTGTCCAATGCATCAGTCAATTACTATAACTAAATGGTTAAAAATCTGTTAACTGTTCACCTTCCTCTGAACTGAGTAATGGTAAGAAATTATTTACAACTTCCCTGGAAAATTACAGGTAACTACTGTTTTGAAGTGGGTTAAATTTGTTATGTGTAATGCTAAATACATTTATTAATAAGTCAGGCTGATTTCTTTGTAGTCACATGCACAGACACTATCATTAAATCATGTTACTTGCCTTCAGTATCATTGATATCTACAACTCTTTTTATATGAGACAAGGGCATTAACATTAGATGCTTGAAACATTTCTGTTGAACACGTGAAGCTCCAGAAGCCAAACTTACTACACCAGGGCTTTTCAAACTTGCAGCAGCTCTGCTTCGCATCTTACATATCTATTAAAATGAGAAAGAAAAATATATAAAACACACAATTAAAATGTTTAACAGAATACTACTATAGCAAATCTAACTTACTAAAACTCAGAATAATCAACCTTTTTTTAGGTAACACACTTCATTTCACAAAATAGTGTCTCAGAAAATGTACCCTGTTTTAAACACAAAATTCAACAGTTATGTGAATATGAAACAAATCTGAAATAAAGGAGGGAAGATAAAAGTGTATTTCCATTCAAGCATTGTAAAAGTAACATTCATCATTCTGAGCACACTTTCAAATCCATATGGCAGAATTAATGATTGCTTTGAACCTTAATGAGCAAAACAAATTTTAATCAGTGATAGTGACAGCATTCATATAGTAGCCATGTGCACTCTATAACATTGAAACTGAAGCACCCAGAAGGAGTGATCAGAAATGCATGCAAATCAGTAGCTGGACGAGTTAGGCCAGGATATAAAATTATTAAAATACAGGACAAATCAAGCAGAAGTTTCGGCTGAGGCATAGAGTTCAAAGCAAAATGTGTGTGAGGCAGTTAACACACTTCTATCTTGCAGCGATCAACTTCAGAATGCAAGATGATCAGGCAGAGGAAAATGCACCAAGATACCACATTAAACACTGATATCAGCAATATAGAGACTTCAACAAAGGGCAAGATTATAGACCTCCGAGAGGCAGAATGGCATCTTCATTGTGCAGTGGACTGTGTGGTTCACAATTGCAGAGTGCACCGATGTTGGGAAGAGTGACTGCTGAAAGTTCAGAATACTCATCAAATTGGTAGTGGTGTATGACAGACAGGGTTGGCAAGTTTCTGCCAAGGCGGTTAAAACCACTGGTTGAAAACGGTTAAAACCAGCATGGCAGAAACCAGTTTGTGCCAATATAACTGGCACAAACCCAGAGAATAATTATGTCTTGTAATAAAAGCTTACTGAAGTACCACAAATAGCATATAATGAATCCATATAATGAATAGCATAGGGAAATGCATTTAAAAGTAAAATAAGTTCAGTTGCAATGTTTAAAGTATTTATTCAAAGGTTACGTCGCAGTAAATTCACCATTCAAGTACACTTTTGCCACGAAGTAGTCGATAGCAAAATACCAATTTTGCTGCAGTTTCCAAACCCAAACAATTTCTTAATTTATTGCGAATAAATGAAAAGCTTTCAAGCCCAGCAGAACTTGCAAGCAATATCATCATTGTGCAAGTAAGAGTTATGAAATCTTCATTTACAGTTGTTTTCTTTAAACTAGACCACCATGTAGAAGCTGAGACGTTTTCTAAGACTTCATTGGAGTAATATGTTTCAGGAAAGGGAGCTGATTTTGCTTGAAAAGCTATGATGTAAAGGCACAAAATTTGGGTTGATGTAACAAGGTAATCTCCTAGCACTTTCTTCCTGCTCATGTGACAATTTAGATCCCATGTAGTTTGGATGAAGCATATAAGCTAGCATATGATATTGAGTTATTGCCTGACTAAATCTACTCTTAACCTTGCTTTCATTAGTTTTCATGAGATTATCATCATCCATTAGGGTCAACCAAATTTCACAAGCATCTGCAATAGAACAGTCCTCTTTTTGGATCTTATCCAAGGCAGCAGCAATAGGTTTTAAAAGTTGCAACAAGTGTTTTACTTCTTTATTAATCATCCGATTATTTATGACTTGGTTTATTATTGTGGTTCATTGGCTTTAATATAGCTTATCTGGTTGGTGCACTTGAGACAGAGTCATAAGCCAATGAGGTTCTTCCTTACAGCCAGTCTGCGAATCATGTTGCTTCTTATATTATAGCCAAGGATCAAGCCTGTCTAAAAAATATATGTAATATATTTTTATTATTGAAATAATTAATTATTACAAATTATTATAATACTAAATTATTGTAATAAAAAATATTTGTCATCTCTGATTTTCTGTAAATTTCGTGTACTAATTGATACAAAAATGGTTTAAGTACTTTTTTAGTTTCTGCCAGTTGTTGCCATTTTCTGCCGGTTTAAATCGGTTATATCCAGTTTCTGCCACCGGCATGGCAGAAACCCAACCCTGAATTGACAGATGACTACAGAACTGAAGAATCATCCTATCCATTAAACTTTCATACCTCCTCTACAATGAGGCATGACTTCTGCTGGCTGTATCATTGCACACCGACAGATAGGAAGGGGCCTCGATGCATACTGGGACCAATGTGTTGATTACCACTGACCACTCACCATCATCAATAGCATCTGGAATAATGCTGCACATACAGGCCACCTGGGGTACAGAATGGCATCAAGTGGCCTACAGTGATGAAATCCCACTTTGCTTGAAGCCCAGTGACTGGTGCACATATGTGACAACAGTGTGGTCCATGCAGTTAATCTAGAGCTATTGTGCAACTCCAAATGGCATGGCTGTGGTGGAATGGTGTAGGCAACAATTGTTTGTCATTGTTGGTGTTCATTAAAAGCTGTCTGACTGTTCATCACCATGCCACTAAGATTTGGGAACTCGTTGCTTTTCCCATTCTTACTGGAGTGCCCGATGCCATTTTTTAGCATTATAATGTCTGCATACATATCCCAGGGGTTTCTTCTGAATGCCTTTTTGGTGTAGATGTATCACTTTGGACAACCACCTGAATTTCTTCTCAATTAAGCGTATGTGGGCCACGACTTGATGCCCCCTACAGATACACTTGCAGTCAGCATGGTCTACTGCTGTTTTGTAGGATCAAGTGCAAGAAGTTTGGTGGAAAATACAGCAGGAGGATATATAACAGCAGTATGATGCCATGCTGATATGCTTAGTTTGATGTATCTGCAACCAGGCTGGTTTTACACCATATTGATCAGACCACAGTAAGTTTTATTTTGTTTCAATAAATGTGTTTATTAACATCTGCAAAATTTATCATGTGTTCCTTATACCCTTGGCTGCCATTACTCTATATCTGTATTCCTGTTCCTTCAGGATGCTGTCATTTCAATGTCAGGTGCATTTATGGTAACTCAGATCTGCTTAAAAACCAGTGAAAATCAACCACATTCATACATCAGTGCTGCACAGTTCATATCTGATTTTGTGTGTTTCCATATGTACAAGGGAAGATCTGGTTGGATGGATTTCCATAAAAATTATTACGTGAGATCTCTTCAGGCTTCAAGCATAAAATAATAGCTTTCACTAATGAGAATCAATTAGTAGGACAACCATTAGAAGTAAATTTCTGGAAAAACTATATAACCATAAAAATTATACAATTTGGGTAATCTTACATACTAAATTTCAGATAACATGCATATTCCTTGAAAATTTAAAAGCTGGTACATGGTTTGTACTCATTTTCAGAAATTCAAAATAAGGAGTTTCTAAGGACTTTTTAAGGACCTTAATTAATTTTATAATTAGTTATAAGTCAATTTTTACCAATTTTAAAAGGACATTTATATTGTAACACAATTTTTAATCATTTATAATAAATTATCACATATTCGTAAACAAAAAATGCTGCATGTGATTACTGTATTTAATTAAATTAAAAATTTACAAGATACAATTATATGTCAACAAGCCTTTAATAAAAAAGAAATTAATTTTTAAATTCTTCTTTGAGTTCTATCTTTGAATCAGTGGCTTCAAGTTCTGATTTTTTCTCTTTCAGTAATTTTCGAAAATTGTTGCATTTTATAAAAAGATTGACATCTCTTAAAGCTTCTGCTTGTTCAGCCATGTTATTAGCAGACTTTTCTAAATGGATTAAATCCCTTTAGTTTTTAACATATTTAGGTCATCCCTTTGTTTTTTTCTCTTTCCTGAGATTACAGGCTCTTTCTTTTCATTCTTTTGCTCTTCCAAATGTTGCATATATCTATGACAAGCAGAAGATACTAAAGCTTGCAACTCCTTTGTAAGCTCTACATTGTGAATTCCCCCACAAAAATTAATATGATCATAAACAATTCTTTGGCTTATTTATGCACGAATTTTCTTTTAAGTTTTCTACTTGTATCTGCCTATTAACAGAAAAACCCCTTTCGACTGTTGCTTGGCCATGTGACAATACTAACATTTTTATCACATTCCAAAGGTCATGAAAACCTTTTGATAAGTATTTAGCTAAGAAAGCATCTAATTTGGTTTCAGAGGCATTAAAATCAGAAGAATTAGTAAAGTCTCTTTTACTTCATTCATTAAGAAGCCTCTAAATTGCAATAGAATATTTTCACATTGTTGCTCTTCTAATTTTTTAGCTTCACTCAGATGGAAAAGGATTTTTTTCATCTTGGCTAAACAATTAGTATCATTATTTTCCATTCTTTTGGGGTCTAAGCAAACTATACTGCATACAATTGAATAATTGACTGGGCATATATCAATAAGATTTGATAACACAGTTACAATAAATTTTTGGCAATCATCTTTAAGTGAAAGAATTTCATTTTCAGTAACCTTTTTCATTTTCTGTAGATGATTTACAATTTTGTCACTTGCGAATCCACAACTGATATCAGTAATTTTAGAAAAGCTCAACTTGTTATCGAAATTTGAACAGGATCTTCTTATTGTAGCAAAAAAACTTATTCACTCTCCATCATCATAGCGAATGGCATACAGTAAAAAAGAAATTTCTCAACAGTTTTTAGAGGCAGAGATAGGCTGCAAACGGAAGAACATAAACACCACCTGGTGGCAGAATTGGGAACCACAAACCTTCTCAAATACAAACCTAAAATGTTCCATAAGGTAAATTGTATCTGTTGTTAAAAGAATTTTTTTTAATCGGACATTTAGAAGTACAGATATTGAGAAAAATAGATTAAATATTTGTCACCCCCTAGCGGCGAAATTGTGCATTATTTTTGGAAGAAAATACACACAAAGAGTTTTCATAGTTGGTAGTATCTGGTCGAATGAGAATACTTGTTAATCAGGTTATTAGTCCTGTAGATATTGCTGTTAACGGAAACGTGAACTTAAGCCCTCTAGTGGAGCACTTGTGCATTAAGAAATATTTGAAATTATATGAGAAACATTTTGCACCAAAAATGTTCTCAAAAAAGAATTTTTCAAATCGTACTCCTAGAAACAGATATATGGACAAAAATAGGATATATGTGTATGTCCCCTGGTGGGAAAATTATGCACTATTTAAGTAGGAGGTATTCTTAAAAAGGTTTTGGCGGTGAGAGGTATCGGTCCATGGAGGAATTTTTTCAATTGAGTTTTGAGCTCAGATTTTATTGCAAATGCATCAGAAGCAAAAATAAACACTTACGCCCATGGCGGCCAAAACATTCTTTACCAAAAATGAGGAATCATGTGCAAATCATTTTCTCCTGAAGAGCTGTATCCAATGCAGGAAGAATTTTTCAAATCGGACTTTTAGAAGCGCAGATATTGAGGAAAATGCAATTTATCGTTACGCCCCTAGCGGAAAATTATTTGTCCCATAGATATTGCTGTAAACGGAAAAGCGAACTTATGCTCCCTAGTGGCTCACTTGTGCATTAAGAAATATTTGAAATTATATGAGAAACACTTCACACCGAAAATGTTCTCCAACAAAGAAATAATTTTTCAAATCGTTCTCCTAGAAACAGAGATATGGACAAAAATAAGATACACGTACGTGTATGTCCCCTGGTGGGAAAATTGTGCACTATTTAAGCAGGAGGAATTCTCACAAAAGGTTTTGGAGGTGAGTGGTATCGGTCCACGGAGGAATTTTTTCAATCGAGTTTCAAGCACAGATTTTGCTGCAAATACATCAGATGCAAAAATAAATACTTACACCCCCTGAGCGGCCAAACCATTTTTTACCAAAAATGAGAAATTATATGCAAAACATTTCCCCTCAAGAGCTGTATCCAATGCAGGAATAATTTTTCAAATCAGACAGTTAAGAGCGGAGATATTGGGAAAATCGTGATTAACTGTCACGCCCTTAGCGGAAAATTTATGCATTATTTAAAAAGGGGACAGTAACTAAAATAATCTTAGATATAAATGCCATTGAAAGAAAAAAATATTTTTTTCAATTGGATATTTAGAAGCAAATGTATGAAATAAAATATATTTTAAATTTGATACGATCTTCGTTTGCGCCCCCTAGCGGCGAAGTTGCGCATCGGAATAAACTCGGAACAAATGGATCATCATTCTCACATTTTAAGCTTCCCAATACAAAAAGAATTTTACAAATTGAACTAATAATTGCAGAGATATGGTCTTCCCGGTCTAACAGACGAAGTGATAACATAAGCCCGACACCAAAAGAAAAAAGATGCTAATAACTCAGCTTCAGTCCTCCTAACAGACAAGAAAACCAACAGGCCCCCCCCCCCCTCACATTTTGCAGGGGGTGGGGAGGAAAATTTGTTAGACATAAGTTATGTCAGTAGAAAAATTGTCAACTACAAAACATCGCGCAGGCACAAAAAGGCCAGAATGGATAAAATTCCAGGACATGTAACAGAATTTTAGGACATTTCCAGGACAAAATGGAATTCCAGAATGCGCACGAACCATGATTAATTTAAGTAGCATTTGTTCCTGCTAGGAAATGAAAAAAAACCCCGCAGAAAACTGCGGATTTCAGAAAGATTTTCGCACCTGTTTTACGGACTTTTTAAGGGCCCTTAAAAACATTTAACAAAAATAAGGAGTTTTTAAGTACTTTATAAGGGCCCTTAAGAGCATCCAACGAAAATAAGGAGTTCCTAAGGACTTTTAAGGACCGTACGCACCTTATGGTACCTCTTTCATACTTATCTCAGCTTAATATGACTATCTTCTAATGAAACTGAACAATACCACAAAAGAACCATAGTTGTTTTTGTGATTACATCAAACACAGTATTGCTCTCATATTTGAACATAAATAATAATACAACCTGCTACATGCTAAAGAAAATAACAGATATTCTTCAAAATTTCCAGGCATTACAGTATGCACCTATCCATTAAAAACCCTTCTTTGAAAGCATGTTTCTCCTGGTACATAATTGTCTCCATTTTAAAAAGTTCTGAAAATCAAAACATTTTACAAGGGTATTTTCTATACATACATATATCACTAGGCTGTTATCTGAGATTCAAAGGTTAGCTCCACAAAGAAATACAAACTTCCAGATAAATTTTTAATTGATTGTTTACTTACTGTTGCCGTATGAAACTTCTCCATTTACAATTATCTTGACACACAACTCGGACTTCACTGACATCCATCACACGACGTAAACAAGACCTTTTACACTTCATACTCAAAATCTTTTTCTCATGCAGACACTCCTGAATCTGATCCTCCCATGACTTCCTTGGCCTTCCTCTACCTTTCCTTCCTGCCACTTGGGCTAAAAAATTATGATAACACTGATGTATGGCAGTGAAACATGGGTACTACAGAAGAAACATAGGAGTCGTTTGTGTGCTGGAGACATGCGTTACCTATGGGGGGTTTGTGACAAGACACATTCTGATCATGCGAGGAATAAAGATGTACTGCAGTTGTGTAATGTGAAACAAAATGTTGTTAGCAAGGTGGAGACTAATATGCTTCAGTGGTTTGGAAATGTTGAAAGAATGAGTGATGAGATCCTTCTTAGTAAGGATCTCATCACTCATTCTTTCAACAGAGAGAAGATTATTATATGTGGCAACAGTAAGTAAAAATTATCTGGTAGTTTGTATTTCTTTGTGAAGCTCATCTCTGAATCTCAAAGAACAGCTTACTGATATGTATTGAATTTCATGCAAATTTCATACATCCGGGACAATATATTCTGCAGCTCACTTTTGCTCTCCGCCAACAGGACGGTGTCATCAGTATACAGCAATCTGCAGACACGGATATTAGGCAGTGGTTATTTTCCAATAAAATTATATCATAATGCAGGCTTCAATAATTCCCAGCACAACATTTAGAAGCAGAAATATCACAATAAACATAAATACATATTTATGTACCAAGAATATTGTGCACCTAGAAAATAAAAAAACTGTGATTGATATATGCACAATATCAATCAAAATTTCAGCTATCCAAACACAAAAAGATTTTTCCAATCCAACTCCTAGAAGCTGAGGTATAGTAACAAACAGTAAATTAAGTTTGTATCACCTTGTAGGAAATTTTTAAATCAAAAATAGCTAGAACAGCATGGAAGATTTTAGTTGGAATAAAATTTGGAAAAACTTTGTTAACAGCTAGCCAGCGGAAAAATAATTTTTCAAATTAGATTTTTAGAAAGTGGATATATCCTAATATAAAGGTCGCCCAAATGAAACTGAGACTGTCTGATTTTTGCTGCAAGGGTTTATAGGTTGGAATATGTGAACATACAGGAAGTAAGAGTGATACATGGTCTACATACCTGCTACACATAGTTGCCTTGTCGGTTCCATCAAGTGTCCCAGTGCAGCACGAGACTGTGGATACCCTGAGCGAAGAACGTCCGTGGTTGGTTGTGGAACCAGTCTTCAACAGCATTCTGGACCTCAACATCATTAGCGAGCCAGTGGCCTGAAGATGTAGTACTGGCCTAAAGATGTAGTAATTGCAGGGCGACAGATCGGGGCTACAGAGGGGATGGTTGAAGACCTCCCAGCCGAAGCTCCACAGCAAATCTTGGCACACTGTCGCCACATGCAGGCATGCGTTGTTGTGCAGTAGAATAACTCCATTTGACAGCATCACTTACGCTTGATGGCCACTTTGAGGTTGCATAATGTATTGCAGTATGTAGTTGCCTTGACTGTACTGCCTGCTTCCAGCCAATCCAACAGCAATGGGCCATTATCATCAAAGAAAACCGTGAACATCACTTTTCCAGCTCTTAAGGAGGACTGAGTTTTTTGGGGCATGGAGAGTTGGGATGCAACAATCCATACTCATCTGTTTTTGCGGTCGGATCAAAGTGGTGGCACCAAGTTTCATCTGCGGCCACAGTCATGGAAAGAAACTGTCCCCCCTCCACATGGTAACGATGCAGATGCTCCAGGCAAGAACCCATTCACCGAGTGTTTTGCTCATCCTGGAAACCCATTGTGTGCAAACCATTTTGTGTTCCAATCGGTGATGGAGAATGGTGTTAACAGTTCCCTTACTCACGGACAATGTTGCCACAAGCTCACAGGTGGTGTTTTGGGGATTCTCCTTCACAAGGTTGTCCACAGCAGCAATTGATTCCATGGTGATGGCCATGTGTGCTTGCCCAGGTGTCGGTATGTCCTCCGTACTCACACGTCCTTTATGAAATTCATTACATCAGCAGAACACTGTGCACCATGACTGACACTCATTCCCATACACATCCTTTATACGATAGATTTCGGCTCCACTAACACCTTCTGCCGTCAAAAATTGTATAACTGCCCACTGGGCCTGTTTGGATGAATACATGTCATGACCCTACATAGTCAACTTGTGCCATACATGCATACAGCACACATAACAGCGTGCTTCCTGACATCACACGCCATCTACTAGCGCAAATGCATGGCTATGTGTAATAATACAATGACACTATTACACGAGTCTCACTTTCATTTGGACGACCCTCATATCTTGCCAAGTGCAAATATACAGGGTGTGTCTAAAGTCTTTTTCTGATTACGATAAATCATATAAAATGAACCGAGTTAGATTTATGTGGTTTGTTGTATTGATTGGGTCATATTCTCAAGTTTTTCGTTCATTGTACTTTTGGAACAATAGGTGGGCCTGCATGTCTCTAGAGTAGTTTTTTGTTGAAAGTGTCAGTTGGTAAAATGGCATCAATGCAGGAGAAGGCTAATTGTGTTCTCTGGTTTCATAAAACCAAATCTGCAATTTCAGTGAAGCGAAAGTTTAGGCGCGAATATGATACAGCTCCACCTGGTGTAAAGAGCATTAGGAACTGGTATCAAAGGTTTAAACAGACGGGCAGTGTCAGTGTCCATACAAGAAGTGGAAGGTGGGAGACTTTCCATTAGTGAGGAAACTGTTGACGCCGGGCACGATGCATTCGCACGAAGCCCGAGGAAATCAATTTGTCATGCCTCTAGTGAACTGGGAATACCTATGAAGACAGTGCAACGCATTTTAAGAAAGTGGCTTCGTTTTTGTTTTGCATACAAATTGCAAATTGTTTAAGCCTTGGAACCTAGTGAAGTGCCCAAACGTGTGACATTTGCTATGGACATTCTTGAACGAATAGACGAAGACAATGATTATACCTGAAGGGGATTTGTTTTTCAGACGAATAAACTTTTTATACCTCAGGTAAAGTGACCACGCATAATGCCCGTATCTGGGGTTCAGAGAACCCACATGTAGTTTTGGAGAAATAGAGGGATAGCCCTAAAATCAATGTTTGGTGCGGACTAATGCACAACAAAGTAACTGGACAGCTCTTTTTCATTGAGCCCACCATTACATCAGGCATTTACCTCGACATGATGTAGCACCTCAATTGGAAGAGCTGCAACCATGGGTAATGTTCTAACAGGACGGCACCCCCATACTGGAGTGTGCATGTCTGTCAATTCTTAGATGACAAATTTTCTAACAGATGGATAGACAAAGATGGTCAAATACCCTGGCCACCAAGATCCCCAGACATTGCGCCCCATGACTTCTTTTTATGGGTTACATTAAAGATCAAGTTTATGCAATACCAGTTGCAGATATTAACACTTTAAAGGGAAGAATAACTGAAGCGTTTGTGACCATCGTGCTGCAGCAGACACGGAAAGAAAGTACCGACTGAATGTCCTCCGTGTAACAAAAGGAACCTACGTTGAGGCATAATGACGACCCGAAAAAAAACTCTGGATTTCAGGTAAGCTATATTGGAAAACCATGTGTCTAACGAGCATGGTTCATTTTGTACGATTTATCGTAATCAGGGAAAGACTTTAGACACACTCTGTATATTGTTGCAATGAGGCTTTGATATGTTTAGTAATATTCATGTTGGGTTACTTATTTGGATAATTGTTCTATTGTGAGGAGTGCCTCTGACACCATAAGCACTCTTTCTTTTGCATGCCAATATCAATCTGTAAACTGTCGTGAATTTTTGCACTGAACAACTTCTTTAATGAAAAGTAGAGTTGTCAAACCTCTGCTGTTGGTAAAAGTACACCATGTAATGGTCCTGTTGGAGAATTTTAAACATTACCTTTTGTAAATAGTACAAATTCCCAGTTGTAACAGTAGTTACTTTAACTCAGAAATATATATTAATGGAAATGCATGGAAAGTTTTGGTCATAGCAGAGGTTAAGTTGTGGTCGCTATGTTTGCAAAATGCAATGAGCTAATCCAAAATGCGAGAGAAAAATTAGCATCCACTGCAAAACAGCGTGAGCCGTTTAAATATCAACCATCAGCAGATTCTGCTCCAGCTTTTCTATTTCTGTGAAAACTAAAGTTTTCAAATTTCTGGCAGTGATTCACACACTCCACTAATATTATTTTCTTAATTCTTAAGGTATGTTCCTATAGCACCTGTTGTCTGAATCACCCCCTCCATCTCCATACACTCCAGAGCACTTCATAAAAGGTGGGGCATGGAAAGATTATAGAGGCTAGAAGGATTAGACCCCTTACCCCATTCAAAGTTCAAGTTTAAACCAGAGTCAGCTGTGTCATCTACAGCATTCCCCCAAGGACATAAAACATTAGTTTTTCACTGATGTCTAAAGTGTTGTTGGTGTGAACAATTCAATTAAGGTTATGATTTTCCGAGCGACAAAAGCGGCTAACTATCTTTAGCATTTTGCTACAACTTTTTTCCCTATTTTAGCATTTTTGCTACAACATTTTTTGAGACAGCTTAAACACTTGGTCATAGTTACAAGATGCCAAAATGCAATAGTATGCGATACTGTTGCCATTGGCACCTTTTTTATGGTGTTGCTTTAGATGAATGATAAATGGCTTCTACTACTTTTGACTTCAGCTAGTAAGAAATAATTACCAGCACTTTTTATCCTCTTCTCCCAAGCACTTCATACAAGTATGTAATACATAAAAAGAATTTCCAACTTCAGTTTTAGAAATGCACATGTAGTGACAAATACAAAAATGTATTGATTCTGCTCAAAGGGAGAAACAGAAACATTACTACCCCCCCCCCCCCAAGTATGTGAAATGAGTACAAAATCAACCTTTCATTTGCATGGTTGTAGCTACTGAACCAAAAAGAATTTTTGGAGTCTGACACACAGATGAGGAGACATTGTGCCTGCAAATGGACTGACAAACTAGTACTAGATGCATTTTTCTCAGCATACTTTATATGCTAAAAGAAATTATAAAGAAAAGTTGATGTAATAATGACATCTACATAGTAGTATGGAATAATGTGAAATGGACATCTACAAGAGCAGAATGGATTTACATACCTCTAAAACATCAGTAAACAGAAACATTGATATTGTATCCCCTCTTCGACTTAAAGAATCTCCAATTTCTTGCATATCTGCTCTGGTTATAAAGTTCCTATGAGATGACAGCAAATTCGGCTGAAAAGATACCGCATAAAAGTGAGAGTAATAAAAATTCAGTGGTTGGCTTTTAATTACATCAAAGAGGTGAAAAATTACTTTCAGCATGGAAATTTAAATACAGCATTATATTCTCACTGACATAGTTTCAATTACCGACAACAAACAATAATTTGTACTCACACTGGAAAGTGAACAATGCATTTAACTTTGCAGGTTGGCAATTGGAGCCAAGTTGACCACTTAACCATTTCCATGAATTTATGTGGTGAAGAAATGAACTTCTAGCAAGTATAGAGACCAAAGGATGGGGTACTTTTCAGGCGACAGAAGGCCAAGAGTAGACAAATTGGCTAGTTGAAGCCAGGGGCTATAGGTTTTTATGTTCCGACTAGAGCCAAATATTTCTCACTAGCCGGGGACTACCGTTAAAAAATTCTGTTTTTTCAAAGCTGCAGTGCTTAAAATGATGTGGCCCCTGTGTATTTTCTCACACATTTCGCATGTTTTCTTTTCTTTTTTTTTTTAATTTCTAAAGATATACAGCTGTTGAATCTTGCATATTTTGATGTCTAACAATACTAATTCAAGAATCGCATCTGCTGTGGTGTGAAGTACAAGTGTCATTGGGAGGAGAGAAGTTGGGAGATAAAGATCAAGGTTGCCTGCTTTCTGGTGTTGGTGAACTGGGGGAGTGAAACAAAAAATCCAGCCCCTGAGATTAGATGTTGGTGGGTGCTATTGGGAGGGCGGAAATGGAATTCACACTTACACAGCGTGTGAGTAACTTAGGAAGAGCAAGTGTTAAGAAAAGAAAAGAACAAAGAAAATCAGCATGCGATGGTAAGTTTTCAGTTCACCCTGACGGGTGATTTCCTTGCCGCAAAACAAAGGTGGGGAAACTGCTGCTAGCTTTCATCTTTGGCCAGAGGTTGATTGCATACTTTTCCCCTCTCCTCAAAATGCAATTAGCTGATTGGATGGCAGCCCATGTATTTCCAGCCCAACCCACCTGTTACTGTTTAGGGATGCTAACAAGCAAATGCTTGAGTAATTTTCCTACAAATAAATAACTCCTCCTTCCATGATGAAAAAGGTAAAGCAGCAATTATGAAGGTAAAACCAGTTGTCATGTTGTGAGCTAAGCCTTATAAAAAAAGCAAAGGGAAGAAAATTCAGCTCACAACATAATTAAAAACTTGAAAAAATAAAAATAATTTTTGAAAATATTCTCTTAAAGCATGCAAAATTGTACATATTAATTTACTTACAGGACAATTTTCTATATCATTCACAATATCAAACATGGCAACTTGACCTTCTGTCTTACGCTTGTCTTCATTGATGTGTCTGAGAAAAAAAAAAGTAAAGAAACCAATTACTAATGTTTATAAAGCATCACTTTTTTTCACATTATTATAGCACATATCTTTAATTTGTGTACAAGTTGCATTATTATAGCACATATTACTTTAAAAAGAAGTTCCATGAGATGTGCTATAATACAATTTGTACCCAAACTGAAAGTAATATGTGCTATAATGCAACTCATACATAAATTACAGCAGATTATTGTGACTTTCTAAGTCGATATTAGCAGCACAAAAAATCTCAAACTGGTGCTACAGAAATTATGCATATGTTTCTTCTGTGTGTTACATTCATTTTGTAAATATAATATTTTTTAACTACTGATTTTCCTTTCAATTTCCTTCTAAAATTCAATTTTTAGCTTGAAATTCTCATACAATAAATTGATCATGTGTTCAATCTATGTTTTGCATGTCCTTCATCAGGAATGACATCATGGATTCAGTGGTATAACACGGAAAGTTTGACTTTCAGATAATTTCTTATAGAATGTTCTGATAACCTTTCGTTAATGAATTTAACTTGTATTTTGTAAACAACTTCAACCTAAAAATAAGTAAAATACAAGCAAATAAAAATTAAAAACCACATAGAAATCCACAGAAAATGTCACAATTTTTTAACAAGTAATGTTTAGAGAAAAAGCTGTCAGCTCAAAAAGAGGAATAAGGAAATTGCAATATTTATTGTAAATATGTTCATGCCATCTTTATTTATAGAAAATGCAGAACAGAATAGAAATATGTCACTTTTTTATTATTATTTTGCCATTATTAAAACATGCATACACACTATTGACATTATATTTCATGTTAACAAAAACCATAACTGAAAAATACAATTAACATATTTTAAATTTGTAAAAATTAAAAAAATTAAATTTTAAATACCAACAAGTGTACTGTAACTTACGTTAATACTTCTTTAAGAGACTTTATAGCTTTCTCCAAAGCCAGCTGATCAGCATTATTCTTATTTGTGTGCTTCAAAATATCTGAAAGAGAAAGACATTAATTTTGAGTATCAAGAATTTAAATATCTTAAAATGGCTTTCTGAAAGGCATAAAATCATTGAGGAAATAAATTAACATTTAAGTTTCAAAGTAAACAAATGATCATGTTAGATAGTTTTGGCACAGAAACATCCTCAAGTGCAATGTGACATGATAATTCTTGATTTCAGTCTGATCACAATTTCTTTTCTTTGACAACTGTCTTATCCAGGGAAGTGATTACCCATTCCCCCATCCCGAAATGGGACCAGATAAAGCAAAATGCTCCTTATACTACCGCCAGGGGCACTATCGTCAGGGAAACCATGGAGATTTTTGAGTAACCCCGTGGTTTGCAACGATGACATCTCACTTGAGCTTCCCCAAATATGGCGCACATTTCTTCATGCTTAGCACGCTTCTGTTGACATCTCTCGTTGTCGCATGCACCCGACACAACATATCACGTTCTCAAATTCCGTTCATGTTTATTTTAAAATTTTCTATTCTTTATTCCTCTTGTCTTGCCTAACCACGAACAAGTCTGAAGAAGGCACTCGTCGGTGTTGAAAGCTTACGCTTTATTCATAATATTTATACGTCAATAAATGGATATTTTATTTCGTTTGCATACTGATTCTTTGACATAATCTACCCGAACTTTAGTTTTGTGTGTTATTGTATGTTATTTTTTTCTCTCTATTTCTGTGAGTCTTCAGCAATCATCTCAACCACATGCAGAGATGCCAACATCTGAAGGAAGTCGCCAGTACTTCAGAAGCGCGGCGCCCGTAGTATTTCCGTAGCGAAGTCTAGTCAAGTTCCCACATTAAAATTTGCAGGGTAGATTATGTATTTCCCAGAGTATACTGCTACATTTTTAGCAACATGTTAATCTTGATCGGGGGCAATACTTGGATAAATTTTGCAACATACCTAAGTCCCCTTAAAATGGAGGGGAAAAAAATACTTGAGTAAATACACAAAAAATACATACCATTTCAACTCCACCTTTTCAATAATATGTTATGTTAATAAATATGTTATGTCATAAGTGTGTGATGCCACACACTTATGACATAACATATTTATCATAAGTGTGTGATGCCACACACTTATGGTTATTCCTCCTGTATTTTTAGAGTGAAAATGCCGAACGCAATAGTCTTTTCCGCCGTGTGCGATTGAAAAATCAACAGCACACGAGGAACAAAACCCAGTCGTAATTTCTTCTGTTGTTATTTTAGCCATACTCTGAATAATAGCTGCAGATTTTGTGTGCCTACTACTGTATTTTTTCGCTATCTCCGAATCCGGAAACATTGCTTGAAAAAGGGGCTTCGCATGAACTACGGCAGAAATTGGCACATTATGTTCAATTAAAAATCGTGCAAAATATCTTTCAGCTTGAATAACAGCGATCTCATCACTTTTTACGAAGTAACTGGACACAGAATTATTCTTTTCTTTCAATAAACCATATTGTTCATGTTTTTTCGAAGTTACATGCATCCGGCAATCGCCCCGTCTGCCACGAGCCACCGAAAAGTCACAGTTGTACACGCCACAAAACACATGATTCACGGAAATATGTGACCGCTGTAAACATGGAAATTCCAACGAATAACATTCCTTGTACTGCTGCAAATTTGTAATTTTTTTCACACCACTGGAACTGGAAGCCACTGAAGCACACTTCATAACTACACCAATTCACATCACACCACAACTAATCAACTTTCAGCTTAACAACAAAAACAGAAAACGTGGAATCTACTCCAGTCTACCTCCGACAACTTATGTTAGTTCATTCAAGACGCGGTTAAGGTTTTCCCGAAGTAAACAGACGTCGTGCATTGCGAACGCCATCCCACGGCAAGCCAGGTACAAAGTCACGTGATCATGCAGAACGATCTCTGCTGCAACATTTCCGCTTGCTTGTCAGCCAGCCAAACATGCTTGCTGTGTGACGGCTTTGTGACGTTACCGCAAAAATCACTACATTTGACTATGCTTAACTTTTTTTTTTTTTAAATATTTAAAAAAGAAAAAAAGTTTTCGGGTAAAATCTGTAGTTTTTTACACCTTCTCCGTAAGTCCGTAGTTTGAACATGATATCCATAGTGCTTGGCATCTCTGCACATGGCTAATATTAAAGTTGCATTCACAGATACTGCAATACACATGATGAACTGAAACTTTACACTGCTGAAAACAAGATCAGTCCCAGTGGTATGACTCCAGGAAACACTGTTTTGTTCTGGCACAGGGCAGTGGTCTGACTTACAGTTCATCCTTATACTCACAGAAAGCCTTGGTGAAACAGAAACCATGATGAACTTCATGCAGGAGGCATAGTTTACATGGTGTTAGACATTTCCAACTTTAAAGACAAAAGGGTAAGCAAAACTGAATGGGAGGGGGGGGGGATTAAGCATTTCAGAAGAACTGCAAACAAATAACATGGAAGAACGTAATGTCACCAGAAGGGTAGTATCAACTGCTCCTGTAACAAATAATGCCAAGCCTACAGAGGGAAATGCATGGAAAATGGAAGTGCCATGTTGGGTTTTGCAAAGGCACGGCATTTATTTCAACAGAAAATAATTTTGGGGGAAACTACACTTCATACTGCCACTCACAAAATCCCCATGGAACAGAAAGAACAGTCCTACTACTAGCAGGATTGGCAGAGAAAAAACACAATGTAGTGCTTGACTGATGTCAAACTATTCCAACTCAACAAACACAGGAGATATGGAAAATGATTTGGGAGTACAGCATGAAGTATGAGAGAGGTTCAGATGCATTCATTTGAGATTTTGTCACTTACAAATGAAATCTAAATCATGCAACATCAAAATCTGCTTTTTCATTCCAACTCTCCCTTTTTTTCTAAACCTTGAAATAACAAAAAAAAAAAAAAAAAAAAAAAAAGGTCACATTGTCATAATGATTTTATTTCAGCAGAAAATTATTATTGCTGTCACTGTTTCAATGAAAAATTTCCTTTGTAAACAGAAAAATCAAACAAATAAAGGTAACTTGATCACGCTAGTTACGTTAACTGAAACTTTTACAAAAAGTTCGTAAGTTGGAAGCTTTCGACCTTATCTTAGGTCTTCATCACGCCAAATAAAAGTTTCAGTTAACGTAACTAGCGTGATCAAGTTACTTTTATTTGTTAATATTGTTACGTGTTTTGCCCATAATCGTCAAGAAAAATCAAAAGGTAGTATTCTGTTAATTTCATAACTCATCCATAAAGCCACAAAAATACCACAAAATTACATAAAATCTGTTCTGATCAACATATGTATGGTTGGATATTCTCTATGTAGGTCAAGCTTTATACTACATGTAGATACTGTAAGCACTTAATAAAATACAAAGTACAACTTCCATAAAGGCTATAAGATCATAACCCTTACGCAAGCTGGCTTAAGGGTAATATAGCTTTTTATTGTTATTACTCTTTTCATTATTATCTCCTAGTAACGTAATCAAACAACAATTCACTACAATTGATTGAAACCTATGAATATGAAGGGACAAATACCATAATTTAAATTTGGCATCAAATGATCTTCATCAAAAGATTTCAAGCATAAACCTTTAAGGTGCGAATTTAAAAAACATTGAAAAAAATCTCATTAATTAGGTCTCTCTCATATTTTATAGATTTATTTTGAGCAGTCTGATACTGACCATTAAGTAATAGAATCACACTAGGCAATCTTTGGACAGGTCTGATAAGCAGTTCTTGGAGATTCTGTCTTCCACACTCTGGTTTACTTTGACAACGCTGCAAACAATAAAAACAAAACTGATTAACGTTATTACAAAACACTAATTAATCTAACATGTTTATAAGAATTATCATACTATGCAGCATATCTATCCTGGGCCAAGGCTCTACTTATTATATTGTCATATGACTCATTTTGAATTGAGTGCTAAACAGAAGGTAATGTACAGGGCTTTATCAAAATAATGCAGGGTGTCTATCAAATTTGAGAAATGCAATTTCATGACCAATTAACAATTTTCATGACTATTTTTTAAGTCTTCTGTATGTGTGTGTCCAAGTATGCATGCATGTGTGCGTACGTACGTACATACATATATTAAAGATGGGGAACACTCTGCTCCCCACTTTTTTATGAAAAAAGTACACCCTGTCCTTCTGCTAGTAACAAAAATCTGACACATGATACTTTGACTGCGCCTGAACCAAGTTGAAATACTCAACACTGTGCTAAACGATTTCATTACACACCTTTCTTCAACATTTATATTTGAAAATGTCATGACTCTATAAAAGCAGTATAATTTAAATTGTTAAATTGACCATAAAATTTTGTAAACAACATTTACACATATACTTCTATGCTAAAACACGTTTTGCTTTAACAAGTTCTTTGTGGAGGAGAGCACAAATACCCCCCTCCCCCGCCTTTTTTTTTTTTTAACACTTGTACTACTATATGGAAACCACATTTATATCTTATGTGGTTGGTGCATGGAGAATTACTTAGATTGTCACCAGAAAATGAACTATTTCTAAATATAAAAAGAAATTGATGACCCCAAAGCAAAATTCCTGACTTTTTCGTGACTTTCATGCCTAACAGACACCTTGCAACGGAAACACTGTTTGTGGAGAACTTTTATTAATAAGCTGTAGGCCTACCTTGGGCTTCTAGGACAGAAGTAGTTCAATTTAGAATAGACTTACACAAGTCATGCACGCATAATGGAATGTTAGATCATTTTTCCGATAAAAAGTGTCACATCTGTGTCGGTGATATTGGAAGTGGAAAGTGTGATCTGATTCTTTGCTCCAGATATTCCCACAAATGTTCAATAATTTTGGGATCTGGAGATTGAGGTGGCTAGGGTAGCTGCTGTACCTCATCCTTATGCTTTGCAAACCTCAACTTGGCAAGTTTCACACAATGCATGGGTGCATTATCTGCTTGAAACCAGGGACGGTCATTAAGGAACAATGCCAGCAACACTGAGTGCAGGTAGTCACCCAAGAATGGATTCATAAGTTGCAGATGTGGCACAACCCTGCAGAATAAACAATGGCCCTCATGAATGGTAAGGTATGGCACCCCACAGCATCAGGGATCCACCTCCATGCTTCACAGTCGGAACCAAACAGTCAGGGTGGTATGCATCAGCACATTTTCTTCGGATGTACTCTGCCAGTGGTGGGAAACGATGTTAAGCACAATTCATCAGACCAGATGTCACGTTGCCAGTCTTTAGCATCCCAGTTTTTATGTGCTTTGCAACACCTTACACATTTTGTTGCACTGATGTTGGTAATCAGAAGTGTGTGCATTGCAGCACGGCCATAAATACCAGCACAATGGAGTTCTCGTGAAGCAGTTATGACGGAAACAGGATCATTCCAACAGGTGTTCAACTCTGCTGCTATTTGTGGTGTAGTAGTCTTGTGCTTCCATAGTACAATCCATGCAAGTATTAGCCTATTCTTATTTGACATTTTCATACTTGAGACTGACGAAGTAAAAAAAAATGCTGAACTTTTTAACCAGGTGAAAAATAACGTGCTGTGAAACAGTGTGAATATAACATGGTATGAGCAAGACAGAATTGTCCACTGAAATTTATTTATGTAAATATTAAACTGAAGCACATCACTTCAAAATACGGTTTTTTTGTTTGTTTTTTTACATTTAACAAAAACACATAATAAATGGAACATCGTGGAGAAAAAAATTACGATTATGGGCGAAATCTTTGCTCTGTCCCACTTCCGTTTTAGGAAAGTTTCCCTCCATTTTTCAAGCTGCAATACAAATATTTATGAAATGAAATGATGTTTAACATCACTGCTGGGTAGAAGAAAGATAGCAAGAAAAGGGTTACGATTACGGTAGAAACCTTCGCTTTGTCTAACTTCCGTTTGTTTCTGAAAGTTTTAAAAGTCAGAATTCCGTCCTCTGATGGAAAACGACCCCCTCCCCCCACACACACCTCCAAAATTTCTTTTCAGTTCTGCATCGATCTCAAGAACCATCGAAATGATGATGGAATCCATGGCAGAATCTTCTCATGGCTGAAGAACACAAGGACATTTGCACACCGTCTAACTTCCGTTTTCGGAAATTTTTCTTTCATTTTCAAGCTGATTTTTCAAAAAGTTATGGAATAAAATTATATTTAACAATAATACTGCGCAGAAGTAACATCGCGAGAAAAAAGAAATCCTGATTACAGGAAACATTTTTACTTCATTTAACTTCCGTTTCCGAAAGTTCTGAAAAACGAAATACCATCTCCAGACCCCAAACAAAACGAACCCCCGCTTTCTCAACTAATCCTTCAAATGTTTTCTTCAGTTTTGCCTCAATCTCGAGAAAACCCCAAACGATAACAAAAAAAAAAAAAAAAAGTGGAATTCTGCGAATCCGCGGAAGAATCCCATGTATGCATCTTCATACGGCTTCCCCAATTTGCATGTTTGGAGGGAATGCTGTGTGTTTTTTCGTTTTTGATAAATAGTCATAATCTTCAACACAGTTCCTTGTGTTATACCTACTATTTTTGCTATCCTAGTTACTGAAGCTCCTGCAAGACATACACCAATAATCATCTTTTTTTGAGGTCACAGAGATCAGGCATTGTTCACAATTACTCCACAACAACAGCTGTTTCATCTGCGACTGTGGCACTGCTATGATAGCAGACATCATGCTGCACCCCTTT
Organism: Macrothele yani; assembly: GCA_039090855.1. Classification (NCBI taxonomy): domain Eukaryota; kingdom Metazoa; phylum Arthropoda; class Arachnida; order Araneae; family Macrothelidae; genus Macrothele; species Macrothele yani. The sequence continues at coordinate 169,765,898 of CM076990.1, forward strand.
ATACATCTTAGACCACTGGTGATGTCCCTGTGATTTGCATACGGCTCATTATGTGCACTCCAGTCACAAGTTGGTAAACCTCATAACATTTGAGTGAAGTTCAAAAATAATAACACATTTTTCTCAAAATACTTTTTTTTTTTTTCTTATGCTGGCGCTGCTTGCAGTTTCAACAACCATCGAGGAAACTTAGAATTCTGGTATTAAGGCTATTCATCTTTGTGGAATGAATAACTTTGTACAGTCATTTTTTGAGAAGAGAGGGGGGTGGGAGAATAATTCTTTTTTCATCAAAATTTCTTTTACATGTTTCAATATTTCTCCATACTTTCACAGCACATCCACTTAAAAAAAGCTAGGATCCTCTTTGAAACAAGCAGGTACAACTTTTGACCCTGAGAAAGTTACAAGTTCATCCAACCTGATAGCATTCTAAAAATTTGTATTTATTATGGGAATTCTAATTTTATTTTACATCTACCTGCGTTGTAAATAAATTAATCTATATATTAATTCTATAAGGTTTTTTACTGTGAGTCCTATTTTTAAAGAACGGCTGAAAATAAAGATATGGTTGAGGTATGAAAATAAAGGTCTTACCATGTAGATGTGCCAGTCGAAGAGAAAAATGAGATTGGGGCAACGGTTCAAGCGTTGTGGTGCGGCAAATTTCTCATGTAAAGTCTATCAGAGAAGGCTGCGGTTGACTCACGCGCTGTTGAAGGCAGAAGCATGGAGGGACTGAGATAGTTCAAAGTCTGAAGTCTTCTCTTTTCTGAGCGAACCGTTGCACAAAGCAAAGCTAGCAGGCATTCGTATCAAAGTTCTTCTCATCGGAACAGCGAACACTCTCGAAGACCTGATTGCATTATGCCGTTGGACTGTGCGATGTGTATATACAATTTAATATTTATGTGATCCAGTTTATTCACGTAGGTCAGACGTTTCCCATTATGTAAAGATGTAAATAAACATTCCAGTGACCATTGTTAGTGAAAATCTTTAGAATGTACATAGTTGCACGATCTATATCTTCATTCTATACGTTTTTACTGTGAGACCTACTTTGAGAGAACGGCTGAACGTAAAAATATGGTTCAGGTATCAAAATAATGGTCTTGCCATGTAGATGTGCCAGTCAAAGAGATAACTGAGATTGGGGACAACGGTCCAGGCGTGGCGGGGCGGCAAAGTTCCAATGTAAAGTCTATGGGAGAAGCGTGCAGTCCTTATTTACATCAGGCGCTCAGTTCAGTGTCAAACTTGGTGTGTGCATGGTGTTCTATGATCAGTAGTAAAGTAGGTAAATACTTTATTACATACTTACCCTTAACAGAATGTCTTTCCCGCAGAAAAAAAAAAAAAAAAAAAAAAAGAGAGAGAGAATGCAAGAGCCTTACTGGAAGGCATGAGCGATCAATCGTTCACAACTATATGTCTCAGACAAGAGAGAATGAAGAGTATTCGCAACACGAATCTCATTCCAACAACTTTTACAAAAACAGGTGTGACTGAAGATGAGAGTGAAAGAGTGTGCTATCCAGTTAAAATTTTGCACACGATCGAGATGAGTGGACTTGCGCCTCACATTTTACGACTGAAAAAGGGTGCAGTCGTGATGCTCATCACGAACCTGGCCGTGCCGGTGGCACAGTGGTATAAGTGCTGGCTTATGATAATTCGTTCATGAAGGATCCGTGTTCGAATCATGTTGAGGCATGGATGTTGTGTTTGTCTTACAGCACTGCTCTCTCCCTTTCCTGAAACCAGTGACCCTAAATTAGGGACGGGCGACTGCTTAAAGCCCATTGAGTTGCTCACGGTGGTCGCTAAACCTCAAAAAAAAACTTGAGCCTGGACTATTGTTTTTACTGAAGTGGTTGAATGAATTTGTCAATCAAATAAAGTTTACATTTGTTGTTTCATGTGAGTTTATTCTTTCAAAAAAAAAAAAAAAACTAACCTTAGATTCCGACAGGTTTCGTCTAGTCTCAAAAAATCTTTTAAGAAACACTAGATTTGAGAATAGCATTTCCTTAGAACTATGATGATATCTTCTCATCATTGAGAATTGTTTCCATACATAGGGCACCATGCCCCAATCAATTCTGAAATATCTTGCTGCCATGCAAAAGAGCACTTCCCTTAAGGAAGAGTGATGCATTCACAACTTTTTCCAGTCTTTTCAGACACACATTTGAGTTTTCTCAGACTTTTCATTTAAACTTGAAGCTCAGCAGAGAGAAGAGATATTATTATTATTCATTCTACTCATGAGCATGAGAAACAATTAATATTCAACAAATGTTTACCCAAAAAGTACAAGATTACACTAAAAAAACATTTGGGGAAAAAAACCAGTTGCGACTTTTTAATCAGTCTTCCATTTCACACACATGCTTTCATGGTAATTATATTTGACAATTTCCATAACATCTGCACTGTTTTTGCAAGTCTTAAATAATTTCATATTACTTGAAACAAGAAATATCTTTTACATTCATTCACATTTCATAATCTTTATATTCGAACTTATATTTTTTTTTATCCATGTAAATAATACCAGAGATGCCAACCTGTTTCAAATATTTTCAGTAGCACTCGTACATATTTTCAGTAGTTTTTGGCCATTTTTCAGTAGTCATACCAAAAAGAATAATTTTAACCAAGGAAAACATGGTATTACTTATTTAATTTAATTAGTATTTTTTAATTTTTTACTTACTTATTATTTATATACATGAAAATCTGTAACAAAATATTCCAAATTTTTCACATGGAAAAATATACACCATGACTGATACATTTTTTTACACAACAAAAAATTGATTAAACAGCTTTCTTTAGTGATTTGGCTGTACATTGTTTTGCAGATTTGAGTTCCTCAGCAGAAAATATTTTTTCATAACACATTTACCCAGAGGAGAACATATTCATTTTTGCAATAAGAAGTGCTTCTACAGTTTCTAAACCTAAATTAGGTTGGAAACAGGCTTGATTTTTTCACACTAAACTAAAACCTCTCTCGCTTGCAGCATTCGAGTGTGGAACTACAAGTATTGCAAACATTACTTTTGAGAGAATAGTATACTTAACAGCTCCATTACAGCCTCTTAATTTTGAGATTTCTGACCAAGTGACATCTATTCTATACGTTTCTGCTATGATCTCTAATTTGTCAGCTTGATAACAAGCAATTCCGCTTCCAGTATATCAAGTTAATTTTCAGTTATTATAAATAAAAAGTGCTTGACTATGTATAACACAGAAGTAAACGATGTTCTGGCTCTATGTGAAGGATCTGCTACTTCTGTATGTTTTAAGAATTCATCATAGATCAGTATTTTTTTCTTGAATATAAGAACATTCTTCAACGTAAAATTTTCCGACAGATGTATAGAACTTAGAAAGTTCATTTTTGCTTAAAATGATTTCGCTTAAATGCATTCTTGTTTTTACTCCAATTACCATTTGTGTCCTTTCTAATTTTTCTTTTTTTGAAAAACTGTTATTTGAAAAATTAAATTCAACATCACCATCAAGCTACGACAGTAGGCTTCACAAATCCCTTGGATGACAATTTAATCCATCATGCTGAAATAACTTTCAGTTTGAGAACCATGAATGCATGATAGATTTCGCTATTTTAGATAAAAGATAGTGTAACTTTGAGAATATGAATGCTTTTGAATATCATGCATCAATTCTTACAAATTTTTCAGCTTCGTCACTTTGGTTTTCGGACTCTCCCCCTTAATCAAGCTGAAATGCAAACCTTTTTTAGGGGAATATTTAAGAACACAGGATACACATTCGGAACATCGTTGGAAAAAAAAATAAAAAAATCACAGTTACGGGAGAAACATTTGCTACGTACGATTACCGTTTTCGGACATTTTCCTTGCATTTTCAAGGTGAAATACAAATGTTTATGAAATCAAATGAAATTTAAACAATACTAGGCAGAGGAAACATCGCATGCAAAATAAAATTACGATTACGGGAGAAATCTTCACTGTTTTGAAAGACGAAATTTCCGTTTTCGAAAGTTTCAGGCGGAAAGCATCCTTCACCACTACCAATTATTGCCCCAAAATTTCTGTTCAGTTATGCATCGATCTCGAGGATAACTTAAATTACAACGAAAAAGCAGAAATTCCTCGAAGCCATGGCACTCTCTTGCCTGAAGATTACACGAGAATTTTTGCACCGTGGAATTTCTATTTTCAAAGTGAAAAACAAAGATTTATGAAATAAAATGATGTATAACAACAATACTGGACAGAGGCAACATCGCAGGAAAACGAAATTATGATAACGGAAAAAATCTTTATTTCGTTCACTTCCGTTTTTGAAAGGCGAAATGCTGTCCTGATGCGTATTTTTACACTTTAGTAAAATTCTTTGATGCGTGTTTTTACACGTTGATGTGTATTTTAAGCGTTTCTCGATGCGTATTTTTACGTGTTGATGCGTGCTTTAAGCGCATCTCGACATGTATTACTGTGCGTCGTGAAAAGTTCCTGATGCGTATTTCTACGTTTCAATGCGCAAACACACTTTTCGATGCATACTAGACACGTAATTACACATTTTGGCGAACTCTGCGCATAAGAACGAAATCCAAGCATACTTTTCTGCAACGCAAGAAAAAAAACTTCAAAATATTAATTACTGACATGAATGACCGATGCATGCTTTAAAAAAAACTCTGATGCCAGGCAATGACATTCACGTTCTGCACCAAACGATTTAAGAGCTTGTCGCTGCACTGCGAAAGAGCTTCAGGCCAAACTCCACCCATGTCCACCAAAGCAAGCTATGCTCGACGTCCCCAGAATGTTGCATGCTGGGGAGGGAGGGTTTTCACTTAGAATGACTCAGCGCAAGGCCACACTCATCAAGCGCCAGTCGCTCGCGCTAAGATCCAAGCAACTTTGAGAAGCAGAACTGGAGGTGCAGGCGGCATCGCAAGCCAGATGAATGACAGATCGTCAAGTGGCCGCCATTGCGTTCGGAAGGGGAACAAGCAAAATAAAAATTAATAACTTCTGTTAATTTTCCGTAGAAAAAGCACGGTTTTCCGTATTCCGTAGTACAAGAGCTATTTCCGTAGGAACTACGGAGATTCCGTAATAGTTGGCATCTCTATAATACTAATATCTGATATTTCTCTTTTGATTTTTATTGCGACGTGACCACTTGCATTTATTTCCTTTCTAGGTTATCAAACTAAAAAACTTAAGACTTAAGCACCAACTGTTGATTCAGTCAATACCTTTAATGTAAGAAATCAGAGTGCAAATTTTGGTGACTTATAATCATAATTCTTTAACATTTAATTTAATATTATCTAGTACACATGATGATATTCAAATCATTAGCAGTATGTTCAATGAAAGGAATAATTGTTATGTTAAAATGTTTTTAACACAGAATGAACTGCTAGAATTAAAAAGTTCACTTTTAAACAATGAGGGTGGTCGTAGTGTGCGATGGGCTTGCCTCTTCGGGGCGCTCCGTGGTAACAATAGCACACACAACAGCAACGAGGGCCTCTGTGAATCTTGGACAAGTGCCAGCTACTTCTGTGCGACATTTGCGAAAAGACCCCAACTTACTGGGTTTTGTTCCAGAATCCTTCTAAAGGTTGAATGACCAACTGGAACATTCAGCTGTGAACTAATTCCCACACTGATGTACTTATCCGATTAAAAAGACAAAAAGAAATATTAAGAATGACTCAAGTGTGGGATATGGTGGACCTACCACACTTGAGAAGGACGGTCCACCACGGAATCGACCTGGACTATCTAAACGGCGTATGAGAAAGAGATCTCGGCTGAGTAAATGTACGATTGGTGCATGGAATATTAGAGGTATGAATGGCAAGATGAGTGAGGTGATTGAGGAGATGAATATGTATAGATTGGATGTGTTGTGTGTAAGTGAAACCAAAAAGAAGGAAATTGGGGTAGAAGAAGTGAATGGCACGGTGAGTGTGTGGTCTGGAGTATTGGATAATGTGAGATGACAGGCTGGTGTAGGGGTTATTTTAAGTGAAAATATGAAGAACAACTTGATCCACTATAGTTGCGTAAGTGAGAAAATTCTCTGGACCCGTTCGAAAGTGAAACTTCAGAGAATTGTAATTGTTGCAGTGTATGCTCCTTGTGACTCGGAACCTTCTGATAAGAAGGAAGATTTCTGGAATGAGCTAAAAGCTGTTTTGAACCAGTTTGATGCTAAAGAAAAAGTTATAATAGCAGGGGATTTCAATGCTAGAGTAGGTGTGCAGAATCCAATTTCTGACAATGTACTGGGTAAGTTTAATGATCCTTGTGTGAATGATAATGGTGAAAGATTAATTGAACTCTGCATTGAGAATGGTTTGTGACTATCTAATACATTTTTCAACCACAAGTATATCCAGACATATATTTGGGAAAATTGTACTCTTGGTCAAAAGAGTGTGATAGATTTTGTTGTCTACGATCAGCGTCTGAAGTTGTTGACACTCGTGTGATGCGCGATGCAGCTGTTGGTTCTGATCATTACTTGGTAGTGTCACGGGTGAAACTTAATGTTGGTTGGAGGAAAAGGAATAGGAAGAGACCCAGGATAGAAAGAATAAAGGTTGATAGGCTCCTTGAAGATCATCAGCATTATTCTGACTTACTCAGAGAATGACTGAAGGAGCTGAAGTCTGGTGAGAGGGATGTAGAAAAGAAGTGGGAATGTTTTAAGAACTGTGCTGTCACTGCTGCTAAAGAGTTCTGTGTCACCACAATAGTGGGTAACAATAGAGGTGATGCTTGGTGGAATAGTGAGATTGAAGAGGCAGTAAAGAGAAAAAGGGAAGCCTATTTGGGGATGTTGCAAGGTAGTCTCTGTGGATGAATATCGCTGTAAGAAGCTTGAAGCTGCTAAGCTGGTTCGCCAGAGTAAGGCAAAAGATAGGAAGGAGGTGGTGGGAAGGCATGAACTGGCTTTTTGGAAAGATAGAAAGTCCTTCTGGAAGTACACGAGACTCAGGAAAAATAGGGCTAACAAAGTTGTAAGTTGTGTGAAGAATGAGATAGGGGAAATGATATGGGAGCCCAATGATTTAAGTGAAAGATGGGATAAATACTTCTGTGAGTTATTAGATCAGGAAAGCAAACATGATTCTGAGACAGATGCAGATAATGTCACAATGAGAGATGGAAGCACAGGAGGGATCTCATGAGAAAAAGTGTGTAAAGCTCTAAAATTTCTTCAGAATGGTAAGGCTCCAGGAGTTGATGGCATAACTGCATTGATGTTGAAATATGGTGGTGACTCTGTAATTGACTGGTTAACTGAAATTTGCCAGTTGTGCTGGGAGTTAGGAATGGTCCCTCGGGATTGGAAAGATGCTATTATTGTTCCCTTGTATAAGGGAAAAGGTGATCAGACTGAATGCAAGAACTATCGTGGTATTAGCCTACTAAGTGTGACAGGGAAAGTGCTTGGTAAGGTTGTTATTGAAAAAGTACGGGGTCTTACATCAGAGAAAGTGTGGGATGTTCAGAGTGGTTTTATACCTGGTAAAGGCTGCACTAACCAAATTTTTGCATTATGCATGATGATTGAAAAGTATTGGGTTGTTGGTAAGAAAGTTTTTACTGCCTTCATAGATTTAGAGAAAGCTTAAGACCGAGTGAATAGGAAACTTTTGTGGAAGGTATTATTGAATGAATATGGTGTTACTGGGAATCTTCTTAATAGTGTAAAAGCCATGTATGCTGTTAGTAGAGCTTGTGTACGAGTGAATGGTATTTTATCGAAATGGTTTTCTATTGGTGCAGGAGTTAGACAAGGTTGTGTAATGTCACCATGGCTGTTTAATATATTTACGAACGCATGCATGCGTGATGCCAAAATAGATAATAGTGGTTTATGTCTTGGTGATATCAATGTGTGCAGACTGCTGTATGCTGATGACACTGTCCTGTTGACAGATAGCAAAAGTGATTTGCAGAGTATGTTGTCTCGGATGCACAAAGTTTGCATGAAATTCAAACTGAGTATAAATAAGGGAAAACCCAAAGTTATGGTGTTTGAGAGAGGAACAGGTAGCCCTGAATGTAATGTAAGCATAAATGGCACTGTGATTGACTAGGTGAGTGAGTTTGTGTATTTAGGAAGCATGTTTGACAGAGAGAACAAATTGGATGGTGAAATTAGTAGGAGAGTGAATTCTTCATTGAAAGTCATAGCTGCTTTGGGAGGTTTTCACAGGAATGATGGGTTCTCTAGAGAGTCCTGCATGGCTGTGTATGAAACTGTAATTGTTCCTACTCTGATGTATGGCAGTGAAACCTGGGTACTGCAGAAGAAACATAAGAGTCGTTTGTGTGCTGGATAAATGTGTTACTTACGTGGGGTTTGTGGCAAGACACGGTCTGATTGTGTGAGGAAAGAAGATGTGTTGCAGTTGTGTGATGTGAAGCAAAATGTTGTTAGCAAGGTGGAGACCAATATGCTTCAGTGGTTTGGCCATGTTGAAAGAATGAGTGACGAGATGCTTACTAAGAAAATCTTTTTAGCCCAAGTGGCAGGAAGGAAAAGCAGAGGAAGACCAAGGAAGGCATGGGTGGATCAGATTCAGGAGTGTCTGCATGAGAAAAAGATTATGAGTATGAAATATAAAAGATCTTGTGCACGGCGGGTAATGTATATCAGTGAAGCCCGAGTTGTATGTCAAGATCGCTGTAAATGGAGAAGTTTGATACGACAACAGTAAGTAAAAATATCTGGTAGTTTGTATTTCTTTTTGGAGCTAACCTCTGAATCTCAGAGAACAGCTCAGTGATATGTATGTATGTAAACTTTTTAAAACTTTTCCAATTACAGCAGACTTTTTTAGGGCACTGTTTTTTAATGTAATTGCAGATATAAGTTTGCAAAATCTGTCTCCATCAGGCCATTTTTAATCACTACTGTTATTGAAGATTTGATATAATATACACAAAACCTTCCACAAAAGATTTGATATATATATCACTACTGTTATTGAAGATTTGATATAATATATGCACCAAGACCCCTCCCAAAAACGAACTTTTTTTTAATATCACGTAGAACCACCTTTGTTGCTAATGACGGAAAGTATGCAGTGCAGCACGAATTCTATAAGATTCTACAGTTTGTTTTGGACCAAAGATAGATATTCCTGCAGCAAAACATCATACAATTTTGTCAGTTTGATGGAAGAGGGCATCAAACACTGAACAGCCTTTTCCATAATGCATCACACATTTTCAATAGAATTTAAATCAGGGGACTGTGGAAACCAGTAGAGATGAGGAAACTGTTCTTGTGCTAATCAAACTACTTTTGCTGCATGACTCTGGCATGACGTGCTGTTGCACTATCATCCATAAAGATATATCACATGCAGGAAAAAAATTGTAACTTCCTTTATCCACTACAACACTCACGCATTTCCTGGGTGTAACCTTATCACTCATTGGCATCAGATGATCCACTCCATACCAACAGAGCATCCCCCATTAGCATGGTGACACATTCGATGCTTGGATTTTGTTCACAAACTAGTCCATTGCTTCATGAGTTTCTGGCCAAACTCACTGCTAACCTCAGTGCAAAACAATGTACAGTGGTGATGCATTTTGTGCAGGGGTTACGTTCCGACAAGACCGCATAAAGCTGAAACTGCGTGTATTCGAAACCAATAATAATATTACATACAATAAATCACTTCACACGCTTTTTTCATTATATGTGTACAGTATTATTTGCTTACATGTATCTGTTATAGTATAATGTGTATTTTGCAAAAAACAATGCATACATACTTCTGTAATGGTTACAGTTAAAATATGAGATAACATGATGCAAATCCTTATGCATACCTACCTAATAGTTGCCTTCACTACGTAACACCACTGTGGGGTCATCACCGCAAGTTGATGCATTAGGTGCAGTAGTTGGGGCCTCTGGGCGGGGCGATGGAAAGCCAATAAAAGGAGTTTTTTCTGAAAAACATAGTTATCGGCAACTGTTGTCACTGCGTCTTTAGCTGCTGAAAAATCTCATTGTACAGCATTAATGAGTCTGCAATGCTTCGGTTTATTTTAAGGCTACGTTCCATAGAGGGATCATAGTTAGAAATTAAATCTTTCAAGTGTTTTGCTGCTTGGAAAATTTTGGCAAGCTTGTGCAGATAACCGTTGGCAGTTTCATTTTGTTCGGCGGCGGCATCATCGTCATCTTCACCCGAGGAAGTTTTCATAAGTTCTTCTAGTCAACGGTTCTTGATGTCAATCAATCAGATCTGTTATTTCTTTCTCCAGAATATCAAAGAAGCCTTCACCCCCAATCTGCTTGGCCATCTGAGAAATATGTTTCGCTTCCTCGTTGATGGTAGGAAAACCTTTAAAATCATTGACACAGTCACACCACAGGGGCCACCAGCACGCATTGACTGATTCTGGCTTGATTGCATCCACTGCTTCTTTAACGTACATGATGCAGTCCGCAATGCTAAAAGACTTCCAAGCACGCTATCACATCTATGATCCTCATTCATAGCACTACGTATTTAAGGAAACATAACTATAAGCCGTCCGTAGTCCGTACGTTGCTTTCAGAGAACGAATAACGCCTTGGTCAAGAGGTTGAAGAATGGTGGTGGTATAGGGAGGTAGGAAGACGACCTCAATGTCTGAATGTGCAACTTTAAGTTCTACAGGATGACCAGGTGCATTATCTACAGTCAGCAACATTTTAAATGGAATTCCTTATTCCTTCAGGTAACTTGTCACTTCTGGAATGAAGCACTTATGAAGCCATTCTAGAAATAATGTTGCTGTGACCCAGGCCTTTTTATTGGACTGCCAAAACACAGGAAGATTATTTCTGTTTTTACCTTTTAGAACACCAGGATTAGCTGATTTGTGTAGCATACTCAGCTTAATTAAGTGTCCAGCTGCATTCCAGCAAAGCAGAACTGTAACCTTGTCTTTTGGTGACTTGAAGCTAAGGTGCCAGTTTTTCTGTTTTCAAAATGTATGTGCAGTTGGGCATTTTTCCCCAAAGCAATGCAGTCTCGTCTGCATTGAAGACTTATTCTGGAAGATAGTAGCTTTCTTTGATAATCTTCTTGAAGGTCTCCACGAAAACTTTTGCTGCTTTTTCATCAGCAGATACAGCTGCACCCGTCATTTGCACGTTTTTGAGATTAAACCGTCTTTTGAAGCTGTCAAGTCAACCTCTGCTGGCTTTAAAGCCTGTTTCTTCAGAACCAGAAGCTTCTCTTTCTTCAACAGGAGATGTAAATAAGCATAGTGGCTGAGAGCTTTTTCTCTTCATTAGAACATTTCGATCGATCGGCACATGTTTCCGATTCATATCTTCGAGCCACAAGTTCAATGCCGATTCAATCTTGACTAAAGTTTTATCTCGCACATTATGGAAGCACCTGGATTCAATGGTTTCACGAATAACTTTCTTCCGAACCTTAATGGTGCGGATGCTTGACTCATTGCAGCCGTATCTGCGGGCCACATCTGTCAGAGAAATACCTTTTCACAACAAACTTAAAATATCTACTTTTTCATGCAGTATTAGCACACGTCTCTGTTCTTTTTTTGCATATCATTAGGTGAAGCAACTGTCTTACGTTTCGGGGCAATGTTCTCTTTTCTGAAAGTCATTGGACGTCAGTTAGGTGCAGAGGTACAATGCTCATTGCCACAAAGAGGCAGGTTTGCACGTGCATTCTGTAACTGGCTGCCACTGAGTGGAAGGGGGGGGAAGAAGTGTGGCCGCCAACGGCTACGAGAGGCGGCGTCGATCCTGTAAACACGGGGAAGGTTTGTTGTTAGTACATACATACATACTGTTGCTCTCCTAATTTACGTGCGAAAATCAAACAGTCTTCTCCATTATCAGCGCGCTAGATTACTTCAGTGAAGCTTACATTTCTTACATCATTTTTCGAGCTCCAATTTACTTTCGTAGCTCCATTTCCCGAGTGACATGAATCTTGCAGTGGGACTGACCACGTATAATTGAATCTGCGTAAAATGCAGCACCACTGCATGGCGTGATTAGACTTTTTTTTTTTTTTTCATTTCTTTAACACCCTACACATGGTTCAGGAAGAAATGGGTTGCTTTGGTTGAACTCACCAGTCAGTTGCACACTGGAAGACCTGTTCTTCCCTACAATCCTTCTCACAGCACGACAGTCATGCTCCTTACATTTAGTTTTCTGGCCACTAAGTTTTCCATTGGATAGATGTCAAACAAGCACCTCAAGAAATATTAATTGTTCAAGTTTCAGTGCATTCAAAAGCATAGCATAACTAATATTTTTTCCAAAAATAATTTAATGTGTCAGTTAACAGATAATTTTGTATCATGTATAAAACATTCATGAATTTCCATGCATTACTCTGGACACCACAGAATCTGAAATTAAAAGATGCAGCAGACTGAAGTTCATGAATAAACCGCATCATAAGACTGTTTTTGGATATAACAGAAAAATAAGTAGGTTACTGAATAGCATTATAGAAATGAATGAGACAAAGCAAATGAAAATTTCACCCTTCAAAAAAAGCATTTGCATGTTTCAATGATGATTTTTATTAAACTTCAAATTAAAGAATTCAGAAAAAATATACCTTTAAAAATGCATGAAATCTTGGTTTTGTAGCATCACAACTTTGCAAAACCTGCTTTGACTTTTCAAAGAAATTGATAAATGGGGGGTATGCTTTCATGAATTCTTGAGACTGTAATAAATAAAAAATGCTTTGCATTAATGGTATATCAGTACAACTAACAAACTGTCTCTCAGCAATAACACATGATTTAAAAATGATAAGCATCAAGGATGAAGCTTGTACATGCCTGATTTCTTAAAGTGTAGATATTGGGGAAAAGGTACTGTCATATGTTTATGAGTAATCACGGTCATGGCTGAAACCACAAGCAATATTATCTACATATTTTCCCCAACTTTTATGATGCACAAATTTCCCATTGATAAGTGCATGCATATTTGTATTTGGCATGGTATAATACAGAAAGTGATGTAAGAAAAAACGCAAAGAAAACTGCAGTTGGTCTCTCTCTAACTCTTAGTTACATACCTTAAAACACACTAAACAAACATTTTTACCAGATAGCATGCTTCTTACACTAAAATATTTAGCAGCATATTTCTTATTAAAGGTACAAAACAACTTATTTCTTACCAAAACAGAAAGGGATGATGATGCATTGTAACTTACATTTCATCACATCATTACAGCAGAAATGATGCAATGGAATGCAATTCAGATGAAACTACGATGCAATAGAAATCAGAAATGGTACAGAAGCAGCAAACCATTAAGAACTGCGTAGTTTATCTATTAAAACACAGAGTGGGCCAAAAGTAGGTATACAGTACTGATCAGGTCATGTTTAGTCTCTCAGGTGCAACATCCCAAGATTCTGTCCCTGACACTCTAACACTGTTTAGTCGCTTAAGTGCTCAAAATGTCCTCCACCAACCTTGCAAAATTCCTGGAACCTGTCCCTGACACTGTGACATGGTTTAGTCTCTTAGGTGCTTGAAATGTCCTCCATCAACTTTGCAACATTCCTGGAACCTGTCCCCGACACTAGACATACAATAACACACAAATTCCGGTTAGCATCAAAGTCCATAAAAGCTTGTGAGATTAACTCCTTCAATTCGTCCACTGTGTGGGGGCTTCCTCCCAAAAAACTTATCCTTTAGTACGCCCCCAAAAAGAAGTCCATAGGTGTCAGGTCGGGTAAACATGGCAGCCAGTCAATGCTGCTACGTCACCCGATCTAACACTGTGGAAAGATGTTGTCAAGGTAGCCCTGTACTGAAAAAGAAAAATGAGGGGGGCCCCTATCTTGCTGAAAAAACAGTTTCGTGAAGTCAGCCCTGCTTGCGAGTTGTGTCACCACCACGTTGCACAACATGTTTAGGTAACTGTTACCATCCAAAGTTGTATCGGAAAAAAAAAAAAATGAAACGACTCCATGACATCTCCCTGAACAGTCCATCCCACACAGTGACACATTGCTGGTTCAGTTCAGTTGCGATAATCGCATGAGGATTCTCATCTGCCCAGTGCACACAAAAAAACCTTGTTCATGTGACCGAACAACTTGAAACAGTTATAAATATAATGATCCGATTTATTGGTGTCTAAAGTAAGAAATCACACGTTTTCTGGTGTTGGCGTCCCACAAGCTATAACTTGAAACAGACTTCATCTGACCAGATGATCTTATCAAGAAAATCTGGTTCGTGAGAAATTTGGTTGTGCATCATCTCATAGAATTGCAGTTGATGGTCTGAATTATCCTCCATAAGGCCACGTGTCTTGGATGGTAGGGCTTCAATTTCAAGTTATGCATTAAACATTGTAGGGGCATTCTTGGTATGGATAGCTCCTGAGACGCACATCGCATGGACTTTTTCAGACTGTTCATGAATGTCAGGGAGACTATCATCTGATTTTCCTGTCACAGACGTCCAAGGACATCAAAGTTTTGGTGCATTAACCACTGAACCCACTGCATCAAATTTATCTCTGATACGATAAATTGTCAGACATACTATTGAAGCAGTGTCAAATGCCTCTTGCCACTTTCTGCGCACCCTCTCGGCATTTTCAGTCTTCCAATACTGCTGCAGAATCTGTTTTCTTTGCTGTTCCCTCAAATTCCCTGCCATCGTTCTCAATACCTATAAAGTAAAAGAAGTAATAAATAAATAAAAATAAAATGCCACGATCCAATCAGCACTGTTTACTACTTTTGGCCCACTCTGTATTACAGTGTACTCTTGATTATCCCACATAATGGAGGGAAGAGGATGCGCAGCCAACTGTAAAACACCAAGTATCCGAAATTTATATGCTACTGTGTTTTACGAATACAAATAAATTTATTATTTAAATCGATTATCTGTACTTTTTTTTTGTTTAATTTTGAGAATCCCTGAGTTGTTTTCTAATACAGGGTGTCTACTGATTTCCAATGAACCAAATTCATGACTTTTTCATGACATCTTCAGTTAAATTCATGACTTCTCAACAATGCGTGGCACAATGACAACCATTCTAGACTCATAATCTAGTAGCCTTGGTTTGAGATCCCAGGTAATTTTTTATTTTTACAAACACTGAAATTAATTCCATGCGACAATAGTTTAGGCAAAACTGATGTGTCTATAATATTGCTGCGAAAATGGCTATACGGGGGGGGGGGGCTTTTTAATGAACCCCTACCTGAAAGCCAGTTGAGATGAAAGCTGAATATAATTCTTATGTCACTAAAATTGCTTAACATGAATAATGTAATTATGTATGGCTTGCACTATGCCATTCACCAAATTCTATGTGTTTAAAGAAATAAAAACATTCAACTCTCATCTACGATGGGGTACAGCTATTTTCAGAAATATTTATAATTACATCTACTAATACACAAATTCTTTTAACATGGTAATGCTGTAAAAACTTGCAAGTTTTTATTAAGGTAATATAAAAACTATGAATGTACAAAATTTATAGAGACTGAAATTTCACAGTGAAAGACTCAGTGTTTAAGTACCTTAGGCAAACTTGTTATCTCAGAATCTATAACTTCAGCTTCTTCTTTGCCTTTTCTATAAGCTTTCTTTTCTTATCTTTGATTTATTTTAGTTCTTGAACTGCTCTCCTTTTACGATTTGTCACTGCATCTTCATCAGATTTCTTCTTCTTTAAGGCTTCTACGCTTTTTGATGAAGCATTTTTTGACAGCTAATATCATTGATTTTGTGATGTTCACATTCAGTTCTTTCTCACTATTAGCTAAACCATCTGATGATTATATTGAACTGTAAACACTTCTTTCTGCAACTGCATCTTCTTCTAAGTTTTCAATTAGAAGTTCTTTGTTAAAGAAAAGCCTCTTTCAACTGCAGCATTGCCATGAAACATGCATAGCAGCTTCTGTAAGAACTTGATAAAGTCATGGTTTGCACTTTGTAGTAAATTCATCAGGAAGTGATCAAGTTTGTCCTCCTTTGGATTGAACTGTTTCAGTTGTTTTTTAGAAGATTCACAAAATTGTAAATATTCCCTCTTCACAACATCAGCTTTTGATGAAGACATATGTTTTTTGTTATATATATGTCATGGGGCATTGACTACATACCGGTTTATAAGGGTGCAGGTTCGTGTTTTCTTCTAGGTGTGCA
This sequence comes from Macrothele yani, assembly GCA_039090855.1. Classification (NCBI taxonomy): domain Eukaryota; kingdom Metazoa; phylum Arthropoda; class Arachnida; order Araneae; family Macrothelidae; genus Macrothele; species Macrothele yani. The sequence goes on from CM076990.1 coordinate 169,782,167, forward strand.
AACTTGTCTTCATTTAGGTGCTGATACAAAAAAATAAAAATTCATGACCGCCCACTCAATTTCATTACTTTTTCATTACTTCATGACCACCTGCTCAATTTCATGACTTTCATGACCATTAGACACTCTGTAATATACAATATTTTCTCCTGTGGCAGTGTATAATCCATATACCACAAAATTCAGAAAACATTATTTTTTCCTTTGTATAATCCATATACCACAAAATTCAGAAAACATTATTTTTTCCTTTGTATAATCCATATACCACAAAATTCAGAAAACATTATTTTTTCCTTTGTATAATCCACAGGCCATGGAGTTCAGAAAAAAAATGCTGCAAAATCTACATTTAGTTGATCCTGAACTATAATTTCTCCCAAAAAAGTTATAATTCACAGGATAGTCTAGAACTCCAAAGCAGTAAGAAAAAATGTTCTTATTAAATAAAGTAACAGTAGGCAAATTCATAGTTTTTATTTTAAGTGAACATAAAGTAAAATCCAGTTGTTTTTTATAAAAGGAATGAAGAACAAAAATTCCTAGTTTTTTTTAGCATTACAGTAGTTAGATCTAAAAATGTGTTGAAACTAAAGAACTTTGCATGTATGAAAATGTTTCACCTGAAGGGTGAACAGAAGCCTTAACTAACACAATTAGCACAGCAAAAATGGATGAGTGAGATTTACAAAGTGATTACTAACAGTACACACAACAATTATATGCTATGGGAAATTCAGCGGCACTCAGGAACACGCATGCCGCTTATCTTTCCACAGTGTGTCATCTTCCATGAGGGCAAACAGTTGCACTATCAAGTACCTTTATTGCATAACATTTTCTTTTGAATTGCTCATAAGTAGAGCCTGGACTTTGATGACTTTTGCACTTTTAGGGCTTTTTGCCTTTTTAATGCATTTTTAGGTATTTTTAGGGCATTTTGCAGCCTTTTCTGGAATTCATTTGGCATTTTGGGAGGATTTTTGCAATTTAGGGCATTTTTTGTCACTTTTCTGCATTTTCTTTCTTTTTTATGTACAGTCCAGAAATGGCCGACACGGCCCTTCAATCAAACGCCTGCAGCATTTCTTCACCCCTTGAGACTTTGGGAAGGTCATACGTAGTTGATTGTGCTGATAAGACTCAGAAGCTGCATGTTCTCCTCAAAAGAAAACAGATGTCTGACCGCCTCAAAAGAGCCAATGGCTTTGGACACGCCCGACAAACCGCGAGTCGCAAAGATGGGAGAGAGAGATAACCAATCGGCGTTTGGATGCGAGCGATTCGGCCTGTGTACCTCAGGAGGTTTTTTATCCCTGGAGCAACGCCTGCACCTCTCCCCCCACCCATACTCAACAACCTTCTCCCTCAGGAAGTGAAATGATTTCACCCAAGAAATAGGGAGCTCAAATTATAGGAAGCATTACTTTGGATTAGGTGTAACTCTCCACAGGGACATCTGAGAGTAATCCTCATTTTGTTGGGTCTTCAGAAGGGAAGGAAATGGAATAGAAATATTTGTACCTAGATTTTTGGACACTGTTCGTGAAAGGGTTAGGTAGGATCCCAACCTTTTGGTACCAGGCAGAACCTGTTCTGAGTGTTTGAGGGGTTACACTTAAAGCACCTGGAATTGTATGGAAGCTGTTAGTACGTACTCCAGTCATTATTTCCAGTCTGAAAAGAAAAGTAGCAGTTTATTTCCAAAGATGCCTAAATGCAAACCTTCTGAATCTAGCTATTTACGCAAGTTTGTTTCGGAGTTCGGAGAAAATGCTTTTTCTACTGATGGAGTAATTCTATTTTGCAAAACTATGTGAAACTAAAGTTGCAACACAAAAGCGATTTACCGTAGTGCAGCATATTGGACGAGAAAAGCATATTTAAACTGTTGAACTTGCAAAGAAAAAGTCGCAAGCACCTCAACGTTTACTTACGGAAAGCTGTTCAATGACAACCATCCAAGAAGTCACCATTTTATAAAGAGTTGTGTGAAGTTTTTGTTTCTGCGAATATTCCACTGGAAAAGTTAAATCATCCTAAATTTCACCAGTTTTTGGAAAAACACACTGGTCATGTCATACCTGACAAGTCTACACTACGAAAAAACTACATACGTGAGTGTTACACCGAAACAATGGACAAAAATTAGGGACAGTGTAAAAGGGAAAAAAATGTTTGTCTATTGATGAAACGAACGATGCTCAGGGTCGTCCTGTTGCTAACGTCATAATAGGGACACTTGAGCCAGATTGCCATGGCAAAATATTTTTGCTGAATACGGAAATCATAGAGAAAGTGAATCACTCAGCGATCTGTCAATTATTTGACAAATCCTTATTTCTTTTATGGCCTGGTGGTATACAACATGATGATATCCTGTTTTTGACTGATGCTGCCTCGTATATGGTTAAAGCAGAAAAATCAATTAAAGGATTTTATCCCAAGTTGCTGCATGTCACTTGCCTTGCCCATGCTTTACATTGCACTGCCAAAGAAATCCGTGCAAATTATCCTAATATTGATCGACTCATATCCAATGTAAAAAATATTCCTAAAAGCACCATATCGCATACAATGTTTCAAATCTCAAGCTCCTAGCCTAGCCTTACCACCACAGCCAGTAATAACACGTTGGGGGACATGGCTGAATGCATGCATATATTACAGTGACAATTTCAAGCCTGTGAAGTCTATAGTAAATGGTTTTCAAAGTGGTGATGCTGCTTCAATTCAAATTGCCCAACACGTGTTCTTGGAAGATAAAACAGAAGGAAATCTAGCATACATTAAATCAAACTTCGGCATTTTGGCCTCAACGATTACATGTTTAGAAAAACAGGGTATGGAACTCATCGATGCAATTAGTTACGTTGAAAAAGCAAGCCAAGTTCTTAAAGGAGCCAAAGGCAAGGTTGGTCAATCTATCTTTGCCAAATTAAACAATGTTCTGGAAAAAAATGTTGGATTCCAGACTTTGAAGAAAATCTCACATATATTAACTGGAGAAACACGCAGTTTTTATATAGAAGTAGAACTAGCTGTAAGTGAAGCTGGGGTTTTTTTTTCAAGTATGCTCCTGTCACATCTGTTGATGTCGAGAGAAGCTTATCGAGATATAAAAACCTACTTACAGATAATAGACGTTCACTTGCGTTTGAAAACATTGAGACGCACCTTATAATTCAGTGCAACTATGATGCACTTACATGCAGAAAGACTTTCAGTGTACAAGCAAATAAAATTAATATGGGATTGGTATGTACTGTTCTTTCTTTTTCTTACGCAGTTACCAGTTGCCGTTGTTTTTTTTTACGATTAATATTTATTTTAAAGAAAAGAAATATAATTTAGCAATTATTTTAAGACAATACAACAATTTTTGGCAAAATTTACTCTAAGAACTGTTCTAGGTAGATTTTCTTTTTAAAAATTTTAAGGGCATTTTTTTTTCATTTTATGGGCATTTTTTGCAATTTTTAAGGGCATTTTCTGCTACTTTTAAACGCATTTATAAGGAATTTTTCGGTCATCAAAGTCCGAGCCCCACTCATAAGTAAAAAATTAAATTTTTTGGACCTCTACCTTCATATTCTGATAAGTTTTTCTGCTACTTATGCATATTTTGACACTTTTTTAATTATACCACATGCAAAGATTACATATGCAAAAAATTTAAATAGATTTATGCAAATATACTGTAAAATAATTAAAATTATGCATCTACATCAATAATCAAGCTGCAAAATCAAAATAATAACAAAACATTCGTATTAAAGTAAGAATTAATGGAATTTCATGCTGAGTTATACGTAAAAGAATTTAAGGCTGTCGAAGCACGGTAACTTTTCTGGAAGAGCCAAAGCACACACACCACACTTTAAATTTCCTTTAAAGAAACGTCTTTATTTACAATTTAAAATATGGTAGATAAAAGCTCTGGCGAGCCCTTTCGCGACCACTATGGCCGCATCATCAGGCCGCTGAGTGAAATCAGATTAGAATGGCACAAGGTTAAATAGTGACAGATAGGAGCACAAATAATACACATTATGTAAATGAACATATAAATCATTGCCATTCACCACATATTATTGTTAAAAGTTCATTCTAATCACTGGGAATCTTCTTCCCGAGAGTACTGTAAAATCAGATTCTTCCAGGTAGAGGGAATGTATACAGGCAAGTCTTCATTACAGCATTTTGGTCCTAGTTTAATAACATATAAATTCTCAGTAAAAAGCATAGAACGTTTATAATAAGCAGTCGACAGTAAGCATGCATTGTCCCAATCAGGTCTTAAGTCTTTTTCAATAACAGTTTTTGACAATGTCGAAGAAGTAGATTCTTTACGGATGGCATATGTGTTCTGCCCAGCGAGTGCCCAGGCTTCGATAGGTTGAGCCCACATAGCAAAGATTTGCCGAATGTCCATTCCTGTCCAATAGAGGGATGTTATACACTCCAAATCGGGAAATAGTTGGAACTACGTCTCTGTCACGTCTAATTAATGAAAATAGGTTTTGGGTTTTAACCCCGAACCCAATAGAGTATTTTTTACATATGTTTTTTAATAAAGAGACCACAGATTTCCAATAGTCCATGCTCCCCCACATACTTAATTGCTGGTGCATTTCTAGTCAGTATTGTGAAAGTCTTCCATTCATATTGTTGAACGAGTTTTTGGACACAACCAGCGGGGTATCCATGAACATAAGCAATCTCAGTAATTTTTCTTATTTTTAAATTTCGGCTATTAGAGGTTGATGAGTGAGTAAAAGCTCTGTGTACAAGGAATCTAAGTGCTGAAAGTTTGTAGGGGTTGGAGTGAATGAATTGAAAGGAATAATGACTCGGGTTGAGGTTGGTTTTCAATAAACTGAAAAGTCAAAATGTGAATGCTCAGAAGAGTGAGAAACCAAAAAATCGAGATAAGGGAGAGGCCCAGATTTCTCAATCTCAACAGTAAACCTTATACTGGGAATGATGGAAGATAAATTTGAAGCTAAATTAAATAATTCAGGAATAGGGCAAGACCAAACAAGGAAGACATCCAAGAAATTATTTGTTAAATTAAAGAACTAAGAGGTCACTATTTTGGCGTAACTACAACTCTGAGTGCTAACTAAAAAATATATTAATTTCACCAGGTAAAACTTTTAGCCTGTTGGGACTATCCTTCCCTTGTTTTATGTTTGACTATGTATTAGTATGATGTATTATGTAGATTTTAAAACTCAGTGTCTGTTATCATGTAAACACACTAAAACGAGAATTATAATCCATTATTACTTGTACAATAACTTTAAGTTTTTTGCCATAGCTTTCGATCCCACTCTAAAAGTTTCAGGATTTAAAGCTTATAATATTACAAAAAACATACTTTTTTCAAAAATTTTAAAAAACACTTAAAAAATAAAATTAAAATTTCACCAAGCATAGTCAAATTGCATATCAAATTAAAACTTATGAAATTCTCTTTAAAATGAGGGGTCAAACAACTCTCTAGGCCTTATAGAACTTTAGAAATTCAAGATTAAAAAAGTTTATGCAAGATAAAAAACAACTACATTTCAAAATTTTAAAAATTGATTACATGAAAACCCAATGAGATAAAAAAAATTTTTTAAATATATTCTCATTTATATCATTAGGGAGAATGGTCTCTGAAGGTTTCATTGAAATCTGAGATGGTCAGGTTGAATATTGAAATTTTTTGGTTAATTTGGCATGGACCCATATAAAGATGGTTGAACGAAACCGGTTTTTAGGTAATTATTTTCCAGATCTTGAAGCAATATTTCAGCAAGAACGGGGACAAAGGTGAACCTATCGGTGCCCTCTTATTCTGTTTAAGGATGGTCTGTTGAAATCAGAAGAAACACCATTCCCCAATAAGTTTCAAAGCTTGTAGGATAGTGTCTATTTCAGCAGCAGAATAATAATTTTGAGTGTACAAGATCTTTTCAATAAGAGTGTAAACAACAGAGCGAGACACATTGGGGAATAGATTCACAACATCTAACGAAGCAAGAATAAACTAAGTTTTCAGGAATTGAAATGACTTCAGACGTACTTCGAACAGGTAAGTTGAGTCCGTTGTAAGAGGTTTCAAAAAGGCAGCTAAGGATTTTTTCAGGTTCCTAGTTGGATTAGCATACCCTGCCATTAGGAGCCGAACTGGGCTGCCGGGTTTATGGGTTTTGACTTTGCCAAAAGCCTCTGGAACTCTAGATCCCAGAGCGGCATCATGTAGCGAGAAATACAAGTAGGTAAAAGGCCAGAATTACGTAGTTTTGACAGTTTTGTAATTCATATTAAAGCAAGTCTCACAAGATCATCGTTAAATATTCAGAAGGCAGCTGCTCCACTTTCAAAGTAATTACTTTTTAAATTTCACAATTTGATAATTAAACGCATACTCATTTTCTGCAGTCCGAAGACAAAAGTCAAGCATTTCCTTATAATATAAATAATATTGATTATAAGTAACACTTTCTACAATAATGGATCACAATCAACTTAATTTCTCAAATAAAAAGCAAAACATTTAAAAGGCAAAACAATCTGTTTAATCTCACATGTTTAAGAATCACATTGCCAATGCTGCAATCTTCTTTCCAACACTGTATTAACTCTGCTACTTCCGAACGTAGTTTCTGATGCACTTCCAAAATAGGAGGTAAATTTCCAAAAATCATTTTCACCTCTGCAGCAGCAATCAAAGGTCCACCAATTTGTTCAGAATACTCCAAAGGTTCTTTGAAGACCTATACATATACAAAATGATTTTTTTTTTGTTCAACAGAAAAACAGCATGCAGACAAAAACATAACTGTTAAATGACAGAAAAGCATTGTACACATATTGTATATGCTAATTACTCCACCATAATGTCATTCACAGCCCCATGAGCCAAAAGGAGGGGAGAACAAAAAAAACAATGAATAATTCTCAAGTTTGAGTCTTTCATTCCTTGACTGTACTTATAAGTATTCTATAGAGTCTATGTAGGCAGAAATTAGGGTGCACAGTTTTACTGAAGAGGAATTGGAATGTCAGACAGTGGAACAATAAAGTAAATTTATAATGAGATTCAACAACTAATAAGATAAAAAACTAGGAAACACATCAGTACATTTTGAAAAAAACAAAAAAAAAGTAAATGCTGTTAATAAACACTACCAACACCTGCACAGCTGATTTCAACTTAATATCCTCATGGATAATGTCATTGAGCCCCGAATCTCCAACAGACTTATCTGAATACATGAGAAACCCATAGTTTATTGCAATCAGTGGTTCAGTTATTGTTATCAATCTCTTGACCTGGGTGTAAATCAAATGACCAGGCAAAATAAAGAAGTTTAACAAAACACATTGACATTATGAAAATGTTGTTAGTAAAGTGGAGACAAATACTCTGAGGTGGTTTGGCAATGTCAAAAGAATGAAAGGTGATGTGTTTACTATTAGCATTTATTCAGTCTAAGTGGCAGGAAAGAAAGGTAGAGGAAGCCAAGGGAATCATGGAAGGACCAGATTCAGGGATATCTGTATGCAAAAAAGATAATGCGTATGAAGTACAAAAGGTCTTGTGTGAGATGTGTGATAGATGTCAGTGAAGTTCAAGGTGCATGCCAAGATCCCCGTAAATGAAGATATTTGATATATCAACAGTGAGTAAAATCTAACACCCTCAGGTTTAAACTTTAATCTGGATCTTCAACAATCTAACCTCTGAATCTCAGAGAACAGCTTGGTGATGTGTATGTATGTGTTTTTAGAGAAATATTTCAGAGCTGAAGATTAATTTATCAAGGTAAAAATACTCAAAAATTATTGAGCTACTTAAAGAGCCATGTGTTATTTTATTACTAAAATTTTAAAAAAAATGAACCTCTTCTAAATCTGTTGTGGAAAGAAAACTTTCTCAGGTGTTTGCCATATTGTTTCTATCTAGTTTTTAATTTAATTCACACCACATACTGTATTTAATACCAAGAGAGGAGAAAGACTTTTCTGGTCGTTTCTTCTTTAATACCAAGAAACAAGAAAAGGCTGGAAAACCTTTCCTCTCTTGATATTAAGAGTTTCTGTTTATAATTACTGGTCAGCTCTTCTATGAGTAAGTTAGACATACCGTCGTGCGAGTCTTTGTGAATATGAAATGTATTTTCCTTCAGTATTTTTCCTGATCTATAAAAAAAAAAAATTCCTGCTGCACTAGGCTTCTCTGAATCATAAGCAGCTGATGTGCATGCTTTTAAACTTGTGCCCATGCCTTAGGTTCATAAAAGTGAGCACACAATGTACTATATAATAAATACCTTCTCTTTCAAACAAATTAAAAATTTACTCTCCATAACTGCATATTCTTTCAAATGAATTCCATTCAAGTGCTACAGAAATTTTCAATTTCTTTTTCAATGCTACCCCAATGCTATCTGGTCAAGAGAGAAACAGGTATCAATCACTTCCAATCTGACTCTACCAAAATTCAAGTCTTGTTTTCTTGGATTAAGTGCTGAACATGATTTTGGTAAAAATGTAAAACAGAAAAACAATTTCCTGCATAAACTTCTGTACTAGCATTTTTCTATTAGTAAATGTGAGTAACAGAAGTTTATGCAGGGAAATTGTTTTCCCATTTTACATTTTTTCAAGTTCTCTCCACAAAAAGAAACAATGCTTTAATGGATCATTATGGTATTGCTTAAAAGGTATTATACATCACTTATAGGAATAAGTGATTTATTTTTTTCATAAAATGATTTTGTATTCCACAAGAAAACCCTTATTCTCATTTCACAAAATTTATGTGCAGGTTCTGGAATCATGATTTGAAGTTCTAAAGATTATTTGCAGTCATATGATCTGCAAAACAAGATCAAGTTTAGTTATTTCTACCTATCTTTGTGAGGCCTATCTATTTTCCATTGGAAACACACTGCGCCTGATGTGAAGAGTGGCAGCTGTCAAGTAACATATTATGTTCCACCAAACTTGGAGAGATGGAGCAATGCACAACCGCATGTGTGAAAAATGATGTCAGTCTTCTTCCTCCCCAACGACAAGGGAATACGTGGTGTGCGTGTGTGTAGTGGAGAGCGAGGGTTGTTAACTTTTTTTTTTTTCACCATTGATGAACAAATAACTTGTGTTTGTGCTTCGTGTTATTCCTTAACAAAAGTCGCGTACCTTTACAACATGAACAATTCTTTCTTCGGGTGATACAGCTTATTGTTGATTTCGGTTCTCAGTTAATAAAGAATATTCACTAACTTGTGATGTATCATGTGTTATTGAAAACAAGTTGGATTATCACTACAAGATGAGCGATTTTAATGTTTCTTTGTTTATTCTCTACACAGGATCTTTTGCTGAGCCACACTATTGAAGATCTATATCATGCTAACATTTTCCATCTCAGCTTACTGACTAAAACAGTTTCTGTGCAAAAGCACTGTGAAGCTTAGGAAGATTGTATTAACCAGGGCTCGATTTTGACCAGTAGTTAGTAACAAATTGCTAGCAAGCAAATGCATTTTGCTTGTGAAAAAAGTTATTCTAGCAAAAGTTGCTAGAGGAAAAATTTTGTATGTTTTAGTGTGAACTGTAAAGCATCACTGCATTGCGCTTGTGGAATATTTTAGACACATACATACAAAAAGGAACGACTGCTTTCTGGAAACAAATGTTTTTTGAAAAGTAGAAACATTATAAAAACATTTTGGCACTAATACAAATATCCAGTATATTTCCCTTATCTACTTCTGCATGTGAGGTTGGGTTCGGTTTCATGAAGAGAATCCAGGGTGATTGAAGGGGCAGTTGAAACTTACAAACATTGAATGCTCTTATGGGTATTGCAGTAGAAAGTCCATCCGAAAACAAGTTTGACCCCAGGCCTGCTGTTTTAAAGTGGTATGATGAAAAAACCTGAAACCCAGATCATAAACCATACGGAAACTAACTTAAGATTTTGAATATTTTGTGTCAAAAATTTTGTGAATACACTTTAATAAAAAAAGAAAATGCTTTTTTTTTAATATTTGCATTTGAATTAAATTGTTAGAATTAATCTGTCAGGTCATGAAAAAGTGAGTTATATCTAAATATTTGTAATCTTTTCAGCATTACAATATGACAGTTATAGGGGTGAAATCAAAATTTGTCATGACTGACTAATGGAGGGGGACATGTTAAAATTTCTTTTGTATAATGTTAATAAAATTTCGCTAGTAAAAAATAAGGCCACTAACAAGTGTTGCGACAGAAAAACGAAATCAGGGCCTACTTACCTTATTCCTTTCTCAACTTTAATTATTTTTGTGCTTTCAACCAACGGAACTTTCTTTTCTTTTTAATATATTTTCCAATATATATTTCTTTTTTATATTTTCACACATATATACAGGGTGCATAAGAAAGTCCCTTTAGCGTGGAATAGGTTGCGAACAGAGAGAGGTACAGTTATGCAAGTGAGATAACGGTATAGTAAAGCGACTACGCCTGATCGAATGCAACTGATAGCAGCGCCCCTAGTGGCGAAATGCGGAAGTTAGCCATTGCAAATCAAAAACGAAAAGAGACAGAGCAAAATTTCCAAGTAGAGTATCAATTAATTAGTACAAAACAACATTTGTTTCACACGGATAAGATAAATTGTCACCTGAATACCCTAAAATGTCCAAAACCGATGCGCGACCTTTTGTGTGATCGTTTGAAGGGAACACGCATAGGTATGAGCAAATACACACAATTTATTGCATAAATGCGTACTTATGTCAATACAGTTTGATGACGTCAGACAAAACAAAAACAAAAAAGGCAAACTGGTGCACAGTGATAAAAAGTTAATGTCAAGTTTGTTCGAAGAGTTTGCCATTACCCACGATACACATTTGTATTCGTGAAAGTAACTCTGCATGCACATTCCTCAGCACAGAAAGTGTCGCACTATTGCAAGCATCTATAACACGATGACGTAGATCCAGCAGACTTGTAGGCACTGTTGCATACACCTGATTTTTTACGTAACCCCAGAAATCCAAGCTCTTCATTCTCACACCGCATACGTAGACCTAAACTTCTGATCAGGGTATATCCTGCTACTGGTTTTTATATCGTTGGTACGGTACAACGTCACAATCTGCAATTGCATACGGCTACATTTGCGAAATGTGAATATGCAGATTCGAATCGTTGCGCATCGATTTCGGACATTGTAGGGTATTCAGGCGACAATTTATCTTATCCGTGTGAAACAAATGTCGTTTTGTACTGATCAATTGATGCTCTACAACTTTGTATTTGGAAATTTTACTCAATCTCTTTTCATTTTGCAATGGCTAACTTCCGCATTTCCCCACTATGGGCGCTGCTATCGGTTGCATCCGATCGAACGTAGTCACTTTACTATACCGTTATCTCACTTGCGTAACTGTACCTCTCTCAGTTCGCAAGTTATTCCAGGCTAAAGGGACTTTCCTATGCACCCTGTATATACACAGTCGAGTCACATTATTGTGACCGCCTCCTACTTTTGGCGTCAACAGCATGTAGCCAATGAATGAAGGCACGTGTCGTGAGCTGGCTAGAGAGGGTATATAAAGTGTGCTATAGGCATTCTGAAAACATATCACTTGTTGCTGTCATCGATCAAAGGAGCGATTTATCGGATTTGCAAAAAGGGATGATTATCGGTTTTCAGACCAAAGGTGCCAGTATTTCTGAAACAGCGCAGTTTGCGAGCTGTTCGCGTGCTGCTGTGATTAAGTGTATCGTGATTGGATAAATGGCACCACTGTGAATAAGCGAATTGCAAACTGCGGAGCACCACATGCCATTTATGTGAGAGGTGAATGTCAGCTACGAAGGTGTGTGCAGGCCGACTGACACGCTACAGTAGGACAACTCACTGGCCGAATGAACCAGGGGGCTACAGGAAGTGTGTCAAAAATGACAGCTCAGCGAACCCTGCTGCATATGGGGCTCTGATGCAGATGGATGGTCACTGCGCCTATGCCAACGAAGGTGCACTGGCAGAAAAGGATTACATTTGCATGGCAGTATCGGAATTGGACCTCCGCTGATTACCAAAGGATTTCATTCTACGACGAGTTACATTTTTTGCTTTGTCGAACAAATGGACGTTGGCATATAAGGCGATAAACATCGGAGAACAAACACTCTTCAACCATTGCTGGAAGAACAAGCTGGTAGGGGCAGCGTTATGGTCTGGGGAATGTTTTCGTGGCATTTTCTGGGTGCACTCACAAATGTGGAAGGCACTATGGGCCAAATTCGTCATGAATCCATCCTTGCAGACAACGTACACCCATACATGCTGATTGTCTTCCCTGGGGCGGATGGGATCTTCCAGGAGGAGAATGTGACGTGTCACACAGCTAGAAACGTCCGAGAGTGGTTGGGAGAGCATGATGAAGACTTCAAAGTACTTCCCTGACCCCCTAAATTCCCCAGACTTAAATCCAACTGAGTATTTGTGGGGCCCCCTTGATCGTGTTGTTCGCTCTATGGATCCTCCACCACGCACCCTCCAGCAGCTGTCAGATGCACTGTAGTCAGCATGGCTCCACATACCTGTGAACACCTTCCAGCACCTTATTGAGTCATCCGCAGCCCGTCTAGCTGCTGTGCGCGCTGCACACTGCTGTTACTCTGGATATTAGCTGGTGGTCACAATAATGTGACTCGACCGTGTATATACAGTAGTGGCCAAAATTGTGGAAACCTTTTAGAAATAGTGTATTTTTGAGGTTTGATGATTCATAACACCACTTTTTTTTTTTTTTTTTTTTTTTGGAGTAATACCATAAAATTACATATCAATGGAAAGATAATTTCATCAAAAATGCAATGCAATAACTTTTATGAAGGATTTTGTATTAGAACAGCAGTAAAAAAGAAAAATGAAACACACAGAAAAAAAATGAGATATACAAAAATTCTCACCATGCCAGTTAATATTTAGTTGGGTAACCTTTAGCGTTAATTACGGCCTTACAACGCCTTCCCATGGAGTGAATCAAGTTTTTTGTTCTGCAGCTATCATAATGTGAAACCAAGATTGAATTACTGCTTCGCACTAAGTTTCTTTAGTCGGCTCCATAGATTTTTGATGAAGTTAAGGTCTGGGCTATTCCCAGGCCATTCCAGCAGTGGAATATGATTATCTTGAAACCACTTTTTGCACACAGCAGCAACATGAAATGGAGCTTAATCCTGTCGAAATGCAAATGCTTCATTATCTTGGAAAAGATCACGAGCGGAAGGCTTTACTTTGGGCTCCAGTATTTCATTAATGTATTTTTGGCCATATATATTCCCATTGATCACGCAACTTCTGCCCACACCTTATGATACCTTACAAACCCAGATCATAACACTAACTGGGTGTTTCACGGTACATGTAATGCAATCAGGATGAAAATCTTCTCAGATTCTTCTCCTTATGTATTTTATGCCATCACTACCAAACAGGGAGATTTTGGTCTCATCAGTCCAAATAACACTGCCCCATTGTTCCGCTGTTCAGTTAACATGGATTTTAGCCCAGTTTAATCTTTTCAACCTTTGTTTGAGAGATAAAAATGGCTTTTTTCCTGGAATTCTAGATCTTAGACCAAATTCCTGCAGTCTGAGCCAAACAGTCCTTGCACTCTCAAACTTCACGTTGCATTGCGCCATTTCATCTTGTATACACCCAGATGATTTTCTTCTGTCACCTAGGCACAGACTCTTAATTCTTCCATCATCACTTGTAGTTGTGCACCTTTTCCTGCCTTTACCAGTCTGGTTTTGTAGTGACTGAGTCTCCTAATACCTCTTCAAAAATTTAGAAATGCCACCTTTGCCTAAGTTTCCACCAATTTTTCTTCTAATTTCTTCATAACTGAACCCTTGTTCACTTAATAGTACTGTTTTACATCGCTTTCTGGGTGACCAGTTAACTCTGCACCATTTCTTTAATTTTATTACGGCCGTAGTGAGCGATGGGTTTGCCTCCTCAGGGCGCTCTGTGGTAACAATGGCACACACAACAACAACTAGGGCCTCTGTGAATCTTGGAGAGGTGCAAGCTAGTTCTGTGTGACATTGGCAAAAAGACCCTAACTCACTGTGTTTTGTTCCAGAATCCTTAGGTTGAATGACCAACTGGAACCCTCAGCTGAGGGCTAATCCCCCACACTAATCTACTTACCTGATTAAAAAGACAAAAAGAAATATTAAGAATGACTCAAGTGTGAGATATGGTGGACCTACCACACTTGAGAAGGACGGTCCACCACGGAATCGACCTGGACTTTCTAAACGGCATATGAGAAAGAGATCTCGGCTGAGTGAATGTAAGATTGGTGTATGGAATACTAGAGGTATAAATGGCAAGATGAGTGAGGTGATTGAGGAGATGAATAAGTATAGACTGGATGTGCTGTGTGTAAGTGAAACCAAAAAGAAGGAAATGGGGTAGAAGGAAATGAATGGCACAGTGAGTGTGTGGTCTGGAGTATTGGATAATGTGAGATGACAGGCTGGTGTATGGGGTTATTTTAAGTGAAAATATGAAGAACAACTTGATCCACTATAGTTGCGTAAGTGAAAAAATTATCTGGATCCGTTCGAAAGTGAAACTTCGGAGAATTGTAATTGTTGTAGTGTATGCTCCTTGTGACTCGGAACGTTCTGATAAGAAAGATTTCTGGAATGAGCTAAAAGCTGTTTTGAGCCAGTTTGGTGCTAAAGAAAAAGTTATAATAGCAGGAGATTTCAATGCTAGAGTAGGTGGGCAGAATGCAAATTCTGACAATGTTCTGGGTAAGTTTAATGATCCTTGTGTGAATGATAATGGTGAAAGAATAATTGAACTCTGCATTGAGAATGGTTTGTGTGTATCTAATACATTTTTCAACCACAAGTATATCCATACATATACTTGGGAAAATCGCACTCTTGGTCAAAAGAGTGTGATAGATTTTGTTGTCTACGATCAGCGTTTGAAACACTTAGTTGTTGAAAACCCGTGTGATGAGAGGTGCGGATGTTGGTTCTGATCATTACTTGGTAGTGTCCCGAGTGAAACTTAATGTTGGTTGGAGGGAAAGGAATAGGAAGAGACCCAGGATAGAAAGAATAAAGGTTGATAGGCTCCTTGAAGATCATCAGCGGTATTCTGACTTACTCAGAGAACGACTGAAGGATCTGAAGTCTGGTGAGAGGGATGTAGAAAAGAAGTGGGAATGTTTTAAGAACTGTGTTGTCACTGCTGCTAAAGAGGTCTGTGGCACCACAATAGTGGGTAACAATAGAGGTGATGCTTGGTGGAATAGTGAGATTGAAGATGCAGTAAAGAAAAAGAAAGACGCCTATTTGGGGATGTTGCAAGGTAGAGTATCTGTGGATGAATATCGCTGTAAGAAGCGTGAAGCTGCTAAGCTGGTTCGCCACAGTAAGGCAAAAGATAGGAAGGAGAAAGGGGAAAGGCATGAACTGGCTTTTTGGAAAGATAGAAAGTTCTTCTGGAAGTACATGAGACTCAGGAAAAATAGAGGAAACAAAGTTGTAAGTTGTGTGAAGAATGAGATTGGGGAAATGATATGGGAGCCCAATGAGTTAAGTGAAAGATGGGGTGAATACTTCTGCGAGTTATTAGATCAGGAAAGCAAAAATGATTCTGAGACAGACGTAGATGATGTCACAATGAGGGATGAAAGCACAGGAGGGATCTCAAGAGAAGAAGTGTGTAAAGCTCTAAAATCTCTTCAGAATGGTAAGGCTCCAGGAGTTGATGGCATAACTACAGAGATGTTGAAATATGGTGGTGACTCTATAATTGACTGGTTAACTGAAATTTGCCAGTTGTGCTGGGAGTTAGGGTTGGTCCCTCGGGATTGGAAGGGTGCTATTATTGTTCCCTTGTATAAGGGAAAAGGTGATCAGACTGAATGCAAGAACTATCGTGGTATTAGCCTACTGAGTGTGCCAGGGAAAGTGTTTGGTAAGGTTGTTATTGAAAAAGTACAGGGTCTTACATCATTGAAAGTGTGGGATGTTCAGAGTGGTTTTATATGCCTGGTAAAGGCTGCACTAACCAGATTCTTGCATTATGCATGATGATTGAAAAGTATCTGGCTGTTAAGAAGAAAGTTTTTACTGCCTTCATAGATTTAGAGAAAGCTTACGACCGATTCAATAGGACACTTTTGTGGAAGGTATTGAATGAATATGGTGTTACTGTTACTGGGAATCTACTTAATAGTGTAAAAGCCATGTATGCTGGTAGTAGAGCTTGTGTACGAGTGAATGGTGTTTTATCAAAATGGTTTTCCATTGGTGCAGGAGTTAGACAAGGTTGTGTAATGTCACCATGGCTGTTTAATATATTTATGGATGCATGCATGCATGCATGATGCCAAAATCAATAATAGTGGTTTATGTCTTGGTGATATCCTTGTGTGCACAGATTGCTGTATGCTGATGACACTGTCCTGTTGGCAGAGAGCAAAAGTGAGTTGCAGAGTATGTTGACTCGGATGCGCGAAGTTTGCATGAAATTCAAACTGAGTATAAATAAGGGAAAAACCAAAGTTATGGTGTTTGAGAGATGAACTGGTAGCACTGAATGTAATGTAAGTATAAATGGTGCTGTGATTGACCAGGTGAGTGAGTTTGTGTATTTAGGAAGCATATTTGACAGAGAGAACAAGTTGGATGGTGAAATCAGTAGGCGAGTGAATTCTTCTTTGAAAGTCATAGCTGCTCTGGGAGGTTTTCACAGGAATGATGGGTTCTCTAGAGAGTCCCGCATGGCTGTGTATGAAATAGTAATTTTTCCTACTCTGATGTATGGCAGTGAAACCTGGGTACTGAAAAAGAAACATAGGAGTCATTTGTGTGATGGAGAAATGCGTTACTTACGTGGGGTTTGTGGCAAGACATGAGCTGATTGTGTGAGGAATGAAGATGTATTGCAGTTGTGTGATGTGAAGCAAAATGTTGTTAGCAAGGTGGAGACCAATATGCTTCGGTGGTTTGGCCATGTTGAAAGAATGAGTGATGAATTGCTTACTAAGAAAATCTTTTCAGCCCAAGTGGCAGGAAGGAAAGGCAGAGGAAGGCCAAGGAAGACATGGGTGGATCAGATTCAGGAGTGTCTGCATGAGAAAAAGATTATGAGTATGAAATATAAAAGATCTTGTGTACGACGTGTAATGGATATCAGTGAAGCACGAGTTGTATGTCAAGATCGCTGTAAATGGAGAAGTTTGATACGACAACAATAAGTAAAAATATCTGGAAGTTTGTATTTCTTTTTGGAGCTAACCTCTGAATCTCAGAGAACAGCTTAGTGATATGTATGTATGTACAAGCTCACTAAATGAAAGAACACAAAAAACAAACAAACAAATAACTTGATAGCAATCACATAACACACTGACAAATGTCTTCCTCTCAGCTACAATACATGACATCAATAGCTGAATTTTACTGTGACCTGATCGGCTCATTGCCAAAACAAGATGACACCTGATTGGCTCTCTAAACACTCGTGCTCATTGGCTACATTCAGATGAAGGAAAGCTACTTCATATTAACCTAAGCAAGTTGTGCTTCTTTTTTCTGGTTATTTTGCTATAACTTTTCATAGAATACAGATAATTGAACAAACTTTGTTGCATTACATTTTTGATGAAATTATCTTTTCATTGATATATAATTTAATGATATTACTCCAAAAAACAGCAGTGTTATGAGCCATCAAACCTCAAAAATACATTTTTCCAAAAGGTTTCCACAATTTTGGCCACTACTGCATATATATTATCTCAAATATTCCGATATTTCAAAGAATTTATAGTAGATAATATGGGTACAGAGTGACATATACAACCTGTGAATGCAATACATGCTCTTCTTTCTCATACTTACAGTCATTATAGTGTTTAATATTCCAACATAATTTGTTTCAGTTTGAAACAGTTCAGTGCACACTTGCTGTCTTGGTGACTGACATCTCAGATCTATTGGACTTTTAATTGTTGTATCACAGAAAGTATCTGTTGTAGAATCTAAAAAATAAATCAATAAAATATTAAGGATGCTATTAATTTGTTAAGAATTCTGCAACATGTGAACAAGTGATAGATGTGAAAAGATAATTTCACATGAATAATATTGAATAATTTGAGGATTTGTACAAAATGTAATGTATAGAAAACAGATTTTGAAATTTAACATAAGATACTACTGTAGTTTGCAAAAAAATCTTATAAAAAGATAAAATCATGTAACATTTGGAAAGTAATTTAAAAAGTAGCACCAATTGAATAAAAATGCAGAAAACACTGAAAGACAATGACCTGTTCAAATAACTCAAGCACCTTTCAAGAGACAGTGGCAAAAAAGGAAGCAAAGTACCACAAAATAGCAATCAGTGAGCAAGATACAACACAAAACAATCATTACATGTATGAGGAGCATTCAAGAAGTTTGTGTTCTAACCTTGAACTAATTTTTAATGTTACAGATTTATTTGGGGGTTGTGTTTGCATGTACAAGGGGCATTCAAAAAGTTTGTGTTCTAACCCACGAGGTCATATGTGAGTGGATGCTGAAAAGTTCTAGGCCTAATTCACTTCCTGTAATTGTAGCATTATTTTGTCACTGCAGCTCGAAAGGGTGTTCTTTTGTATTGTAATTTTTTTTTCAGATGTTTGATGTCCTGAACTGAATCATGTCAATGCAAAGTGTTGAAATTTTTGAATGTGGAAGAATGTGGAACGCCGAGCTGCCATGAAATTTCTGTTCCTGCAGAAGAAAACTGCAAAGTAAATCGATGAGTGTATGACGCAAACATTAAGTGACAAGTATTCTTCATATTCCACTGTGAAGAAATGGTGTGCCAACTTTCTGCGTGGGGACTTTAAGACCGAAGAAGCAGCAAGATCTGAGAGGCAGTCAACAGTGACAACACCCGAAATTGTTGATCGTGTTCATGACTTGATTTTGTCAGATTGGTGAATCTCGACTAAAACAATAGCTGAGACACTGGAGATATCCAGGGAACGTGTTGAATTCATAATTCATGAGAACTTGGATATGCAGAAGATGTCAGCGAAGTGGGTGTCAAAATGTTTGAACGCCGATGAGAAACAAAAACGAGTGGACACTTCCAAATTGGTTTTGCAGCATTTTGAGCAATATGGTGATAATTTTTTGCAGTGACTTGTCACTGTTGATGAAATGTGGTTATATCACTACAATCCAGAGATGAAACAACAGTCCCTGCAGTGGCACACTCGGGTTCTCCACAGCCAAAGAAATTCAAGAGTCAACGGTCTGCAGGAAAGGTTATGGCAATGGTTTTTTGGGATTCAGAAGGTGTTTTACTGACTGACTATCTCCTGAAGGGCCAAACAATAAATGCTGAATATTCCAACTTTCTGTGCCGAAAAGGAAAAAAGGCACAGCAAATTGGAATAGTATATGCATAGCAAGTAGTATAGGAGGCGTTGAAGGAAAAAAGGCGAGAAAAACTGTGGAAAGGTGTTCTCTTTTTGCGGGACAATGCACCAGCTCACAAAGCTGGCAAGACAATGGATGTTTTGAGGGATCTGGAGTTTAAGTGCATAGACCATTCACCCTACTCACTAGACCTTGCTCCATTGGGCTATTTCCTGTTCCCAAACCTCAAAAAAAGTTTGAGAAGCATTTTTCGAATGATTTGGAGGTGATATCAACAGCAGAGCAGTATTTGAGTGATCAGAATTTAAAAAAAAAATTTGAAGGGTTAAAGAAACTCCAGAAACACTGTGCCAAGTGTGTTGAACTTTGGGGTGAATGAACATGTGCAACAGTCTAAGTTTCATGGTTCTAACCCGTTTCCTTCTTGGTGAGGCCAAGAACTTATCAACATCCCCTCATAAACATGAAGTGTTTCTCCTACAGGTAGTATATATTTTTGTATGTCACTGTACTACTTTTCAATGTAACAGATTTTCATTTTTGTGCTTTTTTTTTACATGTATAAAGGACATTCAAGAAGTTTGTGTTCTACCCTATTTATAGTGATATATAGTATACACTGAAGAGCAATTGAATTAGAGACAGCTGGCATTATGCAAATGTGGCGCTGTGGGCGGCCCTGTAAACGGAAACGACATGACGTATGCAGCAATCCGACATTATAAGGAGTGATGCGACGTGAATCAGTAAAAGTTGGACGCAGTATGGGTAAGACGAAGGATCTAAGCGCATTTGATCGTGGGCTAATTGTCGGGGCCCAACGAATGGGTCACTCCATCTCGGAAGTTGTGCAGACACTGGGATTTTCACGAGCCACTGTGTCACGGGTGCACCGTGAGTACATTGAATCCGGTAAAACCATCCGTGCAAGGGCCAACTGCAGTGGACAACAGCGTGTGGATGAGCGGGATCATCATCGGCTAGCTCGCATAGTAACAGCCGATAGAGAGGCCACAGTGCAAGAAATCACTCAGCAATTTAACGCTGGTGCACAAAAACGTGTAAGCAGCCACACTATCAAGAACCATCTCCTCGCTATGGGGTACAGAAGCCATCGTCCTACGAGGGTACCGCTGCTGACCGCACATCAAAGGGTGCAAAGATTAGCATGGGCACGGGAACATCACCACTGGACCCTAGACATGTGAGAAAATGTTGCCTGGACTGGTGAGTCGAAATTCCTGTTGGTACATGCGGATGGCAGGATACGAGTAGGGCGCAAACCACATGAAGCGATGGATCCTTCTTGCCAGCAGGGTACTCTTCAAGCTGGTGGGGGTGGCATTCTCGTCTGGGGAATGTTTAAGTGGACTGAAATGGGACCCCTGGTACGTGTGACATTGTCCCACGCAGGTCAACGTTACCAAGATATCCTGGACGACCATTTGCTCCCGTTTGTGCATCTTAAACATCCCACTGGGGACCTCATCCTGCAACAAGACAATGCACCATGCCATCGCTCCTGAATTGTATCCGAATGGTTGGATGAACACTCCACCGACGTGACCTCGCTTCCTTGGCCAGCTAGGTCACCTGACCTCAATCCCATCGAGCACATCTGGGATGCCATCGAGAGAGATGTTCAAGGCTCTGACCCCCTCCATCAAATCTTCGTGAACTGTGGGAGCTTGTTCAGGGGTCGTGGATCCATATGGCTTCCCAATGCTTCTGGTGTCTTGTTGAGTCCATGCCGAGACGAATCGCCGCCGTGATTAAGGCGAAAGGTGGTGCAGGTATCTCTAATTCAATTGCTCTTCAGTGTATATATAAATATATGCATTTATTCTACATGTAGTATATATGTATTTTTGAATGTCACTGTACCAATATTTAGTGTTATAGACCTAACCTATTCTTTTTTTTTTTCTATCTGATTTTGTGAACTAAACTATAAACACAGAAAAACTACTTAAATATCCTTAATGATAACCCAAGTATGTGAGCTTCACCTATATGATATTCTAAGTTTCCAATAACATGCTGAAATGTCATTTTTGAGAAAAAACATGAGTCCTTCACAAGAAAGTTCTCTCTGTTTGTGATAAAACTTTCTGCATGTTGTCTCCAGCTGTCTGTGTATGGCATAAGGAGGAAACTCCTCGATAACTTTAAAATCTTAATATATAAAAACTTCACTCTGAATCCTTAAAAATACTGTAGTTCCTACAAAAATGAAATCATCATCATCATCATCATTGTCAACCATTATCAATCCACTGCTGGACGAAGGTCTCCCCAAGTTTCCTCCACAACGGTCTGTCTTGTGCCAGTCTCCTCCATGTCACCCCTGCATACTTTCGAATTTCATCCACCCATCTCCCATGTGGTCTTCTTCTGGGTCTTTTCCTGTCCCTTGGAATCCAATCTAAAATTTCGGCTGTCCACCGAGTACTGTTTCGATTTCTCCACTTGCTTCTTGTATGATGTCTACAGTAATTCCATCTTCTCCTGAAGCTTTTCCCCGCTTCATGTTCTTGATTGCATGTGCAACTTCTGCTGGGAGGACTGGAAGAACTCTGGTACTGGTACCTTCCATGATGTCTGGAGTACATGCATCATCCCTTTCATATAACTTGGAGTAGAAATCTTGCACTTTTGTCAAAATTTCGCCTCCAGAGTTCTTGTTACAGAACCATTTTCTTTTCTCAGTGCCATAATCTGTTTTCTTCCCTTACTGAGTTGTCCCTTTGCTATCTTTAGGCTTTGGTTGTTTTCAATTGCTTTCCGGTTTCGATCAATATATATCATCATCATCATCATCATTGTCAACCATTATCAATCCACTGCTGGACGAAGGTCTCCCCAAGTTTCCTCCACAACGGTCTGTCTTGTGCCAGTCTCCTCCATGTCACTCCCGCATATTTACGAATTTCATCCACCCATCTCCCCTGTGGTCTTTTTCTGGGTCTTTTCCTGTCCCTTGGAATCCAATCTAAAATTTCGGCTGTCCATCTATGGTCTGTCCTTCTGGCAATATGTCCAGCCCATTGCCATTTCAGGGATTTAACTCTGATCATGATGTCTTCCACTCTTCGTCATTTTTCGGATCCACGAGTTCCTCTTCTTATCTCTCCTGGTTATACCAAGCATGCACCTCTCCATGCTTCTTTGAGTTGTCTGCAGCCTTTGTATGTCTCTTTTAGTTAAGGTCCACGTCTCTGCACCATACGTAAGCACTGGAAGGATGCATTGATCAAACACTTTTCTTTTAAGACATAATGGCATATTGCTCTTGAAAATTATGCTGTTTCTTCCAAAAGCTCTCCAGGCAAGTTTTGTACGCCGATTAATTTCTTCATCAATGTGACCCTCACTTGATATCTGCTGTCCAAGATAAACATACGTATCTGTTATCTCCAGTTTTTCTCCATCAATCGATAAATCTTCATTTCTTGTAAAAGCATTGAACATCACTTTTGTCTTCTGAAAGTTCATTTTTAATCCCACTTCTTTACTCTTGTCAGCAAGTTCCTGGATCATACTCTGCAGCTCTGATGGGGTAGTTGCAAAAATGACTACGTCATCAGCAAAACGAGAGTGGGTTACATAATCTCCATTAATCTTTATCCCCTTGTTTTCCCAGCTCAGCGACTGAAAAACACCCTCCAATGTGGCATTAAAGAGCTTCGGAGATATGGTGTCACCTTGTTTCACTCCCTTTCCAATTTTTACGTGTGTTGTATTTTCAAACAGCCTAATCTTTGCACTTGCATTTTCATAGATGTTATTAATAATATTAATGTATGCATCTTCAATACCGCAGGTTTTCAGAGCCATTGTAACTGCCGATGGTTTCACCGAATCAAAGGCTTTTTCATAATCGATAAAAGCCATGCACAATGGAAGTTCATATTCCCTCGCTCTTTCAATTAGTTCTCTCAGCACGTGGATATGATCTATTGTGCTGTAGCCACTCCTGAATCCAGCTTGTTCTCTCGGTTGAGCCATGTCCAGTGTTACCTTCAAACGGTGTGAAAGAACTTTAGTGAAGATTTTATAAACTACTGATAGGAGGCTGATAGGTCTGTAGTTTCCGAGATCCTCAATGTCACCTTTCTTATGTAGCAGGATCATTGTAGCGGTGTTCCAATCCTCAGGAATCTTTCCTTCATTAAGGCATCGAGTGAAAATTTGGGCGAGTACTGTTTCGATTTCTCCACTTGCTTCTTGTATGATGTCTACAGTAATTCCATCTTCTCCTGGAGCTTTTCCTCGCTTCATGTTCTTGATTGCATGTGCAACTTCTGCTGGAAGGACTGGAGGAACTCTGGTGCTGGTATCTTTCATGATGGCTGGAGTGCATATATCATCCCTTTCATATAATTTGGAGTAGAAATCTTTCACTCTTGTCAAAATTTCGCCTCCATTTCTTGTTACAGAACCATCTTCTTTTCTCAGTGCCATAATGTGTTTTCTTCCCTTACTGAGATGTCCCTTTGCTACCTTTAGGCTTTGGTTGTTTTCAATTGCTTTTCTCACTAGTTCACAGTTGAATTTCCTTACGTCTTCAGTGATATTTTTTCTTACTGTCTTGCATAGCTCTATATATTCCACTTTGGAAGTCACATCTTCTTTAGTTGTCCTCATCTCTCTTCTTTTTTGCATCAACATTTTGGTTTTTCCTGATAATTTGTTCACGTGCAACTTGTTCTTAGACCCAGCTAATTTTGTTGCTGTTTCCATAAGAGCTTTGGTTACTTTTCTGTTAACTTCAGAGATGCCCACTTCTTCCGATGTTAGGCCTTCTAAAAATGAAATACAATACAGCAAAAACGAAGTGGGAAAATTGATACAAACGAATTTAAACAAATTGGGAAAAAATAAAATATAATACATCAAAAACGAATTGGGAGAACATACCTTTTACTGTAGTGTCATTCGTTGAGTGATTACGTTGTTACCCGCACATTGTTCCAACCACGTCTTAGATATGATGGGATTTCCTCAAGGTGTACACCACACTGAAATTCTATTCTCAACCCAGTACGTCACCAAACTTCTCGAAAAAGAATATGAAATAACCCACAAAAGCACCAACTTAAAACATTAAAATTGTCGAGTACGAATATGGTCGAACTGATGTTGTGTACGATGTAAAAGCACAGCCGAAACGTTACAACACTGCCTTAAAACGAAGTGGAAAATGATACAGAATATAAAAAACTTCCTGAAAAGCCAAATCTCAGCAACCTTAGCATATAAGGAATGATGTCCTTCCGATATTTTCTTCCCATGCATTTCGGTAATGTGTGCATTACCATCTTCAGGGACAATGCTTGCTGTGTCTTTTGTGATCACACTCACTCTGTGACTTTCGACTAAACCACAGTCTCATCTTTGTCAAGATCCTTGACATTATATTGGGTTGTTGCCACTTCACGGTTTCGAAAAATCGAAGTTCTGTGCGCCGATCGCTCTTGCTGACTCTCTGCTCTCGGTACTTCCATCTGCAACCTTCCCATTCTATCTATCGCACCCTCCTGTTCCTCTTTTATCAATATTTTCCAGGGGAGTGGTAGGTCGATACCAGAATGTATATTACAGTTATTTTTGCTTTTTTCTACTACTATTGCATCTGTGTAACAGATCATATTTTCTGTTGGTTGTTGACACACTGTATTTGTTTCATCAAATAATGGTTTAGCTCCAGTTTTTAAGCAATATTGTGTTAGTGCTGTCCTTTCTTATTTTTTGCTTAAATCAATGATATGTTGATTGCCGCTCTTCTTATGTGTCGATCGGTCCGCTCATCAGTCCGTCTGTGACTCCCGGTTCCACGTCTTCTTGTGTGGGAATGTTCCTCGGACCATCAACGCCAGCATCGTTACCACCACCGATGCTTCCCGTCCAATTCCGCTCCGCAATACGACGACACGACCACCCGGCCTCGCGGAGTCCGACTAGACGACCTCGCTCCAAGTCCGATAACTGCTGAAATCGTACACGTCTTCCATGTCCAGGCATTGCAGCTTCTTCAGGGTCTTCGCACGTGTCCGTACGCCGACGACTGATTGCATTCACTTCGCCGTACTCCTTAAATACCACCGACGATAATTTGCATATTATGCCGCGCTGTGGCGTAAGCGCTCACCGTTTCGTCCCGAAATTAACATCACACCTACGTAAACTCGCCCCCATTAACATATGTAAATTTCATGATGTTCGCTAATTCCTTCTTGGTGTTTTTTTTTCACTTTCCGCCAGTGTATATGGGTACTTTCCATAGCATTTCTTCTTTATAGGAGAAGTACTATGGAAAGTTACCATATATACGCTAAATACGGCAAAAATTCCAACTAATGGAAGAAATGTGGCTGCAAACGAGCAACTGACTCTTGAGGTGAGCACAGGCTGTCCCGTATCATTACAAGGAATCGCAGGCTACTGCAGAGCAAATGTCAGAATTTAATGAGGACACATCCACAAGTTTATATATAAAGACTATCCATCACACAATGGACAAAATAGACTACAGCAGCCAAAGTCCACATCGTGTCCCCTTGCTGGCTGCAAGTCACCAACAGATTAGGCTGTAGTTTGCAAAGACCTATCATAACTGGTGTGTGGAGGACTGGAAATATGTCATTTGGTCTGATGAATCACAGTTTCAACTTTATCAAGCCAATAGGAGAGTGCGTGTGTGGGGTAAACCACGCGAAGTGATGGACCCAGGTTGCCAAATTGGGGTCATACAAGGCAGGTGGAGGTGATGTAACAGTCTGGGATGCACTTACATGGGCTTTCTTGGGGGCCTCCTCATACCCGTCGAAACCTCTGTCACCACATGGTATAGGAAAATTCTTGCCGACCATCTACGATAATAATTGTTATACAATCATAAAAGTTGCATGCTAAAAATATCAAGAATAATAAAAAGGCAGCTGTCTAAGCATGTAGAAAACCACCCAAAACGTACAATTAGAATTTTACTACTAAAAGGCATATTAGGTAAAAACAAGATCTTTCGCAACAGGCGCCCTGTGCTTCATCAGGTTAACCTGATGAAGCACAGGGCGCCTGTTGCGAAAGATCTTGTTTTTACCTAATATGCCTTTTTGTAGTAAAATTCTAATTGTACGTTTTGGGTGGTTTTCTACATGCTTAGACAGCTGCCTTTTTATTCTTCTTGATAATTGTTATAATTGAACTAACTTATTTGGGTTCAAAAACAATGCAACATATCGCCAAATTCTACATCAAAACATATATTTATGCATATCTTTATGCTTTATTGTAAAAAACATGAAAACATGTAAACCACAAAGTTACAGTAAGGGTTCAGATTCTTCTAGGCGAAGGAAATTCTAGAACTTCTTTTGCACAACTTTTCAATGACTACGGGCAAAAATTCCAGGACCTGTTATGTGTGCTAACTGAAATTTTACCCAAGTGGCCAATAAATCAAATTAACAGCTAGTAAAAAAGAATCTCCAGATTAAATAACAAGTGGAACAGAAACTGTAACAGCTATGATTTAAATATATTTGTATTGGAACCTATTATTTTCATTTCAACCTATATCTACAATGTTTATTTTGCTTGAACACTTTGGCTTTGTATGGAGAGAAAATATCCTTGCCTTTAATTTGAAATAAATGTGGGTATAATTTAAGAGAACATTTTTTTAATCTTACGAAATGTTCTAAAAAATATCTTTGGTAGTTTGATCGAGTTATGGGGAATAATTACTGCAACCCACAAAAGCATTACTTTCCACATTAAATTAGCACTGGAAGTCCAAAAATATAAGAACACAGCATCAGCAGAAAATATCTTCTTTGTGTGGGAAGGGGGACCTGACCTAGTAGGGCTATATGGAATAATTACTTGCAAAACACAGAAGCTCAAATGATTACCATAACACAACAGATCGCTCAACTCACAAACTCTTAAGCAAGCATGCATCTCTCAGTTACAGATTACGACGGAGCCAAAAGATTTCATGCATGCAAAGGATTTTGGGACACCACATTCGGCAATAATAGCTTTGATCTAAGCTAACTTTCATGCAGTCATTGTCATAAAAATCCACACACCAAGAAGGAGGTGGATTGAAATGAGATTTTAGTAGTGAGATGGTACATATCAAGGACAGAAATTATTACAATATCACAGCAGCAGGACAATTTCCCACGGACATACACATTCCAATCAGCGTTAGCACCGCGTCGGACCTCCTAGTGCTCAGATACATGCGGGGACACAGTCCAGCATGCAGTCAAAGAGACGCCCTATGTTATCCTGGGACAGATTGGCCCACACTTCTTGCAACTGACGCTCTAAATCACGAACACTGGGACATGGAGAAAGCTGGGGTCCCATCTGGTCCCACACGTGCTCGATGGGCGAGAGATCAGGCGGCCACGGAAGTGTCGAAGCATGACGTAGACAGTACTGGGAAACCCGAGCCATGTGCGTACAGGCATTATCGTGTTGGAAAATAGCTCTAGGCCGCACCCACCAGGAAAGTCCGGCCGTCATACACGGTGGCTCCCCAGACCTTCGTGCCTGCAGTTCAGAACGTGTGCAGCTGTACAGTTGAGGTTGGGATTGTAGTGCTCACCTGCAGTCCTCCACACTCTGATACGGTGGTCGTCCGTTCCCGTACAGAAACAGGATTTGTCGTTGTACACTATACATCACCAGTCCGTAACATTCCAAGTTGCTCACTGCTAACACCACTGCAATCGACGTCGACGATGGTCAGGTGTTAATGGCAGAAAACGTAAGGGCCGTCGAGAGTGCAGATTTGCCTCTGCCAGGCGTCTGGAAATGGTTATGGTGGATACAGGAGTCCCTTGTACAGCCACCACAAGTCTCTGGATATTGGACAAGGACATCATTGCATCTGTGCATGCCCCTTTTACAATCCCACAGTTCTCTCTGCTGGTGGTGTGTCTGGGTCATCCAGAACCAGTCCACCGTGTCCGGGTGCCTTCCCGTGTTCATTGCTCTCAACACGATCGGACCGTAATGTCCGACCGGCCTCTCTCATCCTGACTATACGGCCTCGTTCAAACTAAGTCAGTTGCCCGTACGCACATCTACGGCGGCTCCTCAGCATGTTTATTGCTCAGGGATCTCACCTGACTCTTACCGTGCACTTCGGCACACATGTGGAGTCCTCTGCGTGACGCCTTATAAGCCCCAAGGATTGCGGTTGTAGCACCAGTCTTGGACGCGCGGGCATGAAGAATTGCACGAAACTTTAATCATTTGCCTGTTTGCTCTCCCCTTAGTTATTTGCAGAGTTTCGCATTAATTGCACGGGGGGGGGGGGGGGTTTTGGTGTGCAGTTTTATATAACAATGAGTGTAGTTTTACACTGTTAAAGGAAAACGCCCTTCATAACGAGCAAATGCCTTTCCCTATTTCACCTCTGCATTAAAATATATATAAAAAATAAAATTATAAACACAAAAAACATGTTGAAAATAATCAGTATCATATACAAACCTAAGAATGATTTTTCAGGAGAGAGTGTGGCATCTAAGAATGACCCACTAATTGATAATTTTGCTACATCACTCGTCTTCCTCTTGTGATCATGGGGTGTTGAACAGAAGTCTGTTTCTTGTGCACTTCCTAATGCAAGATGATGAGCTACACTCTCTAACCGTTTCCTCTTGTTGCCTCTGATAGATGGTGGTACAATGAAAGGTATTCCGGAGTTAGATGTCCTAGGCTTTGAGTAAAACTTGAATTATTAATATACAATACAAATATATGGCAGGTATTGAAGAACCAAAAATGATACAGTAAACTGAAACTTATAATGCTTAGAAAAATGACTAAAATTACTAGGGAAAAGTTTGGTATTCAAACAAAAGATGGAAATTTTAATACTCACTGAAGTCTTAAATTTGTATGTTCAGAAGTATTGGTTAGTTTATATGCAATAACTTCAAAAGCAATGTTAGACTGAACAGTTTTTTGTAGTATTTTAAAATCACAACAGCCAGATGTTTATTTAACTTCCTCTATTGAAAGTTCATTTAACTTCCTCTATTGAAGGTTAATTTAACTTCCTCTATTGAAAGTTAATTTAACTTCCTCTATTGAAAGTTAATTTAACTTCCTCTATTGATGGTTAGTTTAACTTCCTCTGTTGATGTTAGTTCACAATATAGTGATGTATTTAAAGGAGGTAACACCACAGCTATTACCACATCAAACAAAGTACTCCTTGTTCACATACATCAATGAATTTAAGACTCACTGCAATGCACCTGAAGGTACACAAAACATAAAAGAGAAATCCAAATGGTTCTATAACTAGATACAATGTAGAAACAGTTATTCTGCAGTGTCTTTCCTTAAATCAGACATTTTTCTTATAAATGTTTACCATTTTTGATGAAGTGCTTTCATAATTTGAAGTAGTAAAAAAATTTTATCACAAAAGGACTATTTCCAAAGTGATGAAAACCTGCTTTTAGCCTCCAAAAGGATGCTACACTTCTCAAATGACAAATGGAATCTTACGAATGGCAATATGCAATGTCGCAAACAGGACGTTAGCTGGTTGAACATAAATATAGTTCTGATGAGAACAGCACTGCATCATGAATATCACAGTAAAAATTCTAAAACTCGAACTTTTATGAGTCAAATTTTTCTATAACTCCAAAAATTTCGGCATTTTGCCTAAAAATTTCTTTTTTTCATACATTTTCTTTTCTATAAGTCAAATTTCTTAAACTCGAATTTTTCTGTAGCTCAAAGCATTATTTCGTGTCTTGTGAAGAAAAAAATGTGAAAATCATATTCTAAAACTTGAATTAAAAACAAAAATTCCACCTGCTGCTAGTCTTGAAGGTACTGGGGGTCAAATAAGGTCAGCTGGACAAAGGGAATCCCCACTGAAGGGGGTGTTTTAATCCCTTTCAGGAGGACCATTTTGGGGGATTTAGCCCTTAGCTACAAGGCCTATGCACATGACAAGAAATCTTTTGCAAATTCTTTCTCAAGTCTACATTCTTTTGAGCGCATTTCAGGCAGTGAGTGCTGTGCACCCAATTTTAGAACAATCCAAGTCCTATCATCGTAGTGGATTTTTTTTTTTTTTTTTTTTTTTTAAATGTCTTAAAGGATGCTTAAAATGTTATCCTTGCAGGAAAAAATAAAGCTAATACAAGAAGTGGATACTAGGAGAATAAAGAAAAAAGATATTGCTTAAAAATACAGAATACCATCTAGTATTCTTTCTGCCATCTTAAAAAATCATGGAAATCTGTTGAAAGATGTTGATGATGCCATGGATCCCAAGTGAAAACGCTTCAAAGAGGTAAAACATCCAGATCTGGAAGATGCTATACTGAAATGGGTAAGAGCTGCCAGAGATCAAAATTTACCAGTTTCAGGTATCTTGATAAGAGAGAAAGCCAAGTGGTTTGCTGAGAAACTTGGGCATACTGAATTCCAAGCTAGTGTTGGTTGGCTTGACAAGTTTAGATCTCATAACAGTATTGTTTTTAAAACTGTTTGAAGAGAAAGTGGTACTGTAGATGAAGAATGCAGCAATGCAGGCATTGGAGATGTTTTATCTGGTCTTTTAATTGAATATGAGGTGGATGACATTTTTAACGCCGACAAAACTAACGCTTTTTTTTTTTTTAAGTGTCTACCAGGTAAAGCCATGGCATTTAAATCTGATGCATGCCATGGAGGAAAACGTAGCAAAGATCGTGTAACCTTGATGACAGCTGCCAACATGTCTGGAAAAGAAAAACTTCCACTTCTTTTAATTGGAAAATCTAAAAAACCAAGGTGATTTTCACGTATTAAGTCTCTTCCTTTTTGTATGAAAGCAATAAGAAAGCCTGGATGACATCAGAAATATATGAGTAATGGCTCCTAAAAATGGATCAGAAATTTGCTGCTGAAAACAGAAAAGTTTTGTTTACTGTTGATTGTCCTGCCTACCCAAAAGTATTAAAGCATGAACTAAAATCCATCAAAGTGATACATTTCCTCCCAAATTTAACATCAAAGCTGCAGCCCATGGATCAAAGAGTGATGAAAAATCTTAAACACTTATACTGAAAACGAATTGTGCAGAAGTTGCTAAATGCCTCAATAGAAGAGCAACAAGTGCCAGAAATAACACCTTGACTGTGTTAGAGAAGTGCATGATGCCTGGGAAAATGTACAGACTTCTACGATAGCTTCCGCAAAGCAGGTTTTGTCCAGTCTGTAGTCAGTGAGGAACAGTTTTCGGTGATTTCTGTAGATAACTACAATGAAGATACCCTAGATTATGACTGGAACATTCTACAAGAACAATCAGTAGTTCCTAAAGATTTGTCCTTTGAAATTTATGTCAGTGTTGACAATGAACTCACTGTTTCAATGTATCTGACTGAAACTGACATATTGAAATCTGTTTCAAACACGGAAAAGGGAATCCTTGATAAAGATGATGGCTCTGATGCATTTCAGCCACCAATGATACAGAAGGTGTTTTATGCGTAAATGCATTAAGACTTTTTGCTGAATCAAGAGAGACAGTTGGCACTAGCATCTTTCAAGCCATTTCACATTTGCATAACTTTGTGTTGAAAGAAAGTCAAGGTTCAAAAAAGCAGCAAGCCAAACTGACAGATTTTTTTAACAAAAGCTAGAGGTATATAAGTTTAAATTTTCATTTGATTTGTGCCTCAATTTTCGTGAACTACTGTACATATTATCAGCAAATAACAGTATAAAAACTTATATATACAGCAGTATTTTTTAAACAATTGGTGGAAGTACTGTAGTAGTAAAACATTTGTAATTGCATTTAAATAAATACAGTAATTATGATAACCCTAGGAAGAACTATGCACTGCTTTCTTAGGCAAATTTAGAAAATTTAACAACAGATGCCACTGGTGGATTAATTCTATAACTCGAATTTCCTACAACTCAAAGTTAATCGCAGTTCCCTTGAAGATTCAAGTTATGGAAGTTTTACTGTAATTCCATGTTCAATATTGCTTTTGAGGTGACCTAACAGTTTAACATTAACAGACAAATTTAGTTTGTGTTTCTACCTTTAGGCGTAGAAAGGAACCATTTTAAAAAAGTGGTGATCAATATTCTTGAACATACATATCACTAAGCTGATGTCTGAGATTCAGAGGTTAGCTTCTCAAAGAAAGCTCATCTGCCAAATAAAAGTTTAAAACTGATGGACCTAGATTTTACTTGCTATTGAGATATTAAACATCTCGATTCACAGTGATCTTCACTGACACACATCTCACATAACTATTTCACTCATCTTTTTCTCATGCAGACATTTCCTTAACCTGGTTCTCACATGAATTCTCTTTCTTTCCTGCCACTTGGACTGAAAAAATTCTTTAGCACCTCCCACTCATTCTTCCAACATGAAGAAATCCCCTCAGAATATTTCTCTCCGCCGTATTAATAGCATTTTGCTTCATATTATGCATCTGCAACACATCTTCATTTTTCACATGATCAGAGCATGTCTTGTCAACCCCCCCCCATAAGTAACACATCTCTCCAGCACACAAACAACACCTATGTCTCTATTGCAGTGCCTAAGCTTCACTGCCACACATCAGAGTAAAAATTACTCTTTCATACATAGCTATTCATAAACTTTTAGAGAACACATCAGTCCTGTGAAATCAATCATCCTAAGGCAGATATGGCTTTCAAAGATAAATTCACTCACCTACTAATTTCACCATCTAGTCTGATTTCTCTGTCAAAAGTGCTTCCTACAGGGGTCCTAACAAAAGTTCTGCACACTGTCCATTTTTGATTAAAGTGTGAAGTAACGGAGAAAACTTACCTTATTGCCGTTCAATGTACTTCCCTCTGCTGCTAATGACATCTTGCCAGTGATGAGGTAGGTCCTGCATGCCCCGTAGTACGCCATCTTTGTTCAGCTGTCGTTTTACTTGGGTCACATCCAATAACAGTTTGTCCAGAGATTTGTCCAGATCAATAACAGTTTGTCCAGAGAGAGGGATGCCACAGAGCCAATTTTTTTACTTTGGGAAAAGATCAAAGTCGGGTGGACTGAGTTCAGGGCTGTATGGTGGGTGGGATAAAATTTCCCCAGCTATATTTCGACAAATGTCTTCATACCAACACTGCACCATGACACGATGCATTGTCATGCAGTAAGATTTCTCCCGCTTCCAACAAGTTGGGGTGATTTTGACAAATTTTTGGTCTCAACTTTGTCCTCAGAAAGTCACAATAATATTGTACATTGATATTTTGCCCAACCGGCACTTGATCAGAGACAACAACACTCTGGGCATACTACACAAAAATCATTTGCTTCACTTTGGATTGTTGCCAATGACACTTTGGGGGGCATGGGGAACTTGCATGCCTCCATTCCACTGATTGTGACTTCAGTTCTGGCTAAAAATCACGGGTCCAAGTCTCATCAGTTGCAACAATTCTGTTCGGGAAGGTGTCGCCCTCCCTTTGAACCTGTGGAGGTGATCCTGTGCGATATTCACTCTGGCTGCCTTCTGATCGGGTGTGAGTTGATGGGGTACCCAGCATGCTGCAATTTTTCTTTTCCCCAGTGGGTCGGTCAAAATTCGGTGAACAGACACGGTGGACAAATTTGCCTGATGAGCAATCTCCTCAACTGTCAAACAGCAATTCTCTTTGAGAAGTGTTGCAACAATAGTGACATGTTTTGTCTGTCACCATTTGAGGTCCGCCTGAGCAGTGATCATCTTCACGCTGCTTTGGCCCTCCCAAAAGTGCAATACCCAGCGAGAAATTGTGCTTTGATCAAGAGTATCTTTTCCACAAGCTTCTTGCAAGGCAGTGTGCATCTGTGTCAGAGTTTTTCCCCGCAGAGTTTCTATTTTCGCGTACGAGTGTTGGTCTAACACTGTGGCTTGACCTAAGGAGCTGTACACTTTTATTTCCAAACCCTCCCACATCCACACAGCAAATGATAGTGCATCATTCTGACACCACTGCGTTACTGAGAGTTTGAACTTAACATGATGTACTCATTTTCCCAATTGCATCATCAGCTTCTATTTTAGATTAAAGTGTGCAGAACTTTTGTTATGACCCTCGTAAATATATAAATTCATTTACCAGGTCTATCTGTGTATCACTTAGATCTTGCATTCAGTACTAACAGTTCCTCACTCAAAAACCATAACTGGGTTTTGCTCACTTATTCCTACTCAGTTTGAATTTCGTACAAACTTTGTACACCCTGGAAACATACCCTGCAACAGGACTGTGTCATCAGTATACAGCAATGTACACACACAGGAATCCCCAAGACTATGTATACATTAGTATTGTCTACTTTGGCACACTATGTAGATATGCATCCATAAATACTGTATATTGAACAGCAATAGTGACACTACACAATCTTGTCTGACTCCTTTACCAATAGAAAAGCATTTCAATAAAACACCATTCACATGTACACAAATATACACAGCTTTCCCATTTTTAAGCAGATTTCCAATTATTCAAGTCCTTTCCACAGAAGTACCCTGTTTACTTGATCATAAGCTTTTTATAAATCTGTAAAAGCAGAAAAACCTTTTACCATTAAACAGATATCAGTATACTTGCAAAATCAGAAAAACAGAGGTGTATCAATGGTAGTATACCCAAATGAAATATTAAGAAGATACATTAAATAATGTGTTTGCCACATAAATGATAGGAACATGAAGTTTAAGAAACTTTTTAGACATGTGTATAACTTTACCAGTTTATAATAACTATTTACAATGAATCCATGGTGTGGGTATTACGTGGTACGTAAACCTTCGCTGGACTACACAAACGAGTTGTGTTGATATACTGTTACCTTACAACATATGTGAACATCAGTGGCAGTGCAACAGAACTACGGTACTGAATTTCTTTAATCTGATTCCATACATAAAATTAGCTTCGTGGCTTAACATACACTGCAAAGTTAAAATGTTAAAAGTTATAACTAAAATGTTCAAAGGTTCTAAAGCTCACTGTATCCGGAATGCCTAGTTGCCTAAAATGGGGGGAGAGGGGTGCACGATGCCTGAAGTGCGTACACAGTCAATCCAAGATGAAGTACTTTATAAGGCATCCTTTATTCTATAAACATCACCAGATAGTAATACATAGGTGCATACATGAGTACTTACTTTCATACCGAATTCACTGTATTCCTTTGCAGGATAATATTTCAACATCCGCTGTGCATTATAATAAGATAATGACCAGAGTTAAAAAGTCGACACTATAGCAACATGGTTCCTTATGATTCACTGGCCATTCTGTTCCCTCTGCAGCCAACAGCACATTTTCGTACATGTTACGTGACTAACATCGCCCATTTTCAGTGGTAGCTTAAGAGTCTTCTTTTGCATGGCTTATATTCTGCCTCCTCATTCATAACTGATTTCCACATGCAAATCTGAGCAGGGTCTACATTGTTTGTTCATATCGATCGTCATAGTCATGAGAATCATTCAATTCAAAATGTTCATTCACTGAATCCAATGTGTGTTTGTTAGGACTTAACTTTGGGATCTCTGCTTCTTTTTTTGATGACAAGTCTCCATGCATATGGGAGCAGGGTGGGAGGTTGTTCATTACAGTTTATTGACCTTGTTTGTTCAATGACAATCGCTTCATACATTAAAATCTTTTTATGTGTCTGCTGCGTTGTATATAGCTTTGTGCCATTCCAATCTTGTGGCATTCCAATCTGGGTGAGCTCCCGTATGTATCCATGCAATATTTTATTAATGCTGTCCGTGTTTCATTCAGACATCAATTCCATTTATGCTCTTCCAGGCGCTTTAATATACGTTGCCAAGTGCTACCTACGTATACACTTTTATGTTGTTCATCATTGTTACTTAAGACAGGAATCACATATACACCTGGGC
Organism: Macrothele yani; assembly: GCA_039090855.1. Classification (NCBI taxonomy): domain Eukaryota; kingdom Metazoa; phylum Arthropoda; class Arachnida; order Araneae; family Macrothelidae; genus Macrothele; species Macrothele yani. Next base: position 169,818,619 of record CM076990.1, read on the forward strand.
AATCCCCTATATCTGCACCTTTCTTTTCCTTTTTTTTATTTTTTTTATTTTGATTCGAGGTTTAACAATCACTGTAAAAAACTCAATGGGCTATAAGCAGTCGCCCGTCCCTAATTTGGGGCCACTGGCTCCAGGGAAGGGTGAGAGACAAACACCACATCCATGCCTCACCAGGATTCGAACTTAGACCCCTCTCATACGAATGATCAGAAGCCATCGCTTAGACCACTGCCCCACCGGGGTGGCTTATTTTTCTTTGTAGTCAGTAATTTTGTGTTATCTTTTACGACATCAGAGGGAACAGAATGCCCGGTGAATCATCAGGAACCGTGTTGCTATAATGTCTACTTTTTAACTCTGGTCATCACCTTATTATAATGCACAGCGGATGTTGAAATATTATCCTGCAAAGGAATACAGTGAATTTGGTATGAATGTAAGTACTCATGTTTGCACCTATGTACCTGGTAATGTTTAAAGAAGGGATGCCTTATAAAGTACTTTATTTTGGATTGACTGTGTACGGACTGCAGGAATCATGCAACACCCCCCCCCCCCCCCCCCCTCACATACACACACACACACTTCAGACAACTAGGCACTCCGGGTACAGTGAGCTTAGAACCTTTGAACATTTTAGTTAAAACTTTTGACATTTTAACTTTGCAGTGTATGTTAAGCCATGAAGCTGATTTTATGTATGGGATCAGATTAAAGAATTTCAGTATCGTAGTTCTGTTGCTCTGCCATTGATGTTCACATATGTTGTAACTTGAGTAACAGTATATCAACACAACTCATTTGTGTAGTCTAATGAAAGTTTACCATTCTATAAATGCAGTTGTTCCTCAAATAACATTTTCTAAATATTCATATTTGGTAAAAGAGATATATTATTACATCAAATATTTAAAAGAAGTCATATCTGCTGGCATTTATTTAATTACAGCTTAACTGTTACTCTAAATGGGAACAATTTTGCTATCACAAGTGAATAACATTTTTTGGGACTTTGGAAAAAAAGCATTTTCAATGGAAGTGAACAAATAAAAATAAATTGTATATTTCTTTCAGAAAGAAATTACTGAGGCTAATGTATGCTACATAGGATATACTATTTTATTTGCACATATAGTTAAAAGTTCTCAAGTTTTTCTTCCTTTTTCTTTTTACATTACAGCATAAGTTCCTTCCATTATGTACCGAGCATTAATGCTTACAGCTGGTATTTAACTACACCTGTAAATATAAATTTAATTTATTTTGAGTGAGTACTGAATTGCCCTAAAAGCCCAGTTACTTATAAAGCATATACATATCAAAGCAATGGACTTTGCACCTGTTTACAACAAAATACAGTTAAATATAAATCACTAGCACTACTGAGCTTACAGACACATTTCAATACCATAACATGTCTACACATACCGGTTCAAATGTGTATATCCTTTCTTCAGCTCTTGCCTCCATTTGAATGCTGGCCCAAAACCACTGGAATATTAAAAAAAAAGTATTTATATATGCATAGCATTTTAATAGTGGCATATAGTCAAATTAGTGCCAAATAACTTATAGGTTACACAATAAAAAAAAATCAAAGTTTACTGAACAAACACAAAATTGCTTGAGTTTTTGGTCTCAGATGTCTCTGAGATCTAGCATAAATAACAAGCATGGAAGGTTCAACTTTGGTACCTGTTATTTAATGTTTACCAACTTATAAAAATTCAAAATGAATTAAAAAGTTTTTTCTTGTGATTTTTGTTTTTAAAACAAAATAAAAGAATGATTTGTTTAAAATGCAAAACAAATAAAAGAATGCTCTGTTTCCATTCAGTTCTCATTTTTTGACACAGAAATGCAGTCACTAAAAACTTGAAAATACATCTTCATGGAGTGGGAATTGAATTCTAGCTGCCTGTTTTCCAGTCATGCATGTTGAATTTAATTCCAGGATCTACATAATTTTCAGTTTTACTAAATACAATTTCCAAATGAATGTCAAAAGTAAATAAATAAAAATCAAGTGTGATTACCATGTGTTCTAGATATAAATATTAATTTCTACATTTTTCATTTCACTTTATTTCTCTGTTTATAATTTATGTTTCTTCATTTTTTTTTATTGGAGGTTTAACGATCACCATGAGCAGCTCAATGGGCTATAAGCAGTCGCCCGTCCCTAATTTAGGGCCACTGGTTTCAGGGAAGGGAGAGAGCCAGTGCCGTAAGATAAACACAACATCCATGCCTCACCGGGATTTGAACACGGACCCATCTCGGACGAATGATCAGAAACCATCGCTCAAACTATTGCGTCACAGGGGTGGCCTTCATTTGGTTAAGCACGCATTTTTGATGTGGTGACAAATTGTTAAATCTATTAATGGCACTTCTTAAGTCTGAATATATTAGTGTGATTTAAGCAAAGTTATGGTAACAATGTAAGGAATTTAAGAACATATGGCAGTGACCAGTTCTGGGCCTCGCAACATTCCAAAAGGACCAATATCTGGCTAAGGAGTGAGAAGGCACTGGGAAATGAGAGCCAGACAACTCGCTATTGATTCATCTGCGTTTCAGGTACAATAGTGTCAAGAAAAATGTTGTTCAGATGACTTCATGGGAAGTGTGTGTTTGTTAGAAGGACAATGATTTGCCTCTCTCTCAAAGAAGAACTCAGAAGGCTTGATACAAGCAGCATCACACCTGGAATGAACAGAAATTAGCTCATGCGCCCTTCAAGAATGAGTTTCATTTCAGTCTGACAACAGATTTCCAATGGGCACTCATCTGGGGAGAATGCCCCAGATGAGTGCCATAGTGGTATTGTTCCTGGATGCCCTGCAACATCCAGGAACAATACCACTACGGAGGTCTTCTGATGTGGAAAGGCATAATACTGGATGGCTGCATGCCATTCCATCTGTTTGAAAGTAGCATCATCCAAGCTCAAACACACAAATAGCAGATCCTTGATCTCTATGCAAGGTTTTTCAATTGCTCTATAGACACCAAGTTCATTTTTATGGACAATAATATCCATCCTTATAGGGGCCCTGCTGGTTAACAATTACTTTGGAGTGACGATATTCACAGGATGGAGTGACCAGCCAGGTCTCTGAATTTTCATCCTACTGAGCAAGTCTGAGACATTCTAGGGAAATGCATTGTGGCCCTTCAGCCTCCCTCTCAGAAGCTTCCTAGAGCTGTCTGTGATCTGTGCTAATGGAACAATGGCATTAATTGCCATTTGACCTCATTTGTCATCTTATCACTAGCATGCATGATCAGTATGCAACATGCTTGGCAGTTAGGAGTGATCACACACCCTATTGATTACAGGAACAATGCATTTCTTCTAACACCAATAAAGGTTGTTGTTTTTTTTGTTTTTTTTGTTTTTTTATGCATCAGCTTTATTCCTTATGCAGCTCATGTTTGCACGTATTCTTTGTCATGGCTTGGTCTGGTGTCTGTCTGTCTGTCTGTCTGTCTCTCTCTCTCTCTCTCTCTCTCTCTCTCTCTCTCTCTCTCTCTCTCTCTCTCTCTCTCTCTCTCTCTCTCTCTCTCTCTCCAGCATACCTTTCAAAAGAATTTCATTTATATCTATGGAGTCATTATGTTGCTAAGTTTCATGTATTTTTTTTATTGTTGTTTTTATTTAGGGGGAGATAGGTAACACCCATCTTGAATAACATGTTGGGCTATAAGATGCTGCCTGTCCCTAATTAAGGGCCACATGCTCCAGAGAAGGAAGAGAACAAGTGCCATAAAACAAACACAACACCCATGCCTCAAATTAAAGCCCATCTCAGACGAATGATCAGAAGCCAGAATTTAGATCACTGCGCCACCAGGGCAACCAAGTTTCATGTTTGTAACTTAACTTTTTGTCCACCCATATAAACTGTCAATGCACTCTCCCAATATCTGAATGCCTAACATCTGGCTGATGTGACATTATGAGCCATCACCCTGTCAGTTGAAAAACAGTTTTAGCAAATGAATTTAAAGTTGTGCCTACTCTAGAACTCTTTACATACACAGTCGAGTCACATTACTGTGACCACCTCCTACTTTTGACATCAACAGTGTGTAGCCAATGAAAGAAGGCATGTGTCGTGAGCTGGCTTGGAGGGTATATAAGGTGTGCTGCAGGCATTCTGAAAATATATCACTCATTGCTGTCATGGATAAATGGAGCAATTTATCAGATTTTGGGCCAAGGGTGACAGTATTTCTGACACAGTGCAGTTTGTGAACTGTTCACGTGCTGCTGTGGTTAAAAAGTGCATTGTGGTTGAAGAAATGGCACTATTGTGAATAAGCGATGTGGAAACTGCGAAGCACCACGTGCCATTGATGTGAGAGGTGAATGTCAGCTTCGAAGGAGCATTAGGGCTGATCGACACGCTACAGTGGAGCAACTCACTGGACGAATGAACCAGGGGGGCTACCAGAAGTGTGCCTAAAATGACAGTTCAGCGAACCCTGCTGCGTATGGGGCTCCAATGCGGATGGATTGTCTTGGCACCCACGCTAACAAAGGTGCATCAGCAGAATTCAAAAGGCTTACATTTGCACAGCATTATCAGGATTAGATCGCCGCTGATTGGCAAAGGATTGCCTTCTCCGATGAGTCACGTTTTCTGCTTCATCGAATGGATGGATGGACGTTGGCATATAAGGCAAGAAACATTGCAGAACAAACACTCTTCAACCGTTGCTGGAAGAACACAAGCTGGTGGGGGCAGCATTATGATCTGGGGAATGTCTTCATGGCATTCTCTGGGTCCACTCATACCTGTGGAAGGCACTATGGACCAAATTCATTATGAATCCATCCTTGCAGACCACGTACACCCATACATGCTGATTTTCTTCCCTGGGGCAGATGGGATCTTCCAGCATGACAATGTGACATGTCACACAGCTAGAAATGTCCGAGAGTGGTTGGAAGAGCACAATGAAGACTTCAAAGTACTTCCCTGGCCCCCTAATTCCCCAGACTTAAACCCAATTGAGCATCTGTGGGACCACCTCAATCATGTTGTTCACTCTATGAATCCTCCAACATGCAATCTCCAGCAGCTGTCAGGTGCAGTGCAGTCAGCATGGCTCCACATACCTGTGAACACCTTCCAGCATCTTATTGAGTAACTCCCAGACTGTCTAGCTGCTGTTCGCACTGCACACGGCGGTTACTCTGGATATTAGCTGGTGGTCTCAACTGTGTAATATTTCACAGTGACTTGGTTGATAAGATTGTCTTCAACAGAAATTTGAGCAAACCTTTCAGATTTGCATAACATTGCTTTGACAAGCACAAATCTGAATGGTACTCAGATTTTTAAGCTACATCCGCTCAGATAAAGTTGCTTGGAACTTCATTGTCCTGCGTAAAGTAACAGATAGCATTCTCAAACAGAAATCGGAAGATGCAGTTTTGATTCCCATTCCACGGGAAGCGATGGAATTTTCAAGTTTTCTGAAGAGGTGGCTGGTTGGAAAATGAAAATATGGCATATTTGTTGCCAACAATGACATTTGTATTGCCTTCCATGTATACATGGAAGTATTAATACTTATATGAAGAATTATTTCTACACAGAAATTCATATCCCACTGATATGGAAGAAGTTCAATGAGTATTTGTAAAAAATAAAACCAATTTCATACTTGTTGTTTAGCTTTACTTCCTACATGCAATCTGTTGATAAACCCTATCTATGTACACACACACACACACACACACACACACACACACACACACACACACACACACACACACACACACACACACTGAACAGTTTTTTAGGGATGCCTATTGTTCTATTTTCTTTGCATACAATACCAATTTCTGCTACAAAAATGTTGAACAGAACATTTAAAAAAAAAACTGAAAATGTCAAAAAATCTTGTTTCAAAATTCTGGAAATCTGTTCCCTTTTATCTGCCGTAAAAACTCGATTAGTTATTTGTGCAATTGGCTGGTTCAGTGAACCAGATGTTTCATAAGTCTAAATCACTATATTACATAGGGTGTTTGGAAGGTAAGGCCTCCAATTTTGTATCGTTAGTCCCAGACAAAGTATTGAAATGAAACAGGGAAAAAAAATTAGCACAGAATGTGGAATTTGTTTTTATATCTCTTTTTTTTTCACATAGTCTCTAGTTAATACAGCATCTCTAGTATTGAACAAGTTTTTTGAACCCATCTCTGAAGAACTCTTTAGGATGTTCTCAAAATTATTTTCTAATAGTAGCTTGAACTTCATCACATGCAAAATTAATTCCTTTGTGATGTTTCTTGAGAACTGACAAAAACCGAAACCCAGACAGTGCCAAGTATAGTCTGTAGGGAGAGTGAAACAACTTAAAATCAGATGCTCTCTATTACTACCAAAGTGACAGCACGTGTGTGGGGTCTGGCATCATGTTGAAGAAGCATAGGCCTTTTCTTCTGACAAATGAAATTGGTTCTTTGCTTCAACCACTTTAGGATGTGTGTACATGTAAGTCTCAGGGTTGATTCTCATACCTTTGGCCATGTACTCTAAATGAACGATGCCTCTGTAGTCCAGGAAATGGTGAGCATGCATATTTCCAACAGAAGGTTGAGTCTCCATTTTCTTTTTCTTTTTTTCTTTATGGAAAAAGTGGAGTTACATTACTCAAGTAACTGTTTCTTCATTTCCAAGTCGTAGTGATCATGCACCCAAATCTAGTCACCAACAATGATATACAGAAATGGCTATTTTCATTCACAGTGAAGAAAATTTCATTTATGAACATATTTATTACATGAGAAATTAATTCATAATATAACAGCAGATTCACAACTGTCCTTAACTTCAGTTCAACACGTAAGGAAATAACCCTCTTCCGGCGTGTCCGTGTCTATCCGCTGAGTTTGTCCGCTAGTGCATTGGTAGCTGTATATACGTTGATATTAAAAGTATATTAATGGCATTTAAGTTCGTGCCCTTTATCTCTGGGCACTAAGTCCTTGGTTCGCTGTACCTTCAACAAATTATTATTTTTGCACCATTACTACCGTATGGTGCAAAAATAATAATATGTCGAAGGTACAGCGAACAAAGGACTTAGTGCACAGAGATAAAGGGTATTAACTTAAACTTAAATGCTATTAATACACTTTTAATATCAGCATATATATAGCTAGCAATGCACTAACGGATGGCCTCAGTGGATAGGCACGAACACGCCGGATGAGGGTCAATTCTTTAAGTGTTGAACAGAAGTTAAGGGCAGTCGTGAATCTGCTGTTATATTATGAGCTATACAGATAGCCATAGCCTTCACTTTTTTAGTAAGCAGATAATTGTTAATATGCTTCTAAGTATTGCTTTCTTCATTTTGAGTGTAAGCTGCATACATGAGAGTGACGAAGAAAAAGCTAAACTTTTTAACTAGATAAAAAGTCTGAACGAGCAGCAAGAAAGTGTTAATATAATGCAGCATCAGCAAGACAGAATCATTCACTGCAATTTATTTATGTAAATATTAAACTGGAGCACATTAAAAATTCATAATATAAAATTACTAAATTCAAAACAAAATAAAACAGTTTTAAAAAGACATTGCATCAAACACAATTACTTTCCTTGTTTTGTTTTACTTGCCGGAACATCAGCTCAAGTTTCCTCTTGTGAGTAGGCCTTGCTTTCTTCTCAGCAAGTTCCACAACAGACATATTTGCTTTTTGTTGATTCTGCAGCTGCACAGCATCCATTGCTAAATATATATATTTTTTTTTTCTGCTGACATCTTTCCTTTTCTATATAAATGGAAAATGGACGATGTCATCACTCTTTCCACGTTATTTTTTAAACAACGCATAGCGACTGAAAATTGTATTCCGGCACTGCTGGGATCGAACCCCAGAACTCTCGATAACTAGTCGAGTGCGTTCGAATTTACGCTACAGCGCCAACAATTCTCAGCGCAATGCGTGGTTTATCAGTCAGCATCTGACTATACGAATGCGTATTGATGGTCTCAGCAACTGAGATGTCGTCATCTGGTGGCATTTAACGCAACAGCTATTTTAATTGTAGCTGATAAATTCAAAGGGCGATAGAAATGTTTAATATATATCAAATACGTGGAGATAATGTAAATGGACGATGTCATCACTCTTTCCACGTTATTTTTTAAACAACGCATAGCGACTGAAAAATTGTATTCCGGCACTGCTGGGATCGAACCCCAGAACTCTCGATAACTAGTCGAGTGCGTTCGAACTAGTCGAGTGCGTTCGCTGTAGCGTAAATTCGAACGCACTCGACTAGTTATCGAGAGTTCTGGGGTTCGATCCCAGCAGTGCCGGAATACAATTTTTCAGTCGCTATGCGTTGTTTAAAAAATAACGTGGAAAGAGTGATGACATCGTCCATTTACATTATCTCCACGTATTTGATATATATTAAACATTTCTATCGCCCTTTGAATTTATCAGCTACAATTAAAATAGCTGTTGCGTTAAATGCCACCAGATGACGACATCTCAGTTGCTGAGACCATCAATACGCATTCGTATAGTCAGATGCTGACTGATAAACCACGCATTGCGCTGAGAATTGTTGGCGCTGTAGCGTAAATTCGAACGCACTCGACTAGTTATCGAGAGTTCTGGGGTTCGATCCCAGCAGTGCCGGAATACAATTTTTCAGTCGCTATGCGTTGTTTAAAAAATAACGTGGAAAGAGTGATGACATCGTCCATTTACATTATCTCCACGTATTTGATATATATTAAACCTTTTCTATATCTTCATTATCACCTTTCTTTTCTCTTTATACCCTTAGATTACAAAAATTTCACTTATCATGCTGAAAGAACTTTCAGCCTGAAGATCATGGATGCACGACATCAAAGCTTTAATTGTTTTAGACAAATGGTTTTGCTTGGAGAGGATGAATGGATTTTAAACACCATGCATTAATTCTTGCAAAATTTTCAACTTCATCACTTCAGTTTTTGGAGAATTTTCTATCCCTTATCAAGCTTAAATGCAAACATTTATGAGGGAAAATAACACTTAACAACAATACAGGAGAGTGGGAACATTGTGGGGGAGGGGGAATTACGATTACGGGAGGAATCTTCACTGTGTCAGACTTCCATTGATGAAAATTTTCCCACAATTTTCAAACTGATATATAAATATTTGTGGAATAAAATATTATTTAATAACAATACCAGGCAGAAGGAACATAGTGAGAAAAAAAAAATTATGATTACAGGGAAATCTGCACACCATCCGACTTTCGTTTTGGGAACCTTTCGCCCGATTTTCAAGCTGAAATATAAATATTTATGGAATAAAATGATATTTAACAACAATACTGGGCAGAAAGAACAAGAAAAAAAAGATATATGATTATGGGGGAAAACTTCACTTTGTCGACTTTCCGTTTTCTAAAGTTGTGAAAGACAAAATACTGTTCCCAGATGGAAAACAATGATTCCTAACACTACATTCCCCCCCTCCTCCCAATTGTCTTTTCAGTTTTGCATCAATCTAAAGAATAACTGAAATGATTACAAAAGAAAGCAGAATTCAGTGAAGTCATGGAAGAATCTCATGTATGAAAGCTGACACAGCATCCATAAAGCACACTCCTTGTAAGCCAGATCTGCAAAAATGTCATTGACATTAAACTAATATTCAATTTTTCCACTATGGCTCTCTGAATAATTCATCAACTTTTTTTAATTAGTTCATTTTCTGCCTGTTCAAGTCTTGAGTTGTAGTAGTGACAGGCATTCTAGAAAACGGCTGATCCTTCAGGTTCGAATTCTGGCCACAATCCCTTGATTTTCTCACCTAATGACACATAAAGTACCTATGTCCACAGGGCTTCACCATAAAAGGCCAATAAATGGCAGCAAATTCTGATGGGAGTCATTTTCGTGCATCAAACACTCTACAACTGCTCACTGTTTCATGCGTTTTTACACAGCTGAAACAAGCCATCCAGTTTGGCCTGAATACACACAAACCACTGAGTTTACCAAGATGTACCTCACTGCTAACTGATGCTCATGAAACAATAACAAGTTGGAAAAGTTTTACTTCAAGGTCACACATCTTGCATGAGATACCTATCTAGAGGCATTAGTTCCTGAACACCCCTCATGGTTTGAGAAGCAATGTTAATCATCAAGAAGCTTTGTCTATTAAGTCTCTTATGTTCTGTAACTTGCATGGTAATGCAGTTTATCCTTCTCTAGTAGTATATAAGGAATGTATTCCTGTGTAGATCAAAACCTACTTCACCTAGGGTGTCATCAAGGAAAACTAAATACTCTACTCCCATTGTTAATTTTACAAAAAAACTGTATACCAACTATACAGAAAATAGTAAAACTATATTAGTAATCTGATTTATTGGCATAAAAAATAAGTGTTCCCAAGCTTTCCTGCATCAACCAGATGGCTTTTTCAAGGAAGGTAGACAGAAACCCCACCACTGTTTTTTGATATACAAGTCTTCTGCTTTCACACAGTATGGTTTGCTTATGTGCTGCACTTGATGTCTCTTCCCTTGTGCCACCACCTGATCTAGCTTTATTGCTTAACGATTTTCATTTTTTATTCTTTACTAGCGATTTCCAACAATACAACTGCATTAGTTTAATTACAGTTATTTCATTTCCATAGTTTTAATGACTACTACCTATGCAAACTACATCTCTTTCTGTATGATTCTGACAAGAACATTTAATGTTGATAAAATCTGGTTTATCTTTGAAGTTAGGTAAGTGTAGTGAAACCATTGCTACATTTGAAAGAAAACTACTTGAAATGCTTTTGTTTACACTAAGTAAAAGGGTTTGGGAACATTAATTTTGAACATTAAAATAATTATTTGCTACATATATATTTTGATTTCACTGGAATTACAAGCATATAGAGGTGAATGAAAATACGCAGGACCAACAAGAATGTGTAATAATAACCAATGTTCCAGTGCTCGCATTACCATATTACCACAATTACCTGCATCTGCACATTTTTTTGTTTAAAAAATACTAATGACTAATTACCTTAACATTACCATCCTTTGCCTTTTGAAAAAAGTGAACTTAAAGATGCTGTTACTCTTCATAAACACGATAAGCACAGCACATTACTGAATATTGTTTCGGTACAGCTGTTCATATTCATCCACTCAGCTGTATGTTCCTCATAAACTAAACTTCTCTTGTGTGCTGCTTCAACACAAGCATTAGTGACAGAGTTTTCTGAAATAACAAAGAATACACGATAATGAAAAAGTACAGTGGTACCCAGTGATAATGTGGGTATACAGGAGACAAGGCGATAACCACATTATAGAGATATCCACAATATATCCAAATCTGAGTATGTATTTTGTTTGGGGGACACAACTGGACCTGCGTTACATTCGATTCCGTGGTATAACCAACCGCATTACACCCTGCTTCCACTGTAATAATAATAATCTAAGGAACATCTTAAATCAATTTTTTTTTCTCTCAAAATACAATTAATTGCTTCTTTGCAACATACCGGAGACTCTGTCAATTAGTTGAGTTCCTGTGATGCTGTTACTGAACTCAGGATGACATCATCCAAAGACATATTATTCTTTTTTTTTTTTAATCTAAAATTCTAACCTCTTGAAAAAAACATACACATTTTTCATACCACAGCGACATATTTTATTAAATCTTTGTGAAGAAAAAAAGACTGATATTTTGCAAAAACTAAAAGAAAAAATACCTCTGTTTTGACAGTGAAGACTTCAGAAAAATTTTCTGGCAAGCTTTCTGCACTAGGTGAGAAGCTGTCTTCAACTACAATGTGTGTACACACATAATTGGGTAAAATTACTTCACCACCTACAAAAAAAAAAAAAAAAAAAAAAAAAAAATCATAAAATGATCATATGATAATGACAACACATCTTAAATCTTTCAAAATGCACAACTTGGTAAAAAAAAATTCAATTTTACAGATGGCTATCTTTTAGGCTTAGGAATCAATCAAAACTAATTTACAGCTATTTGGTTGATAGTAAGGGTAAAACAAAAAACATAATGTTGAGAAAATTAGAAGATTTCTAGATATGACTTTACTAAAACTAATCATATAATCATGTGATTCCACTAAAAAATCTATGCTTCGAATGCATAGCCTCCCACTTACAGAGACGGAGAGAGAAGCACAGAATCTTATATATAATAATTCCATAGTGTTGCAGAAAATTGCAGGACATGGGTACGTCGTACAAACTTGGAAAATGGTTCATTTTAGAGATCATGATCCCAAGAATCAGAGAAAAATAAAAAAATGTCTTCAATTTTTTCTTTTTTTTCATTAAAGGTTTAACGACCATTGTGAGCAACTCAATGGGCTATAAGCAGTTGCTCGCCCCCAATTTAAGGTCACTGATTCCAGGGAAGAGAGAGAGAGCCAGTACTGTAAGACAAACACAACATCCATGCCTCACCAGAATTCGAACCCAGACCCTTCTCGGACAATTAGTCATAAGCCAGCGCTTAGACCATCGTGCTGGCTCTAAATTTAATCAGCTGACTGCTGTACGTGTCACAACACTCAGTTTGAGTCTGACTTCATCATCGCAATACGGGACAATCAGCCACGGTCAGGTAGGCAGCGAACCGTGGATTCAGAGGCCGTGTGCCAGGCTATAAAGGCAAATCTGACAACCAGCACTCTGAGATTATCAGGCGAGCTGGGCATATCACAGACAACATGATTCATCACTTTCAGGACTTTGGCAAGATCTACAGGAGCTGCTGCATTGACATTCACGAACTAACACCAGCTGAAGCAAACTGCCGAGCGGAAGTGTGCACAAAGCCCCTAGAAAATCCATGCGATGTATGTTTCAAAAAATGCCCATGCATTATAAAATATTGCATTGAGAAAAATTCTCGATGCATATTTTTACGTGTTTTCAAATCTCACTTCTGACAACTTCCTAGCTTTCTACAGATCTTCTAATATCAGCTAGTTTTTTATGTGATCAATATTGATTTTTCAGATGATTTTTTTTTTTAGGTAAGACAACAGCACATGTGAATTTGGCACTATACCTGCAGTTTTAAAAAAAGTATTTAAAAATAATTTGTCATAGATAACTGATTACATATCCAAGATTAATTGTAAATGTACCTGCTTTTGTAAATGGTGGAGGGCAGGGAGAATGAGTACGTAGGAAGGGGGCAAATCCATTTAATGCAACAAACTTTTACTACATGGAACACCAAACTTTCACCCAAGTGGTTGATCTTCTTAAGGTTAGGATTTGGATTCAGAAAATGACTAAGGCCATCCAATGAACAATTAAACTAGGTTTCATGAAAATTATGTATAGGGTGTTGTTTGTGATGCTACTGGGGTTAGATATAACTTAGAGGAAAGCAATTAAACTATTCTTTGACTATTCCTATGGTTTTACAAAAATCCATTTCTTCAGCAAATATAAGGTATCTGACCACCTATTATCCAGAGTCCTAAAATCTGGATGATCCCAAAACTGGCAAATCTTTAATGCCTTTTCATTCTATTTTTAATGTAATTCAATATGTCCACACCATTCTTACTGCCCATACTCTTGTAACATGAACTCTGTGAGAACTTAAAAAACCGTCTCACATTTAAGTAACACAAAATTTTAAGAAACAAAATGGATTATAAAAGTACTGAAATCTGAAGTACAGTAAAGAACTTTTAGCCTCACAGGAATTTATAAAAGAAAAAATAGGCGAGGGGAATGCAGAATACTGTGACAGTTTTCTAGCTAGAGTACTTTAGGTATCAGTGAAGAAACACAGAGAACTGTGTTAACAAAAACAGTGATTAAACCAAAAATAGATAAAAACCACAAACATTATTTTTAGCAGTGATATTGCAATGGGTATTCACGTAACTGCTAATTCAGAAAGCACTGGCCAAAAAGAAATTATCTAAAACAGGAAAAAATTTAAATGCAAAAAGAGGAACAATTTAAGTTTGAGATAAAAAGTGGCAGAATAGCCAATAAATTGTCAATGTCACACCTAACATGTAGCATTTTTTTTTCTGGTCCTGTTAACTGTGTTTTGATATCCAGTTACACATTTCTGTTGTACAGCATGGATCAATTCTTTAAATAATATACTACAGACCAATGTTACTTGAAAATCTTCAAGTGGTGATTAATCTTAAACTTCTGTATTTTCCCTGATCCATTCTTTGCTTTTCCTGTCTTTTCTAATAACTCCAAGCATGTGTTTCTATGCAGCTTTGAGTTGTCTGTACATCATATTTGTTTATTCATCATGAAAAACTTACCAGAACACAATTATTATATACATTTCTTTGAAATGCAACAGAAATTTTGCTCTTGAAAGTTAAAAAAGATGGCAACACATCAGTTGCTGAGCCCATCAATATGGATTTGTGTAGTCAAATGCTGACTGATAAATCACGAATAGCGCTGTGAATTGTTGGCACCGTAGCGTAAAGCGAACGCACTCGGCTAGTTATCGAGAGATCTGGGGTTCGATCCCAGCGGTGTCAGATATACAATTTTTCAGTTGCTATTCATTGTTTATAAAAATAACATGGACAGAGCGATGACATCGTACATTTACATTATCTCCACGTATTTAAAATATATTCACAAAGTTAAATTATTTCTGTCAGAGGTATTCTAGCAAAGAATTCCTATATTTGTTAAATTCTTTTGCTCATGCAAAGAAACATATGAAAGAGATGATGCAGTAATACCATCTCTCCCAAGCTTTTTAGAGATACTCTGGCAAATGCTACTATTATCAATGAATAAATAGATGAAGATCAGAAATTATCATTTAACCCACTTCCATTTTAACAATGGTATAATCATTTCTAAATTTCTAGAATAACCCCTATTAAATCAGTTAACTATGCACGATCCAAAAACTTCCCAAAAATGAAAAACTGGAGAAGTGAGATAACAAAATTAATTTACAGAAATCAAATGTCAGGTTTAACACATTTACTAAAAAAAAAAAAAAAAAAAATTAAGATTAGCCATTCAGTTGAGTAAAATCATAAAATATTTACTTATATATGTATTCAAATAGGTCCAGTTAGAAGCAGCATTAAAAAAAATTAAAAAACAAATAAAGCTTATAATTGTGTAGATAACGAATCCCAGACTTGCCAACCTTAAGAAGAGAAAAATCCTGCAATTTTCTATGAAAATCCTGCAAGCATACTTTCTTATGTTTGAAATATCAGTGGTCATAATTTGAAGCACTAATGTTACGTTAAGCCATATAAAAAAATGTAAAAAAATGTGTTAAAAAATATTTTAAAAAATTCTGTTCAGTTATGCATCGATCTTGAGGATAACCCAAATTATGACAGAAAAGGAGAAATTCCTCGAAGCCGTCGCACTCTCATGCCTAAAAGATCACAGCGAAAAATTTTCCTCCAATTTTAAACTGAAATACAAATATTTATGGAATAAAATGATATATAACAACAATACTGGACAGAGGCAACATCACAGGGAAAATAAATTACGATTACAGAAAAAATCTTTATTTGGTTTACTTCTGTTTCTGAAAGACGAAGTACTGTCCCGATGCATATTTTTACGAATTCGTAAAATTATTTGATGCGTAGTTTTACGCGTGGAGAAAAATTCCTGACGCATATTTTTATGCATCAAGAAAAATTCCTGATGCGTATTCTTACGCGTTGGTAAAATTTCGATGAGTACTAAACATGTAATTACGCATTTTGGCGAACTCTGGTCGGCACATCACTTGAGCACTCCCATGGAGAGAGAGAGAGCTACCGCATGATGTCATGAAGCCAGTGAGTCAAAGATGACATCATCGCGTGACACAGCGCTCATAAGGTCCGGTAGAAAATCTAAGTGGGTGGTTGCAGGGGTTGAAATATTTCGATTGAGCAATCGAAATATTAAAAAATCTGTAAAAAAAGACCTCTATCCATAATTCAATAAAAATTAAGCAGAAATCCGTAAATTTTACAGATAATCCGTAAAAGTGGGCAAGTATGCAAGTACATTTTTAAAGATTTCTCCATTTCGGCAACAATGCACGATGTTTTTGTCCTGTCACATGCATATTTTTTTGCAATGTTACTATCTGGGAACATTTTCTTAAAAAGCACACTTGCATGGTCAGCACAGCTTAAAGGTAAGTTATGTTACACGAGGAATGAAGTAAACAAACACTCAGCACGGATAATGGCATCAGAAGAGGAACTATCTCGAGCAAAATTTAATGTTTTGTTATTTTCTACGCACTTAAAATTGTCCACGTATTTCTGCATACGAATGTGATCTTAACGATATCTCCTTTGCCCTTGTGGACAATGGAAAATTCAACATCTACAAATAGAGCAAAAGGCAAATTGTTGGTTGGCCTTCCTTGATTCGATTATACACAGATAATCTGTCATATAACAAACACTTCTTAAGAACAGACTGATATTTTCTACCAGCCATCGCGTGATTAAACACGTGCACGAAAAGTTCTCAGAAATTCCTGTTAAGAAAGACGAAGTACATCAAACGAACCAAAACGCGCTTCCGATACAGTAGACAGACGAGAAATCTGCGTCAGTACGTACAGCCAACGCCGAGTCTGTTCCTGCTCCGTGCCTGCAGCGCCAGAAATCCCTAGCGGACAGAAGAGTAAACATCGCTGCCAACTGATGACTCAGAGGGGAAAGGTCGCTTCTTCGCTAATGAACCGATGCCTCAGAGAACTTCGAACTTTTCCACTCGTTACTTTTTAATTTACGCTGCGGAAATCATGATGGAATCCGGCAATATTAATTTATAATCCGGAATTCCGGGAAATGTAATGAAATCTGGCCGGCAATGCCAGATTTGGCAGGCCTGGGTTCCTACTACAATAATAGAAAATATCATGTATGTTTACACCTGACTGTGCTTAGAAAGGCTATTTTTGCTAAATTCATGAGGGACTGAGAAAGTAGCTTATTGAAAATAATTTTTTTATTATGAACTATATAAATAAAAATTTGATACCCACCATTGTCAACAGTTACATCTTCCATATGTTTCCTTTCATCTTCTTTAAACCCAATAAACACTAGCTTGCATCCAACAAAAGGAGGTAGTTTCAAGTGTGACTGAAATATAAATGCATTAATTAATTAGTAAATAAATAAACATTGAAATTGAGAAAACTTACAAAAGCAGCAACATTTTACTAACACAAACTTGCTGAAAAGAAATAATAACATTATACTTTATCTAGTATCAAAACTGCATAAATTCTCAGCCAATTAACAAACAGAGTAAATAGTTTATTCCTTTTATTTATTTATTTTCTTTTGAGAGAGAAAGAATGAGAGAATTGAGGGGAGATATGAGAATCCACTTGCAATTTTATTTTTTTTTAATCTTACAACAAAAATGCATGCATAATTCTCTGGAACTGTTACCTGGAGCAGAATGATATATGGAAGACTGTCACAAATCTAGTAGTAGGGTTCACCAGTTTTTTTAATTAAGTTGCTGATGACACTTTCTTTACAACCACAATTTCTTCTGCTATTTTTTTACCCTTTTAATTCAAATACAACAGCTGTATGAAACCGAAACTACCAGAGATATTGAATTAAACTGGGTAAAAAACATTGGAGCAAATTTTGGTTATGAAAAAGGTACCATCAACAACCAAACTCATACACTCAAGCACTAGTCTGAAAAATCTGCAATAAACCCACACCTACCGAGTTTTGTGTGTGATCTCCAGTTAGCAACCACTCTAATATCCGGTTAAGAGTGATTGAAATTTTAGTAAAAACCACTCTGTAAACATACCTCAATTAGCGACTTTAACAAAACTTTGTGGAAGAGAGAAAAAAAAAAAAATTTTTGGTACAATCATTAATTACACTGAATTGATCTTCCTAAAGAGCAGTCTGTGGGTACTATGAAAAAGCAAGTGTACAATAAATCAAGATTTATACAAGGAGTTCATTGAATTTCAAAGTCATTTCATAAAAGAGTGTTAGTTAAGCAAAGAAATAGTCCTATTGCTTAGGGAACAGAGAAACAAAGATTTATTTTTGTTTATCTTTTTACCTCGACTGCATCAGTTTTTAACTCTGAACAAATCAGAAATATATTTCACATTTGTAGTGTATCACAGCACAACACATCAAGCAATTTAGAATTACAATAGAGTTCATACACATCTGAGCAGGAAAGTTCAAAGCTTTTCAAGAACATTAAAGTAAAAAATCGTGAGTATGTGTGCATGTGTGGTGCGTGTATGTGTGGCCCTTGCTAACAAAACCCACATAAGAATTTGTAAAATAATTTTATCTTGGCACATTTTGCTTCCTTTTTAAATGCTTTCATAGTCAGGGCTTGTAAGTGTGGGGCATGTTATATAAAGAAAAATGGGATATTTAGTGATATCATATTCATCATCATTGTCAACCATTATCAATCCACTGCTGGACGAAGGTCTCCCCAAGTTTCCTCCACAACGGTCTGTCTTGTGCCAGTCTCCTCCATGTCACTCCCGCATACTTTCGAATTTCATCCACCCATCTTCCATGTGGTCTTCTTCTGGGTCTTTTCCTGTCCCTTGGAATCCAATCTAAAATTTCGGCTGTCCATCGATGGTCTGTTCTTCTGGCAGTATGTCCAGCCCATTGCCATTTCAGGGATTTAACTCTGATCATGATGTCTTCCACTCTTGTCATTTTTCGGATCCATGTGTTCCTCTTCTTATCTCTCCTGGTTACACCAAGCATGCACCTCTCCATGCTTCTTTGAGTTGTCTGCAGCCTTTGTATGTCTCTTTTAGCTAAGGTCCACGTCTCTGCACCATACGTAAGCACTGGAAGGATGCATTGATCGAACACTTTTCTTTTAAGACATAATGGCATATTGCTCTTGAAAATTATGCTGTTTCTTCCAAAAGCTCTCCAGGCAAGTTTTGTACGCCGATTAATTTCTTCACCAATGTGACCCTCACTTGATATCTGCTGTCCAAGATAAACGTATGTGTCTGTTATCTCCAGCTTTTCTCCATCAATCGATAAATCTTCATTTCTTGTAAAAGCATTGTACATCACTTTTGTCTTCTGAAAGTTCATTTTTAATCCCACTTCTTTACTCTTGTCAGCAAGTTCCTGGATCATACTCTGTAGCTCTGATGGGGTAGTTGCAAAAATGACTATGTCATCAGCAAAACGAAGGTGGGTTAGATAATCTCCATTAATCTTTATCCCTTTGTTTTCCCAGTTCAGTGATTGAAAGACATTTTCCAATGTGGCATTAAAGAGCTTCGGAGATATGGTGTCACCTTGTCTCACTCCTTTTCCAATTTTTATGTGTGTTGTATTTTCAAACAGCCGAATCTTTGCACTTGCATTTTCATAGATGTTATTAATAATATTAATGTATGCATCTTCAATACCGCAGGATTTCAGAGCCATTGCAACTGCTGATGGTTTCACCGAATCAAAGGCTTTTTCATAATCGATAAAAGCCATGCACAATGGAAGCTCATATTCCCTCGCTCTTTCAATTAGTTCTCTCAGTACGTGGATATGATCTATTGTGCTGTAGCCACTCCTGAATCCAGCTTGTTCTCTCGGTTGAGCCATGTCCAGTGTTACCTTCAAGCGGTGTGAAAGAACTTTAGTGAAGATTTTATAAACCACTGATAGGAGGCTGATAGGTCTGTAGTTCCTGAGATCCTCAATGTCACCTTTTTTATGTAGCAGAATCATTGTAGCGTTGTTCCAATCCTCAGGAATTTTCCCTTCATTAAGGCATCGAGTGAAAATTTGGGCGAGTACTGTTTCAATTTCTCCACTTGCTTCTTGTATGATGTCTACAGTAATTCCATCTTCTCCTGGAGCTTTTCCCCGCTTCATGTTCTCGATTGCATGTGCAACTTCTGCTGGAAGGACTGGAAGAACTCTGGTACTGGTACCTTTCATGATGTCTGGGGTGCATGTATCATCCCTTTCATATAATTTGGAGTAGAAATCTTTCACTCTTGTCAAAATTTCGCCTCTATTTCTTGTTACAGAACCATCTTCTTTTCTCAGTGCCATAATCTGTTTTTTCCCCCTTACTGAGATGTCCCTTTGCTATCTTTAGGCTTTGGTTGCTTTCAATTGCTTTCCTTACTAGTTCACAGTTGAATTTCCTTACGTCTTCAGTGATACTTTTTCGTACTGTCTTGCATAGCTCTATATATTCCACTTTGGAAGTCACATCTTCTTTAGTTGTCCTCATCACTCTTCTTTTTTGCATCAACATTTTGGTTTTTCCTGATAATTTGTTCACATGCAATTTGTTCTTAGACCCAGCTAATTTTGTTGCTGTTTCCATAAGAGCTTTGGTTACTTTTCTGTTAACTTCAGAAATATCCACTTCTTCCGATGTTAGGCCTTCTAAAGCAGAGAATCTGTTCTTCAGTTCCAATTTGAAGGTATTATGGTGTTTTTTAAGGTTGGTTATGTCAATACATTTTGTTTGTCTTATGAGCTTGATACGTTCGAGTTTAGTGTTGAGGTGCATCTTACATCTCACCAATCTATGGTCACTGCCTGTGTTGAACTTGTTTAGCACACTGCAGTCTTCTATGACGAATTTTTTGTTACACATAATAAAATCAATTTCACTTGTCGTCCCATTTGGATGTCTCCGTGTCCATTTCCTGTGTGGCTTTTTCTTGAAAAAGGAGTTCAAGATGAAAAACCCTTCTGCCTCTGCAAACTCAACAAGATTATTTCCACGCTGGTTTCTGTTGCCGTGACCGAATTTACCTACTGAAGTTTCATTCTGTTGCCGTTGCCCTATTTTTGCATTGAAATCTCTCATAATTATCTTCAAGTGCTGCTTACCTTTATTATTTAGATCACGAATTTCCTCATAAAATTCTTCAATTTCTTCTTCAGCATGACTTGTGGTGGGTGCATAAGTTTGAATAATCTGAGCCTGGTATCTTCTCGAGAGTTGGATAACGAGTCGTGCAGCTCTGTCAGAGGAACTTTCAACTTCTACAACTTTATCCTTCAGTTTCTTGTTTATTATAAATCCAACACCACTAGTTCTGCCAGTATCTGTCCCACGGTAGTAGAAGAGATGTCCACTTTTCAGTTCAATGAGATCTTCTCCTTTTCTCCTTACCTCACTTAGCCCGACGATGTCCCACTTGATCCTTTGTAGTTCCTCTTCCAATTCAAGAAGCCTAGAATCAGAAGATAGGGAGCGTCCGTTGTGTGTAGCCAAGGTCAGCATCAGATGGCAGCCTAGTCCGGTCCTCCGGGGATTCTTAGCACCCTCTGCCTTCATGTCGCACTGGCCGCTGCCTTGGCCAGGTACATTCCAGCTGCCGGAGACTGAGGGCCAAGATTTAAGTTGTGGAGTCATTTAGGATGGGTTTGGCCATAACTCACCACGCTGGCCAAGCGGGTTGGTGAGTGTGGGATAGCATTTCCTCTAATCCCGATGGTATAGTTATACCGCTGTTGGCGGTCGTCAGAGCCCGTTTAGTGGGAACAGGATGTACCACGAGAAGGCGGGGTTGACATTTGTCAAGGAGAGGCTGTGATGTTACGCATACATGTCCTTAAAAAAATATTTCCAACTTTTTTTTTAATTATTGGTTTCCTAATCTGTAAATGACAATGTGGACCAAAGGAAGAAAAAGTATTTGCTAGGATAATTACCTTTCGCATATAAATCAATAATTTATATTAAATTATTAATTATCATAGTCAAGTACAACAGTTTGCTAGTAATTGGGTTGCAATTTGAATATAAAATCTAATATTTAAGGAAAAAACGCACTCCGTGGTAACAATGGCACACACAACAGCAACTAGGGCCTCTGTGAATTTTGGAGAGGTGCAAGCTAGTTCTGTATGACATTGGTGAAAAGACCCCAACTCACTGGGTTTTGTTTCAGAATCCTTAGGTTCAATGACCAACTGGAACCCTCAGCTGTGGGCTAATCCCCCACACTGATGTACTTACCTGATTAAAAAGACAAAAAGAAATATTAAGAATGACTCAAGTGTGGGATATGGTGGACCTACCACACTTGAGGAGGACAGTCCACCACGGAATCGACCTGGACTTTCTAAACGGCGTATGAGAAAGAGATCTCGGCTGAGTGAATGTAAGATTGGTGTATGGAATACTAGAGGTATAAATGGCAAGATGAGTGAGGTGATTGAGGAGATGAATAAGTATAGACTGGATGTGCTGTGTGTACGTGAAACCAAAAGGAAGGAAATTGAGGTAGAAGAAGTGAATGGCACGGTGAGTGTGTGGTCTGGAGTATTGGATAATATGAGAGGACAGGCTGGTGTAGGTGTGATTTTAAGTGAAAAGATGAAGAACAACTTGATTCACTATAGTTGCGTAAGTGAGAGAATTCTCTGGATTCGTTTGAAAGTGAAACTTTAGATAATTGTAATTGTTGTAGTGTATGCTCCTTGTGACTCGGAACCTTCTGATAAGAAGGAAGATATCTGGAATGAGCTAAAAGCTGTTTTGAGCCAGTTTGGTGCTAAAGAAAAAGTTATAATAGCAGGGGATTTCAATGCTAGAGTAGGTGTGCAGAATGCAATTTCTGACAATGTTCTGGGTAAGTTTAATGATCCTTGTGTGAATGATAATGGTGAAAGATTAATTGAACTCTGCATTGAGAATGGTTTGTGTGCATCTAGTACATTTTTCAACCACAAGTATATCCACACATATACTTGGGAAAATCGTACTCTTGGTCAAAAGAGTGTGATAGATTTTGTTGTCTACGATCAGCGTTTGAAACACTTAGTTGTTGACACCCGTGTGATGAGAGGTGCGGATGTTGGTTCTGATCATTACCTGGTAGTGCCACGAGTGAAACTTAATGTTGGTTGGAGGAAAAGGAATAGGAAGAGACCCAGGATAGAAAGAATAAAGATTGACAGGCTCCTTGAAGATCATCAGCAGTATTCTTACTTACTCAGAGAACGACTGAAGGATCTGAAGTCTGGTGAGAGGAATGTAGAAAAGAAGTGGGAATGTTTTAAGAACTGTGTTGTCACTGCTGCTAAAGAGGTCTGTGGCACCACAATAGTGGGTAACAATAAAGGTGATGCTTGGTGGAATAGTGAGATTGAAGAGGCAGTAAAGAGAAAGAAGGAAGCCTATTTGGGGATGTTGCAAGGTAGAGTCTCTGTGGATGAATATCACTGTAAGAAGCGTGAAGCTGCTAAGCTGATTCGCCACAATAAGGCAAAAGATAGAAAGGAGAAAGTGGAAAGGCATGAACAGGCTTTTTGGAAAGATAGGAAGTAGTTCTGGAAGTACATGAGACTCAGGAAAAATAGGGGAAACAAAGTTGTAAGTTGTGTGAAGAATGAGATTGGGGAAATGATATGGGAGCCCAATGAGTTAAGTGACAGATGGGGTGAATACTTCTATAAGTTATTAGATCAGGAAAGCAAAGATCATTCTGAGACAGATGCAGATGATGTCACAATGAGGGATTTCAAGAGAAGAAGTGTGTAAAGCTCTAAAATCTCTTCAGAATGGTAAGGCTCCGGGAGTTGATGGCATAACTGCAGAGATGTTGAAATATGGTGGTGACTCTATAATTGACTGGTTAACTGAAATTTGCCAGTTGTGCTGGGAGTTAGGAATGGTCCCTCGGGATTGGAAGGATGCTATCATTATTCCCCTGTATAAGGGAAAAGGTGATCAGACTGAATGCAAGAACTATCGTGGTATTAGCCTACTGAGTGTGCCAGGGAAAGTGTTTGGTAAAGTTGTTATTGAAAAAGTACGGGTCTTACATCATTGAAAGTGTGGGATATTCAGAGTGGTTTTATGCCTGGTAGAGGCTGCACTAACCAGATTTTTGCATTACGCATGATGATTGAAAAGTATCTGGCTGTTGGGAAGAAAGTTTTTAGTGCCTTCATAGATTTAGAGAAAGCTTACGACAGAGTGAATAGGACACTTTTGTGGAAGGTATTGAATGAATATGGTGTTACTGGGAATCTACTTAATAGTGTAAAAGCCATGTATGCTGGTAGTTGAACTTGTGTACGAGTGAATGGTGTTTTATCAAAATGGTTTTCCATTGGTGCAGGAATTAGACAAGGTTGGGTAATGTCTGGTTTTCCATTGGTGCAGGAGTTAGACAAGGTTGTGTAATGTCACCATGGCTGTTTGATATATTTATGGATGCATGCATGCGTGATGCCAAAAAAGATAATAGTGGTTTATGTCTTGGTGTTATTTGTGTGTCAAGATTGCTGTATGCTGTTGACACTGTCCTGTTGGCAAAGAGCAAAAGTGAGTTGCAGAGTATGTTGACTCGGATGCACGAAATTTGCATGAAATTCAAACTGAGTATAAATAAAGGAAAAACCAAAGTTATGGTGTTTGAGAGAGGAACGGGTAACACTGAATGTAATGTAAGTATAAAGGACACTGTGATTGACCAGGTGAGTGAGTTTGTGTATTTAGGAAGCATGTTTGACAGAGAGAACAAGTTGGATGGTGAAATCAGTAGGCGAGTGAATTCTTCTTTGAAAGTCATAGCTGCTCTGGGAGGTTTTCACAGGAATGATGGGTTCTCTAGAGAGTCCCGCATGGCTGTGTATGAAACTGTAATTGTTCCGACTCTGATGTATGGTAGTGAAACCTGGGTACTGCAGAAGAAACATAGGAGTTGTTTGTGTGCTGGAGAAATGCTTTACTTACGTGGGGTTTGTGGCAAGACACGATATGATTGTGTGAGAAATGAAGATGTATTGCAGTTGTGTGATGTGAAGCAAAATGTTGTTAGCAAGGTGGAGACCAATATGCTTCGGTGGTTTGGCCATGTTGAAAAAATGAGTGATGAAATGCTTACTAAGAAAATCTTTTCAGCCCAAGTGGCAGGAAGGAAAGGCAGAGGAAGGCCAAGGAAGACATGGTTGGATCAGATTCAGGAGTGTCTGCATGAGAAAAAGATTATGAGTATGAAGTATAAAAGATCTTGTGTACGGTGTGTAATGGATATTAGTGAAGCATGAGTTGTATGTCAAGATCGCTGTAAATGGAGAAATTTGATACGACAACAATAAGTAAAAATATCTGGTAGTTTATATTTCTTTTTGGAGCTAACCTCTGAATCTCAGAGAACAGCTTAGTGATATGTATGTGTATGTATGTATATGAAAAATAAAAGTATATATAAATGTAAACTCACCAATCAGTCAATTGTCCAAAATTCTCCTTTATAGTTAATTCAAAAAAGAAACTGAAACACTACTTTCAATTTTTGGTGTCAAATCAACAAGGCTCATAACCTGAGCCCTTTTAATATCCTTGAAATTTGGCAGGATTGTTAGGCATGTAGACTTATGCATAAATCCTAAATTTTAGCTCTGTCCACCTACGGGGTTTCAAATTACATGACCTGGAAAATTAGAAAATCATGACTCTGGACAATCTCTGAATAGTTGTACCTTGTTATCTAATTGGGCTACAAAGTAGAAATTAGTGTCTTTTTATAGCATTTCATACGACCTTTTAAATCATGTGCTGAAAAAAAAAAAAAAAAAAAAAAACATTAGGCTGACCTTTACAAGGTTACAGAAATAAGCTTTGACCTTGAATATTTTAAAAAACTGTAATTTTAAAATTTTGAAAAAAATTATGTGGCATCTTTAAACTTTTGTTTACTAGTGTGCCAGCAACTTTCAAGTTGTGACTGCAATGGGATAATTATTAATAAAATATGAAAATGAAATACACCCTCTACAAAAATGGCCTCAAAATGAGGTAATGAAATGTGAAAGTGTTTCAAGGTTAAATAACTTATTTAAATTGGGAGAATTCATCAATCAGAAGGTATCTCCATGATATATGCTAAGTAGTAAACACTTTTATAACTAAAATTTTTGGAACTAAAATGGTATAAAAAAAGAAATAATATAGCAGTGCCTTTTTAGTCTTAAAAGAAAAAAAGAAAAAAAAACTCTTCTGCTGATTTTGCCACAGTTTCAAGAGATGTTTGTTCAATAGATACCCACTGCTTAAATGTCACAAAATAAATGTTATTCTTTTCCACTAGATCAATAATGAAACTTTTCAGTAAATCTTATCCTCGGGCAATATTGGAATATGCGGGAAGTAAAGGATTGCATTTGACTCTTGCAATGCAGTCTTTATAGCTGTCAATGGGAAGTTCGTCTTCAGTTAATTTTGTCCTCTGACACCCTAAAAACATGACTTTAAAGTTTTTATAAATTGTAACACACATACGTACGTATACTACATGTACCACTTGCTCCAAAAATATACAATTTTTTTTAATGCAGTTCTGCAAACTTTGAAAAACCAATTTTTATATTTGGGTATGCAGTCTTAATTTGTTAGTGAATATCTTTCAGAATGTCCAAAAATATCTGAACATTTGGGCAATTGGTTTAGAAAACAAAACAAAACCACACTTATTGACTACTGTATGAAAAATTAATGTACACCAGTCTGGGAGAACGTGAAATTAATTAATCAACAAAAGAATTGGAAACCTCTACAAATCGCGGAATCTGTTGTAATTATGAAGACCCATCCAGCTAACTGCAACTACAACACACCATATGAACTCCCGTATGCGTGGAAGAATTTAATACACACTGAAAAAATATTAACAGAGAAGCAAAAGAATAAACAGCAACAGAGACAGGAGAGGGAGTCGCACACCAGATGGACCTGTCTACTTACGCAATAATGACCCATGCGCAATATACGTCATGACTTCTGGGAGCCGAGAAGATTGCTAATGAATTCTTCAGTAACCATTGAGAATGCCTAGGAGTAACTAGTGTGAAGCGCGTCCGGGAACGCAGGTGGTGGTGGGTTTCGGGGTGTACAGTGTATGAAGGATATCGACAGCAGTTCTGTTCAATATATTTTATCTCGTTCAACTTCTTAATTGATTCCATTCGTTTTTAGAATTCATCATGGTATTCAATTTTTCAATTTTAAGTTCTGGATTTTAACATATATCACTACGATTTTAATGTACGTTGCGAATTTGAGTTCGAAATTAACCATGGCGTGATCAGCATACATTCACAAAGCCATGAAATGAGGCCGTTCTGCATTTGGACTGCAGCAGATAACAAAGAAGATTAAACAAAATTCTCGGCACCATTTTGTTGACTTGTGGTAATGAACAATGGAATGAGTGTTAAGTAAGTAACATCTTTTACCTTGCAGCAGTGTTATTGCATTGTATATATCATTACATAGCTGTTCATCATGGAGCCCACGGCCACAACATTTGACGTGAGTAATGTAATATATAGATATGTTATATCAATTTTATTTTAATCTTTCAGATTGTTTAACAAGACTTCCCACCCCACCCACCCCGTTTTTTTTTATGTTGTTTTTTTGTACATTTTTTCTTCAGCTAGTACTGTTAGTGCAACAATCTTTTTTCCAGGCACCCACCTGCCAATATACCCAGGGCAATAAAAATCTTGCCTTGCACCAGATCAGCTGTCTCCTGTTTTAATATCTTTCCTGGCTCTAGGTTTGGAATTGATAAAATTCCTATTTTCTCTCAACTCTCACTGTTTGCAAATAGTTTTACCTTTCTTGCCATGTAATTCGAAATGCTGAATTCATCCTGCAAGTTTTGAGAACTCCAACTTTTTCGCAGTACAATACAAATTTGCAGCTTTTAAGCTCTTCACTTTATAACATTTAACATTTCTTTAAGCCGAGCAATAATTTCTGTTTTCAGGTTAGATATTGGAAGTTCAGAGCACCAGGAAAAGATTAACATTCTTCTATAAAAACCATGTAATTTTTTTTTCAAATTTGCATTTGTTCACACAATCTTTTCTTTTTTACAGGAGTATAGCCAATTAACTGTAAAGATGCATTTACAATATGCATTGCACTTTCAGAAGTGTCCCTACTTATTTTACCTGCACTACTATTGTGGCTCATGAAAAGCTAAGTATCAGCCTCATCAACATGTGAGCATGATTGGCTGTCACCAGTTCAAAGTTCACAGCTGTTTAAAAGATTTTTTTTATAACTTGTCAAAGATTTTTTTTTATGACTAAGACATTTAACCATCCACTCTGAAGAACAGGATATATATTCTTTTTCACATTATAGTGTCCCTTTTCTTGAAAAGAGTTATAATAAAGGTTTTAAGTGTGTAACATTTTAACACTTAAAGAGGGGGAGGATTCAGCAGCAGTTTCCCCAAAAAATACCAGCCCTATTTTTTTTTTTTTTTAAGTATACTACTTATTTGCATGCAGTATACCTTTGTTGTAATACCTTTTGAGACCAGAGGAGTAAACAAAAAGAAAAAAGGGGCATAACAGCTTAGAGCATAACATATTAAAGACTTCCTGTAACAAGTAACAGAATGAACCAGAAGTGTAAGATGGCTGAAGCTAACTGTTTTTTTTTTTGTTTTTTTTTTTGTTTTTGCATTTGACTAATGAAAGTAAACAAAGCTGTGATAAGGTAATGAAAGTCAAAAGCAAACTGAAATTTCTATTGGTCATGCCCCAGTGTGTTTCTGGTTTAGGAGGGGTAGCAGGATTTGTATGCCACCCTGTGAAAGCAGCAAAATACAAGGGGAAAATGAAACTGGTGAAAAAAAGAAAAAAAAACCCTCCAGGTCGAAACAAATGTTTTCGCTAAAAACCTGCAAGTCAGGTAACTTGTATTCCTAATCCTTATTATTAAGGGACAAAATATATATATATATATATATATATTTTTTTTTTTTTTTGCCACAAAAACTCACTTCACATTTTAATGTTCTAGCCTTAGCATGGCTCTTTCATTTTAACTCCCTCACTCCACTCCACACACACACAATACCTGCAAAGCAATGGAAAGATGTATGTATTTAAAATGATGCATTTATTGAATGTATTTAAAAAGATGCATTTATTGAATCATATGGTGGATAAACCCCTATAGCAGGAAGTTTCTGGTCAGTCTGCAATAGATAACATGGTGCCACAAAATATTCTGCAGATGGTCACTAAACAAAATAACTACTGGATGCAAAAACAATAAGAATTTCCACAGGTAGGAATTGAATAAAAAGGAGAAAAGAACTGACCACCTTATATTTCTTCAAGCTAAAAAAAATGTCTAACCTAGGTAGTACGGCAATTGCAATGATAACTAGGATCAAGAACACTCTGGCCCTCTGTACCTAGAATATTGCCACAATTTTCAAGCTGAAACACAAAAATTTATGGAATAAAACCATATTTAATAACAATAAAGGACAGAGGCATCCCTAGGGGGGAAAAATTACAATTTCAATTTCAGGAGAAATCTTTGCTCCATCGTACTCCCGTTTTTGGAAAATTTTTGTCCATTTTCAATCTCAAATACAAACATTTATGTAATTAAATGATGATTAAACAATAATATAGTGGGGAGACAAGCGGTGGAGGGGATTATGGTTGAAATCTTCGCTGCCTTAAGCCTCCATTGTCGAAAGGTTTTGCCTCCATTTTAGAATTCCGGGGAAAATTTTCGCTCCGTTTTTGCTTTTGGAAAAATTTCCGCCATTTCTAATCTTAAATAAAAACATTTATTTAATAAAATGATATTTAACAACAGTGCCGGACAGTCCTCTCTTGGAACATTGCGAGAGAAAGAAATTACCATTACGAGAGAAATCATCAGTCCGTCTAACTTCCGTTTTCGGAAATTTTGAAAGACAGAAAACTTGCATCCATGATCGGGAGTGTGCAAGATGGCTTAATAGGGTTCTGGGAATGTTTTTTTTTTTTTTTTTTGTCTGCAAGACCTAAATAGATCTGCGACGTATGTTGCGCATTGCCGTGATTCTGCTACGGGGGAGGGGGGGTAAACTTAGCATTTTATGAACATATCAGGCTAAACTTGTTAATTGTCAGATACTTGCAAAATGTAATGTTGTTCCTTTTGGAGAATTTTTGGTTGAGTATCACTTCAATTAGGTATTTTATAAATAATAATCCCATGGTGGTCCCAACTCGAAAGTCAGCATGTTAGTAAACAAAACTGTAACGATGCCATATATTTCTTTTTTTCAAAATTTTAAAATTAGTTTTTTAAATTATTCAAGGTTAAAGGTTATTTCTGTGACATTGAAAAGGTCAACATAATTTTGTTTTAATTTTTCAGCCTGTGCAGGCAGGGCTAGAAAACTATCTGAAAAGTTTACATGCCCAACTGGGCATGAGCAAAAATTATTCACCAGCCCATGTAGTGAATACTAGATGCCCAGAAAAATTTTCTTTTAAGATAACAAAGCAGAACTCTCATTTTTTTTAAGTTAAAAAATTTGAACTTTTTTAAGTGCTTTACATTTCCCTTTTAAGGGTCTGTTTTCAAAATGTACAATGCACAAAAGCATGTATCTCAAGTTTTAAGAAGATGCTGAAATTGGTATTTGAGAAATTTAGTGATTCTGTCAAGTTCTTTTCATTGAAGTTTTCGCCCTTTGTCACTAAACACTGGAGGTTAGTTCCATCAGAGGCATGCATCCCGATGCTGACTACAAACAACATTTAGAGCAAAATTACATATGGTTCCAATAACTGGACCTAGAGCATAATATAATTTAAGAAGTGATATTCTTCAATACTTGGTACTCTAACAATAATACAATTTCCATGATTAGCAATGAAATGAAACACAGCATGCAACAAGTGTCTTTTTTCTTGTGGTAGGAAATTCTATTCCACTTTTTCATTCTTAAATTTAGTTGCCTAGTTCGGGCAACTAGATTACGTTTTTACCTGCCCAGGCCAATAATTTACATGCCCCAGGCATCTTGGGCATGATATTTTCCAAGCCCTGGTGTGATTTAAAAGCTCATATAAAATGCTATATAAAAAAAAAAAGACAAATGTCATGATTTTCTAATTTTCAAGGTCATGTAATTTGAAATGCTGTGGGTGGACAGAGCTAAAATTTTGGATTTATGCACAAGTGTACATGCCTAACAATCCTACCAAATTTCAATGAAATCAAAAGGGGTGAAGTCAAAAATGGCCATTTCATTGGTTGATTTGACACGGAATGGCCTGTAATTGAAATGTGACGCTTCAACAACAGAACCTGTAGACCACGACTGTGCCTTTGGGTGACAAATTTTTCTGACTTATTAGTAAACAGATGTTCCACTGTTGAAATTATCTTTATCTTGCCACTCATTATAGTGAAGCACAGGATATAAATATGTGCTGGACAGGGTCCAATATCCTTGTTTGTTAAACCACATACACTGGCCTTGAAATTAGTTTCATTTATAAGGGAGGGAAATGTACTGCATTTTCCTTCACATAATCAACAGACCGTGAAATTATGTGGAAGGGGGTCCTTTGTATAATCTGTGGTGGTGCATAATGCACAGACCATGAAATTCAGAAAAACAAATGATTTAAGAAATTGCTATATAATCCACTTTTGCACTGTTTTGAGAGAGGGAGAGAGATATCCTTGTTTGTTAAACCACACGTAATTTTCTACAAAAAAATCATGATTCACGATAAAAGACACCAGTCCAAAGAAATAAGAAAAATGGTCTTTAAAAAATTAATTTTTGCGCTTCTACGTTACTTTTAAGATAACAAAGAGCAAAAATCATATTTTTCATATTTTTCAGAGGTTTGCATCTCAAGGGAAGGATGTCCCACCCTTTGACCCCCAAATCCAATAGGATCGTATCTCATGCCGTCACAGAACAAACTTAAATGTTTTCAAAAATGAACCATTTTCATGCTAGGATTATCTTACGGAGAGACGGACGATGAGACAGTCAAATGAAATAAATGAGTGACTGAGGGACACTAATTGGTAAATTATGCTCAACTAAAAACGAAGTGAATAAACACTTCGCAGGAATCGCATCCAGTTCATTATAACTTTTAACAAAGGAAGTTAATTTCGTATTTTTTTCCCCACGCAGTTAACATTAGATTTATGCTTGGCACTATATGATTAGTAATATC
This sequence comes from Macrothele yani, assembly GCA_039090855.1. Lineage (NCBI taxonomy): Eukaryota > Metazoa > Arthropoda > Arachnida > Araneae > Macrothelidae > Macrothele > Macrothele yani. The sequence goes on from CM076990.1 coordinate 169,850,705, forward strand.
ATTCCTTTCACCACGTGAAACGCTGAAATTACATCGACACGTAGAGCAAAATGCATGTTTTTAATTTTTTGAAGATTTTGTAATACACAGGAAACTTTGCATAATACACATCACAGAAAGTTTTATAGTACCCCCCCTCTTTTATATTGCTGCTTATAGAGAATCACTAATACTAAATTTATTGACACTTGAAAAAAATGCAAATAAAACTGCTATAGTAAAACAGTAACAGTTTAAAGAGATTCAATTTGCAGAGGAAAAAATAGTAGGTAGGTAGGTAGGTAAGTAGATTTTAATGGCGCAAGGGCCAGGGTTGCCCAAAGAGCGCCAAACATAAGACATCAAAAGAGAACAAAATCAATAAAACACGTGCACAAGGTTAAAACCAGGATGAAGCAGTAAAAATGAAAGATGGAAATGAATACGGTAAAAACTAGAGTAGGTTAAAAAAGTCAATTTCCTTAAAAAAGGAGAACACTGCGGACAGATCGCAGTCCTCACCAATAATAGTTTGCAGCGTAGCTGCTCCTTCGTCCAACACATGAGAGTGAAAATGACGAAAACGATGATCACAAAACCGAACACAAGTACACAAAACATGAAGGACAGTGAGACGACAGTTGCACGTCTCACACACCGGGACACTCTCGCCACACAGCAAAAAGCGGTGAGTAAAACGACAGTGCCCAATGCGGAGACGTGCAAGAACAACTTCCTCACGACGGTTCGTCCGCAAACTAGACTTCCATAGACCGATCTGTGGTTTGATGGCATAGAGTTTATTGCTGCCCTGCTGAGACCACAGGGACTGCCACTCATCCATAACAAATTTCCAGATCAACGGCCGATAATCTCGGAAAGACAGAGGCAGCCGAGCTGGCGACATGGAGGAAACAGACCTGGCAGAGAGATCTGCCAGCTCGTTACCCCGGATCCCAACATGGCCAGGAACCCAACAGAATCGGACCAGGAAGCCATCACCCTCCAAAGTTCCAAGAAGACGACGGACATCACGGATGACAGGTGAGTCCGTGTCCTCTGGAGAAGATAAAACTTGGATGACGGACTGGGAATCGGAGCAAATCAAAGCGTGACGATGAGATCTAGACCGCATGTGACACAAAGCGAGGTGTACCGCACGCATCTCTGCCGAAAAGACAGTAGATTCAGGCGGAAGCCTCTCAGCATGGAAGGCATCGCCACACACGAAAGCGGAACCAACAACCTCACTGGATTTCGACCCGTCAGTAAAGACAGGCACGAAATCCGGGAAGAGAGACTGTTTCTCGGCAAAGAGCTGCTGGTACACCAGAGCAGGAGTGGAAGACTTTGGCCACACACAAAGGGAAAGGTCAGCCGTTGCTTGAACCGGCCGCCAAGGCGGTTCATTGTAGAACCGGGTCAAACCAATCCCTGACAAGTCTAGACCAGCATCGCGCACTAAGGTCGACAACCGAATCCCAAACGTCGGAACACAGGAAGGCCGGTGTGAGAATAGGCGGACACATTGCGGTTGGAAAATAGATCCATGCAGTGGATGATCAGGAAGAGACTTCAATTTGGTGAAGAATTGAAGAGACAGCTGCTTACGTCTGACGCACAACGGCGGTTCATGGGCCTCGACATACAGGCTATGCACGGGAGAGGTACGGAAAGCACCAGTGCATAGCCGCAGAGCCTGGTGATGGACAGGATCCAGAGGCCGCAACACGGAAGGACGTGCCGAACCATACGTTATGCAACCGAAGTCTAACTTTGACCGAATCAGAGAATGGTAATGCGAAGCATTGAGCACCTGTCAGCCCCCCAAGATGTTCGAGAGAGGACCTTCAGGATACTCAATGATTTCGTGCACTTCACCTTTAAAGACTGGATGTGAGGTCGGAAGGTGAGTGCTCGGTCAAATGTTAGCCCAAGGAACTTGACTTCTGACACCACAGGGATGGCAGAACACCCTAGACGGAGGCTGGGGTCAGGGTGAAGGCCCCGTTTGTGGCAAAAATGCACGCAAACGGTCTTCTGGGTCGAGAAGCCAAATCCATTGTGGGAGGCCCAGGTAGAGATCTTATTAATGGCCGTCTGCAGCTGCCGCTCAATAGTGCGCATGTTGACAGATGCGCAAGAGATCTGCAGATCATCCACGTACATGGTGCCACGGACCGTCGGAGGAAGTAGGGTGAAAAGATGATTAACACGAAGGATGAACAATGTCACAGAAAGAATGGAGCCTTGAGGGACACCCTGCTCTTGTGGGTATAACGCAGAGAAGGTCGACCCGACGCGCACACGGAAACTCCGGTCCTGGAGAAATCCGGCGATGAAAGATGGTAGGTTTCCCCGCAATCCGCACTCGTGCAGATCACGGAGAATGCCGTATCTCCAGGTGCGGTCGTAAGCTTTCTCCATATCGAAGAACACGGAGACCATGTGCTGACGCCGGACAAACGCCTCTCTGACAGATGTCTCAAGGCGTAGATGATGATCTGAGGTGGATCGGAATTTCCGAAATCCACTCTGATGAGGTGAAAGAAGGTGACATGATTCCAAATAAAAAACTAAACGAAAATTGATGATGCGCTCTAGAACTTTGCAGAGGCAGCTCGTCATAGCAATTGGTCGGTAGTTCAACGGGTTAGCGGGATCCTTACCAGGTTTGAGAACAGGAACGACAATGGCAGAGCGCCAAGATTCGGGAAAGTCTCGCTCGTGCCAGATCCTGTTAAACAGGACCAGCAGACAATCAAGAGAGGACGGAGAAAGGTGCTTCAGCATTTCATAATGGATGTTATCCGGTCCGACAGATGTTCGGCCGGACCGATTCAGGGCAATCTTCAGTTCGACGGCAGTCAGCGGGCTGTTATAATCAGCAGCGGAAAACGGTCCAAAGGAAACCTTGGACCGTTCAAGCCGCGGCTGTCCCTGCCGGAACGAAGCAGCGTAATTGCGGCTGCTGGACACCGAAGAAAATGCGGCGCCCAGACAGTCAGCAATACCCTGAGCGTCAGCAACCGGTCCTCCACCACTCTCAAGAATGGAGATTACCCCAGAAGGGTACTTACCCCGAATCTTGAGGATTCTGTCCCAAACGATTTTAGAGCTGGTAGTGGTGTTAATCCCGGATACGTATCGTATCCAAGATTCCCGTTGGCTATGACGACGTACCAAACGCGCGTAAGATTTGGCTCTCTTGAAAGCAAGTAGGTTCGCGTCGGTGGGGTACCGGCGAAACCTACCCCAAGCCCGATGTTGGGCCTGACGAGCTGCCTTGCAAGTGGAATTCCACCAAGGTCGCGGACAACGTGGAAGATTAGTCGAAGACTTAGGGATGGTAAAGTCTGCCGCTTGCACAATACAATCCGTAACCGCCGCAACAGCTTCATTGATCGTACCCGAGGTCACCATGGCTGGAGTAATGGTCGCTGAAGCCGTGAATGAGTCCCACTTGGCGCGATCGATAGCCCATCTAGCAGGGCGAGTAGGATGACGGTACCCGGCACCTGCTAGACGGAGAAAGATGGGAAAGTGATCACTGCCAAGGGGATCATCAGACACACTCCAGGACCAGTCAGGATAGAAGGATGGCGAACTCAAGGACAGATCAATGGCCGAGTACGAGCGGGTGGGTTCATGAAAGTAAGTGACTGCCCCGGTGTTGTGGAGACAGAGGGACGTGTTGGAGAGAAGGGACTCAACAACACGGCCCCTGGAGTCACGAGTGGCAGAACCCCACAACGGACTGTGTGCATTGAAATCTCCTAAGATGAAGAAAGGAGGCGGCAGCTGGTCAACTAAATCTTCCAGATCCGAAAGGCTTACAGCTTCAGTTGGTGGTATGTAGATGGAACACACCGTGAGCAGAGTGTTCACAGATAGTCGCACTGCCACCGCCTGCAAAGTCGTCCGAAGGGCAACCGCAGTGACAGGGACACCATGAGGAACAACGACGGCCACATTCCCCCGCAGGCAATTACGCCGTCCTGATGATCTTTGCGGAAAAAAGAATGTCTCCGCAGCGAAGGAGTGTCCGTCATGCGAAGCTTTGTCTCCCTGGAGACACACGCACACAGGTGTGTGCGAAGACAGTAAGCCCTTTAAATCGTCAATGCGTGAACGCAAACCTCGGCAATTCCACTGAATGAGCGTGGCCAGAATGAAAAACGAAATGAAAGAAAGGAAAAGACAGACGACTAGAAGGTCTCAGTGTCGTCCATCACCTCCAACCCATCGGCAGTGTCTGGAGGTAACACAGGGCTGTGTTTACCCCCTGTGTTGAGAGGCTGTTTTTGCTTGCTCTATTTTGGGAAAGATGAGCCGGGTTTCACCTTTTCTGGCTTCTTCCTTGCAGTGCCCTGGGTCCCTGTGCTGGTAGATGTTTTCGGCGAAGAAGGTTTAGGCGAGGATGTAGATGTCGCCTTGGATGCAATGCGGCGAGACTGCAGTGCTTCCATTCCAGCAGCGACGATGTCCTCAAAATCATAAGGACAACGCGCCGGGATGGTCGCCTTAGTCTGAACCGCAACAGTAGCCTTCTGCACCACAACCGAGGCATAGGAGCGACGGCCGGAAGGAAGAGGAGCAATCCGCCGCCTGGCCTCAGGGTAGGGCAGATGTTCAGTGGTCTTCAGGCGCTGGATAGCCTGCTCCTCGATCCACTTGGGACACTGCTTAGAAGACGCGGAGTGGGAACCCTCACAATTCACACAGTGATCCACCTCAGCGGAGCAGTCCGCCAAAGAGTGTTCAGTTGAACCACAGCACCCACACTTTGCTACATTACGGCAAGACTGCTGGGAGTGACCATAATGCTGGCACTTGAAACATCTCAAGGGGTTCGGGATATACGGTCGAACATCGAGCCGCAAGTACCCCGCCTTGATGGAAGTGGGCAGGGTAGGTGAGTCAAATGTCAGCACGATGTTCCAGGAGGGAATAGACTTCCCATCCCGCCGGAAAAGAATACGGCGAACCCCAGTGACATGTTGTTCCCCAAGTTCTTCCAGCAATTCCTCATCGCTGCATTCCAGCAGGTCGCGGGAGTTGATGACCCCGCGAGAGGAATTGAGGAAACCATGGGGCGAGATCTGCACAGGAATGTCCAGCAGAACGGTCGTCTCCAGCAAGGAGGCACTGTGGCGTGGATTAGATGTCTCCACAAGAAGATCCCCTGACGGGAGCTTCTTAACACTCTTTGGTGAGCCCGCAACGGCCTGAAGAGCCTTATTAATCCAAAAAGGACTCTTCGAACTGAGGGATTGTGCAGGATCAACAGAATGAATCAGAAGAAACAGAGCATTGCAATTTGTAGTTAGTAGTTTCTTAGTGGAGGAGGGCGACCCATCCTCCACACGGCGCTTTAAAGGTACAGCAAGGGAAACACTTTGGTTTGCCATGAGAAGAAAATTAGATTCGTCCGCCGACCTCCCCACCCACTACCGAGCCCAACGAGGGAGAGCCGGAGGTCCGCAAGCCCAAGAGGACGCAGGACACGGCTCTAGGGATAGTCAGCGGATATAGCAAGTTGGTAGGGCAGACACACGCTCAGCGTGCACCCAGACTTTCCCGTGCCCGGAGAACACCCCTTTGGCGTGCCCACCCTACCCCCAACTCACCCAGCCGAACAGAACGACAAGCCGCTAGAAGTCTGGACGCAACTCGGCCACAGACTTCCTGACCAGGAGTGGGTTAGCTCCCAGCCTCCCGTTTAGGGTGAAGCAGAGGGCAAAGAGGAGTGTTGGCATCTGGAGACACTACAACCCGGCCCCCAAATACCTCAGCCTCCAGCATCCTCATTTCCACCTGTACGGGTCACCGCACACGGCAAACATGCAGGTAGGTCTAAGCTAACCAGCTCCGGAAAAACAGAAAATGTAACATAAAAGAGAAAAGACAGGGAAGAGAACGAGGAACAAAACCCGGAGCTGGCGCCTCATCACAACCTCAGCAGCCTACAACTGAGGCGGGTACATGTCAATATATGAACTTAAGACGAAAAAAGCAAAACAATAAGAGAAAATCGGCTCGGGCCGTGAGGACGCCATCCCCCATCAGCTGGATGAACAGCTGTCCCTTCGGTGATGTTATCGTTCAAGAGGAAACGACAAGTACTCCGTCACAAGGTGAGCTCGGGCCGTGGGGGCGCCGCTCCCCAAATAACTGATAAACCAGTTATCCCCGTGCGGGGGAAAAAAATACCACAACATATTAATTTGGTTGAATCAAGCCAAGATATTTTTATGAACGGTATCGAGAGACGAACAAAGCACGGTTAGAAAGCGTACAAACTTACTAACGGTGAGCAAAATAAATCACTGCTGGAGAAGCACTGGCTCGAATGAACATTGGACTTACTTTTTTTTTCTTTTAACTTCCTCTTAGCATTCTTTCGTTAGGTGAAATTTATTACCAGAGAAGAAGTTACGAAGCCCTGACCCAATGCATTTTCAATTTCACAAAACTGACAGCGTTTGCCTAATTTCGTCATGTTGGGTATAGATTTGGGCTTAAAAATTACACAGATTTAAAATCCGTTTGAATTTTGTTTCTACGATAACTACGTTTTGAGATCGCATTTCGTACTGGGAGTAGCAAAAACACCTGCTCTCAAGTGCTTACTCCAATGCAGGTCGCACCCCACTTTGGCCTCCTCAAAAGTTGCGACCCGGGGACAAAGAATGCATTACCTGAAAAGAAGGGGGGGGACACCGAGAGAGAGAACCAAGCCCCAAGGTTAAACAAGCCCAGCTGGTTGTTATTCTTATCAGTTTACGTGGGGCGCAAGTTTTAGTGTTAGAAACAACGCAAAACCTAACACGTGGGAAAACTGCTGCAAATGTTCCCACATAAACACATTACGAATAAGCTTATTGTAATAACTAAAAAGTTGTTCCTAGCTTACATTGGCGCTTTACTTTGAATGGATTAAGTTAAATAAAAAAGTTTGAATAGCGGGTGCAAAATCATCAGAAAAAGGAAAATAAATCTCGGGAAATCACCAAATCCGTAAAAATAACATTTTGCCCGTAAAACAAGTCACGTTTCCGTAAATTTTACCGGAAAATCGTAAAACCTGGCAGGTATGCCTTACTGAGAAGCGAACTTGGACCAAACTCAGAGGAATGGTACAAAGCCAGAGTAGCAATTTTGGAATTCAAAGCTTTTCAAGGCTGCATGCACACCCTGTTACAAACAAATTCAATCTTCTACTGCATACAAAACATCATTTAACAGATATGAAAAATACAACCAAAGATATTTAAAATCAGATTTCTAAGCACACAAGAAAGATCTATTTCCCAGTGAATTTATTTGGCTTGTTTATGTAAAAACAATATAATGGATCAAAATAAATATGTACAGCAAATTCTAATTAAAACATCACATTAAAAAAAAATTACAAGTATACACACAAGCACATACCACATTTTCATCTGTTGCAGAAGAATTTATGTCATGTCGTTGTGACCATAGTGTTTCAACCCAATCCATCTTCATTATTGGTATCCCAAAATTTGCAGCATACTGTAAGAGTCCCCAAGAAAAATCATTCAATAAAAGTAAAGGAGATATTCAGAACAAATAGTTGGGGGAAATTAATCCTCAACAATGTGAATAGCAGCAACCATTTGGGCAGATGTCAATTGCTTAATAATAACATCTGATCCATAAACACAATCATTTTCAATACAATATTATTTGTCAGTTTGTTACATACAAACATGTTAAAATACAGTGGAACCTATTTATACCAGTTTTTCAGCCGGTTTTATGTGAGGCGTTTTTTGTCCAGTGGTACATGTGGACACAAGAGGAGGGTGGGTAAAATGTTAAAACATGAATAACGATTTAAAATTATACAGGAAATTGGTTCTATTAGGATAAATAACTGTTTCACAAAGTATGTATTGGGGTTGATGCATAAGTTCATGCCATTTTTTTTTTCACCACACTACAGGAATGTATTACATCAGAAGGGAAAACAGAATCAATCAACTATGTATTTCCTCCCAATGTTGCCGATGGTGCCCCAATGTCTGAATAGGTCTGCAATGTCATTCTTGAAAAAACATTCAGGTTTTGCTGCAAAGAAATCATCAAGAAAATTCTGGAGATCAACATCATTGTTGAATGTTCTGCCATGGAGTGCATTCGACAGAGATCAGAACAGGTGATAGTCTGAAGGGGCAACATCTGAGAAATAGGCCGGATGTGGAAGGATCTCCCATTTCATGTCCTGAATGGCCATTTTGATCATGTTTGCACAGTGAGAGAGTGCATTATCATGTTGGAGAAGGACACCATGGCACCGATGTTGCCGTTTCAGCTGAATTGTTCCCTCCACATGGCGGAGTCGCTCACAATAGTGTGCAGTGTTGATGGTCTGATTCCTCGGCATAATTTCTCACTGAATAATGCCTCTCATGTCCCACCATACACACAACACGATCTTCACAGGATGAAGGTCATGCTTTGGACATGGTGTGGGCATCTTGTTTAAGCTCAACCATTCCCTCCCGCCTGAAATTCATGTACAGGCACCACTTTCATCTCTAGTAATAATACGCGACAGAAAGGGTTTGTGTTGCTGAAAACATTCCCGATAACAGGCGAGCAAGGAACCACATATGGCAACATGCCAATTCTTGTTGTTCTCGGTGAGAGTGTGAGGCACCAAAGATCCCAATTTTTGGACCTTTCCCATACGCTACAGGTGTCGTACCACAGTGGACTGGTCACAGTCCATCTCAGTGGCCAATTCACGTGTGGTTTGATGCATATCCAAGTAGATGAGATGGTTCAAATGATCCTCATCAAAGTGAGATGGACGACCTGAGCATGGAGAATCGTTGAGGTCAAAATTGCCACCTCGGAACCGCTCAAACAATTTGTGCGCTGCCCTCAGAGCAATAGCATCCTCCCCATACACAGCACAAATTTTTCAAGTATGACTCAGTGGCTGTGAATCCCTTGTTAAACTCGTAGAGGAGCAGATGTCGGAAATGTTCATTCCCCTTCTACTTGATACTCCATACTTCTGGACCTGAAAACTAAAAAACCATTAGCCACAATCACACAATGCAATATGATTTAGATACATGATATTACTGGCTACCTTTTGATATACAACTGGCCATCTGCACCATCGCTACTGACCTGGGAAACACTCGTGAAATAAAACGGCTTGAACTTATGCATCAACCCAAAAGACAATCATCCTAACTTTGTATTCCAGTATGCCTTCTTAAATTGCTTTGAAAAATATGAGTGTCATGTTTATTTCCACTTTGAACCCTACTATAGCTTGTGAGCAGAGCTTCATGTCTTTTGCCACCAAATTGTTCATACGCCTGCTATCTTATGGCAGCTGTGCAAACTATAAGACTCTCAACAATTCTGGAACATTACTGGTTCATTGATCCTTCTTTCGTAGTATTTAAGCAAACTCCTCTCTCTGTCAGTCAGTTTTCTGTTGTTCCTTAGTGCAAAGTACTGAAGTTGTTTTCTGATTTTTGGATTACAGCACTATGTGGCTACCCCAAGCACGCCATCAAGTTCTTGGTGCCCTTTTCAACAACATATTTGTGAGAGCAAGAATTTTCTGTGCTTGCTTTCATCAAAAACAAATATCAGAACAGACTGCTATAGACACACAACTGAAGCTAAAACTGAGCAAAACTCTCTCTGATATCAAGATACTGGTTTCAATGATGCAAGCTCAAGTATCTCATTAATAATATTTTTGCCACTTCCATTCTATTCACATTTTTAAAATACAATACACATAACTTAGTCATTAAGCACGAACATAATATTTTTCACAATATGATTCAGTATTTAAAAAATAAATTTTCTCCTGATAGCCTTTGGAATTTTAGGTATTTGTGGTGCTTCAGATGATTAGAACATGAGAAGTGGCACATCAGGAGGGTTGAAAGCTGCTGGTTCACACATTTTTCAAGAGACCAAGTGAAGTTAATGTGTAATTGAAAAAAATGTACAAACAAAGCAGGGCATGTTTCGTTACCTAGATAGCAGCACAATATTCTGTACTACGAAATGTGTGGTACAGTACAAAGTCCAAATTCCGGACTCCTCAGGACTTCGACAGGTTTGGAATTTAGATTTTTCCGAAAAATTGACTACAAAACGCTAATTTTGAACATACTGGATTTGTTATGAAAATTATACTATGAGAAACAAAGTTGATATGAGAATTATCATAATTGAAAATGATTTAATACTACAGTGGAAGTTTAAAATATTGCTAACCTAAAATTTAAAATAATGAGCGTGAAGCACAAATTGCATTACTCATTTGAAATGCTTGCTTTGTTTACATTAAACATTTCAGTCAGCGTGCGTTGCTTCATTAGCCCAGGCATTTCATTCAGAAATTTCTCTTTGATTTTATACACACACATAATTTCTCGTTCTGTTATAAAACTTCGTTGCTCCAGTCCTTTGATGGCGCTGTCCAAAAGATCTACCAGATTATCAATATTAATCTTTTCTTCCTCAACTTCTTCACATTCGCAATCATTTTCTGACTCGCTGTCATCCATGCCTTGTTTCAAAATCATATTGCGAATTTTGCTATCACTGAGTTTATTAACTACAGGTGTGTCACTGTCAATGTTTATCACTTCTTCTATGTCGTTTTCTTCTAAATTTGCACATGTAATGCTTTTAGCATAGGTCAACAATTCAGAAATTAGTTGTTTTTCTTGTGAAATACGGAAACCTTCAAAACAAAGTTTCGTGTCATCATCTGTGAACAAGGTTAATGGACAAAGATTATGCCATACGTTTTTCAAAATGTCCGCTGTTATGCTACCCCATGCTCACACAACACTCCACACTGCATCTTTAACAGTGAACTGTTTTACATAGTTGACGATACTTTCACTTTTAGTTCCACATTCGTTTTAAGAAGTCACTTTTGTAACAGCATTTCAATTACCTTAAAACGCTCGTATCCTTCGGCTGCAAGAGACATGTACAATTCAGCACCAAAAACAGAATGGAAACATTATCCTTTACAAGATGTTCAGCTGGCAGGTGAGCAGAACAGTTATCTAAAATTAGCAGAATTTTTGCATTTTCCGGTAGTCCAACAGATTTACGATGTTTTCGAGCTTTGGGCATGAAGTGACTATGAAACCACTCTGTTATTATTTCTTTTGTAACCCATGCCTTTTTAGATGCTTTGAAATGCACTGGAAATATTCTGACATCTTTAAAAGCTCGAGGCTTTGCTGCTTTTCCTATGACAAACAGCATTGGAACATGCTAAAACTGTAAGTCTTTTTTTGGAGTCTTTAATGCCAGATGTAGCGTGTCCGTGTGCTGCTGCTAGCATTTTTCGTGGTACGTATCTCCAAAACAAGGATGCCTTGTCTGCATTATAAATTTGATCTGGGGTTAAATTTTCGTCAGACACTAATTTACTGAATTCATCAACAAAATGGTATGCAGCTTTGTGATCTCCCGATACTCGTTCACCAGATATGCGAAATTGGCGAATTCCATGGCATTTTTTAAAATTTTGTCAACCATCCAGTAGAATACTCGCAGAGCATCGTTAAATTTATGTCTTTGTAAAAAAGTTTTGCCTGCTCCATTATCATTGGAATCGCAAGTGGAATGTTTTCACTCTTCCTCTGCTGGAACCATTCAATCATAATTGAATCTAAATCTTTATTTTTGCGTGCTAAGATCGCAGTAAGTGGAGGAGTTTGATATGGCAACAGTAAGTAAATAATCAGATAAAAATTATCTGGTAGTTTGCCTTTTCTTTGTAGAGCTAACCTCTGAATCTCAGGCAACAGCTTAGTGACAGATATGTATGTATGTATGTAAAATTACCGATATTATACTCATCACACAGTTTATCAACTGAAGTCCCATTTTCTAGTTTACGAATTAATTCCCCCCTTTTGGCGATTGAAAGGCTATGCTTCCTTTTAGCAGGTTTAAGTGCTGCATCACTAAGTCTTTTTGACATAATTCAACACACAGTAAAACTGTCACAAACAACTAAAAGCTTGCGGATGTGTAAAGAGAAAATTAATTCTAATCAAGTGCAATAGAAACAATTTCTTTGACATCAGCTAAAATACCTACGTATGTACTGTATGTCAGCACTGAATAGTGTAACATTTTACGGATTGCGTAAACAGGAAACAGCACACTCACAAATCAAGCAACGCAGATGAGAAAACAAAGCTTCTTGGCATTGTTTCACGAGCAGCGCACAGCCCCATCGTGTGACTCTGGTACCTGTAGGCATTTCCAGTGATTAAGGATGCAGTTTGTGACACTGCATTTCTGCCCTCCCCTTCCTTCCAGCCACTTGGCTTTGAACGGTTTACCCCCCCCCCCCCCCGTCTACAAATGGTGGCACTATTCCAAACAGTCTGTTTGGGATTTTAATCTGCTTTTTCGCATTCTTCTCCTTCCTCTTAAACAACGCAGGCAAAGCATGCTGGGTGGTTTCCCCACTCCAAACAAAAGTCATGCAGTCCTGGATGGGAATAGAAACATGAAACTTAGATTCAAAATGTTGAAACATTTTTGGGTCAAGGTGAAAACAGTGGCGGGGCAGAGAGGCTGAAAAATAAACATCTAAATTACTCGCAAGCATTTTTTTTTATGGGGGTTATCATTTATTGAGGTTTTACTGTATGGATAAATACATACACGAACTTAAAGAAAACACCGACTGCCGAATTTTCCAAGTGTCTTTTTGTTTTTTTCCCCGATAGATGGCGGCAGCTTTGCTCTCGGCCACAGAGAAATGTCTGGATTTTGGATGTCCGGATTTCAGGCTTTGTACTGTATTTTTATATGTACTAGAGTAGTGTACTAGCATTTTCGGTTATGCCTTTTCTTCATAACTTTTGTTTTTTTGTTTTTAACATTGTATTGATTTCAATCACACTGCATAAAGTTACAGCACTTGTAAATACAGCATGTAGTACATGTACAATATGTACATAGTATACAAAGCATTACTACTAATTCATTTACAAATGACATATTTTACACAAGGAGATACGAAGCAGTGCAATATAAAAAATACATATACGAGGTTCGATCAAAAAGATGATCTCCTCGAAGTAGTCTTCTTGGGCAGCAATACACAGCTGCCAACATTTTTGCCACTGTTGGAACGCTACCTGGAAGTCTTGTTCGTGAATCGTGTCAAGCACCATCTGCGGTTCGCACTGGATCTCGTTAGTAATTTCAGAACGGCGACCCTTGAGCTTCAGCTTCAGGAACAGAAAAGAAGTCGCAAGGGGCCAAATCCGACGAGTAAGGTGGGTGAGAAAGGGTAGTCATGTTGTTGCGGCTGCAAAACTGGCGTGTTGCTAATGATCTGTGAGCTGCTGCATTGTCGTGATGGAGCAGGAAATTGCCCCTGCGCCACATTTCAGGTCGTTTGTGACAACTGTCCTCCGTAAGACGCCACAGAACATCGCGGTAAAAAAGGGTGGTGACGGTGTGGCCCTGGGGGATGAATGCATGGTGCACAACCCCACGAATGTAGAAGAACATGATGAGCCTACTTTTGGTTGCGCTTTGGACCTGTCGGGTCTTCTTCGGTCACCGAGATGCCGGGCTCTTCCACTGCGATGACTGTTGTTTGGTCTCTGGGTCGTAACTGTAGACCCAAGTTTCTTCCCTGGTGATGGCACACGACAGGAACGTTGGTTCATTCACCACCTGCTGACAAAAATCTTGACAGAGTTTGACACGGAGCACCTTCTGTTGGGGATTCAGAATATTTGGCACAAATTTGCAGCAATGCGGTGCATGTTTAAAACCGATGTCAGAATTTCTTGCACTGTTCCGTATGACACATTGACAATGGTAGCAATGTCTTGAATGGTTCTCCAACAACCCTCATGCACCAGTTCACTAATTTTGTCCACATTTTCGGGGGTTTTGCTCTTGGACTGTCACCCTGACCTCTCATCGTCTTCCAGTGCCGTTCTGCCACTTTTGAAGCACGAGTGCCACTCAAAACACCTCGCACGACTCATTGCTTCTTTGCCATAAGCCTGCCACAACATTTCCTGCATCTCCATTCCCGTTTTGCCAAGTTTGACGTAGAATTTGATGTTTTCTCGCTGCTCTAGTTTGCAGTCCATACCAAAATCGCAGCTGTATTCTGCATGTGGCCACGAAATATCGTGTAGCATAGCTCCTGATGTTCACAGAATGACGCCACTTGGCACAATGACTCATGAAGGTCACTGCCCTTGACCGCTGCTCGCGCATCCACGTACTGCCATCTGTTGGCGTGCTACGTATCCAGGGATCATAGCATACTTCTGGAAAATTTTAGGTAAGAATTTTAGGAATTTTAGGAATTTTTAGAAAAATTTTAGGAAAATTTTAGGAGTGTATTTCAATAAAAACTAGATGTATATTTGTATACATCTAGTAAAACAACTTTGTATGCATTGTAAAGAGTTTGCTTCACACCCTTCAACCATATATACTGATAGACTGCGCATGACATCAAAATTTCTGGCTCCAACATAAAATCACATGACAACAGTCAAAAAGATGGGTTACACCTGCTGTGCTTATGGTTGCTCTGACCGATATAGTAAAGAAAGTTCTATGATTTTTCATGGGTAAGAAACGAATTAAATACCTAAGTCAATAAAGTTCAATTACTTAACCAGAAACTTGCAGCTATTGATATAAAAATATAGTAACTTAAGAAAAAAAAATGGAATGCATGTTCCAAATTCTTCGCAAATGTTCATCACATTATAAATCACAAAATGTAAACAACACGATCATGCATGTATATAGCTCATAAGTAAACTTACCTGAAGAGTTTTCATTATATATGAGGTGCATTCACATAATACACCGAAAACACTGAAGTTCTGCAGCGTAAATTAGTAATCATAACAGCATTTGTACACGAAATTTGGAGTCTGATGATGACGTGCCCAATGTTTGAGCCATGGCGGCTTTGATGCAGCTATTGCCAATGCGCAGTCCATTAGTATATATGGTCAAAGTTCACACCCAAATTTTTTGCATAACGTCTAATGTCTAAAGTTTAAGTATGATTTACTTCTAATGTTCAGTTCTTATCTTTTCACGTGTTATTATCATATTCAAGTATATTTACCACATTCAAGTTTCACTTTGAACATTAATATGCTGTTGAACCAGAAGCAATTCACAATTTTCACAGTAAAGTTTTCAGGTTTCACATTAAACTATAATATCCTAAAAAGGTAATTGAAAACCAAGAACTATGTACAATTGTTCACTGAATTACTTTTTTCATATTATTGTTTTAACCTTTTCCTGATTAGCCTATCTTTTTCTGCTTCCACCACAACTAATTTACTTTCAGTTTTCTTTATTTCAGCTGAAACTTGTATGATCAAGTTAGAGGCAACTGCTATTTCAACAGTATTTTGTTTTTCTACAGCTTTTCTCATTCTTTCTGTTCCCTCTTGAATTACTGCTAGGAGGCTTCTTTATCTTTTTTAAGCCTATTTATTTCTGCATCATTTTCTTTTATTTTGTCATCAAACTCAGCTTTTCTTTTTTTCTCTAGCTGCTTTTCCTTATTTTCCCTCTCTTTCTTCGAAAATAAAAGCATAACAAACAGCGCGAAAACTAGCTCATAAATAGAATATTTGAAACACTCTCAATGTATGCACTCTCCAATTATTAGGGATGGTAGAGGGGAAGGGAATAGAACTATCCAAAATTAGCATGTTTTCGTTGCGCTAGGGCGCTTAAGCACGGCTGAATTCCTTCAGATACCCCCAATGTTCAAATGATTGAAATGTGCTGATGTTCATGGAATGAAATGGTTGATCAGCTATGATGACCGCATAAAAGTTCGGGGTGGGGGGGGGGCTTTATTTTTTTTTATTTTTTTTGTTTATGCAACATTTTACATCACTCCAGTATTTATCTTGTCATCATCAACAATCGCAATGCAACTACCGCTTACGATCGCGGATATCAGCAACCGAAAATCTGCCATATCTCTAAGTGATATAACACACAGTATCCTATTACAGTGTATTGTAATTGAAAAAAAGGATGTGGAAAAAGAAACTTTCAGAAATTAAGATCATCAAGTCATGCGTTTCAAAAATCCGTTTTCCTTTATAACGTTTGAAAACATGTTTTTGCTTTTTACCTGTAGTGTAAATAAAAAAACTATGTTGATTTTTTTTTATGGAATCAGACGTCCGTATGTCTGATTGTCTTCATCTGAGTTCACACTTTAGCTACTGTGTACAAGTAGACCTATTTTTCAGCTCAAAAATATGTAGTTTTGTATATATTCACAGTATAAGTCATTCCTTATTCCCACAGAACTGAATTCAGCATATGCAAAATGAAGATCATCAAGACCCGCCCAACACTATGTTTCTGATTGTCTGCTGTTTATATTCAAGAAATGCAAACATGGATCAATGGTGAATGCAGCAACTATGATTTTTATTTATTACCAAGAAAAAAAAAAAAAGAGCCGTGAAAGCTGTAAAGCTGAAACGGATATTTCTCTCGAACCCCCCCCCCCATGCACAAAAACATTCCAATTAAGATCAAGCAGCAGGAGGACGCGTCCACACAACACAACCTTTGGAATTACCTGATGGAATGGCTTCTTTTGATTTGGCACATCGCCATAAATCACCACCTGCAGCTCACTGAACTGTCAAGTTGCATCCTTCCTCCTTCACTTTAACTATAATAGAAACTGTAAAAAAAAAAAATGCTCCCCAATTTTCGACAAAATTAAATTACCAAATTTACGTCATGATGTTGCAATTTACTAAAATACGTTTGTTTATCTGCTGAATATTGCTTAAATCCATTGAAAACTTTTTAATTATAGATGATTTTTTTATTAAAACAGTAACTCAGACGTCTGAATAAAAACGTGTTTGTAATTCAAATAGAGTCCATATCATCACAGAAAAAAAAATTTAAGGATCACTCTGTTTAAATAAACCATGGCATCTAAAAAAAATAATTCACTTGCTTTTCCCGTAATTTATAATTACTGTTTCTTTTTTCAATCCGATTATGCAACGTTTTTTTTTTTTTTTTTTGCATCTGCTGAAGTTCCTAACGGAATTTGGCGAAATTTGCACTAGAACTTTATTGTGATGTATCTTAACTACTGTAAAAATTTTACTGTGTTATTTTCAAAATTCAGAAAAATGGATTTCTGAAAATATTCTCTTAGTCCTTTAGTGCTGTGGAAGTGATAAACAGGTGTTTGCTTTCTTCCCAACCAAGGGCTTCAGATCAGCGCTCCCAGCTGTCAATCAACCGTTGCTATGGTAACACCCTTTCTGCTGGAGGCTCACTCTGTCCAAAGAGGCACACATACTTGTCCATAATAAAAATTACCAATGCTAACTTTTAAAGTTTTAAACCGATTCAACTGGAATTTTGGAAGTGAGCTTCTGTAATCCAATTACAGTGAATGTAAAAATTTCAGCCACTTTCGTGAAAAATTCGCAAAGATAGTTTTCTTATTTTTTATCATAAGTAGTGGAAGTCTCTTGAGGGGAGGAGGGTGGCATGCACATAAACAAGAAGATGATGAATGTGTTGTTCAGGCATACTCCTCACTGGTGGATGCCAGCTGACTTGGTACATACGCGACCCCCTGCAAATGCTAAATGCCTCTTCTTTCCCCTTCTGTTCTCAATTGTCGGACGGACATCAAGCTCCCCTTCGACCTACTAGTAATCATCCAATTTTATTGCACTGGAAGTAGTGCCTTTTTTTTTCTTTTTTTTCCCCCAGCCAAATTAGGATTTGGTGCACATCGGAAACCGCTGCCGGTGGTTTCTTTGAGAACAGAGAAAGGGAACTTTAAAAACTGAAGGGGTAACAGTAACACGATTTCCTAAAAGGGCATAAAAGCACTAATTTCAAATTTCAAGGCTTTTCAAGACGGCATTAAAAAAACACCGTTTTTCCAGGATATTCCAGGCCTTGAAAACGTAATCATGATTTTCCAGAACTTTCCAGGTTTTCAAGCACGCGTGCGCACCCTGCGTAATGGTAAATTTATTGGCGTTAATAACGGTTGTGTTTTTAATAAATAAGCTTACGAAAATTTTAGGATGAATAGCAAATTTTAGGTCTAATTTTAGGAATTTAAGGAGGGTCACAAAATATTAGGAATTTTAGGAGGAATGCGATCCCTGCGTATCTAGTCTCGGAACTTTTTGATCGCACTACGTATATTTACCTGGTTTTAAATTGAAGCATTGCTTTTACAAGGCTATTAAGAGTCTGCACTGTTTTCTCATCAGTGTTATTGCTATAATAAAAGTCCCTAATGATGACGAATGATTTCAGTCATCATTAGAGATGCAAAGTTTGGGTGCTGATGCACTTACCTAAAAAATCATCATCACTCTCGTCATCGGAGACATTTTGAAGTCACTTTAGAAAATAGAAAACAGAATTCACAGTGAAGAGGGAAGGTAGGAAGAGAGTTTGGTAAATGGAATTCAATGGTTTGAATTTCTAGTTCACAACCATTTAATGAGAAGAAAGCTAATCAATACAGACATTGGATGTGGATCAGGAACATCAAACAGAGGTCATCGCTCTTTCCACGTTTATAAGTGAGTCACGGAAAAATTCTCATTGGCCGCCACTGGGAATCGAATTTTTCCGTGACTCACTTATAAACGCGGAAAGAGCGATGACCTCTGTTTGATGTTCCTGATCCACGCCCAATGTCTGTATTGATTATTCATTCGCCTTCTAATTATTTGTTCTGTTGCTGCTTATTATCTTTGGTGAATCTCCAGCATTGTGTAGGGCTCCAAGAAGCAACCTGCCAAATTGGCTTGGCAGTTAGTGTTTGTGAGACTGGAGGAATCCGAGGCCGCTGTGGTGTAGTGGAAGCATATCCGGCGCGTAACTGGAAGACCCTGGGTTCGATTCCCGGTGGCGGCCAATGAGAATTTTTCCGTGACTCACTTATAAACACGAAAAGAGCGATGACCTCTGTTTGATGAAGAAAGATAAGTTGATTAAAGTATAACTTATAACATTTAACATTAAGCACAATTCAGTATTTCTGGACCTGTGGCATTTTACATATAAATGAGGAAAACAAACAGGGTTCTACTGTATTAATTTTAATGATTTGTGCCCCCCCCCCCCTCCAAATAAAAATGTTTATTTCAATAGAACTTAATCACAAGTTTTTTTTTCTCCGATATTCCATGTTACTGATCTTCAGAGTTTTGTTAAAACTCACTTGTGGAAAGGAGAAAACCTTGAATGTTTTCTGTATGTGTTTTTGTAAACTTCTTTACGTGGCAAGATTAAATTCTCTACTTTTATTTGTAACTATTCATCTCTCAAGACCTTCCAC
The DNA here is from genome assembly GCA_039090855.1 of Macrothele yani. NCBI lineage: Eukaryota > Metazoa > Arthropoda > Arachnida > Araneae > Macrothelidae > Macrothele > Macrothele yani. Next base: position 169,870,116 of record CM076990.1, read on the forward strand.
TATAATATTGCAGATCAACAAAGCATCTACAACTTCAGATGCAATCCAAGTTAAGAATAACATTTAATATCTCTAAAAAGTTTAAACATTTGTTCACTGATAAAGCACAAAAAAAAAAATCAATTATTTCTGTATTTGAAATATTCTTAGTTTATTAGTAGGAAAGGAGAAAATAAAGAATTTAATTAATCACCATTTTACACTTTGTCATGTTATGGGGATGAGAGAAATAGTTATTATCAGAGACATTGAATGACACCTAAAGGCCTTAAAGCACTTCTTCTGTCCTCTTTCCTTATAATCTTGATGTGGTATTTGTATAATCTTGGATGCATGCTTCTTGGCTATTGTTCGAGGAGAGATAAAAGGACATGTAACAAAGATCTTTTGGCTTTTTTTCCATTGTGAAGATGTGAAGAAACAGCCGTTGCATTTTGAAGCTGGGAGTCAGCTGCCGTTGCTGGCGTTGTGCTGTGTACAGGCCGAGCATGACTACTTGTTGAACTATTGTCCTCATTTGATCCTGCTTACTTCGTGTCTGCCAAGGAGTGGCGTACAGGCTGACCATAAATATTTGCTGAACTATCAGTTTCACTTATTCTTGCTCGTGTTGTGTCTACCGAGGAGTGTGTACAGACTGGGCATGACTACTTCCTGAATCATCGTTTTCATTTGTTCTTGCTGACATCGTGTGTCTACCTACCAGCTGAGTGGGATGAGGTGACAACTCATTTCTACAGTGTTCTGCCTGTTTTCTTTTGATAGAAAACTTTATTTTGAATTCTTCTGGTTCTGTGCAAGGCTTCGTACTGCAAAGGTGACCGAGAGACCTTTTTATAAGGTAAATGATTGTTCTCTGATTTAATGCTAATGTCTTATCTAGAAATTAAACAGTTGAGTTCAAAAATGTTGTTGTTAAGGTTTTTGTGCACTGTCAGTAACTTAAATGTACATCTCAACTTGCTTTAGATAGTCCTCCCTGCAAAGTTGAGCTAGTTGGACCAGGGTGAAGAGTTAGGCAGGGTTAGACTGTCATAACTTTTATACCAAAATGGTGTATGCAAAAGTACCACATACAGTAGAGTCCAGATTGAATCCCACTTAATGTGAGATCATTCCAAAAAAAAATCCATTTTTCATCTAGTGTGCGCTTCTGTTCCCCTTTGGAGCACAAGCCTACTGACATTTGAAAAGTGCTGCATAGCAATTCATTTAGCTGTTTCTAGGATACACATGAATTTTCTTGCAATGTGAGATTGGTTGGTCGACATGTAGGGTCTAAGGTCTTTCACACTCAGTTGGAAAAACCTGCAGTAAATGGTTAAAACATTTAAGCTGAAATTAATACTAAAAGAAAAATCTATTTCCAATTTTTTTAATAATAAAATTGAGGCTTCACACAAATTAATACTGGCAAAGGTATTGAAAAGGCTGTGCTTGAATTATGTGTTGGTGAAGTTACAGAAGATGACTGGAAAAGAAACAAAGCAAAGATTGTGAAATGGAGAGAACTGGAAACTTTTTCGGAAGAGGGTGGCCTATTCAGGAAACGTATGCAAAAAAAAGTGATTATGAAAAGAGAAACAAAGTATTGTTTCTGTCATTTTTCGTAGTTACAACTGAAAGGCAGTCTGATGTTACAGGAGAAGGTGACTTATTTCTGTAAAAAAAATTGCAAAAAGAAAATATTTCTACTAGTGTTGGATGGTTGGACATTTGAGGGGGAGGGGGAGGTACAAAATCTGACAGCCAAACATTTGTGGAAGGAAACGTGCTGATTTCGAAGCCACTGATTCATTTCACATTGGTGATGGATCATTCATGAACAATTTGCTCACAACGAATGACTCTTCATCGTGAATGGTTCACTCTTACCACTGTGAATGATCCCTCAATGTGCCATTACTGCGAAACACACTGAAGTCGCAGCATGTTTAACTTTTTCCTCCATCCCTGATGATGAGCACTCTGGCCAGGTGAACAATCCTGTTTCTTGCTCTGGCTTTTTATGTGCATAATCTTTCCCAGGTTGTTCATACGAATATTATCCTAGACTAAGTAGCAACAAGATTGAATAGTTGCATTGAAATAAGTACTAAAAATCCAGCATGGGGAATATTTCAGCTGGTGGAAAATTTTTCTAGCTAATATGAATATGTAAAATTTTCCTAACCTAGTCATGATGCCAAAGTTTGAATTTTTGGGATAACCTCTAGCCCACCCCATCTTTGGAGCTAGCCAAGTTAAAGCAACCTCACAGGCAGGTCATGATACTAAAAAATTTAATCTATAAGAAATTTTTGCTCTTTAGTTAAGCATTTGTACTCTTTTAAATATTAACTAATTTTAAATCAAGCCACTATTTTCAATATCAAGAAACAAATCCCTCTGCAATAAAAAAATTTTGATTTACCTTAATCAAAAAAGATTTATCATTTACAAAATATTACTGACCCTAACTTCTTTTACTCATTTTAATGCTGAAAAGATCTGCTTTCCACTGCATTCACTTAATTTTATATCACATAAGAAAAAAAAGTTGAGATTATTTTAAACAATTCATGTGTACATTTGAAAAACATCAGTTTTTCTGGAGAATGTTTTAATGAAAAATAAAGTATTTCTTACTCTGTACTTTTCACCAGCAGTAGAGTTAGCTACAAGATGGGTAATTTTAGAAACATTGAAGTCTTTACGAACACTGCCACCCATGTGATGAATTAGAGAAGCCATTCTGGACTGAAAATATAAAACTATATAACCAATTTTGTCTAACAAATAAAATATCAGAATTTGAATAATGCAGGAAATAATTAAACTGTAAAATGAGTACTACATGGAAAGGTAGAAGTACAACTACCATACACATAATGTTTGATATACATTAATTAGAATCTGCTTTCGATTGTCAAATACACACCCAGACCAGATTCTACAAATTACCACTTTTTTTTTTTTTTTTTTTTTTTTTTTTTTTTTTTTTTTTTGTGGCATATTGCCTAAACAAAACCAAACAAAAGACATTGCTGCATGGCTATTTTATGTGAGATGTATGAAGTACCAGGTTTATATAAGCTTATTCACAACAATAACAATAAAAACAGCTTCTCCAGTACTTTTCAAGAACCTGTGATCATTTCCCCCAGGACTTCATCCAATTTTAGGCTTTGAAAATCACATAATAAAATGAATGCAGAATATAAGTGCTATTTAATGTACTATTCTTAATGTGACGCAATATTCTTAAAAATGGCAAATGCAGGAAAGATTCAAATCGTACAAACAGTACAATTATTCAAACATTTATCATTTGTACAATTTTTCACAATGTGAAGCATTCTGTTCAGTCTTTATAATCTTGAAGTGAATGAAGAAATAATCGATCTTTACAAATATGAGGGTCATAACGAAAGTTCTGCACACATTAACCTAAAACAGAAGCGGATGATGCAGTTGGGAAAATGATTGTGTCATGTCAGGGTCAGACTCTTGGCAATACAGTGGTGTCAGAACAACGCGCTACATTTGCTATGTGAACGTGGAAGGGTTTGGAAATGGAAGAGTGCAGCTCCATAGGTATAGTCACAGCCAGCGCTCATATGTGAAAATAGAAACTCTGTGTGGGGGGGGCGACACAAATCCACACTACCTTGCAAGAATGTGGGGAAAGAACTCTTGATCGAAGCACAATTTCTCACTGGGCTTCGCACTTTCAGGAGGGCCAAACCAGTGTTGAAGGTGATCACTGCTCAGGCCGACCTCAAACATCGACAGACAAAACATCTGTAACCATCGTTGCAACACTTCTTGAAGAGAATCGCCATTTGACAGTCGAGACTGCTCATCAGGCAAATTTGTCCACCATGTTTGTTGACCGGATTTTGACCGACTCACTGGGAAAAATAAAAATTATCACGTGCTGGGTGTCCCATCAACTCACTCCCAAGCAGAAGGCAGCCAGAATGAGCATCACACAAGATCACCTCCACACGTTCGAAAGGTAGGGCGACACTTTCCTGAACAAAATTGTCGAAATTGATGAAACTTGGTTTCATAATTTTGAGCTGGAATTGAAGTTGCAATCAGTGGAATGGAGGCATCCAAGTTCCTCATGCCCCTCAAAGTGTCATCGCCAACAATCCAAAGTGAAGCAAATGATGATTTTTGTGCAACAATCCAAAGTGAAGCAAATGATGATTTTTGTGCAACAATCCAAAGTGAAGCAAATGATAAAGGTGTTGTGGTCTCTGATTGAGTGCCGGAAGGGCAAAATGTCAATGCACAATATTATTATGACTTTCTGGGGTAAAAGTTGAGACCGAAAATTTGTCAAAATCGCCCAACTTTTTGGAAGCGATCTTGCTACATGACAACCTATCGTGTCATGGTGCAGCATCGGTACGGGGACTTTTGTCAAAATACTGCTGGGAAACTTTATCCCACTCACCATACAGCCCTGAACTCAGTCTACCCAACTTTGATCTTTTCCCAAAGTTGAAAAATCGGCTCTGTGGCATCGCTACGCATCTCTGGAAGAACTGTCATCGGACGTGACCCAAGTAATACAACAGCTGAACAAAGATGGCATACTACGAGGCATCTAGGACCTACCTCATCACTGGCAAGCTGCCTTATTGCTGGCAAACTTACCTTATTGCTGTTCAATGTACTCCCCAGCAGAGGGGAGTACATTGAACAGCAATAAGGTAAGTTTTCTCCATTACATCATACTTTTCGCAAAAATGGAGAGTGTGCAGAACTTTTGTTAGGGCCCCCGTATTGGCAATGAATTACGACTGGTGCATGAAGAATAGACTTTATTGAACATTGTTTTGTTCTGTATGTTAGTATTCAAGTTTCCTTTTCTTTGTCAGAAAGGGTGAAGTCAGTTTTCTTACAGTGTATGACATTTTCATTCTTTATGTACAGTGGATATGCTGTCATCTATCAGTCAAAAACAAAGTAGAATAAATTATTATCTTGGGTTGTTCTTTGTTTGTTTTTAATTGGGACTATTAAAAATAACTGCATTGTTTGTTTGTTTTGTCACTTTTTTTGGCTATGTTCTGATGAGAAAGAGAAAATCTTTTTGCTTTTCTTTTTTATATTTAACTTAAATGTGTTAGCAATATTTGTTGGATCACAAATATTGAAAAATTTCTTTTTTGCCTTTTCAATTATAACTGTTCCTGAAATCCATAATTATTTTCTATTTTATGTGTGGATAATTTCATTTTTTCAAATTTCACAAACATTTTGTTCAATTAAATATTGCAAAGGATGTGTTTTTTTTTATTCCATTTATTCCAATTATTTATATGTTGATTGAGTCTTATTTTTAGCCAATTTTTCACTGCTTTCTGTACAAAAAGTTTTTTGGAATTTTAACTATTGGAATTTTATAAACTCCTGCAATCTCCAATATTTTTGGTTTATTTTTTATTAAATACCATTATGGCATTCTATGAAGTACAGTGCAGCCCCGTTTATACATTTTTCAAGGAACCAAGTAAAATTAACGTAAAACAAAACAGAGAAAATATAACATTAAGGACAATTGTGAATTTTTGGATCAGTGACATTTTATGTATAAATAAGAAAAACATATAAGTCAGAAATGTATAAACGAGGTTCTACTGTAACTGAATGCCCCAAAAAAGTAGTTAACTTTCTTCCTAGTTTTTGTTAATTCCTTAGCAAACCTTTTTATACAAAGGAAAGAGTCTAGATTTTTTTTCTCATTCTTTTATATTTGCTTTTTTAAATTTCTTTTTGAATTCAAAAATAAGTTTATTAAATTAGTTTTACATGATATCCAAAAATGTTTATAGTTGATTTTATCCAATTTGTTTCTTCCGCCTCAAATACATAAGCTAACTTGAAAATGAAGGGCAAAATTATTAATATCCTAAAAAAGACAACTATGGAATGGGAAAGTCAGTTTTAATATATTTTTGCTCTAACTTCACAGTTTGCCATGTCTGAATACATAAAAATTAAATAATTGATGGAATGTTTTGTTTAGTAAATACACACAAAAAATTATATAACAGTATTATTATTATTATTATATAACATTATTATTGCTTCATGTTTCACATGTATATAACTGACAATGCAATGTATTAAAATTATCACAAATACTTACTAAGTCTTCTTTTATTCGAAATCCAGTAAAACACACAACAATATTTCTCATGGATGTGGTGTACAATGGTCTTGCATTGTAAGGCAAAGACTGGAAGAAAAAAAGTTAAGAATTAAAGTTGCACTGAACTAGCATTAGAATGCAATTTCGGATGTATCTAACATCAAATCAATGGAGTCCCTCCCCTCCCCTAAAAATAAAGTATTAATTAGATACCATTATACCTATACAGGATAACCTCCAGCAAGTCAACAGCACCAAATATCCACACATGCAAATGTTAATGATAATTTTAGTAAGGTAAGCTCCCCCTACCTGACTAGACATCAGTTGGTTTCAGTTTTTCATACAGACCTTAACTCCAGAAGTTAAGGTCTGTATGAAAAGAGATGCATAAAAAGAAATTTTCAAAGGGGATCTACCTTGATATTCATATTAGCACTTACCCAAAACTCATTACATCAGGATTCTAAGCTGTTCACCCTATTTCTATCATGGCAGGCAAACTGATTTAACTCCCTTAATCCTTGCTGAAAACTGACAAAAAATTTTAAAAATTTCTCTGACAAAAAATATTTAACACTTCCTGTATAAGGTTCTACTATGCCATGCTTGACTAATTTCACCACAAATTAGTGTCCAAATCTATTTCACGCAGAATAAAAGAGATGAGGACCCTAACAAGGATTGCATTGCCAGTTACGAAATTTCAAAGGTTGTGATACAATCTATGAGAGGTGATTTTTTTGTTTTTCAGTTGCTGGATAGCAATAAGAAAGAGTAGTTGTATTCATTTAAAAGTTAGTTCCAAATATTTTTCCATGAAATATTCCAGGATTTTAGTCCAATCAATGGATCCTACACAATTACTTAAAACAGAAAAAACTAAAATTAGCATTTTCACAGAGCAGATTTTAGAGCAAAAACAGTCAACTCTCATTAATACAGCCTCATGTAAGATAAATTTTTCGTTAGGATAAACAACTGCATTTTCTCCATTTTTATCCTATGGATAGCTTTCTAAATGGCATTATTTATAAAGGACCCATGAATACGAAGCATTGGTTAGTACAAACAAAGTAGCATACCTCCAAAAGCTTCTTTCACAGGCATTTTCCCTAACACAGGGGGGCTGAAATTGGAACAGAAAAGGGTGTTCGCTGACAAAAGAAGAAATGCCTGGAGATACACCGATACACCTTTCACCGAAGTACAAATGGTCCAGGTTGAAGTCAGGGGGGTAGGGGGAAATATTGATGCCTTCCACAGTGATAAGAAATTGCCTTCAGCATTACAAAAACTGAATCAAATTCTTCAGATATGATTGCTGAGGATCTGAATCGCTTTTAGGTAATTTATGTGACGATGCAGCAAATGTTCAAATTGAAATTCCTCAACACAGATTTTTTTTTTTTTTTTTTTTTGCTAGCTTCAATGATGATGTCACCATAGTAAATAAACTAGATGATGATGAAATCATTAATGAAGTCATGATGTGCAATGAGAAGGGTGTTTGAGTAATGAAGATGAATCTGAACTAATTTCTCCACCACTAACTACCAGGAAATTGCAGAACGTCTTGGCAAAAATTAAGAAATTTTACAAAGGCAAGGTCAATCACTCATGATTTATTTTATATCTTTGCCAGTTAGAAAATGACATTGAAATATGATAAATAATGAAGAAATGGCAAGGGAAAATAATGTATTTTTTCTTTATCATTCTTTTAGAAAAAGTGTTATTTGTAAGAATATGTTTATTAGCAATAAGCTACAAACTACTTAATGTATTGAACCATGCTACTGCCTACAACTACATTGACACTACTGCAAAAGTAGCATGATATAGTAGTAACACTACTTCCAATCACTGCAATAATGAGATATAGTTTACATAAAATAGCATTCTTTCATGAGAGCTTATTACAAATGAAAGTTTAAGTTGCACTTTATGCAAGCTTAAGTTACATGGCAATGAAATTTAGGGAGTAGGAATTTCAACAATTTGTTCATAGTTTCATGAAAGTGAAATGAGTTTTCTGAAAAAATTTCACCATGGGATTCCCTAGAATACAAAGAAAAATAAAAAATTTTAAGTACAACTGTACATGTCCCATTCTTTTGTTTTAATCATCTGTACATACCTAAAACTGCTGGCCACAAAAGATAAGAAACATAAAATATTAAACATAACTGGAGTTTATTGCTTCTCTGGAAGTTTCTCTGATACAAAGACTGTATTTCATGTCTCATTATAAATCATTATCATTTAAATTTGTTACAGGTGCTCAAATAACCAACCTAAATATTTTCCCTTCAGAAATCTCTCTCATTTCTGAAACCAGAATTTGAGACAATAATGTGACCTAATGCATATGCAGACATGCCAACCTTCAAATTCTGAAAATCGGGAGATTTTTACAGCTCATAAAATCACAAGAGTGCTATTTCTTTTCGACATTTTCCAGATGTAGGAACAATTTTCCAGTAGTAGTATTATTGGCCCATTAAAAGTTCTGGAGAAACAAAAAACAGCATGAAAATCAACCCTTCCACTACTGAAATTCGCTCTCAGGTACGTTGATTCTGCAAGATAATGAAAACATAAAATGGCCCACACATTGTTGTTTTTTAAGAATGAAATAGCAGCCAACTGTTTTTTACGCTTTCCAACTGTAGGTTGAAGTAGCGTATATGCTCCAGCTTTGTCCGTCCGTCTGTCAGCACGATAACTCGTTTAAAAACGGTTCGATTTCGATGAAATTTTAGTATGTGGTAGGGGACCACCAGGGGATGAACCCTATTGAAAATGGACGAAATGGCGTCAAAGGTCACGGCATAAGAGCGGGATCTATTCCATTGCCCGTATGCGTCATAACTTGCGTAAATATGGTTCAATGTCAATTAAATTTTAGTATATTGTAGGGGACCACCTCGGAATGAACCCTATTGAAAAAGAGTGAAATGGGGTCAAAAGTCAGGACATAGGAGCAGGATGCATTCCATTGCCCTTATGCGTCATAACGTGCGTAAAAATAGTTCGATTTCGATGAAATTTTAGTATGTGGTAGGGGACCACCTGTGGACAAACCATATTGAAAATAAGACAAATGAGGTCAAAGGTCAGGACATAGGGTCGGGATCCATTCCATTGCCCTTATCCCATACTATTAAGGTGGACGTCAAGTAATTTTGCTTCCTATACTTCCAATGGAAAAACTTTTGTAAACATTTCCTTCACAATTAGTGTGTTCCCAAGGATGGAAATTTGAACATCGATTAAAATAACTTCATATTATAACTTGAAATACTTAACATTTTCTAAAACATAACCTTAATTATATTAAAAAAACAATAACGTTTCCTTTGGTGGTGTTGAAACCAGAAAAAAGATGGCACGACCTGTACTTTGATGACGTCAGTAGACAAACAAATGTTGGATTGCATAATTATGCTTATGTTTTAGAAAATTTTATGTATTCCAAGTTATAAAATGAAGCTATTTTAATCGATGTTCAAATTTTCATCCTTGGGAACGCATTAATTGTGAAGAAAATGTGTACAGAAGTTTTTCCATTGGAAGTATAGGAAGCAAAATTACTTGACGTCCACTTTAAAGGAGCAATTATTTTATCTACATAAATTTTATTTTGAAAACAACTTTAAGGATTTTGCTGAAAGTCGTTAATCTACCATTTTCTGGTACTAGAAATCGATTTAGCTTGATTTCGACTTTAGGAAAAATTGGTTTAGTGTGTTAAATAACCACCCCGAATTACCACGTTTTTAGTGTCATGGCGTTGTTCCATTAATGTTACACATGCTTAGAAATCTTATGGCGTCACAATCTCGCGACTGAGATGTTGGCTCGCGGTCACGCCATCTGTCTCATTAGGTCACGTGTTGTGTGGATCCTATTAAATTTTATGACATCACACTCTTGCGAGCAGATGGTCGCGATTCCCATCTGCCTCATTACGTAACGCGTTGTGCACTTATGTCCGTCCGCACGATAACTCGCGTAAAAATCATTCGATTTCGATGAAATTTTAGTATGTGGTAGGGGAACACCTGGGAAGGAACCCTATTGAAAGTGAACGAAATGGGGTCAAAGGTCAGGACATAGGAGCTGGATCCATTCCACTGCTGTTATGAGTCATAACTAACGTAAAAGATTCGATTTCGATGAATTTTTAGTATGTGGTAGGGGCCTGCCTGGAGACGAATCCTATTGAAAATGGGCGAAATGGGGTCAAAGGTTAGGACACAGGAGCGGGATCTTTTCCATAGCCCTTATGCATCATAAACTTACGTAAAAATGCTGTGATTGCGACAAAACTTTATCATGTTATTTCGCAGGTATACTGAACCGGTTCTGTTGAATATCGTCGAAATGGGATCAAAGGTCAGGGCACAGGAGCGAGATTTATTCCACAGCCATTATCCTCATAACTTGAGTAATGATTTCTGGTATGTTGGAAAGTGTATTATAATCAATGCATTGCATGATTTTACTAACTTGTTTGTTTCTTCTTTAGGTTGTGCGTGAAGACGAAGACGAGAAAAAGCCTCGTACTAACATCGCCTTTTGTTACAAGGCTGGAACCACTCCCTTTTGTCGTTAAGTGAATTATTCGCAACTCAACTGTTTATCATCACTTAGAATGCGAGTGACTCTGTTGAGGGAGGGGTTGAAAGAGTGAACTGCACGAAGGCAGGGCACCTCTAATCTGTCAATCAATTACTGACCCTCCCTGGCATTCTAGTGCCACAGCAGGTGAGCTCTTTGCTGAAGGCATCATATGACAATTGGACTGGGATAAAAAAATGTAAAGCAATTTTTTCCGACCCATCTCAGACGATTATTCAGAATCCAGGACTTCGACCACTGCGGCACCTGGGTGACTTTCTTTTTACAGATAGGAGTAGAAAAGTATGAAACTGATGACAAGTAGTGCCACCTTGCATCGACACAGAAAGAAAAGATTACACAGGCGGTTCCAAATCATGGTGGTTGATGGAATTTCGACCATCCTAACAGCTAATTCTGGGTGAAAATCAAAAGAATTTGACATTCATCCAGAGGGCGGGAGAAAGGGCTGAAAATCCGGAATCTCCAGCCTAAATCTGGAGAGTTGGCACATCTGCATGTGATATTCGAAAGTTCTGTATTAAAATGCCAGAAAAAGTTAAATCTGACAAAAGTATGTTACATTTTATACAGTGACATGCCAAGAAAAAATATCATTAACCAAAACACTCAACCTTTTTATCTAAAACAATTTCTTTAATAAATTTGTTTGGTACCTCGTGTTTTACTGCAAGCTGAATCAATGATGTGGGACCAAATATTCTCAGACCAGCTTTATGAAGATTTTCATAAACTTCTCCTTCAAATTCTTGCAGAATAAACATGGTAGTGCAATCACCATCATTCTTCATGTATTCATACCCAGTCTCACTATATAATATGGGTACTTGGTACACCTTAAAAAAAAAAAACATAAGAGGATAAAGCAAAGCATGAGACCAATCGTATAAGTCAAATAAAATATTCTGCAGAGAAAGAGGCAATTTGATCATATATAAATACTATAAAAGAAAAGCAATTAAATTTATGGGTATTTGATTACACAACACACACAATATTAACACCCACACACAGGCAAAAAAGTACATTTTCATCTATGCATCAAGTGTGTATATGCTCAAATATATTGAAAGATGTGCTACTTGATTCACATTGAGTCATGGTATCCCCATTGTGATTCTTCTAAAGTTTCATGTGAAAGCTCTGTCTATCCTTTGTGTTTCAGTAAATGAGTCAGTGAAAGAAAGTGATTAAAAAAAAAAAAAACTAACTTTGAAAGAAGGGCTCAATATTCAGGAGTTCTACAAAAGGGGCTTTCCAAGGCCATTTGAAAGATATCCTACCAAATATTTTGAAGTGTTTTACCTACACAAAGACTCAGTGCCAAAATGGTGAAAGAACTGAAATCTTCTCTTCACTGTGGATGGCAATTTCATATGTTTTATGTGTTTCTTACAATGAAAATGAAGCACAATATGCTTCCATAGCCTAATGAAGAAAGTGTTAACGAAAAAAAACATTATTTTAATGGTTCAGTTTTATAGCCATGAAAAGTAAAAAGAATGTGGTGTTTCATGTTACTTTCTACAAAAAAAATTAACCTTGAAATCAGTGTAAATTCAACTTAGATGAAATGTTGTAAGAGTGCATGTGTGGGTGCATGCACTTTTTCACTATTTAGCTATAACTTTCTTCAAATCAAAGTAAATGCAAATCGTTTTGCATGCTACAATCTTGTAAGAACATTTTCAAACTATCTTTAGCACAGTGTCAGCTACCATATTCAAGTATTTGTTTAGTTTCAAAATTTTCTTCATGCACTGTTACAATTGGCAGATTCTTTATGGCTAAAATCGGTGAGGCAACAGTTCTGCCAATGAAAACACAGCACAAAGCAAAACCTAATTAGACAAATAATAAACCATACGATTATCTCATAACGATGCACACAAGGATGTATGAAAGTGCTCCTACTCTAATTTGAGCAGTTATAATCAAGTTTCCGATTAAAAGTTGAGACTTGGTCGTTCTGGGTGGTGTAGTGGTGTTAGCACACTCAGGAGCTAACCAGGTGATGCGGGTTCGATTACTACTCCATGATGAAATTTTCAAGTTTTTGGATATCATCTGACTTAACATCCATGTCATATTTACACCAATAAATGGATTGACATCTTCCGAATTTGTATTGTGCAGAGTGCCTGAATAACAAGAAACTCTAAATACAGTGTTATTAAACAATAATTTGGATCAACATCAAAATTTATATGCCCAATTAAACTTAACCTGCACTTAATGGCATGTAGTAAATTACATTTACTTACAAAATGCATTAAAACTTGACTTCTTGCACGAACTCAAACTCCAACCCTGACTGGAAATTTTCAGTAGTAAAAACTAAAAAATCTGTAGTTTTTAGCGTATTTCAGTAGTAATGAATAAAATAGCATTACACACTCAGTAACAAATAAATTATCAAGGCAGCATACACTGATGAGCCATCACATTATGACCACCCCCGGCCTAGAGAAATGAGCTTGCCTGGAGACCGAACGGTGGTGACGAAGTTCACAGAGCAGTATATATACAACCCGAGGACCAGCTTTTGGTTAGTAGAGTGTCTGGAGTCAGAATGGTAAAAGCTGCCGATTTATCGGTTTGATAAAGGACAAACTGTGATGACACGGCACCTCCGAACTACGATCTCAGAAACGGTGCGACTTGTGGGTTGTTCACGTGCTGCTGTAGTGAGTACGTATCAAAAGTGGTGCACAGATGGCCAAATGACGAACTGTCATCCAGCCGTGTATCGTCCGCAGCTCATCGATGCCAGAGGGGAGCGGAGACTATCGTGCATTGTTCACAGCAACCGCAGGGCCACAGAGCGGCAAATCACCCACAACTACAAACGTGATGATTAGGGCAATGTGTCATAGCACACAGTTCATCGCAGCCTTTTGCGAATGGTCTTGCGTAGATGGAGACCCGGCCGGGTCTCCGTGCTCACTGCCCGTCATCGCCAACAACGCATGAAATGGGCTCAAGATCAAGATTGGACCAGGAAGAAAGTAGCCTGGTTTGACGAATCAAGAATCTTGGTGTATCACGTAAACGGCCGAACACAGATACGCCGACTACCAACAGAGGCTATGGCACCTGGATGCACTGTTGGGCGGAAACAGTCCAGTGGCGGCGGTGTTGCTGTGGGCGATGTTTTCTTGGGACACTTTATGCCTCATTATCCCAATAGCACAATCCCTGACAGCTGTCAGGTATCTGAACATCGTTACCAAGTTCACTCATTCCTGGCAACTGTGTTCCCTGCTGGAGATGGATGGCCATTACCAACAGGATAATGTGCCATGCCACAGTGCCAGAATCGTCAAGGAGTGATTCAAGGAACAGGCTGGTGACTTTCTGTTAATGCCCTGGCCTCCAAATGCACCTGACATGAACCCAATCAAACATTTGTAGTTTGACTTGGAAAAGTGAGTTCGCTCTAAGTCACCACCACCCCGAAATGTACAGGAACTGGAGGATCTGCTGTTGGCATTATGGTACCAGATACTCCAGGATACCTATCGCCACCTCATCAAATCAATGTCTCGCCGAGTGGCCTCGGTTTTGCGGGCTAAAGGGGGTCCTACAGCTTATTAGGTAGGTGGTCATAATGTACTGGCTCATTGGTGTAAATCACAGTATAAATTCATAAAAAAGCTAATTTTTACTAAAACAATTGTCCATAAAATTAAAAACTTTTTTGAGGGAAACACTAAGTGGCACCAATTTTTTTTTTCTCTCTAATTTTCTTCAAAAAGTAATCTGCTTGAAGAAAACCTTACAGTAAACACAGTAAGTGCCTATACAGATTTGAAGTTGCTCATGGTTGTCTTCAAATCACAAAACGAAAAAAGAATTAAAAAAAAATGACATACATTATTCATAAAAAATGGTAGCAATGCACAAAAGTGACCATATTTATTTGAAAAACTTCCAAGTGAAACATACCTTTTCTTATTCCTTACAGTACTTTCTTTGTACATTCAATCAATGGAACAAGCATTTTTTGCTTTTTAATACGACAAAATTTAAACAGAAAATAGTTATTTATCAGATCCTTACTAAAAACTATACTATTTCCAAGACCAGTACATTTTTTTTCATGGCAGAGTGAGGGTCAGCATTATCACTTTTTAAACTTTAAATTGCGTTGAAAACGCATGGTTTTCCGTTACTTTTTGCTATATCTAGATAAAAAAAATCTTTTTTCTTTTTCAAAATGGAAAATGCTGTCTGAGCTCAAAAGTTCAAGCAGAAATTTCATGAAATATGTGCAACTCAAAATCACAATATTTGTGATTTTCAATTGCACGTATTTAAGTAGAGGGAGTAAAACAGAGGCTCAATTTCGATAATCAAGGATAGGCCTACTTACCATAAACTCCCATAGATGGTGCCAGTATCGCACAATGGCTTAGCGATCTCTGACTTACCTGAGGAGCTGACACTTGGTCGAAGGTAGCCGACGTGTTTACACCCTTTCTGAAGATGCCCAAGGTAGATGGGAGAAAATATTCAGATTCCTGCATGATTTGATGCGTCAATTATTTAATTGGTTTTATTAATTCTCTTTTTAAATGTGTATATAAGTTATTAATTTATGTTCTTAGTCATTTTAACTCTTTGTTAATTGTAAATGCGTTTCAATGTTAACTAACATAGTGAGCTAAGAATGGGCTTGAGGAAGAGGAGCAGAGATAGTAGTACTTATTATTAATTGCATTTAATTTGAATATGATTAACAGAGTAGATTTGAGAAACATAGGCTTTGAATTAAATTTAAAAACTGCTGTACACATCTCGCTATCAGGAAAGTTTTGAAGTGCCTGAAATGTTAAAGAATGAGCTATGGCATGGCATGCCTGCAGACAGGCTTACCACATGTATTATTAGTGATTTTTCTTTTTGTTCAAAAAGAAATTCAAGTTCAAAATGGGAACTTTAACTTTCCATCGCCAACTTACGCTCCCCGCAAAGTCTTTTTTTTTTTTTTTTTTTGCAGAATAGGAAAGTAGTAGCGTTTCTGAACTTCAATTTCTCTTTAAGCAAAAGAAAAATGCTTCGTCTGCCCTCTTATGTAGGAAATAGTGACTAAAAAAATGGGCAAAGCATACATTTTAAGAAAAATTAAATGTGGAAAATCACTACTGCATTGTTCACCTGCCTGTGAAACAATTTTACGAGTCATAAAAATGACACAGATTCCACCATGGACAGATTAAGTACCAGTTTTGAAATTTAATTTCACTTAAAAAAGGGGGACCGAAGCAAAAATGCTTGTTCTCTACTGATTCCTTTTAGGAAGACACTAATAGAAAGAGGAAAACGTGCAGTTCTTTAGAAAAAATTCGTAAAAAAAAATGACGTTTTTTCACTATTACTGAAGGTACTGAAAACAAGGAACATGGTCAGAAAAATATACAAAAATAAATAAAAATATAATGAGGGTGGAATAACAACAGAATAACAACAAAACAGGAACTTCGTCAGAAAAATTCCAAAATGTGAAAACAGAAAATGGCGGAATGGAACATCTTCATTGCTTCTGGAGCAGTCATTTCCGACAGAACGTCCCCTGGTTTTTCCAAACACTGACCACTCTAACTTATTTTTTCGACCGTTTTCTTAAAAGTGTTCATTGCAGGAAAAAAATTAAAGTACTACTCCAGGACTTTATGAAAAAATACGAAAATTTAAGGACTTCCCATGATCTGGAGAGGGAAATAAAATTTCAGCATGTTTCTGGGAATTCAGGGGCCATGATAACTTCGTCATGTGACCAGAGATGCTTAAGACATCCAAAACATATTGGAAAAGAAACATCCAAGAAATGCCACAATATTGGAAACATCCAAAAAACACTCCCTAAAATATTTAATGAATTTTACAACATTGAAAACACGAAAATAAACTATAAGCACATCATTAAAAATATTATTTCACAAGATTTTCGATTCACATAGTATATTCGATGATTTCCGCAATCCATAGTGGACAGATGATTTCCGTAGGGACTATGGAGAATCCGTAGTAGTTGGAGTCTCTGCAAACTATAAAAATCCACATTATACCATGATTAAATTTTTTTGTTCACAGTAATATTATGAATTGTTCATTTCATAATAATTGAATACATACTTCTATGGCTTCCTTTAAGATGGCATTGTTCTTAAGATCTTCTCCAACTACACAAAACTGAAAATCAGCTACAACAGATTCTTCTGTAAAGAAAAATTAAGTTTTTCTTTATCTTTGAAATAAGTGCAAAAATTTGTAATTCAAATTCATTGGACAGTTACAATTTTTAATTCTATCAAAATTTGGCACTGATAAAAATTAAAGTATATCTTGCTATGAAATATTCCAAAAAACCTAAAGAGAAAAATTTATCAATCAAAAATAACTTTTAGAAAAAAAAAACCATATCTTTGATGTATTCATGAAATTGTTTAAATGCATTTTAGATCAATCCTTGAAATTCACAGCATATTAAAAACTGCAGAGTGAGTAAAGAAGCTATAGAAACCTTGAAATAAGCAAAGCCACCACATTCAAAATATTTGCTACAAACAAATCTAGAAATACTGAATAAAAGCTGCACTTAAAAAATACACTCTTCGTGATTCCTCTTTAGCTCTACTTAAAAGACCAATAAATTTTCGGCCTCAAAATATAAAATACAGTACAAATATAAAGTGAAGTTGAAATCTCCATGTTCAAAAAAAATATTTGAAAAGCATGGAACTATATTGTTTAAATATTTTTTATAGTTCTAAAAAGCAAAATCTTATCAATCTGTCTTTCATTCAGTGCTTCAAGATGAGAATAAGCCACTTTATCACTACTCGTCAATCAGTTTTCTTTCTCAATTACCCATAAATTAAAAGTTATTTTTATGACAAACTTGGCTGCCAAAGAGTGTTCAGCCAACAAGGAAGCCATTTTGAAGCTGTGTACATAAACTTTTTTAGAATGAGCTAGTTCTTTTGCTTCAAAATGTTTTCAGCAACTGCTTTTACACATTGAATTTGCTTTGTACAAGGAATGGGTAAAATACACTGGAAGAAAGTGAAAAAGAACACCAAGAAAGAGACGTCTGATACCAACAAAATTTATACAGCATAATAACGGAATACAGAGGATAACGTGATCAAAACATTATGGCAAAATACAGCTGTATTTGCTGGTAAACTGAAAAATAACATTTCCGTGTAACATGGTTAGTACGAGGTTGAACCGCCATGAACTGCGTCACACTGTGCAATTCTGGCATGGAGTCTGTCGTACAGATGTTGGATGTAAGTTTGGGGTATTGAGTTCCAAGCATCCTCAACCTGGACGCATAAATCGGGGATGGTCGTGGCTGGCCGTGGAGACCGAATAAGTCGTTGTCCCATAAAATCCCAAACGTGCTCAATGGGGGACAAATCCGGTGAACGTGCAGGCCATGGAAGTTGTCTCACACCCTGAAATGCATGTTGCGTTGCACGTGCCGTGTGTGGGCGTGCGTTATCTTGCTGGAAAACACCACGATGGACCGACCTTACGAATGGCACAACAACAGGCTGAATGATGTTGTTGATGTAGGAGGTGCTGTTTAACGTACCCGGTACAAACACTAGTTGTGTACGGGAGTGATAGCTGATCGCTCCCCACACCAGGAGACCAGGTGTAGGCCCTGTGTGTAGCTGGCGGATGCAAGAAGGGTGGAGACGCTCCCCTGTGCATCTGCGAACACGCATACGGCCATCGGAGGCTCCCAAGCAGAATCTGCTTTCATTGCTGAACACGACAGATCGCCATTGCTTTCTCCAGTGCAGACGTTGGCGACACCACTGCAGCCGTTTCCTGACTGTGGGCTGGAGTCAGAGGTACACATGCACGTAGTCCTGCATCCAGTAGACGGCTGCGGATTGTTCGCACAGTCACCTCAGGTGCAACGGCAGCTCGGATTTGCGTCGCAGTGGATGTTCTGCTTGACAACGCCACTCTTCTTATGCGTCGATCGGTCCGCTCATCAGTCTGTCTGTGACTCCCGGTTCTACGTCTTCTCGTGTGGGAATGTTCCTCGGACCATCTACGCCACCATCGTACCACTACCGATACTTTCCATCCAATTCGCTCCGCAATACGACCACCCGGCCTCGCGGAGTTCGACTAGACGACCTCGCTCAAAGTCCGATAACTGCTGAAATCGTACAAGTCTTCCATGTCCAGGCATTGCAGCTTCTTCAGGGTCTTTGCACGTGTCCATATGCCGACGACTGATTACATTCACTTCGCCGTACTCCTTAAAAACCAACGACGATAATTTGCATATTATGCCGTGCTGTGGCGTAAGCGCTCACCGGTTGGTCCCAAAATTAACATCACACCTACGTAAACTCGACCCCATTAACATATGTAAAATTCCTTCTTGGTGTTCTTTTTTCACTTTCCGCCAGTGTATTATCTCACAGTTTATCTAATTTGGAAATGTTCTTAAGTTCTTCTGAAGAACAATACAACATTTTTATTTTGTTGCATTTTTTCTTTGCCTCGTTTGCAAACTGAATAGAACTTTTCACTTTTTCCTCTTTTGTCAGTACATTTCTTGTTGCGATGAGCTTTACTCACTATCTTCAGCATCAACAGTACCTTTGCCGTGACTGGTAGCAAAAAACTGCCAAAAACTTTTTTCCAAATGTGTAAGAACACATGTCAAATACTTTTGTTTAAACTGGCTTGCTGCTCCACCTTAAAAAAAAGGATAAATTCCTCAAATTTCCAGCAGTCTTTCCTCAGTTGTTTTAGTACTAACTCTAAAAATGTATGCACAGCTTACTTACCATGCAACAAGTAATCTGACGCTATGGCTATTGAATAAACACTATGTTTCTTCCAAGCACACACAGTGAAAAGAGTGACTTGATGGTTTGACCAATATACAGATTGAATATCATTTTGTACTGGTGCTGTACAGTTTTCTTCAAAATTAACTTGAACTACTAATTTGGATTCATTTCCTTGAACACTACAACGATGAGCCATTACATTATGGCAACCTACCTAATAAGCTGTAGGACCCCCTTTAGCCCACAAAACAGTGGTCACTCGGCAAGGCATCGATTTGATGAGGTGGCGATATATATCTTGGGGTATCTGGTACCATAATGTCAACAGCAAGTCCTCCAGTTCCCGTACATTTCGGGGTGGTGGTGATTTAGCGTGAACCAGCTTTTCCAAATTGAACCACAAATGTTCGATTGGGTTCATGTCAGGTGAATTTGTAGGCCAGGGTGTTAACAGAAAGTCACCAGCATGTTCCCTCAAACCACTCCTTGATGATTCTGGCAGTGTAGCATGGTGCATTATCCTGTTAATAACGGCCATCACCAGCAGAGAACACAGTTGCCATGAATGGATGAACTTGGTCCACAAGAATGTTCAGATACCTGACAGCTGTCAGGGATTATGCTATTGGGATAATGAGGCCTAAATTGTCCCAAGAAAACATCGCCCACAGCATAACATGGCCACCGCCAGCCTGTTTCTACCAAACAGTGCATCCAGGTGCCATGGTAATCGGCATATCTGCGCTCAGCTGTCTACATGATGCACCAGGAATCTTGATTCGTCACACCAGGCCATTTTTTTTCAATCATCCACGGTCCAATTTTGATCTTGGGCCCATTTCATGCATTGTTGGCAATGACGTGTAGTGAGCACAGAGACCTGGCTGAGTCTTCGGCTATGCAGGCCCATGCGCAGAAGGCTGCGATCAATTGTGTGCTGCGACAGATTGCCCTGATCACCAGTGTTATAGCTGCGAGTAATTTGTCACACTGTGGCCCTGCGGTCGCTGTGAACAATACGCGACAGTCTCCGCTCCCCTCTGGCATCAATGAGCTGCAGACAACGGTTCATTGTTTGGCCATATGTGCACCACTTTTGATATGTACTCACTACAGTGGCGGCACGTGAACAACCCAGAAGCTGCGTTGTTTTCGAGACCGTAGTTCCGAGGCGCTGTACCGTCACAATCTGTCCTTTAGAAAACTCCGATAAATCAGCAGCTTTTTCCATTCTGACTTTGAACACTCTACTGACCGAAAGCCGGTCCTCAGGTTGTATATATACTGCTCTGTGAACTTTACCTACACCACCGTTCAGTTTCAAGGTGCACTCATTTCTCTAGGCTGGGGGTGGTCATAATGTAATGGCTTATCGGTGATGCTTCTCCTCCTTAAAAGACTTTTGCTTATTTTCTTTTTGCATAAATATGTTGTAGAAAATACTTCAGTTGTTCATCAAGCTACTTAAAACATTCAACAGTTCCACTCTTTACAACCTTCACTGATTTTCTATTATCAATTTCCTATTGCTGCCATTTCATAGTAACACATTGCATATCTCTCAGTCAATCTAAAGTTTGAAAGTCCAGGGCAAATTCCACATAAACAGTATATGAAGGATTTGTGGTCTTGATTGCACATCACCTTTAGGCAGAATTCATAAAAACTTGTAGGAATAAGTAACTATTTTTTTTTGTTCAAAGTTAACAAAAGTAGTTCAATGTTTTATATTTGCATTTACCTGCATGTAATATGAGAAACATTTTGTTGAAGCTGTACTTCTACCAGACGGAGCTCAAAAAACTTGGAATATGTTGAAGAAAGCACATGGAGCCTCTATAAAAGAAATTCCTGAACTGAAAATTAGTTAGAAGATTTTCTTTTGAATTTTTTTTTTCTTTGTGTAATGTAATCCTCTTCTCCTGGACAAACTCGCGAGTTATTTCGGAAGAACTTACATACCTTTTCCTTTGTATCCACAGACTAAGCATTTCCATTCTTTTTCAATATTGGAGGTGAATTGGATATTTTTAACCCAATTATTTTTGCCAATCTGTTGGATAAGACTGCTTTTTTCTTGGAGATTTTTCATGGTGTGTTGTTTAGTTTTTTCTAATGCCTATGCAGTCACTGAACACTCTTATACCAGGATGGCATTGGTGAGTGGGCATTTCCCTTACCTCCAACTTTATTTTCTTTTATTCATAGCTTTTCCCTGTGTTTTTGCATACTTCCCCCCCCTTTTCAGGTGCTCTTTGCTTCTTGCTCATATTGCTTTTCCTTTTTTTTTTTCTTTGTCTTTAGCTTTCACTAATTTCCATTTTTCTGGGTTGTTTTTCAATCTCCCCCAGTATTTTTGCATTTTTCTTTAGCTGTTAGAAGTACCTCAAATATGCTTCTCCACTAGAACTTCTGTGTGAAATAACCACTGAAAAATTATCTGCAGTCAGCTTTTGAAGTTCAACACTATACTTGAACACAGCTGATCAAATAACAGAGCTCTTAACACCTGCAAAAATCTAAATCATTTAGAGAATTCTGGAATGCATGCCTAATCTATTTTAACTTTTGGTAGGAGTGGCTGTTTAGAAAGAGATTAAGAGCTTATAAGAAGATTAGCTGAGGAATACCTTGAGTCAAGGTGACATTGGAAAAATAGGAGTGCCCTTGCTGCCTGGTGATAAATTTTGGTTTAAAGATTAGAAGAAAAAGGCCACTAAATTCAAAATGCAAGAAATTCCCTGGAGAGAAAAAAAAAGCTTTTAGTCATTAAATGTTTTTTTAAAAATGTAAGTAAATTTGATGCTTTTTATTCTGAATTGCAATACATATTCAGTATAATTATTATATTTGCCCTGTTTAACAAACTGCTCAACTATATTAAGTAACATCACAATTGCATTGCTAATTCCATCACTCAATTTTTAATTCTGTTACCATTAGTTATTTAGGTAAAAATAAGCCAGTTAAAAAGTTCAAGTGCTTATCTTTACAGACTTGTATCCTATTTAGAAGATAATCAGTTATGATAACATATATTGGAATATTCCAGAATGTATTTTGCTTACCTCTGAGGTCCGCTTCTGGAAAAAATCCCATTTCACACACGTTATTTGGTCCCTGTCGCTGTCCCTGTCCTTCACTCTGTGCCTAGATGTCACAGAGTGAATAGTAGTTATGTCTGGCCTATACATTAGGCCTAGATTTGAGCTTCCATTTTGAATTAGTTATGATAATTTCAGAAATAAGATATTTTTTTAAAAATTAACTTTCACAAGTTTCTGGTAATGGAATTACATTCACGAATTTGGATTTAATTGCAGTTGATTAATTTAATGTTTGTCAACTAACACTGAGCTTGAGCAGCTATTCATTGTTAAATATCACGCAGGGCACCTGTTCTAAGCAAATGTAAGTCAAATTTCTTTTATTTGTCAAAAACTTTAGTATGTCAAAATATTAAATAACTTTTGCTTGAATTTGAAATCATCCTACACTATTTTGTTTGTTTAAAGTGTTGCACAGTGCTCAAACCAAAGTTGAAATAACTTTATATTCATATTCTCCAAAGTATTTCCTCTAAACTATTAGAATTTTATTAAGTTTAGGGCACATTTTAATTTTGGTATTATGTCCTCATTTCTGGAGAACTGACCAGTTGCGAACCTGAAGGGTAGAAAATAGGGAGATTTTCTCAGAATCTTTTATATATACAAGCAGATTTAGAAATTATCAAGATGCTTCTACACATAATTTAGGGAAATTGTAAGAGAACATAATTTATATAAAAAGAGGTCACAGTTAAAATAAAATAAGTCTTACCTTCTGGCAAATAAACTCAGTGCTATTTCAGGAATTTACAGCCTCATCTGAATTGAACATTATACCACGCAAGGACTGTTGAAGAGAGTGAAACAAGTGGAAGTCTGACGGTGCAAGGTCAGGCGAGTATGCTGGGTGTGGCAACACATCCCACCCAAGCTCCACTCATTTTTGGCGGGTGATCAAACTTGTGTGTAGTCTCGTGTTGTCGTGATGGAACACAACACCTTTACGATGAACGAGCTCTGGACGTTTCTGGATGATGGATTCGTTCAAATTATCTAATTGCCAACAGTACACATTTGAATTGATTGTTTGGTTCCATGGTAGTAGCTCGAAAAACAAGACACCTTTAAAATCCTACCACACTGAGACCAGAACCTTCCGCTGATGAATGTCTGCTTTGGATGCCGTTTGAGGCGAAGCAGCACGTCGGAACCAAGACCGTTTGCACAGCACATTGTTGTACACAATCCACTTTTCACCACCAGTTATCAGTCACTTTAAAAAAGGATCGTTTTCCTCACGTTTGTAGTCACTTTAATGTCTGCTTTGGATGCCGTTTGAGGCGAAGCAGCACGTCGGAACCAAGACCGTTTGCACAGCACATTGTTGTACACAATCATCCACTTTTCACCACCAGTTATCAGTCACTTTAAAAAAGGATCGTTTTCCTCACGTTTAATGAGCATATCGCAGATGTTTATACGCACCGTCAATTGAGCTTCTTTGAGTTCATGAGGTACCCACACATCGAGCTTCTTCAGGTGGTTGTGAACGCTTGAATGATGGATGTGCAATGTGTCTGCAATCTCTTGTGTCGTGTAACGTGGGTTTGACTCGATCAATGCCTTGATTTGGTCGTCATCAACCTCGGTTGGCCTCCCGGACCGAGGAGCATCGTTGAGGTCAAAATCACCAGCATGGAATTTTGCGAACCACCGCTGGCAGTGACGTTCTTGTAGAGCATTATCAACATACAACTGGCACCTGTCGAATGCCATAGCGATAACAGAGCTGCGCATGCCTCTAGTACTTCCAAAACCGTCCAACCGGCATCGGGTGCCAAAATACGCCATGACTTTTCTGACAATTCGTCTTGATGAAGCTAGGTCAATACCCAGCGAAATACCATGGTCGACTTGAAAAAATAAATATTTGTGACAAACCACGTTGTATTATCTTAATATATATGCACAACTCTAGTTTTGTAAAATGAATCATGGTAATTTGTATTAGATTGAATGTAGTAACTTTTTTTATCTAATTCACCTGTTTGTTTTAAAGATCAAGTATAGCTTATATTGTTTGAAAAATTACTACTGTTTTCCCAGTCTTTATTAAGTCACGTATTCAAAACTCCCCACCTGAAATTTTCAATGCCCTCCATTTACAAACACAAGTGGGGAGATTCCCTTCCATTTCAAATTTTAATTTTAAGCCCTGCCTCAATATAAAATGGCATGTATTGGAGTAAATTAGGCTTAGGCCTAAAAGCAGTTCCACTGAATGTCTTTTACTGTTAACCAGAGGTCTTCTTTATTAAAAAAATCATACTTTCAGATTTCCAGTATCTAGAGAATTGTTTTATGTTCCAAGGCATGAAATCCAAATTCTAAATTTTTGCAAAATTCATAAATACAGATATATATCTCATTTTTAAAACTTTTAAGTAAGGATATTTCCTTCTGCGGTCACACAATTATTTATGGAAACAAAATATGATTTCATAAGTAAATTCAATTTTAAAAAAGCATGTTTTAATGATGTGAACTTGCCTTGCTTAAAGCTGCTTGTTGAAGAGGTATCAGTAGAGCCATTACAAGCCATTATATGATGAAGAAATGATATCCACGATGTGCTTCCTGTAGGGAATAGAATAACACACAGAAATTATGCAAAAAGCTGCAGCAACACTTTTCCATATAGAGTGCTAAATTCACATAGACTTTGTAATAAAATTACTTTGGAATGTTTTTTTAGTATGAGAACTTCCATTTTAAAATTCAACTATTTTTTTTTTTTTTGTTCGGAGATTTAACGGCCAACGTTAGCAACTTGATGAGCCATAAGCAGGCATAGTTGCCCGTCTCTAATTTAGTCATTGGTTTAAGGAAAGGGGGAGAGCCAGTACTGTAAGACAAAACAACATCCATGCCTTACCAGGAATCAAACCCACACCCATCTCGGACGAATGGTCAGAGGACAACATTTAGACCACTGCACCACTGGGGCAGCAAATTCAATTAAACTAGGTAGTCTCACACAGGGTTGGACTAGATACGACTAATTGGTCTACATGATCAGATCCAGATGGGCCCCATGTATATATGTTTTTTTGTTATTAATTATGTTAACATTGACATTGCCACTCTTGACTGCACATATTTGGTCAAAAGTAAGCATCTAAAGCTTGCAAGAGAAGTAAAGATTCAAACTGAGAATGTCCGACACATAATATGCCACTGCCACCAACTCACGCCTGACGCCTCAGAGTCTGCGGATTGAAAATTGAATCCACTGTACGTGGAACTCTGAGCTTTAACCTACGTATGAATCCCGATAGTTTTGTCTGTCAGGCGCCGGTAGCGGACTGCACCTTCAGATGGGTAATAATGCTGGTTTATACAAAAAGCAGAATGTAAGGAAGGCAGTTAGTCATAACAGCATTCCACTACAGACATTACGGAGTATATGGGAATGAAAGAGTCAGAGGTGAAACTCCATTTTGAGCACCAGCAACCCAGCGATGGAATGTGGTGGAGTGGAAGAATGTCTCCCATTCGCAGTAACATAAATCCTTGGTTGGCAGAATGTAATTTCAAGAGATGTCTGTGGTGACATGGAGTGTTGTAAAAGAAAATAGAGAAAAAAAAAACTGCCTGAAGTGACAGAAAAATGTGTGGTAATGTTGAATACCCCCAGCCCCCACCCTCAAAAAAAAAAAGACGAAGAAATGGTAAGAGGGAGAAAACTCTGAACTCGGGTAATGAGACACCATTATATCAAGAAGAATGAAGGGAGGAAGAAACAGCAGCCATTTTTGTGACAAGGTCACAAGAGTCGCATAGAGGTTGCGACTTTCTAAGAATTTTGGAGTGGAATTCGCAGAGACCAGTGCAGGTACAACAGGGGATGTTAGTTTACATCATAGGAAGGCAACAGGACTCTCAGAGTGGGATGCCTCAAGACTTGGGTGTCAAAATGCAAGCCTATGATTACTTGTGCGCTGTCCAGGGTCACGGGAGAAAGTTGAGTGAGGCAAGAGTTTTTTTAGCGGGACTTCTCGTTCAGCTAACAAGAGGACTAGATGTTAGGTCATCTCTCAGGATGAATTTTAATACCTAAAAATTCTGAGCGCTCAGCTGCGGTTGGGTCGCCAGATTACTTTATCACTAGCCAAGGTTAGTGGTTGATTTTTTGTGAATTACTGAAGTAATAGGCTCAGATCTAAATGTCTAAATAAGTAGATAAAATGTACCTACAGTAGAGAACTCTCCGTGTTTTATGTAGCTACTAGGTGGTTTATTCTATAGCCTGAGTGGCTCTAATTAAGAACTGTGCGATGTTTCTGATGACTGACAAGTTTGTAATATCAACTTGACTCATATAACTGACTGTGGACAATGTGTACTCACTGCTGTGTGTGTATGACCAAGACTTTTGAAAAGGAACTCTGCTGGTTCAATACCTCAACCAATTATCCTCAGTTTGATTATATTCTCCATCAGCTTTGTACATATTGCCACAACTGTAACGAAATGCATACAATTAAAAGCATTATGTTTGTGAAGATGTCAGCTCTGTGTCATCAATGCTTGATCCTTCGCTACGCTTTTGAGGTGAGTAATGGAGTGTGAATTAAGTCGTCCAGGCTTTACAAATTCTGGACTGGTGGCAACGAATAACTCTGGTAAAAATACTCTCAGTACGAGGTAGAAATTCTACAGGAGTGTATCATCATCATCACTGTCAACCATTATCAATCCACTGCTGAACAAAGGTCTCCCCAAGTTTCTTCCACAAAGGTCTGTCTTGTGCCAGTCTCCTCCGTATTACTCCTGCATACTTTCGAATTTCATCCACCCATCTCACATGTGGTCTTCTTATGGGTCTTTTCTTGTCTGTTGGAATCCAGTCTAAAATTTCGGCTGTCCATCGATGTTCTGTCCTTCGGGCAATATGTCCAGTCCAGCCCATTGCCATTTCAGGGATTTTACTCTGATCATGATGTCTTCCACTCTTGTCATTTTTCTGATCCACGAGTTCCTCTTCTTATCTCTGCTGGTTACACCAAGCATGCATCTCTCCATGCTTTTAAGTTATCTGTAGTCTTTCTATGTCTCTTTTAGTTAAGCTCCACGTCTCTGCACCATATGTAAGCACTGGAAGGATGCATTAATCAAACACTTTTCTTTTAAGACATAATGACATATTGCTCTAGAAAATTATACTGTTTCTTCCAAAAGCTCTCCAGGCAAGTTTTATATGTTGATTAATTTCTTCATCAATGTGACCCTCACTTGATATCTGCTGTCCAAGATAAACGTACGTGTCTGTTATCTCCAGCTTTTCTTCATTTCTTGTAAAAGCATTGAACATCACTTTTGTCTTCTGAAAGTTCATTTTTAATCCCACTTCTTTACTCTTGTCAGCAAGTTCCTGGATCATACTCTGTAGCTCTGATGGGGTAGTTGCAAAAATGACTACGTCATCAGCAAAATGAAGGTGAGTTAGGTAATCTCCATTAACCTTTATCCCTTTGTTTTCCCAGTTCGGTGATTGAAAGACACTTTCCAATGTGGCATTAAGGAGCTTGGGAGATATGGTGTCACCTTGTCTTACTCCCTTTCCAATTTTTATGGGTGCTGTATTCTCAAATAGCCGAATCTTTGCACTTGCATTTTCATAGATGTTATTAATAATATTAATGTATGCATCTTCAATACTGCAGGACTTCAATGGTTTCACCGAATCAAAGGCGTTTTCATAATCGATAAAAGCCATGCATAATGGAAGTTCATATTCCCTCGCTCTTTTAATTAGTTCTCTCAGTACGTGGATATGATCTATTGTGCTGTAGCCACTCCTGAATCCAGCTTGTTCTCTCGGTTGAGCCATGTCCAGTGTCACTTTCAAGCGGTGTGAAAGAACTTTAGTGAAGATTTTATAAACCACTGATAGGAGGCTGATAGGTCTGTAGTTCCTGATTTCCTCAATGTCACCTTTTTTATGTAGCAGGATCATTGTAGCATTATTCCAATCCTCAGGAATATTTCCTTCATTAAGGCATCAAGTGAAAACTTGGGCCAGTACTTTTTCAATTTCTCCACTTGCTTCTTGTATGATGTCTACGGTAATTACATCTTCTCCTGGAGCTTTTCCCTGTTTCATGTTCTTGATTGCATGTGCAACTTCTGCTGGGAGGACTGGAAGAACTCTGGTACTGGTACCTTTCGTAATGTCTGGAGTACATGTATCATCCCTTTCATATAGTTTTGAGTAGAAATCTTTCACTCTTGTCAAAACTTCACCTCTATTTCTTATTACAGAACCATCTTCTTTTCTCAGAGCCATAATCTGTTTTCTTCCCTTACTGAGATGTCCCTTTGCTTTCTTCAAACTTTGGTTGCTTTCAATTGCTTTCTTCACTAGTTCACAGTTGAATTTCCTAACATCTCCAGTGATACTTTTTCGTACCGTCTTGCATAGCTCTATATATTCCACTTTGGAAGTCACATCTCCTTTTAGTTGTCTTTATCTCTCTTCTTCTTTTTGCATCAGAATTTTGGTTTTTCCTGATAATTTGTTCATATGCAACTTGTTTTTAGTACCAGCTATTTTTGTTACCGTTTCCATAACAGCCTTGGTTAGTTTTTTGTTAACTACAGAGATGTTCATTTCTTCCGACGTTAGACCTCCTAGAGCAGAGAATCTGTTCCTCAGTTCCAATTTGAAGGTATTATGATGTTTTTTGAGGTTGGTCATCTCAATACACTTTGTTTTATGAGCTTGCCATGCTCGAGTTCAGCGTTAAGGTGCATCTTACATCGTACCATTCTATGGTAAGACCAATTTCTTGTTACACATAATAAAATCAATTTCACTTGTCAATCCATTGGGATGACTCCATGTCCATTTCCTTTACGGCTTTTCCTTGAAAAAGGAGTTCATGATGAAAAACCCTTCTGAATCTGCAAACTCTACGAGAACATTTCCACGCTGGTTTCTGTTGCCTTGACTAAATTTACCTACTGAAATTTTGTTCTGTCGCCATTGCCCTATTTTGCATTGAAATCTCCCATAATGATCTTCAAGTGCTGCTTGCCTTTATTATTTAGATGACGAATTTCCTCATGAAATTCTTCAATCTATTCATCAGGATGACTTGCGGTGGGTGCATAAGCTTGAATAATCTGAGCCTGGTATCTTCTCAAGAGTTGGATAACAAGTCGTACAGCTCTGTCAGAGGAACTTTCAACTTCTACAACTTTATCCTTCGGTTTCTTGTTTATTACAAATCCAACACCACTAGTTCTGCCAGTATCTGTCCCGCAATAATAGAAGAGATGTCCACTTTTCAGTTCAATGAGATCTCCTTTTCTCCTTACCTCACTTAGCCCGACGATGTCCCACTTGATCCTTTGTAGTCCTTCTTCCAATTCAAGGAGCCTTGAATCAGAAGATAGGGAGCATCCATTATACGTAGCCTAGGTCAGCACCAGATGGCAGCCTAGTCCGGTCCTCCGGCGATTCTTAGCACCCTCTGCCTTCATGTCACACTGGCCTTGGCCAGGTACATTCCAGCTGCCGGAAACTGAGGGCCAAGATTTAAGTTGTGGAGTCATTTTGGAGGGGTTTGGCCATAACTCACCACGCTGGCCAAGCAGGTTGGTGAGTGTGGGATAGCATTTTCTCTAATCCCAATGGTATAGTTATACCGCTATTGGCTGTCGTCAGATCCCCTTTAGTGGGAACAGGATGCACCACCAGAAGACGGGGTTGACATTTGTCAAGGAGAGGCTGTATTATGTTGCGCATCACCTGACCGTATATATATATAGAGAGAGATATGGTTCATAGATGCAAAAAAAAAAAAAAAAAAAAATTAAACAAATGGTGGCTACAAACTAACAAGGACGTAACAAGTAACAACATAACAATGTCAGCCTGAAAAACTTTCACCAGCAGTCAAACTACACACACACACAAAAAGTTATGAGAAAACGCATTGCTTACGAAATTCAAATGATAACGCAATTAAAAAAATAATAAATAAATAAATAAATAATGCTCTCCAGAAGCGGCCCACCGCACAACTGTGCTCACAACCGGCCAATCCAATTCAGGTCTCACAATCTGATAGCTGTGATCATATAGTTTCACGCTGTATAATAACATGACACCTTCCACCCCCACACAAAACAAAAACACATGAATTTAAGAAATCTCATTAAATATTTAAAGAAATGGATTCCATGAACAAGGCATATTTACTTTGCACGTTACATTAAAAATATAATTTTTGTCAAGACACACGAGTTATTTGTGAAAAAACTTTTGTTGAGTTTAAACTTTTTGCATGTTGTCTTCTTAGTAAGCACTGTATGCACTTACTAAGAAGACAACATGCAAAAGGTTTAAACTTAACAAGGGTTTTTTCACAAATAACTCTTGTATCTTGACAAGATTATACAATCAAAGCATCATGTTTTATAACTCAAAAGTTTTTTTTTAGTAACATTAGATTCAAAATAACAGTTCATGAAAAGTTACCTAACTTTATTAACTTTAAAACTATTTGTGAGATAAAAATATTTAAAGCTATCAATTTCCAGTTAGCAAAATGACACTGCTTTACCAAGAATTTTTGTTTTTTAGGGCTGTCTCTCCCATATCACATCTACTTTACCATAGATTCAGTTCTTTGGCAACTGCTGAAAACTTTTTATAACTGGCATGATGAGAAGTTTAAACATCAGTCTTACATTTTCCTTATAAATTTCTCCACTCCAGTTACAAATAAATAGTTAGGAAGATATGTATCAAGAATTTGATTTTTCTTTGAGATACCAGAGCAGATATCAATTTTTTTTTTTATTGGAGGTTTAACGACCACCGTGAGCAACTCAAATGGGCTATAAGCAGTCGCCCGTCCCTAATTTAGGGCCACTGGTTCCAGGGAAGGGAGAGAGCCAGTGCCGTAAGACAAACACAGCATCCATGCCTCACCGGGATTCGAACCCGGACCCCTTCGGGCGAATGATCAGAGGCCAACGCCTTAGACCACTGCGCCACCGGGGCGGCGCAGATATCAATGGAATGCTCAGAGATATCAGAGCAGATATCTGTTAAGCATTACTTCTTTCAATTTAAGTAGTCCCAAATATTACTATGGCCATATTTTTTTTTTTTTTTTTTCTTTGCTTTCAAGTTAGAATAATAATTCTCAATGTACAATTGCAACGCAGCAAAGTGATTTCAGATTGTTCATAATAATACTAAATAAATCGTAATTAATTTTTTATATAAGCTTTGAGGGAAGGTTCATGTTTAGGATATGGTACGCCCCTGTGCAGTTATTTTTATTTTACTCCCCTCAAACATCATTTCTCACCTACTTACAGCTCACTGACTAGCAGATATATGGTTGTGAAAACTTATACAAAATGTTCAATTTTCAGTTTTATTGAACTATTGCAACATACTTGAATAAACCATAAAAACTGAAAAATTTACAAGTTTATAAAATATTCTGCAGAAAAATCGTAAATGTCAATAAAACAATCTCTCGTGAACGCGAAAGATTAGTTCTTTAATAACGAATGACAAGATACAGGATTAAATGCTAACAGTTCACTCTTTATATATATATAAAACACTAAATGCTATAAATTTGTTTACTAGTTACATTTAAATTTGCAATAGTTTTCTTATTTCAATATTATTTTGTCATCCCGTGCAGCTGCACATGTTTAAATAAGCACCTGACTATGAAAGTAGTGATATATTTTATTGGGGCTTTACATGTTTGTTTTTTAATTCAGATATTGCTAAATTTCACTCAGTTTCTTTGATTTTGTTCAATTCAGCATTCCCCATAGATAACATCATCTGAGCACCTCTTTAACTTTGCTCATATTATTTTCTTTTAAAGCTCCAAGAGCTTGTGTGACATATGTTGTTCAGTCATCAAGGACTTCTCTGTATTCATTAAATCAGCTATTTGCCCCTTAAGTTGTACACTGCTTTTCTATGTTTTATGTGCCAGCATGTGAAAGTATTTGGTGAAGCTGCATATTAGAAATGCTGAAATTCACCGTTGGTAATTGCAGCTGATTTCGTTTAAAATAAAAGGTCAAATTACAAAAGTGAATTATCATTCTTTCAAAATAGTAAAAACCAAGGACTTTTAGGTGGAAAAAAAAAACCCAGAAAAATCATGAATTTCAGGACAAATCCTATTCCTGTATAAAAGGAAGTTTTAATTTTACATCTGCTTCGTTCAGTCTACGTTGAGTTTTAACTTGAGATTATTTTCTTTAATTATTTATACATAACTTTTACATGAACAGAATTTGATGCTTTAAACGTTTGACATGCCCCACAATATAGTAATACAGTAAACACATACACATGTATATACAACCTACAAGCATTTTTACTGGAAAATACAAAACTCTGTTATAAATACATTCACGGTACTTCCCTATCCATGCGCTAAAAACTGCATCTGCAACACACTGTTATTATAAAATTGATAAATATTAAATTTAACATCCAGTGTTGTCTTAACCAAATCACACGACCTCAATTCACGAGGTGAAGGAGTTCCGCATGTTATGGAATTGACCTAGAAGTTGTTATCTGATGCGAAATTCATACGATGAACATGTGGGTTGAAAGTAGAAATACTGATATTTACTTACTGTTGACCACTTACGTGAAATCAATTATGTCACTGAAACACCTTCAAGTATCAGTAGCTGATTGCGTTAAGAACTATTATGAATTCAGTAGCGAATGGTAAATTACAGCTAAGCATTTCTTATACTTGGAACTCATGTTTATTACGCACCAAATTTAATATGGAAGACAGAGTGGAGGAAACAGCATTAAATTTCAAGTTAACACATATTAACGTATAACTGGTTATCGAAGTTTTAAAATCGGCGGAATCGGTTTTTCTTGCTGTTGCCAAAGCGAAATATTTCGATTATTATAAACCACTCATGATAGGTGGAGCCCAGACCGAGAGAAATTAATCTGCTTTTCAGGATTATTATAGGTATTTAAAAGAATTTACCGGAGAACAAAGAAAAAATAATAGAATAACATAGAGCGAGAGATTATATTTTAGTTTTCAAAAAAAAAATTGTGAAAAGTAGTCATTTGGGCCGTTGAGAGGTGGAGCCTGCTTCTAGAGAAATGAAAATCTAAAAATATGTTCTGTGGAAATAAAAGCGCAGCCCCGGTGGCGCAGTGGTCTAAGCGATGGCCTCTGATCATTCGTCCGAACGGGGTCCGGGTTCGAATCCCGGTGAGGCATGGATGTTGTGTTTGTCTTACGGCACTGGCTCTCTCCCTTCCCTGGAACCAGTGACCCTAAATTAGGGACGGGCGACTGCTTATAGCCCATTGAGTTGCTCACGGTGGTCGTTAAACCTTCAATCAAAAAAAAAAAAAAAATAAAAAAAATAAAAGCGAAAATAGTGTGAAATGCAGGTGGAGCCTCCTAGAGAAATTAAAATCCAAGATTATATACTACGGAAAAAAAGGGAAAATAGTGAAAAAGTAGCTAATATTTTTTTCTCTGAAACTAATCAAAACGAATGGTAGCGGACTTATGAGTACCAACGGCGCACCTAAAATTTCGTTATCGGGGAGGTTTAAAATGTTGGAGATAAAAATATCCAGGATAAAATATCTCCCAGAATATTGGGAAGCGATAAAAACGTCCCTGCTGTATTAAAATGTACTTCAAATAATCTCTACAATATATATTTAAAAATAGGCAGCCAATAGCGAAGAGCGAAGGACCAAGTGAAGCTTCATGGGGCCGCCCCGGTGGCGCAGTGGTCTAAGGCGTTGGCCTCTGATCATTCGTCCGTAAGGGGTCCGGGTTCGAATCGCGGTCAGGCATGGATGTTGTGTTTGTCTTACGGCACTGGCTCTCTCCCTTCCCTGGAACCAGTGACCCTAAATTAGGGACGGGCGACTGCTTATAGCCCATTTGAGTTGCTCACGGTGGTCGTTAAACCTCCAATCTGCCGCCCCGGTGGCGCAGTGGTCTAAGGCGTTGGCCTCTGATCATTCGTCCGTAAGGGGTCCGGGTTCGAATCCCGGTCAGGCATGGATGTTGTGTTTGTCTTACGGCACTGGCTCTCTCCCTTCCCTGGAACCAGTGACCCTAAATTAGGGACGGGCGACTGCTTATAGCCCATTGAGTTGCTCACGGTGGTCGTTACACCTCCAATCAAAAAAAAAAAAAAAAACCTCCAATCAAAAAAAAAAAAAAAAGCTTCATGGGAAGGAACTGCAGTGCTTCTGGGAACACACCCTCCAGCTAATGCGTCAGTGGTCTGTGCACGGTGTAGGACAAAGACCTTTAAAGAGGATAGACTGGTAAACGTAATGCTAGCCGTTTGGACGCAAAGAGAAGCAATTGAGTTAGCAGCACCATCTGTAACAGCGAGGACTTAGTGAGAAATACATCGCTATTGGAAACGTGCATACAGTGTTTGATTCAACGCATAATATATCGAATAAATAGCGCAGAAAAAATATTTGGGTGCGAATGCGAACCAACAAGTTTCTAGATCAAAATTTAATTAGCAAGTTCTCAATTTCGATGAATAGCTGAACACCCAAGGAGGTTAGAATAAGATATCTGGAGATGACCTGGTTAATGGAGCAGTACCACTTTGCGTGAAGCCTATAACCGCGAAGCATGGCTAGCAAAGTGTGGGAAAGCTGATGGTTTTCAAGGCAATTGCAATGCATTTTGTGTTGGCCGAATCACCTTCTTTCGTCGCAAATGTTTCCAATTTCGCATCGTAACTTGTTGCCAATGTGTGAGAAAATGCTGAATTTATGAAATTCTTAATTATTTTGAGGCTCTTTTCCATTTTTTTTTTTTTTTTTAAATTGAAATATACGAACATTGGTGCGAATTCTAAACAAATAATAGCGTTGAAATTGTAAACTTTACTGTTATAAGAAGCATAATCCGTTCCGGTTTGATATTAAAACGGTTTCTGCAACCTAAATTCACACAGTTCTAAAATATACACAGTTGAAATTACATAGGTATCATGTAAACAACGTCAAATTCTCACAGCTTGTGGCTTCAAGGTTAAAAGACGTAGGGCATCTCCAGAAGTATTATTCTAACATCCTTTCCAACACCTCATACATGAAGTTGCAGCAATGCGAATTTAATACCGCATTATCGTTCCTTCATATTACCTTTAATCACTCGATTTGTCCCTCAAATTGTTTATTTAAAACTATTTTTACCCCATGAACTCATGAAAAATGAGTATCGCCTAAAATTAAAAAAGGGGGGAGTCTACAGATATCATGTTTACAAAACTATAACGGCTTTTCTTGAGACATGCAAAGCTGTTTATATCTATTATTAATTCCAGTGCCGTATTCACACTCAATAAACTAATTTCAAAAGTTACTCTTACATATAATTTGAAAGAATAACACAGCACTTTAGCTCATCTAATTTTCTAATCAAGTCCTTCCATGCCTCAGTAAACACTGTATGTTCTTATGAAGCAAATAAACAATTAATACATCACTACCTCTGACTGATATATGCATACAAAAGCACTTTTCTTACCTTACTTTTCTCTTTGACTACAGACCGGTGTGAACCGTTTTTTTTTTGTTTTTTTTTTTTGTTGTTTTTTGTTGTTGTTCTGTTTTTGCTAAGAAAAGATGACTATATGAACATTTCTTCAAATTATCTAGTAAAAAATCAAAAAAGAAAGTATAGCACAGGATAGGCACTGAAATGTTGATAAACAAGCTTTGATTTTCTTCCTGCAATTATCATTTAGTCAAATGCTAGCTTTAATATGAACTGAATGTCAACAAACTGTTCTGTAATCAAGTGATGTTTTAACCCATTCAGCACGGAATACGCATACCCCCATGAGTGTAACTTTTACCGTTGAGATTGTAGGAAGTTTCTCTTGATAGCCAATCTGAGAATGTGCTGAGTTATTTTCAATCGCGCACCTTGTATGCAAACGATTGTGTAGCAACATCAGGCAAAATTCACTTCGCCAAGCTGTTACCCATTGGCACCTTGTATTTAACGATTGTATGCTGCAAGCAAGCGCGGAATGGCTGTGTTTATCCCAACCGCAGCAAACCGAATGGGTGAAAATACAGAAAATTCACTTCACCCAGCTGTGATCGAATAAAATGAGAATTGTGTGGCACTTTAACATTTGACATGAACACATCTTCCATTTGAAATTGTACTGGTTGTTATACAACAAAAAATTCACTTTACCCAGCTGTGATCGAATAAAATGAGAATTAGATGACCACCTGACAATTTGACATGAGCACACCTGCCATTTGAAATTGTTCTGTTAACACACTGACACCTTGATATTGTGCAGTGGCCCAGCGTTACTTGGTAACCATGTCACATGGGCTTACAAACCTGACCTACTGGGTTATTAAACCAAAGAATCTTGCACGTCACCACGGTGTATGATAAGTCAGTTGATACACACTCCATATTGGCAACAGCTTGAAAAACGGACAATTAGTGTCACAGTTCTCCAGGGGGCGTTCAGGAGTTGTGGGCCGATCGTTCACGCTAACCATCATAGGATTACATGGTGTTTATGATTTCATCAGTGCAAAATCGGTATTTATCTTGAGTATTTTTTATTTATTACTTTCTGTAATTATATTGTATGGAGTTCTAGAAACGTTGAAGTTTCTGTACAGAAGGTAACGTACGTCAACTCTGTTTTTACTTAACAGAAGATAAATTTATAGCTTAGCTAAATGTCGGACTAGAATCTGTTCAGTTCTGTTTTAAGTATGGGCGAAAATGTTTTGTACCGAACTATCGGTTACGAACAGGTTATGCGACATATAAAGAATTTGTATCAACCTTTAATGACCCAACAGAGTTGGGAAATTGGCGGCAAGCATTAGGATATGATACATTTTTCCACAGCTTACAATACGTTAAGAGCATTAATCATTGTTTCAATGTAAGATCACAAATTTTATCCCTTGATATCAAATTATATTCATCGTATTATATGCACGCAGGTCGGGGAAATCTCCGCCGAGAAAAAGCAGCCATTTTGCCGCGATACACTTTCTCTATCATCATCGCCTGCACAGATGGAGGGCGAGCCTTATTCATTAGTATGAATAAGTACAAAAATAAAACAAATGTGTAAGATATTGTTCATTACTAAATGAAAACATCAATAGTGAATGATTTCTCGAGCGGAAGTATAATCAAAATTATTTCTTTTCTGATTCGAGGTTTAACGACCACCGTGAGCAACTCAATGGGCTATAAGCAGTCGCCCGTCCCTAATTTAGGGTCAGTGGTTCCAGGGAAGGGAGAGAGCCAGTGCCGTAAGACAAACACAACATCCATGCCTCACCGGGATTTGAACCCGGACCCCCTTCGGACGAATGATCAGAGGCCATCGCCTTAGACCACTGCGCCACCGGGGCGGCAATTATTATTATTATTATTATTTTGCGAAAAATTCGTTAAGTTTTCAAAACCAGCAGTTTCCGTTAACGATGCTC
Organism: Macrothele yani; assembly: GCA_039090855.1. NCBI lineage: Eukaryota > Metazoa > Arthropoda > Arachnida > Araneae > Macrothelidae > Macrothele > Macrothele yani. The sequence continues at coordinate 169,908,384 of CM076990.1, forward strand.
CAATGACTTGCGCAAAAACCAATATTCCTTGTTAAAATTGCTCCTCTGAATGTACAGCACCATCTCATTTTACAATAAGTATAATTTTTTTACGATAAAGGGTCTATTCCCCATTACCTCAGTAAAACTCAGTATCGTCTGCTCAGAAATCTGCACGTTAGAGTACTCACTCTGTGGCCAATATATATATCATCATCATCATTGTCAACCATTATCAATCCACTGCTGGACGAAGGTCTCCCCAAGTTTCCTCCACAACGGTCTGTCTTGTGCCAGTCTCCTCCATGTCACCCCTGCATACTTTCGAATTTCATCCACCCATCTCCCATGTGGTCTTCTTCTGGGTCTTTTCCTGTCCCTTGGAATCCAATCTAAAATTTCGGCTGTCCATCGATGATCTGTCCTTCTGGCAGTATGTCCAGCCCATTGCCATTTCAGGGATTTAACTCTGATCATGATGTCTTCCACTCTTGTCATTTTTCGGATCCACGAGTTCCTCTTCTTATCTCTCCTGGTTACACCAAGCATGCACCTCTCCATGCTACTTTGAGTTGTCTGCAGCCTTTGTATGTCTCTTTTAGTTAAGGTCCACGTCTCCGCACCATACGTAAGCACTGGAAGGATGCATTGATCAAACACTTTTCTTTTAAGACATAATGGCATATTGCTCTTGAAAATTATGCTGTTTCTTCCAAAAGCTCTCCAGGCAAGTTTTGTACGCCGATTAATTTCTTCATCAATGTGACCCTCACTTGATATCTGCTGTCCAAGATAAACGTACGTGTCTGTTATCTCCAGCTTTTCTCCATCAATCGATAAATCTTCATTTCTTGTAAAAGCATTGAACATCACTTTTGTCTTCTGAAAGTTCATTTTTAATCCCACTTCTTTACTCTTGTCAGCAAGTTCCTGGATCATACTCTGCAGCTCTGATGGGGTAGTTGCAAAAATGACTACGTCATCAGCAAAACGAAGGTGGGTTAGATAATCTCCATTAATCTTTATCCCCTTGTTTTCCCAGCTCAGTGACTGAAAAACACCCTCCAATGTGGCATTAAAGAGCTTCGGAGATATATATATATCATCATCATCATCATTGTCAACCATTATCAATCCACTGCTGGACGAAGGTCTCCCCAAGTTTCCTCCACAACGGTCTGTCTTGTGCCAGTCTCCTCCATGTCACCCCTGCATACTTTCGAATTTCATCCACCCATCTCCCATGTGGTCTTCTTCTGGGTCTTTTCCTGTCCCTTGGAATCCAATCTAAAATTTCAGCTGTCCATCGATGATCTGTCCTTCTGGCAGTATGTCCAGCCCATTGCCATTTCAGGGATTTAACTCTGATCATGATGTCTTCCACTCTTGTCATTTTTCGGATCCACGAGTTCCTCTTCTTATCTCTCCTGGTTACACCAAGCATGCACCTCTCCATGCTTCTTTGAGTTGTCTGCAAGCCTTTGTATGTCTCTTTTAGTTAAGGTCCACGTCTCCGCACCATACGTAAGCACTGGAAGGATGCATTGATCAAACACTTTTCTTTTAAGACATAATGGCATATTGCTCTTGAAAATTATGCTGTTTCTTCCAAAAGCTCTCCAGGCAAGTTTTGTACGCCGATTAATTTCTTCATCAATGTGACCCTCACTTGATATCTGCTGTCCAAGATAAACGTACGTGTCTGTTATCTCAAGCTTTTCTCCATCAATCGATAAATCTTCATTTCTTGTAAAAGCATTGAACATCACTTTTGTCTTCTGAAAGTTCATTTTTAATCCTACTTCTTTACTCTTGTCAGCAAGTTCCTGGATCATACTCTGCAGCTCTGATGGGGTAGTTGCAAAAATGACTACGTCATCAGCAAAACGAAGGTGGGTTAGATAATCTCCATTAATCTTTATCCCCTTGTTTTCCCAGCTCAGTGACTGAAAAACACCCTCCAATGTGGCATTAAAGAGCTTCGGAGATATGGTGTCACCTTGTCTCACTCCCTTTCCAATTTTTACGTGTGTTGTATTTTCAAACAGCCGAATCTTTGCACTTGCATTTTCATAGATGTTATTAATAATATTAATGTATGCATCTTCAATACCGCAGGTTTTCAGAGCCATTGTAACTGCTGATGGTTTCACCGAATCAAAGGCTTTTTCATAATCGATAAAAGCCATGCACAAAGGAAGTTCATATTCCTCGCTCTTTCAATTAGTTCTCTCAGCACGTGGATATGATCTATTGTGCTGTAGCCACTCCTGAATCAGCTTGTTCTCTCGGTTGAGCCATGTCCAGTGTTACCTTCAAGCGGTGTGAAAGAACTTTAGTGAAGATTTTATAAACTACTGATAGGAGGCTGATAGGTCTGTGGTTTCCGAGATCCTCAATGTCACCTTTCTTATGTAACAGGATTATTGTAGCGGTGTTCCAATCCTCAGGAATCTTTCCTTCATTAAGGCATCGAGTGAAAATTTGGGCGAGTACTGTTTCGATTTCTCCACTTGCTTCTTGTATGATGTCTACAGTAATTCCATCTTCTCCTGGAGCTTTTCCCCGCTTCATGTTCTTGATTGCATGTGCAACTTCTGCTGGAAGGACTGGAGGAACTCTGGTACTGGTATCTTTCATGATGTCTGGAGTGCATGTATCATCCCTTTCATATAATTTGGAGTAGAAATCTTTCACTCTTGTCAAAATTTCGCCTCTATTTCTTGTTACAGAACCATCTTCTTTTCTCAGTGCCATAATCTGTTTTCTTCCCTTACTGAGATGTCCCTTTGCTATCTTTAGGCTTTGGTTGTTTTCAATTTGCTTTCCACACTAGTTCACAGTTGAATTTCCTTACGTCTTCAGTGATACTTTTTCTTACTGTCTTGCATAGCTCTATATATTCCACTTTGGAAGTCACATCTTCTTTAGTTGTCCTCATCTCTCTCCTTTTTTGCATCAACATTTTCGTTTTTCCTGATAATTTGTTTACATGCAACTTGTTCTTGGACCCAGCTAATTTTCTTGCTGTTTCCATAAGAGCTTTAGTTACTTTTCTGTTAACTTCAGAGATGTCCACTTCTTCCGATGTTAGGCCTTCTAAAGCAGAGAACCTGTTCTTCAGTTCTAACTTGAAGGTATTATGGTGTTTTTTAAGGTTGGTTATGTCAATAGATTTTGTTTGTCCTATGAGCTTGCCACGTTCAAGTTTAGTGTTGAGGTGCATCTTACATCTCACAATCTATGGTCACTACCTGTGTTGAACTTGTTTAGCACACTGCAGTCTTCTATGACGAATTTTTTTGTTACACATAATAAAATCAATTTCACTTGTCGTCCCATTTGGATGTCTCCATGTCCATTTTCTGTGTGGCTTTTTCTTGAAGAAGGAGTTCAAGATGAAAAACCCTTCTGCCTCTGCAAACTCAACGAGAGTATTTCCACGCTGGTTTCTGTTGCCATGACCGAATTTACCTACCGAAGTTTCATTCTGTTGCCGTTGCCCTATTTTTGCATTGAAATCTCCCATAATTATTTTCAAGTGCTGCTTACCTTTATTATTTAGATGACAAATTTCCTCATAAAATTCTTCAATTTCTTCTTCAGGATGACTTGTGGTGGGTGCATAAGTTTGAATAATCTGAGCCTGGTATCTTTTTGAGAGTTGGATAACAAGTCGTGCAGCTCTGTCAGAGGAACTTTCAACTTCTTACAACTTTATCCTTCAGTTTCTTGTTTATTATAAATCCAACACCACTAGTTCTGCCAGTATCTGTCCCACGATAGTAGAAGAGATGTCCACTTTTCAGTTCGATGAGATCTTCTCCTTTTCTCCTTACCTCACTTAGCCCCACGATGTCCCACTTGATCCTTTGTAGTTCCTCTTCCAATTCAAGAAGCCTTGAATCAGAAGATAGGGAGGCGTCCATGTAAGTAGCCAAGGTCAGCATCAGATGGCAGCCTAGTCCGGTCCTCCGGGGATTCTTAGCACCCTCTGCCTTCATGTCGCACTGGCCGCTGCCTTGACTGGTGGTACATTCCAGCTGCCGGAGACTGAGGGCCAAGATTTAAGTTGTGGAGTCATTTTGGAGGGTTTGGCCATAACTCACCACGCTGGCCAAGCGGGTTGGTGAGTGTGGGATAGCATTTCCTCTGATCCCGATGGTATAGTTATACCGCTATGGGCGGTCGTCAGAGCCCCTTTAGTGGGAACAGGGATGCACCACGAGAAGGCGGGGTTGACATTTGTCAAGGAGAGGCTGTGATGTTACGCATCACCTGACCTTACATCCCATATATATATATATATATATATTTATGTAGGGTCAGGTGATGCGTAACATCACAGCCTCTCCTTGACAAATGTCAACCCCGCCTTCTCGTGGTACATCCTGTTCCAACTAAAAAGGCTCTGACGACCGCCAATAGCGGTATAACTATACCGTCGGGATTAGAGGAAATGCTATCCCACACTCACCAACCCGCTTGGCCAGCTTAGTGAGTTATGGCCAAACCCCTCCAAAATGACTCCACAACTTAAATCTTGGCCCTCAGTCTCCGGCAGCTGGAATGTACCTGGCCAAGGCAGCGGCCAGTGCGACATGAAGGCAGAGGGTGCTAAGAATTACCGGAGGACCGGACTAGGCTGCCATCTGATGCTGACCTTGGCTACATACAACGGACGCTCCCTATCTTCTGATTCAAGGCTTCTTGAATTGGAAGAGGAACTACAAAGGATCAAGTGGGACATCGTCGGGCCAAGTGAGGTAAGGAGAAAAGGAGAAGATCTCATTGAACTGAAAAGTGGACATCTCTTCTACTATCGTGGGACAGATACTGGCAGAACTAGTGGTGTTGGATTTGTAATAAACAAGAAACTGAAGGATAAAGTTGTAGAAGTTGAAAGTTCCTCTGACAGAGCTGCACGACTCGTTATCCAACTCTCGAGGAGATACCAGGCTCAGATTATTCAAACTTATGCACCCACCACAAGTCATGCTGAAGAAGAAATTGAAGAATTTTATGAGGAAATTCATGATCTAAATAATAAAGGTAAGCAGCACTTGAAGATAATTATGGGAGATTTCAATGCAAAAATAGGGCAACGGCAACAGAATGAAACTTCAGTAGGTAAATTCGGTCATGGCAACAGAAACCAGCGTGGAAATACTCTCGTAGAGTTTGCAGAGGCAGAAGGGTTTTTCATCTTGAACTCCTTTTTCAAGAAAAAGCCACACAGGAAATAGACATGGAGACATCCAAATGGGACGACAAGTGAAATTGATTTTATTATGTATAACAAAAAATTCGTCATAGAAGACTGCAGTGTGCTAAACAAGTTCAACACAGGCAGTGACCATAGATTGGTGAGATGTAAGATGCACCTCAACACTAAACTCGAACGTAGCAAGCTCATAAGACAAACAAAATGTATTGACATAACCAACCTTAAAAAACACCATAATACCATCAAATTGGAACTGAAGAACAGATTCTCTGCTTTAGAAGGCCTAACATCGGAAGAAGTGGATATTTCTGAAGTTAACAGAAAAGTAACCAAAGCTCTTATGGAAACAGCAACAAAATTAGCTGGGTCTAAGAACAAATTGCATGTGAACAAATTATCAGGAAAAACCAAAATGTTGATGCAAAAAAGAAGAGTGATGAGGACAACTAAAGAAGATGTGACTTCCAAAGTGGAATATATAGAGCTATGCAAGACAGTACGAAAAAGTATCACTGAAGACGTAAGAAAATTCAACTGTGAACTAGTAAGGAAAGCAATTGAAAACAACCAAAGCCTAAAGATAGCAAAGGGACATCTCAGTAAGGGGATAAAACAGATTATGGCACTGAGAAAAGAAGATGGTTCTGTAACAAGAAGTAGAGGCGAAATTTTGACAAGAGTGAAAGATTTCTACTCCAAATTATATGAAAGGGATGATACATGTACTCCAGACATCATGAAAGGTACCAGTACCAGAGTTCTTCCAGTCCTTCCAGCAAAAGTTGCACATGCAATCAAGAACATGAAGCGGGGAAAAGCTCCAGGAGAAGATGGAATTACTGTAGACATCATACAAGAAGCAAGTGGAGAAATCGAAACAGTACTCGCCCAAATTTTCACTCGATGCCTTAATGAAGGGAAAATTCCTGAGGATTGGAACAACGCTACAATGATCTTGCTACATAAAAAAGGTGACATTGAGGATCTCAGGAACTACAGACCTATCAGCCTCCTATCAGTGGTTTATAAAATCTTCACTAAAGTTCTTTCACACCGCTTGAAGGTGATACTGGACATGGCTCAACCGAGAGAACAAGCTGGATTCAGGAGTGACTACAGCACAATAGATCATATCCACGTACTGAGAGAACTAATTGAAAGAGCGAGGGAATATGAACTTCCATTGTGCATGGCTTTTATCGATTGTGAAAAAGCCTTTGATTCGGTGAAACCATCAGCAGTTGCAATGGCTCTGAAATCCTGCGGTATAGCACCACAATTCAGCCATAAAGGCAGTGACGGATTAAGAGTTTTGGAGGCCCCAAGCGCAACTTCATTTTGAGACACCTCCAAAAAAATTTTGTTTTTTTAAGGATGTTACAGCAAAATGCATGGATTGAAAAATACAGCATTTATCGTTTTCCATTAAGCAAAAACTCATACATGAAAAATCGTATATTCGTGCAATAGAAAAAATCACACTACAGATTCCATTTAGTGATATTAAATAATAAGTAATGAGCATGTATATAAACAGAATCGGTTCCTCTTTTGAACAAAAATAAATGAAACATCTTAGTTATTTTGTGTACATTTATTCATAACTCTCATATTAAAGTCAAACTTTTCTCGATTTTAATTTAGCGAATTTGTCAATGATTGATTCGTAATTTAATGATTGAAGAGTATCGTTTTCGATAAATATAAGTGCCAAACAGCACAAATGGAACTTATTTACCGAATTATGTAAATAATACGTAATTAACCGGTTTAAGTACGAAAAATGAGTGTTCGCCTTTAGCATTACAAAAAGGTATTATTAAGAAAATTTTCATTTTTCTTTATTCATTTTTTTCCTTGTCTTCATTTTTTTCCTTGTCTTCATTTTTCTGTCTTTACATTTCCGATTTTCTATCCATAATGAATTCAGAAAGAGATTTGAGAAGAGTTGTTTCTTGTATGGAATTAGATTGAACGTCTTGTAATGATTTGCGCTTACTGTTTATGCGTTGTAACAGTTTGTCCCATAAGACTGTTTATAAAGTTATTTCATATTCATTAAAATATTATGTTAATTTTTCTGCCTCTAATTCACTCATTCGTTTTTCATTGCCATTCGTACTAATTTGAATTAATGCTTCTTTGATGTTTTTAAAGCTGGAACTGCTGGCAAATTATGATATATATGAGAATATTCTGTCGTCAAGAAGACAAAAAGAAATATACGTATAAATTCTGAATTAAGTTAAAATAATAACGCTTGAAAAAACAACAACTAGCACATGGTACACTGCCTTTTCAATACGTTGGGGCTTGTAATCCACTGTATTTATCCGACAAGTTTGCAGCATTATCGTATGATTGGTCTCTATATACAGTTTCTGATGTCAATAGATAGATCTTTTAATGATTCCAATACAATCTTTTCTAAATATGTACACTGCTGGCCACCCAAAATGCAACACCAAGAAGGAAGCATCCGATTGGCCTGAAATTCGCAGCATGCGTCGCCCGCGAGAGGACATGCAAACGATTAGCATTGCAGGGCATATGCAAATCATGTGCGCCCGGCACGCCACCGAGAAGCACTATAAGAAGGGTGCACAGAAAGCTGAGTGTAAGTAGTGGAAATGTGTTGTGCTGCCGGACCTGTGCGTTGGAATCTTCCTGATGCCTCATCGCACAATACGGCAGTCATTCCAGCACGTTTCGGAGTTTGACAGAGGACGAACAGTGGCTTATCGCGACAGCGGTTTATCGTACCGAGTCATCGGCGCCCGTGTGGAACGACATCCAGCCACAGTAAGGCGAGTATGGATTCGGTGGGTGAAGCAGGGACGGACTGACCGACGTGAGCGATTGCAGCAGCCACAGCACACCACCGAACGAGAGGTCCGGCATGTTGTGCGGCGGTCATTGACGGCTCGCATCGCCACATCACCAGCGTTAGCGCTGGAATTAGGGTGTGTTGCGCAACAACCCGTCTCAGCACGTACCGTTCGACGTCGTCTGCAGGAGCGGGGACTTGTAGACGGCGCCCATTGCTCCGATTACCATTGACGTTACACCACCAGATAGTGCGGCGGCAGTGGGCAGTTGAACGCCGCACCTGGACTACGGAATGGCACGACATTGTCTTTCCCGACGAATCCCGCTTCTGCCTGCAACACCACGATGGTCGGATCCGCGTGTGGCGGCACCGCGGCGAGAGACTGTATGATGCCTGCGCTATGCATCGCCATACCGATCCGTCGCCTGGCGTTATGGTTTGGGGCGCAATTGGATATGACACCCGCACCCCTCTGGTACGCATCGCCGGTACACTCAACGGCCACCGCTATATCTCCGACGTTTTGGAGTCTGTAGTCCTTCCTTACCTGCAGGACCTGCCAGCGGCCACGTTTCAAAAGGACAATGCGCGCCCACACGTGGCACGCATCGTGCAACAATTCTTCACGGCCCACCTGGTGTTACTGCTGCCGTGGCTTGCTTGTTCTCCCCCGATATGTCGCCCATCGAACACGTCTGGTCGCTGATCTGCAACCGAGTGCCCGGAAAGCACCACCCGCGGCTACGCCTGATGAACTGTGGCAACGTGTGGAAGCAGCCTGGACCGACATACCCCAAGCCCACATCCAAAGCCTCTTTGGTTCGATGCCGCGGCGTGTAGCGGCCGTTATTGCCAGCCATGGGGGCCACGCGAACTATTGATGTCTGCGTGTTCCTCAAGTCGCACGGGCCTGTAAGCTCAATCGTTTCATCTTTGTATCTGTTGTTATGTGTCCAGTAAATATGGCTTTGCTATCTCGTGTCTTTCTTGGCGTTGCATTTTGGGTGGCCAGCAGTGTAGAATCACCATTCTCGATTTGAAGAAAACAAAAAGCATTTCTTTTATATCTCTTTATTTTTCAAAAAATCTTAAGATTAAAGGGAATTGGACGGTGTGGGGTATATCGGGTGTCGAATATACAATTATTGAATAATACAAAGCTTCTTGAACTTCAGATATTAAAAATTTCTTCACTTCATTTCCCATTAAACTTATTATTACTTATAAATTCGTCACACACAGTGTGCGATAATAATTTGCTTTGTATTTGAATTGAATCAGGCAACAGAATCTTTCCAAATGTTTTTTGTATTCCTGCCTAACATTGTACCAGTGGTTCGGCGCATTGTCATCTAGAAAGACACATCTCCATTCAGGAAAAAACGCAACAATGCTGGATGTACAAAGTCAGCAAGCAATTCACAATAGTGGGCACCAGTCATACGTTGTTCCACATGCACCAGGAGTTCAAGTTCCTGCCAGGTAAACATACCCAACACCATACAACTGCCTACACCGGCTTGCACTGTGGAGGCGATACAGGATGTTGTCGAGTGCGTTATGCTGTTTGCGCCAAATACGTAAACAACAATCCACGGAGTGGAGTAGAAAACGAGACTTGTGAGACCAGCACACATTTTTTCAGTCATCCGACGTCCTACTTGCAAGACCTTTGCAGCAGGCGAGTCTTTTGCGTCGATACGCCGTGGTTATAAAAGGATGTCATCAGGGTAGTTTGCATTTATAGCCCATACGTGCAAGCTTGCGACGCATGGGCATGACAGATACTGTTCCGGGTTGACCTTTGTTGTATTGAGTAGTCAACTGTTGAACAGTGTTGCGCCTGTTGGACTGTTATAGTCGTCGGACCTGGCGCTCACATCAACCTTTCGCTGTCCTGTGCAATTTTGCCTAGGAGTCGTTGTTTCACCAATCTCACGCCAGTCCTGATAAACTTTAACTACTGCAGATCGCGAACAACCCACTAGTTCAGCCGTTTGGAAAATCGAAACATCGCAATCCGAGTTCCCCGATCTGCCCTTTCTCAAAGTCCAATAAATCCTTGCGTTTACCCATCACCCTCCTTTTTATTTTCCTACCTAATACTCATACCTTATATATACTACGTCATTCTACTAATCATGCTCTCTCGGAAATCACGAGGTCAACGGGCCGCATCCACTTTTGATAGGGGAGGTCATAATTCAGTTTTCACTCGATGTGTGTGTGTGTGTGTGTGTGTGTGTGTGTGTGTGTGTGTGTGTGTGTGTGTGTGTGCGCGCGCGCGCGTATATATAACCCATATGAGTTGTATACCAAAACATGGCATAAACAACCCTGAAATCCACATAGATAATGTACCATCAAGCTTCAAACTCGTACTACCCAAGCAGTAAAATAACCCAGAAAAATGCAACAACATACCATAACTTATCATAAACAAACGTATCTAAACCTTTGAAAGTAGTCGACACAAAGCCTGAATAATATGCAACAAATCCCAACCATTACCTTCAGGAGAACGGTGGTTGGGCGAAGGGGCTTTTCTGTGTCATCAAAATAAGCTGACCGGAGCCAAAAGCCTCGCTGAATGCGTCCTCGAAGCCACGAGACCATAGGAAATGCAAAAATGACATCCCAAAGACGACTTGAACAAACCCAACATATACGTACCTGCAGTTGTGTAGCCAGATATTTCTTAAGGGGAGGAGGGAGGGGTCCATGGGTGTGGCTCACTGGCAAAAGCCTGATATATACACGAGGGGAGTTCCGGACACGAGAAACCCTCCTTGGCTATGCTCCAAAGCCCATGCGTACCAGTGCTCCAAAGGTGAAGCAAACACAAACAGCAAACTATAGAGAGCAAGACTTAGAAAGAATGTAATGGGATTGCTACGTGCAAACTATGTTGGTGTTAGTCAAATACTTCAGCCGTTAGTCACCTATCAAACGGCACTTAGAGATGTCTAACCGTTTAAATTTGTAGGGTCAAGGATTAATAATGCTTTTAATATGTAAACCGTAAGTCTTGCTGAAAAATCAGCTATTTGAAGTATTTGTATACGGAATAAAGATAAACAATTTGCCAACAGTTGTTTAAATAACCATCCGAGGTTCCTATTAACAGACGACAATTCACTGCAGATTCTACAGATACGTCAAAACTGGGAAATTATTATATTGTTATGTACATTATTTAAGATGTTTGAGTTCCAGTGAATATAACAAATAATGCTAAACCCGCTGTCTCTTCTTTTGTCGTAGATCTGTAACGTATACTCTATATTCACTTTCCTTTTGATTTTACTATCTCTGGTTATTTTATTTTCCTATGTAAATTATCTTCCTACTGAACGGAATATTATTTCACCCGCTGAATGAGATCTGGCAATGAGTGTAAGTCATGACGTGGTGGTAGCTCGTATATAGGCGCGTTCATCGAGAAGGGTTGTGTGTTGTTGCGTTGTAGTTGTGTTGTTGCGTTGGAGTTGTTGTGTGGTTGGTGTAGTTGGTGTGTTGCGTTGCAGTGTGTTGTTATGTAGTAGTGATATATGAGTGTCTTAGTTGACCAGGAGTCATCATAATAAACAAGTTGTTCTGTAAGTTCAGTCTTTCTCAATTCTTAGTTTTGTCAGACCTCTGTCTGGCTGTTAGGTTTATGACTTTGATTACTTAATATAAATAACCAGCGTTGAGACTTTGTTTAAGTTCATAATTAACGAGTAACAACACCCTTTTGGGAATTCATCATTTTGAAGCTTAGAGCATTATTCATTCATAATAATTAGCTTAGCAAAAAGATAAACAAAGCTAATTCATTATAATTGGCGCCCGAACTTTTCTCGAACACGAGATCCTGACTATTATTACCCATGGCTTCCTTACCTGAGACAACTGCAAATTTCCACCTTCCGGCAGGTCTCGAGGGTAATGGTGTTTGTTTGGACAATTTGTACGAAGCCTGTGGCTCTGACTTGGATATGAATAATCTACACATACCCAAGCATTCTTCACCATCTCGTAATGCACCAGCTTCTTATTACTCTGAGTCGCGGGTCGTAGCTGAGGGAATTCAATCCTCTCAGCGAAGCAGAATGCTTGCCCATTTCGTGCCGCATGCAGGAACAATTTATTTCAATGGTTTGGAGGGGTCTTTAAAGTTCCTCGAAGATCTGGAAGACCATTTTGATTTATATAATATTCCGGAAGACTGCAAGGTCCAAATTGCCGGAACTTGCTTGAGAGATACCGCCAAGACCTGGTATCGGCAGTGGCGAGGGTCGAACCCGGATTCTCATTATGAGAATTTCCGTGCAGAATTCTTGGAGGTCTTTCCTTTCGGCCTCAGTCGAGCTAGCCTTGCTCAACAGCTGTTTTCTCGTCAGCAGGGTCCCAATGATAGCCCTGTTGCATTTGCGTTGGAAACTACACGCCTATATAATCTATGGGATCCACATGCCAGTCATGTTGACATGTTGGATACCCTCGTACAGCAGCTCGACCCATTCTTACAAGATTTTCTTGAGGTTCGACACCCTACCACTATTCATGAATGCCTTCGCCTCATACGCACGTATGAAGAGCGACATGGCAAACATGCTTCAACTCACCATGCTCGGGCACCCCGCGAGGCTTATTCCGAAAACCCTCAGCGGCATAATAGACAAAACTTTCAGCGCGAGCATACACACGTGCCCACCCAAGCTTCATACGTTCCACCACACAGAAGAGTGGCGAACCAGCAACGAGTTTCGGAGCAAGCTACGGGGTATCGTCATAATGCACAGTATGCTCGACCCCGTTCCACTCAGCAGCATTCGGAACGTTACCATGCTCAGGGCAATAATAATTTTTCTGCCCGTGCTGAGGGCAGACGTAACGCAAATGAAAATCTCAACAGACACGCGGAGTTCCCGACGCAGGGTGCACGCAATTTTCCTTATCGTGAAAATTTTCCCGATACCCGGCAGGGTCGAGGTTTCCGACCACATGATAACACCACCAGAATTCCTTTAAACTTCCACAGGAAGTAGACGAAGGGTCGGTCCTTCTTCCTGATACCAAACATTCTGACCCTAAAACAGTATTAGTGACTGTTCAAACTCCTCAGTTGCCTGATGTATTCTTGACACTTGAAGACATTATTGTCGAGACAAAGTTCGACACTGGGTCTGAGATATCAGCCCTAAATACAAAGTTTTGCAATGATGTTTTTTCTGCAATACATGTTCAGCCTGCAACGCAGTATTTGCGAGGTGCAAATAACGAAATCTTCAGTATTTCAGGAACTGTCACATTATCTTTAGGGCTGGGAAAAGCTCGATTTACACATTCTTTCCTGCTTATAGACGAGCTACCCGTGAAATGTCTCATGGGTATGGACTTTATTAACAAGTTTCAAATAACTTTGAATTTTGTACAACATGTGATTTCCTTTCCGGAACCTGTCGAAATGATTCCGACGGTTCCTGTAGATATTACGAGTTTATTGTTGAGTGACCAATTGAATGAGGGGCAACGAGACCAGCTTTCTCTCCTTTTACAGGAAAGCCCTGGTTTATTTTCGGATCAACCTGGTTTCACACAGGTGGTTTATCATGTTATTGACACTGATGGTTCGAAACCCATTGCGACGAAACCTTACCCTTGTGCTCCACATAAAAAACAGGAAATGCAACGTCAAATTGCGGAAATGATTAAGCAAGGCATAATCAGGGAGTCAACAAGCGCCTGGGCTGCTCCTGCCTTCTTGGTTCCAAAGAAACAACCAAATGAATTTCGTTTCGTGACAGATTTTCGCAAACTCAACCAAGTCACGAAAACAATCAATTATCCCCTACCTGTCATGTCACATATTCTAAATGACTTGTCGTCAACCAAATGGATGTCAACTTTGGATTTGGCGAGTGGATATTGGCAGGTGGCAGTACATCCGGACTCTGTCGATAAAACAGGCTTTGTGACTCCTTTTGGGGCCTATGAATATTTACGTATGCCTTTTGGTTTAGCTTCTGCACCTGCTACTTTCCAAAAGCTTATGGACACGGTTCTCAGACCTGTCCTGGGTCCCCATGTGCATGTCTATTTGGATGATATTATTATCACATCAGAGACTTTTGACGAGCACCTTTCTCTGCTCAAACAGGTGTTCCAACTTATATACAATGCTGGCTTGACGTTAAAACCTAGTAAATGCCAGATAGCGAGGGACGAGATTGTATATCTGGGGTTGAAAATTACTCCCCACGGCTTATTCACTGATAATGAAAAAATTAGGCCTATTGCTGACTTTCCTCGGCCTAAAACAGCAAAAGAACTATCCCGCTTTCTGGGAATGACCGGATGGTATCAGCAGTTCGTCCCCGCTTATGCTACAATATGTGAGCCATTGTATGCTTTAAAGCGTAAATACAAGAAGTTTATTTGGACACCTGAAGCTAACGCTGCATTCGAAACACTGAAGTCTGCATTGACTCAGCCTCCGGTGTTGGCTTTCCCGGATCATTCTAAAGAATTTGATATTTATACTGATGCATCCGGAGTTGGTCTTGGTTGCGTTTTGTCACAATCTGGGCATCCAATAGCTTTTGCGTCTCGTACTTTAGCCAAAGCTGAACGCAATTATTCAGCTACGGAACGTGAATGTCTTGCTGTTGTGTATGCACTGAATAAATTTCAATGTTATCTTAACGAATTGACAGTTAACATAATTACGGATCATTCTGCCCTGCAGTATTTGAATTCTGCTAAACACCTATCTCAAAGACTTATGAAGTGGGCTCTGAAGTTACAAGAGAGCAATATCAAAATTTCGTATCAGCCAGGTAATAAGAATCAATTACCGGACGCATTATCTCGCGTTCCGATTAGTGGGGTCCCCACCGAAACTACTCCTGGATGTCAGTTTTTACTTCTGATAGCTGATATCACATCCAGAGAGCAGATAATGGCAGAATTAATAAATGATCCAGATTTTGGGGATATTTACAATTTTTTGCTTGCGGGTTCGCCCCTACCAAGTGATCCTTCTCTGGCTGGAAGGTCACAACATTTTGAAGTAATAGAGGGTCTTCTTTATTATACAAAGTCTCGGACTACTAGGGCAGAGTTTCGCCCATGTATTCCGCGAACCCTTAGAATGGCTCTTTTAAATGAATTTCATGACAAACCTCTTGCAGGCCATTTAGGTATTCGCAAGACCCGTTGTAAATTGCGGGATGTTGCCTATTGGCCTGGCATGTACCAAAGTGTGCTCGCATACGTTCAATCATGTCACTTGTGTCAGATTAATAATTATCGTAATGTAAGACCGGCCGGTCACTTGAAATCTAGTTCAAGTTCTCATGTATTTGATATTATTTCCATAGATTTATTGGGACCTTATCCATTATCTGTTAAAAATAAAGCTCGTTATGTTTTAGTACTAACTGATAATTTTTCTAAATGGGTTGAAGTTTTTCCCATTAAAGCCGCTACGGCTGAGATTATTTGTAATGTCTTGGTTAATGAAGTATTTTCTAGATATGGTGCACCTAATAAAGTAGTTTCGGATAATGGTCCTCAATTTATTTCTGACATTTTTGAAAGAATGTGTGCGAGATTACACATTAAACATAAATTCATTTCCCCATATCATCCCCAGAGTAATCCTGCAGAACGCGTTAACCGAACGCTAGTGAAAATGATTGCGACTTTTGTAATGGACCACCATGAAAGATGGGATGACCATTTAGAACTTTTTGCGTTCGCCCTCCGCTCGTCTGTCCACGAGTCTACTAAAATTACTCCTGCAGAACTTTTTCTGGGTCGCAAAATTAAAACCCCTTTTGAAAATTTAACGGGGATTATCGACGAACTAAATCAGCGACCAACTCCGCAATCAGTACACATTATGGCAGAAAAAGCTCGTATTGCAATGCTAGGAGCACAAGCGGCTCAAGCACGATATTATAATTCTAGGCGTAGGGAACCAGATCTTGTCGTTGGAGATCTCACTCTCGTGGAAACGCACTTCCAGTCTTCTGTTTCGCATACTTTAGTGAAGAAATTTGCACCCAGCTACGAAGGTCCATATCGGGTGGCAAATGTCTTTGAAAATAATATTGTTCTGGAGAAACCGAACAACAATTTTCAATATGTACATGTTGATCAATGTCGCAAGTATCACGAACGGGATATCGAGTTCATTATCAATCCTACTCAACCTTCTGTTCCACAGACTCAAGAATCTATATCTCATGTTCAACCGCCAGAAATTGTGGACGACCCACCGAACATTTTTGACGAATTACCAGTGATTTTTCCTTCACCCTCCCCTCCAGACGAGTTTCTACAACCGCAACCTGATTCTCCCGTGAGACCAAGGCTCGATTCGCGTTCGTCGAATACTAGTATCGTTCCTTTCCCTCCAACCATTGCCAAGACTATTGCTGCGCCGTTTCCGGCTACCTCTGCACCACCGCGGGATACTTCTTCTTTGAATACCTCATCGGAAAGTATTCCTATAGGCAAATCCAAACATCGCCCTGCACGACCGCTGAATTACAGCAGCGACTCAGAGGCGTCGGACATTTCGGATTTGTCAGTTATGAATCCAACATTTAATATTCCACACCGTCCAGCACCACCAAAAGCTGGGCGCAAACGTCACTTGTCTCCCCAATCTGCTTCGCCGCAACAGCGACGAAGGCAGAAATCTTTGCATCCGCCCGGGTTTCGCCCCTGGAACCTCCGTTCAGGGCAAACAGGGCCGATGCCTGCTACTACTATCATGCCCCGTGGGCGTAAACGAAAACAAGCGATGTGGCCGGAGACACGTCCCTCCAAAAAGATACTGGAAGGACACAACGGGCCCCAGCATCAAGGGACTTCATATCCAAAGCCTGGGGGAGCCCGTTCCTATCAGCCGCAGCAGGGATTTCCGGACCGCCAGACTTCTGACGTTCCTGACCGTTCTTCTCAGCCGCAGGGATTTCCAGACCGCCAGACTCCTGACCGTTCCTATCAGCCGCAGCAGGGATTTCCAGACCGCCAGACTCCTGACCGTTCTTCTCAGCCGCAAGGGATTCCGGACCGCCAGACTTCTGACCGTTCTTCTCAGCCGCAGGGATTTCCAGACCGCCAGATTCCTGACCGACAACAGACCGATGTTCCATTACCGTCCCGGAAGAGATCCAAGCCACCTGATTTCCCCAGTCCCATTAGGCCTGGAAAACGTTTTCGCACTAGAATTTTTTATGCGTCCTCGAGATAAGTAAGTTCTCGTGGACAGGTTCTTTTCTCAGTTTATTGATTTTCCTGCTCGACCAGTTGGCGTGTCAGAATTTCTTTTTTTCGTGTGGGCCTATGCATTCTTTTTGTGTATATATGTGTGTTTTTTTTTATATTTCTTCTATGTCCATCTACTAATCCACTTTTTTTGTATATATCTATGTGCTTAGGGGTAAAATAATAAAATTGTTACTGTTAGGCAGCTCCAGGTAAATTTCGCTGCTGATACAGTTGTTCTGTATTTCAACGCATGAGGCAAACGTAATTTGAAATGAAAATAATAAAATTGTTACTGTTAGGCAGCTCCAGGTAAATTTCGCTGCTGATACAGTTGTTCTGTATTTCAACGCATGAGGCAAACGTAATTTGAAATGAAAATAATAAAATTGTTACTGTTAGGCAGCTCCAGGTAAATTTTGCTGCTGATACAGTTGTTCTGTATTTCAACGACTGAGGCAAACGTAATTTGAAATGAAAATAATAAAATTGTTACTGTTAGGCAGCTTCAGGCAATCTTCGCTGCTGATACAGTTGTTATGTATTTCAACCAATGAGGCGCACGTAATTTGAAATTAAAAAAGTGATTCCTGCTAGGCAGAATAAAAGGAAAGTATGCCGATGCAGGTTTGGTTTGTTCTACACTACAAATTTCACAGTCAAATATAGATTCGTAAATTGTTATGCCAAGTTGATAATGTAAATACGGCTACCACCAAACAACAAATCAAAAAGATCGAGAAACGTCAATCTTCGAAATGTAAGACTTACACTCCAAAATTGATAGGTTTTTCGGAAAAAAAAAAGAAAAAAAGAAGAAAAATTAAGGGGGAGATGATGTAACGTATACTCTATATTCACTTTCCTTTTGATTTTACTATCTCTGGTTATTTTATTTTCCTATGTAAATTATCTTCCTACTGAACGGAATATTATTTCACCCGCTGAATGAGATCTGGCAATGAGTGTAAGTCATGACGTGGTGGTAGCTCGTATATAGGCGCGTTCATCGAGAAGGGTTGTGTGTTGTTGCGTTGTAGTTGTGTTGTTGCGTTGGAGTTGTTGTGTGGTTGGTGTAGTTGGTGTGTTGCGTTGCAGTGTGTTGTTATGTAGTAGTGATATATGAGTGCCTTAGTTGACCAGGAGTCATCATAATAAACAAGTTGTTCTGTAAGTTCAGTCTTTCTCAATTCTTAGTTTTGTCAGACCTCTGTCTGGCTGTTAGGTTTATGACTTTGATTACTTAATATAAATAACCAGCGTTGAGACTTTGTTTAAGTTCATAATTAACGAGTAACAACACCCTTTTGGGAATTCATCATTTTGAAGCTTAGAGCATTATTCATTCATAATAATTAGCTTAGCAAAAAGATAAACAAAGCTAATTCATTATAGATCTTCGTCACAAACCGTTCGCCAACTATTTTATTAATTTTGATATTCAAAAACTGTAGGTTTCCGCTATCGAGCTTCGTGTTTCTGTTGTTAGTTCCATAGGATAAAAATATTTGTCTTGCTCGAAGAAATAACTATTGTTGAAAATAGCGCCAAAACAAACCCACGCTGAAAAATGCAGCTGCCTGTGTCGGAACACCTGCAAGATCAGTCACGTGCCGACACGTCGTCACAGTGCTCCGCTATTTCATTCCTGTAGTAGGCGGTGTAGAGTTCAGACCTGTTTCTGTAACCCAGTATGGATTTAAAATTGGAGCAAAGAGCAGCTATTAAATTTTTCGTGCATTTGAGTAAAACCTCCACAGAAACGCACGAAATGAGTAAAACAGCCTGAAAGGAAGATGCTTTGTCCCGTGTAAGAGTTTTTGAGTGGCACAAGAAATTTGTGAATGGCGAAGAGTGGAAGATGCGCCACGCACCAGGAGTCCTTCGACATCAACTACAGAGGTTAATATCAATAACATTGAGAAACTCCTACGCGAAGACCGTTGAATGACTTTTGAGGAGGTTGCTAATGTGATGATGTCCGTTGTTGACATTGTGAAAAACTGGTTGGGATAATAAATAGTCGCTTCAAAGTGCATTCCCCACTTGCTCATGGATGAACACAAGGCAAACCGTGTTACCACTTGTCGCCAATTGAAGTATTACCTACGACGTGAGCCACACATTTTAGATCGAGTCGTAACATGTGGTGAAAGCGTTTTTCACAATTTCGATTCAGAAACGAAACAACAGAGTACCCAATGGAAACACCCACAATCCCCAATCCAAGAAAGCACAGGTTCAAGCTAGTGCAGAGAACGGCATGCACCTGGTTTTTTTTTTCTATATAAAGGGAATTGTGCATGACCATGCTGTTCCACAAGAAAAAACTGTTACTGGTGTCTGTGATTCCGAAACTTTTAAAGGTCCTCTAAAGAAAAAAATCCCCAAAACGTCCAGAATAGGTACAAACGGGTTAGACTTAGCACCACGATAAGCTCCTGCACCTCATGCTTTTCTAATCCAGCAGGTTTTCCAAGATGTGGGCATCGAAATTATAGTATTCACCGGATTTGGCGTCATGTGATTTCTTCCTATTCTCTGAAGAAAAGAAACAACTTTGGGGGGAGGGGTCGGTTTACATCAAATACTGAGCTGAACAACGCTGTAATGGGTATTCTTAACTACATATCTAGGAACGGCTCCGAACACAACTACCCGAAGTGGATAGTTAATTTACTGCATTACACTTCTGACGCACGTAAAATCAGTCTGATTACATTTGGACGACCCCGACATACTAGCAGTTATGCCCGCTCTCCGGACGGTAAAAAATCACTCCTGAACATAAAAGTAATTAAGGGGTAGCAAAGTTATTTAAGATCCGTAACTGTTTCACGATTTAGAACAGGGTCGTGACGTCAATACATACCGTTTGACGTAAAACTGAGCAGGTTTTAGCGCCCCTTAATTTTAAATCAAAATTTCATGGAATTTTTAGAGCATTTCCACGCTTTTTGCATAATTATGTATTAAACCTATCAGCATTTTGAAAAGTAAAGCTAAGCCTCACTTTTGAATGTTTTGGTTTTCAGACTTTTGTAGTTGTATAAGTGATAGAAAAATTCAAGCAGACGATATTCCAAAGCCGCAATTTTGATTTTCTTTCTTTTTTTTTTTTGTTTCCGGACTTTTCTAGGTATCCGGACCTTAAGACTTCTCAGCATGCAAATTTTCAGATCTCTAGTTCATTTAGAAGTGGTTGAACAATTCGCGAAAAGTTCAAGCGCGCAATGTTCCAAAGCCGCCATTGTGTTTTTTTTTTATTTTTCAACATTTCTAGGTATACGGACGTTAAGGCCTATCAGCATACTAATTTTCAGATCTCTAGGTCATTTAGAAGTGGTCGAACAATTCGCTTACGGAAACACTCACATTTTCCTATTTTGTATAGAGAGATTCTAGAACGTTTATGAAGCTCCCATGATCGGGAATTAGATGTACGTTTGTAAGGGTTGAACTCTATGAGTTGTATGCAATGGCGCACTCAGAGGTGTGCCCCAGAAACTCGGGCCCACCCACATGAGGTATCACTTTGTTACAGGAGTGCTTATTTAAATTTTTAAATATATATTTTACCATAATTGGAAATGAACTTTAATACGTCGAAGAAATTTTTATCGGTCCGCATTAGTTTGGAAGATATTTTCTTTGGCGTATTTTTATTTGTATCTCCAATATTTTGGGATACCCCATAAAGAAATCCGGAATGCGCCACTGAACTCTTAGTATCATGTGATTGACCCAGGTACAGTACTTTTATATGTCGGAACGAAGGGTTTACAAATCCCGCTGTGATTTTTTTTTATTGGAGGTTTAATGACCACCGTGAGCAACTCAATGGGCTATAAGCAGTCGCCCGGCCCTAATTTAGGGCCACTGGCTCCAGGGAAGGGAAAGAGCCAGTGCCGTAAGACAAACACAACATCCATGCCTCACGGGATTCGAACCCGGACCCCTAACGGACGAATGAGCTGAGGCCATCGCTTAGACCACTGCGCCACCGGGGCGGCCCGCTGTGATTGATAGGGAGATTTTATATCAAGTTTGTTAAAACATAACATTCTATTCAAGAAAAACTGACATACTTTGCCAGTAATAGGCATAATCAATATTTGATTCTAGGTGCAATACATCCAATATTCGATCCGATATTAAAAGAAATATATTATACACACGACCTCTTCCCTCTGTACTGTGGATCAAATTTAGGGCTTTGCTGTAGGATTGGTTAGAGCAGCTGGAACAGTTCAACCCCATTTCTTTTTCTTAGAGCTAAAACTATCAGGGGGGCGCAATTATTTAGACACAGGGACATCCTGTGAGATCTTGTAATATTGCTCCTGCGAATAGTGGACATTCAAGTTTTGGCCTCCCCGATATTTTGAATGTTCTTAGATTCTACTAACGGATATTTCACTTATAAAACACGGGCCCTAGAGGTGACAGCCTCGGCCAGGAGTAATAAAACTCTAAACGCGGTTCCTTCCTTTCGTAGAATGGAACTGTTACCATTCTACGAAAGGAAGGAACCGCGTTTAGAAAGCAACGTCCCAGAACACGAGAGAACCGCGTTTATGAAAGCAACGTCCCAGAACACGAGAGAATGCGCCTATATTATCATTATTATTATTTTATATTTTTACCGATTGATAAAACATTGGAAATAAAAAAAAAATTAAAAAAATAAAATTAACGTTTTCTTTTTGGTGTTTGAGGTCCCTGCGATTCTGAAGCCCCAAGCGCGCGCTTCCTGCGCCTGTGCGGTGATCCACCACTGCATAAAGGTAAGGTGACCAGACGTCCTCATTTTCTGAGGACAGTCCTCAGTTTCAATTCTTTTCAATGATTCGTCCTCAGTTTTGTAAATACTGAATGAGAACGTCAGATGTCCTCAGTTTCGTATTTTTTGTCCTCAGTTTTTGAGAATTGCCAAAAATTTTGAAACTGATTCAATTTTTAACTAAAATTTGAATTTTATGGGTATTTACCCAGAGAAGTCGCATGATATCATCATCATCAGCAGCACCATGACTTGAAGTTTACAGTAACCGTGTGTGACTCACATTTGAATTTGCTCAATCTCGTTTTTGAAGAGATTGTACCTACGCCTTAAATTTTTTATTTTCTTGGTTCTACAGTATAATAAGTTATATTTTTGTAAAGATATATAATCGTATTTACTTACTACCAAGCTGCCGAAGTTTTTGTTGGTCTACAAAAGTGTCTAGCTGAGTGTAAGTTACAATTTTCAGAAGTTAATAATGTCGGGCAAACGAAAATATAAATTTAATTATGCTTTGTATAGTGCCAGGACTTTCCTTTGATTAAAAAAGCAAAGAATGATAGTAGTGGTGATGTGTATTGTACTATGTGCTATGCTACATTTTCCATAGTAACTGGTGGAAAGTCCCATGTAACAGCACATATTGAAACAGTAAAGCATAAAAAGGCTGTGCAGTCTTCTGCCTCTAACACAATTATAAAATATTTTCATGGTTTTTCTGGCATAAGTAAAAAGAGAGGTGAATTATCAGCTGCTGAAGGTTCGTTTGCGTTTCACACTGTAAAGCATAGTTTTAGTTTGCGATCAATGGATTGCATATCAAAAGTCATGAAAGCTTTCATGAACCCCAGTTCATGTGGTCGAACTAAAACACAAGCAATAATTCAGCGTGTTCTCGCTCGCTTTGCAGAAGATGATCTCAAGCTATATTTCGTTCTATATGGATGCATCAAATCATAAAGATGTCAAGTTATTTCTAATACTACTGCGATTTTTCAATCCTGAAACTCTTAGGTTCTGTCCTCAATTATGTGCTCATTTTGATCAGAAACTGTCCTCAGATTTGCTTTGAAAATGAGGACAGCCCGTCGTTTTGTCCTCAGTTTCATTGTAAAAAATCTGTTCATCTTACATAAAGGACGTCCATTAGATATCCTATGCATGACATCCGATGGACGTCCAGATGTGATAGCTTCAGAATTCGTCCATTATAATGGCGTCCACTGGACATCAATACGTCGTCAAAGTGTGACGTCAAAAGATGGCGCTGGGCATAAACAAATGCCTGTTTCTCCACGATTCCTATAACGTTTCAACGTTATTGGTGAAATGTGCACATATTTTGCAATTTATGCATTTTTTTCTGACAATTTGAAGCTAATTTAACGCGGTGAAAATGCTGGAAATCCTCTCACATACAGTCACTTTATTATGAACCGCATACCGAGGAAACACATGGTCAAATTGGTGCTTCTATGAAAGATAAAGGGTAAATGTGTAGTTTAGTGTCCTAAATTATTTGGATACATATTTCCAAAGAATGAAAAAAAAATGAGATATATATATATATACATGTTAAAGTATGTAATTTGATGGCAAATGGTGAAAAAATTTCATCTTTAAAATGCATTTTAAAGATTTGTACCGTAAAACTTACCTCCAAGTACGATGACGTGAACACCGCTGCGGCAGGCCAAACACAATGCTGCGGTGACCACGGCAAAGGCTCCGTTGAAACGAAGATCTCGCACCGGCGGCCAACTAACTGGCGGAAGAATACAAGAGGAACCGGGTACGTTCTTGCCAGGAAAGCGTTCAAATTTGTATTGCTACCTGACAAAAAAATAGTTCTTCATTTCTGTCGCAGTTATTCAAAACACGTGGTGAGAACTGAGATGAGCTATTTTCTGTAGCATAGCAGTACATAATGGAACGCTTTCCTGGCAAGAAAGTACACGGTTCTTCTTGTACTCTTCTGCCAGCGGAAAGGCTGCAGGAACGAAACCTTCGTTTCAGCGGAGCCATGTCATGGCCACCGCAGCGTTGTGTTAGGCCTGCCGCAACGGTGTTCACGTCTTCGTACTTGGAGGTAAGTTTTACGGTAGAAATATTCAAAATACATTTTACAGATGAATTTTTTCAGCATTTGCCATCAAATTACATACTTAGAATGGACACTGATGTTTGGTAGCCTGGTGATTACCGTATGCTGCAAATCATAAAACAATATCTAATGTATTCAGTTTCAACTTAAAAAATCAATTTCACAGGACTATTGACAGCCGCCAACAATAAAACTAACGTTAGCTAAATGTAAACAACGTGTGTTTATGCCCAGTCGCCATTCCGTGACGTCACGACTTCGACGACGTATATGTGATGTCTAATGGATAGACGTCTACTGGACGTATATGTGATGTCTAATGGATAGACGCCTACTGGACGTCTATATTTCATCCATTAGGTCTACTGGACTAGGTGGATGTAATATAGACTTGCATTAGACGTCGCTGGTTATCTGCGTGTGTAAAAGATTTTTTTTTTTGGTTGAAAGTTTAACGACTACCATGAGCAACTCAATGGGCTATTAGCAGTCGCTCGTCCCTAATTTAGGACCACTGGTTCCAGGGAAGGAACAGAGCCAGTGCCGTAAGACAAACACAACGTTCATGGGTCACCGGGATTTGAACCCAGACCCTTTCTTGGACGAATGATCATAAGCCAATGTTTAGACCACTGCGCCGCTGTGAAAGAATCACCTGAATATACGATTTCGACATTTTGTGTTAGCTGTGCACGTGTTTCTTCGTCAATGGAAAACATTGTGTTGTGACAGTTGCATTTAATAAACAATGATTCTGTGGTAAAGCTTATCCTGGAATGTTCAGAAAAATATGTGTTTATGATTCCTTTCTATAAATATGAATATCAAAATCTGCTAATGAAGTTGCTTCTTTTACTAGAATACGTTAAGATAAGCTTTGATTTATTACTGTTATGAGTATTAACGAAATACAATTAATGACATTTAATTCTGCACAATATAAAATATAGTGGCTTTACTCGTATTGGTAGTCAGAACCATGTCATCACTTTCTGAGGTCCCAAACCGGAAAGCAAGTGAGTGTTCACTAAGCAAGAACACCCCGTTGAAGAAAAATTATTTTCAAACCTAAAAATGTTATTCTGCGGGTATTTAATATTGTTAAACCACCATTTGTACAGAAAAAAAATGTTTTTATCTATATGAATGTTAAATCAACTTAGTCCAGGCGCGACGCTACGGGTGGATTGGGATGGGCTTTGGCCCACACTACGTTTCTTTGAGCCAACTCTTGAGCCCCACCCCAATATTTAAGCAATTGGAATATATCACAGGTGTAACCATCTAAGATTCTACGGAACTTGGATAAATGTACATGAATTTCTCGAATTCACTGAAATTTTGTTATATAAAATGAATCCTTTATTAAATTTAGCGTTTGTACTTATGGAAAATGGATGGAGTCCTCTGAATGAATTTCTTTAGTAGAAACCCACCATTTTTGTAATTATGGTATAAAACGATAAGAGCGAGAGAAAGACAGGGAGAGAGAAATAAATATTCTTTGTCAGTTGCAAACTAAAATTCATAAACAGCTGTATGAAAAAGAAAACGAATTAAATAAGCCGAAATTGCGAAGAAATAGTAACTTGCCATAGAGATTCGTATCCATGGTTCCCATACTACATATATTGAACACCATATATAATATTCACTTGAAAAATTTATTTCACTAGGAATAAAATTATCAGTGTCGGGTAAAAAAATTGCACAGAACGGAATTTTTTGCCAAAAATTCTGTCAAACACTTCAAAAATCGTGTCCCCTTTCCATCATGCTTAGTCCCCCTAATAGTCCACCCAGTTCTGAGCGTTTGGCGTCGCCACGGACTTAGTATTTTTTTTCTTTATATAGATGTGCTGTATATATAATAACTACTTGTCTTCATTGAATTTTCGAGAATGGTACATTATCAGAATTTCAGGCAATTTGTTAACTTTTAGTGTCAAACTGCAGACATATATCATGATCATCATCATCATTGTCAACCATTATCAATCCACTGCTGGACGAAGGTCACCCCAAGTTTCCTCCACAACGGTCTGTCTTGTGCCAGTCTCCTCCATGTCACCCCTGCATACTTTCGAATTTCATCCACCCATTTTCCATGTGGTCTTCTTCTGGGTCTTTTCCTGTCCCTTGGAATCCAATCTAAAATTTCGGCTGTCCATCGATGATCTGTCCTTCTGGCAGTATGTCCAGCCCATTGCCATTTCAGGGATTTAACTGTGATCATGATGTCTTCTACTCTTGTCATTTTTTGGATCCACGAGTTCCTCTTCTTATCTCTCCTGGTTACACCAAGCATGCACCTCTTCATGCTACTTTGAGTTGTCTGCAGCCTTTTTATGTCTCTTTTAGTTAAGGTCCACGTCTCTGCACCATACGTAAGCACTGGAAGGATGCATTGATCAAACACTTTTCTTTTAAGACATAATGGCATATTGCTCTTGAAAATTATGCTGTTTCTTCCAAAAGCTCTGCAGGCAAGTTTTGTACGCCGATTAATTTCTTCATCAATGTGACCCTCACTTGATATCTGCTGTCCAAGATAAGCGTACGTGTCTGTTATCTCCAGCTTTTCTCCATCAATCGATAAATCTTCATTTCTTGTAAAAGCATTGAACATCACTTTTGTCTTCTAAAAGTTCATTTTTTATCCCACTTCTTTACTCTTGTCAGCAAGTTCCTGGATCATACTCTGCAGCTCTGATGGGGTAGTTGCAAAAATGACTACGTCATCAGCAAAACGAAGGTGGGTTAGATAATCTCCATTAATCTTTATCCCTTTGTTTTCCCAGCTCAGTGACTGAAAAACACCCTCCAATGTGGCATTAAAGAGCTTCGGAGATATGGTGTCACCTTGTCTCACTCCCTTTCCAATTTTTACGTGTGTTGTATTTTCAAACAGCCGAATCTTTGCACTTGCATTTTCATAGATGTTATTAATAATATTAATGTATGCATCTTCAGTACCGCAGGTTTTCAGAGCCATTGTAACTGCTGATGGTTTCACCGAATCAAAGGCTTTTTCATAATCGATAAAAGCCATGCACAATGGAAGTTCATATTCCCTCGCTCTTTCAATTAGTTCTCTCAGCACGTGGATATGATCTATTGTGCTGTAGCCACTCCTGAATCCAGCTTGTTCTCTCGGTTGAGCCATGTCCAGTGTTACCTTCAGGCGGTGTGAAAGAACTTTAGTGAAGATTTTATAAACTACTGATAGGAGGCTGATAGGTCTGTAGTTTCCGAGATCCTCAATGTCACCTTTCTTATGTAGCAGGATCATCATAGCGGTGTTCCAATCCTCAGGAATATTTCCTTCATTAAGGCATCGAGTGAAAATATGGGCGAGTACTGTTTCGATTTCTCCACTTGTTTCTTGTATGATGTCTACAGTAATTCCATCTTCTCCTGGAGCTTTTCCCCGCTTCATGTTCTTGATTGCATGTGCAACTTCTGCTGGAAGGACTGGAGGAACTCTGGTACTGGTATCTTTCATGATGTCTGGAGTGCATGTATCATCCCTTTCATATAATTTGGAGTAGAAATATTTCACTCTTGTCAAAATTTCGCCTCTATTTCTTGTTACAGAACCATCTTCTTTTCTCAGAGCCATAATCTGTTTTCTTCCCTTACTGAGATGTCCCTTTGCTATCTTTAGGCTTTGGTTGTTTTCAATTGCTTTCTTCACTAGTTCACAGTTGAATTTTCTTACGTCTTCAGTGATACTTTTTCTTACTGTCTTGCATAGCTCTATATATTCCACTTTGGAAGTCACATCTTCTTTAGTTGTCCTCATCTCTCTTCTTTTTTGCATCAACATTTTCGTTTTTCCTGATAATTTGTTTACATGCAACTTGTTCTTAGACCCAGCTAATTTTGTTGCTGTTTCCATAAGAGCTTTGGTTACTTTTCTGTTAACTTCAGAGATGTCCACTTCTTCCGATGTTAGGCCTTCCAAAGCAGAGAACCTGTTCTTCAGTTCCAACTTGAAGGTATTATGGTGTTTTTTAAGGTTGTTTATGTCAATAGATTTTGTTTGTCTTATGAGCCTGCCACGTTCAAGTTTAGTGTTGAGGTGCATCTTACATCTCACCAATCTATGGTCACTACCTGTGTTGAACTTGTTTAGCACACTGCAGTCTTCTATGACGAATTTTTTGTTACACATAATAAAATCAATTTCACTTGTCGTCCCATTTGGATGTCTCCATGTCCATTTCCTGTGTGGCTTTTTCTTGAAGAAGGAGTTCAAGATGAAAAACCCTTCTGCCTCTGCAAACTCAACGAGAGTATTTCCAGGTTGGTTTCTGTTGCCGTGACCGAATTTACCTACTGAAGTTTCATTCTGTTGCTGTTGCCCTATTTTTGCATTGAAATCTCCCATAATTATTTTCAAGTGCTGCTTACCTTTATTATTTAGATGACAAATTTCCTCATAAAATTCTTCAATTTCTTCTTCAGCATGACTTGTGGTGGGTGCATAACTTAATAATCTGAGCCTGGTATCTTTTCGAGAGTTGGATAACAAGTCGTGCAGCTCTGTCAGAGGAACTTTCAACTTCTACAACTTTATCCTTCAGTTTCTTGTTTATTATGAATCCAACACCACTAGTTCTGCCAGTATCTGTCCCACGATAGTAGAAGAGATGTCCACTTTTCAGTTTGATGAGATCTTCTCCTTTTCTCCTTACCTCACTTAGCCCCACGATGTCCCACTTGATCCTTTGTAGTTCCTCTTCCAATTCAAGAAGCCTTGAATCAGAAGATAGGGAGCGTCCATTATACGTAGCCAAGGTCAGCATCAGATGGCAGCCTAGTCCGGTCCTCCGATGATTCTTAGCACCCTCTGCCTTCATGTCGCACTGGCCGCTGCCTTGGCCAGGTACATTCCAGCTGCCGGAGACTGAGGGCCAAGATTTAAGTTGTGGAATCATTTTGGAGGGGTTTGGCCATAACTCACCACGCTGGCCAAGCGGGTTGGTGAGTGTGGGATATATATATATATATATATATTGAACTTATTATTATATGATATATATATATATTTTTTTTTTGTGCTGTATATATAATAACTACTTGTCTTCATTGAATTTTCGGGAATGGTACATTATCAGAATTTCAGGCAATTTGTTAACTTTTAGTGTCAAACTGCAGACATATATATATATATATATATATATATATTGAACTTATTATTATATGATATATATATATATATATATATATATATATATATATATATATATATATATATATATTAACTTATTATTATATTAAAGCTTTTAATCTGAATTAAAATAAACCGTATAAATTATTGCAATAAAAAAATATTTTATTTGCATTTTGTGTATAGGCGATAAAGAGCACATATGGATTTTAAAACTGTTGAAACAATGACGTAACTGTTAAAGAAATTTTCTAATTTAAGTGAGAAAGTAAAATACTTAACTACAACTGAAGTAGATACAGATATCAAAACTTATACAAAAAAATCTTTCCAACTGTGGATTAACATCTTTTTACAGCTGTCAATGGCTTCAGCATGTCTCTCGTAAAATATATATATATATATATATATATATCGTGCTCATGTTGTCCGTCCGTTTGTCTGTGAACAACCATATCTCTGCAGCTATCATCAGTCAGATTTGAAAAATTCTTTTGTTGTTTGGAACCGATAAATGTAAAAATGTGAGAATGGCGATCCTTGCATTCCGGTTCCTTTCCGATGCACAGCTTCGTCGCTAGAGGGCGCAAGTGCAAATGATATCACATTCAAAACACGTTTTACTCCATATATTTCCTTCTAAATATCTGATTGAAATTTTTTTTTTCATTTCGATGCGATTTATACCGATGACAATTTTAGGTACACTTTCGTTTTCAAGTAATTCATAGATTTTCCGCTAGGGGACGTAAAGGTAAATTGCATTTCCCCCGATATCTCTACTTTTGAAAATCGGATATGAAAAATTCTTCCTTCATCGGATACAGCTCCTGGTGGGAAATGTTTTGCATATACATAATTTCTAATTTTTGGTAAATAATAATTTGGCCACCAGAGGCGTAAGTGTTTATTTCTCCATCTGATGCATTTGCAGCAAAATATGAAATTCTGAAAATTCGATCGGAAATTTTTTTCGTGAAACAATACCGCCCACCTCGGAAAATCTTTTGAGAATACTTCTTGCTTAAAATAACGAATATTTTCCCCCTAGGAGTGCAGATGTATATCTTATTTTTGTCTGTATATGTGCTTCTAAGAGTCCGATCTAAAAACTTGTGTTTGGTTGCAGAGCGTTTCCGGTACGAAATGTTTCTCGTGTAGTTTCAATTTTTTTAAGAAATTCATAGATTTTCCACTAGGGGGCGTAAAGGTAAATTGCGTTTCCCTCGATATCCCTAAATTGCGTTTTCCCCGCTTCTAAAACTCCGATTTGAAAAATTCCACCTGAACCGGATACATATCGTGATGGGGAATGCTTTGCATATAACTTCTAATTTTTGATGAAGAATGGTTCGGTCACAAGGAGGGTGGAAAGATTTATTTCTGATTAATAATCCTTCCACCCTCCTTGTGGCCGAACCAAAGAGGGTGGAAGGATTTATTTCTGATTTTGCAGCAAAATCTAAGCTTCTGAAACCCGTTGAAAAAATTATTTCGTGGACCTACACCGTTTACCTCAGAAAACCTTTTCAAAATATTTTTTTCTTAAAATGATGCATATTTTTTTCGCTAGGGGCATAGATGCATATCTTATTTTTGTCGATATCTCAGCTTCTAAGTCTCCGATTTGAAAAATGCTTTCTTTGTTGGAGAGCTTTTCCAGTGCGAAATGTGTCTCACATAATTTAAAACTTTTCTTAACGCACAATTCTGCCACCAGAGGGTGTCAGTTCATGCTTTCTTTTTCAGCAATATCTGCGACTAAAAACCCGATTGAAAAATCTGAGCCGCGAATGGCTGAGTTAGCAGTTCAGACTACCAATGCAAGGTCCTCAGGTTCGTTCCTGGGCTGATCTTGCGGAGGTGGTGTGATTTGCTAAAAATCACTGAATATTCGCCGTGCATCGGACGAGCACGTTAGGTGACGGCCCCCAGGTTGGACCCACTGGTTAAATGGGTATCCTTCCCTATGACCCCCCCCCCCTCTGAAATTCTCTCAGTCTCACCCTCTATGTACAACATCGTACTTGTACGGTGGCGCCGTTTACTGTACTCTAATCTCACTACAAACTGTTCTGTCAAAGTCGCTAGACTTGCTCTCATTACTTCCGTTTCTGTGTCCTGCCCAAAAGGCGAACTCGCTGTAGGTGGCTGGGACCTAAAATCTACTCACTGTAGACGGAAGACCTACAAGAAACTGACTCATACTTGATTGAAAAATCTTTTTCGGTCAGATAGTACTGACAATGAAAACCTCTTGCATCTAATTCCTTCCCCTAATAATACATGATTACGCCGCAAGGGGAGCCAAGGTTTAATATGTTTTTATCAATATCTTTTCTCCTGTATCTGCGATTAAAAAAAAAAATTCAACGCCGGATGCTGTTTACTTTGTAGAACACTTTAGGTTTATGTTCTTTTATGTTTGAGGGGTAATATTGTTCTCATTTCTGTCGCTAGGTGGTGTTTTTGTACTTCTGCTTGCTCTCCTACCTCTGCTTCTAAAAACCCTATCGAAAAATTTCTTTTTTTACTGTATGCCATTTCCTACAGTAAAGATTGGGAGCGTTATTCCCTTTAAATGACGCATAGATTTCCCGCTAAGCGATATAAAGGTGAAAACCTTTTTTTTTTTTTTTTTTTTTTTTTTGACGTGGGACAAAAAAAGACAGGTACAATACACTTTAAATACTTATGTGCTAAACGGATTGTAATGTGGCTAACCGCGTGTATCTGACAGCAACGGACTTAAAATATGCTGATTCCATCCGCTCTGGCCTAAAAAATGGCGCGAACAAAGAATTCCACGTGGGAATGAACATATGCATACATATTTTCAATTATTTTTCGTGACGTGGGGGTTTGCGATTCTTACAGAAGGTTTATCGACCAGTGTGAGCTATTGGATTGGCTATAAACAGTTGTCCGTCATTAATTCAGGGCCATTGGTTCCAGGGAAGGTAGAGAGCTAGTACCGTAAGACAAACACAACATCCATGCCTCACGGGATTCGAACCCGAACCCACACGGATGAATGGTCAGAAGTCACTGCTTAGATCCAGGGCTGGATTAAGACCTTAATGGGCCCCTAGGCTAAGCTATTTGAGTAGGCTTCAAGGCTAAGATATCTGAGTGAGCCCCCAAAGAACTTATGACGGGAAGTTATTATAAATCCGTTAAAACACGGCTCTGTAACTACTAAATTATCTGCAGAGTTTTCATAATAAGTCACTGTATTTTCTAGTGTTTTCACAAGAACGCGAGTTAAGAACTTAAGATCCCTAGATTTTGTCTTGGATTTTCTAGTGATTTACAATAGCATTGTATACTTTTTCTTAGTGCATCTTTTTTGTTATGCAGTGTGAAGCCACAGGGGACTTCAACTATTACCGGTTCCAAGTGCAAATTGAGAGGTGTAGGTGCATGGTCGTGAAAATGCTGAAACTTCCTCGCCGACCCCGCTGTATACAGAGATACGAAACTGTTACACTTCATGAGTCACTGTCTTGAAATCTGTTCGTCTTTCAGCCTCTGTTTCTGACTAAATGGAAATCATAGGAGACAAAAGTAAAACTATTTTATAAACCTCTCACTCTCCCTACCTATTTGCACAAGCATGCTTCCTGGGCCCTTGTTCATGGTGAGCCCCAAGGCCATAGTCCCTATACAGACCCCTTTAATCCGGCCCTGCTTAGACCAGTGGGCCACCGGAACATTTCTTTTTTTTTTTTTTTTTTTTTGATTGGAGGTTTAACGACCACCGTGAGCAACTCAATGGGCTATAAGCAGTCGCCCGTCCCTAATTTAGGGTCACTGGTTCCAGGGAAGGGAGAGAGCCAGTGCCGTAAGACAAACACAACATCCATGCCTCACCGGGATTTGAACCCGTACCCCTTACGGACGAATGATCAGAGGCCAGCGCCTTAGACCACTGCGCCACCGGGGCGGCCCGGGACCTTTCAATTATTGTAGCAAATAAATTGTCCTTGATATATTACAACTGTTACATGACATTTTCTGTGAAATGTTCTCCTTTTTTACTCTTCAGAGCTGAAGTTATAACTTCAACCTAGTTTAAAAAAATACGATGGCGATTAGGGGGGGGATGCGTCACTGCTGGTCATATTCTCTTCTGCTACAGAAATTATGCTTCCCCTATCCCTAGCGATTTTTTTTCACCCTCATCCACTCTGTTCTCTGTTCTTATTTTTCCGGCGTTTAACAACCACCATGAGCAACTCTGGATGAAATAAGCAGTCGCCCGTCCTTAATTTAGGGGGAATGGTTCTAGAGAAGGGAGAGCGACACTGCCCTAAAACTAATACACCAGACATGTAAGGGTTTATTCGCGAATTTTTCGTTTTAGGCTGAAATGTTTAAAAATATTGGGAGTATTGAAAAAAATTGGGGGAAGGGGGATGTTAGATCAAAGATAATTTTTCGAAGACTGAAACTCTCTTTTAGGAAAACTCACTGTATTTTAGAGAAGAAGAAGTACAACATTAAATGATTTGAAAGGTTGGAACTTATCTCATGAATGGTAGCACCTATTGTATCAGTGCACTTTACAAATGCGCTTTAGCACGTAATACAGTAGCAGAATAATATTGCGGAAAGAACGTGCTCACCGTAGCATTTCAACAGGAGCGCTTCAACAACAACGGCAACAACGCGTGCGGGATATACTTACTCACCGTTTTGGACTTCCATATGTTTACCACTAAGCCTTCGAAAATGCGGCAGAATTCCCGGTTTCGCTTTTCCGAGGGGAAAGAGAAAAACAAATCCGGGAACGCGGTGGCTCCGATGAAAAGTGTCTTCGTGCACGAGAAGAGGGTCGCAAACTTCATCGGCTCCTTACAACTATTTTTTCCCCGCGAAGTTTTACAAAAATTAAAAAAAAATAGAGGAAAGATGCAAGTTCTTCGAACGCATGTGTTTTTATGTGAAAATATTTATTTATATAAAAACCCATTCCCTAGTTATGGAACTTTTAGCAGGTAATCAGCCTGAAAGGGTTAGCGTCAACCATCCCCTGAATGACGAGTTTGAATAAAACAGGTAGGCTCAATTCTGAGTGAGCAGTCAGTTTGGAACGTAGGACCACGACTTGCAGATCGGCGAGTTGAAATGAGCTAGTCGAGTATAGTTTCAAAGCGTTTATTTAATTTGTTGTAGCCAACACAGGTCTATGATATGAAAAGTAACTTACATATTTTTTACAAATAATGCTGGACACATTGCGAACACAAAGCAGAATTCGAGATGGGCCGCGAACGGGTTCGATCGGTGTGTTGGATTTTTGTTTGGCGGCTGTTGCTTCCAGGCGTTCTCGATACTCTCTAGTTCGCTTTGCTGCAGTCTTCTTAGGCTTTTTACATTCCTCATCACTTGCTCTTGCCTCACCTTTTGATTTTCTCCACTTTTGCTTGCGTTCATTCTGCGAATTCCGGGGCATTGTCGAACATGTTAACCCGTTCACAAGAAAATATTTTTTAAAAATTTTGGTTTAAACCACTGCGATATGTTCTTTATATATTTGAATAGATCTCGTCGAGAGCTTTAAAACGGTGCCCCGCACAGTCGTTTTGCACTCACGGCTTGTGACGTACCTGCCAGCAGGGCGCACACGACATAAAGGCAGATAGGAATCAGAATAATCGTCTGCGTAGCTCAGTTGGTAGAGCGACTTGTTCCGGAATAAGCGGCCTCGGGTTCGAATCCCGGCGTAGACCAAAAATGACGGAGAAATTTACTTCGTTATAATGGCGCCCGAACTATCCGGATGACCCGGCCGTTCAAAATCTCGCATTGGTGTGATGTTATTTCCACACCGCGAGACAGGAAAAATCAGAG
Organism: Macrothele yani; assembly: GCA_039090855.1. Lineage (NCBI taxonomy): Eukaryota > Metazoa > Arthropoda > Arachnida > Araneae > Macrothelidae > Macrothele > Macrothele yani. The sequence continues at coordinate 169,943,609 of CM076990.1, forward strand.
AATTCCCTCTCCAGCGCTTCGAAAATTAAAAATGTGTGATGTTGCATTCCACACAGCAGATTGACTGGGAGTTCTCAAGTGCACGTTCTACAGTGGATGGCTGCCTGCAACGATTCATGGTCACGGCTGACCCGTGGGCCATGCCCCCGGCCCTCTTTGGGGGGGGGGAGATGTGACGTACCTGCCAGCAGGGCGCACACGACATAAAGGCAGATAGGAATCAGAATAATCGTCTGCGTAGCTCAGTTGGTAGAGCGACTTGTTCCGGAATAAGCGGCCTCGGGTTCGAATCCCGGCGTAGACCAAAAATGACGGAGAAATTTACTTCGTTATAGGCTGTCCAGATAAACCGCAATATTGTCAAAAGTGTTCACAAGAAAACAATATTTTAAATGTTCAGTTCAAGCCACTGCGAAATGTTCTCCGTATATTTGAATAGATCTCGTCGGGAGCTTTAAAACGACATTATGCACAGTCGTTTTGCACTCACGGATGTCCAGATAAACTGTGACATTGTCAAAAGTGTTCACCGGTTCCCAAGAAAACAATTTTTAAATGTTCAGTTTAAACCACTGCGAAATGTTCATATATTTGAAGAGATCTCGTCGAGAGCTTTAAAACGATACCACGCACAGTCGTGTTGCGCTCACTGTAACCGAGATAGACTGAGTCAAACGCGGCGGTACACCCAAAAATATTACGTCATCTTCCCCGCTCACCAGGGAGCGAGAGGAGCTTCGCACGCACGATGTATTGCGCATTACGCGAATTGGACTCCATGCTGTTTACGACTATGCTAATACGATTAGTGGGCGTCACGTATTTTTAACGCTATAATGATTTCAATTGGGGCCTATTTTTGTCAGAGGCGGTCGGCCGTACTATCCGCGGAGTTAGACGTAGTCGTACGTCAAAAAAGCTAAGGAATAAAGCAACGCTTTTCGATGAAGAGGTTCAGCCCGTTTCTTAGACAATGAATACAGTACATTCGTTCGAGCCAGTAGTGCGGTGCTAATTGAAAAAGTACAGAAACGCGGGGTGCCTTTACGTCTTCAACACCTTTCCATTCTCACCCCCATTCTGCCTCTCTCCTTTTCACTTTCTTATATTTATAGTATAAGAAAGTATAGTGATCGGTCGAAATCAGTTGTATTTGTCTTACGGCACTGGCTCGCTCCCCTCCCTGGAACCAGTGGCTCTAAATTAGGGATATACTGCTTATAGCCCATTGAGTTGCTCACGGTGGTCGTTAAATATCCAGCCGAAGAAAGAAAGAAAATGGGGCTGAGTGTGTCAATGCTAACCTCCGTTCACAGTCGAAAGCTCATACGATGGGCACGCGAGTATCAAAACTGGACCTTGAATTATTGGAAAAAGGTTGTCTGGTACGATGAATCTCGTTTCCTGTTGCACATTGTGGACCTCCGGGTACGTGTACGTCGTTCACCAGGGGAAGTGTTGGCACCAGAATGCACCATAGGACGAAAACAATCCGTTGGAGGAAGTGCATTGCTTTGGTTAATGTCGTGGTGGCAAACCCTGGGTCCACTCATTCATATACAGGAAATTATAGCGTACACTAGAGATGAGTTCGGGCCCGGGCCCGGCCCGGTCTCGGATGGGCTCAGAATTCATTAACTACCGAAAAACCCAGGCACGGGCTCGGAATTACATGTCTTGAATTTCATTACTGTAATTAATTCAACACGTGTAATTCGAGCCCGGTTGAATTATACGTGTTGAATTATACGTGTTGAATTTCATTGTGGATTTGTTACCATGGTGGAAGGATTTTCAATTTTCTAAGCTAGCTGCCATTGCAAGACAAATTGTGCTTAGCAAGATTTGCATTATGCATTGTCCAAAGCTATGGCCCAAGCAACATTAGTTTAAGGAGGTCTGGTATCGAAAAACTGGGAAAAAATCACATCCCCATTTTTTGTATTTTATTAAAAATCAAGACTCTTATCTTTAAAATGATGTATTAATTTCCAAAATTGTGCAGTTAGAAGTATTGTTATTATTATTTTTTAATTTCCTCACCCGCGATTTTTGGGGTGACGTTGGGTTTTAGTGCAGCAGGTCGAGTTTTAGAGAAAAGAAGATCAAGTTGAAGCGCTGAGGCATTAGATGCAATTCTCTCTCTCTTTTCATGATGAACTTGATCTGCAAACTGCACACACATATGATAATATTGTGATTATTATACTATTAAGCGCAAAGCTTTGTTGCCGCCCTGGTGGCGCGATGGCCTCTGATAATTCGTCCGAACGGGGTCCGGGTTCGAATCCCGGTGAGGCATGGATGTTGTTTTTGTCTTACGGCACTGGCTCTCTCCCTTCCATGGAACCAGTAACCCTAAATTAGGGACGGGAGACTGCTTATAGCCCATTGAGTTGCTCACGGTGGTCGTTAACCTTCAATCAAAAAAAAAAAAAAAAAGAAAAAAGCTTTGTTAATGTTACAAAATGCAGAATAATCTGGTCTGGAATGGTTTTACGTTCTTTCTTTTTTAAATTTTGGAAATTTCCTTACATGCTTTTTTTTTATTAAATTATATTACAAAGATTAGTTTTCTAAAGTCAAAATTTCAAACACTTGCAACTGTCTGTACGGCGTTGTACGTTTTATAATGCAATGTATTCAAAATAAAAGTAAATTAAGAAATCAAAAAGAAATAACGAATGGAATTTTTTGTTTGTAAAGGATTTTCTTTTCTTCAGCTTTTACCAAAATTACTGATTCCCCTGATACGGTCGAAGGGCACGTTGATTATTTATTTATTTTCAAATCTGCATTTTAGAATAGACTTTTAAACTAATGATTTTTAAATTAATCTTTGCTTGGGCCATATCTTTGGCCAGTGTATAATGCATAAATACAAGCCTTTATAAGCAAAATTTTCCAAGAATCCGGGCCCGGGCTCAGCGAACACATGTAATCAAATAATCAAAGAAAGCGGGCCGGGCCCGGGTTCCTAAAATTGGGCCCGAACTCATCTCTAGCGTACACCACCTACCTAAACATCACTGCAGACTAAATACATCCTTTCATGGCAACGGTATTCCCCTTTAGTGGTGCCTTCTTTCAGCAGGAATACAATATGCCACAATGCTCGGATTGTTCGAGAACGGTTAGCAGAACACGAGGACGACTTCCATGTATTGCCCTGACTTCTAAATTTTTTTTTTTTTATTGGAGGTTTAACGACCACCGTGAGCAACTCAATGGGCTATAAGCAGTCGCCCGTCCCTAATTTAGGGTCACTGGTTCCAGGGAAGGGAGAGAGCCAGTGCCGTAAGACAAACACAACATCCATGCCTCACCGGGATTCGAACCCGGACCCCTTACGGACAAATGATCAGAGGCCAGCGCCTTAGACCACTCCGCCACCGGGGCGGCTACTTCTAAATTCCACAGGCATCAATCCAATCGAGCATCTGTGGCTTATGTTGGAACGAAAAATCCTTTCTGCAGCGGCTCAACTAACTAACTTACAAGAGTTCAAGGACCTGCTGGTAACGTGTTCGTACCAGATACCACAAGACACCTTTAGAAATCTTGTAGCCTTCACACCTCGCTGGATAAGAGCTGTTTCGGTGACACGTGGAGGACCAACATCATATTAGGCAGGTGGTCATAGTATTTTGGCCTTTTGTAATTAGATACTGCTGACGGAAAAAGTTCCGACACCAACAAAAAACAGATTTTTATAATAGTTTCTGCACCTTCTTGAAATCAGAGACTACAGTCTTGTGACGATTGCGTATATTAAGATAATACAACGTTTGTCATAAATATTTTATTTTTTTCTCCTTTTTTTTTCAAGTCGATTAAGGTTTCGCTGGGTTCTGACTTAGCTTCATCGGGACGAATGACACGTAAATATTCAAACTGTACATGATATCATTAAATGGGGTTTACAGTCACGGGTTTTGGTTAGTTGCTTTGTGAAAACACACATTTGTCTGTGACGGAGCTAGTTGTTGCTTAGTTGGGAGAGCAACTTACTCACTCCGGAGTAAGTTGCTCTACCAACGAAGCAACACGGACGCAATGTATCGCTGCAGATTTGTAGTCTTAACACGTACTTTACCTATGCAGCACGTCACAGCTTCCACGCGCTTGATAGAAGTTGCGAAGAATTCTGATATATATATGGAAAGCTTCCAAAATATCAAGTTTAGTGTTGAATGTGGCTTGTCGATTGCTTTTGCTTCTTCAAAGAGAAATTTCTGGTCCTTTTTGCAACGGTGTTTAGCCATCGACAACTTCTTTAGGTCACAGTTCCGAATATAGGTCTTGTGCTCCTTCAGTCGAAAGCGCAACGCTCTGCTGGTCTGTCCTATATACGAAGCGCCACATTCACATAGAATTTGATAAATTCCCCACGAGTTTTTGTTTTAAACATAGTCCTTTCATCCTGAAAAGTTCATTTTTTTTATGGGTTTCAGAATCACTTTAAAATTAAAGGTTTTGAGGAAAATGGAATAATGGAAAATTTTTCTCGTAATGGGCGTTTCACAGGAGTTAACTTCGAGATAGGCTTTGGTTTCCGGAATTTTTTTTAGAGCCTTGTCTGTGATGGAAGGGTTGTATCCTCGAAGTACTGAAACACGTTTAAGGAAATCAAGTTCTTTTTTTAAACTGTTTTTATCCGAACATACATGTATCACGCTATATACGCAACTGTAAAAGACGCTCTTTGTTGCCAAGGCTGATTGGAATTGGCCGTGGAGGTGAGAAAACAGCGAAAGGCTCCCAATACATCGGAGGTGCGAGAGATCCATTTGAGTGAGTAACCAGGGCAGCAAGGAATGTCCTTGACGTCATGGTTACTATGAATGTCCTTGATGTCATGGTTACTCGAAAAATATAAAATATTTGTGACAAACGTTATATTACCTTAATATAGTTTCTCTATCTGTTGGAGTGACGTTCTCACTTGTTACGTTATGAGAATTACAATACTTTAGAACCATGAAAGAAATACGGGATTACACCATATAAAATAAATTTTGAAGATGACAACATGATTTTTGGTGTAAATACTGTATGACAAGGATGGTAAGTCAGATAATATCCGAAAACTTGAACATTTTTATCTTCCTCGAGCGGTACTCGAACCCGCGTCTCCCAGATAGCGCCCGGGTATGCTAACCACTACACCACCCAGAACGACCAAGTCTCAAGTTTCAGATTAATTTGAATATAACCATCACAGGATTCGTAGTCGAAAGCAAGCGGCATTCATGTTTAGCGAATCTGCAGGTTAAGAATCTTTAGAAGTCCAAAGCACTGAAAAAATTTGATATTGCTGGGCAAGAATCTTAATCAAACACTACTGCGTAACAATGGAATTAGTTAGAGTTTCTGTGATCTTATGTATGGCAAAGCATACTGCGAGATCAAAGCATACTGCGAGATCAAATATCAACAATGGTTGAAAGCTTTAAAACTAAATCAATCAATTAAAAACTACTAAACTGGAATTTCAAAATTGCGGCTCCGAGGTGCACAACTTTCCACTTCCTCACTTGATCATACAAACTTTCTAGTCTCTACGTGCGGTAGTTTCCTCTATAGGAGACTGTCAGACAGACACGGTAATTTTATTAATGTAGAAGTCGGTATATTATTCGCAAAACCGACACACAGAGCACATGTGGACAGCAGATACTCCGTCACGAGGTAGATTTTTTTCACGGGATTTAACAACCCTAATTTAGAGTCACTGGTTCCAGGAAAGAACTCTGAGACAAATACACCACACATACTTCATCCAGGATTCAAACCAGGGGCCCATCTCTGACGAATGACCATAAGCTGGAGTCTCAGATTCCTCGACCACAGGGGTGGCCGAGTCACATTGTCTCTCATAAGGTGGTGTCCGAAGAAAGAAAAACTAATGGCTTCATATTCGAAGAAATCTTTGATGGATAAATCTAGCTCTGAAAGTCAATGTGTTACTATAAAGGAACTTCAACACTGTAAGTGTGGAACATATTACTAGGCAAGGCCGTAGCTGCAGGGAGGGCAGTTGCCCTCCTAGGATGGTCACACCAGGGGAGTAATTTCATACTCTGAGGAGCGTAAAAAATAGAAATGAACAGAGTGTTAATAAATTTGTCGGACATTTTCACCCAAAAACAGAGTTATACTACGAAAACACAAATTTGTCCGTGACGGGGATCGAACCCATGCTCCCTCACTGCGGAGTAAGTTGCTCTCCCAACTAAGCTACACGGACGGGATGTATCGCTGCAGATTTGTCGTCTTGACCAATGCTTTACCTCTGTCGTATGTCACATAATCTCCCTCTCATTTTTTTTTTTTCTTTTTTTTTTTTTTTTTTTTTTTTTGAAGCAAAGAACGAATTTTTATTAATTTAACATCACACATTTTCCGAAGAACACAATGGTCAGTAGATCCATTTTTACGTTCGGACGCCAATGTGCAAACACAAGTTTGTCCGCGCCTCCTCACTCTGGAGTAAGTTGCTCTCCCAACTAAGCTACACGGACAGGATGTACCGCTGCAGATTTGTCTTCTTGATACGTTCTTTACCTCTGTAGTACGTCACAATACACTTCTCTTCTTTTCTAAATACTTTTGTTAGCCGCATACACTTACGCCCACCTAACCAGTCTACAGAACTTACACTGAGAGTTGTGGAATTGTCCCAAGCAGTGGATGGAGGTATGTAAAACAGTATACTGATATGCGTGACCTTCGTGACCTTTCCGAATACGTCGTAGGGATGAAGAGCTAATTAGTCATATGTGCTCTGTCTCCAAAAGTTCCTCTGAGCATTTAACTTTGAGCGGAATTTTTCCAAGCCCTACTCCGAAAACACTTTCTATTATTACGTTTAATATCTGTTATTCGTTCTGTGTGCTGGTTTGTTTCCATTTTCCATTTCTGCACGTGTTGTTTGGTCAGTCTTCTTTTTTTTTTTTTTTTTTTTTGATTGGAGGTTTAACGACCACCGTGAGCAACTCAATGGGCTATAAGCAGTCGCCCGTCCCTAATTTAGGGCCACTGGTTCCAGGGAAGGGAGAGAGCCAGTGCCGAAAGACAAACACAACATCCATGCCTCACCGGGATTCGAACCCGGACCCCTTCGGACGAATGATCAAAGGCCATCGCTTAGACCACTGCGCCACTGGGGCGGCGGTCAGTCTTCACATAACTTTTATGTTTCACTTGATATTTAAAACCTTTGGTTCTTGGGTATTCAACTAATTATTTTTAAATTTTGAGTTAATTTATGTCAAAAACGGGAAATGAGGTTTCTTAACAATCATAATACTTTCATATAAGGAAACTACGAGAAAGTAAGAGCTATTTTATATTTGAGTGGAAATGAAGAACTTTTGAACTTAAAGGGACATAATTTCAAGGACTGCCCTCCCAGATAAGAAAAGTTTGCTACTTTCCTTTATGGCATCATTGTTTAACAAAAGCTCGTTTTGATTAAGAGAGAAAATATAATTACGTGACCATAAAATATGCACACATTTTCTACAACAAATTAAGACATTTTGCTGTAAGAGTTAAATAATCTTTCGATCGAGAGTAAGGACGGGTTTCCAATGATCAAACGTTTCCTGGAAATGAATATAATTCAAACCATATGAACAGGATGTAATTCAACTGCAGCGAAAAGATATCTGTTTGATATCTCATGCAGCTCAGTCGACCATTCACGCGAAAAACCGAATGATCTCTTATATCATAGTTGACTCTGCAAACAGCCTGGCAAATATGCAGCATTTTTTTTTCTCATGTGGACGGATGTTTTTGAAGTCTGTGATTTATAATACTTTTGTGTGTGTGTGTGTGTGTGTGTGTGTGTGTGTGTGTGTGTGTGTGTGTGTGAGTGAAGTTATTAAAAAAAACACCTTTCCTTTGTTCTTGGTTCAAACAGTTGAAGCATAACGTTCACTGCCTCTTACGATATTTTGCGGTTTTGATGTCGTCATGATAAAAAAAAATTGAAACCCCCTCCCCTCTCTCGATTCTATTCGAAAAAATCGATGGCGTTGTGTAGGATAATCCAAGATCTCAGCATTCCCACCTAAGACTGGCTTCGACTATTCTATTATAGATTACTTTATGTTTCTATGTCTTCTAGAATTTGTTTTTCTTTTTTTTTTTCATTTTTCTTACATTTTCTTTCAAAGCACGGGAAAAAATTGTTGAACTACGGAGAAAATAAATAAATATGGGGGAACGTAACACAAAAGTTTCCTGATTAGAGAGAAATCGGCTATGGTGAATTACAGAAAGCACAGCATGTGATTGCTTAACATTTTTTTTTTTTTTTTTTGGAAGGGTGTGTTAATATTTCTCCTGAAGATGGTTAAAGTGTTAATTGTTTGATGCATTTGTGCTCTTCGAAAATCTTTCACCGGAAAATTGCTTTCTTACATAACTAGGTGACAGATGGAGTTGAAAAAAGTTACTTCTATGACAAGAAGTGAGACCTACTGGGTTTAAATAATTTTGAGAGACCAATACGAGGAACGTAAGCATGCAGCTCTTCAGGTCGAGTCACAGCGTTAGACCAGCGCTCGTACGTGAAAATAGAAACTCTGCGGGGAAATACCCGACACAGATCCACACTGCCTTGCAAGAAATTTGAGGGGAAGAAACTCTTGCTCGAAGGACAGTTTCTAGATGGGCATCGCACTTTCGGGAGGGCCGAAGCAGCATCGAAGATGATCACCGCTCAGGCCGACCTCAAACGGCGACAGACAAAACATCTGTCACCATTGTTGCAACGCTGCTCGAAGAGAATCGCCGTTTGACAGTCGAAGAGATTGCTCACTTGGAAAATTTGTTCACCATGTCTGTTCACCGACTCGCTAGGAAAAAGAAAAAATTGCCGGCCGCTGGGTGCTCCATCAACTCACCCCCGAGCAGAAGGCAGACAGAGTGAGCTTCGCACAGGATCACCACCACAGGTTCGAAAGAGAGAGCGACACTTTCCTGAACAGAATTATCGCAATTGATGAGACTTGGACCCATGATTTTTAACCGGAACTGAAGTCACAATCAGCAGAGTGGAGGCATCCAAGTTCCCCACGCCCCTCAAAGTGTCGTCGACGACAATCTAAAGTGAAGCAAATGGTGATTTTTGCGTACAATGCCCAGGGTGTTGTGATCTCTGATCGAGTGCCGGTAGGGCAAAATGTCAACGCACAATATAATCGTGACTTTCTGAGGACAAAGTTCAGACCGAACATTCGTCAAAATCGCCCCAACATTTTGGAAGCGAGAGAGCGACCTTGCTACATGACAACGCGTCGTGTCATGGTGCAGCGTCGGTACGGAGACTTTGATCGAAATATGGCTGGGAAACTTTATCCCACCCACCGTACAACCCTGATCTCAGTCCATCCGACTTTGATCTTTTCCCAAAGTTAGAAAATAGGCTCCGTGGCATCCTCTACTAATGTCTGGATGAACTGTCATTGGGCATGACCCGAGTTATACGCCAGCTGAACAAAGATGGCGTACTACGGGGCATCCAGGACCTACCTCACCGCTGGTAAGCTGTCATTAGCAGAGGAGAGTTCATTGAATGGCAATAAAGTAAGTTTTCTCCTTTACTTCACACTTTTCTCAAAAATGGATAGTGTGCAGAACTTTTGTTAGGAGCCCCATATAACGAATGAAACTAAAAGAGCTCAGCCGGAAGCGTAATGTTAAACACAGAAATTCGGCCTTTGAACACCAACCTGTCATTTTGTGTGTACGAGGTGTAGTCCTTAAAAGTTGCGCAAAATTTACTTTAAAACGCTCTTGTGGGTTTTGCCTTACCGGGAACCGAATGCGAACCGATCTCTGACGAATGAGCAGAAGACAGCGCTTATAGAACACTGCGCAAACGGGCGGCTAAGTTTTCTTGATGATTTCTACAGTCTTTTAGATTGAAATTTATAGTGAGAAGTCATTCTACCGGTTTAACTAAATCAAAATTTTAAATAATCAATATTGAAAACTAAACGATCTGTCATAATGCAGGTTTCCAAAAATACGAAAACATTTATTTCGATTTGTGAGCTTTATCCTGGGGCAACCTTAAATCGTGCATGCACATCACATAGAATGGAAGTGGCCAGTGGCGTAGTGGTCTAAGCGAAGGTTTCTTACTTTTTATTTTTTTTCAATTCAATTCAATTCAATCTATTTAGCTGCCACATGAAAACGTAATACAATGTAATACAACAACAGTGTAAGTAACTGTACCAGCAATGAAGATCAGGGAAAAGGTCACAGAAGACCTGACAAAGCCCCGATCTCCCTATACAAATGTAAGCAAGTCACAGTTATACATGAAGGTGTGACACATAACATTCAAAGGAATTAGTTAAAATTAGTATTAGTGAAATTGCGCCCCATCCCCTTTCTACTCCCCGCCCCCATCCCTGCTGCTTTGTCTTCCTGTTCCCAGGGGCGCGCCAAGGGCATTTGCCACCGGGTGAAAGCCCAGATTTGCGGTTCCTTGTACGAGAATATTTTTCAATTTTTTTTCATTTTTACATGAAATAAATATTTTTAGCAACATCATTTTTATCTCCCGTAAAGTAAGAGTTTTCATAATATATTTATATATCATCATCATCATCATCATCATAATCACTGTCAACCATTATCAATCCACTGCTGGACGAAGGTCTTCCCAAGTTTCTTCCACAACGGTCTGTCTTGTGCCAGTCTCCTCCATGTTACTCCTGCATACTTTCGAATTTCATCCACCCATCTCCCATGTGGTCTTTTTCTGGGTCTTTTCCTGTCCCTTCGAATCCAATCTAAAATTTCAGCTGACCATCGATGGTCTGTCCTTCTGGCAGTATGTCCAGCCCATTGCCATTTCAGGGATTTAAACTCTGATCATGATGTCTTCTACTCTTGTCATTTTTTGGATCCACGAGTTCCTCTTCTTATCTCTCCTGGTTACACCAAGCATGCACCTCTCCATGCTACTTTGAGTTGTCTGCAGCCTTTGTATGTCTCTTTTAGTTAAGCTCCATGTCTCTGCACCATACATAAGCACTGGAAGGATGCATTAATGAAACACTTTTCTTTTTAAGACATAATGGCATATTGCTCTTAAAAATTGTACTGTTTCTTCCAAAAACTCTCCATCTAAGTTTTATACGCCGATTAATTTCTTAATCGATGTGACCCTCACTTGATATCTGCTGCCCAAGATAAATGTAGAAATCGGTTGTCTCAAGCTTTTCTCCATCAATCGATAAATCTTCATTTCTTGTAAAAGCATTGAACATCACTTTTGTCTTCTGAAAGTTCATTTTTAATCCCAACTTCTTTACTCTTGTCAGCAAGTTCCAGGATCATACTCTGCAGCTCTGAAGGGGTAGTTGCAAAGATGACTACGTCATTAGAAAAACAAAGGGGAGTTAGGTAATCTCCATTAATCTTTATTCCATTGTTTTCCCAGTTCAATGTTTGAAAGATATTGTGCAACGTGGCATTAAAGAGCTTGAGAGATATGGTGTCACCTTGTCTCACTTCCTTTCCAATTTTTATGTGGGCTGTATTCACAAACAGCCGAATCTTTGCACTTGCATTTTCATAGATGTTATTAATAATGCTAATGTATGCGTCTTCAATACCACAGGATTTCAAAGCCATTGTTACTGCCGATGGTTTCGCGGAATCGAAGGCCTTTCCATCTCAAAGATGCTTATACATATATACACTATCTACCAACAAGTGATTGGACACCTGTGATAGCAAAGGAAAACGAAGTTTATTCACCTTCAATAGTTGGTGAAGCCTCCACCAGCGGCTATTACAGCTGCGACCCTCCGGGGCATACTCTCAACCAGGCGTTGTACGACGGTTAGTGGTATTTTCTTCCACTCGGCTTGGAGAAGACAGGTCAGTTCCTTCACCGATTTCGGACGGTGGGGGCACCCCTTAAGTCGACGCTCCAACTCGTCTCAGAGGTGCTCAATAGGGCTAAGGTCCGGGCTTTGCGCAGGCCAATCCATTTGATTAACCCCAGTGTCACCATACCAAGCCGTGGTGGACCTCGCAACATGACAGGTGGCATTGTCATCCTGAAAGTAACATGGGTCCACCCAGTAAAACTGCCACAACGTAGGTAGCGCATGGTCATCCAAAATGGTGCAGTAGGTATCGGCGTTGAGTATACCAGGAATTGCGACCAAGGGTCCCGTGCAATACCAGGAGAAACACCCCCATAGCATAATTCCACCGCCGCCGAACTTCACAGTTGGCACAATACATTCCGGCAGGAGGCGTTCTCCAGGCAGACGCCAAACCCGGACCCTGCCATCCGAACGGTAGCGCATGGTCATCCAAAATGGTGCAGTAGGTATCGGCGTTGAGTACACCAGGAATTGCGACCAAGGGTCCTGTGCCATACCAGGAGAAACACCTCCATAGCATAATTCCACCGCCGCCGAACTTCACAGTTGGCACAATACATTCCGGCAGGAGGCGTTCTCCAGGCAGACGCCAAACCCAGACCCTATCATCCGAACGGTAGAGGATGAACCTTGATTCTTCGCTCCAGAGAACCTGTTTCCACTATTCAACGGCCCACTATCGACGTTCTTTGCACCACGTTAGCCGAGCAGCGCTATTGGACTTGGTGATCAACGGCTTGTGGGCGGCAACACGTCCATGATAACCGAGCAGATGGGCTTCTTTACGGATGGTATTCATCGAAAGAACACTCCCGGATGCCTGTTGAAACTCCTCGCGGATGTGGCCCATCGATTTGGTGCGGTTCTTCCTGAATTTCTCTGGCCAGCACCCGTCGGTCTCTAACTCCCAATTTTGTGGGTCTGCTGGGTTGGGGCACATTCCGACAGTCACCTCTCATCTTCCATTTACCAATCACGTAGGCCACTGTCGATTTTGGTTATTTCAACTCGCTGGATATGTCACGTATGGATCGGCCATTTCTGTGATACCCGACGATTACACTTTTCTCGAAATCAGAGAGCTCCGAACTGCGTGGCATCTTGCATGTGACTGGTTGCGTTGTTGTTTCCCACACGATATTTAACGGCGGCGGCCGTGACGTGTATACTGTATAAAATAGTTTGGGGTCCCCACTTCCCCCCCCCACACACACAGGAAGTAAAGCAGTTGCTGAGGCGCGATCTAACGGGTACGACATAGGCGCCTCTGTTGGCGAATTGTGGAAATTAGCGAACACAACTCTAAAACTATGATAGATAGAGCAGAAATGTAAATTACAAAGTTGTAGAGCTGACTTTGCTTATTAGGAATCGATATCGCTGTTTTATTAAATACACATTATACATGTGTTTGTATTTTACGAAAAATCCCAATCTTATATTATTAAATTTAGTCGGTTAACATAATAAAAAAGTGTGCATTATACCATTATATGTCCGAATTTTTTTTGTGTGAGGCTAAATGATTTTCATAAAGAAGTCTACATCGTGTCCTGTTCTCAGGCCACGTGCCTAGTAGAAAGGCGGTGAACATTATGATTTTTTTTTTTTCAGATTCAAATCTTTGTTTATTATTTTTATTTTTTACGACTTAAGGATTACTCTTTGGGTCGGTGGATTTTTATAAGACCAGAGACCTTACTTTTGAAACAGTCGTGAAAGTGTACGTACTTTCTTTGGATACTCGTTTGGTGTTCTTTTCCTTGTTAAAAGCAATGCTTGACGCTTCCCCCCCCTGTTATTAATAATAAGAGCAACAACATAACCTTCTATCTACATCTCACGAGTAAAAGCCATCTTTGTGCGGATAATTGAAAGTAAAATAAAACTCAGCTTTGCTTAAATCAAATTAACTCATATTATGAGACATCAATTTAATAAAACCTTATTGATATTTTAAAAAACAGATTAAAAGACATTAGTACTTTCGGGCCATCGCATGGCCCATCTTCAGATGGAACAGCCAAATTGACAAGATCCGCATAATATATACACACACATGAACGCGTCAGTCGGTTGTTGTACATATATGCAAAGAAAGAAAGTATTCCTCCCGGCACATTATCCCACGGTTATAGGTAATTCAAAGTCCCTAGGATTAGAGTTAATTAATACCTTATAGGCATTGGGGAGCTCATACGGCATGTAGTCATTACAACAAATATTTTGTGAGTGAAAAATGAACATGCTCTCAGTAAGAAGCAGCGTGCTACGATTTTTAGGGGTAACCACAATTTAAAAATTTTCCCAGTCCGGATATAAAATCCCTTTTGTGACTTCCCTAGCAAGTGCAGTGTTGGTACCTCCTGTCTGGATATTATCTATCTACAGTTTGTTTACGTGTGCCATTTCCTTAACAGACGATATTTAACTGTAGAATCCTTTCCTTTGGTGTTCATCTAACACGCTGTTGCAAGTTTTAGTTCTTTGTACTTCTTTTATTTTTTGTACTTTTTTTTTTATCAAAAACGTTCTAAAAATGTGTGAAGTTCCTCTGTATTTGTTATGTTTCGTTCCACCTCACTCAAAAATATAATTAAAAATATATATATAATTTCTTTGGGTGCTCATATTAGTTTGCATACGAAGTCAAGTTAATAGTTTTGTACTTTAACTCAGGCACAAAACATTAATTATAAGGCTACAGGCCTGGGTCCTTTTAACAAATTTTAAGCTGCCGTGCTGATAGTCATAAGGCTTACATAACAAGTTAAGTTCATAATGTTGCACGTTTATTTAGACACAAAGAATGAATCTTAGGTCCCTGCGCCTAAAATCTTAGTCGTAGTCCTTCTTTCTTAGCAAATTTTAATCGTGTGTGCTCTTAAGAACAAGCAAGTTCTACAGTAAAAGATTTGTAGAACACCGAGCAGAATACACGAAGAGCAACAGTTGTAGCGTATGAAAATCTATGTATTGCCGTAAATGTATATAAGAACACAATGCAAGCTTTAGCAGACCAGACGGGTAGCTTCATCAGGTAGTATCTCACTTTAAAGTAAATGAGAAGCGTTTCTACTCAAAAATTTAAAACTTAAACAATATAAAACGTGATACATACTTAGATTAGACCTCGCGCAGGCAATATCAGTTTTAGATTTTACAGCGCGGAACGTCCAGAGGCGCGTGCCAAACAGTAGGAAGCTAAAATATCCCTTGATCATACCAATATACACCGAGGGATCACTGAATTATTACCACCCCTATAAAAAGTGGATGCGGCCCGTTGTCCACGTAATTTTCGAGAGGGCGCGATCAGTCGACCGACGTGGCATTTATTCTGACCATTCGTCCATGATGGGGACTGGGTTCGAATCACGTTAAGCAAGGATGCTGTGTTTGTCATACGGGACTGACTCTGTCCCTTCCCTGGAGCCAGTGGCCTCGAATTAGGGACGGGCGACTGCTTATAGCCCACCGAGTTGCTCACGGTGGTCGTTAAACCTCCAAACAAAAACAAAAAAAAAAAAAAAAAAGGAAAAGATCCTTGGTGAAACTAATAAAATGAGTAAGTGACTAGATGACAGACATCATTCGTTCTCGTTCGTGAAATCGGACATAGAACAAATCAGTGAGCTGCAGAAAATCTAGTTCTATGGAAAAGGGACTTCGTTGGTATCATGGCCGTTGGTATCATGGCAGCAAAGTTACGAAGTGCAGAACGCTATGTAACTTTTAAAAAAACTAAGTTGATAGAGTGAAGTGGCGATATACGCTTTGCCAAAACACATCTCGTCGCTTCTTTATTAGAGACAGGCATTCGAACGTCAATTTCCTCGTGGACACAAGATCCGAAGTTTCAATAATACTTGTCACCTGTGATCAAAAGGAAGGTCACTCTACAGACTTTTGCAGCCGCCAATAAGTCAAGCATTTACGTTTATGCCCAGAAGTTTCTGACACTAGATTTCCGTCTTCGACATATTTTCAAATGACCATCTTTAGTAAGCGATTTCATTCCTAGTAGAAGATGACCATGGCCGTAGCTACCGGAGGGGCAAGGAGGGCAGCTGACCTCGATCACATCGCACTGTGAGGTTGAGTGAAAATGTCGCGGAGGAGAGAACTGACTTTGAGAAACGAAAGATTGTTGGGTGTTATACACTGCCGGACAATTGCTAAGGACGGATGATGATAGCAACGATAGCAACCATAAAATGGAAGGCAGGAAAATGTGCAAATTAGCATAAGTGCGGGATACAGTAAGACGTGTTGTGCGTATGCAAATTTTGGATTGCCGAACTTGTTCGTGACGTCATAGCGCTGATAAGAGATATAAAGGATTTGACGCGTATTGACCGTTGTTGTTCAAACGCAAAGTTGAAAGGGAAAGAATCAATTGACGAACTTGCAATTTTCAGTATGTCTTCCCGACATCACCTAGATGATTTTACGCGTGGCCGTATTATTGGCAAGATTGAAGAAGGGCGAAAAATAACAGATGCTGCCAGGGAGTTCGACGTCAGCCACAGTGTTGTTTCAAGGCTTTGGAAATCATTTCAAACAAATGGAGAGTGTAGTAAACGTCACGGGGAGGTCGTGTTTGCAGTACGACACCTGCAGAAGATCGGTACATAGTGCTATCAACAAAAAGATACCGGCGCAACACAGCTAGTGAGGTAGCAAATCAGTTTATGGCTGCTACTGGCAAGCGGATCTCCCGAAAAACTGTCGCCAGACGTTTTCATGAAGGAGGACTATACGCCCACCGTCCTGTTGTGTGCATCCCATTGTCCAGACGTCACCGTACCGCCCGTTTGCAATGGTGTCATCAACATCGCAGTTGGACTGATAACGATTGGTCTGCTGTCCTCTTCTCAGATGAGAGTAGATACAGTCTATTGTCTGATTGTCGACGACAACTGATCTGGCGTGATAGTGGTACAGCATATTGTCCAGCAAACATACAGGAAAGGGACCGATATCCGACATGTAGTGTCATGGTATGGGCTGGCATCATGATCAATGGCCGTACGTTCTTCTATGTGCTTCCAACTGGGACTATGACTGGCCAACGATACATTAATGATGTTCTGCTACCTCATGTTCGCATGTTCCGTGGTGCTGTCGGGGATAGATTCATTTTCATGGACGACAACGCAACATGTCATCGAACAGTCGCTGTCCAGGAGTGTCTTGAGAGCGAGGATATTCAACGCCTCGTATGGCCAGCACGTTCTCCAGATCTGAATCCCATTGAAAATGTGTGGGATGCTTTGGGGAGGAGTTTTGCTGGTCGCCAATGCCCTCCAATAAACAAGGACACACTCATCCGTGCACTGACAGAGGAATGGGATAAATTACCCCAACAGCTGCTTGATAATGTTGTGCAAAGCATGACACGACGTTTGGAATCTTGCATCGCCCTCCATTGTGGTCATATCCCGTATTCACATCTTACGCCGGAACGCCTGCGGACGGTAATTGCATTTTTTTCACGTTTACGTATTCTGCACAAAATGGCCTGTTTGTCCCTTGAACACGTTCCAAAGCCTTCTGGATTTCAGAGCACAATAAATTGTCTTTCTTGTAATGTCCTGGCATTCTGACATTATTTCATTTCACTTGGCATCCAACCACACTTATTTTTTTATGCGCTATATAGCCGTTTATGATCCGTCCTTAGCAATTGTCCAGCAGTGTATTAGTGGGCTGTCCATAAGAGAAACCGAGAGGCGTTTAAACATACCCTAGTCAACTGTTTTGGATGTACTGAATAAGTGGAAGACACATAGCGTGTCTGAAGCAGCAAAACGTACCGGCAGACCAAAAAAAAAAAAAAAAAAAAAAAAAATCAGTGATAGAGGACGTCGAAGCCTCAGGAGAGTCGTTACAGCTAATCGACGGAGTACTGCAGAAGACCTCAGTGTAGGGGTGAGTAAAAATGCTGGAACCTCGGTATGTACACGTACCATTCGCAGAGAACCTCATTCCATGGGTTACCGTGGTCGTGCGGCTGCTCATAAGCCTTTCATCTCCACTCGGAATGCTACTCATCGCTTAGCATGGTGTAAGGAACATTTATCATGGACCGTAGATCAAAGGAAACGGGTCCTATGGACTGATGAAACCAGATACACGATCCATTTGTCTGATGGCCGTGTTGGGTATGGCGGCAGCCGGGGGAACGCTATTTACCACAGTGAACTGTTCCTACTGTAAAGTTTCGAGTTGGCAGTGTACTCGTGTGGGGGTGGTTTTGTGGTATGGTCTCAGCCCATTGGTTATCAAGGACAAACCTGTGAAGCAGCACGTCTACCTCGATATTCTGGACAATTATGCCCTACCAACTCTGTGGCAATACTATGGAACCGAGCCTTGTTGGTACTAGCAGGATAATGCCCCAATCCATACAGCAAGGACTGTTACGGCGTGATATGACGATAATTGCATACCGTGTGTGGACTGCTCTGATCTTAATCCCATAGAGCATCTATGGGATGAATTAGAGCGCCGCATAAGAAGTTTGGAACCAAGGCCTACTACAAAGCAAGAGTTACCGGCAGCATTATGTACTGAATGGAAGCGCATACCTATCGCTGAGTTTCAAAACCTTGTCGAAAGCATGTCTCGAAGGGTCAGTGCATGCATTAAGGCCAAACGTGGACGGACACCGTACTAATGTATGTCAATAAATGCTATGTTGTGTTTCTCTTCTATGTGTCCGATGACTTTTGTAAATATAGTGTACGTGTAGCGAAAATTGACAAATTGCACACAAAAAGTTTCTCATTGCAGAAGGAAGCTATCAGGGACAAAGGGATTCTGAAATCGAACAGTTAAGAAGAGAAATATATAGCAAAACATGCTGGAAATATACTCCCCCTAACGGAATAATTTTGCATAATGAAAAAAGTTCATAATATGCGATAAGTATTTTTCATAGCGAAAGCTATGTTTACGAAAAATAATTTTTCAAATACATTTCCTGGAAGCAAAGATAGCGAGAAAAATGTTTTTTTTTTTATTTACGCCCCTAACAGGAAAGCTGTACATTATTTAAAGAGGATAAGGCTTTGCTTCCTTATTGTATATTGTAGAGGATATCACACAGAAAAAAAAGAAAAGAAAAACATTTTTCAATAGGGTTCTTAGAAGCGGAGATACTGCAGCACATAGAAGCACCCAAACATCATTCAGTGACAGAGCTGTGAAAAAAAAAATCTGCACAAGTACAGGCAAACTGTTCCGTAAGGTAAATGATATAGGTGTTAAAAGAATTTCTCAAATCGGACATTTAGAAACAAAGATAGAGAGATAAACAAATTTAACATTCAGGCATCTAACGGGAAAACTGTGCATAATTTTGAGCAAGAAATACACACAAAATGCTTTAGTATTAAATAGCGTCTGACCGAAAAATAATTTTTTTCAGTCGGGTTTTTAGACACACAGATATTGCTGCAAATATGTTGTAACTGAAATGTGAACTTACGCCATATAGTGGTGCAGTTGTGCTTAAGAAAATTTTTAAATTACAAGCGAAACATTTTGCGCCAGAAACGCTCTCCGACAATGAAAGAAGTTTTCAAATGGGACTATTCGAAACAGTGGTATGGTCAAAAATAAGATATATATCCACGCCCCCTGGCGGAAACACTATGCATTGTTTTAACCAGAAATTATTGTAAGAAGGTTTTCCTTGTTGAACAATGTCTGATCACAAAAGAATTCTTTTAATTGCATTTTCAGAAGCGCACATATTGCTGCAAATGCATCAGAACCAGAAATATACCCTTGTGCCACCTAGTCTCCAAACCGTTCTTTACCAAATATTATAAAATACACTGACGGAAAAAAAATCCCAACACCACGAAAAAATAGTTGCAGAGGAATGAAATGGCGGCAATACATTTGTATAGGTAACATATTTAATCGATTAAGGTTTCAAGATCACAGCTTATTGTAAGCGCGAGAAGAGCCATTTTAAATGTGAAATGCTGGTACATTAATAACCGGTGTAACCGCCAGAATGTTGAATACAAGCACGCAAACGTTCATGCATTGTGTCGTACAGGTGCTGGATGTCAGTTTGTATGATGGAATTCCATGGCTGTTGCACTTGGTCGGTCAATACAGAGACGGTTAATGCTGGTTGGGGGTGACGCTGGAGTTGTCATCCAATGATGTCCCATACGTGCTCGATTGGTGAAAGATCTGGTGATCTAGCAGGCCACGGCAACATGTCGACACTCTGTAGAGCATGTTGGGTTACAACAGCGGTATGCGGGCCAGCGTTATCCTGTTGGAAAACACCCCCTGGAATGCTGTTCATGAATGGCAGCACAACAGGTCGAATCACCAGACCGACGTACAACTGTGCCGTCAGGGTGCGTAGGATAAATACGAGAGTGCTCCTGCTGTCATAGGAAATTGCTCCCCAGACCATAACTCCAGGTGTAGGTCCAGTGTGTCTCGGCCGCAGACAGGTTGGTTGCAAGCGCTCACCTGGCCTCCTTCTAACCAACACACGGCCATCACTGGCACCCAGGCAGAACCGGCTTTCATCAGAAAACACAACAGATCTCCACTCCGTCCTCCAATGAGCTCTAGCTTGACACCACTGACGTCGCAAACGGCAGTGGTTTGGAGTAAGTAGAATGCACGCTACAGGGCGTGTGGCTCGGAGCTGTCCTTCAAGTAACCGATTTGTAACAGTTCGTTGTGTCACTGTGGTGGCAACTGCAGCTCGAATCGCTGCCGCAGACGCGGTACGATGCGCCACGGCCATACGCCGTACACGGCGGTCTTCCCTCTCAGTAGTGCCACGTGGCCGGCCGGAACCCGGTCTTCTTGAGGCAGTACCTTCCCTTGACCACCGCTGCCAACAATCATGTACAGTGGCTACATTCCTGCCAAGTCGTTCTGAAATATTGCGGAACGAAAATCCACCTTCTCATAGCCCTATTACACGACCTTGTTCAAACTCCGTGAGCTGTTGATAATGGCTTCTTCGTCTTCTTAAAGGCATTATTGACTAACGTCAACACCGTACGTCGAATCTCAACGATAACTAACGTTCACGAACGTTACAGCGCGTATTTACAGCAAACCTGCTTTGCATGTTCCGAGGGGCGCTACTAGCGCCACACGTATGCGCCTAGCGCGAAATTTGCATAGACGTCATCTTACAGATGTACTCTCACCGCCTACCAACTGTCGTTTATCTAACACAACCCCTTCTTGGTGTTGGGATTTTTTTTTCCGTCAGTGTATATGCAGAACGTTTTCCTCCATGAGCTTTTCCTTATGTAAAAAGAAATTTTCAAATCCGACTTTTATGGTGGTTCCACCTAAAATCTCTGCCTTATGTTTCCACTGGTAAAACTTCTTTACATATTTTCTTCGCAATTAATGTACTCCCAAGAATGAAAATTTCCACATCGATAAAATTAAATTAAAGTTATAGAATGGCATACTTAATACTTGCTAAAACATAACCATAATCGCACTCACGGACAATGAAATTTGCGCACCAAGAAGGAAGCATCAGGTTGAACTGAAGTTTTATGGACGTTAAATGATAGTGTTTTTATGTAGATCTACAGATAAATGATACACATGTTGCAAAAAACAGAGCTGCAGGACAATTACAGAGGGATCCGTGGCACGCAGTCGGGTCATCTTCAATTGCGCGTCGCACCGCTTCTTGCGGCGATGCACGCTGCAATACGGTCTGACATAAAGGCGAACAGACCCCTGATGTTGTCCTGCGGCAATCTGGCCCATACGTGTTAGACGGTGTGCTCCAAATCCGGGATAGTGCGTCACGGAGGCAGCAGGTGTTTCAACCGGTCCCACACATGCTCAGTAGAGGACATGTCCGGGGAGCGGGCAGGCCCAAAACCCTCTGAAGATTAAGAAAGCCTCCGAACTGGTCTGTGAAGTCAGAGCTAGTGGGCAGACCGACTCGAGCCTCGAGCTCTCCGCTCGTGAAAACGCCAACGAAGTACCGCGGTGTTTACGCAGGGAAATAATTTCTCGAGTATGATTCTAGACAATTTGCGCACACAGCAATATATTGACCATGGTTTTTTTTTCTGTAATTTTTATCCTTAGGTAACATCGAAAGATTACATTTTTAGTTTTCATTTTTTCTTTTTCTCAGTTTACAGCAATGATACCGGTAAATCGGGGAATTCCGAAGTTTTACTCTTGTGCTGGGAAGTAATTTCATGTACGGGTCTTAAAACTAAATATTTCAGGAAATTTTTCCTTTTTTTGCAATTTGGCTAAAGAAACACAAACATAATAGTTTTTTCACGCATAACTTGAAAACCCCAACATTTCACTTTAAACATTTTTGCAACTATGATTTTTTTTAAGTGCGTGAATGGCGAATTTGTAGGATTTTATGAACATAATCATTTCACTTAAAACTTTTAGAAATTCTCTTCGCGTTCGATTTATTAAAAAAGAAAGACCGTTCTCTAATTACGTAACGAACGCGAAAGTAAAATTTCTGATTTAGTGAGTATATTTCCTGAAAATACGGTAGGACGTGTGCTCAGATCTTGCAAGTACTTCTAGAAAGTAAAAAAAAAAAACCCATTATAAATTAAAATACCTCAGGAAAAATGTCTTTGTTAGATGAATATGGAAGGTATATTGGATATCTTCGAATTTATGCACATAACATTGCAAATTTTATGCTGGGAAATCAGAATGTCACATCCTTTTTTCCCCCAACTTTGTAAAAACATATTTTACACAAAATTACACAAAAGGTATTAATTTTCTCCAGCAGTATATTCATTATAAGGCAAACTTTTTTTTTCATTTTTCAACTGAAAATATTGAAAATATCAATTAACACATTAACAGACTCCTCAAAAAACGGAAAACACAAGCATCAACAAATGTGTTCCTTCATTATGCATAAGTACTTTCTTTTTATGCACGATGTGCTTCTTGCAGAGAGAAACGTCTCACTGCCAATATTCTTGAAGCTATCCTTATACATGTGAATAATGTGACTATGAAATAGACTAGGAATTAAAGTGCTGCTTTGTAGAAGAGTTCAATGTAGACAATTCAAGTTCATAGTTCTCTAATTGGAACCTCAAGTTAAACTTACTTTAACTTAAATTGTACGCAGAACATTCTATCGTGAGAACAATTAGACTTAACTAACCTTTGAATTCACGGTGGTTTCAAATCCTTTATTGGTATGGAAGAAATCCATCTTCTTTGAAGGCTTTCATCTTTAGAAAAGCTGAAAACAGTGTCTTTTAGACGTGTTTGTAATTAAATCGACATAAAAGCACCCGATATTTTCCACGAATGTTGTATAAAAACGCTAATTCACGTGCACGACAACCGAAAGCTCAACGCTGACCAATGCCGCATGAACGCGAAGCTTCGGCACTCCCCTTACGTTTGCCCTTTGACCCCTCTGGAGAGAGGGATTGCGATGGCCCTCTGGCGGTGACGTCACAGCCCTTCGCATTTCGCGTGCTGGGGCTTTCTCTCCAGGGGGTTTTGGCAGGCCATGGAAGTGTCTGGACATGATGTAGGCAGTCCTGAGCAACCAGAGCCGTGTGCGGGCGGGCATTATCCTGCTGGTACAGTGCACCTGGAATCCCGGCCAGGAATGGGAGCACATGGGGCCGTAGGATCTCATCCACATACCGCTGGCCCGTCAATGATCCACGTACCGCTACTAGAGCTGATCGGCTATCTTAGGCAATGGTTCCCCAGACCATAATGCCTGCACTGGGAGGGGTGTGGCGCTCGATAGCGAGGTTGGGATTGTGCCGTTGACCCGGGAACCTCCACATCCGCACACGATGATCATCTGTCCCCAAAACGAAGTGACACCCATCGCTAAACACCACACGTTGCCAGTCTGTGGCGTTCCACGTCGCTCTGGCTTGGCACCATTGCACACGGAGCCGGCGATGTTCCGGTGTTAATGGCAGCACACGTAAGGGGCGCAGAGATTTCAGATTTGCTTCCGCGAGGCGTCGGGAAATGGTTCGTGGGCACACAAGAGCCCTACACGTCCCTGTATAGTGAACCGGGTCCCCGTAGGATCCGTTCGTGCCTGGCGCACGATCCGTCGATACTCTCTACCGGTGGTCCTCCTGGTCCGTCCGGAGCCGTTCCGCCATGCGGCGGTGACGTCACGTGCCATTGCTCTCAACACAGTCGGACGGTATGGTCAGAACGATCCACGTGGCCGGCTATGAGGAGCGCCAACCACCCTGCGGCTTTCAGCCCGATGATCTGGCCTCTCTCAAAGTCTGTACGTTACTTAAATCGACGTCTCTGGAGTCTACCTGGCATTCTTTTCACTCTGTACTCTTGCTTGCGTCGGTCGGTGCTTTATGCTTTCATGGGGCAGCGACTACACGCTGGTTTATAAGGCTGCCGGTCCGTGCTTGCAGCTCCACCACAGGGTGTGCCGTCATGCTCATTCGCACCAAATGTGGATCATTTGCATACCAGCACGCACGGCAGGTATTTGCAAAGTTTCGCGGTTGTAGCATGTTTTCTTCCAGGTGCGCAAATTTCATTGTCCGTGAGTGTATATTAAAAATCAATCATTTTTTTTTGTCAGATGGCGTGACCTGTACATTGAAGACGTCAGTAGACAAGCAAATGTTGGATTGCTTAATATATGGTTATGTTTTAGCAAGTATTAAGTATCCTATGCTATACCTTAAAATTAGTTTTATCGATGTGCAAATTCTCATCCTTGGGAATTCATTAATTACGAAGAAAACATGTATAACGAAGTGAATTTCTCCGTCATTTTTATCCGCGCCGGGGTTCGAACCCGGGTCCACTCATTCCGGAATAAGTTGCTCTACCAATTAAGCTACGCGGACGATTATTCTGATTCCTATCTGCCTTTATGTCGTGTGCGTCCTTCGGGCAGGTACCTCACATCTCCTGGTACGTTACACATGTGAAGAAGTTTTACCATTGGAAACATAAGGCAGAGGTTTTAAGTGGAACCACTTTTAAAGCAGAAATATCGAGAAAATCGCGATTTCACTTCAAGCCACCTAGTGGGAAAACTATGCATCACTTGAAAAAAAATACCCAAAATAGCCTTTGTTATAAGTATCGAATGGAAGAAAGAATTTTTCGTTCGAATATTTAGAAGCAATGATATGGAATAAAATAAAAAAAATAATAATAATAAGGGAGATAAATATATATAAAAAAATAATATGGAATAATTGAATTTGGTAACATCTGAATTTACGCCATTTAGCGGCGAAGTTATGCATCGTAAAAAACACAGAAAGCAAAGATAAAATCGTTCTCACATTTCAAGCTAGGGAGCGTTTCAATTGGGCACGAATGCATGTGAACTGTGGAAGGTCATTTTGTTCACTGAATCGCGATATTCTCGCCGAGTTTACATCTGGAGAGAGAGAGAGGCCGGTACTCCCTATCTCCCCTCTGATATCCAGGAAAAGGACACTTATGGGGGAGGTTGTATCCTGGTGTGGGTGGGCATATCGTTAGGCGATCGTATCGACCTCCATGTGTTGCCAAATGGAAACTTCAATGCTCAAAGGTATACAGACGACATCCTGGACCCCCTTGTTTGTCCGTATGCGGCCGCAATTGGCGATGCATTTGTACTGCAGGACCATAACGCCCACCCTCACATAGCTCGCCTCGTGCACCAATATCTGGAACAGGAGACTATAATCCCAATGGAGTGGTCAGCACACTCTCCCGATCTGAATCCTATTGAACATGTATGGGATGCTCTCGGGAGGCGTGTTGCTGACCTCCAGCTCCCTTTCCGAACCCTTCAAGGGCTCCGCACTGCTTTGCTCGAGCAAAGGACGCAGCTACCCACGGAGCTGCTCGACACCGTAATTAGCAGTCTGGAACATCGCTGTCGGTCCTGTGTTGCTGTTCAGGGTAACCACACTCCGTATCGAAGTTCCTTTTCCTGTTTCATCTTGATACCTATATTTCTGCATTTCCATATTTGCATCACTCATTGAAAATGTAGAGGCTTTGTATCACATGTTCTTACTTTTTTTTTTTTTTTTTTTTTTGTTATTGCATTTGGTCTGATAAAGCTTATCACCAAATTTCATCCGAATCGACTGCATACTTTTTGGGTTGTCACGATTTTTCTATTTGTTGCTTAATTTATGGAAACCAGTGTACGTGGTGGGGCTAATTTTTGGGGAAAATTGTTGAAGTGTCCCATGTCTAATAAAAAAAGTATGTCAGCATCATCGTCCATGGTTTAAACATCTTTTCAACACAAGTCTACGAATCACTACAGTTTTTTTGTTTAAACATCTTTTTAACACAAGTCTACGAACCACTTCAGTTTTTTTGTTTAAACATCTTTTTAACACAAGTCTACGAATCACTGCAGTTTTTTTGTTTAAACATCTTTTCAACACAAGTCTACGAACCACTTCAGTTTTTTTGTTTAAACATCTTTTTAACACAAGTCTACGAATCACTGCAGTTTTTTTGTTTAAACGTCTTTTCAACACAAGTCTACGAACCACTGCGGTTTTTTTAAACATCTTTTCAACACAAGTCTACGAATCACTGCAGTTTTTTTTGTTTAAACATCTTTTCAACACAAGTCTACGAATCACTGCAGTTTTTTTTTAAACATCTTTTTAACACAAGTCTACGAACCACTTCAGCTTTTTTTTTGTTTAAACATCTTTTCAACACAGGTCTACGAATCACTGTAGTTTTTTGGTTTTTTGTTTCAACATCTTTTCAACACAAGTCTACGAATCACTGCAGTTTTTTTAATTGAGCAATAATTAACAACATTTTACCCATTTTACTGGACTGCAGATAAGAACAGATATATTTTACCCATTTTACTGGAGATGTAAGAACAGATATACAAGGTCTGTCCGTAAAGTAGTGAGACTCATTCAATAATAGACGTTTAATTAAAGTTATACTTACATGACATTAAAATTCCTCGAAATAAAATCCTTGAACATCAATACATCGCAGCCAGCGGTTCTGCCACGCCGCGTAGCTTGCCTGGAAGTCAGGAACAGGGATCGCTTTCAAAGCACACGTCGCGGCAGTTGCACGTTTATAACAGTCTCAAAATGGTGTCCTTTCAGACTGGATTTGAGCCAGGAAAACAAAAAGAAGTCGGCCGGGGCCAAGTCCGGACTATAGGGAGGTTGGGGCAGCTTTGCCACGTTGTGTTTCGCCAGAAACTCTCTCACTTTCAGCGATGCATGGCCCGGCGCATTATCGTGGTGAAGAACCCAAGTGGTGGTGATCTCCGGGCGGACTCGCGCCACTCTGTTGTTCAGCCGTCGAAGCACTTCCACGTAAAATACAGCGTTGACCGTTTGTCCGGGTGGTATGAACTTCCACCTTTACAGTCAAAGAAGACAATGAGCATCGATTTCATCTTCGATTTGCACATTCGAGCCTTCTTTGGTCGAGGAGACTCGAGAGTGTGCCACTCTGAGTTCTATCTTTTCGTCTCCGGATCGTACGTTTCATCACCTGTTATCCCTTTCTCCAAAAACCAGGTTCACTCCTCACACGGTCCACAAGCTCACGAGAAATCGACACGCGGTCCACAAGCTCACGAGAAATCGACACACGGTTGTTCCTCTGTTCATCGGTCAAAACCTTAGGAACCAATTTGGCGCAAACTTTCCGCATCTGCAATTCTTGCGTGATGATTTCATGCACAATGGATTTCGCGAGTCCCACGTGCTCTGCTGCCAATCTAATAATCAGACGTCGGTCAGAGTCCAAAACAGCTTTCACCTTTTCCACATTGTCCGAAGTGTAAGACGTTGAAAGGCGCCCTGGGCGTGGCTCATCCTCGACGCTCTCTCTTCCCTCTGTGAACGTTTTGTGCCACCGAAACACTTGTGCTTTCGATAAAGCATTCTTCCCGTAGAATTTTGGTATCATAGCAAGCGTCTCGGTCGCGGATTTTTCAAGTATAACACAAAACTTTACCGCGTATCGCTGTTCGACACTCTTCTGCATTTTGACCGTTATGCGACGCTCACACAGCTGTCCACTTCGCAAGCGATCCTCACTCTGTAAAAGCTCAGAGCCAACTGACGAGACATCGATCGTTTACCTAACATACCCCGACACTCGTCACGTCCGGAGACTAAGCCCTGCGGCCCTTCTGATTGGCCCAGAAAAAGTGGTCTCATTACTTTCCGGACAAACCTTGTACTTCCGTTGCTGAGAAGCAACAGATAAGGTACATTCTCTAAAAGAAACTGTCAAAGCTTTTATTCAGTTCTGACGAATTTTATTCCGATAACTGAATTCAGAATCCGTACCAGTACCTTCGCTTTTAGTGAGAATGGAAATCCAAATGCGCCAAAAATTAATTTCTTTTTCAAGACTTACCTACATTAATAAAATAATTACGAAAAATCTCTTGAAAAAAAAACAACAACTGAATATGTCCGGAATTGCAAGAATTTCTGTGCAAATTTATAAAATGAGAGAAATTAAAGAATGAGAAAATTAATTTTTATTTATTTGCTTTCGAATTAAAAAAAGTATTTTTGTTGTAGCTGAAGCAGACTCTCCAGAACTCCACTTCAAGAATTCATGTAATTGCAAGGACCAAAATCTAGTAAATCAGAATCAGATCTCATTCACAAAAAGAAAAAAGAAGAAAGAAAGAAAGAATAACCGTATACATATGAAAAGCAGCAACCCAAAAATCTTACTACAAGTGAACTTCAATGCATTAACGTACACAATGAATATCAAGTTTCTATCGCAGACTATTGATAGCATATTTGATTAGACTGCATCGAGTACTCAACTGCAATTCGCAAAAGCGGCCTGAGGTAAGAATCACAGACTATTGATGGCATATTTGATTAGACTGTATCGAGTAGTCAACTGCAATTCGCAAAAGCGGCCTGAGGTAAAGAATTCCAGACTATTGATGGCATATTTGATTAGACTGCATCGAGTAGTCAACTGCAATTCGCAAAAGCGGCCTGAGGTAAGAATCCCAGACTATTGATGGCATATTTGATTAGACTATATCGAGTAGTCAACTGCAATTCGCAAAAGCGGCCTCAGGTAAAGAATTCCAGACTATTGATGGCATATTTGATTAGACTGCATCGAGTAGTCAACTGCAATTCGCAAAAGCGGCCTCAGGTAAAGAATTCCAGACTATTGATGGAATATTTGATTAGACTGCATCGAGTAGTCAACTGCAATTTGCAAAAGCGGCCTGAGGTAAGAATCCCAGACTATTGATGGCATATTTGATTAGACTGTATCGAGTAATCAACTGCAATTCGCAAAAGCGGCCTGAAGTAAAGAATCCCAGACTATTGATGGCATATTTGATTAGACTGCATCGAGTAGTCAACTGCAATTCGCAAAAGCGGCCTGAGGTAAGAATCCCAGACTATGGATGGCATATTTGATTAGACTGCATCGAGTAGTCAACTGCAATTCGCAAAAGCGGCCTGAGGTAAAGAATCCCGGACTATTGATTGCATATTTGATTAGACTGCATCGAGTAGTCAACTGCAATTCGCAAAAGCGGCCTAAGGTAAAGAATCCCGAACTATTGATTGCATATTTGATTAGACTGCATCGAGTAGTCAACTGCAATTCGCAAAAGTGGCCTGAGGTAAGAATCCCAGACTATTGATGGCATATTTGATTATAGACTGTATCGAGTAGTCAACTGCAAATCGCAAAAGCGGCCTGAGGTAAAGAATATAAGCCCAAAATGAAGGGGATTAAATTTGAAAGTCGAGAAAAGGAAAGGGGTTATATGAAAAGCAGTGTCTGGCTCACATAAAGAACATATAACAAGATAGCTGACACCGAATTTTCGGGTGTAATAAGCACGTCTTTGGAATCCGTTCTGACGCTAATTAAATTTATCAAAGCTATTCAAAGTCAATGGAACCGGTATGGAAAACAATATATCTGACGAAAGAAAGAAGATTTTCAATCGGGTTTTTAATCCCTCAGATATTGCTATAAACGGAATCGTGAGCTTACGAACTCTTAGAAACAGAGATATCGACAAAAATAAGATGTGACTTTGCATCCCCTGGTGGGAAAACCATGCATTATTTTAGGAAGAAAGTATCGGTCCAAGAAAAAAAAATTAGTCGAGTTTTCAGGCGCCCAGATATTGCTACAAATGCATCAGAAGCAGAAATTAACACTTATGACCCCTAGTGGCCAAACCATTCTTTACCAAACATTAGAAATTGTATGAAAAATATTTTCCATCAGGTCTTGTATGCGATACAGGATGAATTTTTCAAATCGGAGCCTTAGGAGCATAACTAACGCAGAAAACGCAATTTACCATTGTGCCCCCTAGCGGAAAGTCTATGATTTATTTGTAAATTTTGAATTTATAGGAAAAATATTTCGCATTAGGAACACTATCAAGCAAAGAAGGAATTTTTCAAATCGGACTCTTAGAAGTAAAAATATTGACAAAAATAAGATATACATCTACGCCCCCTGGCGTTGAAACCATGCATTATTTCAAGAAGAAAATTTTCCTAAAAGGTTTGACGACATAAGGAGTACCGGTCAACAAACGACTTTTTTTCAATCGAGATTTTAGAAGCTTATATTTTGCTGCGAATATATCAGAAGCGGAAATTAAGGCTTACGCCACCTGGTGGCCAAACCATTTTTTACAAAAATTAGGAATTATGTGCAAACTATTTCCCATCAGGAGCTGTATGCAGTGCAGAATGAATTTTTCAAATCGGAGATTTAGAAGCAGAGATATAGGGGGAAACGCAATTTACATTTACTAGCCGAAAGTCTATGAATTACTAGAAAGTTTTGAAATTATATGAACCACATGTCACACTAGAAACACTATCCAACAAAGAAGGAATTTTTCAAATCGGACTCCTAGAAGTAGAGATATTGACAAAAAGAAGACATACATCTACGCTCCCTGGCGTAGAAACCATGCACTATTTTAAGAAGAAAATGTTTCTAAAAGGTTTGTAGACATGAGTAGTATTGGTCAACAAACGACGTTTTTTTCAATCGAGAATTTAGAAGCTCATATTTTGCTGCAAATACATCAGAAGCGAAAATTAAGATTTACGCCCCCTGGTGGCCAAACCCTTTTTTTACAAAAATTAGAAATTATGGGCAAACGATTTCCCACCAGGAGCTGTATGCCGTGCAGAAAGAATTTTTCAAGTCGGAGATTTAGAAGCAGAGATATAGGGGGAAATGCAATTTACCGCTACGCCCCCTAGCGGAAAGTCCATGAATTACTTGAAAATTTTGAAATTATATGAAAAACATGTCACACGGAAAACACTTTCCAACAAAGAAGGAATTTTTCAAATCGGACTCCTAGAAGTAGAGATATTGACAAAAATAAAGTGTACATCTACGCCCCTGGCGGAGAAACTGTGAAATATTTTGGGAAAAAATATTCCAAAAAGGTTTATCGATGTAAGTAGCATCAGTCCACGAAAGAATATTTTCAATCGATATTTTAGAAGCTCAGATTTTATGGCAAATACATCAGAAGCAAAATTAACACTTACGCCCCCTGGTGGCCACAGCATTCTTTACCAAAAATTTGAAATTATATGCAAAAGATTTTCCATCAGGAGATGTATCCGCTGAAGAAAAATGTTTTCAAATCGGAGTTTTAGAAGAAGAGTTATCGGGAAAAACGTAATTTACTTTTACTCCCCCTAGCGGAAAATCTATGCGTAATTTGAAAAAGTAACTATATCTAAAATACTCTTCGACGTAAATGGAATCGAAAGATAAAATAATTTTTTCAATCGGATGTTTAGAAGTAAATATGTGGAATAAAACGTATTTTCATCATCTGCATTTACGCCCTCTAGCGGCGAAATTGTACATCGTAAAAAAATGAAATAAAGGTTCATCATTCGCATATTTCTAGCTTCCCAATGCAAAAAGAATTTTTCAAATCGGACTAATAGTTACAGAGATATCGTGGGTACAGGCGGACGGACGGACAGACGGACAAACCGATAGCATAAGCACGATCTTTTTTTACAAAAGACGCGCTAAAAAACATCTGCTACGTATGGTTTTTTATTCTCTGAAGCCGTTACAGTGGTAAACAAACTTTGTCATTTTAGTATAACTTGGGTTTCTTCTACAAGGGTAGTGAAGTACAAATTTCTTTTTTTTTTTTTTTTTTTTCTTGAGTTACCGTAAGGTCTACCGGTCCAAAATATGGCGGCCTACCGAGAATTCACCCGGTATCCCGGCGGCACAGTCCGCGCCTGTGAATAAAACACAGATTTTTTGACGAAATTCCAATCAAACTGTACGAGGTAGTTTGCTCCTCTTATTAGACACTTAGATTTTGATTAATTCTTTCCCACCAGTGGCTTCCCGTTGTTAGTGTGGCCAACTGGAAATATTTTTTCCCAACGTTTGAATAACATTGTTAACAACAAAAGGTAGCTTGGTAACGTCTCTTCAAATGAAATTTGATTTTTTTTGTTTAAACTATATGATCAGCCTAAAAGTTTCAAAAGTTCAGAATTGCTGGACAGGATTTATGGGCTTGCCATGGAATTCCATCACTAACCGTCATCCCCCCACCTCTGTTACGTGCTTGACAATGTGCTCAGGTAAACGACAAATGGCTGTAAGAAGAGCTTCTGTCTTTTTGAATTTAAAGCGTGGTAGCGTGCAGCGGCGACTTAGTATGCATTCCCGCGGGGTTTATTTCCTCTTTCCAACCTCGGAGTGGGATGTCTTCCCAGTGGCGTTGCCATGGTAACGTCGATCGGTAAAATGGGCAAGGCGCGTGCACCAAAACAAAATCATGCCTTTTCATGCTTTATGCAACTTAATGTTTTCTTAAATGTCCTTCTTTGACCTTCTTCTCACGCAGAAAGAAATGGAGAATACGTTGATTGCTGTTTGTTCCAGAATGCACCGGGATAAAGAAAGAAATTGTGCGAGAAAAGAAAGGAAGCGCGGATAAACTGCGCGTTCTGGGAATGACGTCACTCGGTAGCTACGGTTCAGTTTCCAAGAGGACATTGGTAGCGTCGTCACTCATGGTCGCGTGAGCGCTTGCATGGTCGAGCATCTTTTCTGAAGCGGATATTTGAGCTCTGGCAGCGGCGTCTTTACAAGTGGCACAGAATTTAACCAAAGTGAGGCACGGGTAAAACAAACACACAACTCTTCACATAGTATAAAGACGTACTCCAATTTACTGGAATATTTCTACTAGCAGACGTTACTTCAATAGGTAAGCAAAAAATGTTCTTAATTTTAAAATGGATGGATATTTTGGCAGCAATATGTTTCAAGTTCTTCCGATATAATGATTAGTTTTGCTAATAATTTACTATGAATTGAGCAAACAGATGATTCACAAAATCGGCATTCACAACTTCCCTCCTTTTTATATAAATATTTAAAATGACAATGTGTATTTTACTTTATATCTCGTTTTTAATCTGAACACAAAACACACACAAGCAAGCATGTGCGCATGTGAGTGCTTACGTGTGAAACGGTTGTTAGAAATCTCTATGAGAAACTCCACTTGTTTAAATTGCGGTTGTTCTTAAATTGCTAGCTTCTTCCGAAATTTATTCTGGAGTATAACAATTTATTCATTTGAAATAATAATCACTTATCTTAACAAATATTTGTTTTGGAAATAATACATTTACTTATTTCAACAATTTTTTAAATATATTTGTCTATTTTATAAATTTCATCTTTTGCTTTAATGAACATTTATTAAAAAACGTTTTTAAGCATTTTGTTTTATACACAACCCCTTTTTTTTTTTTTTAACAGTGCCCTTACTCATTCTTGGCTAGAAGGGAGAGTTGAAAATGGCCCTGTTTTATTATTAAAGAAAAGGACTTTTTACCATCGTTGTTTCATATTGTGATAATATTGCTGGACTAAAGACAACAAATATGTGCTGCCACACTGTTAATCATGCATTATTCCTTTAAACAAACATTTGACAAAATATATAGAAGCAACTGACTTCATAACAAAGATTTTATAGGAAATTTAAATTTTTTTATTAATATAGTCCTTGTACTCTTGGCGTTTATGGATGAATAACATTTTTGGAGCAGCCATAAATAGTTTTCGGGTCTAAGCGTGTTAAGGGCGGGCTTTCAATTCACTTAATGAATTGTCAAATCAAAATAATAATAAACAAGTTAGTAAAAACATGCAATGTATTGATTATGATACGCTTTCCAACATACCAGTTATCATTACTCAAGTTATGAGGATAATGGCTGTGGAATAAATCTCACTCCTGTGCCCTGACCTTTGATCCCATTTCGATTATATTCAACAGAACTGGTTCAGTATACCTCCGAAATAACATGATAAAGGTTTGTCGCAATCGAAGCAATTTTACATAAGTTATGATGCATAAGAGCTATGGATTAGATCCTGCTCCTGTGTCCTAACCTTTTACCCCATTTCGCCCATTTTCAATAGGATTTGTCTCCAGGCAGGTGGTCCCTACAACATACTAACATTTCATCCAAATCGAAACATTTTAACGTAAGTTATGACGCATAATGGCGATGGAAATGATTCCGCTCCTATGTCCTGACCTTTGACCCCATTTCGCCCATTTTCAATAGGGTTTGTCCCCAGGTGGTCCCTTTACCACATACTAAAATTTAATCGAAATCGAACCTTTTTTACGTTAGTTATTACGCATAAGAGCAGTGGAATGGATCCCGCTCCTATGTCCTGATCTTTGACCCCATTTCGTTCACTTTCAATAGAGTTCCTTCCCAGGTATTCCCCTACCACATACTAAAATTTCATCGAAATCGAACGATTTTTACGCGTTATCGTGCGGATGAACATACGCACACAACGCGTGACGTAATGAGGCAGATGGGAATCGCGACCATCTGCTCGCAAGAGTGTGACGTCATAAAACTTTAACAGGATCCACACACAACGCGTGACATAATGAGACAGATGGCGTGACCGCGCGCCAACATCTGAATGGCGAGAGTATGACGTCATAAGATTTTAAAGCATGGATAACATTAAAGAAACGACGCCATTACACTAAAAACTTGGTAATTCGGGGTGGTTATTTAGCCCACTAAACAAATTTTCCTAAAGTCGAGATCAAGCTAAATCGATTACTAATACCAGAAAACGGTAGGTTAACGACTTTCATCGAAATCCTTAGAGCCGTTTTCAAAATGAAATTTACATACATACAAGAATTGCTCCTTTAAGGTGAACGTCAAGTAATTTTGCTTCTTTTTTTTTTTTTTTTTTTTTTTTTTTTTTTTATTGGAGGTTTAACGACCACCGTGAGCAACTCAATGGGCTATAAGCAGTCGCCCGTCCCTAATTTAGGGTCACTGGTTCCAGGGAAGGGAGAGAGCCAGTGCCGTAAGACAAACACAACATCCATGCCTCACCGGGATTCGAACCCGGACCCCTTACGGACGAATGATCAGAGGCCAGCGCCTTAGACTACTGCGCCACCGGGGCGGCGTAATTTTGCTTCCTGTACTTCGAATGGAAAAATTCCTATACACATTTTATTCACAATTAATGCGTTCCCAAGGATGAAAATTTGAACATCGATTAAAATATCTTCATTTTATAACTTGGAATACTTAATATTTTCTAAAACATAACCATAATTATGCAATCCAACATTTGTTTGTCTACTGACGTCATCAAAGTACAGGTCGCGCCATTCTTTTTCTGGTTTCAACACCACCAAAGGAAAAGTTATTGATTTTTAATATAATTATGGTTACGTTTTAGAAAATATTAAGTATTCCAAGTTATAATATGAAGTTATTTTAATCGATGTACAAATTTTCATCCTTTGAAACACATATTGTGTACAAAAGTTTTTCCATTCGAAGTATAGGAAGCAAAATTACTTGACGTCCACCTTAATAATATGGGATAAGGGCGATGGAATGGATCCCAATCCCATGTCCTGCCCTTTCACCCCATTTCGTCCATTTTCAATAGGGTTCGTCCCCAGGTGGTCCCCTACCACATACTAAAATTTCATCGAAATCGTACTATTTTTACGCCAGTTATCGTGCGGACAGACGGACAGACGGACAAAGCTGGAGCATATACGCTTCTTCAACCTACTGTTGGAAAGCGTAAAAAAGGTCAAAATTCCACATAACACGTAAGTTATTTTTTTAAATGAAATTGATGCACTTGAAAAAATAACATATGAAAAGAATGCAACAATCCTTAGTATCATCATCATTATTAATCATTCTCAAACCACGCCTAAATGAAGGTCTTCCCAGGTTTCTTACACAGCTCCCCGTCCTGAGCAGTTGTTTTCCACATCATTTGAGCATGCTTCTGAATTTTAACCACCCATCTTCCACATCGCCTTCTTCTGGACCTTTCCCCCTCTGTCCCTTGGTATCTAATCTTGTATTTCAGACGTCCAGCTACAGTGAGCTCTTCTAGCAACGTGCTCAGCCCATTGAGAGTTGAGTCTTTATTTTAATCATGACGTCATCATGTTCGTTATTTTCCTAATCCACGTGTTCATCTTCTTATCCTTCATAACTACACCTAGCATAAATCTCTCCAAGCTTCTTTCAGTTGTTCACAGTCTATGGATGTCTTTTTCAGGTAAGGTCCATGTCTCCGATCTGTAGGTAAAAAATGAAAGCATGCATTGATTCAACACTTTTCTTTTACGGCATAATGGGAATTGCACTGTTTCTTCCAAAAGCTGTAATGCGCGCGCGCGCTTGTATGTGTATATGTTTGTTTGTGTGTGTGTGTGTGTGTGTGTATTGTCAAACTGAAGAGCTTTACATCGCATGAAATCTTGATAATTTGACTTTGAATCGAAACAGACATTTACTTGTTTTTCCTAGTTCAGAAGGGTTCTCTTTACAGTTACTCATAATTCCCAAAGCTGGATTTTAGGTTCTTAAATAGAAAACAAAAATCAGATGTTATGACAGAAACGTAATGTATGTACTTGACCAGTTTTACTCTAAACTGAACTCTTTGCCGTGACGCAGTGGTCTAAGCGATGACTTCTGATCATTCGTCCGAGATGGGTCCGGGTTCGAATCCCGGTGAGGCATGGATGTTGTGTTTGTCTTACGGCGCTGGGTACGGTGAGGCATGGATGTTGTGTTTGTCTCCCCTCCCTGGAACCAGTAGTCCTAAATTAGGGACGGGCGACTGCTTATAGCCCACTGAGTTGCTCATAATAGTCGTTAAACCTCCAATCAAAAAAAAAAAAAATGAACTCTAGTTAAAAGATATTTGCTAACTCAAAACCTTGCAACACACATTGGCTACGAATCCTATATCACAAAAATTTTGCATTTTAACACAACTTGCTTCAGAATGCCGTACGTAAGAGATGCTTTATAACTTGTTTGAGTTTAAAAGGAATTTAAAACTAAAGCAGTTTTTAAAATGAACTGATGATATGATAGGAGATGGGAGGCATAACTCATATTGAACTGAAAGAATTTCAAAACGTTGATTTTGTTTTTGCATTTTTCATGGCGGGGTAAATTTTAAACTTCCAAAATCACAAAACTACAACGTCCTTCTGTACGATTTATGGTTAGTAGCCAGAATTGGTTCTCATGAACGTTCTTAGTAAAATGTCAATATCTAATCTTATCAATTATGAATACAGACAAACCTTTGTCAATATTTATAAATACGGACTAATCTTGTCAATATTTAATTCAAAATGTACGAATACAGACTAATCTTTGTCATTATTTAATTAAATATTTATGAATACAGACTAATATTGTCAATATTTATGAGTACAGACTAGCTTATCAATATGTATTAATGCAGACTAACCTTTGTCAATAATGAACTCAGCATTTATGAATACAGACTAATGTTTGTCAATATTTAATTCAATATTTATAAACGCAGATTAATATTTGTCAATTATTAATTTAATATTTATGGATACAGAATAATATTTCTCAATATTTAACTCAACGTTTAGAAATACAGACTAGTCTTTGTCAGTATTTAATTCAATATTTGTGAACACAGACTAATCTTTGTCAGTATTTAATTCAATATTTATGAACATAGACTGATCTTTTTCAATATTTATGAATACAGACTAATCTTTGAAGTATTTAATTCAATATTTGTGAACACAGACTAATCTTTCTTAATATTTAATTCAATATGTATGAATACAGACTAATCTTGTCATTATTTATGAATACAGCCATTCTTTTATAAATAAAATGAACTCAATGAACTTATGTGATTTTTTTAAAGAACAGTAGCTGCTTGATTTATTAGTGATGATATTTATATCGTCATCTGAAAGGCAATTACAAAGATAAGCAACTATTACGTGCTGTTGCATTCGACTTAAATAATTAGATGAGTAACACATTTTTTTATATGATGTCTTAAACGCACTATTATTGTTTTAGTGTTACTTACATAACAAAAATGCTTCATTTCCGTTTTCAGGACCTGTAGCGTGCATATTATTGCGTGTATTCCATTTAAATTTCATAAACTCTGCATTACCCCACATTCTTAAATACAGGTACAGCTTTTAGTTAAATAAAAGTAATGATCATTGGAATAATATAAACTAAAACATTTCACATTGCTTTAAGGGTAAATATGGTTTCTTTGATATCTATCATTATGAATATT
The DNA here is from genome assembly GCA_039090855.1 of Macrothele yani. Lineage (NCBI taxonomy): Eukaryota > Metazoa > Arthropoda > Arachnida > Araneae > Macrothelidae > Macrothele > Macrothele yani. The sequence goes on from CM076990.1 coordinate 169,982,278, forward strand.
TTTCACCGAAAAGTTGCCGCTTATAAGAACTTGTGGCTTAAGGTATATATGTATATCATACAGCAAAATTTCCCCTGTATTTAGGAATTATATGTTTTCTTTAGCTTGTTTTAAATTCCAAGATTTCCTTTTACGTTTTATGTTTTTCTGAGATCGAGCTGGAAATTTTTCATACACGAGAAATCGCTCTTCCAAGACTGAAAATCGCCTGTATGCTACCAGTTCCTCAGAAAATTTAAAAATTATACCATTTTGGAGAGGGCACTAAATCCACATCTGCCGAATTATTTTCTAAAACGTTCCCGCTGTATCACTTGGGAAAAATCATTTACAAGAGACTGAAGTGCATTTCGTGGAGGTCGTGCATACGAGTCACAATTAAGCGTAGTGGTATAAGCGATGGCTTCTGATCATTCGTCCGAGATGGGTCCGGGTTCGAATCCCGGTGAGGTATGGATGCTGTGTTTGACTTCCGACACTGTCTCTCTCCGTCCCCTGGAACCAGTGGCCCTAAATTAGGGACGGGCGACTGCTTACAGCCCATTGAGTTGCTCACGGTTTTCGTTAAACCTTCAATCAAGAAACCAAAGAAAGAAAAAAAGAATTTTAGTGACGCCATCTATTTAACTCAATATGTACATTTAGTATGTTTTCCAAATTTACCTTCCTCTGCAACATCACTGGTCCAACAATTAGGTGTGTTCGCTATTGCGAATATTCCTTCTCCAATGAATTCTGTCCTTCATCAGACAGCTGTAGAACAGATTTGAATGGAATAATATGTGGGAGAGAAATGGACAGAGAAAGGCCGGCAGAACTACGGAGAGTGGTGCAGAACTGAATAAAGAAAAACGCACAGAAGTGAGTAGAGTAGTAAAGTAGTGAACTTCATGGTGAAAGATGTAGAACGAAATTGGATAGAGATGACGTAGGGCAGAACCAGTACTAAGAAGATTAGTACAGAACTGAATGAAAAAAAAATTACATAAATGAGTAGAGTAAGGGTAGAGAACTTCATAGTGAAAGATACAGAACAAAATTGAATGGAGAAGGCGTAGGGAAGGACTGAGGAGGGTAGTACGGAACTGAATTAAGAAAAATGTGCAGAAATGAGAATGTGCAGAGTAGTGAAAGATATAGAACAAAATTGGATAGAGAAGACGTAGGGCAGAACTAATGAGAGTAGTACACAACTGAATGAAGAAAAAGTAAGTATAGAAATGATTAGAGTAAGAGTAAAGAACTTCATGGTGAAAGATGTGGAACAAAATTGAATAGAGTAGACGTTGGGCAGAACTAATGAGAGTAGTGTAGAGCTTAATGAAGAAAAATGTACAGAAATTAGTAGCGTAAAAGTAGAGAACTTCATCGTGAAAGATGTAGAACGAAATTCGATAGAGAAGACGCAGGACAGAACTAAATGAAGACAAATGTTGGACAGAACTTAATGGAGTAAGATGTAAGACCAATCTGAATAAAAAAACTCTCTACCTCACCTGAGATTTTCTTTTATTGTTTCGATCCTTAAAGACCGTCACAAGCATGTAAAGTTATAATAAGACCTCTATATCCAGTTTAGAACCACTGGTTCCAGAAAAGGCAACAATCAGCGTCCGAAGAAAAAAAACTTAGCATATATGCCTCTTTCGCTATTCGAGCCCAGAATCAGCTGTACAATAAGACAGAAACCCACGCCCTGGATTACTCTACTTCTAGGCAATCTTTGGATCTTTCTTGGGTCCCCTTTTATGGATGCTTGATATTTTTAATCCTGTGTCAAATGTGTCCTTCATCCGTTCTCAATACGTTTGTACGCCGGACCAATCTTGCTTCTCCAGCCTTTGACATATACATCACTTCATCTTTTAACAAGCTATGCCTGAAACCCTATCTTCTTTTAAGCATCTTGTCTTGTTCCTAACTCTATCTTTTTTTAAGACGTCTTATCTTGTTCGTGAGAAGAAGTTAGAGAGAAGAATGTTGGGAATAACAAGAAGAGATAGAATTAGAAATAAACTTATAAGAGAAAGAACAGAAATAATAGCTATTATAAAATAATAAAAGAATCAAAATGTAAATGGGCAGGACATGTTGGGAGACTGAAAGATGGACACGATTAATAAGGGAATGGCAACCGAGAGATGGAAAGAGACGAAGGGGACTCCAGAGAAGGAGATGGAGAGATGACCTTCAGAAATTTAGAGGTGCTAAATGGTGGACTGAGACTAAGGATCGAGGAAGTTGCAAAAGACTAGGGGAGGCCTATACCCTGCAGCGGGTGCCAACAGGTCAAGAAAAAGAATAAGATCCCGTTCGTAACCCTATCGCATTGGGTAACACTTTGCATCCATCCCAATATTATCCCTACTGCAACGTCCAGCCTATTTTCTAAACACAATCTCACTGGTCTCAACTCTTTGCAGCATGAATGTTCTTACTAATAAGCTTGAGAACTTCATACACCTGTGCAATTATTTGACCTCACCTTCAGCTTGCTGTTTGCCTCCTCCTTTACATTGTACCTTAACTTATGTCTTGTGTGGTTATAAGGGAAACAAACAGGAGTCTTATGTGGAAGTAATAAAAATGGTTTAATACGTGAGATTTAGGAACACTAAGGTATAACGTGCGTGGGTGCAGCCGTTTAACAATACCTTACACATAAAATTTACTATTATTACGATTTTTCTCTATAACGTCTCCGATCATTTCTGCATACATCTATCTATCTATATATATATATATAAGTGCAATGCTGGGTGATTTATTTTACTTTTAGTTCTTTTTCTCCTATGCTTTACTTAAAGGTTTTAACTAGCTAACTGGGTTTTCATTGTTTGATCATGACCATCACACACGCCACGTGCTCTAAATAGGGTTATGAATTAATTTAAGCAAGTACATGCAATAACAGGGAAAAGAAAAATAACTTATCTGGTATCTCCATATGCCTTTCAGGTTTTCAACACTGGGCACATACACCTAATTGAGCTGACAGGCGCTATCCGAACTCGGCTCTCCGTTTGTCAACGATGGGCATACTTCATCTCTCTCTGGTCATACTCGGCACTCACTACCCACGTCAGTCCCTTGTCGCTACACGCACTCCACTCCCCTTGACCAGTGAAGACCTCTGACCTTCTGAGCTTCACCTTGTCCGCGGATGCCAAGGTCACTTGACCAGTCTGGAATTCATCTAATCCGTCCGGGGAACGTCACTTCGCTCCCTTCTTGGGAACTGACCCTTCAACTTGTCCGCCCCTATATCCCCTGGGGCCTAAGTATCGTCACAAGGCTTGAGATTGCCTCCCGCTATCCCCTGGGGCTATCTATGCACGTGCATGTTGGACTAAATTTATTTTAAATAATTTTATTTCCAACAACATTTTGCATTCCTTGAGCACAGTAACACGAGGTACCTTCTATTTCGTTTCGGAGTTTAGCGACCACCACGACCCACTCAAACGACTATAAGTAGTCACTTGTCTGTAATTTAGGGCCACCGGTTCTAGGTAAGTGACAGAGCCTGCGCCATCCGACAAACACCCCACTTATGCATGCCTCATCTGGAACTCGAACCCTGGCCCATTACGACATATAACCTTCCGTTTTAGTTGCCATCTTATGAAAGTTTGATCTATTCTCGTTAAGCGTTTTTAATCTGAACTCTGAAAGTCACATTCTCTCTCTCTCTCAACGAATTTATGTTTGCCAACCCTGACAACAGATCCGAAGGCAATTACGTAATTGAAAATTGATAGCTGGAGGTAGGAATTGGTGTTTTGAGTGTATGACGAGCATTGATATAGCATTATTTTGTGAGTATGTCTGCTCGTGATGACATTCTTATAACACTGTCATCACGAGCACTTGATTATTATTGTTCCTTGTTTTTGGAAGTAGCATTTGTTTTTCCGTAGCACTAGTTGATCAGTCTCACGTTCACGTTGTTTTAAGTACTATAGTTTAAATTGTTACGATTTTCTATTTACGATTGTACCAAAGCGAGCGAAATCTTGTAATACTACTGGGTATATACCGAGGGTTGCGTTTTACATGGGTACTTCTATGATAAGTATATTGACTAAACACAAAGTGACTGACTAGTGACACACTTCATGAGAAAAGCAAATAAAGCGTGGACCTTGTAAGTACTGACTTAATTTCCTGGACGTTATATTTTTCACAGTGCCTAAGTAGCTTTTTCATGTTTAATTAAGGACTGCTGTTGCAACGAAAAGTATAGCTATCAAAGCTTTAAACTGGCGTTATTCAGTAAGCTTTACAGTGAAGCAGTTTTTACGGCAGGTTAAACCTTAGTGTGTAAATTTGGAGAAAATGCTTTACAGCAAGGTTTTATGTTAGGATAATAGTTAGAAACTACACAGCTTGTCCCAAAATAGCTGAGAATGTTTTTACAAAAAATGTGCAATACTGCGTTCGACCTTGGCACTAGTCTCGAAAAACGGTAGTCATTGCAGTAACTATAGCAACCAGTCACACTTACTTATCACGCATGCATCGTCGGCAGTGAACAGTTTAATAAGCGTTGTTTCGTGAATCCCTAGCAAGTGTTTTCGCGCTGTGTTTTTTCGGAAAATGGATAGGAAAGCGGAACAAAGATGCGCCATTAAATTTTGCTGTCGATTTAAGAAGTCTGTCGGAGAGACTTTCCGTCTTATACAAGAGGTGTATAAAGGTGAATGTCTGTGAAATCAACAGTTTGCAGATGGCATAAAGAATTTATGGATGGTCGTGAGTCGGCGGCTTTTATCGCGCAATAGAAGACCTTCAACGAGTGTTACAGAAATAAACATCAATACAATAGGTGTTGTTATGCGGGAAGACAGACACCTATCAATTAGAGATATTGAAGATACGGTTTATATCTTCAATTCACAGAATTTTAAACAAACATTTCGGCATGAAACAAGTTTCTTCAGCTTGGGTTCCCCATTTCTTTTCATCTGCGGGCCAATGCAAGACCGCACATGGCCAGTTCTGTCGTTTCTTATTTGGAGGAAATGAATATTAAGTTGATGCCCCAACATGCATATAGTCCAGACTTGTCACCAGGTGACTTCTGGTTGTTCCCTATTTGAAACAAGAAAGATAACACCGAATTTTCGGGTGTAATAAGCACGTCTTTTGAATCCGTTCTGACCCAAATTAAATTTATCAAAGCTATTCAAAGTCAATGGAACCGGTATGGAAAACAATAATAACTGGCGGAAGAAAGAATTTTTCCAATCGGGTTTTTAATAATCCCTCAGAGATTGCTGTAAACGGAATTGTGAGCTTGCGCTCTTTGGTTGCAGACTTATGCGTTAAGAAAAACATGAATTTACATGAGAAACATTTCGCACCGGAAACGTTTTCCAAAATAGAAAGAATTTTTCAAATCGGACTCTTCGAAACAGAGATATCGACAAAAATCAGATGTGACTTTACGTCCCCTGGTGGGAAAACCATGCATTGTTTTAGGAAGAAAGTATTCTCAAAAGGTTTTTCCATATGAGCAGTATCGGTCCAAGAAAAAAAAAATTTAGTCGAGTTTTCAGGAGCCCAGATTTTGCTACAAATACATCAGAAGCAGAAATGAACACTTATGCCCCCTGGTGGCCAAACCATTCTATACCAAACATTAGAAATTAAGTGAAAAATATTTTCCACCAGGTCTTGTATGTGATACAGGAAGAATGTTTCAAATCGGAGTTTTAGAACAGAAATAACGCAGAAAACGCAGTTTACCTTTGTGCTCCCTAGCGGAAAGTCTATGATTTGCTTTAAATTTTTGAATTTATAGGAAAAAAATTTCGCATCGAAAACACTATCCAACAAAGAAGGAATTTTACAAATCGGACTCCTAGAAGTAGAGATATTGACAAAAATAACATGTACGTCTACGGCCCCTGGCGTAGAAGCCATGCTTTATTTCAAGAAGAAAATGTTCCTAAAAGGTTTGTCGACATGAGTAGTAACGGCGAACAAACCACTTTTTTCAATCGAGATTTTAGAAGCTCATATTTTGCTGCAAATACATCAGAAGCGGAAATTAAGGCTTACGCCACCTGGTGGCCAAACCATTTTTTTTTTTTCGAAAATTAGAAATTATGTGCAAAGGATTTCCCATCAGGAGCTGTATCCGGTGCAGAAAGAATTTTTTAAATCGGAGATTTAGAAGCAGAGATATACGGGGGAACGCAATTTACCATTACGCCCCCTAGCGGAAAGTATATGTATTAATTGAAAATTTTGAAATTATATGAAAAACATACAGTAGAAACACTATCCAACAAAGAAGGAATTTTCCAAATCGGACTCCTAGAAGTAGAGATATTGACAAAAATAAGATATACATCTACGCCCCTGGCGTAGAAACCATGCATTATTTAAAAAAAATGTTTCTGAAAGATTTGTCGACATAAGTACTATCTGTCAACAAACGACGAATTTTTTCATTCAAGAATTTAGAAGCTCATATTTTGCTGCAAACACATGAGAAGCGGAAATTAAGACTTACGCCCCCTGGTGGCCAAACTATTTTTTCAAAAATTAGAAATTATGTGCAAACGATTTTCCATCAGGAGCTGTATCCGGTGCAGATAGAATTTTTCAAGTCGGAGATTTAGAAGCAGAGATATAGGGGGAAACACAATTTACCGCTACGCCCCCTAGCGGAAAGTATGAGTTACTTGAAAATTTTGAAATTATATGAAAAACATGTCACACTGGAAACACTATCCAACAAAGAAGGAATTTTTCAAATCGGACTCCTAGAAGTAGAGATATTGACAAAAATAGGATGTACATCTACGCCCCGTGGCGGTGAAACTGTGGAATATTTTATGAAGAAAATATTCCGAAAATGTTTATCGATGTGAGTGACATCAGTCCACGAAAGATTTTTTTCAATCGTTATTTTAGAAGCTCAGAGTTTATGGCAAATACATCAGAAGCAAAAATTAACACTTACGCCTCCTGGTGGCTAAAGTATTCTTTACCAAAAATTTGAAATTATATGCAAAAGATTTTCCATCAGGAGATGTATCCGATAAAGAAATTTTTTTTCAAATCGGAGTTTTAGAAGAAGAGTTATCGGGAAAAATGTAATTTACTTTTACGCCCCTAGCGGAAAATCTATGCGTAATTTGAAAGAGTAAATATATCTAAAATACTCTTCGACATAAATGGAATCGAAAGATAAAATAATTTTTTCAATCGGATGTTTAGAAGTAAATATGTGGAATAAAACTTATTTTTGAATTCGACATTATCTGCATTTACGCCCCCATGCGGCGAAATTGTACATCGTAATAAAACAAACGAAATGAATTATCATCATTCGCATATTTCAAGGTTCCCAATGCAAAAAGAATTTTTCAAATCGGACTAATTGTTGCAGACGCACGGACTGACTGACGGACGGACGGACGGACGGACAGACAAACCGGTAACATAAGCACGATCTTTTTTTCACAAAAGACGTGCTAAAAAGACATTATGGGGACGACAATTTGAGAATGAACAACAATTTATTACAGCAGCGCGGGGGCGCTTCAACAGAATTTCAGAAGAATAGTTTCAGAAGACATTCAAAATGTGGGAGGAACGTTAGGACACCTGTATTCGATGCAATGGGCAATATTTTGAAAAAGATGACCACTTTCTTGATAATTAAGGTACACATAGTTTACAAAAACATTCTCAGTTGTTTTGAGACAACCTTTGTACAGACTATTCCATAAATTAGCTATTATTTCACACCATCTGGGACGAACAACCAGAAAACAGCGCTTAGACCTCTCTGCCACCTGAGAGACCGCGAGGTATTTAAATCATCTTTTTCTTTCCTTCACTTCTTCTTGGATGTTAATACTATCGACCAAACACTCCCTTTCTTTGAATGTTATATACTCTCTTTTCATTCTAATTATTTTCAGCTCTCTATTTTCTGATTCTCTTTTAGTGTTTTCTAGTTGTTCGTCCACTTCCTTTTCATTAGATTCTCGGCATACGTCATTTACAAAGAAATACGCTCCACTGAGCTGCTTTCTTCTCTCTGCTGTGACTTTACCGATGATTTCGTATAAAAATGTAACTACAGAATATTCAAAGCAAACTGGATTTGCTTGTACCACTTACTGGTCATCCATGTTACACTTCTCAGGAAACTTGAAAATTTTCATCGTACAGGAGCGGGAATCGAACCCCGCATCTCCCGATCACCGGTCGAGTAGGCTACCCATTACACCATCCAAAACAGTGAAGTTCCAAGAAACTGAGACACAGGAATCTGAAAGGCCTCAGATTTTCAGATTTCTGTAACTACGTCTGTCATGAGAGCGCCTTAACTTTCTCATCAAATTTCCCTGTCTGTCCTGCGCAACTTCTCATGCACGCGTAGTAATCTTATGCATTTTATTTGCTAACTGCATACATTTTTTTGGCAGTAATTTTTCCCTCAAGAAAATCACAGTTTCTGCTTATGCACGCTGACTTAGACCTTCTCCAGATCTACACTGCTGGCCACCCAAAATGCAACACCAAGAAGGACACGAGATAGCAAAGCCAGATTTACTGGACACATAACAACAGATACAAAAATGAAACGCTTGAGCTTACAGGCCCGTGCAACTTGCGGAACAGGCAGACATCAATAGTTCGTGTGGCCCCCATGGCTGGCAATAACGGCCGCTACACGCCGCAGCATCGAACGAAAGAGGCTTTGGATGTGGGCTTGGGGTATGTCGGTCCAGGCTGCTTCCACACGTTGCCACAGTTCATTAGGCGTAGGGGCGGATGGCGCTTGCCGGTCCACTCGGTTACCGATCAAACACCAGACGTGTTCGATTGGGCGACATATCGGGAGGACAGGCTGACCACGGCATCAGTGACATCTGGTGGGCCGTGAAGAATTGTTGCACGATGCGTGCAACGTGCGGGTGCGCATTGTCCTGTTGAAACGTGGCCGCTAGCAGGTCCTGCAGGTAAGGAAGGACTACGGGCTCCAAAACGTCGGAGATGTAGTGGTGGATGTTGAGTGTACCGGCGATAGGTACCAGAGGGGTATGGGTGTCATATCCAATTGCGCCCCAAACCATAACGCCAGACGACGGACCGGTATGGCGATGCATAATGCAGGCGTCATACAGTCTCTCGCCGCGGTACCGCCACACGCGGATCCGACCATCGTGGACTTGCAGGCAGAAGCGGGATTCGTCGGAGAAGACAGTGTCGTGCCATTCCCGTAGTCCAGGTGTGGCATTCAACGGCCCACTGCCGCCGCACTCGCCGGTGCTGTAACGTCAATGGTAATCGGAGCAATCGGAGCCATGCGACAAGTCCCCGCTCCTGCAGACGACGTCGAACGGTACGTGCTGACACAGGTTGTTGCGCAACACACCCTAATTCCAGCGCTAACGTTCGTGATGTGGCGGTGCGAGCCGTCAGTGCCCGCCGCACAACATGCCGGTCCTCTCGTACGGTGGTGTGCCGCGGCGGCGTCAATCGCTCACGTCGGTCCTTCCGTCCCTCCTGAACCCACCGAGTCCATACTCACCTCACTGTGGCTGGATGTCGTCTGACACGGGCGCCGATGTCTCGGTACGATAAACCGCTATCGCGATAAGCCACTATTCGTCCTCTGTCGAACTCCGAAACGTGTTGGAATGACTGCCGTATTCTGCGACGCGGCATTAGGAAGCTTCCCACGCACAGGTCCGGCAGCACACACACTTCCACTACTTACACCCCGCCTTCTGTGCACCCTTCTTATAGTGCTTCTCGGTGGCGTGCCTGGCATACATGATTTGCATATGACCTGCAATTCTAATCGTTTGCATGTCCTCTCGCGGGCGACGCATGCTGTGAATTTCAGGGCAATCGGATGCTTTCCTTCTTGGTGTTGCATTTTGGGTGGCCAGCGGTGTATAAATATCGTGAACAAAGTTTCTTTTCCTTCCCGTTATTTCTTCAGGAACTGTCTCAAGGTAAATATAGCATTTGGTGTGTATCATCGATCCTGTTTCCTTATTTTACCTCTTCCTGCAGAAGCTCTAAACAACATTCTTTCGCATATTTTCGCGTTGTGCGAAATTGCTTTTTCTCCTCTGTAGTTATTTTGCTTATAAATAGCTATCAGCACCCTAGTCCTTCGTTTATCCGCAATCAATTCGTGCTCAGAAATCTTTTCCGTTGAATCCCACAAGATGTTTATACTCTCCGCACGTAATGTTTCACACATTTCCACTGGTGTGTTGCTTGTTTTTCAACCTTTCCATTTTTTATGGGTTTCTTTTAGCATCTTTAGTATTTCTTTTATCTTTACTTCCACGATCGCTGCTTCTCTCAGTTACATTACAAAGTTTTGGCTCTCTTCGTTCAGCAATATCTCAAAGCATGCCATCTATTCCTCATTTCTTGGAAGCCATTTTATTAATCTTTGGTTCTCTTCACACACATGCACATCCAGGAGTCTTTCAAAATATTCCACTTATTTCACATGTCTTCGATGTTATATACTTACTTCTCTTCATTGAGGATTCTCTCAAAGCATTTCATCTTCCCCTCAGGTCTTGGGCATCATTTCATTACTTTTTTGCTCCCTTCACACATACATACACGAGCGCGCACGCACACATTCAGGAGTCCCTCAAAACAATCCATCTGTTTCTCATTTCTTGAACGTCATTTTATTAACCTTTGGTTCTCCACATTCAGGAGTCTCCCAAAGCCCTTTCCATATATTCCTCATGTCTGTAGCATCATTTTATTAATCTTTGGTTCTCTCCACACTCATATCCAGGAGTCTCTCAAAGCACTTCCATCTGTTCATCATGTCTTGTAGCGTCATTTTATTAACCTTTGGTTCACCTCATTCAGGAGTCTCCCAAAGCCCTTTCATATATTCCTCATGTCTGTAGCGTCATTTTATTAACGTTTGGTTCACTTCATTCAGGAGTCTCCCAAAGCCATTTCATATATTCCTCATGTTTGTAGCGTCATTTTATTAACGTTTGGTTCACTTCATTCAGGAGTCTCTCAAAGCACTTTCATATATTCCTCATGTTTGTAGCGTCATTTTATTAATGTTTGGTTCACTTCATTCAGGAGTCTCCCAAAGCCCTTTCATATATTCCTCATGTTTGTAGCGTCATTTTATTAACGTTTGGTTCACTTCATTCAGGAGTCTCCCAAAGCCCTTTCATATATTCCTCATGTTTGTAGCGTCATTTTATTAACGTTTGGTTCACTTCATTCAGGAGTCTCCCAAAGCCCTTTCATATATTCCTCATGTTTTTAGCGTCATTTTATTAACGTTTGGTTCACTTCATTCAGGAGTCTCCCAAAGTCCTTTCATATATTCCTCATGTTTGCAGCGTCATTTTAGTAACGTTTGGTTCACTTCATTCAGGAGTCTATCAAAAGCCCTTTCATATATTCCTCATGTTTTTAGCGTCATTTTATTAACGTTTGTTTCACTTCATTCAGGAATCTCCCAAAGCCCTTTCATATATTCCTCATGTTTGCAGCGTCATTTTATTAACGTTTGGTTCACTTCATTCAGGAGTCTCTCAAAGCGCTTTCATATATTCCTCATGTTTGTAGCGTCATGTTATTAACGTTTGGTTCACTTCATTCAGGAGTCTCCCAAAGCCCTTTCATATATTCCTCATGTTTTTGGCGTCATTTTATTAACGTTTGGTTCACTTCATTCAGGAGTCTCCCAAAGCCCTTTCATATATTCCTCATGTTTGTAGCGTCATTTTATTAACGTTTGGTTCACTTCATTCAGGAGTCTCTCAAAGCACTTTCATATATTCCTCATGTTTGTAGTGTCATTTTATTAACGTTTGGTTCACTTCATTCAGGAGTCTCCCAAAGCCCTTTCATATATTCCTCATGTTTGTAGCGTCATTTTATTAACGTTTGGTTCACTTCATTCAGGAGTCTCTCAAAGCATTTTCATATATTCCTCATGTTTGTAGCGTCATTTTATTAACGTTTGGTTCACTTCATTCAAGAGTCTCCAAAAGCACTTTCATATATTCCTCATGTTTGTAGCGTCATTGTATTAACGTTTGGTTCACTTCATTCAGGAGTCTTCCAAAGCCCTTTTCGTATATTCCTCATGTTTGTAGCGTCAATTTATTAACGTTTGGTTCTATTCATTCAGGAGTCTCTCAAAGCACTTTCATATATTCCTCATGTTTGTAGCGTCATTTTACTAACGTTTTTTTCACTTCATTCAGGAGTCTCCCAAAGCCCTTTCATATATTCCTCATGTTTTTAGCGTCATTTTATTAACGTTTGGTTCACTTCATTCAGGAGTCTCCCAAAGCCCTTTCATATATTCCTCATGTTTTTAGCGTCATTTTATTAACGTTTGGTTCACTTCATTCAGAGTCTCCCAAAGCCCTTTCATATATTCCTCATGTTTTAGCGTCATTTTATTAGCGTTTGGTTCACTTCATTCAGGAGTCTCTCAAAGCACTTTCATATATTCCTCATGTTTGTAGCGTCATTTTATTAACGTTTGGTTCACTTCATTCAGGAGTCTCCCAAAGCCCTTTCATATATTCCTCATGTTTGTAGCGGTATTTTTTTAACGTTTGGTTCACTTCATTCAGGAGTCTGTCAAAGCACTTTCATATATTCCTCATGTTGGTAGCGTCATTTTATTAACGTTTGGTTCACTTCATTCAGGAGTCTCCCAAAGCCCTTTCATATATTCCTCACGTTTGTAGCGTCATTTTATTAACGTTTGGTTCACTTCATTCAGGATTCTCTCAAAGCCCCTTCATATATTCCTCATGTCTGTAGCGTCATTTATTAATCTTTGGTTTTCTTTGCACACTCACATCCAGGAGTCTCTCACAGCAATCCATCTGTTCCTCATCTTGAACGTCATTTTATTAACTCTTGATTCTCTTCATTCAGGAGTCTCCCAAAGCTCTTTCATATATTCCTCATGTCTGTAGCGTCATTTTATTAACGTTTGGTTTACTTCATTCAATAGTCTCCCAAAGCCCTTTCATATATTCCTCATGTTTGTACCGTCATTTTATTAACGTTTGGTTCACTTCATTCAGGAGTCTCCCAAAGCCCTTTCATGTATTCCTCATATTTCTAGCGTCATTTTATTGACATTTGGTTCACTTCATTCAGGAGTCTTCCAAAGCCCTTTCATATATTCCTCATGTCTGTAGCGTCATTTATTAATCTTTGATTTTCTTTACACACTCACATCCAGGAGTCTCCCACAGCAATCCATCTGTTCCCCATCTTGAACGTCATTTTATTAACTCTTGGTTCTCTTCATTCAGGAGTCTCCCAAAGCCCTTTCATATATTCCTCATGTCTGTAGCGTCATTTTATTAACTTTGGTTCTCTTCATTCAGGAGTCTCCCAAAGCCCTTTCATATATTCCTCATGTCTGTAGCGTCATTTTATTAACTTTGGTTCCCTTCATTCAGGAGTCTTCCAAAGCCCTTTCATATAGTCCTCATGTCTGTAGCGTCATTTATTAATCTTGGGTTTTCTTCACACACTTACATCCAGGAGTCTCTCAAAGCAATCCACTGTTCTTCATTTTTTAAACGTCATTTTATTAACCTTTGGTTCTCCTCATTCAGGAGTCTCCCAAAGCCCTTTCATATATTCCTCATGTCTGTAGCGTCATTTTATTAACTTTGGTTCCCTTCATTCAGGAGTCTTCCAAAGCCCTTTCATATAGTCCTCATGTCTGGAGCGTCATTTATTAATCTTGGGTTTTCTTCACACACTTACATCCAGGAGTCTCTCAAAGCAATCCACTGTTCTTCATTTCTTGAACGTCATTTTATTAACCTTTGGCTCTCCTCATTCAGGAGTCTTCCAAACCCCTTTTAGGCATTCTGTAGCGTCATTTTATTAACCTTTGGTTCTCTTCACACACTCACATTCAGCAGTCTCTCAAAGTATTCTTATCTATTCCTCATATCTTGAGGGTCATTTTATTAATCTTTGGTTCTTTTCACACATACTCAGCAGTCTTTCATCCCTTCTGTTCCTTATTTTCTTCTTCATTTATTAATAAAATAACTAATAGATATAGAAACTAATTTTATTAATTTAGAGATATACACACACTTAAGCAGCATAACCAGAAACTTGTGGATGAGAAAACCAGAACATATAGGGCAATATTACTCAACATTTTAGAGCTCATCGCAGACATAAAATAACCAGTTTTATGACACACTAAAAAGGACAGCCATGGCCGACATCCAACAGAGTACTAAAGTGATGCGCTAGTTTATCAGTGGTGAAGGTTATATTTTGAAAAATTAAAGACAAAACAGATTAATTTAAGGATTATTTTGGGAGGGAAAATTGTTGTATTTTTTGTTACTGAAATGATTAAATATTTTTGAACTGGAAGTGACTGAACACAAAACAAATAAAAGTACTTATTTCCACACCGAAACATCATGTGAGTGTCAGGTGGTAATATGGAATGATTAAATAAAGTTGTATTTAATTTTGGATTTACCTTACCGTCCAAGCAAAATTATTGAAATTAATTCATATTGCAAATATGAATAAAAAACGTTTATGCGTTATATTAACGGGATATTTGAGCTTAATAAAATACATGACTTTTTTTTATTTCTTTTTTGGAAATTTGATCGGTATTAAAATAAATGTGTGATGAGCAGACTATCATCTTCAGAACCTCTGAGTCTTTTAACTCGTAAAAGCAAAAACATCATCTCCCATAATAAGTCTGTATTTATTTCTCAGGGGTGGGGGTTAAGATTATTTTTCTTTGAATGCATCTAGAACGTATCCAGAGGTAATTCAGCATACTTGATACTAAGATCACTATCAGCTGAAAGCGAAACTAACTGTGATTCTGCTTCTGTGGATGTCTTTAAGTGTGTGAAGAAGACTGTAAACAAATCCCTCGTACAGTCGTATCTCTCGGTATTCAAGGAAAAGAAGTCTCATTCGCTATTTTATTTTTCGATGTTTGCGAATACCAGACAAAGCCGACAATATCATTTACAAGAGTTTTTTTCGGGGTGGGGTATATTTGAAGGTTAATTTCTCTCTCTAGCTCTATTTGTCCAGATAATTCTCCTTTTTTCAGTGTGTGTTGTTCGTCTGAGGTTGTGAGAACATTTCTATTTCACTCCTGAAAACTGTCAAGACCCGATTAAGACACCAACGGGGGCCTAGGGCTACGAAAAGGGCGATACCTCCATATATATATATATATATTTGTTCGAGTTCAGCAGAGAAAAACTCGAACACCTTGGATGTGGCAAAATATAGCGTATATATACTCTTCCTCCTGTTTAACTTTTGCATCGAATGAAGGAGCTGTTTCATGTTTCATTTTATACAGCAAATTTGATTGTGTAAAAGTTGTAAAGTCGTACAGTTTCATTATCTACAAATCTGTAATAATAAGTTTTAGTAATCTTTCGAATTTGTAACAGATTCTAAAACAAAATAGTTTGAGATCTTGAAGTGAGGCATCAATTTTAGAGAAAAATAATAAAGGGTATATCATATTTTGTACGAATCTCGAAAATACTCATAATCATAGATCGTACAATTAGTTACGTTGTGCAATATTACGAATATCGGTGCATTTTCATGAGGACAATCTGTTCTTCACGTATTGTTTGGTCATTAAAAGCTTGACGAGTCCATATTAGAGCGTCTGCGATACTATTTTATAATAAGTACAGTCCTGTTCAAAAATTTAGAATGCATTCTTCTCACCATCGCTTCATTCATAAGGTCCGTCTGTCCAAAGACTCCCTGTTTTGTCGCTTCCTTTCTACCAATGCAAGGTCAGACCTATTACCAAAAACTCGATTGGTCGCTTCCATCGAAATTGGAATATTTCGTCCTTCCCATCGCATGCTCAGTTTTAAAAATGTTAAACTTGAAATATTACCAGTATAAATTTCTGCTGGGTCAGACCCCTTGCCTGTCTTCGGTTCTGAAAGCTGCAGTTCCACTTGCAAATTGGTACCAATTTGTTCCATTGGCAACATTTGGTTCTGAAAGCCGCAATTCCATTTATTGCCAAGGACCCATATTCCCACGAAACGAGGATATACAGGAAACGAATTTAAATGGAAAATATCTTTTTTGAAATCTATGTAAACTTTCTACATTGAATTCATCCCATTCTTCTGTTCGAGTTCAGCAGAGAAAAATTCGAACACCTTGGATGTAACAAAAATATACAGTATATCGCCATTATTCAGCGAATTTTATTACAGTAGATGGCACCACACAACAGAGATACGCTACTTGTCTCATTATTAATCGCAAAACTTCAAAATTCAGTTTACGTTCAAAATATACCATGCATATGAAAATATTTAAGGCCACAGTAACATATTATTACAAAAGAAAATAAGTTACGAGCAAATGAATAATGCTAGAAGAGATTTGTTTAAGCAGTAGTGATGGAAGAATAATAAAATGGAAACGTGAAGTTAAATGAAAAAATACTCAAAATATTGTAACTATACTAGTGATCCGAATTTCTTGGCGTAGAATAGAAATCTAAGTTTCCAAGCTTTCGCACATCAACCAAAATGGCTTTTTCAAGGAAGGTGGACAGCAAACTGAGTAATAGAACACTTCAACAATCTGAACGCGGTGACTTGACCAGACAATAAATGAATAGATGAGAATGCAATTTTTCATTCACAGGAATGAGGCGTCAGTTGGTTGGCACGCGGTATTGTGGGAGAAAAACGCAGCTTTATTTGACGAACTGGTTCCAAATTCGTGGCAAATATAAAGAGACGCTATCCTTGTAAGCCTCACTGTTGGTGATAATCTATAAGCTTTCACGAATGGCAGTAGATTTAAGCATGGAAAAATAAGTTACACACTGTTTGTAACTTTTTGCTTTTGTACAGAATTTTCGCTGTTATAATATTTCCGTCTCATTGAAAAAGCCCCATGCATTTGAAACTCTCAAACGCTACACGAATTGTTCAGTAAAAGCCTTTCAATGTATTTGAACTTCTAACAACAAAGCTAATTATTAAAAGAAAGATTTTTTTTCTTAGGAATCACAGTATCTTTGTTTGAAAGAAACAAAATTTTCCCCCACCTTCTTTCAGTTTTCTCCTAAAATTTGTAAAAGTTTGCGGTACGCTATGTTTGGCAGGAGAAGCATTGGATGAATAACTGTTTTTAAACATTTGCTTCAATGCTAAAAATTATTATAACTGTTATTGATAGTTATCTATATTATTGATTCACATTGTATAACAGACGAGCAAAATACCCGCACCCATTTGTCCCGCAGGTGTCAGCTTAAGGTGTTACCTAACGAAATAGTCGAAGAAGATTCACGCCAGAGAACCCTTGAATACCAACTTCCAGTTGCATTTCAAAAAATCCAGCAGGTTTGTTTTTTCGAAATGCACTGCATTCCTCCAATGCCACCATAAACACACATTCACTCACTAATCAGTCGCACTATCACCGAGTGATCAGAGGCGCCAGTTCCTAACTAATCGTCCGAGTTTTTCCAAGGCCGTCTGGACAACACGAGGCCATGATATTAGAGATGTTTCCACTTTCACTGACGTCACGCATAAACCAAGGCATCCAATTGGTTGTCAACTCTGTTGTGTGTGACGTCAAACCCAACACCGACGTATCAGTCGTGGCCACCGAGATAGAAGACCTGCGCAGCGATTTGTGACATCACCAAACGCCGTGCAATCGTATAAACTGTTGTTGGCACGACTGGCTATGAAGTACGGACAGCGAAGGGTTGTGACTTTCCCTTGGCTTTAAACTTTCGTTGGTTAGGTTGCTTGCGTGAAGTTCGAAATGGCCAGCTTAATGTTTTGTTTCATTCATACCAAAAAACTAAAATGTATGAACGTTAGTCATTGTTTACAGAGTAAAATAATCTTTAGTTAAGCACACGAACAAGCGGACTGTCAAAGCAACAACATTTTCTACACGCTTTCCTTTTATCGCTGTGACTTCCTAGGGCATTTTAATTAGCGACATATATTTCATTAGCTCATATGAGATTAAAGATCAGCAGCTGCGAAATCTACAAATGCGTCGTGACATGTGGGGATCGTTATTTTGTTTATTTGCGGAAGCACTTATGGTAGTAGGCTGTGTCAGAAATTTAATTCAGATTAGAAAAGGATCTTGTGTATATTTATTAAAACAATTTCAATAACTGAAAACGACATAGACGAAGAAATGTTGAACAACTCATAAAATCATTGACTTATTCTTCGTGATGTCGAAATGATCACTTCGGCATGTGTGTCCATTTATTCTAGATATTACTCTTTGCGGAAAGAGGACAGCTTTGTATTTTCCGTTGCACTTTGGTGCTACAATGTTTTGTGTCATCGATATACACTGCTGGCCACCCAAAATGCAACACTAAGAAGGACACGAGATAGCAAAGCCAGATTTACTGGGCACATAACAACAGATACAAAGATGAAACGATTGAGCTTGCATGCCCATGCGACTTGCAGAACACGCAGACATCAATAGTTCGTGTGGCCCCCATGGCTAGCAATAACGGCCGATACACGCCGCGGCATCGAACGAAAGAGGCTTTGGATGTGGGCTTGGGGTATGTCGGTCCAGGCTGCTTCCACACGTTGCCACAGTTCATGAGGCATAGCCGCGGGTGGTGCTTGCCGGGCCACTCGGTTGCCGATCAGCGACCAGACGTGTTCGATTGGCGACATATCGGGAGAACAGGAGGGCCACGGCAGCAGTGACACCTGGTGGGCCGTGAAGAATTGTCGCGCGATGTGTGCCACGTGCGAGCGCGCATTATAACTGTTGAAACGTGGCCACTGGCAGGTCCTGCCGGTAAGGGAGGACTACAGGCTCTAAAACGTCGGAGATGTAGCGGTGGCTGTTGAGTGTACCGGCGATGGGTACCAGATGGGTGCGGGTGTCATATCCAATTGCGCCCCAAACCATAACGCCAGGTGACGCACCGGTATGGCGATGCATAATGCAGGCGTCATACAGTCTCTCGCCGCGGTACCGCCACACGCGGATCCGAGCACCGTGGTGTTGCAGGCAGAAGCGGGATTCGCCGGAGAAGACAATGTCGTGCCATTCCGTAGTCCAGGTGCGGCGTGCAACGGCCCACTGCCGCCGCACTCGCCGGTGGTGTAACGTGTTTAGTAATTGAGCAATGGGCGCCGTGCGACAAGTCCCCGCTCCTGCAGGCGACGTCGAACGGTACGTGCTGACACAGGTTGTTGCGCAACACACCCTAATTCCTGCGCTGACGTTCGTGATGTGGCGGTGCGAGCCGTCAATGCCCTCCGCACAACATGCCGGTCCTCTCGTCCAGTGGTGTGCCGCAGCTGCGGCAATCACTCACGTCGGTCCGTCCGTCCCTCCTGCACCCACCGAATTCATTCTTCACTCACTGTGGCTGGATGTCGTCCGACACGGGCAGCGATGTACCGCTGTCGCGATAAGCCACTATTCGTCCTCTGTCGAACTCCGAAATGTGCTGGAATGACTGCCGTATACTGCGACGAGACATTAGGAAGCTTCCCACGCACAAGTCCGGCAGCACAACACACTTCCACTACTTACACCCCGCCTTCTGTGCACCCTTCTTATAGTGCTTCTCGGTGGCGTGCCGGGCGCACATGATTTGCATATGCCCTGCAATGCTAATCGTTTGCACGTCCTCTTGCGGGCGACGCATGCTGCGAATTTCAGGCCAATCGGATGCTTCCTTCTTGGTGTTGCATTTTGGGTGGCCAGTAGGGTATATAGAAAACCAGAAAATTGAAGATAGCAGTTCTGATCCTAATAAATTCTTTATGCCTGAGAATGGTTTCAGTTTTGACTTTTGAGCGATTACTCAGCTCAGAAATAAAAAAACATAGTAAAAATAATAGAAATAATAAAAAAACATAGCAAAAAAGAAGAGGGATGAGGACAAATAAAGGAGATGTGACTTCCAAAGCATATAGAGCTATGCAAGACAGTTCGAAAAAGTATGACTGAAGACGTAAGGAAATTCAACTGGGAACTAATGAGGAAAGCAATTGAAAACCACCAAAGCCTAAAGATAGCAAAGGGACATCTCAGTAAGGGAAGAAAACAAATTATGACACTGAGAAAAGAAGATGGTTCTGTAACAAGAAATACAGACGAAATTGTTGTGAAAGAGATGATACATGTACTCCAGACATTACGAAAGGGACAAGTACCAGAGTTGTTCCAGTCCTTCCAGTAGAAGTTACACATGCAATCAAGAACATGAAACGCGGAAAAGCTCCAGGGGAAGATGGAATTACCGTAGACATTATACAAGCAGAAAGTCGAGAAATTGAAACAATACTCACCCAAGTTTTCACTAGATGCCTTAATGAAGGGAAGATTCCTGAGGATTGGAACAATGCTATAATGATCCTGCTACATAAAAAAGGTGACGTTGAGAATCTCAGGAACTGCAGACCCATCAGCCTCCTGTCAGTGGTTTATAAAATCTTCTTTAAAGTTCTTTCACACCGCTTTAAGGTAACACTGGACATGGCTCAACCGAGAGAACAAGCTGGATTCAGGAATGGCTACAGCACAATAGATCATATCCATGTACTGAAAGAACTGATTGAAAGAGTGAAGGAAAATGAACTCGCATGATGCATGACTTTTATCGATTATGAAAAGGCCTTTGATTCCGTCATCAGCAGTTACAATGGCTTTGAAATCCTATTGAAGACGCGTACATTAGTACATTATTAATAACATCTATGAAAATGCAAGTGCAAAGTTTCGGATATTTGAGGATACAGCACCAATAAAAATTGGAAAGCGAGTGAGACAAGGTGACACCATATCTCCCAAACTCTTTAATGCTACATTGCAAAATGTCTTTCAAACACAGAACTGGGAAAACAGAGGAATACAGAGCACTGGAGATTATTTAACCCACCTACGTTTTCCTGATAACGTAGTCCGTTCTGCAACTACCACTTTACAGCTTCAAAGTATGATTCAGGAACTTGCTGACAAGAGTAAAGAAGTTGGATTAAAAATGAACTTTCAGAATACAAAAGTGATGTACAATGTTTTTACAATAAATAAAGATTTATCGATTGATAGGGAAAAGCCAGGGATAACCGATACCTACATTTACCTTGGGCAAAAGGTATAAACTGAGGGTCATATTAATGAAGAAATTAATCGGTGTACAAAAGTTAGTTGAAGAGTTTTGGGAAGAAACAGTACAATTTTTAAGAGCAATATGTCATTATGTCATAAAAGAAAAGTGTTTAATCAATGCATCCTGCTAGTGCTTACATGCGGAGCAGAAACGTGGGCTATAACTACAAAAGACATACAAAGACTGTCGACAACTGAAAGAGGCATGGAGAGATGCATGCTTAGTGTAACCAGGACAGATAGGAAGAGGAACTCATGGATAAGGAAAATGACAAGAGTGGAAGACATCATGAACAGAGTAAAATCCCTGAAATGGCAATAGGCTGGACAATGGACATATTGCCAGAAGGACGGACCACCGATGGGCAACCGAAATTTCAGACTGGATTCCAAGGGAGAGAAAAAGACCCAGAAGAGTATCACATGGGAAATGGGTGAATGAAATTCGAAAGCATGCGGGAGTGACATTGAGCAGACTGGCTCAAGCCAGACCGCTGTGGAAGAAACTTGGAGAGACCATCCAGCAGTGGATTGGTAATTCACTGGGGAACAAAGAAAAAAATTTCGTGGTGCCTGGAATTTTTGACCTGATGCCGGGTATTTTTGTGCCGCTGATTCCGGAAATGGTATCCTTTTTGCTCTAGCAGCTGTAGTTTTCGAGATATTGTTGGCGTTATTACCTAGTATTACTTCATTTTCCCGCCAGCATTTGTTACCTTTTCGTATACATACCTTTGAATTTTTTGTTGCTGTCTGTGTTTGCGTGTGCACGTTACATGTTCAGACGTGTTTTATTTCTGTTTCGGGCGTTGACATGGGTTCATCATGAAGAAAATGTGTCAATCATCCGGATGTTTTTTGTTACATTTGCGGAGAGTACACGTTTGCTCAACAGAGACAAGCTATAACGGACTTTGCGGGAAGAGCTTATTTTTCCTGTTTCACAGTAAAACTAGGGGACCAAGATAAGCCTTGAGCACCGCATGTCGTGTATAAAAGGTGTACAGAGCACCTGCGACAGTGGACGAATGGGAAAACGAAGTGCATGAAATTTGGTATGCCAATGGTATGGCGCGAACAGAGCAACCACAGTGATGACTGTTACTTTTGTCTGGTGAATATAAAGGGCATTAATGGAAAAAACCGGAGTAAGTGAATGTATCCTGATTTAGCCTCCGCTAGACGCCTTGTTGCACATTCAGGAGAGATACCTCGTCTCAACATGTATCAGGCTCCCAGAGCTCTCCGAAGAGTCGGATTAATCGGCTTGTGAGAAAGAGAGCTATGCTGAGCAATATGACAGTGATTTCCAAGGACCTTCATCAGCTGCATCAGGTTTCAGCCAAACGGAACTGCATGACCTTATAAGGGACCTAAGTCTTCCAAAGAAAGCAGCTGAATTGTTAGCTACCAGGCTGGCAGAAAAAAATGTACTGTTACCGGGAACAAAAATCACAGTGTATCGCAGCAGAGAAGAAAAGATTCTGCCTTTCTTCACAATAGATGAAATATGGCTTACGGGAATACACAATCAGTAAATGGCGGTTATTCATAAATAGCTCCAAACGCATCTTCAAATGTGTACTTCTACATAACGAGAACAAATCAGATCATTCCCAATCGGTCACTGAGTTGGTATGCTGGAAAATCGGGCGACAATAGCCATAGTTCTAGAGAAGATAGTGTACCGTGATCCCCAATGGGTCTTCTGTGTGGATTTGAAGATGGTGAATTTTCTCCTAGGACGACAGGCAATGTACACCAAGTACCCGTGCTTTGTATGTCTGTGGGATAGTAGAGCTAAAGATCAACGCTGGGTGAGAAGACAGTAGCCTGTGAGAGAAAACGTGGTAGCTGGAGAGAAAAATATCATCGCAGAACCTTTGGTGAACAGAGAAAAGATCATATTGCCACCATTGCACATCAAAGTTGGTTTGATGAAACAAATTGTAAAGGCACTTAAGAGAGATGGAATGTGTTTCGGCTACATATGTAGAAAATTTCCAGCGTTGAGCATGGAGAAAATAAAAGCAGGTATATTCGATGGACCACAAATCCGGGAACTCATGAAAGACCAGCGTTTCCAAGACTCAATGGACAATATTTAGGCATGTGCGTGGTCCTCATTTTGTATGGTTGTACAGAATTTTCTTGGGAACCATAAGTCCGCTAACTACCGTGAACTAGTGGAGAATGTGCTCACTGCGTTTTGTACACTTGGTTGTAACATGAGCATCAAATTGCATTACCTCCACAGTCATTTGGTTCGATTTCCACATTGTCTTGGTTATAACAGCGATGAACAAGGGTGGTGATTTCACCAGAAAATAAGGGCCATGGAAGAACGGTAGCGTGGGCGATGGGATACGCATATAATCGCGGACTTTTGTTGGAGTATCTACCGCGAGTGTACAGGAACATCGCATAGCAGGAAATCACAGAAACGCGGGTTCATCAGCATGTCTCAATGACGAAACTTGTGTGTTGTTCGTGTTCTAGGCTTCTTGGGATTTCTCTGCAGATGTCATATCGTGAGAAGAAGATGTGTTGGACAAAAACGAATGCCATTTTCGGAATCTGTGCCACCAAAATACCCCAAAAAAGGTCTAACATCTTAGGCACCAAAATTTGTGTTTCCCAGTGCAGGGTTGATAATAATGATGATGATATATACATTCAATGGACAAAATATTAGAGATACCTACCTAATAGTCTGTTGGACCTCTAGCATGAGTAACAGCCTGCACACGTCGAGGCAACGACTCCAAGAGATGCCGGAGGGTTTCCGGAGGTAATGCCAGCCATGCATGTCGCAGCATTGTCCACAACTCTGCCCGAGACGTCGGTCCAGAGTTGTGGACAATCTTTGGATGTATTTCTCTGCCCGAGACGTCGGTCCAGAGTTGTGGACAATCCATGGATGTATGTCTCTGCCCAAGACGTCGGTCCAGAGTTGTGGACAATCCATGGATGTAACTCTCTGCCCGAGACGTCGGTCCAGGGTTGTGGACAATCCATGGATGTATCTCTCTTCCCAAGACGTCGGTCCAGAGTTGTGGACAACCCATGGATGTGTCTCTCTGCCCGAGGCCGTCAGTCCAGAGTTGTTGTCCAGGATCCACGGATGTCTTTTTCCACGGCAACCCAGAAGAGCTTTCACGGGGTTTAAATCCGGGGACCTTGGGAGCCACTGGATGGTTTCAAACTCAGATGAGTGTTCCTTGAGCCGTGACTGGGTGGTTGCTGCCCGGTGGGGCATCACATTGTCCTGTGAAACAGACCATCGGCCACAGGATGCGCGAAGGCCATGAAAGCGTGTACATGATCAGCTAGACATGCTGATAGCGCGCATTTGTAACGGAGCTCTCCAGACATATTATGGGACCTAAAGTGCCCCATGAAAAGACTCCCCAAAAGCCACCACCGCCTTGAACACAGCCAACCTGTCACGACTGGGCCGTGTTGGCTGCGAGTGTGAGTGTGCTGTCATCCTCCCGTCTGTTAGGTTCAGCTGGAAACGGGATTCATCTGACCACACGACTTGGCCCCACTCTACAGAAGTCCAGTTTTGATGATCTTGGCACCAGACGTGGCGTAATTTCCGATAAAGATCAGTCAACAGTGACACACGAGTAGAGCTTCGGCTCCCGTAACCCAGAGTATGCAGCATGCGTCGTACCGTTCGCTCGTTAAGCTGCTTCGCTCTCCGGTATTTAACTTAGATGTGATTTGCGCTGCCGTTGCCAACCGGTCGGTTGGTAAGAGCCTGAATAGCCTACGTTGACCCAGATCATCAATGGCTTGCGGTCAGCCACCGTTTGCTCTCTGGGATCTGGTACTCCCGTCGATGTATACCCTTGATGCGGTTGCCCTCGGTAAACCTAGAGTTCTTACCACTTGGGCGATAGAATGGCCCATCTGTCTCCCCCGATAATGCGTCCACGATCAAAGCCGCTCAGAGCACTACGTTTACCCATGTTTGTCCATTCCGATACACTGTTGGGAAGCCCTGTTGTCCGCGTATTTATCATTTGCGTTTCGTTTGGGTCTCTTCCACTCCACGCAAGAGATGCCTACTTCAATTGCCCATCACCCCTATTTCTAAGCCCTACCTTATTAATGGCTACAAATTTTCTGCTTTCATAACTGTACAATTTTTTTTTCGCACGGAAAATATTTGCAAATTTTATGTTTGTCATAATTTCCGTTTATTCCTGAAATCTGATGGAAAATCGTGACAAACACAGAGACCCCGATGTTAAAAATTCCTGGATCCACTATTGCCGTAAAATAGGTTAACTTGTTGACGTAATATCCGTAATGATTTTCTCGGTTTTTTTTTTTTTTTTTTCACACTTCAGTGATTTTGGCAAAGATCAACACCTGGCGGTGCCTGAGGTATTTTTGATCTGCAGTATGGTGGTTCCAGATTTTTGAAAGCATTAAAAATTCTTCCAAATTGTTACTTTTGTGAGTCCTGGAATATTTCTTTTCGGTTCACAAAAAAAACTTGTTTTGCGAAAAGGTACTGCAGCACACTCTGTTAATGCAAGAGAAGTTATTATGTATTCGACGATTAAAAAAAAAAAAGTTTGCTTCATTTTAATTTGGGGTTTAACGACACCGAGCAGCTCTATGGGCTACAAGCATTCGCCTGTTCCTAATTTGGGGTCCCTGGTTCCAGGAAGGAGAGAAAGCTAGTCCTAAGACAAGCGCTTCACCCATGCATCACGGTACTCAGACTCGGTTTCGTCAGAAGCGAATGGTCAGAGGCCAGTGTTCAGACAACTGCGTTACCGGGGCCGCCAAATGTTAACGCTAACACGCATGAGACACCATAAGGAAGTTATAGGCGTTTCTAACTTTGTGCTTTGTACTTCAATAGTAGCTAGCTGATTCTTCAAATTTCGTTTCAAGTTACTAAAAAAAAGAAAAAGAAACACGTTTTTCCCTTTATTCTATTTAAACTGTTCACTCTGAGTATGGGTAATCTATTCATAGGTTCGGATATCGGATTCAAAAAATATTTTACAAGTTTGACTTTTAGAAGCCGAGATATTGCGACAAATCTTACACATTTCTGCCCTCTAGCAGAAAATTTGTGACTCGATGTCTGGTGAAATGATCATAATCGAAACACATGAGTTTTATTTCAATTTCAAGAAAAGCCTGTATCTGTAATATATAAAAATGATTTCTTTTCATCATTTATCAGGAAAAAAACCGGGAAATATTTTCATATTATTGGTCATGGCCATAACGATCCGATACTAAAAGAATATCTGTTCAGTTTTCGGGAGCAGAGAACTTGATACTAAAGAGAAACAAAATTTTACGCCTCTTTGCAAAAAAATTGCGATAGAAGTGAATATTCAGTCTCCTTCGTCTTCTTCAGCATGATTAATCCCACTTCTTGGTGGGGTCGCTTTTACGGATCCTGTGTTGAAAACCTTATTTTGCCTTATGTCAATCGCTCCTCAATTTATATTACTGCATGGCATTGTTAGCAGAGATATTCCAGACTTATTTTAGGTCTTCCTCTAGTTCGCTTTCCAGGTAGTCCCTTGTTCATTACTCATTTAGGTCTCCCTCTAATTTTCTTCCAGACCTATTACAGGCTTATTTAGGTCTTCCTCTAGTTTCGCTTCCAGGGACCTTGAAAACGTCATTCAGTGTTGAAACTTCCAGCTCTTCCGGACTTATTTTAGGTCTTCTTCTAGTTCGCTTTTCAGAAAGTCCCTTGTTCATAACTCATTTAGGTCTTTCTCTGGTTTCGCTTCCAGGGACTTCCGGAAAACGTCGTTCAGCGTTGAAACTTCCAGTACTTCCAGACTTATTTTAGGTCTTGCTATAGTTTTGCTTTCCAGCAAGACCCTTGTTCATAACTCTGCGTCTCACTCATTCCTTTTCCCTTCTCAAGACATGACCATATCAGCACAGCTCTGCTTCTTGAGACTTCGTTGAAACCTCTGTCACTTTAACTGTTGCTCTTATCCCGCCATTTTTGACTCCAGTCTCTCTGGTGTAGCCAAATATCCACCTTAGTATTTTCATTTCAACACCAATTCGCTTTTTCTCCTATCATTTTGTCATTGGTCAAAACTCCGCCCTGTATAGCACCGCTGGTCTTACTACAGCCTTACTGACTTGCACTACACCTGACGTTTCTCTCCAGTTATCCTATCCTGCCTGCACTCTGCTGTTCACTTCTCCCTTCAGATCTCCACCTTCCTCAAACATCGATCTGAAGTATTTGAATCGTAACTCTTCTAACCACTCCTTCCTGGAAGTAACACCCAACCAACTTCCAGCCAAATAAAGCTAAGCATATGTCGGTTAGGAGTCTAAACGCCTCATTAAAATATTGGAAGCATTGCTCTCTACATACAGTAGTTTCAAGAAATTATCAATAGTGAAGTTTCTCCTTGAAAAATGGCGAAGTGAATCTCCGAAGTTTTACTTTCCTGCTAGCCCCCAACCTCTTAAATTTTTTTATTTTTTCCAACGTCCTCTTCTGGCGCAAAAATGGTTCCTCAAATCAGATTAATATATGCAGGACATCGTGGTGTCCGCGGACCGACAGATAAAATGACGCAATACTTTCATATTTATAGATGTCCAAAGATATGTCAACGAAGAGCATTAGCACACTGAAGAGCAATTGAATTAGAGATACCTGTCTAGTAACGTGTAGCACCACCTTTCGCCCTGATGACGGCGGCGATTCGTCTCGGCATGGACTCGACAAGACACCGGAAGCGTTGGGAAGCCATGCGGATCCACAACCCCTTAGCTCCCGCAGTTCACGAAGATTTGATGGAGGGGGGTCAGAACCTCGAACATCTCTCTCGATGGCATCCCCGATGTGCTCGATGGGATTGAGGTCAGGTGACCTAGCTGGCAAAGGAAGCGAGGTCACGTCGGTGGAGTGTTCATCCAACCGTTTGGATACAATTCGGGAGCGATGGCACTGTGCATTGTCTTGTTGCAGGATGAGGTCCCCAGTGGGATGTTGAAGACGCACAAACGGGAGCAAATGGTCGTCTAGGATATCCCGGTAACGTTAACTTGTGAGGGACGATGTCACACGTACCAGGGGTCCCATTTCAGTTCACGTAAATAGTCCCCAGAGGAGAATGCCACCCCTACCAGCTTGAAGAGTACCCTGCTGGCAGAAGGATCCATCGCTTCATGTGGTTTGCGCCGTTCTCGTATCCTGTCATCCGCATGTACCAAAGTGAATCTCGACTCATTAGTCCAGGCAACATTTTTTCACATGTCTAGGGTCCAGTGGCGATGTTCCCGCACCCATGCTAATCTTTGCACTCTGTGATGTGCGGTCAGCAGCGGTGCCCTCGTGGCACGATGGCTTCTGTACCCCATAGCGAGGAGATGGTTCTGGATGGTGTGGCTAGTTACACGTTTTTGTGCACCAGTGTTAAATTTCCGAGTGATTTCTTGCACTGTAGCCCGTCTATCCGCTGTTACAATGGAAGCTAGCCGACGATGACCCCGCTCATCCACACACTGTTGTCCACGGCAGTTGGCCCTTGCAGGGATGGTTTTACCGGATTCGATGTACTCACGGTGCACCCGTGACACAGTGGCTCATGAAAATCCCAGTGCTTGCACGACTTTCGAGATGGAGTGACCCATTTGTCGGGCCCCGATCGACAATTTGCCTACCATCAAATGTGTTTATATCCTTCGTCTTACCCATACTGCATCCGACTCTTACTGATTCCCGTCGCATCACTCCTTATATTGTCGGATCGCTGCATACGTCATGTCGTTTCCTTTTACAGGGCCGCCCAAAGCGCCACATTTGCATAACGCCAGCTGTCTCTAACTCAATTGCTCTTCAGTGTACGTTTTTCCACATGCACCATGGGTTCAAATTCCTGCAGGTAAACATGCCCCGCACCATACAACCGCCTCAATCGGCTTGCACTGTGGAGACCATGCAGGATGGATCGAGTGCCTCATGTTGTTTGAGCCAAATATGTACACGACCATACAGTGAGTGGAGTAAAAACGCGTCATCAGACCAGCACACTTTTTCCAGTCATCCGATGTACAACTTGCATGATCTTTGCACCAGGGGAGTCTTTTGTGCTGATGAGCCGTGGTCATAGAAGATGTCGCCGGGGTTGTCTGCTATTTATAGCCCATGCGTGCGAGCGTGTGACGCATGGTCATGACAGATACTGGTCCGGGTTGACCTCTGTTGTATTGGAAAGTCAACTGTTGAACAGTACTGCGTCTCCTGGCTTGTACGAGTTGTCGCACACGGCGCTCACCTCAACCTTTCGCTGCCCTGTACTGTTTTGCCTTCGGGTCGTTGTTTGATCATTTTCATGCTAGTCCTGATATACTTTAACTACGGCTGCCCGGGAACAATCCACCAGTTCAGCCGTTTAGGAAATCGAGGCCCCACAATATATCCTTTTTCAAATTCCGATAAATCCCTTTGTTTTCCCAGCATCACGCTCTCAATATTACTACCTACTGCTCCACTCTCACCTAACATGTGCTACGTCTGTCGACTAATCGCGCCCTCTCGTAAATCACGTGGTCAACGGGCCGCAACCACTTTTGATAGGGGTGGTCATGATTCAGTGATCACTCTGTGTACAAGCATATGGACATCGCATTATATAATTCCATTCCCTATTGCGACATTTTTGTCCTAGTCGTATAATAAGCACACCGAAGAAAACATTAGTCACTCCTGTCAGAACTTACCTAATAACGGGTGACGGCGCCTCTTGCCTTGATAACAAATCCGGTGTGGTAGGGACTCCAAAAGGTTGTGGATGTATTGAACATCGATTTGCAGCCACTTGTGCTTCAATTGGTCCCGAAGTTCCGCCAGAGTAAGTGGGTGTCTGTTCCAGCATTTCAACTTCTGTTCCAAATGATCCCACAGATTTTCAATAGGATTTAAATCTGGGGATTTGGCGGGCCAGTAGAGGTGAGACAGTGTTGCTGTTTATACGACGTGCCATTCAGACACAGTTTTAGCCCTGTGCACACGACAATTTTCGTTTTGGAAGACAGGAGTGGCAATTTGATGCTGCTTCTGGAGATGTAGGGCAAAGCGCAACACTTAGTCATTCAGAATGCTGAGGTACTCGTGCTGGTTCAAATTCATCGTCACTGCAACGAGAGAGCCCATTTCATGGTACGAAAAACATGCCCAAAACATCACAGAACCCCGTCCAGGTTGAACAACACCTTCGACACAATCAGGATTAAAGGCTTGATTTGGGCCTGCGATGCACTCATATCCTCCCATCGTTGGAGTACAAACAAAAACGAGACTCATCAGATTAAATTACTCGTTTCCAATCCTCCACACTAAGGTTTTGGTGCCTCTGAGCCCACTGATAACTTGCGACTTTGTGACTTTCCGTTAAAAGAGGTCTCTTCCGTGGTACTCTGCTCCAAATGTCCATCGCATGCAGTTCTCGTTACAATGTCCTTCCGGAAATTGGTTGGAGTGGACTTTCATTGACTGCTTGGAGCAATTGTTGCCCGGTTTGAAACCGATTTGCAGTTACTAGGAATGAAACATGGCGGCGGTCCCTGTTGGTGAGAATCATTTTTCGACCACAGTTACGTCGCCGATTTTCAGTTGACTGCGAACTACGCCACTGTTTGTAGACGCGCTGGATAGTACGCTTCGACACACCAACGAATTGGGCGACTTCATTCACTTTGTGTCCGTGGGCACGGCCAAACACGATGGCTCCTATTTGCCACTCAGTAGCGTCTGTCTTACAATCCATATTGGGGATTAAATTCAACAAACACGTTGCGCTTCACCATTGCACGACACAGAAATGATCCTGTAGATCAGATCGTATGTAGAGGATTTTAGGAAAGGAGTGTCTGACCCTAGGTCTTAAACAACCATTAAAAATAGGAAGCTAGGAGATTTGGGCAAGAGTGCCCGATAGGAAAGTGACACTGAAGCGTGGTAGAAAGGGGGAGAAAGAAGCCCTTATTTATTACCGGGGCTAGTATCCGGGGCCCGACGGCTTAACGAGCCCATCTGACGCACGGTGGATATTTAGTGGTTCGAGCCTTCGTATCTGCCTGGGATCGAAGCCGAGGTCTTCTCCGTGGCAGTCACGAACGTTGACCACTAGGCTACCCGTTGGTTCTGTAGACCACGCCAGTGCTGTTTATCTCCCAAGGAACCTATCACTGTGCCCTCTGTGCAACTGGTAACTCCCTACTGTCATTTCTATTAGGAGTGTCTAATTTTGTGTCCGGTGTGCTTATTTTACTAGCGGTTTCAATCAAATTTAATGCTTCCTCAACAATGCAACACCATATCGAATTTTGTGCTGGGAATCGAAAATTTCGCTGACCAACAGCGGGGCGGTACGACTTTTATGTTTTCTGAGAAGTATTCAGCATAAATGTGGCGTTACTGAAGGTATTTCTGTGCATAAAATAATGTTCTCTGAATCACAACGTGTCTCGAAAATGAAATAATGATCAATTTCCGTTATTGTTAGCAACATTTTCTCCCGTTCCAGCTCATTCCCCAACATCAAAGCTTTGGAATTCTTAACTGTCAGATGAATATAATCTATGGTCTGAGTCATCGTAAAACGAATTACTTTTGAAAAGTTCCATTGATTAGGAAACTCTGAATTTTGAAGTGTGCTGTTCAATCTTTGCCCAAGGGAGTCAACTCCTCATAAAGAGAGCAAAAAAAAATGTTTTCCCATTTCGTAAACCTAAAGCTTAGTAATGGTAGATGGAAATTGTCGATTAATTTTCCATTTAACAAGATTATCATGTATGTTTGAAAAGCGGGAAACTTCCTGGAGCAAAGGACGTTTGGCTTTGCGTCATGCATTCCGGGTATTAGCTGGGGCGTTGGATCATACATACCCTGGGGACAGAGTTTATGAAATGTTAACAAACAAACAAAAAGCAACGCAAAGGTTGATTCTTCAAACGCAAGGCTGGTGATGCCGAAGAACTTTGAAATATTTAGAACTCGGTTTTAATTATTTTCACCTACATTGCTAAGTTTGAACAAATAATAGTAATACTCTTCTTAATTAAAACATTACGAAAGAGTACGTAAATAAAAGTCTGTCTTCTCTAATAATCATATTTTTTACTTCTACATTTTGTAAAATGGCATTACAAAAAAATGTAATCACATTTTAACACATTTCCTCCCTCACCAACTTTCAGGATCTTTTCCAAAAAAAGTGGTTTGAATGAAGAAAAACATTTTTTTTATATTACTTTTGAAATCCTCAGTTTTAGTAATCAGATGTGTTGTGAGTTCCTTTTCGCATGACTCGACCCAACTTTTGTTTTCTATTTTTAACATCACCAATTATTGCTCTTAATTTCCCAGGTTGTTGTTTTTTTAATTCTGCCCTTACAATTATTTCAGCCAAGATCTATTTATTGTTTGTCTTTTTTACGCTTTCCAAACGTAGGTTGAAGAAACGTATATGCTCCAGCATTGTCCGTCTGCCTGTCCGCACGATAACTCTCCTAAAAATTGTTCGATTTCGATGAAATTTTAGTATGTGGTAGGGGACAACCTGGGAACGGACTCTATTGAAAATGGACGAAATGGGATCAGATGGGATCATGGACGAAATGGGATCAATACTCTCAACCAGGCGCTGTACGACGGCTAGCGGTATTTTCTTCCACTCGGCTTGGAGAAGACAGGCTAGTTCCTTCACCGATTTCGGACGGTGGGGGCACCCCTTAAGTCGACGCTCCAACTAGTCCCATAGGTGCTCGATAGGGTTAAGGTCCGGGCTCTGCGCAGGCCAGTCCATTCGATTAACCCCATTGTCACCATATCATGCCATGGTGGACCTCGCAACATGAGAGGTGGCATTGTCATCCTGAAAGTAACATGGGTCCACCCCGTAAAACTGCCACAACGTAAGAAGCGCATGGTCATCCAAAATGGCGCAGTAGGTCTCGGCGTTGAGTCTACCAGGAATTGCGACCAAGGGTCCCGTGCCATACCAGGAGAAACACCCCCATAGCATAATTCCACCGCCGCCGAACTTCACAGTTGGCACAATACATTCCGGCAGGAGGCGTTCTCCAGGCAGACGCCAAACCCAGACCCTGCCATCCGAACGGTAGAGGGTGAACCTTGATTTGTCGCTCCAGAGAACCTGTTTCCACTGTTAAACGGTCCACTGTCGACATTCTTTGCACCACGTTAGCCGAGCAGCGCTATTGGACTTGGTGATCAAAGGCTTGTGTGCGGCAGCACGTCCATGATAACCCAGCTGATGGGCTTCCTTGCGGATGGTATTCATCAAAAGAACACTCCCGGATGCCTGTTGAAACTCCTCGCGGATCTGGCCCATCGATTTGGTGCCGTTCTTCCGAATTTTTCTGGCCAGCACCCGTCAGTCTCTAACTCCCAGTTTTGTGGGTCTGCCGGATCGGGGCACATTCCAACAGTCCCCTCTCATCTTCCACTTGCCAATCACGTAGGCCACTGTCGATTTGAGGTACTTCAACTCGCTGGATATGTCACGTATGGATCGGCCATTTCTGTGATACCCGACGATTACACCTTTCTCGAAATCAGAGAGTTCCGAACTACGTAGCATCTTACGTGCGACTGGTTGCGTTGTTGTTTCCCACACGATATTTAACGGCGGCGGCCATGACGTGTATCAGGACCGCAGATATCGTCGATTGCAGGGGTGTCCAATTACTTGTTGGTAGATAGTGCAGCTGCTGCATTGAAAAGTATGGGTCAAAATGTGGAAGATTTTACACTTAGTCACTCGTCCATAAGAAGGCAAAGGCAAACTATCCGCTCTAAGATAGCCATTAATATACAAAAACCTTTCAGTCTAAGGCTGAGGCCCCGTTGATAGTGCACTGGGACGGAAAACTGATGCAAGATGTATCTGGAAAAGAACAAGAAGATCGCCTGCCAGTAATAGTATCAGGACCAAAC
The DNA here is from genome assembly GCA_039090855.1 of Macrothele yani. Lineage (NCBI taxonomy): Eukaryota > Metazoa > Arthropoda > Arachnida > Araneae > Macrothelidae > Macrothele > Macrothele yani. The sequence continues at coordinate 170,016,479 of CM076990.1, forward strand.
ATTGATGGTCAACTATTGGGAGTTCCTAAATTACAGTCAGGGACGGGAATTGATATGGAAACCGCCGTTGCAGAGCTCTTAGATAAATGACAACTTACTGAACATGTACGGGGTATGTGCTTTGATACGACATAAAGTAATCCTGGTATTAAAATTGGAGCATGTTTGACACTTGAACAAAAGCTAGGAAAACAATTTTTGTATTTCGTTTGCCGGCACCACATTCTGGAAACTGTCCTTTCTGCCGTATTCACGCAATGCATGGGACCATCATAGCCCAGTGAACCTAGTATACTGCTTTTTAAACGATTTCAACAGTCATGGTCAAAGATTGACCACTCTAATTTTGAACCCGAAGTAAGGAATGCTGAGGTACTGGCAGCCATTCAGAGCGACATGCGATCGGTAATGGAATTTGCGCAAAGCCAACTTTTGATGCCCCATGAACGAGATGACTACAGAGAGACGCTGGAGCTTGCTGTCATTTTTCTCGCAGGAACACCTCCTCGTGGTGTACGCTTTCATGCTCCAGGAGCTATCTATCATGCCAGATGGATATCGAAGGTTCTTTACAGCTTCAAGCTGTGGATGTTTCGCAACCAGTCGAAACTTACAACACGAGAAGGTAAAGTCTTCGTGACATCTGTATTTTCGTTGTGAAAGAATATCTGAGAGCTTGGTTCACAGCACCCTTTCCTTTGCATGACCTGAAACTTCTTCAGCGTTTTGTAGCATACAAAGAAGAAAACCCAGATATATTAACTGTGGCCATCGACAAACGGTCATCACATCTTTGGTATCTCAGCAAGCATCACGTAGCATTGGGTTTCTTCGATTCGGATGTTTCGTCGGAGGAAAAGCGGAATATGGTAAAAGCCCTTCGTGAACGAAATGGTGAGGATGAACCACTGAAGCGCGCAAGACTACAAAAGGAGGAAACTTACGAATTGACGACTAAGACGTTATCTGACTTTGTGACAAAAAACACAGATATGTTCTTTAGCCAATTATGCATCGACAGGGAGTTTCTGCAAATCGATCCTGAGCATTGGAAACTTCAAGATAGCTACCACGGGGCTTTGAAATAGCAAAGAAACTGATAGCTGTGAACGACAACGCGAAGCGTCGTATAGCCCTTATGGAAACATTTTCTGAGGCTATCACAAAGGACGAAGAGCAGAAACAGTGTCTTCTTCAAGTGGTTCAGGACCATCAAAGAAAGTACCAAGATTGTAAGAAAAGCATCCTTAAGAAATAATTTCAGAGCTGAGGAGTGAGGTATGTATTTTATGTGCTTGATTTGTCTTTCATATTTTTTTCTGTAACATATATTTTGTGTTTTTATAGATATAAAAAAGATGTAAAGTAACTTTATAATTCATTACGCATCCTTACACACTTTCGTACATATTACGAAATTTCAATGTGGCTAATTATAAACCTATTTTACCGAAATTTTACACGAATGATCGTTTATTGGCACGAAATAAGAGGGTGAGATCAACAAAAATACAATTTTTTTTTAATATATAATCGAATCCCGTGTGATCATGGAGGGTGTACTTATCCTACGATACAGGCTCTCTCCCCATTCTAGATGTAGTGGCCCTAAATTAGCGACGGATGACTACTTATAGTCCATCGAACTGCTCACGGTGGTTGTTAAACTCACAAACAAAACAAAACAAAACAAATATATTCCAAGCATAGCATAGACACATTCAATATAATGAAAAAAAAGTTTATTTCGACTCCACGGATGTCTCAACCTTTTTTTTTTTTTTGTTTGTTCGTTTGTTTCATAAAAAAATTGCTAGTATTGAAACCTAACCAAAAGAATAAAGACAGAGTACTATAGAATTGACGCCAACGAAAGTTAGTGTGACAATCAGAGTGGCTTCATCTGCTTCGATGATATAGTTCCGAGGAGTCAAGGCTCGAAAAAGTCTGAGAAATTAATCAAAGAATATCTTTATTACCCGTAAAAATGTGCTATTAATCTTTTTATGTGGTTCACGTGAATAGTCTCTCTCACAGCAGTCATTGTGTCGCTCTCTTCGTGTTACGGGAAAAGCGAAGTTGTAGATATGACGTGTCCACAAGCATCTCGCCTGTGGGGAAATAAAGAAACTTATTTGTCATCAGTAAAAAATGACGTTTACCCCAAAGACGGAACTTGAACAAAGATTGTCTGTCCTCTAGTCCCACACGTGTTATTAGTGTTCGCGTTTCGTTACTACAACGCTACCTACTACTAAATTATTCACAAACCCAATGTTCGTTGACAGTCTTTGCCCCCATTCAACATTTTTCATGAAACACTGCGTTTTGTGTGGGGTGGGGATGCGCGCACGCGCTAAACGATTAGAACATTGCGTTGCAGTTTTTTCTGAATATCACGCATGTTCTGTGCGAAAACTTCAGACCATCACGCAATGCTCTTCATTTGGCAGCTTTCGAAGAAGAGGGCTGCGAAATCTATTGAAGTCTGGTGAAGTTGCCATGGATCCCTTATTTATAGGTCAAACGGTCTCATTCATTTTAACTAGAACCGAAAGTTCTGAATGCTAACAAGATATATTGAGTATCCGCAGAAAACCTTTATTCTCTCTCTTGGATGTGCCTACTTTTGTTTGCTGCTTCTGTCTGTTATCTGTCTCTCATTTCCTTGATTTTTCGCTCATTCTCCATCTCTTTTGTTCTACTCCTCTTCTTTCACTCTTTCCATGTATTCGGCTACATGTACGTTATTACTCTTCTCTTCAACCCACTTAGTTTTCTGTCGTCTGCTATCTCTCTCTCTCTCTCTCTCTCTCTGTCTTTGCTTTTTAAGTTCAAAGAACCCATGAGCATCTACGCTAGAAGGAGTAGCACGTCATTAATTTTGTTCCACTGGCTCTTAGAGAAGGACTCAAGAAGTTTTATTAAAATGAAATACAAATTCAATTCGTGCAGGGATTAAACCCAACAGAAGCAGGAGACAGAACACTGCTCTCTCTCTCTCTCTCTGTATAATTCTTCACACTGCCTTTCTGACGCGTATATAGGCCAGGATCTCTTTCATTTTATAGCGTGCGTCAATTTGTGCCCAATTAATTATTTCAATTATTATAGGTTTGTACCAGAAAAGAAAAAAGAAAAATAGCAATTTTGATACATATTTTCTCGCTATGCCTGCGCATATTTTCAGTTATGATTTTGAAGCTGTTCTTCAGTTAAAAAATGGAAACATAATGTGACCAGAAGCGTAAACTTTAAAATATATCGGTATTTAATGTTAAAAAGCTAAAAATCCTGTTATTGTCTCGAATCTTTTCATTTTTGCTGCTTAATAAGAAATTGCGTGGACTGTTCTAAATCAACATTAAAGTGAGTTGTCATCTTCCAGCATGCAAAAAAATCATAATTTTCCATCATGCAGAAAAATATCTTTCATAAAGGAGTTATTAATCTTCTGAGTGCACGAATGGGCTCAAATCTGATTAAGGATGTGTATGATTTGCATTTTTGACCGTTTAATTTCATTCCTGTTTAGTCATTAGCATGTCAGATTTCATTCGTCTATGAAAATCCTCCAAAAAAAAAAAAAAAAGCAAATTAGAACTCGCTACGGAAATGAAAATGTTTTACAAAAAAAATGGTTCATTTGTATATGTAATTGGTACTTCAAACCAATTGATGAACGGATGAGAGTACATTATAATTCTACGTTGTTATATAAAGATTCTTAAACAAAGTAAGTGAAAACCTGCTTTTTGATGGAACGGCTGGCACAAAGTATAATTGCTGCGAAAAACTAATAATAGTTATCAACCTCGTATGCATACTCTTATAAAAAATATCGGGACACACCACTTTTTATAATCAGTTATGTCCTACGCAAGCACCACATCGCAAACACAAGGTTACTCGTATGCTAATGTGCTTGGGGCTATGATGAGACAACACCACTGTGAATGTAAGATACTGATATCCAGCGCAGATTGTTAGTAGGGTGTCACATAAGTAATCGCCCCGTACATGACTTCTCAAATACATTCAAGATCCCTAGAGGTGCCACATAAGTAATCGCCATAAGTAGGGTGCCACATAAGTAATCGCCCCGTACATGACTTCTCAAATACACTCAAGATCCCTAGATCTGGGTAGTTTCTTGGCAGATCCAGTAAATCCCAGAAGCTAACAGAACATTACAGAAGAGCTCTGCAAAGGTTTACCCGCTCAGAACGCAAATCAACACTCTCAAATCACACAAATCCTAGGTGAGATTATTGAGACTGATGTTACCATTAAGACAATGTGCAAGACGGAGACTATGGGGACTGATGTTAGTATACCAGGACAATGCGCAGGACGGAGACCATTGGGACGGATGTTAGCACCAGGTCAGTGCGCAGGACGGAGACTATTGATACTGATGTTAGCGCCAGGACAATGCGCAGGACGGAGAATATTGGGAAGAATGTTAGCAACCAGGGCAATGCGCAGGACGGAGACCATTGGGAAGAATGTTAGCAACCAGGACAATGCGCAGGAAGGAGTCTATTGAGACTGATATTAGCACCAATAGAACCAGGATAGTGCGCAGGACGCAGACTATTGAGACTGATGTTAGCACCATGACAATGCGCAGGTCGGAGACTACTGAGACTGATGTTAGTACCAGAACAATGCGCAGGTCTGATGTTAGCAGCAGGACAATGCGCAAGACGGATGTTAGCACCAGGACAATGCGCAGGACGGATGTTAGCACCAGGACAATGCGCAGGTCAGACTACTGAGACTGATGTTAGTTCCAGGACAATGCGCAGGATGGATGTTAGCACCAGGACAATACGCAGGGCAGAGACTTTTGAGACTGATGTTAGTACCAAGATAATGCGCAGGACGAAGACAATTGGGACGGATGCTAGCACTAGGACAATGCGCAGGACCGAGACCATTGGAGCGGATGTTAGCACCAGGTCAGTGCACAGGACGGAGACTCTTGAGATTGATGTTAGCATCAGGACAATGCGCAGGTTGGAGACTATTGAGACTGATGTTAGCACCAGGACAATGTGCAGGTCGGAAACTATTGAGACTGATGTTAGTACCAGGAAAATGCGCAGAGCGGAGACTATTGAGACTGATGTTAGTACCAAGAAAATGCGCAGGACGGAGACTATTGTGACGGATGTTAGCACCAGGACAATGCGCAGAGAGGTTACTATTGGGACTGATGTTAGCGCCAGGACAATGCGCAGGACATTTCACAACATGGGTTACCACAGTCGAACAGCTATCTACAAACTGCTGATCCCTTCGTGTAATGCCACACGCCATTTAGCGTGGTGTAAGGAATGTCAATCCAAGACTACGGTCCAATGGAAAATGGTACTTATTTTGTTTGTTTTTGACTGGGGAAGTTTAACGACCACTGTGAGCTACTCGATGGGCTATAAGCAGTCCCCCGTCTCTAATTTATGGATACTGATTCCAGGGAAGTGAGAGAGCCTGTGCCGTAAGACAAACACAACATCCATTCCTCAGCGGAATTTGAACCTCGACCCATCTCGGAGGAATAGTCAGAACACGACGCTAAGACCACTGCGCCATCCGGGCGGCAAAATAAATACTGAATTCTGACGAGTCACGGTACACAGTCTACCAGTCTACAGTCTACCAGTCTAGCGGTCATTCGTGAGGGTGATGGGCGACAGAAGAAACATACCTTCTGGACGTATCGTCCCTTCAATGAAATTTGGTGGAGGCAGCATGATAATATGGAACAGTTTTCCTCGTGGTTCTACTTAGGCCCATTAGTCGTTTGGGTAAATCACCTGGACAAATATGCACTACTAAAGTTATTGCAATATTTTAGGGAAAGCCCATACTACTGTCAGCAGGGCAACGCACTGTATCACACTTTTGAGTTGTTGCAGATTGGTTCCAGGACATAGGTGTCAAAGAAAAGCAGCAACGGATCTAGAAGCTCCTCTTGGGGAGAGGGGTTGCTCCGGTCTATAAAAAAAAGAGAGACTTTGTGGAGGGCATACATACACACTGTGAACTTGTAGCGCTGCCCCTTTCTGGCATCGCGAGGCTTTTTAGAAATTTCCATTAATTTGATCCCTTCTACTGAGATGGGTAAATTTATTAGAAAATTTTCCAGCTTGGAAATTTGTTACTAATTTTTTTTTTTTATAATTCAATCGAGGTACGTACTTAGCTCCGTCACAACACACTATCTCGCACACACTTTAAAGCCTACCCCACATGGTGGCTTTCCCTGCTTCAGATTACTAATGATTCCAGAAAATACTACAAAAAAAAAATAAAAGAACAAAGCTCCATTACTTTTCATGATCGGTCAAAATCTCTTTTCATCTCCACTCTTATCTTTCTCCGTTTCTAAACTTCTTGTTATTAGTTGTAATTTTCTTTTTTACTGAAGTTAGAACAGAACATTTTATCTCCAAATTTACAGGTAATCGTAGTTGTTATGAAAACTTTTACGAAAACCTGCGGATTTATTGCTATAATTTTACAAAAATAAGTGTATTATATTTGCCATTTAAAAAGCCTGCTTTAAGGGGAGGGATCGCCTAAGTTGCTCCCGCTAGATCCGCTGTTTTCGAAAAGTTGGACTTCTCAGGCCAGAGGACTCTGGCCTGAATTCTACGGAGAATCTCTGGAACGAATCTGATCGTCAGGTGTGTGGAAGAAGAGATTACAGAACAAGCAAAGCTGAACTAGTCATTGCTTTGAAGGCCGAGTGGCGAAACATACCGTCGGACATTAAAAAACAACAACTGGTGGAGAGTATTTTAGAAATTCTAAAGGCCCTCATAAGGGACAAAGTCTTCAGAACACATACATTACATTTTCTCTGAATAAAGATTATTTGTAGGAATTCAGGTGTCTAGATATTAATGCAGAGCAATGTATATTTCAGTTTTTTGCTTTTAAAAGCTGAAAAAGAGTTAAAACCCGGAGCCGTCAGATTTAGAATGTTCTGGAAATAACTGTATGTATCACAGTTTTTTAAAATGAAATTGTGCAAATTAATGCCTCCTCTTTTTTAAATTTTTTGGATCAAGCCCTGCCGTTTCTTTCCTTTCTGCCTATATTTTACTACTTTCATTCTTTCACCCTTTTCCTCCAGCTATTCACTCTATATGTTCTCTTTCGTTGCGGTCTCTCTTCTTAGTTAATCTTTTCTCTCTGTTTCCTCAATGTTTCTATTCATAAATAACTCTGACTTCATTCTTCCTCAGTCTTTCTCTCCTTTCCTGATCTCTGTTCATTTCGTTCATTATTTTGCCCTCTGAAGCTTATATTTTCTATATGGTTTTTCTCCCACTCTCTTTATTACTTTCTGTTTTGCTCCTATCTCCCATCCCCCCCCATCGTGCGTTTTTTTTCCTATCCTTCTGATGTTCTCGAGATAGCTCCAATGGCCTTTTTTTTGTCTTCTTAGATGTTCTACCTCTTTCTTTCTTCCCTTCTGTTCATAAGCTTGCCTTTATCTCTTTTCTTCTCTGTTCTTCTATCATACCTCATCTTTATCTATTTCCTTTATCGCTCTTACCGCCTCTCTTTACATTTCCCTTATTTTTTCTGTTAGTGTAAATGCTTCATAATAACTTATTCCTCAGCTTATTTTATGTGGTGTAGTGATTTAGCACGTCTTTTGTAAAAAAGATCGTGCTAATGTTATCGGTTTGTCTGTCCGCCCATCTGTAGACACGATATCTCTGCACCTATTAGTCCGATTTGAATTTTTTTTTTTTTTTGCATTGGGAAGCTTAAAATGTGCGAATGATGATCCTTCATTTCGCATTTTTTTTACGATGTACATTTTCGCCGCTAGAAGGCGTAAATGCAGATGATGTCGAATTCAAAAATACGTTTTATTCCTCATATTTGCTTCTAAACATCCGATTGAAAAAAATATTTTATCTTTCGATTTCATTTATGTCGAAGAGCATTTTAGGTATAGTTATTTTTCAAATTACGCATAGATTTTCCACCAGGAAGCGTAAAAGTAAATTACGTTTTCCCCGATTACTCTTCTTCTAAAACTCGGATTTGAAAAATTATTTCTGCAGCGGATACAGCAGTTGATGGGAAACGGTTTGCATATAATTTCTAATTTTTGGTAAAAATGGTTTAGCCACCAGGGGGAGTGAGCTTCAATTTCTTCTTCTGACGCATTTGCAGCAAACTCTGAGCTTCTAAAATCCCTATTGAAAAAATTCTTTCGTGGACCGATACCACTCACGTCGATAAACCTTTTCGGAATATTTTCTTCTTAAAATAATGCACGGTTTCTCCGCCAGGGGCGTAGATATATATCTTAATATCTCTGCTTCTAGGAGTCCGATTTGAAAAATTTCTTCTTTGTTGGATAGCGTTTCTGGTGGGAAATGTTTTTCATGTAATTTCAAAATTTCCAAGTAATTCATAGACTTTCCACTAGGGGGCGTACAGATAAATTGTGTTTCCCCCAATATTTCTGCTTTTAAAACTAAGATTTGAGAAATTCCTTCTGTACGGGATACAGCTTCTGATGAGAAATATTTTGCATAAAATTTCTAATGTTTGGTAAATAGTGGTTTGACCACCAGGGGGCGTAAGTGCTTATTTCTGTTTCTAATACATTTGCAGCAAAATCTGCGCTCCTGAAAACTCGATTGAAAAAATTATTTCGTGGACCGATACTACTCACATCGAAAAACCTTTTGAGAATACTCTCTTCTTAAAATAATACATGTTTTTTTTTTTGCCAGGGGGCGTGGATGCATAGCATATTTTTGTCCATAGCTCTGCTTCTAAGAGTCCGATTTGAAAAATTATTTCTTTGTTGGAGAGCTGCATCTATGCCACATAACTGAGCACCAAATAAGCATGTAAGACACATGCCTGAGATGACTGGAGACAGCACCCACAGAAGCAGATGCACTTCCTAAACGTAGGATTATTCCTACATCTATGCCACATGATTGAGCACGAAATAAGCATGTAAGACACATGCCTGAGATGACTGGAGACAGCACCCACAGAAGGAGATGCCGAAGTTCAAAGTGCAATGAGTTAAATACAGTACGGTGTTCATGTGTTTCAATAGCTCCAGAAATTCTTTCAAATGGTTCCATGAAAAATAAATTATGATATATTATAGTATTGCATAATATAACTTGAAAATCGATTAATTAAACGAGTAATTTTCGAATTCTTAAATATTACAATTACATCATCTAGGTTCTGATGTGTCACGTGTGATACAATCCCCGTAGTCCACCCTCCTTTCCACGAAAAATTAAAGATATTATTTTTCAGTTTACAATGCAGTGAACATCAATTTTCAAACCTGTTTTAAAAAATCAAGTGTTCAACTTCATCGCAGGTCTAAGGAGGATATATACAAGTTGAAATGATGAAGGTTTAAAAAGCACGTGATCTTTCAGGTCCACTATGGAACCACCCTCAGATGAATGAAGTTTATTCATCTGAGGATGGGCCCATAGTGGATCTGAAATATCTCATGCGTTTTAAACCTCTATCGTTTACACTTGTACATATACAGGAATAATGAATATATGCCGGAATAAAGTGTGTGTTTTTAAGCCAGTTGGATTTATTACAACGTGTTGCGGGTGTTGGCTACCCTATTATCTTGGTAGAAATTAAAGTTAAATTAGAATACACATCTAAATCGGAGCATCATCAACAGATTTTTTTTTTCGCCATCCAGAGCGAGTTGTTGGCAAGTTTGGGAAATCAAACCGAGAGATTTTTGAACACTTGTCCACATAAATCGTACTAAAGTCCAGTACTTTTCGGTGGAAGATACACAGGTCATATTGATGGCATCATTATTACAGCAGCTGCGAGGAGGGTACTAATTTATGATATAGGAGGGCAAATGCTCAATCTCCATTTGTGTAATTCATTTTAGTGGTCCCACTGCCCTGCTACGTAAGAGGTCCGATTAGTTTTAACTTTTGCATTGAGTACTGTCCTGGTGGCATTCATATCTGCAGAAGAATGAAGAAATATAGTTCGTTGCTAGATTTATTGCATATCTGTTCCTGAATGCAAAACCGCATTTGGCGTTTCTTCTCACCGAAAAGCAGAAATCTCAGGGACAGTCAAGTAAATTATTTTGGCTTGCTGTTATCAAGGTGTAACATCGGTTACACGCTTTAACCTACAGTAGTCTTAGGTTGGAAGAAGGTGCTTTTGGTATGCATTAAAAAAATAAGATGTTTTTCTGAATTGTATTTCTGTTAAGTTATCCAGTTGGTGAGAGGTGAAAACATGTGTCAAGACGACAAATCTGCAGCGAGACTTTCTGTCTGCGTAGCTCAGTTGGGAGAGCGACTTACTACGGGTGAGGGGACACGATTGTGGAAAATGGATTCAGTGGCCGTTGGGTTTTTAGAAAAATAAATATGTGTGATGTTTGTTCCGCACATTGTTTGTAAATAATGAAAAATTCCTAATTCGCTTCAAAGACCAAAAAAAAACAAAAATAAATAAAAAATAAGAAGGAGATCATGGGATGTACTACAGAGGTGAAAACATGTGTCAGGACGAAAAAACTTCAGCGAGACATTGTGTCCGCGCAGTTCAGTTGGAATAGTGACTTACTCCGGAGTAAGGGGACACGGTTCGATACCCGTCAAGGACAAACGTGTGTTTTCACACAGTTCTGTCAGTTTTAGTATTCTCAAACCTTTGGTAACGCCCAATGACACTTCCTTCGTCATTTTCTATCCCCGAAAGGCGGGTTTGAGACTTTTTTAAAAAGCACCGTGGATGCGAAAAATTACGTTTTGAGTTGTAGCCTTCACGTTCAGTTTAGTCCATTTTTTGAAGTCGTCGATTAAGTTTCAATCTTTTTCTGCTTGTTTTTCGTTTCACTTGTATCATACGCTTCAAAGTTAATTGAAGTCTACATTTTGCTCCTGACAAGATACGTGCGCAGCAAGTCAATTTTATTTGTCGTGCTTTCTTTTGAAGGTAGCGTTCGTATCTAATTTTATGCGAAATAGTTGCACTAGATGACTTACTAGTCCAGCAGATTTTTAACAACGACGTACTTAATTCTAAATATTCTGGTTCGAATAGGGCACTTTTTTGTGTTTGTCATGGTTCGTAAATACAGAGGAACAGATTAATCCAAAGAATGATCACTTTTCTAAATTATCTTTGAAAGGCAATAGAAAGTAAATTCGAATTAAGAATATGAATGATCTTTCTCTCTCTCTCTCTCTCCTATTTTCTTTCCAGTTTGGTTACTATATCATCATAGCTTTGTTGCCAAGGTTTCTTAATTCCAATTTTCTTCCATATATCTCCTGTCTGATTGTTGCGATTGTTGCTGTTTGCGCTTGCATAGTGTGCAAGAATTGAATTCGCATTGCATTTACTTTTGCTTCCGTGCAGTCATTCAGCGTCTTCCGTTCGTGATTGCTTCAATATGAAATTTCTTTTTCTTTAACAAAAGAAAGATGTATATTTTTACTTCACCCATTCCATCAGATTTATCATGAGCTTAAGCATGTCACGGAAAGTCATTTAGCTTTTATTTCATCGTCAAAAGCGCATTCTAACATACGAAGTTTCCTTTCTTTTCTTTTTCTTTTATCCTTCTTTCTTTCCTTTTTCGTTTTTGCGAACACCATATTTCATCAGAGTTTTACGCCATGTTCTTTAAAAATAACGTCTCCAAACACCGCATTTTGGAAAGATCTAAAGGAAGTATTCCGCGTGATTCGTCCAAAAAAAAGCGACAATAGAAAGAGAAGCCTAGATTACCGGGGTAAGTTAAAAGCTCGTCCCATTTTTCGATACACATAATGCTGGGTCTACATTACTACGCGAAAAGCGCGCCAACGTCGACTGGGTATCTCTATGACGTCAATACAAGAAGTTGATGACGTACATTTGACACATAGCCACATTTCGTTATCAGGTGAGCAGTGAATGAGGTCGATAAACGTGCTGTTTGGTTGTTTTTACGCCATTATTGGCAAAGGGTTAAGTGCGGCAGCAGCAGAAGCGAGAGAAAATTGCGCAGTTGAAAACGAGAAACATTTGCATTGCACGAAGATGATTCCGACCTTTCTGTGATGGGGACATTAGTCCCGAACACAAGCCGAGGTCAGCACGTCGAATGGCCACTAACACCGATTCAGTGGTTGGAGCTCTGACAGTGAACCCTGGTAGTAGTACACGACGGTTGGCAGCTGAGGCGGAGTCTGTCCCATCCATCATCATTTGTCACCTGCATAAGCTTGATTTCTCCTTCAGGCGCCATCGAATAGTCCCCCATAAATTGACACCCCAGCAGTCGGAATTACGTGTAGCTCTCTGTCGCAGATTGCTGTCAAATCCACTAGACGATAAGTTTCGGCGTCGTATTGTCATAGATGATGAAAAGTGGATATGGCTACACCTTACTAGACAGGTATCTCTAATTCAATTGCTCTTCAGTGTATACTCCCCTTGTTGTCATTTTTTTTCTCGCGCTTTTCCCGTTCTGAACAATGTGAACTTAACTCAATCTAAGTATATGTATGCATATATATATTTGTTCAAATGTTAACGATCACTGTTGATTCTCTCCGCATCAGTTAGATTTTCATCAGCCTTGCGTTTGTACGCGAAAGCTCGACTATACCAATTTGTTTCCTACACCAATAAAACCTACGGATATAGTTTCTAAGTTCATTAACTTGGTGCATTTTATTGCTCATCTCATATTGCTTATTTTAGTTGGTTACACTGTTGAATAAAAAAAAAAAAATAAAAAATATACTCAGGGGATATACTCATTTATCGGTACGAGTGATTAACTTTTCCATACCTGTACAGAAAAAGCCTCCTCCAGTTTGGTGCAACCAGATAACCAATAAGACTGTGAAAAAGGACCAAATTTTTCACAGTCTGATTGGTTTGGAATTATTGTCCACTAAGTTCCTGTTTCATTTTACGGAACAAATGGTAGTCGCACGGGGATAAGTCGGGGCTGTACGCTGGATGTTGCCACACTTCCCACTTGAATGGCTGTAGCAACTTCTTTGTTTTCCGTGCTGTGTTGTTATGCAGCAGAATGACACCTTCGTTCAATTTACCCCGGCGTCTGTCCTTAATTGCCTTTCGCAAATTTCGTAGCATTTGTCAATATGAGTCAGCATTGATATTCGTCCATTTTAGCAGAATCTCTGTGTAAACAAAACGTTCACAGTAAAAAAAAAGCAGTCACCATGACCTTTCCCGCAGACAGTTGGACTTTGCTCTTCTTCCTTGTTGGAGGAGAAGTAACATTCTTCCCTTCTATGGACGATCATTTAATTTCAGGGGTGAAATGGTGAAACAATGCTTCGTCCCCTGTGATGATTCTACGCAAAACATTGTGACCCTCAGCAGAATATCATTGCAGAAGATCCAAAGACGACAGCAAACGATTTCTCTGCTCGCACACAATTTCCGAAATCCCAGCTGCTCTTGAACGATGGAATGAACAGTCCCGTACGAAATGTCTAACGCACTGGCAACTTCCTTGATTTTGATAAGCCTATTATCCCGTATCGTGTCTTCAACGGCGGCAAGATGCCCGGAGTGCTGGATATTGATGGTCTGCCTTTGCGATTTCGTCCGTCAAATTTGTGTGACCCTTTTCAAATCGTTGGCACCACTTTACAATGGCCGTGCGAGACATGGCATTTCCCCCGTATACAGCACAGATTTCACGATGGATGTCAGCGCAATTTAGGTGCTTAGCCCACAAAACTCTAATGATGCTTTGCACTTCCAATTTGGATTAAGAATCCAGTTGACGCGCCATTACGAACACTGCCTGCTGCACACGCCTTACGCAGTTACTGAACTAAAGCACCTCCGGTCTGCAGCTCTGACGTATTGCCTACTTCGCTCCCAAGCACAACACAGTGTGACTGCAATCCCACTTCAATTGGCGCTAAGTGTAACTTACTTTTTGATTCACCTACAGTAGCGAACAAAAGTATTTGGCAAAACACTCTTTCGACCATAATTTTTGTTCTGCTGGACCAAATCGGGTCATTTTGGGATATGATATGTGTTGATTTGTGGGTTACAATGCCGCGTAGTTTGTATTTCGCTCAGAGTGAATTTGTAGTTCGAAATGGGCCATATTCAAGAGTCGCCAATTATTATCCATTTGTTTGCTGCATGTATTAATGTTTTTCTTGTGATTTTTGTGGGTTTTGTGATGTGTAGTGTGATAATAAGTCAACCTTAGGTTTTCAGAAATGGGTAAAAAGGCGGAGATCCCTGTTGGAGCTCGCCAGGCGGCCGTGAACATGATGGAATCCGTAATGCGCGTCACCGACATTGCGAGGGCCTTGAAGATCCGACACCAGTCCATTTCAGCTATCCTGCAACGTTATAAGAAGACTGGGACCGTCGAGAACAGTCAGCGATGTGGTAGGCCTCGATCCACTACGTTGCTTCAGGATATACGCATCCTCCGTCGATTTCGTGCTGATCCCACCTTGACTGCTGTGGACATCACCACCGAATTCCGCGACAGCGACGACCTTAACGTCAGCCGAATGACCATCTCCCGTCGCGTCATTGCTATTGGATTGAATGGAAGACGCCCCGCCAAGAAACCACTCATCGGAGTCAAGAATCGACGAGCCAGAATCGCGTTCTCTCGCCGTCATTGACACTGGACCGCGGCGGACTGGAGTAAGGTGCTTTTCACCGACGAGAGCAAGTTTAACTTGTTCGAAAGTGATGGCATCCGATACGTACGACGTCCGTGTGGCCAGAGATTCAAATTCCAGTTCATTCAGCCGACTGTCAAGCACGGAGGAGGATCGCTGATGGTTTACGGCGCCTTCTCTCGCAATGGAATGGGCCCCATCATCAAGATTGACTGAATAATGACCGGCCAGAATTACACGAACATGCTCATCAACGATGTCTTCCCATGGGCAAACCAGAACATGCCACCCGGATGGATCATGCAGCAAGACAACGACCCGAAGCACACCTCCAGAGTAGCATAGGCAGCCTTCCAGCAGCAACAGGTCACATTCTAGACTGGCCAAGCCAATCTCCAGACCTCAACCCATTCGAGCACATGTGGGAGGAGCTGGAGAGACGATGTGAGAAGAAAACCTGCCGGAATAGGGCCCAGAAGTTCGACCAGCTGTCTGTAGAATGGGCGCGAATTCCGCAGGTAACCGTCGAGAAGCTAGTGGACTCGATGCCGGCCCGTTGTGCAGCTGTTATTAAGTCTCGTGGTTATCCCACTAAGTATTAGTTATTTTTTTGTAGTTTTCTCGTACTTGTTTTCTGTTATCGTTGCATTAAATGAATGTGATAAACACCTACTTTGTTGGTCAATTTGTATGATCTTTGCGATTAAGCTCGGTACCTGATCTGTGTTAAGGTTTCCGATCCATCTGCATATGGGTCATGTTTACAACTGAATAACACATATCATATCCCAAAATAACCCGATTTGGTCCAGCAGAAAAAAGTTATTATCGAAAAAGTGTTTCGCCAAATACTTTTGTTCGCTACTGTACGTAGGTAGCGGGTATTGCCACAAGTAGATAATACACCAAGTTCCCCTCCAGAATGGTCCGCCGGTAACTACAGGAAGTGAAAAGGGTTGAGAGCCTACCCCACCTTCCATACAGTCCCGAACTTGCTCTATCCGACTACTACATGATTTTCCCCCATGGCTCATATCCTACAAGGACAGCATTTCGCTGAAGTAGTGGATGCGGAATCTAGCATCAGGGTGATTCTGCCCTGGAATCCTGCCGGGTGGCCCTGCCGTTGGATCGTGGCTCAGGTATAGAACGTTGGCAAAGGACTATAGAAAACAACGGCCTGTACTTTATAGAATGAGGTATGGCTTTTTTTGAATCATTAAGCTTTTTAGCTACAAACACGACGAATTTTTTACTCACTCTACATGTTCCTCCGGAACACCTTTTCTCAACATTTGATGCATAATGGTGCAATACGAGCGAAGATGGCACACATAGTGTCAGTTTCAGTACTATGCACGTCTATATGCGTTCATTTCGGGGTGGAATGTCAAATCACTTGTATGCTTGCTCTACAAGTACTACGCGAACTACAAACTTTCCACCCAAATGACAATGATGACACAGGTTTGCAAAATGTTTTACATTAAAATTTGTTTGAATTCTTTCAGCAGATGTACATATTTTTGCTGCTGACTGAAAATGCGATTTCAGTTTTACTCTATGACGCAAGGTTTTTTAAACAGAGTAA
Organism: Macrothele yani; assembly: GCA_039090855.1. NCBI lineage: Eukaryota > Metazoa > Arthropoda > Arachnida > Araneae > Macrothelidae > Macrothele > Macrothele yani. The sequence continues at coordinate 170,032,775 of CM076990.1, forward strand.
CGTAGCACTTTGGGCAGAGTATGCGTAAAATAATAGTTTATCAAATTGGAAAAATGTCGAAAAAATAATTTAAATTTTGAAGATACACCCATCATTCATTTAAAACATTTGTACATATATTTTGCTTTTACATCTAATGAGTTTCAAACTCCCTGTAAGTTTGTCTTTTCCCTTCAAAATTGAGGCTCCTACATTACTTATGTCTATGTGTTTCTTATGTGTCTCTCTGTGTTTCATACAGCAGTAGTCGTCCATCATGTTGACACTCCATTTGCCTTTACATTCTGGTGTGACTTTTCACCTTGATCGTCACTCAAAACGCCCAAATTTTCCGCAAAGTATTCCAAATAAGCAACCAGGAAAGGCATTTTGTGACTCATGTTTCATCCTAACGCCTTGAATTTCACCTGCATCGTGTTCACAATGTCTTTGAAGTTTGAGTTCCTTATAGGTAACTAAAAATATTTTATGCCATTTTTGAATGCAATTCATGCTTTGCTTTTCAATGCAAAGCAGTTGCTTTTCAATATTATCCTCCTGAACTAGTTTTCTTATGTCTGGTCCGAAAAACATAAAAACATACCTTCTTTGAGCTTCTTATCCGAAAGTCGTGGAAACTCTTTGTACAGTAACTTAACCTGTTTTAGGGGTACGGACAGCTAGCAGACCCTTGTATAGTTAAAGAAACTACCATAAGTTAAAACCAAACACAAATGCAATATACAACTATTCAACGTAGGGACACATCTCTAAATGGCCTTATAGAGAGATGGAGTGCGAGTTCCAAGTGCAAGTTTAGACATGTCTAAACCCTGTTTCTAAATGTTCTGAATTGTTACCCGATCATCTTCAACACTTTTTCATCCCTTCCTCAAGTGTTTCCACATTAACATTCAGACCTGTTGCACGAAAAGTTTGAGTAGCAATGTTATTTTGTAGGTGATCGGAAAGAATCAGTAACTTATAAAATCTTTATTTTTGGCTTAAACCGATGATCTAAAATTTTCATATTGTAGAAAAAACTATACGTGATGGAAAAATTTGATCACCGTTTTTAAAATCAGCTCATCAAAATTAATGAGAAACAGATAACAAATATCAAACTATGAAACTGTTGTAGACATGTGAAATCATACTGAAAATATGACAATTTAATTTTCTTCAGTATGTGTTGTACGAGATTGTGAGATCACGAGAACAGATAGATTCTACAAATTTACTGTTTGGTGGGAAAAACGATTTCTCCGCGACGGATGATCTCTAAATTAAAGAGCAAACGAGGAAGGCAAAAAGTGTAAAATTAGAAATTACTTCCTGATGGGTGGAGGAAAATTTTATATGAGTAAAGAGAAGCAAAGATAAATTGAATAGTCCTGAAAGCCTGACGTGAAAGGTAGAGGCAAACAAAAAGGGGCCATCTAACAGCCACTAAAAAAAGTGAATTTAGAAATGTTGCTCATTCAGATTTCAGTTGATGATACTTTTCTAAATTTTTGCAAAATCAGATAGATAGGCCTGAAATTCTGAGGGGAAATGGGATTACTACCTGCTTGGAGAATTAAAGCGACATCAGTAACTTCTCGGGATTTGGGAAGATAGTGAAGTAAGCAACAAGCATTTAAAATACGTATTTGTAAGAGCTATAAGAAAACTATAGGAGGAACGAGCTTTGAAGCTCGAGCATCCTTTCCAGGTGCTATTTCGATTTTAAGTTTTATTTCAACTACTGAGACCCACCTCCCGCGATGAGGTTAAATGAGATCTTGATCGGAAAAACATAAAAGGATGAGAGAACAAATGATTCGACACTTATTTGTGTGAGATGAGATATCAATATTCTCATTGACTGTGAACTGATCATCCAGAATATACTAGCAAAAACCTTACAATTACCTTCAGTACAGGAAACAATGGCATTTTGTCCAGGAATGTGATGCAATGGTGTGTCCGGAAAAAAACTGCGCTTTCGATGTAGAAATGTACTTAGAACCGCGTAACAATCATTGCCCATATTTCAAAGAATGCGTTTTCATATTCAAGAGCTGCACACATCTTTCCGTAAAGCGTTCGATCTTGGCACGGTATTCGGCATGGAGGCAAAGAAATCGTGAAAATCGCTTTCATGTCATTCAAAGCAGCAAAGTGTTAATATCATTCGAAGGAGCAAAGTGTTTTAGCAAATGAACCATCACCCTAAATAGGTGATAATCAGAGCGGGCGAGATCTGTGCTCTACTCTGCGCGTGGCGGGAGATCGATTCCATCAAGTTCATGAAACTTTATATGTATGATGTTCGGCGTTGTGTTGTTGAAGGAGTACCCCCTTTCCTTTCGGTTGACTAAGGCGGAGTACCGTTCCTTCAGTTTGCCGTATATCTGATGCAGATGCTCGATCTACCGTTCGTCATTGATCTCCTGGACTTTGGGAACAATCTCAAAGTTGATCACACCCTCGATTTCTCACCAGACACTTGTTTCTCGAAACGTCCGCTTTTGTGGACAGGTAAAACTGGTTCACCAGAATCTAACCACAGGTTTGAGGTTGACTAAAGCAGAGTACCGTTGCTTCAGGTTGCCTTATATCTGATGCAGATGCTCGATCTACCGTTCGTCATTGATCGCCTGGACTTTGGGAACAATCTCAAAGTTGACTACACCCTCGATTTCTCACCAGACACCTGTTTCTCGAAACGTCCGCTTTTGGGGGCAGGTAAAACTGGTTCACCAGGATCTAACCGCAGGTAGGTCTACTTCTCATCACTATTAAGTGGCCACTTGAAGTGTCATGTGGACTCATGAGTAGTTCTTTGCAGACCTCGATGCGTCGTTGGATATGAGCTGAGATAAATCCGTGCGGCATCTCGCGTCATCATTAGTAGAACTTTCCGAGCTTATGCAATGTCGGATTTGGAAAACTCTCAGCTCGGCAGGTAATTTTCTATTGCTGGTTGTTGGATTTATTTCAACAGCCGCCAGCAGGGCTCCCAAATGAACCACAGGGGGAGCGGGCCCCTTCCTGTATCTTTCTTCCCTTCCAAGCTGAGTTGTCAGTCGCATAGTTCTTGAAGTAAGTCTGTAATCTCTGAGTGACGGCAACACCTTCGATTCCTTTTTTTTCTGACTGCTTCAGCCACTGTAAACTGTAAACCCTTGCTTACAGTAATGGCGCAACAGAATCAAGATTTTAAACTTTCAGGCCATTTTGTACAGTGCAATAAATGGTCATCACATGTTTCCAGACAGGTGTACCATAACCTCCAATATGTCACTTTTGTTCCCTTTGAAATGCTTCACAAGATCCCAAATAGATGCAGGATTTTTAAGGCGGCAAACAGAATAACCATTGCCTTGCTTAATGTTCAATATGTAACTTTAACATCAGAACACTTGAAAATTACATCGCCCTGGAGTGGGAATCGAACCCGCATCTCCTGATTTCCGTTCGAGCATGCTATCCGTAACACCACCCAGGACGACGAAGTCCCAAGAATTTGAGTGTTAAGAATCAGAACATTCTTTGATTTTTGCCTGTCTAAAAAAATCAAAGAATGAGAACCAGAGGCGAAAATCAGATAATATTCTGATTCTCATTCTCTGATGTTTAGACAGGCGAAAATCAGAGAATGTTCTGATTCTTAACACTCAAATTCTTGGGACTTCGTCGTCCTGGGTGGTGTAAGGGATAGCATGCTCGAACGGATATCAGGACATGCGGTTCGATTCCCTATATAGGGCAATGTAATTTTCAAGTTTTCTGATGTTAAAGTTACATATTAAACACTAAGCAAGGCAATGGCTATTCTTTTTGCCACCTTAAAAATCCTGTAGTTGTTCCATGTATTTGCGAAGAATATTTCTTCCACAATCTCCACATGGATATACAACTTGTATTTCAATGTTTACTTAATCCTACTTTATGGGAAGTACAATAATTTTCCCCAGAATATTTCATGAAATTTATTAAAATTTTTCAGTACAGAGAGACAAAGAGAGAGAGAGAGAGAGAGAGCGGAATTTCTTTTTCTAACTCTCTGAGCAGAGCAGAATTTAAATGGGTTACGAAGCGATTTTCGGATCCTACTGGAACCATTCAACACAGCTCGAATGATTTGAGGAATTTCCGAGACAGCAGTGTCTAGCTGAGCTGGCGTTGGATATCTAAGAATTCCTGGGCATCTGTGCCATTAATGATTTACTGGAAGTTTTTCCAATCAACTGACGTTTGAGGAGGAGACGAAATTCCTTGTAGTTGAGACAGCTCCATGACAACGGGATTGGGATCAGAGTGAAGGAAAAATCGAACTTTGAATTCACAGAAAATAAATTAAGTACTTGAAGACTGCAAAAGTCAATAATATCTGGACAACACCCCCTCTACAGGAAAAATGAATGGGCTCAGTATGCCTTCAGTCCAGAATTTTTCATTGGAAAGAAGTTTGAGAAACTTCTTTGCAGATCTATATGTCACGCTAAAGGATTTTTCTTATGCGTATTCTCGAAACGAGGACATCATTTAGATGCAAGGATGCATTTACGACACCAAGCAGAAAACGAAGTATTGTGAGAATAGTTCTGATCGCACTTGGTTCAATGCAAAAGAATTTTTTCCGGTTTGGTCTTACACAGGTTATAACTAAGAAACGCAAAGATATGAGATATGAAGTACATAATAAAAGATACAAAGTACATCAGCAGTAATATAGAAGACATATAAAGCGTATCATCAGATAAGGGCATAAAAAAGCATTCAATCCTGAAAAAGTAAACCCGTCATTCGCACTGTGTAACAAGCACTCCATGTGCAGATATAAATTTCCCTTCAAAGACGTAGAGATTTCGTTAGTTCCGAAGATCAGAAAACAAAGCCCACCAAAGAGAAGAAATTGAGTATAAACGCGGAAGCCAGTCGCTTTTGAATAAGTTTCAATACTCTGCTTTGCGCGCTTTTTATACTCTATGGATTGCTATCACGTGACTGACGCTACTAAAATTTTATGTCCCGCCGCTGAAGCTCTAATAAAAATCAGATTAACTCCGTATACATCTCTTAGTCTATGATCATTAGTTGAATGAAAGATGCTAAGAACGTCATATGAGAATGTGTGACGTACGTTTGAGGTAAAGCACGTGTCAAAACGACAAATCTGCAGCGATACTTTCTGTCCTTGTAGCTTTGTTGGGAGAACAACTTACTCCGAAGTGAGGGGCCACGGTTTCGATCTCCTTCACCTCACTCCGGAGTAAGTGAAAAAAAACATTAAAAGGTACATGATATATGATATATACACTGCTGGACAATTGCTAAGGACGGATCATAAACGGCTATATAGCGCAAAAAAAAAAAAGGAAGTGTGGTTGGATGCCAAGTGAAATAAAATAATGTCAGAATGCCAGGACATTACGAGAAAGACAATTTATTGTGCTCTGAAATCCAGAAAGCTTTGGAACGTGTTCAAGGGACAAACAGGCCATTTTGTGCAGAATACGTAAACGTGAAAAAATGCAATTACCGTCCGCAGGCGTTCCGCCGTAAGATGTCAATACGGGATATGACCACAATGGAGGGCGATGCAAGATTCCACACGTCGTGTCATGCTTTGCACAACATTATCAAGCAGCTGTTGGGGTAATTTATCCCATTCCTCTGTCAGTGCACGGATGAGTGTGTCCTTGTTTATTGGAGGGCATTGGCGACCAGCAAAACTCCTCCCCAAAGCATCCCACACATTTTCAATGGGATTCAGATCTGGAGAACGTGCTGGCCATACGAGGCGTTGAATATCCTCGCTCTCAAGACACTCCTGGACAGCGACTGTTCTATGACATGTTGCGTTGTCGTCCATGAAAATGAATCTATCACCGACAGCAACACGGAACATGCAAACATGAGGTAGCAGAACATCATTAATGTATCGTTGGCCAGTCATAGTCCCAGTTGGAAGCACATAGAGGGACGTACGGCCATTGATCATGATGCCAGCCCATACCATGACACTACATGTCGGATATCGGTCCCTTTCCTGTATGTTTGCTGGACAATATGCAGTACCACTATCATGCCAGATCAGTTGTCGTCGACAATCAGACGATAGACTAAATCTACTCTCATCTGAGAAGAGGACAGCAGACCAGTCGTTATCAGTCCAATTGCGATGTTGATGGCACCATTGCAAACGGGCGGTACGGTGACGTCTGGACAATGGGATGCACACAACAGGACGGCGGGCGTATAGTCCTCCTTCATGCAAACGTCTGGCGACAGTTTTTCGGGAGATCCGCTTGCCAGTAGCAGTCATAAACTGATTTGCTACCTCACTAGCTGTGCTGCGCCGGTGTCTTTTTGTTGATAGCACTATGTACCGATCTTCCGCAGGTGTCGTACTGCGAATACGAGTTCCCCCGTGACGTTTGTTACACTCTCCATTTGTTTGAAATGATTTCCAAAGCCTTAAAACAACACTGTGGCTGACGTCGAACTCCCTGGCAACATCTGTTATTTTTCGCCCTTCTTCAATCTTGCCAATAATACGGCCAAGCGTAAAATCATCTAGGTGATGTCGGAAAGACGTACTGAAAATTGCAAGTACGTCAATTGATTCTTTCCCTTTCAACTTTGCGTTTGAACAACAACGGTCAATACGCGTCAAATCCTTTATATCTCTTATCAGCGCTATGACGTCACGAACAAGTTCGTCACGAACATTTTCCTGCCTTCCATTTTATGGTTGCTATCGTTGCTATTGTCATCCGTCCTTAGCAATTGTCCGGCAGTGTATATATATATACTACAGAGGTAAAGCACATGTCAAGACAACAAATCTGCAGCGATACTTTCTATCCGTGTAGCTTAGTTGGGAGAGCAACTTACTCCGGAGTAGGGTGGGTGCCACTTCGATCCCGTCACGGACAAACTTGTGTTTTCACAAATGGCAACAGGAAAGATCACCACTGGGAGGTAAAATTTTATAATTCCATCGATTTTGTTTTGAATCAAAGCTGGAGTTCGATTTTCTGATTTTCACCATTGTAAAAAAATTGGTGAAGTCATTACAAAAATGTCTGTCGTCAGCAAACCGAAGGTGAATTTAGATATCTCAAGAGAATATTGTTTTTTTTTTTTTTTTTTTTTTTTTTTTTTTTTTTTTGAGGTTTAACGACCACCGTGAGCAACTCAATGGGCTATAAGCAGTCGCCCGTCCCTAATTTAGAGTCACTGGTTCCAGGGAAGGGAGAGAGCCAGTGCCGTAAGACAAACACAACATCCATGCCTGACCGGGATTCGAACCCGGACCCCTTCCGACGAATGATCAGAGGCCAACGCCTTAGACCACTGCTCCACCGGGGCGGCCAAGAGAATATTGATTAATGGCTATAGTTCAACCCATTGTGTGTGTGTGTGTGTGTGTGTGTGTGTGTGTGTGTGTGTGCGAGCTCGTGTTTGTGTTTTGCTGACAACGTAGTAATTTTTGCAAGTGTCCCTCAGAACTGCAAAGTGTGATCCAGAAACTTGATGATAAGACTAAAAAAATAGAATTGAAGACGAACTTACAGAAAGCAAAACTGATTTACAGTGCTTTTACGAGAACCGTAGATTAAGAGGTTGAAGGACAAATTTAGAAGAAACTGATGCCCACATCTGTCTTGAGCAAAAGACGCCTAGAGAGGGTTGCATCGAAGGAGTAATTAATGGGCGCATAAAACTTGGCTGGAGTTCATTTGGAAGAAATGGCACAATTTTCAACAGTAACTTACCGTGATGTCTAAAAAGAAAAGTGTTTATTAATGCATCCTTCCTATACTTACTTAAGAATCAGAGACATAGATCTAAACTAAAAAAGATATGCAGAGACTTGGGACAACTCAAAGCATGCTTTTGTAACCAAGATAGAATGCTCTTTGTAACCAAGATTTAGAAAGATAGAAATGCATGCTTTTTGTAACCAAGATAGATAGGAAGAGGAACTCACGCTTCGGAAGAATGATAAGAGTGCACGAAATCATGATCAAAGTAAAATATCTGAAATGGCAACGAACTGGACGTATTTCTAGAACTGACCACCATTAGGCAACTGAAATACTAGATGGGATACCTGTGTCTTTTCCTGTCCAATGTAGTTCTCGAAATGGAAATTTTGAAGTGCCAGTATACTCATATTTAGCTAAAAATCCTCCGGAAAAGATTTCTTCGCCAGAAAATCTCCAAAACTGGAAAAGTGAAAGAAAAAAAATCACCGGAAGAAAAGCTCCTTTATTTGGAAACGTAATTTACAATTCCGTGGAATATTATTGCACCATAAGTCAGTCAGAGTTGGTTAGTTTGTGGAGCCCAGAGGGTATTACTTATACTACACCGAGGACTGGAGTTAGACTTGTTTATAACGAGGAGTCTCAACCCCAGGACCAACGGATTAAAGAGACTTCCGAACCTTGGCTAATCATTAATGATTCAGCTGGACTTGAATCCAGAACTTTAAGGTCCCGAGCGAAGAAGGCAGTTCCCTTCCAATAGGGATTTTTTGAAGTCGGGCAATTAGAACCTATGCAATCAGAATGAATATTCAGCCTTAAATTAATAGAAATCTGACCGCCTTTAAAATGCGTACACCACTCCCCTACCCTGTACGGTTTCCACATAGCTATTTCTTTCTTTTTTTTTTTTTATTGGAGGCCACCATGAGCAACGCATTGAGCTATAACCGGTCGCCCGTCCTAACTTAAGGTCACTAGTTCCAGAGAAGGGAGAGAGCCAGTGCCGTAAGACAAACACAACATCCATGCCTCACGGTGATTCCAACCCGGACCCATCTCAGACGAATGATCAGAAGCCATCGCTTAGACCACTGCGCTGCTACCAATACAGTCATAGTTATTTCTCAAGGGAACGAGGCACGTAAGATTTCTTTGTCTAAGAATGCGCGCTCGTAAGTCAGGGACAAAAAAGAAATCATTTCTGCAGTTTCCACTTATATAATTAGTGCCGGTATGTAAATTCCTTGTAAAAAAGTGCCGGTATGCCATACCGGCTAATTTCAAGCACTGGTCCAATGGACAGGAAAAATCCGAGAAGAGCAGGAGGTAGATGGGTGGATGGAATACGAAAGACCTCCAGAACGACATGGGAGAGAATTTTGTTTTGTTCGCCTGTTAGCTGTTTAACGACTATCGTAAATAACTCAGTAGGCCATAATGTAATCGACAGTCCCTAATTTAGGGTCATTGGTTCCTGGGAATGGAGACAATCAGTGCCGTGGAACAACCACACCATCCATGCCTCATCGGAATTCGAACTCAGGCCCACTAGAAAGAATGATCAGGAGACAGCTCTTAGACCCATGTGCTACTGAGGCGGCTGGAAGAGAACTGCTCAGGACAGAACAGGCAGTTGTGAAAAAGACTTTGGGATACTTTCATCCCGCAATGGACTGAGAATGACTGATGATGGTTATACACAGACGAGTCACATTATTGTGACCACCTCCTACTTTTGACGTCAACAGCGCGTAGCCAATGAAAGAAGGCACGTGTCATGAGCTGGCTCGGAGAGTATATAAGGTGTGCTGTAAGCATTCTCAATGCAAGGTCCTCAGGTTCGAGCCTGGGCTGAGATGGTGTGATTTACTAACAAACGCTGAATATCCGCCGTGCATCGGACGAGCACGTTAAGCGACGGCCCCCAGGCTGGACCCACTGGTAAATGGGTATCCTTCCTATGCCGATTTCGCTGTAGGTGGCTGGGACCTAAGCTCTACTCACTGTGGACGGAAGTCCTACAAGAAAATGACAAATACTTCTCAAAACATACCACTCGTTGCTCTCATGGATAAAAGGAGCGATTTATGAGATTTGCAAAAAGGGATGATTATCAGCTTTTGGGCCAAGGGTGGCAGTATTTCTGAAACAGCGCAGTTTGAGAACTGTTCGCGTGCTGCTGTGGTTAAAATGTATCGTGATTGGAGAAATGGCACCATTGCGAATAAGCGACGTGCAAACTGCGGAGCCCCACGTGCCATTGATGTGACAGGTTAACGTCGGCTGCGAAGGTGCGTGAGGCCCGATGGACACGCTACAATGGAGCAGCTCACTGGCCGAATGAATCAGGGGACTACCGGAAGTGTGTCTAAAACGACAGTTTAGCGAACCTTGCTGAGTAAGGGACTCTGATGCTGACGGATGGTCACTGCAGCTATGCTAACGTAGGTGCATCGGCAGAAAAGGCGTACATTTGCATGGCAGTATCGAAATTAGACCTCAGCTGATTGTCAAAGGATTGCCTTCTCCGATGAGTCATATTTTCTGCATCCTCGAACGGATGGACGATAGCGTATAAGGCGAGAAACATCAGGGAACAAACACTCTTCTTTTTTTTTTATTGGAGGTTTAACGACCAGAGTGAGCAACTCAATGGGCTGTAAGCAGTCGCCCGTCCCTAATTTAGGGCCACTGGTTCCAAGCAAGGGAGAGAGCCAGTGCCGTAAAATAAACACGACATCCATGCCTCACGGGATTCGAACCCTGGCCCATATCGGACGAATGATCAGAAGCCATCGCTTAGACCACTGTGCCACCAGAGCGCCCAAACGCTCTTCAGCCATTGCTAGAAGAGCACAAACTGGTGGGGGCAGCGTTATGGTCTGGGGAATGTTTTCGTGGCGTTCTCTGGGTGCGCTCATGCCTGTGGAAGGCACTATGGAACGAATTCGTTATGAATCCATCTTTGCAGAACACGTGCACTCATACATGCTGATTGTCTTCCCTGGGGAGGATGGGATCTTCCAGCACGACAATGCGACGTGTCACGCAGCTAGAAATGTCCGAGAGTGATTGGAAGAACACTACGAAGGCTCTAAAGTACTTTCCGGGCCCCCTAATTCCCCAGATCTAAATCCAATTGAGCATCTGTGGGACAACCTGAATTGTGTTGTTCGCTCTGTGGATACTCCGCCACGCGCCCTCTAGCGGCTGTCAGATGCAGTCAGCATGGCTCCACATACCTGTGAACACCGTCCAGCACCTGTAACGTACCAGGAGATATGACGTACCTGCCAGAAGGACGCACACGACATAAAGGCAGATAGGAATCAGAATAAAATGTCCGCGTAGCTCAATTGGTAGAGCAACTTATTCCGGAATGAGTGGACTCGGGTTCGAATCCTGGCGCGGATAAAAATGACGGAGAAATTTACTTCGTTATAATGGCGCCCGAACTATCCGGATGACCCGACCGTTCACAATCTCGCAATGGTGTGATGTTATTTCCACACCGCGAGATAGGAAAAATAAGAGCAGCACTTCGAAAAAAAAAAAAAAAATAAGGGGGAGATGATGTAACGTACCAGGAGATATGACGTACCTGCCAGAAGGACGCACACGACATAAAGGCAGATAGGAATCAGAATAAAATGTCCGCGTAGCTCAATTGGTAGAGCAACTTATTCCGGAATGAGGGGACCCGGGTTCGAATCCTGGGGCGGATAAAAATGACGGAGAAATTCACTTCGTTATACACCTTACTGAGTCACTCCCAGCCCGTCTAGCTTCTGTCCGCGCTGTACACGGCGGTTACTCTGAATATTAGTTGGTGGTCACAATAATGTGACTCGACGGTGTATATTATTTCACAGTTTCATGTTATGTTTGCTTATATTTTTGATTTCTGTAACAAGAGAACAACATTTTAATGTACTCTGTGAAATTCACGTGCCGTCGTACTACACAAAACATTAGCACTGACGAAGGAGATCAAACCTAGCAGGCCGCCCCAGTGGCGCAGTGTGGTGTAAGCGCTGGCTCGTGATCATTCGTCTGTGAAGGGTCCGAGTTCGAATCCCGGTGAGGCATGGATGTTGTGTTTGTCTTAGGGTGCTGGCTCTCTCCGTAACCAATGACCCTAAATTAGGGACGGGAGAATACTTATAGCTCACTCAGTTGCTCACCGCAGTCGTTAAACCTTCAATCCAAAAAAAAAAAAAAAAAACCCAGCAGAGATCTTTAAATGTAATACTTCTTAGGATAAATTTTGGCTTCGCGATTTTGTTGTAAAATACTTAAATAGAAGAAAAGGAAATTATATTACTTAATTTAATTTTGATAAATATTACTTAAGATGTCAGAAAACGCGGTACATATTGATACCATAAAAACTGGTATCATTACGTACATTTGTCATGGATCTCACATTGGTGCACTGTCCATTATCAGATCCATGACAATAGACAAATGTATGTAATGCATATTTATTGAGTTTTTACACTCTAGCCATGCGAAAAGAAACAATAAGCTTTTAACGCAGATCAGTTTACGAAAAAAATGAATTTTTTTCGTCATACTCTGATGGAAACTAATGCTAATATATGAGTGGCTATATCCAATAAACTCCAGTAAGGAAATTTAAATAGACATGAATGGATATAACAATAAAACTTTTGGGAATCAAATGTCTCCAACGGACATAATGGAGTGACATCGACTTTTTTCTTTATTATTCGTAGTTTCGCATGTCAGAGTGAAATCAAGGTTGACATGAAACACTGCTCGCTATTTCGGACGAGTCACAGTCTACCCGGAGAGGCGCTGTTGCGTAGCATGTTTTAGTTTCTGTTATTTTTTTCTTAAACAAGGATACAAGCTTATGGCGAAAACTAAGTTATGAGCTAATAGTAAAACTGTACTTGTAATCCGATTTATATTATTTATATATATATATATATATATATATATTGGAAAGGGAGTGAGACAAGGTGACACCATATCTCCGAAGCTCTTTAATGCCACATTGGAAAATGTCTTTCAATCACTGAACTGGGAAAACAAAGGGATAAAGATTAATGGAGATTATCTAACCCACCTTCGTTTTGCTGATGACGTAGTCATTTTTGCAACTACCCCATCAGAGCTGCAGAGTATGATCCAGGAACTTGCTGACAAGAGTAAAGAAGTGGGATTAAAAATGAACTTTCAGAAGACAAAAGTGATGTTCAATGCTTTTACAAGAAATGAAGATTTATCGATTGATGGAGAAAAACTGGAGATAACAGATACGTATGTTTATCTTGGACAGCAGATATCAAGTGAGGGTCACATTGATGAAGAAATTAATCGGCGTACAAAACTTGCCTGGAGAGCTTTTGGAAGAAACAGCATTATTTTCAAGAGCAATATGCCATTAAGTCTTAAAAGAAAAGTGTTTGATCAATGCATCCTTCCAGTGCTTACGTATGGTGCAGAGACGTGGACCTTAACTAAAAGAGACATACAAAGGCTGCAGACAACTCAAAGAAGCATGGAGAGGTGCATACTTGGTGTAACCAGGAGAGACAAGAAGAGGAACTCGTGGATCCGAAAAATGACGAGAGTGGAAGACATCATGATCAGAGTTAAATCCCTGAAATGGCAATGGGCTGGACATACTGCCAGAAGGACAGACCATAGATGGACAGCCGAAATTTTAGATTGGATTCCAAGGGACAGGAAAAGACCCAGAAAAAGACCACATGGGAGATGGGTGGATGAAATTCGTAAATATGCGGGAGTGACATGGAGGAGACTGGCACAAGACAGACCGTTGTGGAGGAAACTTGGGGAGACCTTCGTCCAGCAGTGGATTGATAATGGTTGACAATGATGATATATATATATATATATTCCTATTATTTATATATTCCTATTCCTATTCCTTCGAGTAGGAATATATAAATAAGTGTTTCCAAGCTTTCGCACATCAACCAGATGGCTTTTTCAAGGAAGTTAGATAGAAACTGCAATCTGAATAACGGAACGGATAACGGAACGCTTTAAGTTAAAGTGTTCCATTATTCAGATTGCAGTTTCTATCTAACTTCCTTGAAAAAGCCATCTGGTTGATGTGCGAAAGCTTGGAAACGCTTATTTACATATTCCTACTCAATAAATCGGATTACTAGTACAGTTTTACTATTTCCTACATAATTGGTGTACAGTTCCTCGTTATTAATTTAAATTATGAGCTTCCATAAAAAAAATACAGCTGCTGAGCTTTCTGCTACGTGTGGTATATCATTTTTTTTTTTTTGATTGGAGGTTTAACGACCACCGTCAGCAACTCAATGGGCTATAAGCAGTCGCCCGTCCCTAATTTAGGGTCACTGGTTCCAGGGAAGGGAGAGAGCCAGTGCCGTAAGACAAACACAACATCCATGCCTGACCGGGATTCGAACCCAGACCCCTTACGGATGAATGATCAGAGGCCAGCGCCTTAGACCACTGCGCCACCGGGGCGGCTGGTATATCATGGAGGCATCACGTTCATTATGGTGAAACTATGAACAAATCCCAGTAACAGCTTTCCAAAAGGAAAGAAACTATGGACAATAAAATACGCTTTTCTTTATTTTTGTGCGTGTTCAAATTATTAAGCAGATTTTATATTTGAATAACTAGGCGATCTGACGCGTCATTTGTGTTTACCGCGTCTCCCATCTGCACGCGTCCGTTCATTTGCGAACTTATTGCCATGCAAACCAAGCTGTTGGCTGCGAGGAATGCTGGGACGATTCCTGGATTTTTTTATGGCGTCGGAGAAAAAACGTTTCAAGTGTTGCTGTTCTAAAAGAAACATTAAATTGTTATTCTAAAAGAATTGTCTCAAAGAAGTAATCTTATGTTTTTTCTTCTGTTTGAGTTGTGTTGTACCAAAGTTCATGAAAGCCAGGATACCTGACACCTGTGCTGTAAGGATATAAATCACGGCAAGCTTAAGACAGTTCAAAGAACTGCAAAAGCATTAATACTCCGTAACATAAAACGGAGACAGTCCGTGTTGATTAAGAACTCTTCCGTCCTATGATTAACGTTTTCTTATTTTCGTTACTAGTGAAATATTATTTAGGGTTTTTGTCATCGTGTGAATATTCTGGAAGAAATAACTACAGAAAAGTAATTCAAACGTAACAGTATTATTTCTGAAGTCTGTCGATTATGAATACACTAGCTTTAATACCCGGCTTTTCCCGGGATTTAGGCTTATTAATTTCATATGCCCTTATATATCACTGAAAAAATCGGGGAAAAAAATGATGCTTTGCAAGAAAGAAAAGAGCTGATATCACAAATTCGGTCATTACAAATTATTTATTTATAGTGATTATTTTAACACTTGGCCGTATACAACATTTTTGGTTTCTCCTTCATCGGCGACAATATATAATTTTGTTGGATCCTTTGCTCTTGACATTCCAACATGCAGCTGTCTGTAGAATCAAACGGACCAAAAGAGTTACGAATTATTTAACAAGCGTCCAGGAGGCACAGCATTAGAACACTGACTGAACAAAATTCGTTAACAATTTGTTATCGACGATCAAATGCATCACATGCTTTCAGTTTCAGACGTGTTTGAAGGGCGAATCTCTGGGATAAAAAAGTTAAAAACGTATCTTTGCGATTATTTTATGAAACTGGCTGAAATTTTTATGAACACCATAAATCCTTAATAGGAACATGACCTCCAAATTTCGCCTGAATCGGTAAATAACTTTTTAAATTAGCCGTCAAAATTTTATTAACCGTTTGTGCGTATATATTTCTGCTTACCGATGAATTAAAAATTCCATGCCTCTTTTAAAAAGTTTTGACCGGATTCCGCTGAAATTTTGAGGAACTCCTCTTATTATCAATTCATGGTGTTGATAAAAATTTCAGCCCTTTTCTTTGAGATTTTGCAAAGTACGTTTTTTCCTTTTTTTTATGCACAGTTCTTAAAGAATAGAAGCACCTGTGGGTGTGTCGCGGCGATGAATGCAGTCACGTGCTTTCAGATTTGGAACGATGTCGTAGCAAATGACGCTGACTTTATTGATTAGCTTATTAATTAATTCATAACTCGCGAACGGAACAACGTAGAGATCTTAAAATAGTTGCGTTGACCTAGAAATTCCGGTATCAATAAGCTATGCAAATTTCACGATGGCACAGTTCGGCGTTCGAGATTTTTTGCTGCTTCAGACAAACATATAAGATACGTACAGTGACAAAGCACGGATCGTTTTTTGTTTTGAATGAACGGTAGTTCTAATGTTGTACTTGTTGTGTTCATCATTAAAACTAGAAGTACTTCAACATAGCAGTTCCACTGAGCATTTTGATATCATTAACGTCCAGCGATACATGGCAAATCTTTTGAGTTAATTAATTTCATCATTTGCTCAAGAGATGTGCAATGTATAACTCTAATTTAACCTTCCGTTTCAGTTAACGTTTATTATGTAAATTTTGCTACTTCTCTGTTAAAGATTTTCTCACTGGACGGCACATTAGTTTCCCAAACGGCTTGTACGTTTTAGCAACGCCGACAGTGAGTCAGAAATAAATCAAAAGTCTATGTCGACTGCAAAGGTGTTGGTGGTGGAATAAGCGAAGAGGTGGGAGCTTATTGTAGAATTACGGGAATAGACGAATAACGCGTTGTAACTAAATGGTTGTGATTTCTAGATTTATATAAGAGCTTTCTCTTAAATGTCAGCTGATGAAATACGAATTGATGGTTATCAAAGTAAAGCGTCTCACCTTTTGTGTGACCCATGAGTTCAACTGTCAAACTGTCATTTGCTGACAACCGCAGTTTGTATGATGTCCAACTGTTTTTCTATGCATTGTCTATCCACGTAAACCTTTACCACGGCACCTGCGTAACAGGCTTATATACGTGATTCCTTTAACCCTTTAACAGACTGGAAAAAATTAATTAAGGTTAACAAAATGGGCTAAAATCAGCTCGAATGAATGTATTCACTGTCTAAGAAGTGGGCCGAATGCGTCTGGAATAAGTGAACCTGAGCATCATAAAGCTTTACTTTCCCCTTAGCTTTGTTATACAAAGTGGTCATTTAGGGAGATGATTGAGAGTAATCCTTTCCAATTGATTACCTATTAAAAGGGCTATAACAATGGCAACGAACCTAAGAAAGGAGAAAGAAAATGTTCAAGTTACTTGTTTCCACCTAGCCATGATGTCTGTATCATAAGGACTAGCCCTTCCCTATAATGTTGTGGGTATCGTTCATTTGATCGAAAGGTCACTTGATCAAAAATCACTTGATCGAAAGGTACGTTTCACCGAAAGGTCACTTGACCGAAAAGTTCATTTCACCGAAAGGTCCCTTCACCTAAAAGTTCATCATTTCACCGAATGGTCAGTTTATCGAAAACTTAGAATTTTGTTGTTAGAGATCTGTTGGAGTGTGGTGCGGGTTATTGAAAAACTGGCCACCTAAACATTATCGGATTACATGAGAAATACACTTTTAATTTCTATGAAACATCTCTCCATGAGTACGTTTTTCGAAATATAACATTAATTATAAGGCCTAAATCTGTACCTTTTTGTCAAATTTTAATCCTCCGAGCTCATGTTCATCAGGGTTACACAGCAAATCAAGTAAATAATGTTCCACTTTTACTCAAATACAAAAAATTAATTTTTTGACCGTAAGCCTATAGAGATAGGCCATTTAACAGATTTTTACCCTACTACATTGCATTGCATAAAATGTAAAGTAACTTTTTATGTAAACTTTATGAACATGAGCACGCACGGTTAAAATTTGCTTAAAATGCCTAAGCCGAGACCTAGGGCCCTAAAATTGATTCTTTTTGCCTGAAAAAATGTGCAACATTTTTAACTTGACTTTTTATGTAAACCTTATGAATATGAGCACTGAACATGACTTTTATGTAAACCTTATGAACATGATTAAAATTTGCTAAAAAGGTCAAAGCCGAAGCCAAGGTACTAAAAATTTAATTATTTTTGTCTCAAAATTAAATCTTTGCGTTCTCTGTGACACGGAGAAATCAAAAGTGCAATTTCAGTATGATCCCCTAACCTTTCGGTGGTCTGTCTGCCGAACTTGCACCATGCTTCAACAGATCCTGTAATGAAATCCAAAGTTTTCGATAAACTGACCCTTCGGTGAAATGACCTTTGAATGAAATGAATTTTTAGGTAAAGCGACCTTTCGGTGAAATGAACTTTTCGATCAAGTGACCCTTCTGCGAAACGAACGTTTCGATCAAATGATCTTTCGGTGAAACAACTTTTTCGGTGAAGTGATTTTAAGTCAAGTGACCCTTCGGTGAAGTAAACTTTAGGCAAATGAACCAGACCCTAATGTTGTGGGTCATGGAACTGAAAATAAAGGACTAGAAGAAATCCCTTACTACTAGGGTTATGATTATGGTGAGTGCTGCTGAGATGAGAGGGGAAAAGGACTTGTTTCGCAGTAGCTTTTGTAAAACCCGGCCACTATGTGAACATTTCTGTTTAGGAAACTCAGAGAATTTTGGGCACCATTTGGTTCAGGTACATCGTCCACTTAAAGGGTAAGATAAAGCCTACACTCGAACACTAACAATACCAAATAGCGTCTTGGATCAATATTGAACCACAATACAGGTACAATAAAGAATTAAAAAAGAAAAAGTAAAAGAATAACTGAAGCGCTGCCACAAAATTGAGGAAGGATATCAACAAGACAAAAATAGGACAAACCCTAACAGGGAAGTCTAACTAATTGCTCATGACTCTTAATAGACGATATCATAGTTATTTCCAATATCTCGAATTATGGAATCCTGAAGGCTCTTACGAAAGTTGTTTCACAAGAGCTTTCAGGATTCCATAATTGCAAGTTCTTGCTGCTTTGGAATTTTATGATGATTCTTGGTTCTCAAGTAGACTAGAAAAACGGAATAAATTGACTTAAAATCAGGTCTTCCGAGTAACGTTATTCTCTCGTCCAAAAATTTAACACCACCACAATTCATGGTACATTAAAATATTTACAGTATATAATTGTGCGCATTCATAGATTGGGTCAACACTAACCTGAGCGAAGTTCCTTATTAGTACAACGCTTCAAGTTACGTGGTCCCTGTATTTATACCAATTATCGTGACTTGTCTGGCTGCCAGTCGTAGCTGGAGAAGAAAAACTCACGTGAGTTCAGACGTGACATTCAGTTCAAAAACATAACGAGAAACAACCAAAATTTACATAAGTAAAAAGTCAACTAAATAGTAGGTTAGGAAGGCAGATTACGTGACATGCTATTTTGGAAATCAAGAAAAAAAAGGGGCTCATGAGATTCTCATTTATGCCGTTTTGGTCATTTGTACTACAACTTTAATTTCGAAGATCGTCAAACGATGCTTTGTGACTCATTACGAGAATGCGAAGGAATGCAAAATGGTGTGTTCCAATCATAACCAGCTACAGAAAGTAAGTACAACTCAGAAAACAAGATCTATCACGTTTCTGTCCCATCGAAATCAATTTCGCTGATTCTTTATGCATTTGGTAAAGTTATCACGAGATTTAGTTTCCTGAAAATCAGCAGGTTTTTCACCAGAACTTTGCAGTGTCTATGTTTGTGCATTGTTCTTTGTTACAACTGATCAATAACCGAACTTACACTGTTGTAATCCCATATTTCATGGTTTATGTGCTTCTCCAGGCAATCACGGGATACAATGCATTCTATTCAGCCAGATTCACTAAATATGAATGCCATTGCTTTGACTGGAGATTCCTGTGATGTGTGTGACGTGCCTGAACCAAAGGGCGCACATGAGATAAAGGCAGATAGCCGCGAGATCAAACGTCCGCGTAGCTCAGTTGGGAGAGCGACTTACTCCGGAGTGAGGGGACCAGGATTCGAAGTCCGGCGTGGACAAAAATGACGGAGAAATTTACTTCGTCATATTGGCGTTCGAACTTCCCGGATGACTCGGCTGTTAGATTTCTCGCAATGGTGTGATGTTTTTTCCACACCGCGAGATAGGAAAAATCAGAATCCCTTCTTCAGCGCTTCGAAATATAAATGTGTGTGATGTTACGTTCCACACGCCTAATTGACTGGGATTTCTCAAATGCACGTTCTTCTGGGGATGACTGCCTGCAGCGACACAGGGTCCCGGTCCTCTTCTGGGAGGGGGGATATGACGTGCCTGCACCGCAGGACGCACATGAGATAAAGACAGATAGCAGCGAGAGCATGCGCCCGCGTAGCTCAGTGGGGAGAGCGACTTACTCCGGAGTGAGGGGACCCGGTTCGAAGCTCAGCGTGGACAAAAATGACGGAGAATTTTACTTCGTCATACAAGTGTGTATGTGTCAAATTCAAGTTACTCAGAAACTTGAGACTTGATCGTTCTGGGTGGTGTTGTGGTTAGCATACTCGGGCGCAAACCGGAAGACGCGGTTTCGATTTCCGCTCCAGGACGATGAAATTTTCAAGTTTTCGGATATTATTTGACTTACCACTCTTGTCATAATTTACACCAATGTACGGAATCACAACTTCAAATTTGTTTTGTATACTGGTGTAATCCCGTATTTCATGGTTTAACCTAACTTATGTTTTGCATGAAAGAAATACGGTTTTCGGATATTATCTGACTTACCATTTTTGTCACATTTACGCCAAAAATCGGATTGTCATCTTCAAAATTTGTGTTATGTTTTGCTTTTTTGGTTAGTTCTCTGGCGTGTGCATCTTTTGCTATTCATACCATCACGTTCTTCTTGTTTGACTCGTTACTGTTTTATTTCCCTTTTACTCATTCTTCATTCGCTTTTTCTCTCGCCCGCTCTGGTCTTTGTGTTTCTCTCTTTTCCATCACCCGCCGTCTTCATTTACAATTTGTTCTCACCATCTATTCTTACTTGCCCCTCTCCACTTCTTCCACTCCTCGTTTCATTTCTCTCTCTTTCCAGTTCACTTTTCGTGGTTATGTCAAAAATTTTCTTCGTAACTAGTGCTCTTTCTGTTTTATTCCCTATTCCCGGTCATCATTTTCTTCCTTTTATATCTCCTTAAATAACTGACGTTTGTTCATTTCTTCACTTCTTTCTTACTTCTTCTTCCCTCTCCTGTCACTCTCAGTCGTTCAGTTAGTACTTGTAACTTTAGCTTATTCATTTCAGCCTCCATCCTGTCCCCGCTTTCTGTCTCCGCCTTTTGCCATCTCTCTCTTTCCCTCTTCCCGTTTATGACACGAATTCCCTGTCTTTATTCCTATTCCCCAGTGTCACTTGTTTTATAATCTTATTTCTTTATCTCTTAATATCGTTTCTTCTGTATTTTTGGACTTGCGCACTTCTCCGCTTTCTCTGTATCGCACCTTTTCTTTCTCTCTTACATATTCTCTATCTCTCTCTCAGCTATTGTTTCTCTCTCTTCTTACCTTCTTTCCTTATTTATTCTTTCCGCCCTACCACTGTATTTCTGCCCTGTTTCACTCTTCTATAACCTATTTTTCACTGTCCCAAATCATTGTTTCGTCATCAGCACTTCTTTCTATTCCATTACAGTACTTAATTCTTATCTACAATTTCTCTATCTATCTGTATGATAACCTTTCTTTCTACCTATATCTATCTACTACTTGATGTTTTGTTTTTTTCTCTACCTTTCCTTACTTTACACTTTCTTATTATCGCTATACTTTTACTAAAATATAGCTTGTTTCGCCGTTTGTTCTCATCGCTGTACACTTTCCTTCATTCACACTCTTCATTTTTCATTAGCCTTATCATTGCTTTTCTTCAAACTTCCTCTCGCTTTTTCTTTCTTTCTACATTTTAGAGGATTTCACCATTTAATCTCTCTTGCTTCCCCATTCATCCCTTATTCTAAATTATTTCCTAATTATTTTTATTCCTTTTTCCCTTGTCCTGTATTCAGACCCTCACATTTATGCTTCCAGCTCCTTAGAGTCTTTCTTGCTATCTTATATCTTGCATTTTCTTTTTCTTTCCTAGTCTATCATTCTCCTACTACTATGCTTTTTGTTTAAAACTTTAGTTCAGCCATAACTACTCACTCCACATCTTTTAACTATTCCTCTTTCGCTTTTGCTCTTTCATAGTTTTTCTCTCATACCTACTCCTCTATCTATTTCTTTCGTTTTTAACTTCGTCACTGACGTCTTTTTTTCCCAACTTACCTAATGTATTCTTATCGTATGAACATATGCTTTTGGTCAAATTTTTCCTTTCCATCATATCCCTCTCTCTTCCTTTTCACATATACAATTCTCTTTACATCTGCATTTCTTTGTGCCTCCTTCTTTCCATTCTTTTTCTTTAATTCATTAACCCCTCTTTTTCTCTTTTCTCGCCAATAATGTTTGTTTCACTTTATTACCACTTTTCTCTCTCTCCGTTCTTCTCTACCTTTCTCCTTCTATGTTGCATTTTCCCTCTCTCTTTCTCCTCTTGCTTCTTTTCCTTCAGCTATTTCTTATGCACTCTCTCTCTCTCTCTCTCTCTCTCTCTCTCTCTCTCTCTCTCTCTCTCTCTCTCTCTCTCTCTCTCTCTCTCTCTCTCTCTCTCTCTCTCTCTCTCTCTCTCTCTCTCTCTCTCTCTCTCTCTCTCTCTCTCTCTCTCTCTCTCTCTCTCTCTCTCTCTTTCGTGTTCTAGAACCTTATAGATAATTATCGCCGTTTTGATATAAAATTGGACCAAAAAATAAGCGAATAATTCCTTTTTTTTTTTTGTTTCTCCATACATTCTTTGTTTTTACCTATTACTCGATTTCTCCCTCTCTATAATTCATTTATGCTTTTGTCTTCATTTTATTATTCTTTGTTTTCCCTTTCTTTTTCTCCGCATTCGTGTTTGTTTTACTCACCTGCCATATATTCTCTCCATCGTTATCCCTGCTTATCCGTTCTTTTGGCTTTTATACTGTTTTCACCTATACTTAAGGTTCCTCGCGTAAAATTCCATCTCTTTATTTCTGAACATATCACTGTTTTCTTTTCTTTATTTCAATATATATGCATACCTACGTCCTCTCTCTTTCCTGTTCTGGAGCCTTATGAACAATTATCGCTGTTTTGATACAAAATTAGGCCAAACAATACGCGAATAATTCCTTTTTTTTTTTCGCCATACATTCTTCGTTTTTATCCATTCCTCTATTTCGCCTCCCTAGAATTCATTTATGCTTTGTCTTCATTTTATTATTTTTTGTTTTCTCTTTTCTTTTTCTCTATATTCCTCATTCCTCTTCATTTTGCTCACCTGTCATATATTCTAACCGTCGTTATCCTTGCTTATCTGTTCCTTGCTTATATATATATATATATCATCATCATCATCATCATTGTCAACCATTATCAATCCACTGCTGAACGAAGGTCTCCCCAAGTTTCCTCCACAACGGTCTGTCTTGTGCCAGTCTCCTCCATGTCACCCCTGCATACTTTCGAATTTCATCCACCCATGTCCCATGTGGTCGTCTTCTGGGTCCTTTCCTGTCCCTTGGAATCCAATCTAAAATTTCGGCTGTCCATCGATGATCTGTCCTTCTGGCAGTATGTCCAGCCCATTGCCATTTCAGGGATTTAACTCTGATCATGATGTCTTCCACTCTTGTCATTTTTCGGATCCACGAGTTCCTCTTCTTATCTCTCCTGGTTACACCAAGCATGCACCTCTCCATGCTGCTTTGAGTTGTCTGCAGCATTTGTATGTCTCTTTTAGTTAAGGTCCACGTCTCTGCACCATACGTAAGCACTGGAAGGATGCATTGATCAAACACTTTTCTTTTAAGACATAATGGCATATTGCTCTTGAAAATTATGCTGTTTCTTCCAAAAGCTCTCCAGGCAAGTTTTGTACGCCGATTAATTTCTTCATCAATGTGACCCTCACTTGATATCTGCTGTCCAAGATAAACGTACGTGTCTGTTATCTCCAGCTTTTCTCCATCAATCGATAAATCTTCATTTCTTGTAAAAGCATTGAACATCACTTTTGTCTTCTGAAAGTTCATTTTTAATCCCACTTCTTTACTCTTGTCAGCAAGTTCCTGGATCATACTCTGCAGCTCTGATGGGCTAGTTGCAAAAATGACTACGTCATCAGCAAAACGAAGGTGGGTTAGATAATCTCCATTAATCTTTATCCCTTTGTTTTCCCAGCTCAGCGACTGAAAAACACCCTCCAATGTGGCATTAAAGAGCTTCGGAGATATGGTGTCACCTTGTCTCACTCCCTTTCCAATTTTTATGTGTGTTGTATTTTCAAACAGCCGAATCTTTGCACTTGCATTTTCATAGATGTTATTAATAATATTAATGTATTCATCTTCAATACCGCCGGTTTTCAGAGCCATTGTAACTGCTGATGGTTTCACCGAATCAAAGGCTTTTTCATAATCGATAAAAGCCATGCACAATGGAAGTTCATATTCCCTCGCTCTTTCAATTAGTTCTCTCAGTACGTGGATATGATCTATTGTGCTGTAGCCACTCCTGAATCCAGCTTGTTCTCTCGGTTGAGCCATGTCCAGTGTTACCTTCAAGCGGTGTGAAAGAACTTTAGTGAAGATTTTATAAACTACTGATAGGAGGCTGATAGGTCTGTAGTTTCCGAGATCCTCAATGTCACCTTTCTTATGTAGCAGGATCATTGTAGCGGTGTTCCAATCCTCAGGAATCTTTCCTTCATTAAGGCATCGAGTGAAAATTTGGGCGAGTACTGTTTCGATTTCTCCACTTGCTTCTTGTATGATGTCTACAGTAATTCCATCTTCTCCTGGAGCTTTTCCCCGCTTCATGTTCTTGATTGCATGTGCAACTTCTGCTGGGAGGACTGGAAGAACTCTGGTACTGGTATCTTTCATGATGTCTGGAGTGCATGTATCATCCCTTTCATATAATTTGGAGTAGAAATCTTTCACTCTTGTCAAAATTTCGCCTCTATTTCTTGTTACAGAACCATCTTCTTTTCTCAGTGCCATAATCTGTTTTCGTCCCTTACTGAGATGTCCCTTTGCTATCTTTAGGCTTTCGTTGTTTTCAATTGCTTTCCTCACTAGTTCACAGTTGAATTTTCTTACGTCTTCAGTGATACTTTTTCTTACTGTTATGCATAGCTCTATATATTCCACTTTGGAAGTCACATCTTCTTTAGTTGTCCTCATCTCTCTTCTTTTTTGCATCAACATTTTCGTTTTTCCTGATAATTTGTTTACATGCAACTTGTTCTTAGACCCAGCTAATTTTGTTGCTGTTTCCATAAGAGCTTTGGTTACTTTTCTGTTAACTTCAGAAATATCCACTTCTTCCGATGTTAGGCCTTCTAAAGCAGAGAACCTGTTCTTCAGTTCCAACTTGAAGGTATTATGGTGTTTTTTAAGGTTGGTTATGTCAATAGATTTTGTTTGTCTTATGAGCTTGCCACGTTCAAGTTTAGTGTTGAGGTGCATCTTACATCTCACCAATCTATGGTCACTACCTGTGTTGAACTTGTTTAGCACACTGCAATCTTCTATGACGAATTTTTTGTTACACATAATAAAATCAATTTCACTTGTCGTCCCATTTGGATGTCTCCATGTCCATTTCCTGTGTGGCTTTTTCTTGAAGAAGGAGTTCAAGATGAAAAACCCTTCTGCCTCTGCAAACTCAACGAGAGTATTTCCACGCTGGTTTCTGTTGCCGTGACCGAATTTACCTACTGAAGTTTCATTCTGTTGTCGTTGCCCTATTTTTGCATTGAAATCTCCCATAATTATTTTCAAGTGCTGCTTACCTTTATTATTTAGATGACAAATTTCCTCATAAAATTCTTCAATTTCTTCTTCAGGATGACTTGTGGTGGGTGCATAAGTTTGAATAATCTGAGCCTGGTATCTTTTCGAGAGTTGGATAACAAGTCGTGCAGCTCTGTCAGAGGAACTTTCAACTTCTACAACTTTATCTATCAGTTTCTTGTTTATTATAAATCCAACACCACTAGTTCTGCCAGTATCTGTCCCACGATAGTAGAAGAGATGTCCACTTTTCAGTTCAATGAGATCTTCTCCTTTTCTCCTTACCTCACTTAGCCCGACGATGTCCCACTTGATCCTTTGTAGTTCCTCTTCCAATTCAAGAAGCCTTGAATCAGAAGATTCAAGGCTTCTTGAATTGGATATATATATATGTATATTTGACGAATTCCAAACAAACCAACATATAACGCTGAAACTCTTATAGCACTTAAATGTGGTGCAAGTTCCTTACTCCTGGCTGAATAAAACATAAAATCCGAAAAAAAAAAAAAGTAAATGATGAAACTCAGCCCGGTAAAGCCGAATCATAACACAAAAGCCAGCGCTCTAGCTTTTATATATATATAAATATATAGATAGATAGAGTATATGTACTTTCATCCTCTCTCTCTCTCTCTCTCTCTCTTTCTCTCTTGCGCTCTAAATTTCTCTCACGAACACTTTATGCATGCATGATATCCTCCTGGCACCCATTCTCCCACTCTTACACCTGTTCGACTGGAACAACTGCGAGAGATACGTGTCCCAAAAGGTTTCTCGCAGCAGGTTATTATCGATACCGTGCACAAATTTAGAGATCAGAAACCCCGCTTCTTTTCTGGCTGAAAATGAAATTTCAAAGGTAACCGAAACGTTCATTCCCACGTTTTTTCTAGTTTTTTGTAATTACTATCGCATTCACTTTTGCTTTGAAAACAAGTGCTGTTCAAAAGCACTGGGCTTCAGTGATCGCTGAAAATATTTATAGACGAGATAAACTGTTTCGAGTGATAATTGCTCAGAGGGAACTGTTTAAGTATTGATTCCTTTGCTCTCCCCCCCCCCCTCTCTGCTTAATCAAATACTCCATTCAGCCAAGCGTACTGTGCCGGGAATAAACAGCTGGCTTGCACGAATGAGGTCTCTCCATCTTTAGAATTCATCAGAGCACCTACTGTTGATGACGTCAAGAAGGGCACTCTTAAATAAAAAAAAAAAAGACAGAGAAAGAGAGAGGGAGGTAAAGGGAAGTGAAAAAGAGAATTCCCTCAACATCCGAGCAAAGCACAGACCCTCTTTTCTCCTCCTCCGACGCATGCGCGTTGCCTTTATATCCGTAGCCAAGAAACAGCAGCCCTGCAGATGATGCTTTCGTCCGCCATTGTTGCTCCGTACGATGACTTCGTTTGAGAGTTTGACGACTTTGTCGAATGTAAAACAAAAAGATCTCAGAAGCTTTCTAACAGTCAAGTCCGATAGCAGAAAGCAGATGGATGCCTTTTCCTATCAGTAGACAACAGGCCTATTTGTAATCTGGCGGTGCGACTGAGGGGCGGTTCCTTCCAAACATGGACATTTCTAGCGGAGGTAGGCACAGTACACACTGTATTTTTCAATAACTTGGAGAAATAATAACCCCAGCACTAAAATCTAGTATACAAAAGTAAAGTGCGTATACTTAGAATAAACATATTTCCATCCCCGAATTAATATTTCTGGGTTTAAATCTTAATCGTGTGGTTCCGAAATATGTTCCTAAACGCTCTTCAGTCTCCTAAACTGCGAGGATTCCGAAAGCTTTTCAAACGGTTAATTTCACGAGAAGAAAATATGCTTATTGAAGGTAAGTCAAAAGTGATAATTCTTTTTACGCATTTTCTAATCTGTGGGTGTCGTAAAAAAAAATCCCCGATACTTCCGATAATTCTACGCATTGAAGAAAATTTTGCTGAGCTGCAGATATCATGGCGGGGACGTCAACAAATTTTCACAATTCCAGAATTTCTAATTTATCTCACTTACAAACGTGTTCCTTTAATAAAAAAATTGATTTTGTTTAAAGATGAAGACTCGGAAATATGTGCATGCTACTGGTGAAAATAATTCGTAATGGTTCTATACCAAAGGTAATGGCGGGGAGAGGATTCGCGTGTACTGTTCTTATTAGCTTTGGAAATTTAAAAATATTATTCAGTTTTGCAAAAGATTACCAACATCAGCTCTTCAAAGATTTGTCTGATATCATACTGGAGTGAAATCCTTGGAGAGTGCAAGTGGTTTGAAACCATTCTCGTTTGGGAACACTTTATACAGAGAGTTTCTACAGTATATATACTTGTAAAACACGTATATATCTTTTTTTAATGCTGAAAAGATATGTGCATATACATGCTTTTTTAGTATTGCTGGTTTTAAATTTTGTCAGCAATTCACTACAAATGACAAACTGAGGCATATAGAGTCTCTCTCCTTTATGAGCAAAGAAAATGGTAGTTTTTATTTTATTTTCACACGATTTTACGACCACAAATAAATAGCGCAATCTTGGACACCCTCTTTTTCTCTCTCGTTCCCAAAGATTTCCGAGAAAGTATTTCCTAAAACGCTTCTTAAGGAAATTAAAACAATTTTGCAAGAGCAGACGGGAAGTGTTTGCCAACAATCTGTCGCTTGACTTAATGGGTTGTGCAAAAATAAAGGCTGAATCTCTTCTCTAATGTGTTAGCTCCATGGAGAGAAATCGTGCAAAGGATTCAGTACTGATAAATGTTATTTGGCGATCACTAGGATCGAACAAGTCTTCGTTATTCCTATTTCATGGACTCATTTAGCAGTTCACAATGCATGAACCGAAACTGCATGTTGAGATATACCGGAAATTTGTTACGAAAAACATATTATTGAATCCTTCGTTTGTATATGCAGAAATATTCATAACAATACAATGCATCAAATAAAAAAATAGCAGTGAAATCTTTTTGACATGTATTCATGTACCACATGACATCTGTTAGTTATAATCATCGTCAGTTTCACGTTACACCAATAAGACGAGAAACTATGAAGAGAAGGTCGCCATCTTTTCATCTCCTTCCTGGGCTCGACGTGACTGTTGCCTTTAAGCTTATCTTCGAAATTTGCTATTTCGTCATAGCATGGAGCTGCTTGTGATGGGAAGAAAAATCAGGTATTGTTATGAATTGCTAAACGAGTTTAAACACTGAAAGAGTAGACGGAGACAAACTTAAAAATTGCTGTACAATTTGCAGCTGTTCTCAAAAATCAAAGCTGTGCTGTGCATCGCTGCAGCTTTCGAATTGGTCGTATTGCTTTTCCCGGTTATGAATCATTCAAAGTCAAACTTGAATGTAATGTTTGTTTGTACGGTATTCGTTCTCAACATTCTCTGGAATCAATTACCCTAAATTACACACGGACTATTACTCCTTATCTTAGAAAATAGTAGGTTCGTTAAACTACGCACACATACGTACACTATGGACCAGTATCTATCTATCTATCTACTAACACCCACACACACACACACAATTCCGGATGATGTCTTTTTAATCATCTATCTATCTAACTTCGTCTATCCCTCCCTATGTATGTCATCGTCAAAGGGAACATCAACCATTGTCAACCCTCTCTTGTGTGAAAACACAAATTTGTCGGTGACGGAGATCGAACCGCGCCTCCTCGTTCCGGAGCCAGTTGTTCTAACCAACTAAAACTACACCGACGGAACGTGTCGCTGCAGGTTTGTCGTCTTGACGTGTGCTTCACCTCTGTAGTTCGTCACACCTAAATGAAGGTCTTCCCAATACTCTTTTGCAGTTTTTTGTCTTTAGCAATTCTCCTCAACGTCACTCAGGGGTGCTTTCGAATTTTCTCCACCCATCTCCCACGGAATTTCTTCTGGGCTTTTCCTGAACCTTGGTACCCAGTTCAGTATGTCAGTTGTCCAACTGTGGTCAGTTTTGCTAGCAATATGTCCAGCCTATTGCCACTTGAGGAACTTTACTTTGGTCAACATGCTTCCACTCTTGTTATTTTCCTGATCCATGAATTATTTTTCCTATCTTTCTTTGTTACGTCAAACATGCTTCTTTCCATCTTTTTTACGCTTTCCAACCGTAGGTTGAAGAAGCGTATATGCTCCAGCTTTGTCAGTCTGTCTATCTGCCTGTCCGCACGATAACTCGCGTAAAAATGGTTCGATTTCGGTGACATTTTAGTATGTGGTAGGGGACGAATCCTATTGAAAATGGACGAAATGGGATCAAAGGTCAGGACAAAGGAGCGGGATCCATTCCATTGCCCTTATGCGTCATAACTTACGAAAAATGTTTCGATTGCGACAAAACTTTAACATGTTGTTCCGGAAGTGTTCTGAACCGGTTCTATGGAATATCATCGGAATGGGGTCAAAGGTCAGGGCACAGGAGCGAGATTTATTCCACAGCCATTATCCTCATAACTTGACTAAAAATGCTTCTATTGCGACAAAACTTTAGTATGTTGTTTCGGAGGTATACTGAACGAATCAATTGTCAGGGTAGGGAGGAGGGTTTGTCTGCGCGCGATTTCTGGTATGTTGGAAAGTGTATCATAATCAATGCATTGCATGATTTTACTAACTTGTAGTTGAGGTTCTTGTCTCTGGCCCATAAGTAGGAATTACAAGAATGCAATTTTTGATTAAAAGCTTTTCTTTTAAGACATAATGAATTGCTCTGAGAAATTGCGCTGTTTCTTCCAAACGCATTCAAGCCAAGTTTTACATGCTTACTAATTTCTTCTTTGATGTGGACTTCATCTGTTTTCCAAGGTAGGTGTAGGCATCGATTTCTTCTAAATTTTCTCCATCAACCTCAAAATCTTCGGTTCATGTAAAAGCATTGCAGATTAATTTTTTTTCTGTTAGTTCATTTTTAATTCTGCTTCTTTACTTTTGTCAGCAATTTCCTGGATCACACTCTGCAGCTCTCATGGGGTACTTGTAAAAATTACTGTGTCGTCAGCAAACCGATGGTGGGTAAAACTACATTCTTTAGTCATTGTCCCTTTTTTATTCGCAGTTCAATTTTTGAAGTCATTTTGCAATGTGGCATTGAAGAGTCTGGGATATATCTCTCAACTTGTCTCACTTGTCTCACTGCCTTTTCAACTTACATACGTGCTTTGTTCTCAAACAGTCGAACCTTGGCATTCTCATTTACACAGATGTTATTAATGTTATTAACATATTATTAACTTGTGGTTATTTCTCTGTTACACAGTAAGCTGGGGAGACATGTTTCCCTGCTTGAGAGAGAGAAAAAAAGGACAAACATGTCTCCAAGGCTTATTGGGATTGCAAGTAATCAGGCGCTCCAGCATTGCGAGGAATCAGGAGCTCTGACTCTACGTTAGTTGACCGTTTGGTGATTAAACTCCTATCTCTGCAGGGCCGTAGCCAGAAAGAATTTTCAGAGGGGGTTTCAGAATTTGAAAATTATTTTTTATCGTATGTTTTTCATATATTGAGTTCTTTCTCTGTCACATTTTATTCGAATGCGAAATTCTTCTATTTAGTACTCTCCATTTTTCAAATACTGACTTATATGCTATACTACTTACAAGAATTTATAAAACAGTTATTTTACTTTTGAGACATTTTAAACATTTCGGGGAGGGTTTAAACCCTTAAAACCCCTCCCTGGCTACGGCTCTGGTTCTATGTAACATGAGAAAACACAAATTTGTCGGTGAAGGAGATCAAATCCTCGCTCCGGAGCCAGTTGTTCTAATTGACTAAACTACACCGACAGAACGTATCGCTGCAGATTTGTCGTCTTGACACGTGATCCACCTCTGTAATACGTCACATATATCCCACCCTTGAGAAAGGCGGGGGCGCGGAATCGCAAGTTTCGGGTCTGTCGCAAATCATTGAAGTAACTCTCTGTAGAAGAAGGAATTCTAACTAATTCCAGACGATGCGTGGAAGAATCATCACCCAATTTTCGAAGAGAAGAAGGAATTTTCATTAATTACAGACGACGTGTGGAAGGGAGAGCACACATTTTTCAAAGAGCCCAGCGGCCAGTAGATCCATTTCTACAATGGGGCGCCAATGTGAAAACAAATTTGCGGCTGGCGGGGCTCGAGCAATCATCTTTCTGCTCCGGAGCCGGATGATTTCCCAATTAAGCTACACCGACGGAATTTATCGGTCAAACTTTGCCGTTCTGACATGTGCTTCACCTCTGTAGTACGTCAAAATGGGGTTAAGATTGCATTTCTTGGAGAGAAAACAACAGAGAAAAAGTAAACATTCATGAAGGCTGAGGGAGAAGTGCTGTACGGTAGTGAAAGGCATTTCTACTAAACAGCCCGCCATCGGCTGTCGGCTCTAATAAAAATAATCTCCTGAACTCTCACTCTTTGATTCCTTATGTGCAACAAAGAAATCTAAATTCGCCACCCCGGTGAATTATGTGTAAATTAGGGACGGGCGACTGCGTAGTGGTCTAATCGATGGCTACTGATCATTCGTCCGAGATGGGTCTGGGTTCTAATCCCGGCGATGCATTGACATTGTGTTTGTCTTACGGCGCTGGCTCTCTCCCTTCCCTGGAACCAGTGGCCCTAAATTAGGGAAGGGCGACTGCTTATAGCCCAGTGAGTTGCTCACGGTGGTCGTTAAACCTCCAATCAAGAAAAGAAAGAAAGAAATCTAAATTCAATTTCAGGGGAAATTGAGTATTACTCATACTAAATTGGTGTGACTTGTAAGTTGCACCTCTTTAGTGTAACTACGTCTTACTTTTAGTTCAGGAATAGCTTAGAACTATAGAGCTGTATTTAAATATAAATTTTATTTTTTGCTTATAAATACCACGTAGGATTCTTGCCTTTATTTAAAATTGATCAAATTAAGCAAATTAAATAGGAAGTGATAAAAGTAGTTAGAAAATTAAATAAAATACTAAATAGTAAAATTAACAAACTAGATTTTACAGGGCTTTTAAAATATTTGAGGTAATTCTTCCCGGATATGTGTTTTTCTAATCCTTTCACTGGTAAGGCACTTTTTTTATTTTAAACTACATACCTGAATATATTCCGCAAATATTCGAATATATTACGGAATAATATCCACAGCACTGGTGAATATTCCGAATATATTCCGTAAATATGCAAATATGGTTCTAATCTTATTCGTCGTCACGAAAACGTTCGGACAAATATAAATTATTTTAATTCATTAGTATTGAGAGTAGAAAAATTTTCAGACTGGTAAAAGTTTGGTGTCAACAGGCGGTTTGAACATCATTGATACATTGTATATTTTACAAAAAAAAGAAAAAATTATCCTTTGATATTCAACACGTTATATCCCTCTCTTTTGTTGGTATCAATTTCTCATAAAACTATTTTTGGAAAGTTCGAAAAATTTGAAAAAATGTGACTTAACCACTTGACGAAACCACTTTGCAAGTGGTTTCGAATTTTGGTTTGTGAAAACATGCAAAAAACTAAAAGGAAAGGTCTTCGTTTTTGATGTAGTTGTACAATGTAGGAATTCTGTTTGTGCATAACATTTGAAAGTCTCGCCCGAAAAGCTCTTCTGAGTGAAAATTCAAGAAACTTTCTTTTCCTGCGTATTTATTTGCGTATGCTTTTATTCAGGACATATTTTTTTTGTGTGTTTGGGGTTTTAACTTTCTTTAAGTGAATTAAAAAATCCAAACCCAAAATTTCGAAATATTAAAACGAAGCACGTGTTTCGAGTGCAGCCTACACTTCTTTAAACAAAGAGGGACTAATTTTATCATGTTTTTCAAATTTAACGGTTTTTCACATCTGTGAACATTTGAGAGTCTCGCCCGAAAAGCTCTTAAAGGACAGTTATGAAAAGTGAAAATTGTTTTTTATTAATTTTTTTTTACCAACTTTGTCTTTCGTAGGTCTATGTTGATGAGCAACAATTACTTAAGTATTCTGGGTGTGTTAGCAAGCACCCTGCCTTATATAATTCAAACAGATGTATACATATATTATTATATACAGATATAATTTATACAGATATATGTATAAGGATATATACAGATCAGTTAAGAGCGAATTTCAGCTAATACGTAGTTACTAGGAAAATTAAGCGAGGAGTCTACTGTTTAAGTGTTGCCCTCCAAAGGTCACACGGATGTATCGAAATTTCAAAATTTTCCCTCTTTATCGTGTTAGATGTAGTAATTCAAAAATCCCCAGCATAGTAATTCAAAGATTCTGCTAGCCTGGAAGCAAACCGGGAAATGTTATAACAATGTCAAGTTTCTCTCCTGTGATTTTTGTTGATCCCCTGGAACAGTAGTTCTTAATCTTTGAATCATAATCCCGTTTCAGCAAAATAAAGACTATAGCTCTTTCGTCCTTTGCCTAATGATTTTTATAATTTCTTAAACACTTTTTTAAGGGTTTAATTTTATATCTAGGGCCGGCTGCATTCCGTAATATATAATATATTACGGATATTATTCCGTAATATATTCGAATATTTGCGGAATATATTCAGGTACGTAGTTTAAAATAAAAAAAGTGCCTTAGCAGTGAAAGGATTAGAAAAACACATATCCGGGAAGAATTACCTCAAATATTTTAAAAGCCCTGTAAAATCTAGTTTGTTAATATTACTATTTAATATTTTATTTAATTTTCTAACTACTTTTATCACTTCCTATTTAAATTGCTTAATTTGATCAATTTTCAATTTCTTGCTACAATCAAAAATAATATTTACTTCCGTGGAACAGACTGAAGGCAGTAAGTACCACACAAATTTCTTCAGCTTTTAAGGGTTAATCTCAAACACTACTAATGTGAATGTCGGTGTTGCAGAATTGCTACAAGTTGCGGAATTCTTGTCTCTGTGAAGAAGCAGAGAGTATTTTCTTTTTACTTAGTTGCGGAACTCTTGTCTCTCTGAAAAGAAGCAGAGAGTTTTTTTCTTTTTACTTATAAGTTGCTATGAAAGAATTTAGACGGAGAAATTCAGTATGCATTTGAAATAAACTGTGAATAAAAAGCTGTCGCGTTCCGTGGATTTCTACATGCCCTCTTAGGTGGGTACGCGTCACGGGTTGAGAACTTCTGTTCTGAAGTATCAACTAGAAAACTGGTTTTACTGCAATACAGAAAACCATTACAGTAAAGTGGTTTTCAAGGTAAAACACATTTTCGACAACTTTCGGCCGTTTTGCAGTTGATTAAATTGAAGCGACAAAATATAATTCCCGGATATAACAAAATGGAGCTAAATTGCTGATTTTTTCTTTTAATGATATTATAAGGGATCCACCAAAATTTCGCCAATTGGGATTGAGAAAATCGTTTGTACGTTTGTGCTTTTCATAAATCGTGTTGTTATCCAAGGTAGTTTGCAGTATAACATTTGTACCTGTTGGGCTTTTGATAAAGCTTGTTTATTACCTTTTGATAACAAGCTTTTGATAGTAAGATTTTGATAAAGCTTGTTATTACCTTTGATAACTAGCTTTTGACATCAAGCATTTGATAAAGCTTGTTATTACCTCTTGATAAAGCTTGTTATCAAAGGTATTTTGCAACATGCCACCGAAACTTCGTTATCAACTTGAAACAAAACTTGATTTAAATTCTTTCCGTTTTCGAACATTCTTCCAAAAAAAAAATGGAATATCGTACCGATTTGTTCTGTAATCAACACAACCTGGGAAGCGACTGATACAGCTAGGGCCGGCTGCATAATTTGCGGGGCCCTTTTCCCAGTGAGTTCTACATCTACTAAATGGGTTTGGACGTTGAAACATTTTTGAAAGAAAGGCGGAGTCAGGTAGAGAAACCACATTTTTTCCATTTTCTAATGAAGCTTTATAAAGCATTGTGGTACTAAGCAATATTATTGTTTATTCGTGGGTTATAATAAGCTATTAGTATTACTAATTAAAAACTAAAAAGAGACATTTTAAAATTACGCTATATTAATTTACATTTCTAGATCAAACTGAAGTTGATTAAATTGAAGCGACAAAATATAATTCCCGCACTTCGTCAAAATGCGTTCTGATGGCAAAAATTCATGTAATTTATCCAAGATTTTGAAAAAATAGCTAGCGTTTAAACAAATAAGATAGGATTATAGGAAATGTTATTTTCAATGATTCGTGGTTGAAATATTGAGGTTCTAAAGACCCGTCCGTACAATACTAAATGAGTAATGCAATTTTCAGAAAACTCTTACCTTATCACTCTGTCTCTTTACTTCTACGAAGAAAGATTCTTTTGCTGGCCACGTTCTACAGTTCATTGTAATTTATTTTAGTGGGTAGTGGGAGCTTTGTAGCTCAAATGAGGTGAGTGCGACAGCAGTCTAGTGCAGTGTTTCCCAAACACCACCGGTTCGTCACAAGGTTTTCGCCGGTCCGCGGAAACGGAGGAAAACTTGAGAAATGGTAGATATTTCCGAATTTGACCACTAAACACAGGTCTGCAGAATCGTCTTTGTACATAAAAGCAACTTCGTGCCGGTCGGTCCGCGACTTGCTTGTAGGAGTCTCTGGGAACGAGTGGCAGTGCTTATAACCCATTGTGTTGCTCACGGTGGTCGTTAACACTTCAATCAAAAGAAGAAGAAAAAAAAAGAGCCAGTGGCAGTGGTCTAGTGTGCTGATAATCCCGAATCGGCGTTATGTTGTAATTTATCAATTCGCCGTCACTCGTCATCGTCAGGTACAATCGATCATCAGTTATAGTGTTATAATTAAAATTTCAGCCAGTTTCATAAAAAAATTCGGAAAGATACGTTTTTCACTTTTTTATTGATAAACCATCTGCCAGAGATTCGCCTCCCACACACGCGAAAAACTCACCGCGTGTGATTGTGGCAGAATGCAGACGTAGCTGTGACATTGCTGTGACGTCAGCGTTCCAGAGAGATCTGGGTGATTATATATATATATATATACTTGCTGACAAGAGTAAAGAAGTGGGATTAAAAATGAACTTTCAGAAGACAAAAGTGATGTTCAATGCTTTTACAAGAAATGAAGATTTATCGATTGATGGAGAAAAGCTGGAGATAACAGACACGTACGTTTATCTTGGACAGCAGATATCAAGTGAGGGTCACATTGATGAAGAAATTAATCGGCGTACAAAACTTGCCTGGAGAGCTTTTGGAAGAAACAGCATAATTTTCAAGAGCAATATGCCATTATGTCTTAAAAGAAAAGTGTTTGATCAATGCATCCTTCCAGTGCTTACGTATGGTGCAGAGACGTGGACCTTAACTAAAAGAGACATACAAAGGCTGCAGACAACTCAAAGCAGCATGGAGAGGTGCATGCTTGGTGTAACCAGGAGAGATAAGAAGAGGAACACGTGGATCCGGAAAATGACAAGAGTGGAAGACATCATGATCAGAGTTAAATCCCTGAAATGGCAATGGGCTGGACATACTGCCAGAAGGACAGATCATCGATGGACAGCCGAAATTTTAGATTGGATTCCAAGGGACAGGAAAAGACCCAGAAGAAGACCACATGGGAGATGGGTGGATGAAATTCGAAAGTATGCAGGGGTGACATGGAGGAGACTGGCACAAGACAGACCGTTGTGGAGGAAACTTGGGGAGACCTTCGTCCAGCAGTGGATTGATAATGGTTGATAATGATGATGATGATGATGATATTCTCATTAATGCAAATTATCTCTCGGTGATACGGTGAATCATCCCTATGGACCAAAGATACTTGAATTCTGTTCACTAAGGAAATAAAGTGTAGTTGATATAAAAATTTTTAAAATGCCATTTTTACATCGTTAAGTGTCTTTTTTTTTTAATACAAGAAAACAATTATGAAAAATTCAAAAACACTCCACAAACGAGGGCGCGGAGCCGGCCCTGGATACAGCTTAAAACGGTGGACGACGAAGCAGCTTGTTTTACGTAGCTCCTGATCAGAGAAGTTACTAATTTTGAGGTATTGCGATTTATTTTCCAGTGTGTTCAGAAAGAAAAGTTGCACGTCTATGGGAATATTCAAATTATATAGTCTTAAAAAGAATAGCACTGAAAACAAAGGGGGTGGGAGGATACGCCCGGATATTCGTTACAGCTTCCAATTTGCAAAAATTGTGACACAGACACCTCAGTTACTCTTGAGAATGCAGAAGACGATTTTAGTACTTGTATGTGTGATTTTTGTAGTCTTTATTGAAGGAACATTGATATGTTTCGATGTGAAGACTAGTTTTATTTGGTAGCTCAAGAGAAATTTTGAGAACTGCTCGCATCTTAGCTGACATTTCAGACCCAGAGTTTGGAACAAAATTTCACTATTTTTTTAAGTTGAAGAAACATGAGTTTAGAAATTGGGGGATTTTAGCTCAGAATGTTCCTTCTAGGTGGAGTTGTTATCTATTTTGTGACTTAAACAGGACGCAATATTATCTTTCTGCCTGTTTTCGCGACTTTCCAATTAACAAGATATAAGATTACAAGAACAGGTAGATTGCTGAAAAGCCAAATGAGTAGGTATAAACATAACGCAAAATACGAAGGTTAATCACAAAAATAAGGTTACAAAGCCGTTCATTACACGAACACACCTACAGGAAGCACAAAACCGTGAGTATAGATGGTAATGTATCGAATGACATCACTACGCTGTCTGAAGACGCATGCGCACTTTCAAACGGCGTTATGGCATTTCGAAATAGCTGGCAAATCGACCGAAACATTGGTTTCATTAGGAGATCCGAGGTGTGATTCGATTTGGGGGACAAAGGAACTTTCTCTGGCTGTTATCCATTGACAGCTTACTGATGTGCATGGAGAACGTGTAATATAGCATCAAAACATATTCCTGAAAGAAAAATGTGAAACGTTTTGTAAAGTTTGGCCGCACGTGGCGCTCCAAACTCGAGACGTGGTGCACTAGTTTCCTTGGGACGTTCTCCAACATCCTTCACGCAACCCGTATCTCGCACCTAACAATTTCTTTCTCTTTTCACTGTTGAAATGTCACCTGAAGACATCGCTTCACCAAAGATTAAACAAAAATTGCTGTAACCAGCAACAGATATAAGAATGTATTCGGAGGGAATAAACAAACCCAGTAGCAACGAATGTCTGAATATGAAATGGCGTTTCACTCTGTAAATCCTACTGAAAGTTTTAAATGTAGTGGTATGAAATATTTTAACCTTGCTTATTTGATGAACTTTCGAACTTGATTGGCATTACTCATGTGTACGATTGTCTATTTCTTTACTTCAACGATGCGCTTCATCCACTAGAAAATATCATCCCAAACGCTGCAGAGAGGAGCGAAATGAGAAAATATTAATTTTTTAACATTGTGATTTTCTAGTCAGAGTTCTATCAAGTGCTCATTCCCTACTGTAGGACAGAAATAACATTTTTGTTTGTTTCTTTTTATTTTTTAACACCCATCACAGCTATAAATTTTTGGATTCCCCGTGAACCCGTAAGCACCGATCCCGAGGGAAATGAAGTGACCTCTTTCGAGCTGCGAACACAGTTAGGGAATGGCGTACTCTGAGCAGTGGAAAGCGAGTAGAAATAATACAACAGCAATGTCTTCTCGAAGACACGAGCCTCAGAACGCTCGAATCATGTACTTTCAAATATATGTAATACACAGTCAGAGGAGTAACTAGGCGTTTTTGCGCCCGGGGCAAATCTTGAAATATTGCGCACCCCATCTATCTATCTATCCACTATATTGACAAAAGTCACCGGACACCTAGAAGAGAAACACAACATAGCATTTATTGACATACATTAGTACGGTGTCGGTCCACCTTTGGCCTTAATGCATGCAATGACCCTTCGAGACATGCTTTCGACAAGGTTTTGGAACACAGCGATGGGTATGCGCTTCCATTCAGTACATAATGCTAACTGTTGCTTAGTAGTAGGCCTTGATTCAAAACTTCTTATGCGGTGCTCTAATTCATCCCATTGGTGCTCTATGTGATTAAGATCAGGGCTCTGTGCTGTCCAGTCCACACACGATACGGAGTTGTCGTCAAACCACGCAGTAACAGTCCTTGCTTTATGGCTCAGTGCATTATCCTGCTGGTACTAACAAGGTTCGGTTCCATAGTATTACCAAAGAGTTGGTAGGGCATAATTGTCCAGAATATCTAGATAGATGTGCTGGTTAACAGGTTTGTCCACAATAACCAATGGGCCGGGACCATACAACAAAGAATACCCCCACATGAGTACAATGCCAGTTCCAAACTTGACCGTAGGAACAGTACACTGTGGTAAATAGCGTTCCTCCGGCTGCCGCCATGCCCACACATGGCCATCAGAATGATGCATCGTGTATCTGGATTCATCAGTCCATAGGACCCGTTTCCATTGATCTACGGTCCACGATAAATTTTCTTTACACTATGCTAAACGACGAGTAGCATTCCGAATGGAGATGAAAGGCTTATGAGCAACCGCACGACCACTGTAACCCATGGAATGAAGTTCTCTGCGAATGGTACGTATACATACCGAGGTTCCAGCATTGTTACTCGCCTGTACACTGAGGTCTTGTGCAGTACTCCGTCTATTAGCGGTAACGACTCTCCTGAGGCTTCGACGTCCTCTATCACTGATTTTCTTCGGTCTGCCGGTACGTTTTGCTGCTTCAGGCACGCCATGCGTCTTCCACTTATTCATTACATCTAAAACAATTGACTTGGGTATGTTTAAACGCCTCTCGGTTTCTGTTATGGACAACCCACTAACATAACACCCAACAATCTTTCCTTTCTCAAAGTCAGTTGTCTCCCGCCGCGAAACTTTTACTCAACCTCTCAGTGCGATATGATCGCGGTCAGCTGCAGGCTTGTTGTTATACCGTTTTCAGCTGTATATATATATATAGGTATACTCTGCTTGACAAAACAACATTAACATCATATAAAACAGTGAATTTTTGTACGGCTTTTGCCAACTGCTTCGGAGTTCAGACCTTCGGTACCCCATTAAATGGACCAAATGCAGCTGGCAGTCGTCGCTTGCAGCAGCCACAGTAATGATCGAATAGACTCCAGAGAATCTTAAACAATATGAACGTCATTCTTATTTTGCAACGTACGATTAGTTCACTCAACTGAAGAGAAACCGGTGTTCCAATTGTTGTCGACGAAGGCCGGGGTTATTCTTTAGTTGGACGGACTATACAACCACGACTTGATTTCTGAATGGGGTCAACTAACATTTCCTGAACATTTTGAGGAAGAAATGCAACACTTACGCTGCCATTGCTTACGAACTAGAGAAACATATAAGCAAATTCTGTAAATGGACAACTAACAAAGTATGGCGCTAAAAAACTGCATCAAAAATTTCAATTTCAGTTTAAATCAGATTGCAAGCAATGATTTTTGCGCCCTCTCTAGAGCTGCGCTCAGGGCAGCCGCCCCGCCTGCACCGCTCTAGTTACGCCTCTGTACACAGTTAATCAACTAGGGGGCGTAAGCGCAGTTTTCCAAAAGTCGGTTTGAAAAATTCTTTTTTGCATTAGAAACCTGGAACTTTGAGCGAAACTTTCCACGAATTTTTTCTCTGTTTGCGCAGTTTTACCACTAGATGGCGATAATACGTATTTTTTAAATATGCTAAGTAAATGTACTTCTTGAATTTTGCGCTATATCTCCGCTACTAAAAGTCCTATTCGACTTTTTTTTTTCGCATCCGACAGTTGAAATTACAAGTAAAATATTTCTCGTATTTCCAAACTTTTTTCTCTTTAAGTAAGAAAGAATATTTATATCGTATATTTTGATTTCTAGTTCAACATTACCTTCGATTCTAAATCTTGGAATAAAAAAGCAGGGTATTCCTCCCATATATCGGATTTTCAAGACACTATTTTCTGACCAGCATAAGATAAAAAATCACATCTGCGCTTTAAAAAATATATATATTTTTTTTTTAATTTTTGCGTCAGATTATATAGAGACATTTGACGTGGACTAGGAGCAGAAGTCAACGTGGAAATAGCGATGACTTCTGTTTAATGTCAGATTATACTGTATAACCACTAATATGATTTTCCATTCAATTTCTGGTTTTGAAAAATGTTTCTGCTAGGGTAGGGCAGAATTGGGTTTTTTGATATAAAACGATTTTTGATATAAAAATAGACTTGAAATGCCTTTAGCATAATATACATTTGAGACTTTTGTAAATGGTTGTGCTCATTGTGCATGAGAATTTGGTGTTATCTCTATTGTTTTCTCTTTTGTATGTATGTGTATATGTATGAGAAAGGTGTGCACGAAATGCAGAACAAAGTCTGTAGACCATAGTTGGAAACGGGTCAAAAATTTTGGGCGCGGACCCGGCCGAATAAAAATACATATATACCGTCATTATGACGATGATATATATTCGAATATATCATCATCATCATTATTGTCAATCACTAGCAATCCACTTCTGGATAAAGGTCTCCCCAAGTTTCTTCCACAACGGACTTTCTTGGGAAAGTCTCCTCCATCCACCCTTCTCTCGCGTGGTCTTCTCTGGGCCTTTTCCTGTAGCTTGGAATCCAGTCTAAAATGCCGGTTGCTCATCGGTGGTCCGACATTCTGTCAATATGCCCAGCCCATTACTATTTCAGAGATTTAATCCTGTTCATGATGTCTTCGACTCTTATCATTTTCTTTATCCATGAGTTCCCTTTTTTATCTATTTTGGTTATACAAAGCATGCATCTCTCGATGCTTCTTTCAGTTATCTGCAGTCTTTGTATGTCCTTTTTAGTTAAGGTCCACGACTCTGCTCCGTACGAAAGCAATGGAAGGATTCATTGATTAAACACTTTTCTTTTAAGACATAATGACATATTGCTGTTAAAAATTGTTTTGTTTCTTCCAAAAGCTCTTCAACCAAGTTTTATCCGCCAATTAATTTCTTCATCAATGTGACCCTCGCTTGATACCTGCTGTCCAAGGTAAATGTAGGAATTGCTTATCTCTAGCTTTCCCCCATCAATTGATAAATCTTCATTCCTTGAAAAAGCATTGTACACCAGTTTTGTCTTCTGAAAGTTCATTTTGATCCCATTTCTTTTCCCTTCTCAGCAAATTCCTGGATCATACTCTGTAGCTCTGAAGTATTATTTCAAAGACCTCTGAAGGGTTGATTCTTTGAAATATTTTTTTCCTATTCAGAAATACAACGGAAATAAAACCGGGTCGAAATCGGTCAGAAACATTTTGACCCGATCCGTTTGACCGCAAGAAATTGTCGACTCGGTGACCCGTGATCCGTTTCCAGCTCTGCTGTACACTGCTGTTGATTTACCAGACTATGACCCCTGTAATCGTCGTTAGTTAGGAGTTCTAACTAACGACGATTACGCATAATCCATTCCCTCACCTCTGTTTAGGTTCCTTGTGGAACCGAGAATTCTTCTACCATACCCTTTTATATATATATATATATATTCTATTAAGAAGAGACCTAAGCAAATATATATATATACTTAAGAGCAAAACTGAAGACTAAGGAAAAAATTTTAGAATTTAAAACGAAGGGTGCAAAATAACCTGAAAATCAAAACGCGCAACGCAGCAGTTTTGAAAATTCAGAATTCACATTCTATAAAGAAGATACCTAAGCAAAAAAATACATATATAATTTTGACTCACACCTAATACAACATAGAAAAGGTTATGTATCTACCTGTGTGAGTAAAAGGAGAAAAGATAAAAAAATAAAATAAAACAACTGAATGTAGAAGGTGTCGAGAATACTGAGCCTTGGCTTTATCAAGGACCAGCAAAAACTCTGCATTTTCTCACTTCCACAAAGACCTAGTTGGAAATGGGTTTCTGCAAGGCCATAGATGCAAGTAACATTCCCACCTAAAATAGTTTAAAATATATATATATAAGTCATGTCCTCCGTAGAGTAGCATGACCTAGCACTAGTTAACAATTTCGCTTGCATCCATTAACCTTCATGGCCCGACCCATGCTCTTCATCTGTTACTATTAAACAGAGAGAAGAAGATTAAAGAGAACTCAAGCTGTGAGAGTGACATAATAAATAGAAATGATTTTCAGCTATAACGAAATTCCAAGTTCGTTTGAGAGAGAATTTAAACCTGAAAAACAATGCAAAAGAAATCCAAATTTTACATTGCAATTAAAAAAGGAAATGTTAATTTATAACGAACAGATTTTTGAAAGAAAACTTGAGTCTAAAACCCCCTACTCTACAACTTATGACAGCACGAAAACGAGAATAAGTTAAAGATAATAATTAACTAAAGAAAACTTTGTGAAAGTTATATAGCTTAAACAGTTAGTTGCAATATGTACAAAGTATTTCAGCAGTGCTTTAAGTGCATAATTAATTAGTTATTAAGAACTTAACTACTTTGAAAAAACAGCGCATAGACAGCGCATAGAAAAGGAACAAGCTTAGCCTTCTTCTGTTCCTAGGTACCCCAAAAGACGCTCAAAGTTACAAAGAAAAGTAAGAGTTAAAACCCGCATAAATGTTAACAGACAAACCAATGCTTAAAAGCTGAAAAGCTAGAAAACGACAGAGAAAAGGTACATAAAGTACAAACATTGAACTTATAAAACCTAGAACCCAAAAACAAGGAAGAGAGCTTACCTCTTGTGTGACATAAACTTTTCTCCACACAAGAGGAGAACATGGCTGACCCCTTCCGCCACTCCCTAGACGCTGGGGGGCAGTGAGGGTGGGGCTGATGGCCTCCTCATACAGCAAGAAACCAACGCGCGGAGAATTTAACCAGAGAAAAAAATATATAAACTTAAGACTGTGGATCTGTATGATCAGAATGAGCAGAATTAACTCTCCAGAATACATGAGAAATATTATAAAATACACGAGCAGTTTATTTAATAATCTTTGCATGTATTAAATCACCTTAGTGAGCTTCTATAGATTAATCAGAATCTTATTAATTTTAATGTTGGTTTTACTATTTTTAGTATAGCTATCCTGGTGATGAATAACTAGTTTTCTTTTTTATTTGTTTTTATTTTCTTTTATAAACAGATTTTTTAAGCT
Source organism: Macrothele yani (assembly GCA_039090855.1). Classification (NCBI taxonomy): domain Eukaryota; kingdom Metazoa; phylum Arthropoda; class Arachnida; order Araneae; family Macrothelidae; genus Macrothele; species Macrothele yani. The sequence goes on from CM076990.1 coordinate 170,077,468, forward strand.
TTTTTTGTGATTTTGTTTATATTATTTAATTTTTTGTTTTAATAGGACCGTCATATCCATAGCACTAAGGTTCCTTTAGGTAGTTAATAGGCATCCTCTAGCCAACTTCCTTACGGCTTTGATTGGTCAGAATCATATTATTAACTGTGTAGAAAATTAAAGCAGATCTGCCAACCTTACTCTATTATTCAGAATAATTTTTCTTAAAGTTCTTTTGATGAAAGAAGAAGGAATTTCGTTCTCTAGAAAACTTTCTAATAGTATATTAATGTGGTAATTGAAATCCAAATTGTTGCTGCAAATTCTTGAAATTCTTAGGACCTGAGAAATTAGTACATTCTCAATTACTTTGGATGAAATGTTATTATTCCAGTGTAGATATTTAATTACTTTGAAAGGAAAATTAACTCTTTTATCAAAGAGGCTAATAGATGGGTTACCTCTGTTGAGCTTAATGCTTAAGTCTAGGAACTCAAGTTCCTGATTACTGTGGTTGGTTTTACATAAGTAAAGAGAGCTAGGATAGATATTATCAAAATCACTCTCTATAACTTCTGAATTATTGATACACAGCAGATCATCAATATATCTAAAAGTGTAAAGGTAGTTATCTGAGCAGGTGGGGTGATTTTTAATGAATTTATATTCCTTAAAGAACAGGAATAGATTAGCGATATTTGTGGACGTTGATGTTCCCATTGGAATACCGTTCACTTGCTTATAGAGAGTATTATTATATAAGATATGGTTATTTTTTATGCAGCAATTGAGATAAGAGTTCCAAGTTCCTACATCAACAAATTGGTTAAGTTTAAATTCTGCATACAGCTCTTTAAAGGTAGTGATTATATCTGTTAGAGGCAGATTAGTATATAGGTTTTCAAAATCATAACTATTAATATCTAGGGGACAAACTTTGAGTATAGTAGAAATTACTTCTGCATTATTATTAATTATCCAAAAATCTCTGTACATCAAGTTAGAACAGTTTCTAATGTGTTTCAAAACCTTCTTTAAGACATCTTCAAAAGCAAGATCTATTTTCTTTTTATGACTCCTTACTCCACTAGCTATGAACCTGAACTTCACAGGATCCTTATGAAACTTAACCGTTGCAAAAAGAAATGGAAATTCAGGCCCATATCTTCTAGTTTGTGGAATTTTAAGTTTCTTGAAGAATGCCTTAAACCGATTTTCTAACTGCTTGGTAGAATAACTTACGGGCTCGTATGTTACTCTATTATTGAGTTCCATAGTTAACAATTCAAAATAGAACTTCTTACAGATAATTGCAAAATTATTGCTAGCTTTATCCGTAGTGGTAAAAATAAATTGGTCTTGTAGTTTGGAGAGTGACCTTTTAGCTTCTCCAGAGAAAAAGAGATTTCTGTCGAAACAAAAGTCCAGACCTGCCAACTCACCGGTGAAGCTATTGATTATATTATATTTCCATTCTGCGAAGGCCTCAATAGGCTGATTGTACGTTAAACTGGTTTTTACGATGTACTTATTTACATCTTGAGTGAAGCTCTCAAGAATCCTTTCTTTGGAAATTGTGAAGGAAGGTCTGAATTTAGAGCCATACTCTAATAAATTCCTAAGCTTTTCATTTTCAACATAACTCAAGTTTCCGGTGATAATATGGTTGTAATTCTTATCATAGTGAACTGTTTCTTTATGTTCATCACAAGAACAAGTAGTAATTACAGGAATGTAGCTCGAAGAGTTAAGTTTGTAGTTTTTAACTATTGACCCTAAGGTCTTAACATATTTAAAACTTACAATAGACTGGTGCCTGTGGATGGGAAAAAAAATTGCATTATTGTAGAACAGCTTCCTTACATTGAGATTATCGTAGGCTTTATTTAGGAACCTGATGGTAACAAAATTACTGGAAAATTCTTTAAGAGAAATTTTATCTTTAAGAATATGTTTAAGAATGTCCAGAACCAAAGCAAAAACATGCTTATCAACATGGTCAGCAGTTTCATTCCAGAATTTGAAAAAACATTTAAGGACAGAGTGCTTGAAGGACTTGAGAATTTTGTAAGTATTTTTAACAAAATTAGTGCCAGTTTTAAAGTTTTCCAGAGTTTTTAGCAAGTTAGCAAAATCAACTTTGCTTGATGTGCGAAATAACCTCTGTCCTCTATTACCTCTAGAGCAGCTCTTATTATTAACAAGAAAGAAGAGTTCACGAATTGAAAATTTATGCTGATTATGCTTATTGTCAGATAGAGTGGAATTAAGGCCATAGGGATAAAGAGACTGATGCTGCAAAATTTCAAGGGATTCAGTTGCTAGCCGAGCATAGAGGTCAGGAATAATAAGTAGTACCTCTATTTTCACTTTGTCAAAACCATGAGTATGGAAATGCTCTAATTCAAAGGTAGAGTACTGGTTGGCGTTTGTGGAGGGGTTCACTCCTGAATTAGAGAACTTGTTTACTAGAGACCTGTGACCATTAATCCTAAGATGAAGAGGATTTTTACTTTGGCCAATATAGCTAAGGTTGCAGACAGTACAGGTGAGCTTATAGATGGTATTGTAGGCTTTGCAAAACTTGTTGGAGCAATTATCCTCAACAGAAGAATACAGGTTAGGATCTGCAGATTTACATGTCAAACAACGTTTGTCATTTCATAACTTTAGATTACCTTTGCCAGCGAGTTCATACACTATGGGAAAGGGTGCTAGCCTAACCGAGCGGGAGGACTTAAAATATCTGAGCTGACCTCCAATCCTTTCATCGTCCTTAGAACTCCACTTGGGCCAAAACATACAAATTCTGAGCAAACCAACTAGGAAAAACTTTTAGAAATAAGCAGTCCAAGAAAAGACCAAACTCGAGTATAAACTACACTCCAAAAAGCTGCATCCAAAACATATTAAAAAGAAAAATTAGAAAATGAAAAAAAAAAAACCTCAAGTGAAAAAAATAGTAATAAAAAAAAAAATAATAATAAAACATTTCAACTAGAATTTGCGCATGAGCTGCTAAATAATAAATTGAAATTAGTTACTTAAGAGCAAAACTGAAGACTAAGGAAAAAATTTTAGAATTTAAAACGAAGGGTGCAAAATAACCTGAAAATCAAAACGCGCAACGCAGCAGTTTTGAAAATTCAGAATTCACATTCTATAAAGAAGATACCTAAGCAAAAAAATACATATATAATTTTGACTCACACCTAATACAACATAGAAAAGGTTATGTATCTACCTGTGTGAGTAAAAGGAGAAAAGATAAAAAAATAAAATAAAACAACTGAATGTAGAAGGTGTCGAGAATACTGAGCCTTGGCTTTATCAAGGACCAGCAAAAACTCTGCATTTTCTCACTTCCACAAAGACCTAGTTGGAAATGGGTTTCTGCAAGGCCATAGATGCAAGTAACATTCCCACCTAAAATAGTTTAAAAAATATATATATAAGTCATGTCCTCCGTAGAGTAGCATGACCTAGCACTAGTTAACAATTTCGCTTGCATCCATTAACCTTCATGGCCCGACCCATGCTCTTCATCTGTTACTATTAAACAGAGAGAAGAAGATTAAAGAGAACTCAAGCTGTGAGAGTGACATAATAAATAGAAATGATTTTCAGCTATAACGAAATTCCAAGTTCGTTTGAGAGAGAATTTAAACCTGAAAAACAATGCAAAAGAAATCCAAATTTTACATTGCAATTAAAAAAGGAAATGTTAATTTATAACGAACAGATTTTTGAAAGAAAACTTGAGTCTAAAACCCCTACTCTACAACTTATGACAGCACGAAAACGAGAATAAGTTAAAGATAATAATTAACTAAAGAAAACTTTGTGAAAGTTATATACCTTAAACAGTTAGTTGCAATATGTACAAAGTATTTCAGCAGTGCTTTAAGTGCATAATTAATTAGTTATTAAGAACTTAACTACTTTGAAAAAACAGCGCATAGACAGCGCATAGAAAAGGAACAAGCTTAGCCTTCTTCTGTTCCTAGGTACCCCAAAAGACGCTCAAAGTTACAAAGAAAAGTAAGAGTTAAAACCCGCATAAATGTTAACAGACAAACCAATGCTTAAAAGCTGAAAAGCTAGAAAACGACAGAGAAAAGGTACATAAAGTACAAACATTGAACTTATAAAACCTAGAACCCAAAAACAAGGAAGAGAGCTTACCTCTTGTGTGACATAAACTTTTCTCCACACAAGAGGAGAACATGGCTGACCCCTTCCGCCACTCCCTAGACGCTGGGGGGCAGTGAGGGTGGGGCTGATGGCCTCCTCATACAGCAAGAAACCAACGCGCGGAGATTTTAACCAGAGAAAAAAATATATAAACTTAAGACTGTGGATCTGTATGATCAGAATGAGCAGAATTAACTCTCCAGAATACATGAGAAATATTATAAAATACACGAGCAGTTTATTTAATAATCTTTGCATGTATTAAATCACCTTAGTGAGCTTCTATAGATTAATCAGAATCTTATTAATTTTAATGTTGGTTTTACTATTTTTAGTATAGCTATCCTGGTGATGAATAACTAGTTTTCTTTTTTATTTGTTTTTATTTTCTTTTATAAACAGATTTTTAAGCTTTTTTTGTGATTTTGTTTATATTATTTAATTTTTTGTTTTAATAGGACCGTCATATCCATAGCACTAAGGTTCCTTTAGGTAGTTAATAGGCATCCTCTAGCCAACTTCCTTACGGCTTTGATTGGTCAGAATCATATTATTAACTGTGTAGAAAATTAAAGCAGATCTGCCAACCTTACTCTATTATTCAGAATAATTTTTCTTAAAGTTCTTATATATATATATATATATAAATTTTAGATTGGATTCCAAGGGACAGGAAAAGACCCAGAAAAAGACCACATGGGAGATGGGTGGATGAAATTCGTAAATATGCGGGAGTGACATGGAGGAGACTGGCACAAGACAGACCGTTGTGGAGGAAACTTGGGAGACCTTCGTCCAGCAGTGGATTGATAATGGTTGACAATGATGATGATGATGATATATATATATATATATAACCCACCTTCGTTTTGCTGATGACGTAGTCATTTTTGCAACTACCCCATCAGAGCTGCAGAGTATGATCCAGGAACTTGCTGACAAGAGTAAAGAAGTGGGATTAAAAATGAACTTTCAGAAGACAAAAGTGATGTTCAATGCTTTTACAAGAAATGAAGATTTATCGATTGATGGAGAAAAGCTGGAGATAACAGACACGTACGTTTATCTTGGACAGCAGATATCAAGTGAGGGTCACATTGATGAAGAAATTAATCGGCGTACAAAACTTGCCTGGAGAGCTTTTGGAAGAAACAGCATAATTTTCAAGAGCAATATGCCATTATGTCTTAAAAGAAAAGTGTTTGATCAATGCATCCTTCCAGTGCTTACGTATGGTGCAGAGACGTGGACCTTAACTAAAAAAAACATACAAAGGCTGCAGACAACTCAAAGCAGCATGGAGAGGTGCATACTTGGTGTAACCAGGAGAGATAGGAAGAGGAACTCGTGGATCCGAAAAATGACGGGAGTGGAAGACATCATGATCAGAGTTAAATCCCTGAAATGGCAATGGGCTGGACATACTGCCAGAAGGACAGATCATCGATGGACAGCCGAAATTTTGGATTGGATTCCAAGGGACAGGAAAAGACCCAGAAGAAGACCACATGGGAGATGGGTGGATGAAATTCGAAAGTATGCAGGGGTGACATGGAGGAGACTGGCACAACACAGACCGTTGTGGAGGAAACTTGGGGAGACCTTCGTCCAGCAGTGGATTGATAATGGTTGACAATGATGATGATGATATATATATATATATTCTATTAAGAAGAGACCTAAGCAAAAAAAATATATTTTTTTTGACTCATACCAAGTACAACATAGAAAAGGTTATGTATCTACCGGTGTGAGTAAAAGGAGAAAAGATAAAAAATAAAATAAAACAACTGAATGTAGAAAGTGTCGAGAGTACTGAGCCTTGGCTTTATCAAGGACCAGCAAAAACTCTGTATTTTCTCACTTCCACAAAGACCTAGTTGGAAATGGGTTTCTGCAAAGCCATAGATGCAAGTAATAAGCCCACCAAAAATTGTTTTAAAATATATATATATATATGTCATGACCTCCGCAGAGTTGTAAGACCTAGCTCTAGTTAACAATTTAGCTTGCATCCATAACTTTCATGGCCCGACCCATGCTCTTCATCTGTTACTATTAAACAGAGAGAAGAAGATTAAAGAGAACTCAAGTTGTGAGAGTGACATAATAATTAGAAATAATTTTCAGCTATAACGAAATGCCAAGTTCGCCTGAGAGAGAATTTAAACTTGAATAGCAATGCAAAAGAATTCCAAATTTTTACATTGCAATTAAAAAAGGAAATATTAATTTTTTAAAACTCAGATTTTTGAAAGAAAACTTGATTCTAAAACCCCTACTCCACAACTTCTGACAACACAAAAACGAGAATAAATTAAAGACAATAATTAACTAAAGAAAAGCTTTGTGAAAGTTATATGACATAAACAATTAGTTGCAATATGTACAAAGTATTTCAGCAGTGCTTTAAGTGCATAATTAAGTAGTTATTAAGAACTTAACTACTTTGAAAATACAGCGCAAAGTAAAGGAACTATGCTTAGCCAGCTGCTGGGCCTAAGTTTCCTAAGAGACGCGCAAAGTTACCAAGAAAAGAAACAGTTAAAACCCGCAAAAATGTTAACAGACTAGCCAGTGCCTGAATGCTAAAAAGCAAAAAACAACAGAGAAAAAAAAAGTACAAGAAGTACAAACATTGAACTTATAAAACCTAAAACCCAAAGACAATGAAGAGAGCTTACCTCTTATGCAACTAAACTTTCTCCACACAAGAGGAAGCATGGCTGACCTTTTCCCCAAACGTCCAAACACCTCTGCCACTCCCTAGTCGCTGTGGGGCAGTGTGGGTGGGGCTGATGGCCTCCTCACACTGAAAGAAACCAACTCGCGGAGATTTTAACCAGAGAAAAAAAAATATATATACTTAAGACTGTGGACCTGTATGATCAGAAAGAGCAGAATTAACTCTCCAGAATACATGAGAAATATTATAAAATACACAAGTGGTGTATTTAATAATCTTTGCATGTATTAAATCACCTTAGTGAGCTTCTATAGATTATTCAGAATCTTATTAACTTTAATGTTAGTTTTACTATTTTTAGTATAGCTATTCTAGTGAGTGAATAACTAGTTTTCTTTTTTATTTGTTTTTATTTTCTTTTATAAACAGATTTTTAAGCTTTTTTTGTGATTTTGTCTATATTATTTAGTTTTTTGTTTTAATAGGACCTTCATATCCATAGCACTAATGTTCCTTTTAGTAGCGTATCAACCAAAGTAATTGAGAATGTACTAATTTCTCAGGTCCTAAGAATTTCAAGAATTTGCAGCAACAATTTGGACTTCAATTACCACATTAATATACTATTAGATAGTTTTCTAGAGAACGAAATTCCTTCTTCTTTCATCAAAAGAACTTTAAGAAAAATTATTCTGAATAATAGAGTAAGGTTGGCAGATCTGCTTTAATTTTCTACACAGTTAATAATATGATTCTGACCAATCAAAGCCGTAAGGAAGTTGGCTAGAGGATGCCTATTAACTACTAAAAGGAACCTTAGTGCTATGGATATGAAGGTCCTATTAAAACAAAAAAGTAAATAATATAGACAAAATCACAATAAAAAGCTTAAAAATCTGTTTATAAAAGAAAATAAAAACAAATAAAAAAGAAAACTAGTTATTCATCACTAGAATAGCTATACTAAAAATAGTAAAACTAACATTAAAATTAATAAGATTCTGAATAATCTATAGAAGCTCACTAAGGTGATTTAATACATGCAAAGATTATTAAATACACCACTTGTGTATTTTATAATATTTCTCATGTATTCTGGAGAGTTAATTCTGCTCTTTCTGATCATACAGGTCCACAGTCTTAAGTATATATATTTTTTCTCTGGTTAAAATCTCCGCGAGTTGGTTTCTTTCAGTGTGAGGAGGTCATCGGCCCCACCCACACTGCCCCCCAGCGACTAGGGAGTGGCAGAGGTGTTTGGACGTTTGGGGAAAAGGTCAGCCATGTTTCCTCTTGTGTGGAGAAAGTTTAGTTGCATAAGAGGTAAGCTCTCTTCATTGTCTTTGGGTTTTAGGTTTTATAAGTTCAATGTTTGTACTTCTTGTACTTTTTTTCTCTGTTGTTTTTTGCTTTTTAGCATTTAGGCACTGGCTAGTCTGTTAACATTTTTGCGGGTTTTAACTCTTTCTTTTCTTGGTAACTTTGCGCGTCTCTTAGGAAACTTAGGCCCAGCAGCTGGCTAAGCATAGTTCCTTTACTTTGCGCTGTATTTTCAAAGTAGTTAAGTTCTTAATAACTACTTAATTATGCACTTAAAGCACTGCTGAAATACTTTGTACATATTGCAACTAATTGTTTATGTCATATAACTTTCACAAAGCTTTTCTTTAGTTAATTATTGTCTTTAATTTATTCTCGTTTTTGTGTTGTCAGAAGTTGTGGAGTAGGGGGTTTTAGAATCAAGTTTTCTTTCAAAAATCTGAGTTTTAAAAATTAATATTTCCTTTTTTAATTGCAATGTAAAAATTTGGATTTCTTTTGCATTGCTATTCAAGTTTAAATTCTCCCTCAGGCGAACTTGGCATTTCGTTATAGCTGAAAATTATTTCTAATTATTATGTCACTCTCACAACTTGAGTTCTCTTTAATCTTCTTCTCTCTGTTTAATAGTAACAGATGAAGAGCATGGGTCGGGCCATGAAAGTTATGGATGCAAGCTAAATTGTTAACTAGAGCTAGGTCATACAACTCTGCGGAGGTCATGACATATATATATATTTTAAAACAATTTTTGGTGGGCTTATTACTTGCATCTATGGCTTTGCAGAAACCCATTTCCAACTAGGTCTTTGTGGAAGTGAGAAAATGCAGAGTTTTTGCTGGTCCTTGATAAAGCCAAGGCTCAGTATTCTCGACACTTTCTACATTCAGTTGTTTTATTTTATTTTTATCTTTTCTCCTTTTACTCACACCGGTAGATACATAACCTTTTCTATGTTGTACTTGGTATGAGTCAAAAATATATATTTATATATATATATATATATATATATATATATATATATATATATATATATATATATATATATATATATATATATATATATCATCATCATCATCATTGTCAACCATTATCAATCCACTGCTGGACGAAGGTCTCCCCAAGTTTCCTCCACAACGGTCTGTCTTGTGCCAGTCTCCTCCATGTCACTCCCGCATATTTACGAATTTCATCCACCCATCTCCCATGTGGTCTTTTTCTGGGTCTTTTCCTGTCCCTTGGAATCCAATCTAAAATTTCGGCTGTCCATCTATGGTCTGTCCTTCTGGCAGTATGTCCAGCCCATTGCCATTTCAGGGATTTAACTCTGATCATGATGTCTTCCACTCTCGTCATTTTTCGGATCCACGAGTTCCTCTTCTTATCTCTCCTGGTTATACCAAGCATGCACCTCTCCATGCTTCTTTGAGTTGTCTGCAGCCTTTGTATGTCTCTTTTAGTTAAGGTCCACGTCTCTGCACCATACGTAAACACTGGAAGGATGCATTGATCAAAAACTTTTCTTTTAAGACATAATGGCATATTGCTCTTGAAAATTATGCTGTTTCTTCCAAAAGCTCTCCAGGCAAGTTTTGTACGCTGATTAATTTCTTCATCAATGTGACCCTCACTTGATATCTGCTGTCCAAGATAAACATACGTATCTGTTATCTCCAGTTTTTCTCCATCAATCGATAAATCTTCATTTCTTGTAAAAGTATTGAACATCACTTTTGTCTTCTGAAAGTTCATTTTTAATCCCACTTCTTTACTCTTGTCAGCAAGTTCCTGGATCATACTCTGCAGCTCTGATGGGGTAGTTGCAAAAATGACTACGTCATCAGCAAAACGAAGGTGGGTTAGATAATCTCCATTAATCTTTATCCCTTTGTTTCCCCAGTTCAGTGATTGAAAGACATTTTCCAATGTGGCATTAAAGAGCTTCGGAGATATGGTGTCACCTTGTCTCACTCCCTTTCCAATTTTTATGTGTGTTGTATTTTCAAGCAGCCGAATCTTTGCACTTGCATTTTCATAGATGTTATTAATAATATTAATGTATGCATCTTCAATACCGCAGGATTTCAGAGCCGTGGTAACTGCTGATGGTTTCACCGAATCAAAGGCTTTTTCATAATCGATAAAAGCCATGCACAATGGAAGTTCATATTCCCTCGCTCTTTCAATTAGTTCTCTCAGTACGTGGATATGATCTATTGTGCTGTAGCCACTCCTGAATCCAGCTTGTTCTCTCGGTTGAGCCATGTCCAGTGTTACCTTCAAGCGGTGTGAAAGAACTTTAGTGAAGATTTTATAAACCATTGATAGGAGGCTGATAGGTCTGTAGTTCCTGAGATCCTCAATGTCACCTTTTTTATGTAGCAGGATCATTGTAGCATTGTTCCAATCCTCAGGAATCTTCCCTTCATTAAGGCATCGAGTGAAAATTTGGGCGAGTACTGTTTCAATTTCTCCACTTGCTTCTTGTATGATGTCTATAGTAATTCCATCTTCTCCTGGAGCTTTCCCCCGCTTCATGTTCTTGATTGCATGAGCAACTTCTGCTGGGAGGACTGGAAGAACTCTGGTACCTTTCATGATGTCTGGAGTACATGTATCATCCCTTTCATATAGTTTGGAGTAGAAATCTTTCACTCTTGTCAAAATTTCGCCTCTATTTCTTGTTATAGAACCATCTTCTTTTCTCAGAGCCATAATCTGTTTTCTTCCCTTACTGAGATGTCCCTTTGCTATCTTTAGGCTTTGGTTGTTTTCAATTGCTTTCCTCACTAGCTCACAGTTGAATTTCCTTACGTCTTCAGTGATACTTTTTCGTGCTGTCTTGCATAGCTCTATATATTCCACTTTGGAAGTCACATCTTCTTTAGTTGTCCTCATCTCTCTTCTTTTTTGCATCAACATTTTTGTTTTTCCTGATAATTTGTTTACATGCAACTTGTTCTTAGACCCAGCTAATTTTGTTGCTGTTTCCATAAGAGCTTTGGTTACTTTTCTGTTAACTTCAGAAATATCCACTTCTTCCGATGTTAGGCCTTCTAAAGCAGAGAATCTGTTCTTCAGTTCCAACTTGAAAGTATTATGGCGTTTTTTAAGGTTGGTTATGTCAATACATTTTGTTTGTCTTATGAGCTTGCCACGTTCCAGTTTAGTGTTGAGGTGCATCTTACATCTCACCAATCTATGGTCACTACCTGTGTTGAACTTGTTTAGCACACTGCAGTCTTCGATGACGAATTTTTTGTTACACATAATAAAATCAATTTCACTTGTCGTCCCAATTGGATGTCTCCATGTCCATTTCCTGTGTGGCTTTTTCTTGAAAAAGGAATTCAAGATGAAAAATCCTTCTGCCTCTGCAAACTCAACGAGAGTATTTCCACGCTGGTTTCTGTTGCCGTGACCGAATTTACCTACTGAAGTTTCATTCTGTTGCCGGTGCAATATTTTTGCATTGAAATCTCCCATAATTATCTTCAAGTGCTGCTTACCTTTATTATTTAGATAACAAATTTCCTCATAAAATTCTTCAATTTCTTCTTCAGGATGACTTGTGGTGGGTGCATAAGTTTGAATAATCTGAGCCTGGTATCTTCTCGATAGTTGGATAACGAGTCGTGCAGCTCTGTCAGAGGAACTTTCAACTTCTACCACTTTATCCTTCAGTTTCTTGTTTATTATAAATCCAACACCACTAGTTCTGCCAGTATCTGTCCCACGATAATAGAAGAGATGTCCACTTTTCAGTTCAATGAGATCTTCTCCTTTTCTCCTTACCTCACTCAGCCCGACGATGTCCCACTTGATCCTTTGTAGTTCCTCTTCCAATTCAAGAAGCCTTGAATCAGAAGATAGGGAGCGTCCGTTGTAGATAGCCAAGGTCAGCATCAAATGGCAGCCTAGTCCGGTCCTCCGGGGATTCTTAGCACCCTCTGCCTTCATGTCGCACTGGCCGCTGCCTTGGCCAGGTACATTCCAGCTGCCGGAGACTGAGGGCCAAGATTTAAGTTGTAGAGTCATTTTGGAGGTGTTTGGCCATAACTCACCACGCTGGCCAAGCGGGTTGGTGAGTGTGGGATAGCATTTCCTCTGATCCCGATGGTATAGTTATACCGCTATTTGCGGTCGTCAGAGCCCCTTTAGTGGGAACAGGATGCACCACGAGAAGGCGGGGTTGACATTTGTCAAGGAGAGGCTGTGATGTTACGCATCACCTGACCTTACATCCCTATATATATATATATATATATATATATATATATACTGAAGAGCAAAACTGAAAACTAAGGAAAAACTTCAGAATTTAAAACGAAAGTTGCAAAATTACCTGAAGATCAAAACGCGCAACGCAGCAGTTTTGAAAATTCAGAATTCACATTCTATTAAGAAGAGACCTAAGCAAAAAAATACATATATATTTTTGACTCATACCAAGTACAACATAGAAAAGGTTATGTATCTACCGGTGTGAGTAAAAGGAGAAAAGATAAAAAAATAAAATAAAACAACTGAATGTAGAAGGTGTCGAGAATACTGAGCCTTGGCTTTATCAAGGACCAGCAAAAACTCTGCATTTTCTCACTTCCACAAAGACCTAGTTGGAAATGGGTTTCTGCAAGGCCATAGATGCAAGTAACATGCCCACCTAAAATTGTTTTAAAAAATATATATATGTCATGTCCTCCGCAGAGTTGTATGACCTTGCACTAGTTAACAATTTCGCTTGCATCCATAACCCTCCTGGTCCGACCCATGCTCTTCATCTGTTACTATTAAACAGAGAGAAGAAGATTAAAGAGAACTCAAGCTGTGAGAGTGACATAATAATTAGAAATAATTTTCAGCTATAACGAAATGCCAAGTTCGTCTGAGAGAGAATTTAAACCTGAAAAACAATGCAAAAGAAATCCAAATTTTTACATTGCAATTAAAAAAGGAAATATTAATTTTTTAAAAAATCAGATTTTTGAAAGAAAACTTTATTCTAAATCCCCCTACTCTACAACTTCTGACAACACGAAAACGAGAATAAGTTAAAGACAAAAATTAACTAAAGAAAACTTTGTGAAAGTTATATGACTTAAACAATTAGTTGCAATATGTACAAAGTATTTCAGCAGTGCTTTACGTGCATAATTAAGTAGTTATTAAGAACTTAACTACTTTGAAAATACAGCGCAAAGAAAAAGGAACTATGCTTAGCCATCTGCTGTGCCTAAGTTCCCCAAAAGACGCGCAAAGTTACCAAGAAAAGAAAGAGTTAAAACCCGCAAAAATGTTAATAGACAAGCCAGTGCCTAAAAGCTGAAAAGCAAAAAAATCAACAGAGAAAAAAAGTACATGAAGTACAAACATTGAACTTATAAAACCTAAAACCCAAATACAAGGAAGAGAGCTTACCTCTTGTGCAACTAAACTTTCTCCTCACAAGAGTAAAACATGGCTGACTTCTTCCCTATGCGTCCTAACACTTCTGCCACTCCCTAGTCGCTGGGGGCAGTGCAGGTGGGGCTGATGGCCTCCTCATACAGAAAGAAACCAACTCGCGGAGATTTTAACCAGAGAAAAAAATATATATAAACTTAAGACTGTGGATCTGTATGATCAGAAAGAGCAGAATTAACTCTCCAGAATACATGAGAAATATTATAAAATACACGAGTGGTGTATTTAATAATCTTTGCATGTATTAAATCACCTTAGTGAGCTTCTATAGATTAATCAGAATCTTATTAATTTTAATGTTAGTTTTACTATTTTTAGTATAGCTATCCTAGTGATGAATAACTAGTTTTCTTTTTTATTTGTTTTTATTTTCTTTTATAAACAGATTTTTAAGCTTTTTTTTGTGATTTTTTCTATATTATTTAATTTTTTGTTTTAATAGGACCTTCACATCCATAGCACTAAGGTTCCTTTTAGTAGTTAATAGGCATCCTCTAGCCAACTTCCTTACGGCTTTGATTGGTCAGAATCATATTATTAACTGTGTAGAAAATTAAAGCAGATCTGCCAACCTTACTCTATTATTCAGAATAATTTTTCTTAAAGTTCTTTTGATGAAAGAAGAAGGAATTTCGTTCTCTAGAAAACTATCTAATAGTATATTAATGTGGTAATTGAAGTCCAAATTGTTGCTGCAAATTCTTGAAATTCTTAGGACCTGAGAAATTAGTACATTCTCAATTACTTTGGTTGATATGTTATTATTCCAGTGTAGATATTTAATTACTTTGAAAGGAAAATTAACTCTTTTATCAAAGAGGCTAATAGATGGGTTACCTCTGTTGAGCTTAATGCTTAAGTCTAGGAACTCAAGTTCTTGATTACTGTGGTTGGTTTTACATAAGTTAAGAGAGCTAGGATAGATATTATCAAAATCACTCTCTATAACTTCTGAATTATTGATACACAGCAGATCATCAATATATCTAAATGTGTAAAGGTAGTTATCTGAGCAGGTGGGGTGATTTTTAATGAATTTATATTCCTTAAAGAACAGGAATAGATTAGCGATATTCGTGGACGTTGATGTTCCCATGGGAATACCGTTCACTTGCTTATAGAGAGTATTATTATATAAGATATGGTTATTTTTTATGCAGCAATTGAGATAAGAGTTCCAAGTTCCTACATCAACAAATTGGTTAAGTTTAAATTCTGCATACAGCTCTTTAAAGGTAGTGATTATATCTGATAGAGGCAGATTAGTATATAGGTTTTCAAAATCATAACTATTAATATCTAAGGGACTAACTTTGAGTATAGTAGAAATTACTTCTGCATTATTATTAATTATCCAAAAATCTCTGTACATCAAATTAGTACAGTTTCTAATGTGTTTCAAAACCTTCTTTAAGACATCTTCAAAAGCAAGATCTATTTTCTTTTTATGACTCCTTACTCCACTAGCTATGAACCTGAACTTCACAGGATCCTTATGAAACTTAACCGTTGCAAAAAGAAATGGAAATTCAGGCTCATATCTTCTAGTTTGTGGAATTTTAAGTTTCTTGAAGAATGCCTTAAACCGATTTTCTAACTGCTTGGTAGAATAACTTACGGGCTCGTATGTTACTCTATTATTGAGTTCCATAGTTAACAATTCAAAATAGAACTTCTTACAGATAATTTCAAAATTATTGCTAGCTTTATCCGTAGTGGTAAAAATAAATAGGTCTTGTAGTTTGGAGAGTGACCTTTTAGCTTCTCCAGAGAAAAAGAGATTTCTATCGAAACAAAAGTCCAGACCTGCCAACTCACCGGTGAAGCTATTGATTATATTATATTTCTAATTGTTTAAGTCATATAACTTTCACAAAGTTTTCTTTAGTTAATTTTTGTCTTTAACTTATTCTCGTTTTCGTGTTGTTAGAAGTTGTAGAGTAGGGGTTTTAGAATCAAGTTTTCTTTCAAAAATCTGATTTTTAAAAAATTAATATTTCCTTTTTTTAATTGCAATGTAAAAATTTGGATTTCTTTTGCATTGTTTTTCAGGTTTAAATTCTCTCTCAGACGAACTTGGCATTTCGTTATAGCTGAAAATTATTTCTAATTATTATGTCACTCTCACAGCTTGAGTTCTCTTTAATCTTCTTCTCTCTGTTTAATAGTAACAGATGAAGAGCATGGGTCGGGCCAGGAGGGTTATGGATGCAAGCGAAATTGTTAACTAGTGCTAGGTCATACAACTCTGCGGAGGACATGACATATATATATATATATTTTTAAAACAATTTTAGGTGGGCATGTTACTTGCATCTATGGCCTTGCAGAAACCCATTTCCAACTAGGTCTTTGTGGAAGTGAGAAAATGCAGAGTTTTTGCTGGTCCTTGATAAAGCCAAGGCTCAGTATTCTCGACACCTTCTACATTCAGTTGTTTTATTTTATTTTTTTATCTTTTCTCCTTTTACTCACACCGGTAGATACATAACCTTTTCTATGTTGTACTTGGTATGAGTCAAAAATATATATGTATTTTTTTGCTTAGGTCTCTTCTTAATAGAATATATATATAAGAATGAAACTTCAGTAGGTAAATTCGGTCACGGCAACAGAAACCAGCGTGGAAATACTCTCGTTGAGTTTGCAGAGGCAGAAGGGTTTTTCATCTTGAACTCCTTCTTCAAGAAAAAGCCACACAGGAAATGGACATGGAGACATCCAAATGGGACGACAAGTGAAATTGATTTTATTATGTGTAACAAAAAATTCGTCATAGAAGACTGCAGTGTGCTAAACAAGTTTAACACAGGTAGTGACCATAGATTGGTGAGATGTAAGATGCACCTCAACACTAAACTTGAACGTGGCAAGCTCATAAGACAAACAAAATGTATTGACATAACCAACCTTAAAAAACACCTTAATACGTTCAAGTTGGAACTGAAGAACAGGTTCTCTGCTTTGGAAGGCCTAACATCGGAAGAAGTGGACATCTCTGAAGTTAATAGAAAAGTAACAAAAGCTCTTATGGAAACAGCAACAAAATTAGCTGGGTCTAAGAACAAGTTGCATGTAAATAAATTATCAGGAAAAACGAAAATGTTGATGCAAAAAAGAAGAGAGATGAGGACAACTAAGGAAGATGTGACTTCCAAAGTGGAATATATAGAGCTATGCAAGACAGTACGAAAAAGTATCACTGAAGACGTAAGAAAATTCAACTGTGAACTAGTGAGGAAAGCAATTGAAAACAACCAAAGCCTAAAGATAGCAAAGGGACATCTCAGTAAGGGAAGAAAACAGATTATGGCACTGAGAAAAGAAGATGGTTCTGTTACAAGAAATAGAGGCGAAATTTTGACAAGAGTGAAAGATTTCTACTCCAAATTATATGAAAGGGATGATACATGCACTCCAGACATCATGAAAGATACCAGTACCAGAATTCCTCCAGTCCTTCCAGCAGAAGTTGCACATGCAATCAAGAACATGAAGCGGGGAAAAGCTCCAGGAGAAGATGGAATTACTGTAGACATCATACAAGAAGCAAGTGGAGAAATCGAAACCGTACTCGCCCAAATTTTCACTCGATGCCTTAATGAAGGAAAGATTCCTGAGGATTGGAACACCGCTACAATGATCCTGCTACGTAAGAAAGGTGACATTGAGGATCTCGGAAACTACAGACCTATCAGCCTCCTATCAGTAGTTTATAAAATCTTCACTAAAGTTCTTTCACACCGCTTGAAGGTAACACTGGACATGGCTCAACCGAGAGAACAAGCTGGATTCAGGAGTGGCTACAGCACAATAGATCATATCCATGTGCTGAGAGAACTAATTGAAAGAGCGAGGGAATATGAACTTCCATTGTGCATGGCTTTTATCGATTATGAAAAAGCCTTTGATTCGGTGAAACCATCAGCAGTTACAATGGCTCTGAAAACCTGCGGTATTGAAGATGCATACATTAATATTATTAATAACATCTATGAAAATGCAAGTGCAAAGATTAGGCTGCTTGAAAATACAACACACATAAAAATTGGAAAGGGAGTGAGACAAGGTGACACCATATCTCCGAAGCTCTTTAATGCCACATTGGAGGGTGTTTTTCAGTCACTGAGCTGGGAAAACAAGGGGATAAAGATTAATGGAGATTATCTAACCCACCTTCGTTTTGCTGATGACGTAGTCATTTTTGCAACTAGCCCATCAGAGCTGCAGAGTATGATCCAGGAACTTGCTGACAAGAGTAAAGAAGTGGGATTAAAAATGAACTTTCAGAAGACAAAAGTGATGTTCAATGCTTTTACAAGAAATGAAGATTTATCGATTGATGGAGAAAAGCTGGAGATAACAGATACGTACGTTTATCTTGGACAGCAGATATCAAGTGAGGGTCACATTGATGAAGAAATTAATCGGCGTACAAAACTTGCCTGGAGAGCTTTTGGAAGAAACAGCATAATTTTCAAGAGCAATATGCCATTATGTCTTAAAAGAAAAGTGTTTGATCAATGCATCCTTCCAGTGCTTACGTATGGTGCAGAGACGTGGACCTTAACTAAAAGAGACATACAAAGGCTGCAGACAACTCAAAAAAGCATGGAGAGGTGCATACTTGGTGTAACCAGGAGAGATAAGAAGAGGAACTCGTGGATCCGAAAAATGACAAGAGTGGAAGACATCATGATCAGAGTTAAATCCCTGAAATGGCAATGGGCTGGACATACTGCCAGAAGGACAGATCATCGATGGACAGCCGAAATTTTAGATTGGATTCCAAGGGACAGGAAAAGACCCAGAAGAAGACCACATGGGAGATGGGTGGATGAAATTCGAAAGTATGCAGGGGTGACATGGAGGAGACTGGCACAAGACAGACCGTTGTGGAGGAAACTTGGGGAGACCTTCGTCCAGCAGTGGATTGATAATGGTTGACAATGATGATGATGATGATGATATGTATATATAGGGATGTAAGGTCAGGTGATGCGTAACATCACAGCCTCTCCTTGACAAATGTCAACCCCGCCTTCTCGTGGTGCATCCTGTTCCCACTAAAGGGGCTCTGACGACCGCCAATAGCGGTATAACTATACCATCGGGATTAGAGGAAATTCTATCCCACACTCACCAACCCGCTTGGCCAGCGTGGTGAGTTATGGCCAAACCCCTCCAAAATGATTCCACAACTTAAATCTTGGCCCTCAGTCTCCGGCAGCTGGAATGTACCTGGCCAAGGCAGCGGCCAGTGCGACATGAAGGCAGAGGGTGCTAAGAATCCCCGGAGGACCGGACTAGGCTGCCATTTGATGCTGACCTTGGCTACGTACAATGGACGCTCCCTATCTTTTGATTCAAGGCTTCTTGAATTGGAAGAGGAACTACAAAGGATCAAGTGGGACATCGTGGGGCTAAGTGAGGTAAGGAGAAAAGGAGAAGATCTCATCGAACTGAAAAGTGGACATCTCTTCTACTATCGTGGGACAGATACTGGCAGAACTAGTGGTGTTGGATTTATAATAAACAAGAAACTGAAGGATAAAGTTGTAGAAGTTGAAAGTTCCTCTGACAGAGCTGCACGACTTGTTATCCAACTCTCGAAAAGATACCAGGCTCAGATTATTCAAACTTATGCACCCACCACAAGTCATCCTGAAGAAGAAATCGAAGAATTTTATGAGGAAATTTGTCATCTAAATAATAAAGGTAAGCAGCACTTGAAAATAATTATGGGAGATTTCAATGCAAAAATAGGGCAACGGCAACAGAATGAAACTTCAGTAGGTAAATTCGGTCACGGCAACAGAAACCAGCGTGGAAATACTCTCGTTGAGTTTGCAGAGGCAGAAGGATTTTTCATCTTGAACTCCTTCTTCAAGAAAAAGCCACACAGGAAATGGACATGGAGACATCCAAACGGGACGACAAGTGAAATTGATTTTATTATGTGTAACAAAAAATTCGTCATAGAAGACTGCAGTGTGCTAAACAAGTTCAACACAGGTAGTGACCATAGATTGGTGAGATGTAAGATGCACCTCAACACTAAACTTGAACGTGGCAAGCTCATAAGACAAACAAAATCTATTGACATAACCAACCTTAAAAAACACCATAATACCTTCAAGTTGGAACTGAAGAACAGGTTCTCTGCTTTAGAAGGCCTAACATCAGAAGAAGTGGACATCTCTGAAGTAAACAGAAAAGTAACCAAAGCTCTTATGGAAACAGCAACAAAATTAGCTGGGTCTAAGAACAAGTTGCATGTAAACAAATTATCAGGAAAAACGAAAATGTTGATGCAAAAAAGAAGAGAGATGAGGACAACTAAAGAAGATGTGACTTCCAAAGTGGAATATATAGAGCTATGCAAGACAGTAAGAAAAAGTATCACTGAAGACGTAAGAAAATTCAACTGTGAACTAGTGAGGAAAGCAATTGAAAACAACCAAAGCCTAAAGATAGCAAAGGGACATCTCAGTAAGGGAAGAAAACAGATTATGGCACTGAGAAAAGAAGATGGTTCTGTAACAAGAAATAGAGGCGAAATTTTGACAAGAGTGAAAGATTTCTACTCCAAATTATATGAAAGGGATGATACATGCACTCCAGACATCATGAAAGATACCAGTACCAGAGTTCCTCCAGTCCTTCCAGCAGAAGTTGCACATGCAATCAAGAACATGAAGCGGGGAAAAGCTCCAGGAGAAGATGGAATTACTGTAGACATCATACAAGAAGCAAGTGGAGAAATCGAAACAGTACTCGCCCAAATTTTCACTCGATGCCTTAATGAAGGAAAGATTCCTGAGGATTGGAACACCGCTACAATGATCCTGCTACATAAGAAAGGTGACATTGAGGATCTCGGAAACTACAGACCTATCAGCCTCCTATCAGTAGTTTATAAAATCTTCACTAAAGTTCTTTCACACCGCTTGAAGGTAACACTGGACATGGCTCAACCGAGAGAACAAGCTGGATTCAGGAGTGGCTACAGCACAATAGATCATATCCACGTGCTGAGAGAACTAATTGAAAGAGCGAGGGAATATGAACTTCCATTGTGCATGGCTTTTATCGATTATGAAAAAGCCTTTGATTCGGTGAAACCATCAGCAGTTACAATGGCTCTGAAAACCTGCGGTATTGAAGATGCATACATTAATATTATTAATAACATCTATGAAAATGCAAGTGCAAAGATTCGGCTGTTTGAAAATACAACACACGTAAAAATTGGAAAGGGAGTGAGACAAGGTGACACCATATCTCCGAAACTCTTTAATGCCACATTGGAGGGTGTTTTTCAGTCGCTGAGCTGGGAAAACAAGGGGATAAAGATTAATGGAGATTATCTAACCCACCTTCGTTTTGCTGATGATGTAGTCATTTTTGCAACTACCCCATCAGAGCTGCAGAGTATGATCCAGGAACTTGCTGACAAGAGTAAAGAAGTGGGATTAAAAATGAACTTTCAGAAGACAAAAGTGATGTTCAATGCTTTTACAAGAAATGAAGATTTATCGATTGATGGAGAAAAGCTGGAGATAACAGACACGTACGTTTATCTTGGACAGCAGATATCAAGTGAGGGTCACATTGGTGAAGAATTTAATCGGCGTACAAAACTTGCCTGGAGAGCTTTTGGAAGAAACAGCATAATTTTCAAGAGCAATATGCCATTATGTCTTAAAAGAAAAGTGTTTGATCAATGCATCCTTCCAGTGCTTACATATGGTGCAGAGACGTGGACCTTAACTAAAATAGACATACAAAGGCTGCAGACAACTCAAAGAAGCATGGAGAGGTGCATACTTGGTGTAACCAGGAGAGATAAGAAGAGGAACTCGTGGATCCGAAAAATGACAAGAGTGGAAGACATCATGATCAGAGTTAAATCCCTGAAATGGCAATGGGCTGGACATACTGCCAGAAGGACAGATCATCGATGGACAGCCGAAATTTTAGATTGGATTCCAAGGGACAGGAAAAGACCCAGAAGAAGACCACATGGGGAGATGGGTGGATGAAATTCGAAAGTATGCAGGGGTGACATGGAGGAGACTGGCACAAGACAGACCGTTGTGGAGGAAACTTGGGG
This sequence comes from Macrothele yani, assembly GCA_039090855.1. Classification (NCBI taxonomy): domain Eukaryota; kingdom Metazoa; phylum Arthropoda; class Arachnida; order Araneae; family Macrothelidae; genus Macrothele; species Macrothele yani. The sequence goes on from CM076990.1 coordinate 170,099,227, forward strand.
AGACCTTCGTCCAGCAGTGGATTGATAATGGTTGACAATGATGATGATGATGATGATATATATATATATATATACTTAAGAGCAAAACTGAAGACTAAGGAAAAAATTTTAGAATTTAACACGAAGGGTGCAAAATAACCTGAAAATCAAAACGCGCAACGCAGCAGTTTTGAAAATTCAGAATTCACATTCTATAAAGAAGATACCTAAGCAAAAAAATACATATATAATTTTGACTCACACCTAGTACAACATAGAAAAGGTTATGTATCTACCTGTGTGAGTAAAAGGAGAAAAGATAAAAAAATAAAATAAAACAACTGAATGTAGAAGGTGTCGAGAATACTGAGCCTTGGCTTTATCAAGGACCAGCAAAAACTCTGCATTTTCTCACTTCTACAAAGACCTAGTTGGAAATGGGTTTCTGCAAGGCCATAGATGCAAGTAACATTCCCACCTAAAATAGTTTAAAAAATATATATATAAGTCATGTCCTCCGTAGAGTAGCATGACCTAGCACTAGTTAACAATTTCGCTTGCATCCATTAACCTTCATGGCCCGACCCATGCTCTTCATCTGTTACTATTAAACAGAGAGAAGAAGATTAAAGAGAACTCAAGCTGTGAGAGTGACATAATAAATAGAAATGATTTTCAGCTATAACGAAATTCCAAGTTCGTTTGAGAGAGAATTTAAACCTGAAAAACAATGCAAAAGAAATCCAAATTTTACATTGCAATTAAAAAAGGAAATGTTAATTTATAACGAACAGATTTTTGAAAGAAAACTTGAGTCTAAAACCCCCTACTCTACAACTTATGACAGCACGAAAACGAGAATAAGTTAAAGATAATAATTAACTAAAGAAAACTTTGTGAAAGTTATATACCTTAAACAGTTAGTTGCAATATGTACAAAGTATTTCAGCAGTGCTTTAAGTGCATAATTAATTAGTTATTAAGAACTTTACTACTTTGAAAAAACAGCGCATAGACAGCGCATAGAAAAGGAACAAGCTTAGCCATCTTCTGTTCCTAGGTACCCCAAAAGACGCTCAAAGTTACAAAGAAAAGTAAGAGTTAAAACCCGCATAAATGTTAACAGACAAACCAATGCTTAAAAGCTGAAAAGCTAAAAAACGACAGAGAAAAGGTACATAAAGTACAAACATTGAACTTATAAAACCTAGAACCCAAAAACAAGGAAGAGAGCTTACCTCTTGTGTGACAAAAACTTTTCTCCTCACAAGAGGAGAACATGGCTGACCTCTTCCGCCACTCCCTAGACGCTGGGGGGCAGTGAGGGTGGGGCTGATGGCCTCCTCATACAGCAAGAAACCAACGCGCGGAGATTTTAACCAGAGAAAAAAATATATAAACTTAAGACTGTGGATCTGTATGATCAGAATGAGCAGAATTAACTCTCCAGAATACATGAGAAATATTATAAAATACACGAGCAGTTGATTTAATAATCTTTGCATGTATTAACTCACCTTAGTGAGCTTCTATAGATTAATCAGAATCTTATTAATTTTAATGTTGGTTTTACTATTTTTAGTATAGCTATCCTAGTAATGAATAACTAGTTTTCTTTTTTATTTGTTTTTATTTTCTTTTATAAACAGATTTTTAAGCTTTTTTTGTGATTTTGTTTATATTATTTAATTTTTTGTTTTAATAGGACCGTTATATCCATAGCACTAAGGTTCCTTTAGGTAGTTAATAGGCATCCTCTAGCCAACTTCCTTACGGCTTTGATTGGTCAGAATCATATTATTAACTGTGTAGAAAATTAAAGCAGATCTGCCAACCTTACTCTATTATTCAGAATAATTTTTCTTAAAGTTCTTTTGATGAAAAGAAGAAGGAATTTCGTTCTCTAGAAAACTTTCTAATAGTATATTAATGTGGTAATTGAAATCCAAATTGTTGCTGCAAATTCTTGAAATTCTTAGGACCTGAGAAATTAGTACATTCTCAATTACTTTGGTTGAAATGTTATTATTCCAGTGTAGATATTTAATTACTTTGAAAGGAAAATTAACTCTTTTATCAAAGAGGCTAATAGATGGGTTACCTCTGTTGAGCTTAATGCTTAAGTCTAGGAACTCAAGTTCCTGATTACTGTGGTTGGTTTTACATAAGTTAAGAGGGCTAGGATAGATATTATCAAAATCACTCTCTATAACTTCTGAATTATTGATACACAGCAGATCATCAATATATCTAAAAGTGTAAAGGTAGTTATCTGAGCAGGTGGGGTGATTTTTAATGAATTTATATTCCTTAAAGAACAGGAATAGATTAGCGATATTTGTGGACGTTGATGTTCCCATTGTAATACCGTTCACTTGCTTATAGAGAGTATTATTATATAAGATATGGTTATTTTTTATGCAGCAATTGAGATAAGAGTTCCAAGTTCCTACATCAACAAATTGGTTAAGTTTAAATTCTGCATACAGCTCTTTAAAGGTAGTGATTATATCTGATAGAGGCAGATTAGTATATAGGTTTTCAAAATCATAACTATTAATATCTAGGGGACAAACTTTGAGTATAGTAGAAATTACTTCTGCATTATTATTAATTACCCAAAAATCTCTGTACATCAAGTTAGAACAGTTTCTAATGTGTTTCAAAACCTTCTTTAAGACATCTTCAAAAGCAAGATCTATTTTCTTTTTATGACTCCTTACTCCACTAGCTATGAACCTGAACTTCACAGGATCCTTATGAAACTTAACCGTTGCAAAAAGAAATGGAAATTCAGGCCCATATCTTCTAGTTTGTGGAATTTTAAGTTTCTTGAAGAATGCCTTAAACCGATTTTCTAACTGCTTGGTAGAATAACTTACGGGCTCGTATGTTACTCTATTATTGAGTTCCATAGTTAACAATTCAAAATAGAACTTCTTACAGATAATTGCAAAATTATTGCTAGCTTTATCCGTAGTGGTAAAAATAAATTGGTCTTGTAGTTTGGAGAGTGACCTTTTAGCTTCTCCAGAGAAAAAGAGATTTCTGTCGAAACAAAAGTCCAGACCTGCCAACTCACCGGTGAAGCTATTGATTATATTATATTTCCATTCTGCGAAGGCCTCAATAGGCTGATTGTACGTTAAACTGGTTTTTACGATGTACTTATTTACATCTTGAGTGAAGCTCTCAAGAATCCTTTCTTTGGAAATTGTGAAGGAAGGTCTGAATTTAGAGCCATACTCTAATAAATTCCTAAGCTTTTCATTTTCAACATAACTCAAGTTTCTGGTGATAATATGGTTGTAATTCTTATCATAGTGAACTGTATCTTTATGTTCATCACAAGAACAAGTAGTAATTACAGGAATGTAGCTCGAAGAGTTAAGTTTGTAGTTTTTAACTATTGACCCTAAGGTCTTAACATATTTAAAACTTACAATAGACTGGTGCCTGTGGATGGGAAAAAAAATTGCATTATTGTAGAACAGCTTCCTTACATTGAGATTATCGTAGGCTTTATTTAGGAACCTGATGGTAACAAAATTACTGGAAAATTCTTTAAGAGAAATTTTATCTTTAAGAATATGTTTAAGAATGTCCAGAACCAAAGCAAAAACATGCTTATCAACATGGTCAGCAGTTTCATTCCAGAATTTGAAAAAACATTTAAGGACAGAGTGCTTGAAGGACTTGAGAATTTTGTAAGTATTTTTAACAAAATTAGTGCCAGTTTTAAAGGTTGGCGTTTGTGGAGGGGTTCACTCCTGAATTAGAGAACTTGTTTACTAGAACCAGTACTCTACCTTTGAATTAGAGCATTTCCATACTCATGGTTTTGACAAAGTGAAAATAGAGGTACTACATATTATTCCTGACCTCTATGCTCGGCTAGAAACTGAATCCCTTGAAATTTTGCAGCATCAGTCTCTTTATCCCTATGGCCTTAATTCCACTCTATCTGACAATAAGCATAATCAGCATAAATTTTCAATTCGTGAACTCTTCTTTCTTGTTAATAATAAGAGCTGCTCTAGAGGTAATAGAGGACAGAGGTTATTTCGCACATCAAGCAAAGTTGATTTTGCTAACTTGCTAAAAACTCTGGAAAGCTTTAAAACTGGCACTAATTTTGTTAAAAATACTTACAAAATTCTCAAGTCCTTCAAGCACTCTGTCCTTAAATGTTTTCAAATTCTGGAATGAAACTGCTGACCATGTTGATAAGCATGTTTTTGCTTTGGTTCTGGACATTCTTAAACATATTCTTAAAGATAAAATTTCTCTTAAAGAATTTTCCAGTAATTTTGTTACCATCAGGTTCCTAAATAAAGCCTACGATAATCTCAATGTAAGGAAGCTGTTCTACAATAATGCAATTTTTTTCCCATCCACAGGCACCAGTCTATTGTAAGTTTTAAATATGTTAAGACCTTAGGGTCAATAGTTAAAAACTACAAACTTAACTCTTCGAGCTACATTCCTGTAATTACTACTTGTTCTTGTGATGAACATAAAGATACAGTTCACTATGATAAGAATTACAACCATATTATCACCAGAAACTTGAGTTATGTTGAAAATGAAAAGCTTAGGAATTTATTAGAGTATGGCTCTAAATTCAGACCTTCCTTCACAATTTCCAAAGAAAGGATTCTTGAGAGCTTCACTCAAGATGTAAATAAGTACATCGTAAAAACCAGTTTAACGTACAATCAGCCTATTGAGGCCTTCGCAGAATGGAAATATAATATAATCAATAGCTTCACCGGTGAGTTGGCAGGTCTGGACTTTTGTTTCGACAGAAATCTCTTTTTCTCTGGAGAAGCTAAAAGGTCACTCTCCAAACTACAAGACCAATTTATTTTTACCACTACGGATAAAGCTAGCAATAATTTTGCAATTATCTGTAAGAAGTTCTATTTTGAATTGTTAACTATGGAACTCAATAATAGAGTAACATACGAGCCCGTAAGTTATTCTACCAAGCAGTTAGAAAATCGGTTTAAGGCATTCTTCAAGAAACTTAAAATTCCACAAACTAGAAGATATGGGCCTGAATTTCCATTTCTTTTTGCAACGGTTAAGTTTCATAAGGATCCTGTGAAGTTCAGGTTCATAGCTAGTGGAGTAAGGAGTCATAAAAAGAAAATAGATCTTGCTTTTGAAGATGTCTTAAAGAAGGTTTTGAAACACGTTAGAAACTGTTCTAACTTGATGTACAGAGATTTTTGGGTAATTAATAATAATGCAGAAGTAATTTCTACTATACTCAAAGTTTGTCCCCTAGATATTAATAGTTATGATTTTGAAAACCTATATACTAATCTGCCTCTATCAGATATAATCACTACCTTTAAAGAGCTGTATGCAGAATTTAAACTTAACCAATTTGTTGATGTAGGAACTTGGAACTCTTATCTCAATTGCTGCATAAAAAATAACCATATCTTATATAATAATACTCTCTATAAGCAAGTGAACGGTATTACAATGGGAACATCAACGTCCACAAATATCGCTAATCTATTCCTGTTCTTTAAGGAATATAAATTCATTAAAAATCACCCCACCTGCTCAGATAACTACCTTTACACTTTTAGATATATTGATGATCTGCTGTGTATCAATAATTCAGAAGTTATAGAGAGTGATTTTGATAATATCTATCCTAGCTCTCTTAACTTATGTAAAACCAACCACAGTAATCAGGAACTTGAGTTCCTAGACTTAAGCATTAAGCTCAACAGAGGTAACCCATCTATTAGCCTCTTTGATAAAAGAGTTAATTTTCCTTTCAAAGTAATTAAATATCTACACTGGAATAATAACATTTCAACCAAAGTAATTGAGAATGTACTAATTTCTCAGGTCCTAAGAATTTCAAGAATTTGCAGCAACAATTTGGATTTCAATTACCACATTAATATACTATTAGAAAGTTTTCTAGAGAACGAAATTCCTTCTTCTTTCATCAAAAGAACTTTAAGAAAAATTATTCTGAATAATAGAGTAAGGTTGGCAGATCTGCTTTAATTTTCTACACAGTTAATAATATGATTCTGACCAATCAAAGCCGTAAGGAAGTTGGCTAGAGGATGCCTATTAACTACCTAAAGGAACCTTAGTGCTATGGATATGACGGTCCTATTAAAACAAAAAATTAAATAATATAAACAAAATCACAAAAAAAGCTTAAAAATCTGTTTATAAAAGAAAATAAAAACAAATAAAAAAGAAAACTAGTTATTCATTACTAGGATAGCTATACTAAAAATAGTAAAACCAACATTAAAATTAATAAGATTCTGATTAATCTATAGAAGCTCACTAAGGTGAGTTAATACATGCAAAGATTATTAAATCAACTGCTCGTGTATTTTATAATATTTCTCATGTATTCTGGAGAGTTAATTCTGCTCATTCTGATCATACAGATCCACAGTCTTAAGTTTATATATTTTTTTCTCTGGTTAAAATCTCCGCGCGTTGGTTTCTTGCTGTATGAGGAGGCCATCAGCCCCACCCTCACTGCCCCCAGCGTCTAGGGAGTGGCGGAAGAGGTCAGCCATGTTCTCCTCTTGTGAGGAGAAAAGTTTTTGTCACACAAGAGGTAAGCTCTCTTCCTTGTTTTTGGGTTCTAGGTTTTATAAGTTCAATGTTTGTACTTTATGTACCTTTTCTCTGTCGTTTTTTAGCTTTTCAGCTTTTAAGCATTGGTTTGTCTGTTAACATTTATGCGGGTTTTAACTCTTACTTTTCTTTGTAACTTTGAGCGTCTTTTGGGGTACCTAGGAACAGAAGATGGCTAAGCTTGTTCCTTTTCTATGCGCTGTCTATGCGCTGTTTTTTCAAAGTAGTAAAGTTCTTAATAACTAATTAATTATGCACTTAAAGCACTGCTGAAATACTTTGTACATATTGCAACTAACTGTTTAAGGTATATAACTTTCACAAAGTTTTCTTTAGTTAATTATTATCTTTAACTTATTCTCGTTTTCGTGCTGTCATAAGTTGTAGAGTAGGGGTTTTAGACTCAAGTTTTCTTTCAAAAATCTGTTCGTTATAAATTAACATTTCCTTTTTTAATTGCAATGTAAAATTTGGATTTCTTTTGCATTGTTTTTCAGGTTTAAATTCTCTCTCAAACGAACTTGGAATTTCGTTATAGCTGAAAATCATTTCTATTTATTATGTCACTCTCACAGCTTGAGTTCTCTTTAATCTTCTTCTCTCTGTTTAATAGTAACAGATGAAGAGCATGGGTCGGGCCATGAAGGTTAATGGATGCAAAGCGAAATTGTTAACTAGTGCTAGGTCATGCTACTCTACGGAGGACATGACTTATATATATATTTTTTAAACTATTTTAGGTGGGAATGTTACTTGCATCTATGGCCTTGCAGAAACCCATTTCCAACTAGGTCTTTGTAGAAGTGAGAAAATGCAGAGTTTTTGCTGGTCCTTGATAAAGCCAAGGCTCAGTATTCTCGACACCTTCTACATTCAGTTGTTTTATTTTATTTTTTTATCTTTTCTCCTTTTACTCACACAGGTAGATACATAACCTTTTCTATGTTGTACTAGGTGTGAGTCAAAATTATATATGTATTTTTTTGCTTAGGTATCTTCTTTATAGAATATATATATATATATTAATATATAGGACCTGGTAGTATGTACGTAAGGTTCGTGCTATCTGCAACTGGATAAAACAGCCTTCCCTAATGCTGTTAAGAGTTTATTGCATCCGAAATCCTCTAATTCCAGGGCGATCATCCTTTCCCGTCCGCAACGCAGCGGCTACTTAGGCTAAAAGCTAGACTCGCAAACCACAACACTCTCCACGAAATTCTTTATCCAGAGCCCCACCTGCTTTGGCTTTTCGCGTTTCCACGCCGAAAAATATGCCTTTCGAGAATGTCGCTTGGTCTCGACGACTAGACCAGACTTTCCCTTCCGTCTGACCGGAGCTGTTGATCGCTCCTAGATAAAGAACGCTTATATAGAGAGCTCCTTTTTTGTCAGAAAATATCCCGTGTTTCTGAGAAAATATCCGTGTTTCCGAAAAATCCCACCTCTTTGTCCGAAAATATCCCATGTTTCTGAGAAGCCTCTACAATACCCTTGAGAAGATGATCACCGATAGAAATGAAAGTACATAAATATGAAATGCTTAGGGCAGCTTATTTCATAGTTGGCCAGAAAAACGCTGCCCTTAAGTTATAATTTCAAAGGATCTAGTTTTATAGGTTACCTCCTGCATAAAGGATGTCCGACCGCCATTTTTGGCTGAACGTTAGTCGAAGCCATTAGGGTAAATAGACGGAATGTCCTAATCGCTTTCCTTAGCGCATGCGAATCTCCGGAGCTGTCTTTGGTATTCCACTAATAAACAGATTCTTGCCTCGGCAATCAAGACAAAGAAATGCGAATATTATATAAAAATATCAGCATGTGCACTTCTTGGGTGGCTGATTTATATGCCCTAAAACCATGTATTCCATTTAGTAATTCTTATTCTCTATGAGGATCAGAAGCGTTAACGTCTCCCCATTGGCGCAGTGGTGCAAGCGCTAGCTTCTGATCATTTCGTCGAAGATGGCTCCGATTTCGAATCCTGTTGTGTGGCATGGATGTGGTGTTTGTCTTACTGCACTCTCTCTCTCTCTCTCTCTCTCTACGGGGCATGATGCACCTCGGAGCCCGACTCTTGAAATTCGAATCCACTGATTTTTAATGAATTTATTAATTTTTAAAGCATTTAACCACTGTCATAGAAAAACATTGTTGAAATGTGACCGTGCGGCATGTTCAAGGTGAGTAGATGACAAGGTTATACTCATCCTGCACTTCTGGTGATTGCTTTGTGACGTCTCTGTCCAAATCGCCATCGTAAGACTACCTAATCGCCACGTTTCTTTGTATCTGCACCATAGCAGCGTGTCGGAATTGTTATTCGTAAACCATCTGTAATAATCTTCATAAATTCTACCAGATTTTTTAATGTATAATATTTTCAATTTTTAATTAGAAAATTTGGGGAATGTTTCCGAGATGCTGTTCCTGTTCCTCATAAAGAAATTATTTATTATATGACAATAATACGCCCCGTTTCCCTTTCTAAATTTCTATAAAAACAGCAAAAATGTTCCTTGTAACTAAATTTACATTTAAAAGTATAACCGTTTTCCCTTCCTTTACGTAACAAAAATGTGCGGGAGTTATTATTGCAATCTCCGTTACTAAAATATTCACAAGACTGTGAATTTCTTCTGTATTTAATGTGAATGTGCTTTCGAATCAGCTTTTGTTCGGTGTTTGAGTTATAAAAATTGTTGACATGACATTTTCTTCCATAGCTACAGTTCGGATCTACGATTCATATGTTAGGACGGTGATGACACTCAATGGCATCACAATTCTTCGTCCGCGAGGAAGGCGAGATGAGCAAACCTTACTGTCTATTAACCTTGGGGCATGTTGGCCTACGAAGTAGCGCAACATTATAGTCAATTTCATTGTTTCCCAATAATATTTTTAAATAATATACTGTATAATATATATTATATACCTGATATAATCAATATATTTAAAACACAAGGCCGTTTCTTTCTACAACCCGCCAGCGCCACCCACTGGAGCAATTTTCATGATTTTTCTGTAAACGAAAGCTACTGACCCACAGATTTGTCATTGCTAATTTTTGTTGTCATGAGTAATTTTTTTATGTTACTATGATATTTTTCTGTAAACGAAAGCTACTGACCCACAGATTTGTCATTGCTAATTTTTGTTGTCATGAGTAATTTTTTAATGTTACCAAGGTATTTTTTCTTTGTACAATCCGCCTTTCATTATTCTGGTGTTTGTTCTCGCTTCAGTACTTGCAGTGGTCGGACTTGGAACTAAGCCCTCCGCTATCAACTACGTAGTTGTAATTACCCGAATCGGTTCAGTAGTTTTCGAGATTAGTAAAAACAATTCCGTATATCATGTGAACTACTTTCTTTCACGTTGGGTGTGATCAGGTTGTATGTAAACATAGCGGAACGATACACGGGAAATTGGCAACTACTTGAAAGCTATTTGATTCGGTAGTACAGCCAAAAATAATAAAAAATAATGGAAAATAAACGAAATAGCCTATGTCCACCGGAAAGAAACAAGCTTCCCAACGGTGAAAGAATTATCCAAATCGGTTCAGTAGTTTTCGAGATTACCTCAAACACACAAACAAACTAACTCTCTTTATATATTAGTATAGATTATATAATGATACCAAAAAAAATTGTTAAAACCAAACTGACAAAATAAAACACATTTTTAACCCCACTGTGTGGTTATCTAGACACGATATAATTTCGGGTCACTGACAAAATGCCTCAATACTCCAATGCAAGCCCGTCAACGACGGGTAAGCACATATTTAGGCCTATACAATAATGAGGAACGTCGTAGTTAAATTCATATACGAGTAGTTGAAAGAATTAAAAATTAATGGGAATATTACGAAAATGTTGTTGTTGGTGATCCATCTTATACACTGTCCATTAATAATTCAACCGTTTATTGTAGTTATGCATTTTATTACGATTCGTGTTATATGACAAGAAAAAATTTCACTCACAGCTTTTTCAACCGTGCATGGCATGGGTTACGGACTAGTAATATATAATACACTTTTACTAAACTATCGCCGAGCATTGTTTCATGACGTTTCACCAAGGAGGTAGGAATAGATGGCGTAACCATGACGTCACAAACAAAGCTTGAATATATTTAATGAAATGAGAGGAAAATGTGAATTTTCTCACATTTCATTTTCTCAAAGCTTAATGTGACTTTTTATTTTTTTTTTTGATTGGTGGTTTAACGACCACCGTGAGCAACTCAATCGGCTATAAGCAGTCGCCCGTCCCTAATTTAGGGTAACTGGTTCTAGGAAAGGGAGAGAGCCAGCGCCGTAAGACAAACACAACATCCATGCCTCACCGGGATTCGACCACGGACCCCTTTCGGACGAATGATCAGAGGCCATCGCATAGACCACTGTGCCACCGGGGCGGCTAATATCGCTATTCCTCCGTTCGCGCATTCTTCCTCGTTATCTTACAGTTTTGTTTATTTAATCGTAATGAAATCTGGATCCCCCCTGCACTCTGCGATGAAACACGACTGACTGTCGAGAATCTCATGTCAAATGACATCGGAGCAACTATCATGACAGGCCATGCTGCAGGAGACCATGATTTTATTCCACGCATTCCAATCTTCCCATATGACTGTCTATTTTAGTCTGAACGCCTACAGTTTCCTGTTGTTCTCGGTTTTTGTATGAGTACCAAGACGGCATAAGTTCAATCGTTAAAAGTTGTTGGACTCAGCTTGCAAAATGTATGCTTTTCCCATGGCCTGGTTCCTCCCGAGTTGATAAAAATTAAAGCCTCGTCATCTTGGTTCCAAATAAAAGAATACTCAACGTCCTTGATCCAGAGGCTCTTCGAGGATAAACTTACTTGCGCTTCGAATTAACTGTACGTTACGCTGATCACAAAGCCATAGAAAAATGTATGTTTGAGATACAAATTTCTAATATTCGCCGTCAATGAAGACTGCTGGTTATGCCGGCACAAGTATAGGTTTGGTTCGGGGTTTTTTTTTTAATCATTTTGTTTTCATTACCGGAAAACATTTCATTTAAATGTTTCCGTACAATATATCTTATTCATACATTCAGGAAAACTCGGAAAACGCTGGGCCTAAAAGCTGATTCATGTTTCTTCCTTTTTTTTTTTTTTTTTTTTTTGTTAATCCCGGGCAACACCGTGTACCTTTGCATGTCTTTGGTTATCAGCAGTATCGTTAACCCTAACTTCCGCGATAACCATGGTACCCAGGTTAAATACGAATCACGTAGTAACTGATTTTAAACAAACCAAGCACAAAGGCCACAAGAACCTAGCGTTAGAAATTGTCAACAGCTTGCAGTTTTCACATGATATCAAGTCGTCATTTCGGAGGGCACAGAAGAATTGATGATTCCAACAATCTGGAAGAAAATAGAAAAACGAAAAGAAGATAACGTTTGCGCCAAGAATACGCACAGCCCATATGCGATAACAATTGCTCAAACCCAGGTCTACTACTTTAAGAACTAGCGCATTATTCTTGGCCCCAGAGGGCGACTTTTTATTTGCTACGAAATAAAACCGTGAAACAAAAATTAAGGGACTTAACGCGCACATTTATCTGAACAGTAAATAAACTTAATTGTTTATTGGGCCGATCTCAAATCCAAGCCTCTCGTGAATTCACTTAAACATAAAACGTGTTATATACCAATGTACTCCCCTTAGTTTAACATCAATTTGAAGCATTTAATTCACTTCCAAAGTGACAGTTTTCTCTTAACAATCATTTTATTGTCGGTTTTATTGGTCAGAATTTATGTTCTTTAGACGTCATGAAGATAAACGAAATGCATCTGAACAAGGATTAGAAACTGTACGTTTGTTTGCGTCACTCTGAACCGAAAAGCCCTAGTAATAGTCTAGTCTTATCAATGAAAAATAATAAAACAAAAGTAACGCCACTTAAACAGATTTGTACCAATCACATTAAAGCGAAATTTCAACATGTCAAAGCTCAACTTCTTACTTAATAATTAATTTCCTAATCAGTGGACATGTTGGTCACGGCTTAAGTATAAGTTTTCTCATGTCTTCACCATAACTCAAACGGTGTATGTGTTACTCGGGATTAAATGCATTCCTTCTCATACTGAATTTTTCCTTTGTCACCATAACTTAAATGGTGTAACTGTATATCAGAGCTCAAATGTTGATTCGTTTTCTGAACATAACTTTAACTATGTATATTCAGTATCTTATCGCACATACTCCATTTCTCGTCATAATTTGAATTTCTTAGTGTAAGTCGGGAATGTAGTATTAGCCCATTTGTCATCATAACTTGAACATACGAGGAGTAAGTGGGGGATAAAATGTTAGCCCATTTGTCATCATAATTGAAATTTTCGAGGTGTAAGTCTCGATGAAGTATTTGCCCATTTCTCATCATTGCTTAAACTTTCTAGGTGTAAGTCGGGGATGAAGTATTCGCAGATTTGGTCATAATAACTTGAGATATCTAAATGTGAGTAGGGACTTGAGTGATATTTCATTTTGCCTCACTGTTAAACTGTGTTAATATGAACTGAGTCTTAAGAAATAGTGCGATCTATTAGAATAACTTAATCTGTGCAGCTCTGAGCCTGATCTTAAATATTAGTAAGTTTTATCACCATAACTAAAGTTGTTTAGACTCGCATTTGAACTTTTTAGTGTTAATAAAAACTCCACTGTGACTTAAACTGTGTAGATATAAATTTGGGCTTAACTGCTGGTAAATTTTGTTACCATAAGCGTCTGGGTTTGAGTCGGAGCTAAATTTTTGTCTATTATAACACCGTTACTTAAATTGTATATAGGTCGAGTCATCGCTTAAGTACTAGTCATTTTTTTCTAATATAACTGAAATTATTTATAGAATGAGTCAGTGCTAAAGAGCTAGCCATTTCTTTCCACCATAATTTAAATCGTGAATAGGAAAAGTCAATGCTTCAGCGCTAGATATTTCTTTCCACCACAACTTAGACTGTGTGTAGGATAAGTCAGTGCTTAGATGCTAACAATTTCTTTTCACCACATCTTAAATTGTGAAAAGGATGAGTCAATGCTTAAGTGATAGCAATTTCTTGCCACCGTAACTTAAATCGTGTATAGGATAAGTCAGTGCTTGAGCGATAGATATTTCTTTCTACTACAACTTAAATTGTGTATAGGATAAGTCAGTGCTTAGGTGCTAACAATTTCTTTTCACCACATCTTAAATTGTGAATAGGATGAGGCAATGCTTAAGTGGTAGTAATTTCTTTCCACCATAACTTAAATTGTGTATAGGAATAGTCAGTGCTTAGGTGCTAACAATTTCTTTTCACCACATCTTAAATTTTAAATAGGATGAGTCAATGCTTAAGTGGTAGTAATTTCTTTCCACCATAACTTAAATTATGTATAGGAAAGTCAGTGGTTAAGTGCTAACAATTTCTTTTCACCACATCTTAAATTACAAATAGGATGAGTCAATGCTTAAGTGGTACTAATTTCTTTCCACCATAACTTAAATTGTGTATAGGAAAAGTCAGTGCTGATGTGCTAACAATTTTTTTTTCACCACATCTTAAATTATAAATAGGATAAGTCAATGCTTAAGTGATTGAAATTTCTTTTCACCACATCTTAAATTATAAATAGGATAAGTCAATGCTTAAGTGATTGTAATTTCTTTTCACCACATCTTAAATTATAAATAGGATAAGTCAATGCTTAAGTGATAGTAATTTCTTTCCACCATAACTTAAATTATAAATAGGATAAGTCAATGCTTAAGTGATAGTAATTTCTTTCCACCATAACTTAAATTATAAATAGGATAAGTCAATGCTTAAGTGATAGTAATTTCTTTCCGCCATAACTTAAATTGTGAATAGGATGATTCAGTACCTAAGCATTAGGCATTTTTGTCATCATAACTGAAATTGTGTTGATGTGAGATTAACGGTTAGTCCACTTTATCACCATAATTTAGGCAGTGTATATGTGTTTGGGCTAAAACGTAATTTCTTCCCTTAAAGATTATGCGATATTCTACGGTGACTTAAATTATGTATATGATATTAAGATATCGTTTCCTGGAAGTTTCTATGAAAAGTATGAATGACTATTCTGTTTCTTTACAGGAAGGAATGAAACTAAAAGAAGAACTAAGAGAAGTGGAAGTTCCACACACCCTGTCCCTCAGGTAAATTATTTGAATGTTGAATACGTATGTAATATATTTTCTGTTTATCAGGGAGTCGTATAATGAATTTCATAATTATAATAATCTTGTTGCTTCTTCCGTAACGTGATTTGCATACATTTTGTCATCACAAGCAATGAAGTAGAATTTCAATATGCTCCATAACAAAGATAAAAAGATTAAAATATAAATAATTTGTCTGTCTGCAAATAATGGTTGAATCTGAAAGGAAAAAAACAAAATGTCGGTAATGTTTACAGTCATATAGCTGTTTTTCGTAACACACTTCCAGTGTTAAAATAAAATCTAGAAAGAAACAGTTTAACTCATTTCGAATCCAACAAGGAGCTTTTTGACGAAATGGCAATTCTTGGTGAAACTATCGGCCTTAAAGTATTTATTCAAACAGAAGTCATCGCTCTTTCCACGTTTTTAAGTGAGTCACGGAAAAATTCTCATCGGCCGCCACCGGGAATCAAACCCAGGGTCTTCCAGTTACGCGCCGGGCATGCTACCACTGCACCACAGCTGCCTCGAATTCTCCAGACTCACATGCAACTAACTGCCAAACCGCATGGCAGGTTGCTTCTTCGAGCTCCGCGCAATGCTGGGTATTCACAGCAACTGAATAAATAACTAGGAGACGAATGAATAATTAATACACACTATTGACGTGGATTAGGAACATCAAACCATCAAACAGAAGTCACCGCTCTTTCCACGTTTATAAGTGAGTCACAGAAAAATTGGTGCAGTGGTAGCATGTCCGGCGCGCAACTGGAAGACCCTGGGTTCGATTCCCGGTGGCGACCGATGAGAATTTTTCCGTGACTCACTTATAAACGTGGGAAGAGCGATCACTTCTGTTTCATGTCCCTTTTCCACGTCAATAGTGTGTATTAAAGTATTTATTTTTCAGCTAGACACTCTTATCAAGAACTTTGATGACAGGTATAGACAATCTGAACTCAAACATGCATAGTAAACCATCAAATGTCGGCATTGAAAACAAAAATCCCATTTATCAAATGGAATTATCATGTGAACTTCAGGCAGAAGATTTTTTTAGAGCTCGATCAGAGAGAGAGAGGAACATAACTGTTTAGACTATTTTCCACTGAGAAATTCCCAAACAAAACAGATTTGGAGTTAAAAGTTATTTTAATGTTTGGAAGTACAGGGTGTTCCAAAATTATCTTTACAACTTTGACCCTCAATAAAATAGAAATGGAATAAGACAACAAAAATCAGCTTATTACATATTGAACAGCATTCCAAAGTTTGTTGGGATGCTAGCAAAGCTGCACATGCGCACAGTTGGTTGCACGAATAACGTCGAGACGGTGTTCGACCTCCTGCCATGTTCTCCCGAGCATGTCCTCAGGAACTGTTGTGATAGCAGCTGTAATCCTTTCTTCAGCTCATCCACATCGGAACCTTTGTGCGGTGCCAGATATCCTTCACTTAGCCCTACAGAAAAAAGTCTAGGGAGGTAAGATCCGGTGAATGTGGAGGCCAAGAAATTGTGCCATCCCGTCCAAGCCATCTCTCCGAAAGGTTTCATCAAGAAACTCACGAACACGAATTGTCCAGTGCGGGGGTGCACCGTCCTGCTGTAAGATGATAGCCGATTGCACGTACTTCAATTGAGGGGAGGGGGTAACAAACTCACTCAGGATGCCCAAATAAACATTGGATGTGACTGCGTTTTCGGCGAAAAGGAACGGGCCGATGATGCGGTTGTGTAGGAGACCGCACCAGACGTTAAACTTAGCGCTGTCACGTTCAATCTCATGGATGGCATGTGGGTTTTCAGACCCCCAAATTCAGAAGTTATGCCTGTTGATAACACCGCAGACATGAAATGTTTTTTTTTTGTTTTTTTTTTTTTGATTGGAGGTTTAACGACCACCATGAGCAACTCAATGGGCTATAAGCAGTCGCCCGTCCCTAATTTAGGGTCACTGGTTCCAGGGAAGGGAGAGAACCAGTGCCGTAAGACAAACACAACATACATGCCTCACCGGGATTCGAACCCGGACCCCTTTTGGACGAATGATCAGAGGCCATCGCTTAGACCACTGCGCCACCGGGGCAGCGGCATGAAACGTTGCTTCATCGCTGAATAAAACATGTTTCAGGAAGCCTTCCTCATTATCAATCCTGTGGAGCATATCAACAGCAAAATCGAAACGTTTCGGTTTATTACCGGGGTGCAGTGCCTGTGTCAAATGCGCTTTGTAGGCAGTCAGGTACAAGCGTTCGTGCAGCATCCTGTGTATCGTTGTAGGTGGTAACCCCAACTGCCTGGAAGCCGGACTTCTCTGGACTTCGTAGGAAACTCTGTCGTACACGTTCCGCATCCTCTTCATTCGTGCTTGGCCAGCCAGCGCCCTTTTTACCAGTCCCCATAAACGTCTTGTGCCACTCGCGTATTGAGGATCTGGATGGTGGATTGCGTCGGTATTTGGTATGGAAATTCCTTTGGACTTGTGTATCTGACTTCGTCTCTATGAACCAGGCGCCACACTCTGCTCCTTTTCCTGTGAAATAGCCATCACAAGTTCAGGTTCGTACCTGAAAGTAAAGAAAAGCCTTTTGCGTACCAATAAAACTTTATGCGTTGCTGTTACATGCACAAAAGACAGAACTTCGCTATCTTATCTCGTTTAGGTTTTATTGAGGGTCAAAGTTGTGAAGATAATTTTGGAACACCCTGTACTTATGCAGATGGAAATGTCCTGACATTAAAACGCATAAATTAAAAAAACACACAGGAACAGTGTAAATGACTCTATTCTCGAACAATTACTTCGATTTTCAACAATGAGAATCGAAGTTGACATGCAACAACTTTTAGTGGATTTAAATCGTCCATAGTGCTTGCTCTCATTAAATGTAAGTTTTTTTTATTGTCTGTTTTCTTTTCGAGTTTTAAATTTAAATTTTTCTCATTTTAATTACAACAGCTTAAAGTTTTAATAAAATAAGCAAGAAATCTTTATATTCATATCATCTCACACATATTTTTGAAAATGCTGAACGCCATCTAATTCTTTTTTACGCTTTCCAACCGTAGGTTGAAGAAGCGTATATGCTACAGCTTTGTCCGTCCGTCCGTCCGTCCTTCCGTCTGCACGATAACTGGCGTAAAAATGGTTCGATTTCGATGAAATTTTAGTATGTGGTAGGGGACCACCTGGGGACGAACCCTATTGAAAATGGGACAAATGGGGTCAAAGGTCACGACGTAGGAGCGGGATCATTCAATTGCCCTTATGCGTCATAACTTGCGTAAATATGGTTCGATTTCAATGAAAGTTTACTGTGTGGTAGGGGACCAACTGAGGACGAACCCTATTGAAAATGGAACAAATGGGGTCAAAGGTCACGACGTAGGAGCGGGATCATTCCATTGCCCTTATGCGTCATAACTTGCGTAAATATGGTTCGATTTCAATGAAATTTTACTATGTGGTAGGTGACCGCCTGGGGACAAACCCTATTCAAAATGGGTGAAGTGGGTTCAAAGGTCAGGACATAATATCGGGATGCATTCCATTGCCCTTATGCGTCATAACGTGCGTAAAAATGGTTCAATTTTGATGAAATTTCAGTATGTAGTAGGGGACCACCTGGGGACGAACCCTATTGAAAATGGACGAAATGTGGTCAAAGGTCAGGACATAGGATTGCGATCCATTCCATCGCTCTTATCCCATACTATTAAGGTGGACGTCAAGTAATTTTGCTTCCTATACTTCCAATGGAAAAACGTTTGTACACATTTCCTTCACAATTAATGTGTTCCCAAGGATGAAAATTCGAACATCGATTAAAATAACTTCATATTATAACTTGGAAAACTTAATATTTTCTAAAACATAACCATAATTATATTAAAAATCAATAACTTTTCCTTTGGTGGTATTGAAACCAGAGAAAAGATGGCGCGACTTGTACTTTGATGACGTCAGTGGACAAATAAATGTTGGATTGCATAATTACGGTTATGGTTTAGAAAATATTAAGTATTCCAAGTTATGAAATGAAGCTATTTTAATCGATGTTCAAATTTTCATCCTTGGGAACGCATTAATTGTGAAGAAAATGTGTACAGAAGTTTTTCCATTGGAAGTATAGGAAGCAAAATTACTTGACGTCCACCTTAAAGTAGCAATTCTTGTATGTATGTATATACATTTTATTTTGAAAACGGCTCTAAGAATTTTGATGAAAGTCGTTAACCTACTGTTTTCTGGTACTAGAAATCGATTTAGCTTGATCTCGACTCTAGGAGAATTCGTTTAGTGGGTTAAATAACCACCCCGAATTATAACGTTTTCAGTGTCATGGCGTTGTTCCATTAATGTTACCAATGCTTAGAAATCTTATAACGTCACAATCTCGCGTTTGAGAATGTTGGCGTGCGGTCACACCATCTGTCTCATTACGTCACGCGTTGTGTGCGTATGTCCGTCCGCACGATAACTCGCGTAACAATCGTTCGATTTCGATGAAATTTTAGTATCTGGTAGGGGATCACCTGAGAAGGAACCCTATTTAAAGTGAACGAAATGGGGTCAAAGTTCAGTACATAGGAGCGGAATCCATTCCACTGCTGTTATGCGTCATAACTAACGTAAAAAAGGTTCGATTTCGATGAAATTTTAGTATGTGGTAGGGGACCACCTGGCGACAAACCCTATTGAAAATGGGCGAAATGGGGTCAAAGGTTAGGACACAGGAGCGGGATCTATTCCATAGCCCTTATGCATCATAACTTACGTAAAAATGCTTCGATTACGACAAAACGTTATCATGTTATTTCGAACGTATACCGAACCGGTTCTCTTGAATAACATTGAAATGGGATCAAAGGTCAGGGCACAGGACCGAGATTTATTCCACAGCCATTATTCTCATAACTTGACTGATAACTTGAGTAATGATTTCTGGTATGTTGTTGGAAAGCGTATTATAATCAATGCATTGCATGATTATAATATACGTTATTTTTTGCTCCGTCTGTGAACTTGTACTATTATATGCTGTTAATCTTCGACTGTACTCCACGTTGTAGGGGTGTTAAATCCATTTTTTAAGCTTTCCAACCGTAGGTTGAAGAAACGTATATGCTCCAGCTTTGTCCGTTTGTCTGTCTGTCTGTTCGCACAATAACTCTCGTTAAAATGGTTCGGTTTGAATGAAATTTTTTTATTTGGTAGGGGACAATCTGTGGACGAACCCTATTGAAAATGGATGAAATGGGGTCAAATGTTAGGACATAGGAGCGGGATCCATTCCATCGCTCTTATGCGTCATAACTTACGTAAAAATTATTCGATTGCGGCAAAACTTTATCATGTTGTTCCAGAAGTATACTAAACCAGTTCTGTTGAATATCATCGAAATGAGGTCAAAGGTCAGGGCACAGGAGCGAGATTTATTCCACAGCCATTATCCTCATAACTTGACTAAAAATGCTTGTATTGCGA
Organism: Macrothele yani; assembly: GCA_039090855.1. Lineage (NCBI taxonomy): Eukaryota > Metazoa > Arthropoda > Arachnida > Araneae > Macrothelidae > Macrothele > Macrothele yani. Next base: position 170,119,572 of record CM076990.1, read on the forward strand.
CAAAACTTTAGTATGTTGTTCCGGAGATACACTGAACCAATTCTGTTTAATACCATCGAAATGGGGTCAAAGGTCAGAGCGCAGGAGCGAGATTTATTCCACAGCCATTATCCTCATAACTTGAGTAATGATTTCTGGTATGTTGGAAAGCGTATCATAATCAATGCATTGCATGATTTTACTAACTTGTTCTCCTCAAACTGTGACTACAATGACCTTAATTTAAGTCAGTTTAATAACTTTTTGTCTCCCTAGAGTATTTGCGAACGCTAAGTCATCATACATTTCCGTCGAATTTGCATTGTCGCACACGTCTGCAATAATGTTACAGAGTCTGTCATTCGTTCTGCGATCGTCACGTTGTTGATTAGGAAACAGGCACTTACTTACATAAGCTGTCCTTTGCATAACGTGAGGAGAATGAAATCATATTGATTCTTTTCTTCGCGTATTTTCTCTGAACCCTGTGGTCGTAGAGAACCCTTCCTCCAAGAGCACAATTACCATATTAAGCGTGACGCCAAAGAAGACGAAAAAAGACAAAAAAAGCTTTGTGTCTCTGCTAACATCACGGGCACGAAGGTCAAACGTCCTTATTTTGTATTTCATCTTTAATAATATCAAGCCTTGGCGTAAGAAACCGAGGGAAGTTTCCTGAAAAACAGAACTCTGTTTTCTAAGAACCGCAATTTTGGTGAAAACACTTATAACGCTGAAGGACGAAACAGCGATAGACAAATAATTACACTGGTCAACAATTTTAACACAAAAATTTGCGTCCTTATGAATTTTTACGTGTATTTACATGTAAGAAGATTAAATGTGATCGTGAAAAAATTTACTTGACTCAAGTTCATGCTGTGGAACTTATATATAATAAAATCACAAGTACGTTTTCACAGATATTTTAAAAAATTTTAAAAATGAAATATTCAGTGAAATTTCCAATTAAATTAAACTGTGCATTTGTGTTGTAATCAGATTTATACACTACAAAGCAATTATTTCTGCATTTCTGGCCTAGAGCTTTCCGTTTGTTAACTGCCTTCGGAGCGTCCATGGAGACAGTCCAACAGTAGTCCTCTAATACGGAAGGACTCCACTTTTCCTTGTGCCTTTTCTCCATTGCTGAAATAACTTGGTGGAAACTTTTGCCATGCTGATCACTCACATCTCCACAGTTTTCTGGAAAGAAGACAAGATGAGAGTGCAAAAAATGAATTTTCAGAGATACATTGCAGCCAAGTTTTCTGTAACTTAAAAGCAAGAAATGTTTTTTTTATTATTTGAGGTTTAACGTCCACCGAGAGAAACTAAATGGCCTATAAGCAATCACCCGGCTCTAATTTAGAGTCACTGGTTCCAGGGAAAAAAGACAAACACAACATCAATGCCGATTCAAACCCGGACCCCTCTCGAACGAATGATCAGAAGCCATCGCTTAGACCACTGCGCCCACACGGCAAGACTTCTACTAGCTCTCTATACCTAGGGCAGTCAAAAAGTTCCGAGACTAGGTGCGTAGCGCACAAACAGACGGCAATGCGCGGATGCGCGAGCAGCGGTCGAGGGCAGTGATCTTCATGAGTCATTATGCCGAGTGGCGTCGTTCTGTGAATATCGGGAGCTGTGCTACACGATATTTGGTGACCACGTGCAGAACACAGCTACTATTTCGGTATGGACTGCAAACTAGAGAAGCGAGCGAACATCAAATTCTGCGTTAAACTCTGCAAATCGGGAACGGAGACGCATGAAATTTTACGGCAGGCTTATGGCAACGAAGCAATGATTCGTGAGAGGTGTTTTAAATGGCACGCGCGCTTCAAGAGCGGCAGAACGGCACTGGAATACGACGAGAGGTCAGGGCGACCGTCCACGATCAAAACCTCCGAAAATGTTGATAAAATTAGGAAATGGTGCATGAGGATCGTCCGAGAACCATTCAAGACATTGCTACCATCGTCAATGTGTCATACAGAACAGTGCAAGAAATTCTGACGTCGGTTTTGAACATGCACTGCATTGCTGCAAAGTGTGTGCCAAAGATTCCGAACCCCGAAAAGAGGGCGCTCCGTGTCGAACTCTGTCGAGATCTTCGTCAGCAGGTGGTGAATGAACCAACGTTCCTGTAGCGGGTCATCACTGGGGACGAGACTTGGGTCTACGGTTACGACCCGAAGTCCAAACAACAGTCGTCGCAGTAGAAGATCCCGGCATCTCCACGATCGAAGAAGACCCGACAGGTCCGGAGCGCAACCAAAAACATGCTTCATCGTGTTTTTCGACATTCGTGGGGTTGCGCACCGTGAATTCGTGCCCCAGGGCCAGACCGTCACCGCCCTTTTTTACTGCGATGTTCTGCGGCGTCTTAGGGAGGACATTCGTCGCAAACGACCTGAAATGTGGCGCAGGGACGATTTCCTTCTCCATCACAATGCAGCAGCTCACAGAGCGTTAGCAACACCAGTTTTGCAGCGGCAACAGCATGACTACCTTTCCTCACCTGCCTTACTCGCCGGATTTGGCCCCCTGCGACTTCTTTCTGTTCCCGGAGATGAAGCTGAAGCTCAAGGGTTGCCGTTTTGAAACCGTGGACGAGATCCAGCGTGAATCGCAGACGGTGATTGACAGGATTCGCAAACAGGACTTCCAGGGAGCGTTTCAACAGTGGCAAAAACGCTGCCCAAGGAGGCTACTTTGAGGAAGATCATAGTCAGACTTGCCGCCCCGGTGGCGCAATGGTCTAAGCGATGGCTTCTGATAATTCGTCCGAAAGGGGTCCGGGTTCGAATTCCGGTGAGGCATGGATGTTGTGTTTGTCTTACGGCCCTGGCTCTCTCCCTTCTCTGGAACCAGTGGCCCTAAATTAGGGAGGGCGACTGCTTATAGCCCATTGAGTTACTCGCGGTGTTCGTTAAACCTCCAATAAAAAAAATAGCCAGACTTAAGTAACGTAAGTACTTTGTTGTATATCGGCCTAGTCTCAGAACTTTTTGATCGGACCTCGTAGTTTCCTATCCTCTTGTTTCTTATGGATTTAACACAAACATCCTGGAAACAGTGCCATGCTGCTTTCTCGTCACCGCCTTGGACTATTTCATCGAAGTGAAGATCCTCAGAAAGGGCACGAGTCTGTGGACCAACAAAGACACCTTCTTTGACCTTTGCATCACTCAGTAAGAAGAACTTTGCCCTAAGGTACTTGAAGACCTCTCCATCGTTGTTCATGGCCTTAACAAAATTCTTTATGAGACCTAGCTTAATGTGAAGAGGTGGAAGTAAAATCTGTGAATCAACCAAAGGGTTGTCCTGGACGCTCTTTGCACCTGGATCTAGATAATTTCTAATTATCCATTTTTTTTGCGTGCAATGAGAAGCACGTGCCCTACCCAAGAAACACAGCCTTCAATTTAACGTAGGCCCAACACTGAGCCACCGTCTTCTATTCCTAAAAAACGGTGGCCCAGTGTTGGGTCTATGTAAAATTGCAAGACTGTGTTACATGGGTACTGTCCCATTCATAAATAAAGCAACAAAACTTTGTATACCCTAGTTTCATGCTTAGTAAAATAGTAAAAGGGCAATGAGCTAAAAGTCTCCACAAATCTGCCACTGGAATTCATAATACTTGATGGTTTCAAGAAAAAGTTTCATATTTCAGTAAGACTCCTTCATGTAAACTGCATGACCAATAGAAACTGAGGGAAGCTTGTTTCTAATGTGTAGCAAAACAGCTTTTAAACTCAGCTTTGAGGAATCGATAAGAAATCTCATTGAGGTTTGAGATCTACGTTCAGAGCCTCCATTAGTCTGTTTACTTTGGTGCATGGAACAAGAATGTCTTTCATAGTGAAGCAAGGAGTTAAATCTCTCTACCTGCTTTTGTTGGTCGTTATTTTTACTTCATTCTTCAGAAGTTTCCACTGCTGCAATCTTGAGGCCAAAACTTCTGCTTTATCTTTAGAAAGATCCAAGTCCCTAATGAGATCACTCAGTTCATTTGGTCTAGTTCAGCAGTGGGCAGTGGACAAATCGACATATAACACCGGGTCCGTTGAAGTACTTGGTTCAGAAGACTAACCTCTAGCATCACCTTCGTCCCTGTCATCATCATCAGACCCAAGATAATACTCCTTTGGCGGTTCAGGTAGAGAAAGGCCTTGTCCGTGTGGTACTTGTTGCAACATACATACGGAGCCTATTTTTTATTTTGGTCACCAACCTTACAACAAAATTAACAATAGTAAACCTTCCATATTAAAAGCGTTATGGTGCATTTCTGTGCGGAAAATGCCACTTCCCCACACACGTAGCAAAATTTATGAGCACTATTAATACATACATGTGGCGTATTTGTCTAAAACTTGTGAAAAATCTATGAAAACATACTGGAAACAGCTAGGGAGATGACAAATGCAACATAAACCGAACAACAATGCGGTTAGGAAATGAAAATCGCTGACTCATGGAAAACTCTTACAGCTATACACTTACAAGCCTTGTGCTGCCATTCCATGGTAAAATGCATTCCAAATTTCTGGTTATTTTCCATTTTGATTGTTAAGCAGTGTATCATGAAAAGTAGAGCTAAGATTAAAATTTTGTTGTATTGTTGTTTGGCAGCTAGATCAAGCACACTGTGCGTTTTCCAGAGTGCATACTACGTCAACGAACTGTACACAGAATGCGCTGAAATTGTTACTCTGTAAATATCGCGTTTTTACAGAATCGGTTGCTGATAAATGTTTGGGGGCATGCATCACACAATGCCCCCAAACATTTGCAGCAACTGATTCGTTGCGGTATTTTTACGCGTTGCGGTTTTACAGCCAGCATAATGATGTTTTCCGAATATGCTGTAAATATGCTGTAATTATACACTGTGTTCACCGAATTACAGCAACCTACCTAATTTTACGTGCCAGGGTCATGTTTGGCTAAAGAGCGCCCTTTCACCTAGAGAGTTGCCGCCTCTCGGCACGGCATCTACTCCACGAGGTGTCTCTTTAGTTGTGTAAGGATCTACAAAAAAGTTTTTCTCACTGCAGTCTACAGTTCCTGTTGTAACGTACCAGGAGATGTGACGTACCTGCCCGAAGGACGCACACGACATAAAGGCAGATAGGAATCAGAATAAAACGTCCACGTAGCTCAATTGGTAGAGTGACTTATTCCGGAATGAGGGGATCCGGGTTCGAATCCTGGCGTGGACAGAAATGACGGAGAAATTTACTTCGTTATACTGTATGGAGTGGAATGGTGTGTCGAGCTGCCTCACCTGGTGTTCGACAACGTCCCACCGATGTTCGATAGTGTTTGGGTGCTGAGACCAAATACGGACTAGACCATCAGTATAATAGAGCATATCGTGATTCATCGGACCAGCACGCCAACTTCCAATCTCCTATCGTCCAATCAGCATGCTGTTGGCACTAGAAGAATCGTTTACGTCGATGGACTGTTGTGAGGAGAAGATAGCGTGTAGAGCATATGATCTGATAGCCTATCCCTGCCAGCATGCAACGCATAGTCGCGTGGCATATCGATTCTGATTGACACATATTGTATTGAGCTGTTGATCGCGAAATTGTGCTGCACTGATTTCCCTGTACAATGCGTCGCACCGGTCTTTCACCTCTGGAATCCATCTTTCATCGCCCTTTACAATAGTGTCGCAGGTTGGTGGTTTCACCTTTTCGGCACCACTCCTGGTTAACCTTAACTACCACCAACCACCTCGAACAACCTACATGGACACACCAACCATTCTTCGCCCGTAATTTGGCTTTTCGTAAAATAAATCCATGGTTTTACCTATCAAGTCCGTAATTTCGCTCCCAGCTGAACAGCACCAGATTCTTATATACACCCCTTTAGTCTATAAGGCACGACCTCCTCCTCGTTATTCCAGTTTCGGTTCTAACTCACTTTGCATAGGTATGGTCGTAATTCAGTGAATACACAGTGTAAATTCAAAAGCAGTATCATTAATAACAATTAACAGAATATTATTGTAATCGACAAGACGACGGCGAGACAAATAATACAGAAAGATAAATTTTAAAAATTATATTTATTTCAAAGAACCCGAAATTTTTTTATCGTATTCCTAACGCGTGTAATGTTTTTTTTTTTTTAATTAAATGGATTCACTTATAACATTACTTTTCGTACTATTAGTGGTTCTTGTAACACTGGAGCTTCTTAACGTTATGCTCCAATCCAGAAGCTTGGTTAAACCATGACGGCCGACAGGTATTGTCAAGAACTTGACATTATGAGTAGAAACTGTACACCAAACAGCCGGCATTAGTCAATCGCCATGGGCCCATACTTCTCCATGATAAGGCGAGACCGCACGTTACATGTCGGACGATCCAGAAGCTTGGTTAAACCATGACGGCCGACAGGTATTGTGTCAAGAACTTGACATTATGCATGGAAACTGTCCACCAAACAGCCGGCGTTAGTCAATCGCCATGGGTCCAATGGATCAACGGTAACTCGAGATCCTACGTTGCACTTCACCCGATCCAGAAGCTGCATCAATTGAGATACCATATCTGACCTCATCCGTCTTATTCACCTGATCTGTCCCCTACGGATTATCACGTCTGCAAGCACCTCTACACTTTTGTTTAGGTAAAATCGTTTCGCAACAAAACAGAAGTTGAAACCTCATTCCATGAGTTCGTCGCACCCAGAAGCTCGACTTTTTTCTTCGTGACAGCATACAGAACCTTGTATCTCGTTGGAAAAAGTGTGTTGTTGCTAGCGATGATTATTTTGATTAAGAAAGTTTATTTTGTACCGTATATTGTGTGCTTGAAGTTCCATCAATATTCCGACATTCATTTGCAACAATCTAATATAATGCAACTCACAAATGATCAATTATTTCAGTGATATCTAGATTCATTTTAATTCAAACGAATTTGTTGAAAAAACTTTTAAAAAAAATTATATGCTGACGGCATGGGCGTACTGATAACCCCCACAACCCCCGTAGTGCTGGGGAGGCTTCACGGCTATGAGGGCCTCTAGCTTAAGCAGAAGGATTTTTCGAAATTTTTGAGGAAACTTCATGTGAAACCGGTTAAAGAAATTGCCTGGAATTTTTGGCGGCAGATTTGAATGAAGTATTAAAAAGAAAAGCATTTTTTTTTTATTTTCAGTAAATGAGTAAAATCTTTAAGAAATAATTTTCGCTTTAGTTTATAAAAGCTGGGTGACAAGAAAGCAGCTATTCCAGAGGACCCGAGGCCCCTTTTCACAATCATAGCAGTAGTTCCTATACATGTATATGAGCAAGAGAATGTGAAATAAATATCAGTTGAATAAATGAAATTTTTATATCAATAAAGATAAGGCGTTATACACTGAGTGGCCACTGTATTATGACCACCTGACAGTTTTAAGAAAATGAGTTATGGCTGCACGCTGTTGCCGCCAGACGGCGAGGCTAGTATAAAAAGGGAAAGCTTAGGGCTTACGACAGTAGTAGAAGTGATTTTTGGGTGACGAGATTGCTAAAAAATGCGATTTGACGGACTTTCAACGTGGGATGATTGTAGGAGCTCGGAGACGTGGAGCGAGTATCCCGAAAACCGCCACATTCGTGAAATGTTTCAGAGCAGCTGTTGTTAAATTCTATAAAGACTGGACTGTCAGCCAAAAAACTGGGTCACTATGTGCAACGTGTGGTCGTCATCGACTAGTGACTGCTCGGGCGGAACAAAGGGAGAGTGTCTAGACTGGCAACAGACAACAGAAGGGCAACAGTGCAGCAAATTACAGACCATCTTAATCAAGGATCCCCTCAAATGATCTCTGCACGCACTGTTCGCCGTACACTGCGTCGGATGGGATATGGCAGCCGAAGGCCTGTTCGAACGCCTTTGCTGTCTGCAGTTAGCAAGAGAAAACGTCTCCAGTTCGCACAGGAGCACAAGGATTGGACAATCGATAATTGGAAACAAACTATGTGGTCCGATGAATCACGTTTTCATTTGCACCATGCCGATGGCCGAGTGAGAATTAGGCAGAAACAGCACGAAAGCATGGATCCCAAATGCATTGCTACAACCCTTCAAGCTGGTGGAGGCAACGTTATGGTTTGGGGAATGTTTTCCTGGCATGCTTTGAGCTCTTTAATTCGTGTTGATCAACGTCTGACTGGCACATCATATCTAAACATCGTTACGGACCAAGTGCATCCTGTCATGTGGATGGTTTATCCTAATGGCGATGGCTACTTCCAACAAGATAATGCGTCCTGCCATAGTACTCGTATTGTGCAGGATTGGTTTCAGGAACATGCCGGTGAGTTTACTTTGCTTAGGTGGCCCCCACAATCTCCAGATCTCAACCCCATTGAGAATCTGTGGGATGAAGTTGAACGAGCCATCAGACAGCTGGATCCACAACCCTGCAATCTCACACTCCTGGAAAGTGCTATTCATCAAGCATGGTCTCAGATTCCACAAACCACCTATCAACATCTCGTGGAGTCCATGACACGAAGAATCGACGCAGTATTAAAGGCAAAAGGTGGCCCAACGAAGTACTGAGGGGGTGGTCATAATAAAGTGGCCACTGGGTGTGTATATTACACTTGCTTGCACATAACTACGCATCCTTCAGAATATAATGAGCTAAAAGGTGTTCTTCGCGGAAACAAAAAAAAACAAAGAACTGTGTAATTTTTTTTTATGTGTAACAGAGTCAATAGAAAAGACTTTTACTATGTGCAAAACATTGTGACGTTAATATGTTTTTTTTTTTGTTTACATTCAGGGTAATTAATACATAGGTAATTTTACTCTTTTGGTGCCATAATTCTTAATTGTTACTTTTTTATTTGCTTACTTATGTTCTGTATTTTCGTATAAATCGGAAAAGGTCTTTAGACATCATTACTCGTTAATTACGTGTTTTGCCTGTGTGATCGTGAGGCATCTCAAAGAGGCTGGCCTTGTTCTCTAAAAAAAGGAAATTTGCATGACATGATTAACTTTGGAGTAAGTGTTTTGCAATACTTTGTATTGGTATAAAACTAGGGCAATCCTTTTAATTACCACGTGTGCATTTGTGTCACACGCAACAAAGTGTAACGATTTTAGTTTTACGAAAAATGCCTATAGGTTCCAAAGAATTAGAACTATTAAAACGCCGGTTAAACCTAGTTTATAAACTTAGTAACAATTGAAGTCATGGCCATTCCTAGACAATCGCATGACAGATAAAACACACATATTATGAGATTTACTTAGGAATAAATGAATGTTATTATTAACGTCAAATTTTCTGGTAGTAACCCTACCCTTCGCCAGGACTACACTATAGCAAGTGTTGCCAACCTTAGGTAAAACTCCAAACTTTAAAATCATTTAATGCAGTTCCTCTTCGTCTCTCAATCTCTCAGTAGCAGAACATAAAGCAGCTATTTAAACATGACAAACAAAACTGGCCTGGACAGACATGTTCAATCTACTGGACATAAAATACTGTGTGGCTCAGTAGAAATTCTGACCCACCAACAACATTTCCTCAAGAGAAAATTGCTGGAAGGTCTTGAAATTGAGAGAAGAAGAGGAACTACATTAAATGATTTTAGAGGTTGGAGTTTTGGCAACACTTACTATAATGTAGTCCTGACGAAGGGTATGGTTACTACCCGAAAATTTGACGTTAATAATAACATCCATTTATTCCTAAGTAAATCCCATGATCTGTGTGTTTTATCTACACTGCTGGCTACCCAAAATGCAACACCAAGAAGGAAGCACCCGATTGGCCTAAAATTCGCAGCACGTGTCGCCCGCAAGAGGACATGCAAACGAATAGCATTGCAAGGCATATGCAAATCATGTGCGCCCGGCACGCCACCGAGAAGCACTATAAGAAGGGTGCACAGAAGGCGGGGTGTAAGTAGTGGAAGTGTGTTCTGCTGCCGGACCTGTGCGTGGAAAGCTTCCTGATGCCTCGTCGCAGAATACGGCAGTTATTCCAGCACGTTTCGGAGTTCGACAGAGGACGAATAGTGGCTTATCGCGACAGCGGTTTATCGTACCGAGACATCGGCGCCCGTGTGGGACGACATCCAGTCACAGTGAGGCGAGTATGGATTCGGTGGGTGCAGGTGTGACGGACGGACCGACGTGAGCGATTTCCGTAGCCGCGGCACACCACCGAACGAGAGGACCAACATGTTGCGCGGCGGGGAATTGACGGCTCGCACCGCCACATCACGAACGTTCGCGCAGGAATTAGGGTGTGTTGCGCAACAACCTGTGTCAGCACGTACCGTTCGACGTCGCCTGCAGGAGCGGGGATTTGTCGCACGGTGCCCATTGCTCCGATTACCATTGACGTTACACCACCGGCGGGTGCGGCGGCAGTGGGCCGTTGAACGCCCCACCTGGACTACGGAATATCACGACATTGTCTTCTCCGACGAATCCCGCTTCTGCCTGCAACACCACACGATGGTCGGATCCAAGTGTGGCGGCACCGCGGCGAGAGACTGTATGACGCCTGCATTATGCATCGCCATAACGGTCCGTCGCCTTGCGTTATGGTTTGAGGCGCAATTGGATATGACACCCTCACCCCTCTGGTACACATCGCCGGTACACTCAACAGCCACAGCACCATCTCCGACGTTTTGGAGCCTGTAGTCCTCCCTTACCTGCAGGACCTGCCAGCGGTCACGTTGCAACAGGACAATGCGCGCCCGCACGTGGCACACATCGTGCAACAATTCTACACGGCCCACCAGGTGTCACTGCTGCCGCGGCTCGCCTGTTCTCCCGATATGTCGCCCATCGAACACGTCTGGTCGCTGATCGGCAACCGAGTGGCGCGGCAAGCACCACCCGTGATGAACTGTGGCAAGGTGTGGAAGCAGCCTGGACCGACATACCCCAAGCCCACATCCAAAGCCTCTTTGTTTCGATGCCGCGGCATGTAGCGGCCATTATTGCCAGCCATGGGGGCCACACGAACAATTGATGTCTGCGTGTTCCGCAAGTCTCAAGGCCCTGTAAGCTCAATCGTTTCATCTTTGTATCTGTTGTTATGTGTCCAGTAAATCTGGCTTTGCTATCTCGTGTCCTTCTTGGTGTTGTATTTTGGGTGGCCAGCAGTGTAGTTAATAATATGGAATTTAGAATTTTCAGTAATTGAGAACAAATAGATTTTCGCAAAAGGGCCTCGAAGATAATTTTTCCCGGGGGGGGGTAGCGAGTTTTACAGGTACGTTACTGGCGAACGGTAATTACTTCAGGACCTAGGGAGAGGAAAATTACTAAACACCTAATGATGATGATAATACAGTATATGAATATACAGTATAAAAAAACTTTGTTACTTTTCCTCAAACATGTAAAGTTTGTGAGTTAGTGTGAAACTAAAAGTTGATTTTGAAAATTGAAAACGTGTGTTTATTTTGTTATCGGATGCATTCTTCTCCTCTTTTCTAATTTACTTTTTATCCGTTGATAGGAATAACAGTGCAGTGGATGTGGAGGAGATCAAAGTGGCGAACGGAGAAGAGACGCTTTCTCCCGAGACTCTCAGTCACAGGTAAATGAAAACCGAGTCTTTATTTCTTCTCTTTGTTTGTTGAGTTGTGTGGCTTTGCAGATCCTTGACACAGAGCGTCTGATGGCATTGATCCATGTAGCACTGTCAGTCATGCAAACTGAAGCTTGCGAATGCATTCGTAGCAATCTTCGTCAGGAATCATATTTCATTTGGTGTTGGCTTCCAGGGAAAATCATGAGGAGGAAATCTACTGGGGCGTCCAATACATGTTGAGGAAGTATACTGGGGGCTTCTGGATGATGCAAAAACTCATGGAGGGTGGCATTGCTTGCGTCTTTTGGCACTAGGAAAATGACTACATAGTAGGTGGTTATATTTTTTTCAGTACGAAAACGATTAGACAAATACTGAATGTTACAATTTTTTGGCAATACTAAAACGACTAGATAGTAGGTAGGTGTTGTATTTTTATTTATTTATTTATTTATTTTTGCAGTACAAAAACGATTAGACAGAGGCTAAACGTTATATGGAAGTACGACAACTACTTGACACAGGGCCTGACTTACGCCTAGGCCCGCCAGTCCCGGGCCTCGGGCCCCACATTTTAGGGGGCCCCAGAATCGCAATGCAGAAAAAAAATGTTTTTTTTATTATTAATCAATTATTATGAATGGAAAAAAACATTTGGGAAAAATGTTTTTTTTTTTATCCTGAAGTGAAGATTAACAGTGGTGTTTTTACTACGCTCTTTCACTACCGAAGATTAACAGTGGTGTTTTATTGAATTTGAACATTTGAAGTGCATCTCAGTGACATCATGTCGTGTCAGAACAAGAGTAACCCACAGATCAGAACCTAGGAAACTTGTAAAAACTAGTTTATATGGAGTTCATTTAATCTTAAATGTGAGTAATGTATAAGGCAGGAAAATCACAGTGCTTTTCATCTGAAACTTGCTGATGAAATATAACTGTGCTATATTCCTATGTATACTATACACCTCTTGAGGGTGGTTTTGCACGACTAAGACGTTTTGTAGAAGCTTTGAAAATTTCATGTTGTAAGTATCAGATTTTAAAATTGCTTGAGTCTAAATTAAGTGAATTAATGAACTGAATAATGTGCTTTTATGAGTGTGAGAATTATCCAGTTAGGCATGTTTGCTCAAATCTAAGTATCATTATTCTACTATAATATTGAACATATCACAAGTGATTAATCAATTACATGGAAGTTCATCTTGCCCCGAAAAAATCAGTCTGTACCAAGTCTAAATAATGTTCATCGGTTAAAAATAAAAATAAAAGGGGATGAATAACTTAACATATGTGGATATTTGAATTATTACATAATTAAATGCAAAAATAGCAATATAAATAGCTATTAAATAGTTAATAACAGCAAGGAAATTAGCACTTAAAAATAGCTATATTTTTAAGTGCAAATTTCCTTGCTGATATCAAGATTTAATAGCAGTAGATATTATTTCCTATTTTTTTCATTCACGATGTCCCACTTATTAAATCAACTTTTAAATTAATTGATGATATTTAGTGGTGACAAATGTAGTTACTCTTTCAAGAATGTGGACGAGTGGGGGCCTCTTTTTGTGCTGTGCCTAGGGCCCGATTCTATGTAAATCGGGCCCTGACTAGACAACATGTGAATGTTGTATTTTTTATTTTATTTTTTTATTTTTGTTTACTTATTTTTTACAATGCGAAAACGAATTAGACAGTGGCTGAACATTATATTTTTGGCAGTACGAAAATAACTGGACAGTGGCTGGATTTTGCATTTTAATGGCGGTACGAAAGCGACGAAGCAGTAAGTGGATGTTGTATTTTCATGGCAGAACGAAAACCGACTAGACAGTAGCTGAGTGGCATGTTGTTGTTGTTGTTTTGTTTTGTTTTTTATTTGCTGAACGAAAACGACTAGACAGTAACTGGATGTTATATTTGTTTGGGCAAAGCGAAAACGCCCAAAAAATGTAACGTGGGACCCGTGTTATATTTTTAGTACGAAAACAACTCGACGATGGCTGGATGTTATATTGTTTTTGACGGTACGAAAACAATTTGGCAGTGGCTAAATGTTATGTTTTTGGAATTTAGCAAGCTGATTTGTTATAGCAGTCAGTCACAGTGTGCAAAACTTTACACGTGGACAGTGAAGGATTTTTTACAGCAAAGAAATCACAGTGACGATGTTTTAGATCGCATGGTGATTCCGCACTTCCTACACCGCCGTAGAGCTCTCTGGAACAATGGCATATGTTTCAGAGACGAAGTGGTCCAGAAAGTCATTGTTTGCGTGACATGATAAGGATTTTTATGGTTATATACTAACGCAGCTAAACAAAGAGGTGTTAAGTTTATTGATGTTACCCAGGAATCCATTAAAATACCAAAATTCAAGATGCATACATGTGCAGTAGATGTAGAACTCAGTATCAAACTACTAGACAGTATCTTCTGTTATAAGTGGAAGTTCCTTGTAGCAAAGAATTTCAACCCAAGAAAGATTACAAACAGCGGCAACGCAAAAAATCAGTTGTAATCCATTTTTAGACCATGTTGAAGCATAAGGATCGTTCAAGTGAAACACAGACTTTGGAGATGGTGCCGTCGCCGGTATTGGCGCCACTGTACGCAAGCAGAAAAAAACAATGAGCCATGGCTGGGGATTGGTTGTCGGAATATAGCTCGAGTGTGCAGCAGATTGCTACTTGACCCTCGCTACAACATCGATACCGTTCAAGCAAGCGCAACGCGCAGTGACCCGAGTTTATGACCAAGAAAGGAGCATAAGGAGGAGCCTGCTAAGGTTTTCCACGGCATGCAGACAGCATACGGAGATACCCGCATTCTATAGTTTTTCCACACCGCATTGTCCGTTACTTCAATGGTATCCTGCTTGATGGCGTGGTTACACTCTCTAGGTCGTATAAGTCAGCTGTCCTCATGGGCACCTGCAGGAAATTTTTCAAGGGGGTCAAGTGTAATTAATTAAGTTTTGGCTAATACGTATAAAACAATAATTCGTGAAAATGAAAGATTAATACTCTTACTGTTACTATACTTACTTACTACCGTAGAACACTACTACAACTATTATAGTTATTATTATTATTAATTGATGCTACTCTTGAAGAAAGTGTATGTTAGTAATAGTCGTGTATTATAATGTACATTGGTAACTGTTTTCAAAATAATGAACAGTGTCGAGCAGGACCACGCCAAACGTTTTAAGTTCAGCACACACCACCCTGAGCGAATACGGTTTACTAGGTTCTTCGCTTTCACGTTACCGTTTTCCAATTCCAAATTTCCAATAAAATTGGGATATTAAATTAAACGCCCCAAACTCCATCTTTCCTTGTGGTCCAGTTCTGTGAGTGTAAAAAAAGAGTAAGAAATAAAATAAAATAAATTAAAAGGAAAAATAATTCTACAGGGGGTCAAGTGACCCCTGTGACACCCCCCTCCCCCTGTCGGCGCCCATGGCTGTCCTATGACGTCCTACTCGAAATTCATTCCACCATTTAAACACCGTACTGCGTGCTAACCAGACTCCATCGTATATTACCTGCATTCACTAAAAAATCTCGGTTGTATAATGAATAAACTTCTCCGGCTGGACGTGTAGTGCAGGAAAGCTTACGTTAAGTCACGTTAGGGTTATTGAAAGGTTACTTGACGTAGCTAAAGTGTGCTTAATCTTCAAAGTGCTAGAGTTTGTTTAGGTAAGACACGCACGTGCAATAAATTCCAAGAATATGGAATTTATTTTTACTCAGCGTTCCTCATTATCTTGAATATCAGTAATATAACTTCGGTTTTAGTACATTAGTACCTTGAAGGCTCCTTATTAGAGCGGTAAACCCAATATTCCCTGAACTTAACGTAAACACTCAATGAAATAGACTTAACGGCCAGACAGAGGTCTGACAATAAAATGAACTAAGAAAACGTACTCACTTTTAACCTTTTATTGGGGAGCTCCTGGTATTACTCAAATACACACTCCAAAATAACACAACTACTGATAGCCCGAACTTTCGTACTGTCGTAATATCGTAGAAAAGTAGGTAAATCGCATATCAATAATCAGGAAGAACCTATCACATATAAAAACGAAACTCTCTGGTATACTTGAGCGCGCCTATATATACTGCATACCACCACGTCATGACTTACACTCGTTGCCACATATAATTCAGCGGGAGAAACAACGTCTCGTTAAGTGAGAAGATAATTTGCATAGGAAAATAAAATAACAAGAGATAGTAAAATCAAAAAGAAACTGAATCTAGAGTATACGTTACAGTTGGCCTGGAGTCTTTTTTGACCAGAAGCTGGATCACAGCTCGTTAAGCTTGATTGGATGTACCATATCGTAGCGAGCTTCAAGTACAGGAGAGTGTTGCACTCTCTATCTGTATATAGTGCCACCACTACAAGCAAAGGCATTTCGACTGTAACGGCGCCATCTTTCCAGTCTATACGTTTCATTTGATCGACACTTACAATTTTGACAATCTATTATTCGGAATACTGATATATCTATTATTCGCTGTTTATTTGAAGACAGGCAGTACTGATTGCTTAGGCATAAAATGATATATCCATTTTAAAGAAGTAGTACTGATTGCTGAGGCATAAAAACACAATTTCAGAAAATGGTATATCGACAATGCTGCTTTTTGCAGTTGAATTAAATTCAGGCAGCTCACAATATTTTGGCGAATCTGTTCTATTTCCCACTTCGTGGATACAGAGGTTTTCCTGTGGGTTACTCTCTGTGTTAGAAGTTTTTCTGTGGGTTTCTATCAAAACAGAAAATATGCGTATAAAATAACTGTTTGTTTGTTTTTTAACGACCACTGTGAACAGCTCTTAGGGCTATGAGCAGTCGCCCGTCCCTAATTTGGGGCCTCTGGTTCTAGGAGGCAAGAGAACCAGTGCTGTAAGACAAGCACACCATCCAAGCTTTATCCGTGACTCGAACCCAGGCCGACTTAGACCCGGATAAAGTCAAAAGCCAGCACTTAGACCACTGAGCTCACGGGCGTCTAACTGGTTCATAATACTGTGTAGTGCTTGTTAAAATGCAATTTGTTTTTAAACTTAAAGCAGAAGGAGGTTAGATAAAAATACTATGTATTATTTGTCATGTAATCTCTGATGTTTCTATTAACGCTTCTGCGCCAGACACGGTGGGGCCGGTCAGGTCAGCGAAGGTTTTAATAACAAGTTTAACATTTAATCCATTCCCGGTTTAATGAATTTAAAAAGAGAAATAAAAACTGATTATTTTTAAAAGTCGTGTACTTACATTACTCCTCTTGGAACAGAAATTAATTTCGGCATTATGACGTATATATGACCCACAGCCATCGCATGCATCAACAAGATGGATGCTGTAGAATTTTCGGGCGTTATGTGTTCGTGATTTCGGCAAAATTCTCAAACCTGTTTTGCTAATGTTACTTCAAAGTTGTTTTCTAATTTTTACATTACACTATGTATATGTAGTTCGTCATATTATAGCAAAAACCAGAATTTCACACAACATAGCGGGAAAACTTTATACGAAAAACACTGGAAGCTGTGCGCGAAAAAGCAGTAATTGGAATTCAAAAAGTATTTTGAAAACAGGCCTCTTCTTAATGTTTAGTGTCAATATGTTGCCCTCCATAGCAGAAAAACAGTGCACACGAAAAATGCGAGAGCATCTATATATTATTGGTCACGGTTAGCACTAGCAAATGTTCATGGAATTTTCTTTCAGTCCGCCATATGAGAGCTGTTTTGTCGTCGAAACAAATATCTGAATTTGCGACATCTATGTAATAGCAATATTTTTCATTTTTTTTCCGGGTTTTAACGGCCATTATGAGTAACTCTGAGAACATTTGGCCGTCCATAATTTGTGACGAGTGGTTCCAGGGAGTGGAGGTACATCACTCATGGAGCATCTGGGCTCGAACCCGAACCAAACTCTGACTATTTATCAGAGACCTGCACCTCTGACCGCCCATTCATCGGGGAAGATATTCTACATCAGAAAAGTTTCAAGAATGCATAAAACATTTTTGGTCTTACTTATAAACTGTAATTAAAATAATAAAATTGTAATACAGTAGTAATCCGAAATTATTGGCATAAAATGATGTCTACTTTCCTTGAAAAAGCCATCTGGTTAATGTACAAAAGCTTGGAAACTTTGAATTCTATTTTACGCCAATAAATTAGAATCACTAGTATAATTTTACTATTTTAATTATAGCTGGTGTACATTTCCTCGTTATAACCTGTAGCCTTACAAAAAGCAGGGGGTGTTTTTCTGATTGTACTTTTGGGGTAGAGATTTATGGCTAAGTGTAAATATATGCACTGACGGGAAAAAAATCCCAACACCACGAAAAAAATAGTTGTAGAGGAATGAAATGGCGACAATGCATTTGTATAGGTAACATATTTAATCGATTAAGGTTTCAAGATCACAGCTTATTGTAAGCGCGAGAAGAGCCATTTTAAATGTGAAATGCCGGTACATTAATAACCGCAAGCACGCAAACGTTCATGCATTGTGTCGTACAGGTGATGGATGTCAGTTTGTGGGATGGAGTTCCATGCCTGTTGCACTTGGTCGGTCAATACAGGGACTGCTAATGCTGGTTGGGGGTGACGCTGGAGTTGTTCTCCAATGATGTCCCATACGTGCTCGATTGGTAAAAGATCTGGTGATCTAGCAGGCCACGGCAACATGCCGACACTCTGTAGAGCATGTTGGGTTGCAACAGCGGTATGCGGGCGAGCGTTATCTTGTTGAAAAATACCCCCTGGAATGCTGTTCATGAATGGCAGCACAACAGGTTGAATCACCAGACCGACGTACAACTGTGCCGTCAGGGTGCGTGGGATAACCACGAGAGTGCTCCTGCTGTCATAGGAAATTGCTCTCCAGACCATAACTCCAGGTGTAGGTCCAGTGTGTCTCGGCCGCAGACAGGTTGGATGCAGGCGCTCACCTGGCCTCCTTCTAACCAACACACGGCCATCACTGGCACCCAGGCAGAACCGGCTTTCATCAGAAAACACAACAGATCTCCACTCCGTCCTCCAATGAGCTCTAGCTTGACACCACTGACGTCGCAAACGGCAGTGGTTTGGAGTAAGTGGAATGCACTCTACAGGGCGTCTGGCTCGGAGCTGTCCTTCAAGTAACCGATTTGTAACAGTTCGTTGCGTCACTGTGGTGGCAACTGCAGCTCGACATGCTGCCACAGAAGCGGTACGATGCGCCACGGCCATACGCTGTACACGGCGGTCTTCTCTCTCAGTAGTGCCACGTGGCCGGCTGGAACCCGGTCTTCTTGAGGCAGTACCTTCCCTTGACCACCGCTGCCAACAATCATGCACAGTGGCTACATTCCTGCCAAGTCGTTCTGCAATATTGCGGAACGAAAATCCACCTTCTCGTAGCCCTATTACACGACCTCGTTCAAACTCCGTGAGCTGTTGATAATGGCTTCTTTGTCTTCTTAAAGGCATTCTTGACTAACATCAACACACTACGTCGAATCTCAACGATAACTAACGCTCACGAACGTTACAGCGCGTATTTACAGCAAACCTGCTTTGCATGTTCCGAGGGTCGCTACTAGCGTCACACGTATGCGCCGAGCGCGAAATTTGCATAGACGTAATCTTACAGATGTACTCTCACCGCCTAACAACTGTCGTTTATCTAACACAACCCCTTCTTGGTGTTGGGATTTTTTTTTCGTCAGTGTATGTACATTCATCCTGTCAGGCAAATGCATTTATGCAACCAAGGGTTGCTAATGGTGACTAATTTTGCTTTTATAAAATCATGGTGCAGTGGTAAAATAAGCTCTGGATTCAGACCATTCGCCTGGGATGGGTCCGGGTTCGAATCCCGTAGAGGCATGGATGTTGTGTTTGTCTTACGGCACTATCTCTCTCCCTTCCTTGGAACCAGCGGCCCTAAATTAGGGACTGGCGATTGTTTATAACCCATTGAGATGCACACGATGGTTGTTAAACCCCAAATCGAAACAAAAAATATACTATTCAACCAGCTGATAAATATTGTTAAGTTCGGCTGATTTGTAAAATATTTCGGATCTTCTCTCGGAACCGCTAAAGATTATATAGATGCAGATATACACATTAAGTTCTCAAATAAACCGTGTAATTTTGTATTGAGATCATTTTTTTTCACACTCATGTTTTTGGTCATTAAAAATAAAATGTAAATCCACATTCGGAAGTTGTTGTTTTTTTAATGATTAATTGGACCTGGTGTTACAAAAACGTACAGGCAGACATAAACAGGAGACAGAAATTACGCAGCAACAAGTACAAATCATACATATTTGACAGCATGCCAAATGATCAGTTTACACAGATATAGCCAGTGTTGATCGTGTAACACATTGTGAACAAGTATACATCAAACATGGATTTAACAGTATGCTAAATGACCAATGTACACAGATAACCAGTGTTGGACAAGTAACATATTGAGAGCCAGTGACGGAAGACAAACACAACATCTATGCCTCACCGGGATTCGAACCCGGACCCAATTAGGGCAAATGATCATAAGCCTGAGCCACCGGGGCGGCCATTCGGAAATTGCATCTGATGCGTAAACGTTTTCTGTCTTCAAAAGATGTATACTAATAAAAACTAATCACACCGTGATAAATATACCCCGACCTAGTAGTATTGGGAATTTTTAAAGCATCATATAGGGGATTGATGCAATGTTTACTTTGCTTCAATGATATCAACGTGTGCTCAAGGAACAGTACGTCATGTGCGTAAGGTTGATCTATAAATAAGTAACTTCCGATTATATTTTGCGACGGATTAGGGATATCCAAAGTATCCGTGTACCATATACATTAGGGATATCCAAAGCATCCCTGATCCGCAGCTACACTCTCCATGGTCATTATCTCTTTCTGACTGGAGGGCGTGGTTTGTCACAGGAGTTTTTAAAAAAAAGAAACGTGCTGGAGAAGAGATTTAAGTAAAAATGACGACCCGCTTGCTAACATGGTCTCGCTCGGAGGTATGCGCGGTGATTAGGTTGAATGATGTGATTCGTTCAACCTAATCAAAAGAAACAGGTGAATTTGCATTAATCTAGCGCAAGTCAACAGTCTGTCTTCTCGCACCAGTACTTCCAGACGCGCCACGTTGCTGTTTGTTCTTGATGACGTAGGCTTGCCACAGCGTTTCCAATCCATCAACGCATCGCGCCCATGTGCGAATTCTGAACGCCATTCTGACACTCTCCGAAAGCTCATGACTTGAAGACCATAGACGTCTTGCGGTTGGCGGTGAAACTCCGCTGCAGTGCCGGATTAAGGGGGTCTGAAGGGGCTATAACCTTGGGGTTCACAATGACCAAGGCCCAGGAGATATGCCTGGTCAAGTAATAGACAGATATGTAGGTTGAGAGAGAGAGAAAGAGAAAGAGAGGTTTGTAAAGTAATTTTACTTTTATCTCGTATGATTTCCATTTGGTCCGAAACAGAGGCTGGTAGACGAACAGATTTCCAAAGCCACTAAACAAATTCAAGACAAAATCTAGGAATCTTAAGCTTTTAACTCATTTTCTTATGAGAACAATAGAAAATACAGTAACTTATTATGAAAACTCTGCAGATAATTTTTAGTTTGAAGAATGCACTACGTATTAATAATCACAAGCATATTGCCACAGTTTTCTGTTTTAACGGATTTCATAATGATTCTCTGTCATAATTCTTTGAGGGCCCACTCACATGTCTTAGCCTTGGGGCCCACTCAAATAACTTAGCCTAGGGGCCCACTAAAGCTTTAATCCGGCCCTGCTCCGCTGCCGGCGTTTTCCATGCCGAGAGAAACCTTATCATCGCGCGTATCTCCAAGTAAGACCCTACTTCCAGGTGGGTAATAATTTTTACTTGAATCTGTTTTCCAGCACTTGTCTTTTAATTCGAACACTTTTGCTCAACAACGCCCTCTATAGTCAGAAGAATGTAATGATGTTGGGAGACACAGATTTACATATAGGAAATCCGCCGACAAAGATAATCGAAAGTTACCTATTGATCAGTATAATGAATTAGCTTTATTCTCTTTCCGCTAAGCTAATTCATATGAATGATCCTCTTCCTACCAGCTAGCTAATGATATACTTGTACTAAGCTTCAAAATAATGAATTCAAAAGGGTGTTGTTACTAGTTAATTACGAACTTAAACAAAGTCTCAACGCTGGTTATTTATAGGAATCAAATATATGTTATAAACCTAACAGCCAGACAGAGGTCTGACAAAAACTATGAATTGAGAAAGACTGACTTACTGAAAACTTCTTTATTTCAACGACTCTTGGTCAACTAAGGTACACACAACACTAGTAGAACAATAATGAATAATCACTCCTCGTAATATACACGCTTTCGCTTAACGACCACAAGCTCTCCTCGTAACAACACAAAGCTCCTAAGTCTCGATGAACGCGCCTATATACTAGCTACCACCACGTCATGACTTACACTCATTGCCAGATCTCATTCAGCGGGTGAAATAATATTTCGTTCAGTAGGAAGATAATTTACATAGTAAAATAAAATAACCAGAGATAGTAAAATCAAAAGGAAGGTGAATATAGAGTATACGTTACATCATCTCCCCCTTAATTTTTCTTTTTTTTTTTTTTCTTTTTTTCTTTTTTTTTTTCTTTTTGTTTCCGAAAAACCTATCAATTTTGGAGTGTAAGTCTTACATTTCGTTGGTTGACGTTTCTCGATCTCTTTTTTGTTTTGTGGTTTGGTGGTAGCCGTATTTACATTCTCAAACTTGGCATGACAATGTAAGAAATCTGTATTCGACTGTGAACTTGTATTGTAGAACAAAACAAACCTGCATCGGCATACTTTCCTTTTATTCTGCCTAGCAGGAATCACTTTTTTAATTTCAAATGACGTTCTCATTATTCGTTGAAATACATACCAACTGTATCAGCAGCGAAGATTGCCTGGAGCTGCCTAACAGTAACAATTTTATTATTTTCATTTCAAATTACGTGCGCAGTATTCGTTGAAATACATACCAACTGTATCAGCAGCGAAATTTACCTGGAGCTGCCTAACAGTAACAATTTTATTATTTTACCTTTAAGCACATAGATATATATAAAAAAAGTGGATTAGTAGATGGACATAGAAGAAATATAAAAAAAAACACATATATACACAAAAAAGAATGCATAGGCCCACACGAAAAAAAGAAATTCTGACACGCCAACTGGTAGTGCAGGAAAAACAACAAACTGAGAAAAGAACCTGTCCACGAGAACTTACTTATCTCGAGGACGCATAAAAAACTCTAGTGCGATAACGTTTTCCAGGCCTAATTGGACTGGTAAAATCAGGTGGCTTGGATCTCTTCAGGGACTGGAATGGAACTGGAACATCGGTCTGCCGTCGGTCAGGAAATCCCGGCGGCTGACGGGAACGGTCAGGAATGGCGGAAATCCTTCGGTCCGAAACGGCTGAAGTCTGTGGGTCCAGAAATCCCTGCGGCTGAGAAGAACGGTCAGGAGTCTGGCGGTCTGGAAATCCCTGCGGCTGAGAAGAACGATCAGAAGTCTTGCGGTCCGGAAATCCCTGCGGCTGAGAAGAACGGTCAGCAGTCTGGCGGTCCGGAATCCCTTGCGGCTGATAGGAACGGTCAGGAACGTCTGAAGTCTGGCGGTCCGGAAATCCTTGCGGCTGATAGGAACGGTCAGGAACGTCTGAAGTCTGGCGGTCCGGAAATCCTTGCGGCTGATAGGAACGGGCTCCCCCAGGCTTTGGATATGAAGTCCCTTTGTGCTGGGGCCCGTTGTGTCCTTCCAGTATCTTTTTGGACGGACGTGTCTCCGGCCACATCGTTTGCTTTCGCTTACGCCCACGTGGCATGAGAGTAGCAGCAGGCATCGGCCCTGTTTGCCCTGAACGTAGGTTCCAGGGGCGAAACCCGGGCGGATGCAAAGATTTCTGCCTTCGTCGCTGTTGCGGCGAAGCAGATTGGGGAGACAAGTCACGTTTGCGCCCAGCCTTTGGGGGTGCTGGACGGTTTGGAACATAAAATGTAGGATTCATAACTGATAAGTCAGAAATGTCCGAAGCCTCTGAGTCGCTGCTGTAATGCAGTGGTCGTGCAGGGCGATGTTTAGATTTGCCTATAAGAATACTTTCGGACAAGGTATTCAAAGAAGAAGTAGCCCGCATTGGTGCAGAGTTATCCGGAAACGGCGCAGCAATAGTCTTGGCAATGGTTGGAGGGAAAGGAACGATACTAGTATTCGACGAACTCGATTCGAGCCTTGGTCTCATGGGAGAATCAGGTTGCGTGTGTAGAAACCCGTCTGGAGGGGGGAGGGTGAAGGAAAAATCACTGGAGATTCTTCAAAAATGTTTGTTGGTTCGTCCAAAATTTCTGGCGGTTGAACATGAGATATAGATTCTTGAGTCTGTGGAACAGAAGGTTGAGTAGGATTGATAATGAAATCGATATTCCGTTCATGATACTTTCGACACTGATCAACATGTACATATTGAAAATGGTTGTCAGGTTTCTCCAGAACAATATTATTTTCAAAGATATTTGCCACCCGATATGGACCTTCGTAGCTGGGTGCAAATTTCTTCACTAAAGTATGTGAAACAGAAGACTGGAAATGTGTTTCCACGAGAGTGAGATCTCCAACGACAAGATCTGGTTCCCTACGCCTAGAATTATAATATCTTGCTTGAGCCGCTTGTGCTCCTAGCATTGCAACACGAGCCTTTTCTGCCATGATTCTTACTGATTGCGGAGTTGGTCGCTGGTTTAGTTCGTCGATAATCCCCGTTAAATTTTCAAAAGGGGTTTTAATTTTGCGACCCAGAAAAAGTTCTGCAGGAGTAATTTTAGTAGACTCGTGGACAGACGAGCGGAGGGCGAACGCAAAAAGCTCTAAATGGTCATCCCATCTTTCATGATGATCCATTACAAAAGTCGCAATCATTTTCACTAGCGTTCGGTTAACACGTTCCGCAGGATTACTCTGGGGATGATATGGGGAAATGAATTTATGTTTAATGTGTAGTCTCGCACACATTCTTTCAAAAATGTCAGAAATAAATTGAGGACCATTATCCGAAACTACTTTATTAGGTGCACCATATCGAGAAAATACTTCATTAACTAAGACATTACAAATAACTTCAGCCGTAGCGGCTTTAATGGGAAAAACTTCAACCCATTTAGAAAAATTATCAGTTAGTACTAAAACATAACGAGCTTTATTTTTAACAGATAATGGATAAGGTCCCAATAAATCTATGGAAATAATATCAAACACATGAGAACTTGAACTAGATTTCAAGTGACCGGCCGGTCCTACATTACGGTAATTATTAATCTGACACAAGTGACATGATTGAACGTATGCGAGCACACTTTGGTACATGCCAGGCCAATAGGCAACATCCCGCAATTTACCACGGGTCTTGCGAATACCTAAATGGCCTGCAAGAGGTTTGTCATGAAATTCATTTAAAAGAGCCATTCTAAGGGTTCGCGGAATACATGGGCGAAACTCTGCCCTAGTAGTCCGAGATTTTGTATAATAAAGAAGACCCTCTATTACTTCAAAATGTTGTGACCTTCCAGCCAGAGAAGGATCACTTGGTAGGGGCGAACCCGCAAGCAAAAAATTGTAAATATCCCCAAAATCTGGATCATTTATTAATTCTGCCATTATCTGCTCTCTGGATGTTATATCAGCTATTAGAAGTAAAGGCTGACATCCAGGATTAGTTTCTGTGGGGACCCCACTAATCAGAACGCGAGATAATGCGTCCGGTAATTGATTCTTATGACCTGGCTGAAATGAAATTTTGATATTGCTCTCTTGTAACTTCAGAGCCCACTTCATAAGTCTTTGAGATAGGTGCTTAGCAGAATTCAAATACTGAAGGGCAGAATGATCCGTAATTATGTTAACTGTCAATTCGTTAAGATAACATTGAAATTTATTCAGTGCATACACAACAGCAAGACATTCACGTTCCGTAGCTGAATAATTGCTTTCAGCTTTGGCTAAAGTACGAGACGCAAAAGCTATTGGATGCCCAGCTTGTGACAAAACGCAACCAAGACCAACTCCGGATGCATCAGTATAAATATCAAATTCCTTAGTATGATCCGGGAAAGCCAACACCGGAGGCTGAGTCAATACAGACTTCAGTGTTTCGAATGCAGCGTTAGCCTCAGGTGTCCAAATAAACTTCTTGTATTTACGTTTTAACGCATACAATGGCTCACATATTGTAGCATAAGCGGGGACGAACTGCTGATACCAACTGGTCATTCCCAGAAAGCGGGATAGTTCTTTTGCTGTTTTAGGCCGAGGAAAGTCAACAATAGGCCTAATTTTTTCATTATCAGTGAATAAGCCGTGGGGAGTAATTTTCAACCCCAGATATACAATCTCGTCCCTCGCTATCTGGCATTTACTAGGTTTTAACGTCAAGCCAGCATTGTAGATGAGTTGGAACACCTGTTTGAGCAGAGAAAGGTGCTCGTCAAAAGTCTCTGATGTGATAATAATGTCATCCAAATAGACATGCACATGGGGACCTAGGACAGGTCTGAGAACCGTGTCCATAAGCTTTTGGAAAGTAGCAGGTGCAGAAGCTAGTCCAAAAGGCATACGTAAATATTCATAGGCCCCAAAAGGAGTCACAAAGCCTGTTTTATCGACAGAGTCCGGATGTACTGCTACCTGCCAATATCCACTCGCCAAATCCAAGGTTGACATCCATTTGGTTGACGACAAGTCATTTAAAATATGCGACATGACAGGTAGTGGATAATTGATCGTTTTTGTGACTTGGTTGAGCTTGCAAAAATCTGTCACGAAACGAAATTCATTGGGTTGTTTCTTTGGAACCAAAAAGGCAGGAGCAGCCCAGGCGCTTGTTGATTCCCTGATTATGCCCTGCTTAATCATTTCAGCAATTTGACGTTGCATTTTCTGTTTCTTATGTGGAGCACAAGGGTAAGGTTTCGTCGCAATTGGTTTCGCATCATCAGTGTCAATAACATGATAAACCACCTGTGTGAAACCAGGTTGATCCGAAAATAAACCAGGGCTTTCCTGTAAAAGGAGAGAAAGCTGGTCTCGTTGCCCCTCATTCAATTGGTTACTCAATAATAAACTCGTGATATCTACAGGAACCGTAGGAATCATTTCGACAGGTTCCGGAAAGGAAATCACATGCTGTACAAAATTCAAAGTTATTTGAAACTTGTTTATAAAGTCCATACCCATTAAACATTTCACGGGTAGCTCGTCTATAAGCAGGAAAGAATGTGTAAAATGAGCTTTTCCCAGCCCTAAAGATAATGTGACAGTTCCTGAGATACTGAAGATTTCATTATTTGCACCTCGCAAATACTCCGTTGCAGGCTGAACGTGTATTGCAGAAAAAGTGTCAGTGCAAAACTTTGTATTTAGGGCTGATATTTCAGACCCAGTGTCGAACTTTGTCTCGACAATAATGTCTTCAAGTGTCAAGAATACATCAGGCAACTGAGGAGTTTGAACAGTTACTAATACTGTTTTAGGGTCAGAATGTTTGGTATCAGGAAGCAGGACCGACCCTTCATCTACTTCCTGTGGAAGTTTAAAGGAATCCTGGTGGGGTTATCATGTGGTCGGAAACCTCGACCCTGCCGGGTATCGGGAAAATTTTCACGATGAGGAAAACTGGGTGAAAACTGCGTCTGGAACTCCGCGTGTCTGTTGACATTTTCATATCCGTTACGTCTGCCCTCAGCACGGGCAGAAAAATGCTCATTGCCCTGGGCATGATAACGTTCCGAATGCTGCTGAGTGAAACGGGGTCGAGCATACTGTGCATTATGACGATATCCCGAAACTTGTTCAGAAACTCGCTGTTGGTTCGCCACTCTTCTGTGTGGTGGAACGTATGAAGCTTGGGTGGGCACATGTGTATGCTCGCGCTGAAAGTTATGTCTATTATGCCGCTGAGGGTTTTCGTAATAAGCCTCGCGGGGTGCCCGAGCATGGTGAGTTGAACCATGTTTGCCATGTCGCTCTTCATACGTGCGTATGAGGCGAAGGCATTCATGAATTGTGGCAGGGTGTCGAACCTCAAGAAAATCTTGTAAGAATGGGTCGAGCTGCTGCACGAGGGTATCCAACATGTCAACATGACTGGCATGTGGATCCCATAGGTTATATAGGCGTGTAGTTTCCAACGCAAATGCAACAGGGCTATCATTGGGACCTTGCTGACGCGAAAAAAGCTGTTGAG
This sequence comes from Macrothele yani, assembly GCA_039090855.1. Classification (NCBI taxonomy): domain Eukaryota; kingdom Metazoa; phylum Arthropoda; class Arachnida; order Araneae; family Macrothelidae; genus Macrothele; species Macrothele yani. The sequence continues at coordinate 170,147,531 of CM076990.1, forward strand.
CAAGGCTAGCTCGACTGAGGCCGAAAGGAAAGACCTCCAAGAATTCTGCACGGAAATTCTCATAATGAGAATCGGGGTTCGACCCTCTCCACTGCCGATACCAGGTCTTAGCGGTATCCCTCAAGCAAGTGCTGGCAATTTGGACTTTGCAGTCTTCAGGAATATTATAGAGATCAAAATGATCTTCCAGATCTTCGAGGAACTTTAAGGACCCCTCCAAACCATTGAAATGAATTGTTCCTGCATGCGGCACGAAATGGGCAAGCATTGTGCTTCGCTGAGAGGATTGAACTCCCTCAGGTACGACCCGCGACTCAGAGTAATAAGAAGCTGGTGCATTACGAAATGGTGAAGAATGCTTGAGTGCGTGTAAATCATTCATATCAAAGTCAGAGCCACAGGCTTCGTGCAAATTGTCCACAAAAACACCATTACCCTCGAGACTTGCCGGAGGGTGGAAATTTGCAGTTGTCTCAGGTAAGGAAGACATGGGTAATAAACGTCAAGATCTCGTGTTCGAGAAAAGTTCGGGCGCCAATTATAATGAATTAACTTTATTCTCTTTCCGCTAAGCTAATTCATATGAATGATCCTCTTCCTACCAGCTAGCTAATGATATACTTGTACTAAGCTTCAAAATAATGAATTCAAAAGGTGTTGTTCCTAGTTAATTACGAACTTAAACAAAGTCTCAACGCTGGTTATTTATAGGAATCAAATATATGTTATAAACCTAACAGCCAGACAGAGGTCTGACAAAAACTATGAATTGAGAAAGACTGACTTACTGAAAACTTCTTTATTTCAACGACTCTTGGTCAACTAAGGTACACACAACACTAGTAGAACAATAATGAATAATCACTCCTCGTAATATACACGCTTTCGCTTAACGACCACAAGCTCTCCTCGTAACAACACAAAGCTCCTAAGTCTCGATGAACGCGCCTATATACTAGCTACCACCACGTCATGACTTACACTCATTGCCAGATCTCATTCAGCGGGTGAAATAATATTTCGTTCAGTAGGAAGATAATTTACATAGTAAAATAAAATAACCAGAGATAGTAAAATCAAAAGGAAAGTGAATATAGAGTATACGTTACATCAGTACACGTACTATCACGTCGTTGCCGGGGTTTTCCATGCCGAGAGAAACCTTATCATCGCGCGTATCTCCAAGTAAGACCCTATTTCCAGGTGGGTAATCATTTTTACTTGAATCTGTTTTCCATCACTTGTCTTTTAATTCGAACACTTTTGCTCAACAACGCCCTCTATAGTCAGAAGAATGTAATGATGTTGGGAGACACAGATTTACATATAGGAAATCCGCCGACAAAGATAATCGAAAGTTACCTATTGATCAGTACACGTACTATCACGTCGTTGCCGGGGTTTTCCATGCCGAGAGAAACCTTATCATCGCGCGTATCTACAAGTAAGACCCTATTTCCAGGTGGGTAATAATTTTTACTTGAATCTGTTTTCCAGCACTTGTCTTTTAATTCGAACACTTTTGCTCAACAACGCCCTCTATAGTCAGAAGAATGTAATGATGTTGGGAGACACAGATTTACATATAGGAAATCCGCCGACAAAGATAATCGAAAGTTACCTATTGATCAGTACACGTACTATCACGTCGTTGCCGGGGTTTTCCATGCCGAGAGAAACCTTATCATCGCGCGTATCTCCAAGTAAGACCCTATTTCCAGGTGGGTAATCATTTTTACTTGAATCTGTTTTCCAGCACGTGTCTTTTAATTCGAACACTTTTGCTCAACAACGCCCTCTATAGTCAGAAGAATGTAATGATGTTGGGAGACACAGATTTACATATAGGAAATCCGCCGACAAAGATAATCGAAAGTTACCTATTGATCAGTACACGTACTGTCACGTCGTTCACCCTAAGTTCCTAATGATCTAATAATAGCTCACTGGAAGACATGAAGTTGGACTATTTAAAACTTCTTCAAAGAACGTAAGTTGATGAGCTGTGTTACCACTCAGAACCGTATACGTGCTTCTAAAGATCAGCAACATTAATACAACTAAGAGTTCTATTACTGGGATGAACTGAGTCTTCATTTGCAACATCAAGTATTGTTCTTCCTTTCAATTGGTGCGGAGTAACGACAGAGAACGGCATAATGTGTCTTGACGTCCGAACAACATTCCCTAACATGATGTCAGTAAAAGAAACTATGCATCAGAAGTTAAATGAAAGTCCGAAGTGCACCGCTCGTCACACACTCAGCGTTACTTAGTTTCTCCACACACTTCAGCGTGCGTGCTTTTCGGATGAGGCTACTTTCCACACCGCTGGTGAATTAAGCAAACACAATGTACGTACATGGGGGTCGGAAAATCCGCATGTTGTCTTTAAAAACAGCGGGGCAGCCTAAAGTGAATGTTTGGTGTGGTCCCATGCACAATAGTTGTAATGTTCGTGTATGTATATCCGACTGAACGCTACATAAATCAGTTCTCAAAAACTTCACCTACAGTGAAACAGGAGTCATTCAAGAAAACGTCGAGAAAAAGTTACTTACAGTTAGTCTTTATTCAGCCAAAACTCCTTTAGCACAACTCACTCTTCAACAATATTGTTGACGTAATCTAATTAATGTGAAGGTTAATGAAAAACAAAGCACCAACACTAAAGATAATACGCAGACGTCAAGAAATCACAACTTCAAGTAACTCAACTTCCGCAACTACATCATACTTTACTGCTGCTTAAACTCCAAACTCCAAGCCTTTACTGCTCAAACTCCAAACTCTTTACTCCAAACCTTTACTGCTGCTCAAACATTATATATCTTCCAGTTCTCATCGGACTCATACACACGTCATACCTTTTCACCTCAAGGTGTTGCCAACCATACTCTTACGAGAGAGGAAATATAACTTTAAGTTTGAAAAACGCTAAAGAGAATGAACTCAAATGTACATAGAGAAAGTAACCAAAAAGGAAAGTTAGAATGATGGAGTTTTTTTGTTGTACCTCTACTGAACGAATGTCAACAATGGGTGATTTTCCAGGAGGATGGTGCCACACCACATTGGGGAATAATTATTGAAAAATTCCTCAATGCCACATTTCCTAACAGATAGATTGGGAGGGACGCTCCAACATCATGGCCGCTACAGTATCTCGACGTAAAACCCTAGACTTTTTCCTGTGGGGTTATGTCAAGGATAAAGTCTATTCAATACCAGTGTCTGATATTGAAACTCTGCAGAGGAGGGCAACAGATGTTATTGCCACGGTCTCCAAAGATATGTCAGGCAAAACATGTCAAGAAATTGAATACCAACTAGATGCGCCCAGGCCACGAATGGCGCTCATGTGGAGGTGTACTAACAATGTAGAAAAAGAACTCTATTAGTTTACATGCATCATGCCATAAACCGCTTGATTCTACCTATCATAGTTTTTTATATAAAAATTTTCTTAATGAGGAAAAGACTTTATGCCCACCCTGTTCATTTTCCATGATGTCATACGCAAATGAAATGTTACCACTTGCATGAAAGAAAGTGTGGAGGACAATATTAGCACTTTGGATATGTAGACTGAAGAAATTAAATATAATCGTGTAATTTTAATTTTTGTTTCTGTTTCTGTTTCTCGCTCAACTACTATTTTCATACTTGAGCCATAAACATGTGACAGCAAGACATCGAGCTTGGCCACGTACTTTCACTTTGATTTGATTTTTGTAAAAGCAAAAGAAAAATCAAAGCTAATGGATGACAGCAACCGTCCCATTTCCTCTTCATGTATGTCAAACATTCCCGCTTTAGTTTTACTTTAACTTTGGCTGAAATTCTAAATCTAATAATGTACCTTTACGGTTTCCTTCGTCAGGTAACTATTATTTTGGGAGTTCACATATGCACCACGAATCCGCAGATTCTTGAAATCATGTTTTCTAGTGGATAATAGATAATAGTCAAATGAGTGTGAGATAAACATTACCACCTCTATGAATTGCTGGTTGTAAAGTGAATGACACGCTTTTAATTTTTATTTTTACTTTTTTTTAATAGGGGGTTTAACGATCACTGCGTGAGCAAGTCGATGGGCTATAAGCAGTCACCCGTTCTTGATTTAAAGCCACTGGTTCCAGAGAAGAGAGACAGCCAGTGACGTAAGACAAACACAAGATCCATGCTTCACTGGGATTCGAACCCGGACCCATCTCGAACGAATGGTCAGACGCATTACGAATAGATACAGTCGAGTCCCATTAGAGCGAAATACGATAGAACGAAAACCCCGTTATAACGAAATTTTTAGCATTCCCCCGGCAAAATTCCCATTAACAAAATGTATTTTAACTCCATTTGAACGAAATTCATTAAAACGAAATTTTCGTTACAACGAAGAAATATTTTGAATTTTAAAAGAAGCATTTTCCATTATAACGAAATTTTCAGCCCTGAAAATAAGCAGCACTTTCCTTTCGAAGCACTTTTCCCCACATTTAAAAAAGAAAACGTAACTTCTTTATCTGACTTTTTTCACTAGGGTGACTCACTCATTTCCGAGCACCCGTGGTGACTGACCTATGACCAGATGCCAGTGTTTCCATAACAACCTACTTGCCACATGCGGTTAGCCTGTCCTCCCCTTTTTCTTCCGCAACTGGAAAGCAGTTTTTCTGACCTTGAAAAGAGAGATAAGACGCAGTTGAGCGCTGAATTTCGTTGCAAAAGGAGGGAGTTTTATTTCTTTCGATTGTTCGTACGGCTTACATTCCAGTTTGGCGTCTTCTTCAACGCAAGTCCATCAGCTTTTGCTACAGGTTTTAACAATGAATTCAGCCAAACGAAAGCAGTTTTCTTCGGAGGAGAAAAAAAGAATTATTGATGAAGTGAGAGCAGGGGAAAAGAAAGGAGATGTGGCAAAAAAAGTATGTGATCACTCCGTCGATATTATCAGCGTTTTTGAAGAACAAAGAAAAAATCACAGAGCAGCTTCAAAAACCGGCGATCGGACCTCAGAGAAAAAGATTACGGCAAGCTCAATTCCAAGATGTGGGATCAGCCACTTTCACCTGGTTCCAAGACGTACGATCAAGAAATGTACCCATTAGTGGAACATTGATTCGAGAAAAGGCCGCGCAGTTCGCCAAAACTTTAGAAGTTATGGATTTTGAGGCAAGCGAGGGATGGTTGAATCTGTTCAAAACCCGGTATGGAATAGTCGTTAAAACAATTTGCGGAGAAGCTAGTGCTGCTCCGATGGAAAATGCGAATGAGTGGAGAACAGGAGAAGTGGCAAAACTCCTCCAAACATATGGCCTAGATGATGTCTTCTGTGCAGACGAGTTTGGAATTTTCTTCCAGTTAGAGCCCGACTAAACTTTGGCAATGAAGAGTGACAAGTGTGTTGGCGGTAAAAGATCGAAACAGCGGCTGACCGCTCTCTTCTGCTGTAATCTATCAGTACCTGAGAAGAGGAAAGTGCTAGTGATTGGACTATCCCCCAAACCTCGGTGTTTGAAAGGTGTGCAATCGCTACCTTGTGACTACAAAGCCAATATAAAGGCGTGGATGACGCAAACTGTCTTCGATGAATGGATGTTGACTCTGAGATGAAGAGTGAAAAAATTATTCTTCTGGTTGATAATTGTATGGCTTGTAACGAACCTCCTCAGCTTGAAAACATTCGTTTGGATTACTTTTCCACCAAACTGCACAGCAGTTCCCCAACCCGTGGACCAGGGGATAATAAAGTCTGTAAAAGACCATTACAAGTGCATGTTGATGAAATTGATTCTTTTTAGAGCTGAGAAAAACGATTCCATAAAAGTGAATGTCAAAGATGCATTGCATATGATTTCTGGAGCATGGGGCAAAGTGTCCGAGGCAATAATAAAAAACAATTGGCGCCGTGCAAAGTTAATTGACTACGAAACTCAAACCGAAAATGATGCGACCGACACCGACTTAAGTGCTTCGTTAGGGGCAGTGTGGAACGCTGTCCAGACATCTGCTTCAGTTCCCTCCGATGTTGCTCTAGAGGATTTTTACATGCGGATAACAATATTCTGACCACTTATGAACTGACTGATGCAGATATAATTGAATCGATTTCGGATAACAGAAATGAGGAAATTGCTGAAAGCAACGAGGACGATAAAATTCATTCTACTCCTCCATTACGTGTGAGTGCGTGTGAAGCACTTAGCTGTTTAGAAAAGGGTTGGCATTTCGTATCAGGACAAAACAAACGTCCCAGATGAAACTTTCACCCATTTACATTCTTTGCAAGAATTTTTAGTCTCGGCAGCAACAAAGTCCTATTTTCAAACAAAAATAACAGATTTCTTTAAAATGTAAGTACTACGTACATACAGAGTATACTGTATAAGAAGAGAAAACCTATATATACTGTATAAGAAGAAGTGGTGTAAACTTTATGAAAGGTATGTTTGAAAGTAGGCGTACTTGAGAATTTTCTTTTTTCTTTTATGTTTTAAGATACAGTACAGTGTAAGCACTTTGAATACAGTCAATTCCCTTGAGTCATTTAAAAAAATAAGTGCAAAATTAAAAAACACCACTATAACGAAATGTCGATATAACAAATAGATTTCGACGGTCCCGTGGTTCGTTCTAACGGGATTCGACTGTACCATGATCCATTGGACTTCTTTATCAATGAACAGAAATGTCATTCAAATATTGATCTACTCCTTTTTTGGTACTTTTTTTGCCGAAATATTAATGTACATATGGGGGGAGGCGTTCAAAATTTTTTAAAGCAATAGCTTCAAAAGATCGATATGATGTATGATCAGAGTCATACGAGTAACTGCTTTCATTGCATTGGTGAGCCCAGTTTGCCTATCAACCGCTGCAAGTGAATGGTACTGGGTCTCACGCATGATCGTTGCTTTGAGTAACTACGCTTATTCTCAAGTACTCGCGTTGATGATGGTCATCAAACATTCGAGGAAATATTTTGCAAACTTTCATTAACAATCCTAACGATATAAACGAGATAATTTTGCGAAGTCAATCCGGAAACGATCTCTTGTGTGAGTGTCTCAAAAACGTTTACTGCTCTTAAAGCCGTTTATTTTGTTACGCAGATGAAGGCAGTAGACAAAGTGTTGTACAGAATACAATCACAAGTGGAAACAGATAAAAAAAAAGTAGTTTTTGCAGCACATTTTTGTCGTGAGAATTTAAGCACAGTTAAATTCTTTCACTTAACAGGTTTGAAAAGAAGATTCGAAAACTTAAGACTTTCCGACCTGCAAAAATCTGCCACCGGCTGGGAAATAGTTACCAACAATCACGTGTTGAAAATCTTTGCGCTAAAGCACTAAATAGTACACCGAAGTGCCAAAAGTCATGGGATACGTATCTAGTATCGCGTAGGACATCTTCTAGCCCGGCGAAGTACAGAAACTCGACGTGGCATCGATTCCACAAGTGGCCGGAAGACTTCTGGAGAGATGTCGAGCTATGCCGTCTGAGTTGCCGCCCGCAGTTCCCTGGTATTTGTAGGCGCAGGATCTCGGGTGCGAATGGGCCTTTCCACTACGTCCCATAAGTGATCTATTGATTTCATGTCGGACGAACGTGGTGGCCACACTATCTGTCGGAACTGCCCAGAATGCTCCTCGAACCAATTTTGGACAACTTGGGCACGATGACATGGTGCGTTGTCCGCATGGGAAATCCCATCGTTGTTGAGGGACACGAAGTCCATGAAAACCTGCAAATGGTCACCCAGCAGAGCAACAAAGCAATTATTGGTTAATAACGTGTTTTCGAGGACCAGAGGACCAAAACCGTGTAACGTAAAGACACCCCACACATATATAGAATAACCACCAGCTTGCACAGTGCCTTCTTGACAGCTTGGGTCCATGGCCTCATGGGGCCTGCGCCATTCCCGAACCCTACCATCAGCTCGTAACAGCTGGTAGCGTGATTCATCGGACTATGCCACCTGTTGCCAGTCTTCCAGGGTCCAATTACCGTGTTCACGAGACCAGATGAGGCGCTGTGTCCGATGTCGTGGTGTTAACAAAGGCACTCTGGTGGGTCTTCTGCTCCCATACCCCATGGACGCTAAATAACACTGCACTGACTTGATGGATATGTCTCTGGCACTTCTTGCATTGAATGTGAATGTTATTTGAGCTGGTGTCGCTTGTCTGTTAGATGGACAATCCTGGTCAGACGCCTCTGGTCACAGTCATTCAGCACCCGTGGTCGGCCACTGCGCTGTCCACGGTGGGTGGTATAGCCTTCCATGAGGTATTCTCGGTACACACGTGACACCGCGGATCGAGGAATGTTGAGTGTTTGCACAACATCCGTCTGGCTCCCACTACCATGCCTCGTTCAAACTCCTATAAATCACGTCGGCTTGCCATAATCATACTGGCGGTTGTTCAACCTGACTCGCGAGATTGCACTTCGCAACTAATAAAATTCGTGGCTTGCGTCGAAGCCTTTATACGACGGCAGTGCCAGTTAAAAATTGGCATAGTGCTGCCCCATGACTTTTGGCACTTCAGTGTATTAGCATAGTGTTTAGAAACAGTAGAAAGAAAAAATTCTGCTGTGCTATAATTTTTGGGTAACTATTGCGTTATGAAATAGAAATAAAATGTTCAGCTCTGTTTGCTCTTTATCATTTTCATGGAATATTCCAGAGCAAAACACCCTTTGTGCAGTGTTATCACACATAATTACCATGGAGTATTTCAGCACAAAGTAAACATGCAGAAAATATGCACTCAGCAATGTTGCTGCTTTGCATTTTCCTGGAACAAGGTAGGCTTTCGGGGTTTGATTCAGCGTCACTCTTTCATGGTAGTAAAAAAACAGAGTACTGATGAAGCAAAACGTGACGTCACATCTTGTATCAGGGCTTGCATCTTTTCATTACTTGATAATTTAACTGTTAATGAAACAGTCGCAAAGTTTTTATTTCTCGTAGCTTCCCCATATTCTTTTTATTGCGATTATGTTTAATGTTTTCCTATAGTTTTTTTTTTTTTTTTTTTTTTTTAGGATTAAAGGTTTTGTTTTATTTCAGGTTGCACCAGGGATGGCAGCAGCTTCAGGAGTATTCAGAGACTTTGCTGAATAACAATAATAACTTAACCTGCAACGATAATAACAATTCCGATGTTGTTACATCGGCTGTGGCGCCGTATCTAGTGGATGGGAACTTCCGACCCATGTCTTCTGATGATAGCGGGTCCAGTTCTGAGGATGAAAGCAGCGTGTCCTACAGCGACACCAGTCCCCTCTTGGAAGTGAGCAGCTATGACAGTGACGTTAGCCTGTACTCGGACATGTCCGAAGACGGCAGTCTTCTGGAAAACAGCGAAAACAACAACAACGACGACGACGACGACGGCGACGAAGGCGCGGGCAATCTCCTCGAAGCTTCGAGGATGTCGCTGTCGTCTCCCTCGCTGGACGAATCGTCTGAATGCAGTTCGGCTTCCTCTAGCAAAGGATCGGCTAGCAATAAGGTGATCCTTCCTGACGTTCTTCCTGTAGGAAGGATCTCGAATCACGATGACGATGACGATGACTTGATGAGCGATACGAGTTTTAGTGATGCGGAAATTAAAGACCACGACACAGAGCCGGTAGATGAATTCGATGTTGAGAAAGAGTGTTGCGTCGTTCAAATAACTGCCGAGCCGGACATTCAAGTAGATATACGATTGAACTCAGCCAAAGCCCCTGTGAAAGACCGTTCTGGTGGCAACAAGAATACCTATGCAATGGCTGATGACCTAAAGAGGTCGCTTCAGAAGAGAAACCTCTACACTTGGTCGGTAGATGACAAATACGACGTATACAATACAGCCAACAAAACTTCCGTTCGACACTGGGAAGGAGTACAGCCAGAAGGTTTCGAGACAATGAGCGTGGTGGAAGGCTTGAACACTTTAACGTTAAAGGATTCTGTCAAACCCAAAGAAAACGGTCATGTGATCCCAGATCTTAGGTCCAATGAAAAGCAAGAAAACGTAGAAAACAGTAAAATTCAGTCAAAAGCTGTTCAGGCTAACCTCCAAAAAAGGAGAAAGAACAGCATATCGCCTTTACCAGAAACCATGAGCATGTTCGGAAAGGAAAATCAAAGATATCCAGCTAAGCATGTTGGTCTTCCACCTAAAGATGAGAGCCACATTCATTCCTCGAAGACACACTCTCAGAAATCGCCAAGTCTTCAAAAACGGCCATCAGCCAGCCCCGTTTTAAGTCGAAAAGAGAACAGAGATAATAATTCCAACCAATGTTCTTCGAACAAGTCACCATCGTCAACTGCTAACAGATCAACCATAAAGAAAAAGTCCAAAGACAAAATGGCATCATCCCCCGAACTGTTCGAAGTTTACACAATCGAGACGGAAGCTTCTCAAATCAACTGGGTTGATTTGCGCAAATCAGACGTTGAGAGCGAATGGATCAGAAAAGTAAGAAGCTTTTATCATGTTTGCTCAAATAAAACAGCGTATTTTGTTTTTAGTTTGTCTCTTGGCATAGAGAAATTATCAGTTTATCTATTCGTTTGTCTATGGAGAGTGTATTTTTCACTTTTTCGTTTTGGAAATATTGTTCTTTCATCAGGCAGAAAGAAGGTGTGACCAAAATTTCCGAAATATTTCCATGGTTCGTGATTCATGTGTTTCGAAATTATAACGAAGTAAATTTCTCAGTCATTTTATCCACGCCGGGGCTCGAACCCGGATCCCCTCATTCCGGAATAAGTCATTCTGCCAATTGAGCTACGCGGACGTTCGTTCTGACTGCTATCTGCCTTTATGTCGTGTGCGTCCTGTGGCAGATACGTCACAAAATATTCCATATATTTGCAACGATATCTTTCTTTTTGTTGTACGCATTTGCGACATCTTTCTTTTTCAGAGAAAAAATCGAAGAAATTATTTTTGGGTCTGATTTCTTTACTATTTTTCTTTTTCTCGATGCTCCTATTTCTTGCGTGGCGTCGTACTTCTGTCTATTCGTCACAATACGCACACACCAAAAAAATGCATTTACCAATGACAAATTAAAGAAAAAAGAGGCATAAAGGTTTCATGGAAGTTGTACAAAATTTTCCATAATTTTTTCTTCTTTCCCTAGGGTACAATATTCCAATAAACGGTAAAGTCATATATTTCCCTTTGTCATGTTATCTTTATTGTATATTTTGCTCATAGCCAGTACCATGAACGTGTGAAAAAACTATGACAGAAATGTTTATAATAATGCTGATTTCTTTTTATGAAATTACTCTGCAATTTTATTCCATTTTATGAAATTACTCTGCAATTTTATTCCATTTTATGAAATTACTCTGCAATTTTATTCCATTTTATGAAATTACTCTGCAATGCGAAGAAAATGAAATAAAACACGACATAACACCTACGTAACAGAACAAACGTTGCAGACAGTTGTTTGAGCACATGCGTGCTGCCACAATGAAATCGTTTGTCTTACTAACTTTATTTTATTTTCCTGTATTTTTCCTTGATTTTACGTATCGTATGATAGCGGTGAGCTTAGTTCTGATTTCGGCCACCCGATAAAAGCAGATGGCGCTGCAAGTACTGAATGACATCAGAGCGTTCGGGACCGCAGCCAACGATTGCTGCCTGCGGTTAGGAACAGACATAGTCTATTATATAGGTTTTACTAGAAAGGGTTTTAGGAAAATCTTTTGTATTGAACGAGTGACCAAAATATGACTCATGCATTGCTCTTTCTTGATGAAAAGTTTTCTTATTATTGGTAAATTTGTATTTTTTAATTTTGTTTATACTTTTGCATGTTGCATAAATGTATATTTTAATTCGTAACCATATTGTCTCTAAAAATACGGATTGGAAATTCCTTTTTCATGACCTCAGAAGTATATACATTATCGGTATTTTCCAGTTTCCCCATTGTATACGTTCCTTTCTATTAATATAAGTGCTGTATGCAGTGGCGGCTCGTGGCCGAGATAGTGGGGGTTCACTACATTTCTATACTCACCTACGTATATGAGAGTCTGTGTGGTGTTGTGTATGTGTCATGGCTCATGTAGACTAATTTGGCGACAGTAAAAAAGAAATCGGTTCATGCTCTGAATATGCAAATGAAAAGTTACTGGTATAGGTAACCTTAATTGAAAATACGAAGGATTTTCAGTACTATAGTGAGTTAAAAAAAATAATACAGCAATACAAAATGAAAATTTGCTAAGATTAACAATATAATATTGGCACCCACCTGGAATCAATATTGCGTCTGATGCCCACCAGCTACAGAAGCACTGCCACTTCCATGCCCAGTAGATGCTACTGCAACCGTTACTTCTGCTGTTGTGTTGTGGGTGGGTGTTTGTATAAGAAATCCATCCTTCGTTCTTTTTTCGCCGCAAATCTGTCAATTATGCATTCGTTAAAATTCTCAAACTGGTTGGTGAAACTTTTTTCGATGGACAGTATTGCTAGTGCCATCAGTCTGTCTTCCTCCATTGTACACCTCAGAAATGTTTTAATCCTTTTTAAACAAGAAAAACATCTTTCTGCTTCTGACGTTGCCATCGGAATTGTAATTATTATTTTCAGGAGTTTTACGACCTCTCCGAAGCACTCTTTTAAGTTATTCTCTAGCAAAAATCCCAACAGGTCAGTTGTTTTCTTTACATTCTCAAAATGATCTCCCGTAGATGGTCTGCAGTTCTGTTTTCAACTTGTGCTTGTTAAGAAATGGATACGACTCTACTACGCATACCAAAGTTTGCTCCGGAAATGCCTTCCTGAAACTGGTGAAACTATGATGATCAAATAAATTTGAAGCTGACAAATGTCCAGAAAACTCGAATCTTTCTTCAGCTTGATTTATAATTAAGTCGCAGACTTCTTTTGCAGAAGCATTTCGTAAAATTTAATCTTCTCTTCACATTAACTTCTTCCATAGTAATGTTGTCAACGTCCTCTCTGATCTTAACAATTTCATTAAAGGCCGATATTGAAGTTTTCACTGATAGGGGGCTTATGGCTTCTTTCTGTAAAGTATTGTACAAGATATCAACATGGGGCATTACCCTGTAGAAAAATTGAATCCAGAAGTTGAGTGCAGGTTGCAGCATTTTCTGTTTGAATCTTTGAGCTTGATTTATCGTTGTCTTTTGTTTACTAGTTTCTAGAATTTTCTGAAAACACTCAATTAGAGCATCTTCATTTTCGTAAATTGTTACGACTGTCCTTGAACGGAAATTCCATCTTGTATTAGAACCTGACGGTAGTCTTCTTCCAACTATTTCATCAAGAACTTGGGTCCTCTGAGATGAATAGGCGAAAAAGTTAGGGATCTCAGAAACGTTAGCAAAGAAGACTCTAACTTCTTTATTTTGACTTACTGCTTGAGCCGTTATTAAGTTAAGTTGGTGAGTGTAACAGTGAACAAAGTATGCATGCGGATAAACGTCCCTTAGGACAGTTTGTACTCCCGAATGTCTACCATGACTCCGTCGTAGCTTTGTGAAATTTCTTTTTCTCTGTGCTCCCCAACAACTTCCTGTAGAACATTCTTAATAATGCAAGTAGCTACAGCGGAGGCATCATGATTGCGAGGATTTAAGAAAGTCCAAAATCTCTCAACCGGTTTTCTGTTAGGTTGCACATATCTTAGGACAACTACTAATCGAAACTTAGAGGAAACATCAGTGGTCTCATCAGCAATAACAGAAACGAAATCGGCAGCATATATTTCCTCCGAAATCTTTCTCCTACATACGCACAACATGCAATCTAACAAATCGTTCTGTATATCTTTGGATGTACCCTTAAAAACAGTAGCCGTACTGAAATGCTCCTTCAGAACATTGTCAAGAACTGATGCAAAGTCAATTAAACCGCTGAATATACCTGCATTGCTCGATTCAGTTGTCTCATCGTGTCCTCTAAGAGCTAACTCTAACTCTCCACAAAATTTAATGCAGTCAATATTCTTTGAGAGAACATAGCGGCTTTTCCTTACTTGATCATTATGACGTTCTATATTTCTCCTGAAAGCCTCACTAAGTTGTTCTCTAATTTCTGTTTTGCCCAGTACTGAGAGATCAAGGCAAGCGTTCATGTGAACACCGGATACTTCATGTCTCTTTATTTTTTGGGATAAATGTCCTAAATCCGACACACCTGCTTTTGTCCAGGTGGTGTCTATCCCTTTAGCAAACAGCAAACACGGAAAGCAGTAAAATCGATTGTTATGATCACAACCACATATCCAGTTGTTTCTATCGTACAGCACTGTAATAAACGAACGGCAATATTCTTTCCCTCTCGCACTTTGCTTCTACATAATATTTAAAGCGGGGACTGGCCTACCGAATTCTTTAATCCTGCATTTCTCTTCGAGTGGCAGTGTAGAGAAGTATGTTTCCAAAAAAAAACTTCACGCTGTTCATTTTAGAGCATAACACACAAGCACAGTTAAACTCACGCTCACCTCACACACAATACCCACGAAGCAACAAGCAAACAATTAACTGATTGATTTACAAGTAACACGCAGCTGATTTACACCCACTGAAATCTAAATGAACAGTTAAATGATGCCACTTCTAAACTTACATGTTTACAATTCCTAACGAATTGTAAATCTTCCACTTCCGTAAACTGTAAATCACACCCAAAAATCCATAGCTCTTCTGTTAACCACTGTCGCATGAATTCTAACAGAAGAATCGCTGCCACCCTTGACCCCGTTCAAAAGCTGACGTCACCAAATCACCTGACTTCCTTTATGAGCAATGGCTTCGCATCGCCAAACCAAGCCATCACCCCCTTAGGGTGTGATGACCAAGCGCGCTCATCAGCTGGATACGTCACTCTTATCGCTGAAAGGTCGTGCAGCGACTTTTTACAATGCTAAAGCTATTCCCCGCTCACCAACGCGACAGCCTCAAGACCATGGCATTTGGAAGGATAGTTGGGTTCATTTTTGCATTTGAACCCGGCTGAGATTCCGAAGTAAAAAGGAACTGCAGAAGCAGAAAATAAATTAAAACTGGGCATAGCAGTGAGTCAGCTGAGACCTAGGATTAGGATAAACATAAAATATGTCTGAAGTGATATTAAAAGTAATAATTTGGCTAAGATGAAATTCACTTAGAGGGTTCACTGAACCATTGAACCGCCACTGGCTGTATATGATTACGTACATACTTTGTGACCGTCACAAAAATCTTTAAAACTACATCGCCTTTGAGCAATAACTGAACCTGCGTCGCACAATTTCCACTTGTGCATGATACCACTACACGTTTTACGACAGCAAATCACCTACCTAATAACGTGTTGTGTAGCCCTTGGTCTTCAAAACAGCCTTGATTTGATGTGGCATAGAATTAACAGCGAAGTGCTGATATCACTTTACAGTTATGTAAAGCGATGAATTGCCGAATGTTCACTGTGGGAGGATCTGTGTTACAAACGGCTCTCTCAATCTCATCCCATAGAAGTTCAATTGCGTTATAATCTAGGAACTGGGGAGGGGGAGGCTTTTAGAATTTTGAAGTCACTGTCGTGCTCCTGAAACGACTATCATGATCCAAGTCTTGTGGCTTGAAGCCTTATTCTGTGAAAGTAGCCATCTTCATCAGGGAACACCATGTATGGATGCGCCTGCTCCAAAAATGATGTTAAAATACCTCGCAGCATCCAAATACTGTTCTAAGGGTATTAAGGAAATCAATGCCCGCCATGAAAATCGACCCCATGTCATTACATCTCCTCCACCAGCTTGCACAATTAATGCTAGGAATCTGGAATGCATTGATTCGTACTCTTAGGCATAATATTCTATCCCTCCCATCTGCGTGTATTGAGAACATGATTCGTCGACCAGGCGGCTGTTTTCCTGATCTCAAGGCTCCAGATTTAGTGCTTCTGTGCCCAGTACAGACGAATTTGTCGGCTTTTACGTAGAGGAAGGGGACGTCTGCTGTTAAAGCCCATTCACGCCTATGTGTGGCATGTTGTGTATGTTGAAATTCTCCCATCAATATCTCCTGTTGTACGGCACGATTGCTTGATGCAGTGGAGCTCGTCTGTTACCTCGGACAATCCTCTCCAACCGCCGTTGCCTTCGAATATCGACCAGTCATTTCGATCCACAGGAAGACTGCTTGTTTTATTGTTTTTAAACCATTCATTGTACATCCAGGATACAGTTGTTCTTGCATAGCCGAAGAGATTTGCCGTTTCTGAGAATCTGGCACCTTCCCGCCTAGTGCCCGCTATCATGATTCTTTCAAAGTCGCTTAAATCACGAGTCTTTCCCATATTGCTTTATCTAAGCTTTGTACACGTCAGAATCCTCTACAGTGAGCTGTTTATCAAGCCATCGCGACATCATAGTTGCGTACGTATGTAAGAATGGAATTTGTCTAATTGCCATTGAGTGTTCCGAATAGTTTGCTGCTTCAGTGTGTGCATATATATTTGAGAATTAATCACACTATGTATGTTTGCTTACTACGAAAAAGCTTTTTGATTCGTGAAATCATTAGAGGTTATCATGTCAGTTCAGCGTTGTACGGCAAGGATCTGTCACATCTCGTTGTTTACTAAAGGCGTTCGCGTGTTTATATCAGTTACATCCAATTTTTATATGTATAACCAGTAAGATTTGTTACTTTTTGTTTTATAAATAGTGTGTATATATTGTAAAGTATTTCAGAAAATAATATAGCCAGATTTAATGAGCTAAACAAATTTTCTATTAAACAAAACTTTTTAATGAGCTACAAATTTTTCAATTTAAACAATTCTCTTTTCCGAGACTTTCAATCCCTGAGATTTGAAGTTGTCTAACTCGAAATTATGTGAAAACAACATTTCTTTCTATCATATTTAATAGTATTTATTTTTTCTCCCCTTGAGTAGCTATTACGAACTCATAATACTGCGGGAAAAACCTCCAATTGAAAGCTTTGTTCTACTCAACTTCTTTTAAGAATAAACAAATGGCCACATTAAAATGATTTTTGATACTACTTAGAGTGTGAAATACGAATTCCATGCAACTAGATCACGCAGTTTGCAAGCAGCTGAAGCCGAAATATATTTTACCCTTAGGACAAGCGACGTTTCCCCTTCAGTTATTTTTTATTCCCCAAAATTACGATAATGTTTGTTTTCTTTAATCGTAAGTTTAAAGGTACAACGTCCGATTTATTCCCCATTGAATTCCTTCTTTCTCTCAGGTAAAAGAGCTTAATTAACGTCGTTTACATAGGAAACATGCCGTTTTGCCGTACAAGCTGTGTGATCAAAGTGTTGCCAGGTGCTGCCACTCATTTACACAATAACTTCCAGTCTATGTATCTTAAAGGTCTTGGGGGGAAAATGCGCTTCCCATGATAAATACGTAGGGCTACACGACGAAAAACACGGGAGTCATTACTCCTTGACAAATTTCAGATTATATTTTAAAGTTCAAAAAAAAAAAAAAAATATGGCACATCTTGAACTGGGTGGCTGGCAGGGTAGGCAAGACAATTTTTGGGGTAGGCTGGAGCACACCCTCGCATCCCCTTTTGCGACGTCCTTGCACTTCCTCCAAGGAAGGGACAGAGCCAGCGCCAAAGACCTTTAAGATACATAGACTGGAAGTTATTGTGAAATGAGTGGCAGCAGCTGACGACATTTGACCGCAAAGCTTGTATGGATAAGTAAGCATGTTTCCATGTAAGCAATGTTAATTAAGCTCTTTTACCAGTGCGAAAGAAGGAATTTTCCGTTGTTATAATACTGCGAATTAATTTTATTTTCAGTGGGGGTAAATTAAACATTGCACTTTTTAACTTACGATTAAAGAAAACATCATTGTCGTAATTTTGTGAAATATGAAATAACTGAAAGGAAACGTCGCTTGTCCTAGGTGTAAAATATATTTTCTCTTCTGTTTCTCGCAAACTGCGAGAACTAGTTGCATGAAATTCGAAATTCGCACTCTAAGTAATGTCAAAAAACATTTTGATGTGGTCATTTGTTTATTCTTAAGAGAAGTTGCCCAGAAAAAAAAACTTAATTTTGTAAGTCTTTTACGCAGTGTTATGAATTCAGAATAGCTAATCAACCGGGTTAAAAACAAATGAACTTAAATGCAGAGGCGCGCCAAGGGCACTTGCCGGCCGGGTGCAAGCCCAGATTTGCCTCCCCCTCCCCCTAATGAGTGAAAAAATTTGAAATTTAAGTTCTTCATTTTAAAAAGTGTAAGAAGTAAATACCTTTAAGAACATAATTTTTTGTTACCCTCAAATTTACAGTTTCTATAAAATACGAATGCCTCATATAAACACATAAAAAAAAAAAAATCTACGAAACTTTGGTTTAATAAACGCAACCGTAAAATATTACATTCTGTCAATTTACAGATGTTCGCTTTCCGGGTAAAAACTTCGGAACGTGTCATATGATCTGAGTACATGTACATGTATCCATCATTATCACAGACCAGACTCATGGGTTACGTGTTTCTGAATGGTGGGAACGACTGTGGCAGATGACCATGAGCTTCCTGGGCACACCTCCACATGGAAGTTCGTTGGAGCACTTTCATAAGTGCCACACAGTCCAGGAGAATTGAGGTCGATCAAGCCATGATATTCAATATTTCTTAACTTAGGAGTTAGGAATTTCTTTTATTACTTACTACATACGCCATGCTGCATTCGTAAAAAATAACATGTCCGTTTTTCATTCTTCAGAAGAAAGCGTTCTTTCTCCTCCAACAAACAAAACGTCATTTTAACATCCATTAAAAGAAAAGAAGGAACTACAAAAGAAGGGCATTCTGAAAGTAATGCCTCCTCCCTCATAAGATTTTTACTTGTAGCAGCAAAAATGCGAAACTTGGTGGCAAAATATTTGGACATATTGTTAATAATGCTAGTACATTCGAAGTATTGTCCATCACTTTCTATGTATTTCCACCATCTTTGAACACATTGGTAAAATACATTTTGAAAAAAAATCCTGAGTATGTCGCTTCACCCTTGAGTTCACAGTCAGTTTAACGTCTGTTACATCGTTGAGACATTCCCCGCGAAAGGGGTGTTTTTCCAAGGGGAAAACAGGGAAAAGTCTGAGGGAGCCAAATCAGGACTGTAGGGAGGTTGGTCCATTCCATGTTGGTAATAGCCTGTGAAGTCTCCATTGAGGTGTGGAGAGTTTTAATCACCGGTTAGTTTTTGGCAATTATGTTATGTGACGGTTTGTCTGGACACCATATCTCTGCAGCAGTGCTGAGACGGGCCGAGCCTGGGTCCGAACCGGGCTCGGGCTCTGAGAGAGGGAGAGAATTTTTTTCCTTTTTCTTTTAATGTGATTTTTTATGATTTGGCGTACTAGACTTTTCTACACTTTCTAGCTGTTAGAGACAATTCTTCGGCAACTGGGTCTAGATGGGGAGTAGGAATTCGGCAGGGCTGTTCATTACGGGCTTGGGTAGCAAATACCATTGGTCATGGTTTACTGAATTTCTACGAAAGAAAATTTTCTTTAAGAACTATATATAGTATGCAGCAGGTTGACGAAATTTTGCTCCTTACCTCAAAGGGGCAGCTCCCTGCTAATTCTATTGAGCAACGTACGACGTAGATTGTTGTGCCTCCCGATTTTTCCTGATGTCCGGCCGCCAGAAACATTTCAGGAAGAAATTAATGGTCAAACTATAGAAATAAAAAAAACTATAGAAAATGGTCAAACTATAGAAATAAAAAAAAAACTATAGAAAATGGTCAAACTATAGAAATAAAAAAAAACTATAGAAAATGGTCAAACTATAGAAATGAATAAAAACTATAGAAATAGGTAGACACCCCTTCCCCACTCCGCAGTTGAGAAAGACATTGGTTAATTGCACCGGGAGGAAAGAGCGGAAGTCTGAAAGACAAGATTTTTTTCATGCTTAAACAGCTTAATCATAGTTTTCGGGCTCCATCTTGCAATATAAAGTTCGGGCTCGGGCGGGCTCGGGCGGGCTCCAGCTGACATACTTCGGGCTCGGGCGGGCTCGAGCTGACATACTTCGGGTTCGGGCGCTTAAAATTGAGCCCGAACTCAGCGCTGCTCTGCAGATTAAAAAAATTCTTTTTGCGTTGAGGAGATTGGAGTGTGAGAATGGTGGTCCTTACATTCGGGGTTTTTTTTTTTTTTCGATGCACAACTTCGCCGCTAGAGGGCGTAAATGCAGATGTTATCGAATTCAAAATACATTTTAATCCACATATTTGCTTCTAATTATCTGATTGAAAAGAATTCTTTCTTCCTTTCGATGCTATTTATAACTAAGAATACTTTAGGCACAGTCTCTTTTTCAAGTAACAAATAAATTTTCCATTAGGTAAATGTAAATTGCATTTTCCCTGATATTTCTTCTTCTGAAAGTCCGATTTAAAAAATTATTCCTGCATCGGAAACAGCTCCTCATGGAAAATGTTTTGCATATAATAATTTCTAATTTTTGGTAAAGAATGGTTTGGTCAACTTCTGATTCTGATGTATTTGCAGCAAAATCTAAGCTTCCGAAAACTCGATTGAAAAAAATATCTCATGGACCAATACCGCTCTCCTCGAAAATCCTTCTGAAAATACCTTCTGCTATTTAAAAGGACGCATAGTTTTTCCTCCAGGAGACGTAGATGTATATATTTTATTTTTGTCGATGTCTTTGCTTGTAAGAGTTCGATTTGAAAAATTCTTTCTTTGTTGGAGAGCGTTTCCAGTGCAAAATGTATTTCATATAGTTTAAAAATATTCAAGTAATGCATAGATTTTCCGCGTAAAAGTAGAATGCGTTTCCCCCGATATCTCTGCTTCTAAAACTCCGATTTGATTTTTTTTTCCTGCACCAGATACAGCTTCTGATGGGAAGCGTTTTTATTATAATTTCTAATTTTTGATAAAAAAATGGTTTGTCCACCAGGGGGCGTAAGATTTTATTTCTGCTTCTTGTGTATTTGCAGCAAAATCTAAGCTTCTGTAGACTTGATTTAAAAAATTCTTTCGTGGATCGAAATCCTTTCAGAATACTTTCTGCTTAAAATAATGCATAGCTTTTCCGCCAGGGGGCGTAGATGTATGTTTTATTTTTGTCCGTATATCTGTTTGTAAGAGTCCGATTTGAAAAATTATTTCCTAGTTGGAGAGCGCTGCCACTGCGAAATGTTTCTCATATGCTTTCAAATTTATTTTAATGCACACGTGTGCTACTAGAGGGCATAAATTCACGTTTCAGTTTACAGCAACATCTGCGGGACAGAAAACATGATTGAAAAAAAAATTTGGGCGTCACGTACCACTAACTATGAAACTCTTTGTGTATATTTTCTTCACAAAATAATGCGGAATGTCGTCGCTAGGGAGCGCCAATATTTAATATGTTTTTCTCAAAATCTCTGCTTCTAAATGTGCGATTTGAAAAATTCTTTCAACTCGGGATGCCATTAACCTTGTGGAACACTTTAGGTTAGTATTTGAGGAGTTTTATAGTTCGCAGTTCTGTTGATGGGTTGTGTTTGTGTACTTCTGTTTGCAGCTGTATCTCTGTGTCTAAAAACTCTATTGAGAAATTTCTTTTTCACTGTATGCCGTTCGCTATAATAGAGATGTGAAGCATTCTCCTCTTTAAATAATGCACAACTTATACGCTACGGTCAAAAAAGTTTTCTCACTATCTCTGCTTCCGGGAGAAGTATTTGAAAAGTTATTTTTCCTTGGCATAGCTTTTGCCATGAGGAATACTTTTCACCTATTTTCAACTTTTTCATTGTGCAAAATTCTTCTGATAGAAGGCGGGGAGTTATATCACGTTTCACTCTATATTTCTTCTTCTATACGTTCGATTTGAAAATATCTTTTTGTCTTGACAACCATTAAAACAAAGTTATAGAAGGTTGCTATTCCATGGTGTGAAAACACACATTTGCCGTTGGCGCAGCTGAACTCGCATCCTTCTGCTCCAGAATAGAAAGGCGGGGACACGAAATTGCAGGTTTCGGGTTCGCCGCAAAACCGCTGAAGTAACTCTGTGTATAAGAAGGAATTCTAACTAATTCCAGTCGATGTATGGGAGAATCCAGTCGATGTATGGGAGACACAAATTTTTCGGAGCGAAGAAGTAATTCTCATTAATTTGTGACGATGTGTGGAAGGAACATCGCACATTTTTAGAAGAACCCAACGACCAGTAGATTCATTTCCACGATCGGGCGCCATGATGAAAACACAAGTTTGCCGGTGGCTCGAATCTACATCCTTCTGCTCCGGGGCCGAATGCTTTCCCAATTAATCTTCACCGGCGCACATTAGTCTCCTTTATTATTGCGCAGAGCACATTAGTTCCCTTTGTTAACGCACAGAGCACATTAGTTTTTATTATTGCACAGAGCACATTAGTTTTTATTATTGCACAGAGCACATTAGTTTTTATTATTGCACAAAGCACATTAGTCTCCTTTATTATTTCGCAGAGCACATTAGTCTCCTTTGTTAACGCACAGAGCAGATTAGTTTTTATTATTGCACAAAGCACATTAGTCTCCTTTATTAATGCACATGGCACATTAGTCTCCTTTGTATAAGATACGCTTAACAAAAGATCCTTACACTGATCATGATATCACCAGAAGAATCAAATGTCGTCATCAAGAAACTAACATCAATACCATAGGATGGGATGAGTGATTGGTCAGTTTTGAATAATGATACCAATTTGTCGACAAACTGACTTCAGAGATGAGATCAACGACTTTTTATAAAAACATCGCGAAAAGTTGTGTAATGACCTGAAGTTATTAAATCACTGTAAAGTGAATGCTCTACTTCCAGTACTTAACAATTTGAATACCACAACGTCCTAAATTCTGCACATGCAAGCGGCCACTGCTCCCCATAATTAGCCTGTCTAGAGTGAGTAGAATTTATTGCCCCCACCTGTTCTTTCAGTTTTCTGTTGTATTAGCAGAAGTTACCCTCAGTCACCGTTGATGTCATTAAACAAATAAGTGAAACAGGAGAGTTGGTTTCTCTCGGGGCGACATCATTCACTTTTATGATATCGCATTCTTTTTTCCGTGCAAATAATACAGTGATTACCCATGGGAAACGTCTGAAGGTCAATGCATATCAAGCCTATAGATCGACAGTTTCCAGGGACGGATTAAGGGGACCTATAGGGGCTTTAGCCTTGGGGTCCACCATGACTTAGGTCCCAGGAGGCCTACCTGGGCAAATAATAGAAAGATAGATTGATAGATGGGGTTTATAAAATAGCTTTACTTTTGTCTCGTATGATTTCCACTTTGTCACAAACAGAGGCTGGAAGACGAACAGATTTTAAGGCAGTGACCCACCAAGGGTAAAGGTTTCATATCGCTGTATACAGCGGAGTCAAGCAAGACAGTTTCAGCTTTTTCACTACCATCCACCCACACATCCAAGTTTGAATTTGGAGCCGTTAATGGACGAAGTCCCCCGTGGCTTCACATTGCATAACAAATGAGATGCACTTAGAAAAGTATACGATGCTAAATCATTAAAAAATCTAAGACAAAATCTAGGAATCTTAAGCTTTTAACTCATGTTCTTGTGAGAACAATGAAAATTACGGTGACGTTATAAAAACTCTACAGATAATTTAGTAGTTACAGTTTCGTGTTTTAAAGGACTTCATAACGATTCCCCGTCATAAGTTCTTTGGGGGTCCACTCAGATGTCTTAGCCTTGAGACCCACTCAAATGTCTTAGCCTAGGGGCCCACTAAGGCCTTAATCCGGAACTGGCAGTTTCCTGTGGTGAGGTAGCACTCATTCCTCTTTTGTTAACGTAAAAAATGGGGTATAGAAATTCGGAAAGCAGTAACTGCCAATTTTGGACGTTATCGTATTCTGAGCTACAAAAGATTTTAGGATCCTAGTCGTTCAAAGGTTAAATTATCTTCGATCTCTTGAACAGTTCAAAAATTTGCTCTCTCCTTTCACTGGAAGCAATTCCATTGACAGCCTATCCTCGGATAACAGAACACGCGTGTTAGTGATTGGTCACAACCTTATTTTCTTTGATTTCATTGAACTGATCTGTAACAATAAAATAAACGTATTCTACACAGCGCACACGAGTTTATAGGTCTTGAAAATTACTTTTTTTAATATAGAAAGAGTGAGCAGGGTTTTACAGACTGCGAGAATGAACTTTCTTTACTTTTACTTTTGCGCAGTACTGTTCGATTACGTAAAAAATCTTTTAAATGATATGTAAGAAAATATCACTTGAGTTCCTAAATCTCTAAAACTATTCGTTGACTCTGTACCAGTGGTCATACGTAAGGGACGAAAGATTCGTTATAGCCTAGCCTTCCTTGAATGTTAACGGAAGTTGTTAAACTAAAAAAGAAAGAAAAAGAAAAAAAGCGCCAATCATAGCAAGAAATCTATGCTAAAAAATTCTGTATTCTAATTTAAACGCAAAAAAGAAATGAAAAATAATGTTAATAAAGAATGAAAAAAATCTTCATTATAACTCCGATTTCACTATTCCCAGATCTTTCTTAATATGAACAATCGCTCTACCACAGGTATGGATAGATTTCCTATATCTAAAACTATCTATTTATTTTACTAAAAAATATATGATTTTAAATATAGAAAGGCTATATTTAAAATTATCCACCAGTTTCAATCTTCTTATGATCAAGAAAACTGTCATTTTCACGTTATCTAACGTGAAAAATTATGAGAAAAAATGCGAACTCGGCAGTTAATTTTGAATACATTTCAGTCCCTTTAAGGCCTGGGCACCCTGAGATGTGTTTATCAAATGATTCTGGGATAAAACATTTCTTTTTTTAAAGTAATTCGAAAAGCATGGTGCCAGAAACGATTTTTTTTTAATTGTCATAGGGTTGAATCGTTATCATGAACATCTAACACTAAGAGTCTCCGTCTTTAATCTAGACAAATACGATGCCCATGTTTGCGCACTTAACCCCAGGATAAGCAGAAAACACGAAGCATAAAGACCGCTTCTAAAACCACGCCAAAGTGTTCCTAGAAATCATTTTAAAAGCCATAGAAACTGCAGTAAAACATCGGGACTTAAGCAGAATTCCGTATCAAAGTGAAAAACATTCACCGATCAACCGAAAGCAGCCAATCAACGCCACTTGCCAAGATCGCGAACCTGGGTCCGCGCTCTCTTAGTGAGAGGGCCGCGGATGGCCTAGTGGTCAGCGTTTGTGACTGCCACGGAGAAACCCCAGGCTCTATTCCAGGCAGGTACGAACGCTCGGACCACTAAATATCCGCCGTGGGTCTAGTGGGCACGTTAAGCTGTCGGACCCAGGGTACTGGACCCCGTTCATAAATAAGGGCGTCTTTCTCCCTTTCTACCTCGCTTCTGTGTCATTGTACTATCGGGCACTCTAGTCCAAATCTTCTAGCTTCCTATTTCTAAGCGTTGTTTAAGACCTGAGATCAGACACTTCCTTTCCAAAATCCTCTACATATGATCTGAGTCTTAGAGTATTTTCTAGTAAGTATTTCGTTTCGACTCAACATGGGAAAAACAAAGGATTTGTCTGATTTCGACAAAGCCCAGATTGTTATGGCAAGACGCCTTGGTAAGAGTATTTCCGAAATAGCGACGTTGGAAGGCTGCTCACTTTATGCAGTAGTTAGTACTATAAAAGATGATTCGAAACAGGTGACACTTCGAGCTGTCAACAAGACGTGGACAAGCCGCGCCTCATTGATGCCAGAGGTCAGCGCAGGCTATCTCGTCTTGTCCGCAGCAACAGGAGGGCTTCTGTGGCTGACATTACCCATAATTCCATAATTTCAATCGTAGTGAAGAAACAATGTGTCCGAACACACAGTTCATCGTATGCTCTTGGATATGGGTCTCCGCAGCCACTGACCCATTCATGTGCCAATGCTCACAGCCGTTCACCGTCGTCAACGCGTGCAGTGGTCAGTGGGCAAATAATCGTCGACAGACATTGGACCATAGATGAATGGAAGAGGGTATCATGGTCAGGTGAATCCCGTTTCCTGTTACACCATGTCAATGGACGAGCTCGTATGCGACGTTTACCCAAGGAAGCCTTCTCACATGAATGTACTGTGGGACGGATCCAGCTGGATGGTGGCTGGAGAGAGTGTGATGGTCTGGGTAATATTTTCTTGGGGAACACTTGCACTCGTTATACCTGTAGAGCAAACTTTGATAGCTGTCACGTACCTGAACAACGTGACTGACCACCCTTTATGGCGACTGTATTCCCTGGCGGAGATGGCGTCTTTTAACAAGACAATGCTCCATGACATACTGCGAAGAAGTTTCAGGAAAAATGAAGAAGAAATTCCATTTATTGCCATGGGCCCCAAATTCGCCGAACATGAATCGAGCATTTAGGTTTGAGTTGGAGAAACGGGTACGAGCAGCATCACAAGAACCACGTAATTTACAGGAACTACAGTACCTTCTATTGCAATTATGGTACCAAATATCAAGAGACACCTACAAACACCTGGTTGAATCTATGCCTAATCGGGTGAGAGCTCTTCTGGCGGCGAGAGGTGGACCTACTGCATCATATTAGATAGATGGTTTTAATGTTTTGACTGATCAATGTATGAAGGACGTTTCACTGTTTGTTAAATGCTGCTACTGTGTGCTTTAGTGACTATCCTTGTAAAAATTCCGATTTTGCTTCTTTAACCAAGGATTTTATACTTATAAATTCAACTATATCCTCCCAATCATGGTATCACAAAACTCCTAAGCATTTCATTTCGTCTTGATAGATATTAGTTTTTAAGTTATGAAGGCAATAAATCACACAATACACATTGTCTGACACGCAAACCCACCGTAAAAATGGCTCAGTCATGTTCGAGGGAACCTCATCTGAATCACGAATTTTTTTGGAGCTGCAATGCTTTCACATCCATCAGGAGAGTAAAAATGTGGGATAGCTATTTCGGCAACAAAAAACGTTATTTTTCAAGAATCTGGTCAAAGCGAGGGGTCCACAAACAGACCCGTAGCCATACAGACAAGTTAGGAGGGACGGCTGAAGATGGGTAAAGGATGTGAAGGAAGTTGGATCATCGGCGTAATCAGGGCGGGGAGCTGGGATCCTCGGGTTTAAACCCCAGCTGAGTGGGATTGAGTACGAATTTGAAGCGATATATATGTATATCGATAGATACACCGATGATCCATTACATTATGACCACCTACCTAATAAGCTGTAGCAGCCCCTTTAACCCGCAAAACAGCAGCCACTCGGCGAGGCATCGATTAGATGAGGTGGCGATAGGTATCCTGGGGTATCTGGTATCATAATGTCAACAGCAGGTCCTCCGGTTCATGTACATTTCGGGGTGATGGTGATTTCTCCCGAACCGCTTTTCCAAGTCGAACCGCAAATGTTCTGTTGGGTTCATGTCATGTGAATTTGGAGGCCAGGGTGTTAACAAAAAGTCACCAGCATGTTCCTCGAACCACTCCTTGACGGTTCTGACAGTGTGGCATGCCGCATTATTCTGTTGGTAATGGACATCCCCAGCAGGGAACACAATTGCCATGAATGGGTGAACCTGGTCCGCAACGATGTTCAGGCACATGACAGTTGTCAGGGTATTGTGCTATTGGGATAATGGGACCTAAAGTGCCTCAAGAGACTGATCGGCAGTGGCGGCTTTTGGGAGGAGGCAAGGGAAGCAGTGCCTCCTCAGAATTTTAAGACTTAGAATTATTCGTTTTATTCATTCAGTACTTTTGGGTATAGGAGAGCAAACGTTTATGCTAGTTAACTCTTTTGAATTAAATGTCGTCTATACGTTCATTCAGTTTTTTAAATTGACGCTTTTCGAAAACAATCGGTAGCGCGTAGTTGCGAATTGTCATCAGCTTGCGATCTCCGTCCTTGAGGCAGGAAGCGAAATGCCTCTCGTACATTTTGCGCCAAACCTATTAACTCTCACTGAATCCGTAGATACGAAGGTAGGCGGTGGAACTGCGAACACAAAGATCTCACGCGCACCGTGGACTTCCTGTGAGGCAGATGTTATCTTGCCTCATGGGAACAGCTATTTCCCTGTAGCAGCTCTGCTGTGTTAACTCCTCATTCTGACAGCTTCGAACGTCATTACATAGCGTCTTCTTCCTAGTTGCTTTTCTTTCACACTAATGTTTGTGTAACTAATTTTATTTATGTTTTACGAAGAGTTGTTTATCAGACCATGGCCTCTGCTTCAAACATATCTGATATGGTGGATAGCTTACTGGAAAAGCCTTTCAGTAGGAGAGATTTTGAAGAAAAGAATCAAATTAAAAATTATGGTAAGCCTATACCTGAAATGAAAAAGATGACTTCAAAGAGCAAAACTTCAAAGAGATGTTTTAATATTGACTGATACAGAAAAGAACAATGGCTAACTGGTAGTGAGTCAACGAACAAACTATATTGTCGGCCATGTTTGCTGTTTCCTGTGAGTGGCAATGAAGTCTGGCAAGAGAAAGGCTTCAAAGATTTGAAAAATTTACCACGTGCTTTGGACAGGCACAAAAAGTGTAAAGATCACTTTCTGGCAGTTGTTAAATTACAGTTGCTAGGCAAAACAAGGATAGACTACTCTCTGAACGAAGCGAAGAGAAGAAGTAACTTACGTCATAATGAAAAAGTAAAAAAGAATCGTGATGTAATGAAGAAGTTGATTGATATTACAACACTACTGGCCCGGCAAGAGCTCCCATTTCGTGGACACGATGAGAGCGAAGTCTCTGAAAATAAGGGAAATTACTTCGAGATGATTGATTTACTCTCCAAGAGTGATGAAACATTCAGAGTGTTTATGGAGAATAGTACAACATTTTCAGGAACTTCAAAAACAATACAGAATGATTTAATCGAATCAGTTGCTCATATAATTAGGAATGAAATCAATGCAGATATTGAAAATGCCCAGTTTTTTTTTTGTTTTTGTTTTTTTGGCAGATTGATGAAGCGACATACATTAGCTCTCATGCACAGGTATCAATTATAGTTCGATTCGTGAAAGATGGAGTACCAGTAGAAAGATTTTTGGGATTTTTTGACGTAAGTTCTGATCGGTATGCTACTTCGCTGAATTACTGGATCTTGAGCTGCAAAGATTTAGCTACAAAGAAAAACTAGTTGCACAGATATATGATGGCGCAGCAGTGATGGCATCAGAGCTGAATGGATTGTAAGCAAAAGTGAAGTGTGATGCCCCTCAAGCATTATTTGTTCATTGCTACGCACACAGGCTGAACTTAGTTTTGAGCAGAGCAGCGTCAGTGTTGAAGGAATCGCGTATTTTTTTTTTTTAAATTTAAATGCAATTTGTGCATTCTTTTCCAAATCGACAAAGCGTGTTCATTTACTAGAATCTGTTAGTGGACCCAGACCACTTCGTGTATCTCAGACCAGGTGGAACTTCAAATCTCGTTCAGTGTCTGCCATAGCTGACCACAGGTGCCTGCCAATTGAAGTATTTGAAAAAATTGAGGATGATTCCAAATATGATGATGAGACAATTCACGAAACAGCAGGACTAAAACGGTGGCTCCAAGATTTTAATTTCGTTTTTCTTCTCTTCTCATATAAAAAAATATTTGATTTAACTGAGGTTACTTTCTCTGTACTGCAATCAAATAGTTCCGATGTTACATTCTGTAACAAACGAATTACTGGCTTATGTGAAAAATTGTTGTACTTTCGAGATCAGAGACAGTTTGATGATCTCTA
The DNA here is from genome assembly GCA_039090855.1 of Macrothele yani. NCBI lineage: Eukaryota > Metazoa > Arthropoda > Arachnida > Araneae > Macrothelidae > Macrothele > Macrothele yani. The sequence continues at coordinate 170,177,384 of CM076990.1, forward strand.
TCTTAACGTGTGCAGTGAGGTTGGTTCTCCAAATAAAAGATTTAAAGGAAGCAATGATATTCCAGCCACCGTGCGATACAGAAGACTGTATTATGAGGTAATAGACAATGTTACAACTCAGTTAAAATGCCGGTTTTCTGACATTGAGAAATAAAATTTCTTCAGCTGGTCGATGTACACTGCTTTGAAGCTCATTCTAGAATTTTTCCTGAACACTGTTTTAAAGCTCTGCTTCAAACTTGTGAAAAATACTTTGACAGCACAAAACTGCATAGTGAGCTGCAGGTTCTGTATTCAGACAGAGATCTGTGGAACAATGCCAAAAGTACAACAGAACTTCTATCTGCCATATACAGTAATCTACCACAGGCACTGCCAGAGTTGTTTAGACTTCTTTCCCTCGTAGCAACAATTCCTGCAACATCGGCCTCTGTGGAACGCAGTTTCTCGTGCCTGAAGAGGATATAAAACTACAATAGAAACTCCATTGGGCAAGAAAGGTTGTCAAGTTTATCAGTTCTGCCATATACAGTAATCTAATCGAGAAGGCGCTTGTGAAGAGGATGGAAGCAGAACAGACATGGTATGAGCATATAATAAATCACTTCCCCAAATAGAAAGAACAAAAGATAGACCTCATATACAAGACAATATAAGCGTAAGGTAAGCTTTCTCTCTTACTGTATAGGTAAACGCTGTGTGCAGAAGTCTTTAATACTTTTTTTCTTTTGGCGTCAGTGAAGGTACAGGTGTACATAGAATTTCATTTGAGATGAAAAAGATATATAGTTCAGTCTTGCTTTTTATCTTCTGTTGATCTTTTTAATAAAAATCTATTTCGATGCAATATGTTTCATATTCAAACTGGTTTAACAGTTCCCAAATAGTCCAAGAGGGCAATTCAGACTGAAAAAATTATATTTAGGCAAAGGGCCGGAGTCTTACATAAACAGGTTTTGTGTTGGTCTCAAAGTCATGTAAAACGTGCGTTTCTGGTAAAATCTTTATGAATCTTTTCACGGGTCACGTTACTTAATTTCATACTTCGCACATGAGAAAGTAAATAAAAAAAATTATAATGTAAAAAAAGTGGCATTAAATTGAATAAATTTATCATGAAAGAAATACGGGATTACATCATATAATACAAATTTCGGAGATGAGAATCCGATTTTTGGCGTAAATGTGACAAGGATGATAAGTCAGATAAAATCCGAAAACTTGAAAATTTTCATTCATCGTCCTGGATGAGGACTCGAACCCGTGTCTCCCAGATAGCGCCCGGGTATGTTAACCACTACACCACCCAGAACGACCAAGTTTCAAGTTTCCGATTAATTTTAATATAACCATCACAGGATTCGCTAGTCGAAGCAACCGGCATTCATGTTTAGCGAATCTGGAGGTTAAGAATCCTATCCCGTGATTGCCCGGAGTAGCAAATAAATCATGAAAGAAATACGGGATTACACCATATAACACAAATTTTGAAGATGACAATCCGTTTTTTGGCGTAAATGTGACAAGGATGGTAAGTCAGATAATATCCGAATTTTCATCGTCCTGGAGCGGGACTCGAATTCGCGTCTCCCAGATAGCGCCCGGGTATGCTAACCCCTACACCACCCAGGACGATGAAAGTTTTAAAGTTTTCGGATATTATCTGACTTACCATCCTTGTCACATTTACGCCAAAAATCGGATTGTCATCTTCAAAATTTGAATAAATTTATTTGAATCCAGGCTGAAAAGTAGTTTGCCTCCCCAGCAATTTTGGTCACGGGCCGCCTGTGCTGATCGCATACAGCATAACATCACCTCCGCCGCCGGCCTGTTTTTGCTGAACAGTGCATCCAGGGGATATAGCCTCCGTTGGTAATCGGCGTATCCGCACTCGGCCGTCTACGTGATGCACCAGGAATCTTGATTCGTCAAACCAGGCCACTTTCTTCCAATCTCGATGATCTAGGGCCAATTTCATGCGTTGTTGGGCGATGACGTGTAGTTAGCATGGGGGCCCGGCTGAGTCTTTGGCTACGCAGGCCCATGCACAGAAGGCTGCGATGAACTGTGTGATGTGACACATTGCCCTGATCACCACTGTTGTGAGTGCGAGTGATTTGTCGCAATGTGGAGCTGCGGTCGCTGTGAACAATGCGCGACAGTCTCCGCTATCCTCTGGCATCAATGAGCTTCGGACGACGGTCAGTCGTTTGGCCATCTGTGCACCACTTTTGATACGCACTCACTACAGCATCACGTGAACAACCCACAAGCCGCGCCGTTTCCGAGATCGTAGTTCCGAGGCGCCATGCCATCACAATTTGTCCTTTATCAAACTCTTATAAATCGGCAGCTTTTCCCTTTCTGACTCATAACACTCTATTAACCGAAAGCCGGTCTTCGGGTTGCATATATACTGCTTCGTAAACTTCACCTGCGCCACCGTTTGGTCTGCAGACTCTCTAGGCTAGGGTGGTCATAATGTAATGGCTCATCAATGTAGATAGATATTAAAAAAAGTTTTTTCTCAGTAATGTTTTTTTTTTCTCATTTTTCGACTTTTTTAAGATTTTGTGCTTATTCCTACTTGGAGTATTTTGGGGAAGGCTTTCACCGATAAACCAAATCCATGGATACTCCCCTCCCCCTCTAAAATTTTTTTGGCTAAGCCACTGGGTCGAACAAAAGATATAAAGTAGGTCGGGCACTGGATTATATAGTGTGAGTCGCTAGGACGAGCAAAAGAAAATGCAGGTCGATCGGCGCCAAATTCATATTTTACTTTAATACATATATAGCTCTTCTTAAATAAATGCCAAACTTCACTTTTAAAACACTGGATGCCCTACGGATTGAAGCTATTCGGCCCTTGAGCTGCGGGTTTTAATGCGATCGCTCTACAATGAGTTCTAAAACCATCGTTTTCCAATGGACTGTAAGCAATACGATCGCTCTCCAATCGCCCTCTCAGGAAAAGTACAAGGCCACGTTGGGATTCCCCGTGAAAGATCGAGAAAAGCGTCAGTCTCCTAGAATTTTGTACACGACAGGCACCAACAATTATTAATAGCAGCCGCAGATCTGCATGTAAAAGCTGGTGATTTCTTCAAGTGATTTACAGTATTTTAGTTTTGGACAAAACAATTACACATTGCTTTGCTCTTAGTTCTTATAGTAAGTATGTCTATCTCATTTACTGAGTGGAAACTTTAACATACAAGCGAAAGACATCCATTTGCAAAATGTCACAAAAGCGCCTAAGTGGAGCATAGTATCGGTGAAAGAAAAAAGTGCGCGCGAAGAAACTTTCTTAGCTCGGCCAGTTCTTTTTGTGCAGAATCAATTAAACCTAAGTGCCGTTTCTGATTAAAAGAATGATTATTTATTTAGCACGTCAATTGTTCAAACTTCAGAGGCAGACATTTCACATAAACTAAGCATTTCAGGAATAAGTGAAAGTAAAATGGGTGGTTATGAAGTCTTTAGTTTTTGACCTTAACCATTAAAGTATATTTTACTGAATTCGTTTCTTGCGATAAAATACATAATCATGCTCATGCATCAGTCCGCGCGGGGTGTTAATCCTGATTGGCTGATTGATAACCCTACATTATCTACTTCTGCTCCAAAAATCATTTAAAGGTTAAAACTACAGGGCTCTATGTACCTCACTTACTTTACCAGACATTCTCCTCGACCTCCTGACCCCCCCCTCACCCCCCCCACAACGAAAAACACCTCCTCCCTCGTGTTCGAATCCTGGGAAAATGACTGAATGACTGTGCTTAGCGGTGCTGAAGTAAATCTTTGGGGGGGGGGGTGAGCACTTTGTGCTAGTTACGCCACTGCTAGCGTTGTCCGAGTTTTCCTGAAACTATGTATAAGATATGATGCACGGAAACACTGAATTGAAATGTGTTCCAGTAATCAAAATGAAAGAGGAGGAGGAATCTGTGTTTATGCCGGCACAATTGGCTGAAGCTAGCAGTCTTTATTGACTGTGAATATAAACAAATTGGAATAAATGGTCAAGATGAAGACTGAAGAGGGAGAATGCGCAAACGGAGGACTAGCATTTTAAGCTCTGAAGAAATGAAATGCCAGAAAATTCATAATTTTCTTGCGTTTCGTTTTTTTATGCTATTTACATCCCCCCCCCCCCGGCGTATTTGTCTACGCACCGGTTTCTGACCATTTGTCCGAGATGGGTCCGAGTTTGAATCCCAGTGAATTGATGCTGTGTTTGTCTTACGCCACTGGCTCTCTCCTTTCACTGGAACCAATGGCCCTAACTTAGGGCCGGGCGATTTCTTATAGCCCATCGTAAACAAACCCGCCTGCAACTGTCTAGGAAATATACCGTAATACTTCGAAAGTATTGCCCCAAAATTTTGATACAATTTATTAATACCGTTGTTTCCATGTTTTTGCTTTTATCGCGTTTATTGTTAGGTTCTCGTGGTTTACACAAAAATGTATTTTAATATTGTTACGTGAGCTTATAACACAGTAAAGAACAAGATCAAATCTCAACAATGTTTGAAGTTATAAGAATTAAATAAAGTTTTGCAAATTTGAACTAAAAGAAAAAGGAGTTCTGTGGGGCACATACTGATGTTCATTAGTAGGTTTCTGCCAAATTTCGAACTTCTTCATTCAGAAGTGGGTTTTTTCTGCGGGCAGAGAGATAGACATGGTACGGTAATTTTATTATTAAAGAAGATTGTGCATTCGTGTTTTCATTACATCATAATTTCATTTATGTTAATTGAAGTTAAATTTTTATGGCCTCCCCCTTGTAAGTTTTCTGGATCCGCCCTTGACGAAAGTACTACTGCGCCATCCGCACAGGCGATCAGTAAGGTGTGATGAGTTTCAGTTTCAGTCAGTGTAACATACTGAAAATTAATTTTCAGGATAATATCACTCATTTTTTATCTGCTGTTAAGATAAGTGTCTTCTTAGGATTTCTATGCGAAAGAAATTGGGCGCAAGATACTAACTCAGGTTCGCTTGTCCGTAAAACTTGTTAACTGCGACTGCAGAGATTTGTTGTCAGCTTAAGGAAAGTTGTTCTGCAGAAACCAGTGGTTGGATTTCCTCTGATAACTCGTTTGAGCTAATGATAGCAGGTGTTAAAATGTGAAAGTGGGTGCAACTAGAATTTGCTTGTGTGACTTTCCCTTGAATTATGATGCAGAACATTTACTGTTGTAAATTATGATATATTGACGATTTACATAACTCTTTCTTCGTTATGGAAGCGTGGAAGAGTAAAGTGGATAGTGTTATTCAGAAAATTAATATCACCGGTAAAAATTTATTGTCGTCCCTTCAAACCGAAAAAGAACCAACTGTATCGACCAAGGAAAATGTAAATTATGAGCAGTTGTATTACAGGGATCGTTGTTACTCGTCGGACGAGCACGTCGACAGATTTGTTGAATGTAATGGTGAATTTGGTATACTTACCATTCAAGACGAGGAAGACGAACCATTTGGCTTTGAAGATGATGTATTCTATGTGAGTGTGTTTGCTCTGTTTTTTTTTTTTTTTTTTGGGGGGGGGGGTCCTTTTTTTTCTATACCCGTTCAGAAAAGTGTGTAAAAGCTGCTAGTATATATACAGTATTAGCATCTCATTCATGGAAAATTTTGTAAGCATTTTCGCGGGAAACGAATGAGGTTACTTTCGAGAGCTTGTAAAAAGGTAAAGCGGCTTTCTACCTAGAAAATTTTTGTTGGAAACTTTTTACCTGAGAATTGTAGCTATGCCGTTTTTGGCGAGGTATGTACGAAAAAATTAATCATACTTTCTTAGCCATGTGCTAATCAAACACCACCCCAGTAGGTTCTGCAAATTTGACCACTCTTTTGTCGTCCAATGTTTTCTTTAGTGCATTTTTGTAGTCAGGATGCATTGTTCCCAAATTTTTCGGGGGTTTTTTTTTTTTTAATGCAGTTGGAGTGCTATCTATAATTTAAGTTTTAACTTTCTATGAGTATGTTGCAGTAAGTTTGATTTTAGATAAAGGGTTGCATGTTATGTCACAGGCTAAAGTGTCAGTGGAACACAAAATACTGAACACAGGCACTGACTACATGGGTGCCTTGCCCCCCAGTAATTTGAGTAGGGGACCAGGCAGGCCCCTTTAATGTGGAGAATGTGTAATAATAAATCTTGACTTCAGTTGCAGTACCCCATCATTCAGGGCAAACTGCACCATGAAAACTAGGGAGCATATTAAACACTTGCATTAATAGTTGCATTTGATTATAGTTTTTATTACAGAAAGTTCAGCTTTGTCTTCTACTGTATCACATTCTGTAAAAACACAAAGTAAATAACTTGTAAGCACCCCACACAAAATCAGTGTTATGGTATAAACGTCTCTGATGGGCACTCGTATCTCCTTTGTATTGTGCCATGCAACTGCAATCTAAATTACTGCTGCCAATATCACGGCAGAATGCATAACTGCTGGTGATAGTGCCAAAAATTGGTATTGGCATCTTCATTATTCTGCTTTTGTGGTAAGTATTCTACAAAAAAGACTCAAATTGAAAAACCCATTGTGCTCATTAGAGATGGAAGCTTCACAATAGAAATCCAAATTTTGAAAAATAAAATTTTCAGAATTTATTTTTAAAATCATGGTGACCTGTGTACCTTTTAATTTGTCTATTCCTATAATACACCATGTATGTATATATATATCATGTATGTATATATATATATCATGTATGTATATATACACAAAACCTATACTTGTAAGAGTTTGAAATGCTTCCATTAATGGCATAATCACTAACACTCAATCACAGCCAGATGAAACTCTTGCAGCCGCTCGGGTAGTGTAGTGGTCTGAGCGTTGGTTTCTGACCATTCATCCGAGTTTGAATCCCAGTGAGGCATCGATATTATGTTTGTCTGGTAGCACGGCACTGGCTCACTCTCTCTTCTCTGGAACCAGTGGTCTTAAATTAGGGACTGGCAACTGCTTATAGCCTATTGAATTGCTCACGGCAGTTGTTAAACCTCTGAAGAAAAAAATCTTACAGGGTCCAGAATGAAATTTCATTGCGGGGCCCTAGGTCATTACGTGAAAAATGTTGTGCTTGAAGAACACAAACTCTGTCTTCCTCTCTCTATATATATCAAAGTATTTGTTTTAAGCTTAAGAAAATGATCATAATGTGTATTGAAAATTCAGAGTAAAAAGTATTGAGAGAAATCTGAGATTTTCTTTTCAGGGAGCCAGGGTTGATCTAATGCAATTCTTGAGTAAACTTCCTCACACAATGATAAAAATCATGTAGTTCTAGTTCCAGTTGAAGAAATTTTGTTTAATCTTCCTTCCCTCTGGGTTCTTTTGGATTTTTACAGGTACGATTAAAACCAAATTAATATATCTGGAACCAAAAACTAGAACAAAATGAATATATCTGGGTAAAGCCTTGAGTAAGTGATTTAATTGATGTTAAAAATCATGTAAATGTCCTTACAAAATAACTAATCTGTATAGTGATCGTTCTAAAATTTGAACTATCGCACTGTTTAAGAATCCCTCAAAAATAAATTTGTATAGTCAACCCCCCTCCCATATTGTTTTAGTGATTGATTTATGATGCTAGGTGGAGTAACTGACTAATTAAATTAGTGACTTTTTTTTTTTCACCTTTTTTACACACACACACACATGAGAACTGCTTTCCCCCCACCCCAATTCTGGTAGGCCTACTGGGTTTTTTTTTCAAGTCACTGAACAATTGGCCTCCATATATAGCCCAAAACCAATTTTGATAGTTGAATATATGAAAGTAAGGTGCCACGAAATGGAATTCAATTTGCTATTTCATGAATGCAGAAAAGATTGGAAGTTATCACTTGAAATCTGCAAATCTCAGTATCTGTACGATGAGGGGTAGAGGATTGGAAACTAAAAAAAAAAAAAAAAAGAGGTGAAGGCCCTTAAACAGATTATTGTTTTAGTGCAAGGCCCTTAAAAAAAATAATCTTTTTAAGGGTCTTGCACCTCAAAACTTAAAAGATATAAGAAATTCTAGAAGCCACAAAAGCAAATTGCCAAAGAGTCTATAAAACTCAGATCCTTACCACAAAAGGTATTTGATTTTTCTATGTAAAAAAAAAAACAAACCAGGAATATCTTAAATTTTTGTTTCAACAAAGGAAGTTAAAACAAGTGTGTTGAAACCTGTATTTGCAGAAAATGCAAACCTGTATCTCAAACGAGAAAGCACATATTTTTACTTCTCAGTAAATCTACAATAAGTTTGGTAGTAAATGATGACATGGCTATTCCTAGAAGTTAAGAATCTATAACTATTTAAATTTCTGTATTTTATTTTATTTTATTTTATTTTATTTTATTTTTTTTTTTTGTGTATAAGTTGACTTTTCTTCAGCAGTCCGGGACTCAACGTACATGCCACATAAACGTATCTACTGAAATTTCTCAATGTGAAAAAAAAAAAATGTGCTTTACATTCAGTTGTGATCCGCGCACCTGAAAAACAATATGTTCTTAAGAAACCATTCCGAAAGCACACAAAATGTGATATCCCATTGATAAGAACTTGCTTTTGCTGCTGAAACAGATATTTCCATTCAACAGAAACAAAATTGCCACAACCGATTTGGAGTGGCAGCTGTTGTATGTTAATTGCATCCCCTCCCCCCTCGTGATCTCTGGGTGGCATTCAAATCTGGTTTTGCAAAGCCACCTTGCAATGATTAAGTCTCTAAAGCATTGTTGCTGCCATGCAGTTGATTGGCTGGTGACAATTGTGTCAACAGCCGGTGGCACATGAGCTTTAAGAATAGCTATGACCAGCTGTTAGGGAAGGCAGTTTTTTTTGTTCTGCCAACTCTCAAATTATCCCTCAACTGAATTAAAATCAACTACTGCTATCGTTTATTATGCTTAATTCATTTCTGATTTTGATCGGATTGTGTGAGAAAGCGGTGAACCATAACTCATGCTGCAACATCACTTTTATTTGGTACACTTGTCTTTTGTTTTTGTTGTTATCTTTGCACTGCAGTTTCTTAAACTGTTTAGTTAGAGGGGAAAGTCAAAAAATAAAATATATATATAAATTATCTTTGCGCTGCAGTTTCTTAAATTGTTTGGTTAGAGGGCATGGGATGTCGGTTCCTAATAAAAATTATGAAATTCAAGAAGTTTCTGCATTTTATCTTCCTGCATGCATACGTACATATCATTAAGCTGTTCTCTGAGATTCAGAAGTTAACTCCTCAAAGAAAAACAATCTGCCAGCTAAATGTTAAACTGATGGAACTAGAATTTACTTACTGTTGCTGTATCAAAAGTCTCCATTTATAGCAATCTTGGCACGCAGCTCGAGCTTCACTAATATCCATCACACATCACCTCTTGTACTTCATACTCATAATCTTTTTCTCATGCAGACATTCCTGAATCTGGTCCTCCATATGATTTTTTCCTTGACCTTCCTCTACCATTCTTTCCTGTCACTTGGGCTGAAAAAATTAACTTAATAAGCACCTCATCACTCATTCTTTCAACATGGTCAGATCACCTAAGAATATTAGTCTCCACCTTACTGACAATATAATATTTAGTTATGTATTGTATAATACTGCCTCACATTACACAACTGCAACACATCTTCATTCCTCACATGATCAGAGTGTGTCTTGCCACAACCGCTCGTAAGTAACACATCTTTCCAGCACACAAATGACTTCTGCAGTAGGCCTACCCAGGTTTCACTGCCATACATCAGAGTAGGAACAATTACACTTTCATATACAGTCATTTGGGACTTTTGTGATAACCCATTGTTCCTGTAAAATCCTCCTAAAGCAGCTATAACTTTCAGAGAATTCACTCGCCTACTAATTTCAGCTTCTTGTGTTTTACCTGTCAAACATGCTACTCAAATGTACAAACTCATTCACCTAGTCAATATCTGTGTCATTTAAACTTATCTTGCATTCAGTACTAACACAGTTCCTTGCTCAAAAGCCATAACTTTGATTTTCCCCTTATTTATACTCAATTTGAATTTCATGCATCTGGGACAACATACTCTGAAACTCATTTTTTTCTCTCCGCCAACAGGATTGTGTCATCAGCATACAGCAGTCTACACACACGGATATTACCAAGACATAAACCAGTTTTGTCCATCTTGATATCACGCATATGCGCATTTGTAATTATATTATTAAACACCCATAGTAGCATTGCACAACCTTGTCGGACTTCTACTGCAATAGAAAACCATTTCAATACACCATTCACTCATACACATGCTCTACTGCCAGCATACATGTCTTTCACACTATTAAGTAGATTCCCAGTAATACCATAGTTATTCAGTATCTTCTACAGAAGTATCCTATTTACTCTGTTGTAAGTTTTCTCTAAAGCAACAGATGTTAGAAATTAGGAAATCAAAGGCAGGCATCAAATAACTCCTACTGATCTCTTTTTCTAGGCACCAAAACATAATTCCTAGTTACCATTCTTAAAAATTATAACATGCTCATATTTTCGTTGGTAACTTACTATTGTAATATCTAATGGCAGTGAGAATTTGACCAGTGAAAGCACAGTAAAATAAGGGCAGCAATGAAACTCCTTAAACAAGTTTGCAGAAACAATATTGTACAAATTAAAATTTAGTTACCAAAATTCTTTTTGATGGACCCCACACCCCGCTCTACACACACATTTATCTTATTGCAAAATGCAAATCATTAAATATTTAAACAAGCGTGCAGAAAAAAAATGCCTTGTGCAAATTAAAATTGACTTGCCAAGATTCTTTTAGATTGAATTTTCTTTTTCCATTCACTTTATCGTAGCTTAAAATCAAAAGAATAAGTACTGGATATAAATGTTTGTCTTTCAGTCTGAATATTATACAAACAGGAATTTTTCTGCACCTCCAGAAAAAAAAATGTGCAATATATTTCAATAAGTTTTTACCAAAATTTTAGTATGAAGGTGTGTTTAACCAGAAAGTAGCTGAGCAAATGCCAGCTGCGTGGGGTAAGATAAGCTGTGCACTCACCTCATGTGTGAGTTGCTTTTATGCAATTAAATGCTTTCCCCATGTAGCTGGCCTTTTCTCTGCTATTTTATGGTAAATATATACCTTCTTAGTGAAATTTTGACAAACTACCTTCTTAATATTTATGAATGTGTATAGGTCTTTGCAAATTTAATCTTTTAAATCTGGCCGGCTAGTATGTCCCAGGGCAATGTCTTTCTACCACAGATCAATGGCTTTTGTGGTAGAGAAATCAGCAAGACTTGGGCCATATAATTTCACCATCAGGAGATCATGCACGGTTGATACTGAAAGACCGTTTCTAGAATCTGTTTTAATTAGGCTGAGCTGACTGAAACCTGGCTCACATTCAGCTGTGCTAAAAGGTAGTACACCATAACAAAATTTTGAATTTTGCATAGATTTCTCTGTGTGGTGCATGATGAAGACTCTGCCATGCTGCTTCGCAAGGGATGTTATTCTTGCTGCGAGCCCACACTTTAAAGTCGCTGAATTCTTCAATCACTGCTTCCTTATCAATTGAAACATTTTTTTGCATTGCTTCAATTAATTCTTTCAGCTAAAGTTCACCATACCCAAGACTATCCCCATCTGTTCGTATGGGTCGAAGATATCTAAATTCCTAAGAACTTTATCACTGTCTATGCTTTTGAACCTAATTTCTGGTACTTGTATTATTCCTGTCCACAATATTCTCTGCTCTTCCTCAAAGCAGCCTATTACATTCAAATTATGTGTGACCTTAATGCTCTTGTACATATTTTCTTCTTCACACAACTGATTCTCCAGCTTCTGTAATTGTAGGCCATTCTGTTTAATCATTTTGGTAAGCTTTTCCTTTGCTGAACTTAAACCAGTTCGAACCTCACCAATTGAAAGAAACCTCCTTTGAAATACTTCTGACAACCATGCAAGGGTGGGTGTAATGTCCTCCATCAGAAACAGAAACTTCACAAATAACTCGGACTTCAAAGCTTTCAAATAACCTTTAAGCCTTATGACTACTTTCTGATCAGCTTCTGTAGAACCACTTGCAACTTGTTCTACATGAACAATAACTGCTGAAAAATTATTGGTCAGTGCTGTCACTACACGATTTTTGGACTGCAGCCGCCTAATACCATGAATTCCCACATGGTGAAGGATCTTCTCATCCATGATCTCATCAATGTCCTTGTTCTTTTGGGGCTACTGTGATAAAATGAATAAATGCCCTTGATAACATCCTCAACAGGCCCTGCATATATTACAAGCTTAACCACATTGGCAACTGCGAGCTCAGGTCTGTGGGCAACACAGTGCACTGCGACAAGTCCTTGACAGTCAGCCTCAAGCTGTTTTACTATACCAGAAATAGTTCCCATATTTACACTCGCACCATCAAAACTTACTGCTGTAAGCTTGTCCTAATTCGAGATGAATTCATGCAACACAGAAATAATAGTTTCCTTATTTTTTGCAGAAGATGGTAGTAAAAAGTATTAAAAAGCCCTTAAAATTTTTTCTCTGAAAATGGCATAAAGTACTTGTATTTCTAACTGCGTGAAATTTAGAAGTTATGATGTAGTGCCTAGGACTTCTTCAGGTTGGCTGTGTTTATGATGACATCGTGTGATGCATGTTGAAATCCCATTGGAGAGCAATTTGCTGAAAAAGTGAACTACTACATGGGCACATCCAGCAGATTCCATCCAACAAGCCCGATCACCATCTTTTGGTACTGATATTTCGCTTTTGTGTTGCCCTTTTTGTCTGTGCAAGTACCGATTATTTGTTTATACCATGAGAAAATTACATGCAAAATTTAAGTCTTGAACGTGCGATTTTGACTTTGGTTTTGCAATTTAAACCATGAATTAATTATGTGCAAAATTCAAATTTTAAACTCATTACTTTAACTACTATTTTACAATTTAAGTACATTTTATTACACATTTTATTGCACATGTGATCATTACCTCAGATAAAAAGAACTGATTTAACCAGTAGAACTGCCTTTTAAATTGCATAAATTCTAATTTATTGCATCTGCAAACTTAAATTGTATGAGAAAACATTGCGAACTTCATCAGCGTACTTCAATTTGCATAGTTAAAAGGTGTGTAAAACTATATTTGTGCGCATGTCATTGTTGCATACGCAGTTGATAAGGTCCTTAGAATATTTTTGCAGGGTGCTTAAAAGTCCTTAAAAAGTGCTTATTTTTTGTATGAGAAAAAGATTGGGAACCTTGTAATTAATTGTATTTGTTCTACCTTATCTTGGATTGGCTTACCTTTGAATGAAGATAAGGACATTGAGAAATTTAACCCATTCAACATATATGCTGAAAAATATGGTTAGGTTATATGCGGTTTACTTAGGAATTAAACATTTTTTACTGATAGTTACCAGGGCTTAAATATCATGCTCAAGATGCCCAGGGCATGTAAATTATTGGCCTGGACAGGTAAAAAAAAAAAAAATCTAGTTGCCTGGTTCAGACGACTAAATTTTAAAATAAAGCTTGGAATAGAATTTTCTATTACAAGAAAAAAGATAGTCATAGCATATTGTGTTTCATTTCACTGCTAATCACTGGAAGTTGTAAATAGACAAAGTCATCGCTCTTTCCACGTTTTTCTTTAATTAACACAGCAACTGAAAAATTGTATTTCAACACTGCTGGAATCGAACCCCAGATCTCTCGATAACTAGCCAAGTGCGTTCGCCTTACCCTATGGTGCCAACAATCCATGGTACTGTGTGTGTTTATCTGTCAGCAATAAACTAAGAAAGGTGCTGTATGTGTTTGCTGACAGATAAACACACGTAGCACCGTGGATCGTTGGCACCGTACCGTAGGGCGAACACTCTGCTAGTTATCGAGAGAACTGGAGTTAACCCCAGCAGTGTCAAAATGCAATTTTTCGGTTGTTGTGTGTCAAAAAACAACTTGGAAAGCACTGTGACTTTGTCTATTTATGTTGTCTCCACGTATTTGGAAGATATTCACCAGAAGTTGTTATTGTTACAGAGTGCCAAGGACAGAAGAATATTGCTTCTTTAATTGTGCTATGCTCTAGGGTCCAGAAATTGGAACCATATATATGTAGGTTTGCTCCAAATGTTGTTTATAGTCAGTGGTGGGATGTATGCCTCTGATGGAACTAGCCACCAGTGTTTAATGATAAAGGGTGAAAACTTTGATAGGAACATGGCAGAATCACTAAATTTCTCAAACACCAATTTCATCACCATACCATTTTATACAAATTTTATTTCAGCAGCAGCATCTTCTTAAAATTTAAGATATGTGCTTCTGTGCAGTGAACATTTTGAATACAGACCTGTAAAATGGAAATGCAAGACATGCAAAAAAAGTTCCTCATAGTTTTTAATTTAAAAAATGAGGGTTCTGATTTGTTATCTTGGAAGAATTTTTCTGGGACATTCTCCTGGGCAGGTAAATAATTTCTGCACATGCCCAGTTTGGCATGTAATTTTTAAGATATTTTTCAAGCCCTGGTACTAGTCAAATTTTTGGGTAGTAAGTACCCCATACCCTTCTTTGGGATTACAGTAGGTGTTGCCACTCGCGAGACAGATATTCCAACCATACCAAACATCTAAGTCTTTTGAATATCATGATTTTTTACTAGCAACAGCACAATTTGGTTTCAACTTTTCTGACTTTGAATGTGGTGACTACATGATCTGTATTTATGATGAACAGTGGTGACCTGCTGAAATTTAAAAGAACAGTTTTGCAAATGAAGACCTGTGTATGAACTGAAGTTCTTCGAGCCTGGTTCCAAGAACATCTTTCTGGAAGTTGATGAAGGCATTGATCACAGGGTCATGAGGAAACTCAAACTTGTGGAGCTTGCCACACCTGCTGAAAGGAGCTACCAGATAATTTACAAGCTTTGGAATGTAATATTACATTTGTACAGTGACTTCTAGTAAAAGGTGTAAATTTTATTGGTAAACCAGTCTTTTTTTACGTGTGTGTGTTTTTGCTTTTACAATTTACTAATCACTCCACAACAATAAAACCTGTCTGTAATACTCCACGTGTTTACCACAAGTAGCTATAACGCTTTATTCCCTGCAAGTTTCTGAATTTTTCCAATTCCTCTATCTGGGGTGTTAAGGCTAAAATATTTGTAAATTTGAATGGGTGGATATGTTTAGAACCTAATAAAATAAGAGGGGAAATATTTTACATCTTGAGATTTCTCAGACTAAGTCTTTGGAGGTAGAGTAAAGTGGAAAAAAATTGAAGATTTAGATTCATCCCATATTTTTTTTAAAGACTGTTGAAAAACAGCATTTATAAACAAAACTAGTGTTGGATTTGTAAACAAAACTTTGTTGGTAGTTAATGCCTTTAAAGATGCAAATAATATGATAGTGTTGGATTGTAGTCACTCAAGCTGCAGTTGGACAGAACTTATGATGACATGAAATGTAGTCCAATTTAAGAGCTAAAATGGTTTTTGTCCGAAGTTTCTAATTCTTTTAGTCTCCAAGCTAATTTAATTTTCCCTAAACATCAAAATTCATCAAATTTAGTGTCAGCCATATTGGAAAAACAAGTTTTATATAGAGAGGGTGGAAAACATTTTTAATTGTTGGAATTTGTTGGAATGTGTGCAAGAAATAAGTTTTCAAAATCAAGGATGCAACAACTTTTGCTTGATATAACATGAAATGACCTGATACTGAAGAGTTCATTCTTGCAACTATTATGATGTTATTTAAAATTGCATGTCTTGAAAATGTTATTTAAAGTGCATATGAATGTAACCAAGATAATAATTCAGCTCATCAAATTTCAACACAGAAGATGCATTAAACTAAGGTTGAATGATAAAATAGTGAACAGTGAATGTTGCATGAGTTATTTACCAATTCATTCTCATTGCATCACCTGTTACTGGAGATGAATGATTTAATATGTTAGCATATTTGCATCATCTTTGCATGAATGATGAAAACAATGAGTAACACAACATTTTTATTTAGCTCCCAAATAAAGTCACCAGTTACCGAAAAAGAAAAAAATGTAAGAGAATGTAGTGTATATGGATGAAAGCATATAAAACTTGTGAAAAACCAAAAATCAATTAAACCTTTAAAACTAAGTAAACATTCAGCATTTGACTGAATCGTACATTTTCTCCATGTCCCTATTTAAGAAGGAAACAATTTCCATGTTTACAGCAAGTGACGAGTAGTTGAAATTTATCAGCAATAAGACCTGATACTGTGAACATAAATGCAAGTATATTTGATAAACACAAAAGAATGGATGAAGTAATTATCCATTCTTTTGTAATGGGTGAAGTAATTGCAGTTATAGTAGGTAATAAAGTTGACGAAAACATGTTACAGCAGAAAATTGAAACATCCGAGGAATTGTGCTGATTGTATGTATGCAGTTTTTATGTTATTGGCCTGCATTCATTTGTAGTATCTTATGTTGTGGACACATGTATTGCATAAACTGAATGACTATATGCAGCATTGTTAGCTCTGTTACTACTTTGAATCAAAAAATAAAATTCATGGGGTTTTTTTTCAGATCTGCGGTAGAATCTCCGTATGATTAAGAAGAAGGTAGTGTAGAACACGCTAAGTTACGTATAAAAGTTTGCTGCAAATATATTTCAGCCATTACTATGGCCTTCATCAGTGTGACTACGGTTGGTTTACGTTGCCAGATTGGAAAGGTAAGTTTTGTAATGGTAACTCTGGGTGACTTAAGCAATGAGGGATTTCCAGATGTAAGGAACGAAAATGGGGAGCTCAGAGTTGCAATTTTTGGAAAATAAAATTTCCAAACTTTCTCTAAACCTCGGAGCCAACTTTTTAGTATCGGACCAAAGTGGAATAGCAGAAGTGTCAGCCATGGTAAGAAGAGATAAGGCAGATGAAGGTTTTCCAAATTTCACATCAGATTTGTGTTCCTGAAGTCTTGAGAGAATTTTTCGTAAAATTCTCTCAAGACTTCAGGATCGCAAATCAGACTTCGGAAACACAAATCTGATGTGAAATTTGGAAATCCTTCATCTGCCTTATCTCTTCTTACCATCCATGGCTGACACTTCTGCTATTCCACTTTGGTCCGATACTAAAAAGTTGGCTTCCTTCCAAAATCGATATGCTCTGAGGTTTAGAGAAAGTTTGGAAATTTTATTTTCCAAAAATTGCAACTCTGAGCTCCCCATTTTCGTTCCTTACATCTGGAAATCCATCATTGCATTACGTCACTCGGAGTTACCATTACAAAACTTACCTTTCCAATCTGGCAACGTAAACCAATCGTAGTCGCACTGATGAAGGCCATAGTTAATGGCTGAAATATATTTGCAGTAAACTTTTGTACGTAACTTGGTGTGTTTTACACTACCTTATTCTTAATTGTTTGTTAGTTACGTGCATTGCCTACCACTCATTTATGATCTTCGTATGAAATGCTTCGTGCCTTTATAGCTGCCTTGGTATATTGCACCATGAATAATAAATACTGTAATTTTTGCAAATTTCCTGTTGCAAAATATTTTCTACAGGAAAAAAAGGAAGATTGTACCACAACATGAAATGTGTGCAAAGCTTCCAAGAAAAATGCTGAAATGGTTTTTTTTTTTTTTTTTTTTTACTCTCAGCCTCAGGTATAAAATTGTAACATGACAGTGAACTTTTTAACACACAGTATTTCTGCTACATAGTTGATTCTTCTGGTGGAAAAAACTTTTTTTAAGGGACGCAACGCTATATGGCAGTATGGCTGTTCATTTCCACTAAAGCTTTATCGGCTACTGTTTTCAAGATGAGGTAGGGGCCTCCCATCCTTCCAATTATGTTTGGCATTACTTTGAACAACTGTTTAATAACTTTATATTATTGCAATAATAGTAATTAGTATTATTGCCTACGTAAATGTATGTAAATTTACAAGATAGGTTCAAAGCATTCCCTGAATTAGGCCAAGCTGTGGAGATAAGAATCACACTGGGGATTTTTTGGTTTTCTTGGTTTGGCAGCACCCATGATGTCATCTGATAGCAAGTGGTGCCATTCTAAAAGAGTATGAACCCTGTTTTATATGCATTTATAAACTAATATTTTTGTATGCATTTATAACCTAATTTTGTTGCTTTCCTCTAGCGGAGAAATGACAGAGAAGAAATCAGGAGGAAGTTAGCAATGGATTCTGATACTGAGGAATTTCTTCCAGAGAAGGTAAATCAGAATTCTGAGAGTACTAAGCCAAGTGTCAGAGTGAGAGGCAATAGTAATCTTCAGATATGCTTTGTGAATGAGGCAGTTACAGATGAGGATTCTCCTAAGAGCTGTGATATTAAAGTAAATGATTCTGTAAAACAGTGTGATCTCCTTTCTGTGCCACAAAATGTGCCATCTCAAGCAGCTTCCTCAAATACACCTGTTCTTAAGGTTTGTTTTCATCTTTAGTTTGCATTTTGAAAATTAAGTTGTTTTATTACATGCTGTAATTATGCAGTTTCTTTGAAGTGAGATTGATATTTCGTAATTTATGTTGTGTACCAACATAAGTCAAATTATGTGATTAATATTTTTTTTTTTTTTGTAGGACAAGCATTTTTATCATTGCTTTTTAAGTTCTGTACCTGAAATACTCCTGAACTGCTTTTTTCTTCTATATGTGTGGGCTGTTCATGAAATTTAATTTTATATGTGTGAGACATGTTTCTTTGGCATTGCCTGTATGAATTGTGTGGGTGTGTCCACTCAAGTGAATGGTGTGCAGCATTGACAAATTTTGTATGACCTAACTGTCAGAAATGTATGAAATTTTAATTAATCTGTGTAGAACAGGAATACTTATCTCTGTTAGATGAAACAGTTACCCTCACATATTGTATCAGTACTATGACTTACAAATTAGTATCTAGCTTTTAACTCTTGTACTACATTTTAAAATATATTTCTTTGGTGGTCTTGTGTCTGGCTCTCTTTGGCCAAACATGGCCCTTACACCATAAAAATACCCCAACCAACAAATTAATATCTGGCTGTAATAAAACAGGAAATAAGACATGATAAATAATTAACACAGCAATCAGACATTGCTGAATTGACTGTAATTACTGTTTCACACATATATATTATATATCTGAACATACTGTTTGTTATATATACCTGAATTATTGTTTCCACAGTATATATACCTGAACAACAGGAAATAAGACTATCATGAGTGAGTTAAGATACCACTTCACCTCTTTCTCAAGCATTTGCCAGATTTGGTTATCTAAAATTCCAGAATTTGTTTAAGTGTAGACTCATTTTGAGCAATTGTGCCATATTCATAGGACCTAGATTTTTTTGTTTTTCCCATTTTCACTAAACTGGCATAACTTTTCTGATTGAGTTATCTGACAATTGTTCTGGATCCCAGTTTGAATGATAATGATGAAAGATTAAGTTTTGCCCTGAGAATGGGTTGTATCTTTTTTTTTTTTTTTTAGCCGTAAGCGCATCCACACATGTACTTGGGAAAGTCATACTTTTCGGGCAGAAAAATTCGATAAATTTTGTCATTCATGAACAGTGCCCGAAACCTTTAGTTGTGGACACTTATGTGATGAAAGGCACTGGTGTGTCTAAGTATTATCTTTTAGTGTCATGAGTGAAGTTGAATGTTGGGAGGGGGAGGGTTGGAGAAGGGGAATAGGATGATATAAGGTATAAAATCATAGCACTGCACCTCACTTTTGGCATGAATCAACTGCGTTTACCTTTTATCAGCACCTTATCTGGTTGTTTTTGCAGCCACCGTCATTAATCATAAGTCCAGAAAGGGGATGTCAGTCTTGCAGCCTGCTTCATAATGAGTTTTCTGGGACCCATGTTTATGAACGTGGATGTCTGATGAGAAGAACTGTCAGTAATGCAGTAGCCAATTGTAACCCTATGTGGGATGAGGTGATAAAACCTGCTTCACAGCCAATATTGATGGAGTTCTTCAGTGGATCCAGCTGTGCTTCTCAGCCAAGAATATCCATAAATTCAGATTTACCTTTTATGGAAATGTAAGCTCACTTATTGCAAACTTTCATTTCCCCCTCTTTTTTTTTTTACCTTACATAAATATTAGTAAACAAACTGATATGGATGTAGTTATAAGCAATCTTGGAGCCTAGCCCACTGTTTCTTATGCTACATTTGTATGAGGTTTCCAAAAGTGGAACCATCACATAGATTTTCGCTTTTAATGCAGCTTCCCATTCTCCACTTATTGTTCAAGTGAAAATTAAGAAGCTCAAAATAATCAGGTATTAAACAAACAAGTTTGCTCAGTATTTGTATATAACATATTCCACATTTTCATGACTGTGTTGCAAAGAGTTTTTATTTAAATGTTTTTTTTTTACAGAATTCTTCCAAAATGCAGAACAATAACAGTACACAGTCTTCAGTGAGCAGACGCCAGAGGCCCAACTTTTTCTTCAACCGACCTAGAAGTATGATCTTGCAGAAGACAGACCAGAAGGCTGGTGTTGAAGATTTGGTATCCAGGCACATCAGGCTACAAGCAGAAGCAAGGGAAGCTTTAGCTCAAGCAAAGGAAATGGCCAGAATGCAGATGGAGATAGAAAAACAGCAAAAGAAGAAAAGTCCTATTGCTGAAATAGTCAGTGCATCTTTGTAATATTTAAGGTTTTTTTCTCTTAAGTAACTCAGAAGTGTGCTTCTTAAGAAAAAATTAGTTTTTGAGGATGGTTCCTTATGTTTAAAATTATGCATGTGATTCTGTCATTTTGATTTATTGATTCTAATACTTTTATGCCTGCATATCTGAGAGTTTTCAACTCTCAAGAATAGCATAACTCATATCACTGTAATGTTGTTTTTTTTAAGTGTTGCGCTGTAATGGAGCAACAGTTAAACAAATACATTGTAAACATTTTTATTTACTTTTTTCCGGGCCTACCAATTTTAGCATGGTTACTGTTGTGCGCATTTAATTCTTCATATACAGGGCGATTGTAAACTCCTTCAAAACAAGAGGGGTGATAGTACACATCAAGATGAACAATATTTGCTATGGAACCTAAGGCCGCATTCCACTCCTAATGCCAGAAAAGAGCATGTTTGAAAAAAGTCCAGCAGAAACATAGAGTTCCAACCAGTGCATGAGAAGCACAAGATGCAAATTAGGTGCACTGAACATGTGCGTAGACGATGAGGAGAAAACATTAAAAAACTCAGCCAATCATGTTCGTCGATATTACCGTGCAAACATCACACGAGAATTGACGTATACGTCTGACCGGCGCAGTGTACTTGGAGCAAGTGCTTCCCGGTCTGTTGCAGGATGTTCTGCTCACCACACTGTGGGACATGTGGTTTATGCATGATGGGGCCCCAGCACACTTTGCCATCAAGGTCCGATACTTCCTAAATGCGACATATCCCGAGCGGTGGATTGAATGCGGTGAACCTGTGGCTGGGCGTCCACGCTCCCCGGACCTTAATCCACTGGACTTCTTCTGGGGCACATGAAAACATTGGTGTACAAAGACACCTGTGGACTCGCTGGAAGATTTTGTCGCGCGAATCGCTGTTGCTGCGGACAAGATCAACACCACACCGGAAGTCTACGAGAGGGTGCGACAGTCCTTCATTCGCCGGTGTGGGCTGTGAAACGACTCCCTTGCACGCCAGTTTGAGCAGCTCTTTTGAGTCTTTCTGTGATGCGATTGGAATTTTGCAACTCATAAATTAGGTATGTATCTTTGTTTTCACTGTTGAAGGCTCAACATGGATGTATAGCTTTACTCTTTTCTGGCACTAAGAGTGGATGGAATGCGGCCCTAGGTTTCATTGTGAATATTGTTTTGATGTGTACTATCAGCCCTCTTGTTTTGTTGAAGGAGTTGACAATCGCCCTGTATATTCACCATTAGTTTCAGAATTTTTTACAGAAGTCAGTAAAGGATAAATCACTTCAGCCACCCTGATGGCTGAATGGTCTGTGGCATGATAGCAGGGTGCGCACGCGTGCTTGAAAACCTGGAAAGTCCTGGAAAATCATGATAACGTTTTCAAGGCCTGGAATATCCTGGAAAAACGGTATTTTTTTAATGCTGTCTTGAAAAGCCTTGAAATTTGAAATTAGTGCTTAAAAAAAATGCCCTTTTAGGAAATCGTGTTACTGACTGTTACCCCTTAATTTTTTTAAGTTCCTCTCCTCTGTTCTCAAAGAAACCGCCGGCTACAGTGGTGTTTCGGATGTGCCCAAATCCTAATTTGGCTGGGGGGAGGGGGAAGCACTACTTCCAGTGCAATAAAATTGGATGATTACTAGCGGGTCTGTTAGGGAAGGGGAGCTTGATGCATTCTCTAGCCCTGAGCTTGATGTCCGTCCGACAACTACTGAGAACAACAGAAGGGGAAAGAAGAGACATTTAGCATTTGCAAGGGGGTCGCGTGTTTACCAAGTCAGCTGGCATCCACCAGTGAAGAGTATGCCTGAACAACACATTCATCTGCTCCTTGTTTATTGCATTAAGACGCTTGCTTCCGGCCCACCCCTCACGAGACTTCGGCTACTTATGATAAAAAAATAAGAAAACTATCTTTGCGAATTTTTCACAAAAGTGGCTGAAATTTTTACATTTACTATAATTGGATTACAGAAGCTTACTCCCAAAATTCCATTTGAATCGGTTTAAAACTTAAAAGTTAGCATTGGAAATTTTTATTATGTGTGCCTCTTTAGACAGTGAGCCTTGAGCAGAAAGTGTGTTACCATAGCAACGGTTGATTGACAGCTGGGAGCGCTGATCCGAAGCCCTTGGTTGGGAAGAAAGCAAACACCTGTTTATCACTTCCACGGCTCAAAAAGACTAAGAGATATTTTCAGAAATCCATTTTCCGGAATTTTGAAAATAACACAGTAAAATTTTTACAGTGGTTAAAATACATCACAATAAAGTTCTAGTGCGAATTTCGCCGAATTCCGTTTGAAACTTTAGCAGATGCAAAAAAAAAAAAAAAAAAAATCTTCCGTTGCAAAATCGGATTCAAAAAAAAAGAAACGGCAATTATAAATTACGGGAAAAGCAAGCAAATTATTTTTTTTTTAGATGCCATGGTTTTATTTAAACAGAGTGATCCTTAAATTTTGTTTCTGTGATGATATGGACTCTATTTTAATTACAAACATACATTTTTATTCAGATGTCTGAGTTACTGTTTTAATAAAAAAATCTATAATTAAAAAGTTTTCAATGGATTTAGGCGAAATTCAGCAGATAAACGTATTTTAGTAAATTGCAACGTTATGACGTAAATTTGGTCATTTTGTCGAAAATTGGGCATCATTTTTTTTTTTTTTTTTTTTTACGTTTTCTCCTATAGTTAGGGTGAAGGAGGAAGACACTTCAGTGAGCTGCAGGTGGTGATTTATGGCGATGTGCCAAATGAAAAGAAGCCGTTCCATCAGGACATTCCAGAGGTTGAGTGTGCGTGGACGCGTGCTCCTGCTGTTTGAACTTAATCGGAATGTTTTCGGGAGGGGGAGAAATATCCGTTTCAGCTTTACAGCTTTCAGGCTCCTTTTTTTTTCTTGGTAATAAATAAAAACCATAGTTGCTGCATTCACCATTGATCCATATTCGCATTTCTTGAATATAAACAGCAGACAATCGGAAACATGGTGTTGGGTGGGTCTTGATGTTCTTCATTTGTATCTGCTGAATTTTGTTCTGTGGGAATACGGAATGAGTTATACTGTGAATACATACAAAACTACATATTTTTGAGCTGAAAAATATGTCTACTTGTACACAGTAGCTAACGTGTGAACTCAGACGAAGACAATCGGACATATGGACGTCTGATTCCATAAAAAATCAACCCATTTTATTATACACGACAGGTAAAAAAGAAAAACATTACATGTTTTTAAACATTATAAAGGAAAGCGGATTTTTGAAACACCATGACTTGATGATATTAATTTCTGAAAGTTTTTTTTTTTTCGATTTTAATTTCTGAAATCTTTTTTTTTTTTCAATTACAATACACTGTAACATGATACCTGTGTGCTGTATCCCTTAGTTGTATGGCAGATTTTCAGTTGGCCGATATCCGCGATCGTAAGTGGTAGTTACATTGCTATTGTTGATGATGACAAGATAAATACTGGAGTAATGTAGAATGTTGCATAAAGTAAAAAAAAAATCGCCCCCTTCGCACTTTTATGCGGTTATCATAGCTGATCAACCATTTCATTCCATGAACATCAGCACATTTCAATCATTTGACCATTGGGGGTCTGACGGAATTCAGCAGTGCTTAAGCGCCTAGCGCAACGAGAACATGCTAATTATGGACACTTCTATTCCCTTCCCCCTATCATCCCTAATAATTGAGAGCGCATACTGTAGTTTCAAATATTCTGTGTGTGAGCTAGTTTTCACGCTGTTCGTTATGTTTTTATTTTAGAAATTACTAACCCTTTCGAACTGTAGGTTGCAGAAACGTTTATGCTTTGGTTTTTTCCATTTGTCCGTACGATAATTCACGTAAAAGGGGTTTGATTTTGGCGAAATTTTAGTATGCTGTTAGGTACAACCTAGGAACCTACCCTGTTGAAAATGGTCGAAATTAAATTCAAAGGCATAGATATAAGAGCAGTATTCATTCTCCAAGCTTGAAGCCCTACGTCCACTCTCCAGCTGGGTAAGTATGAAAGATTTGAGACTTGGAGGAGGGGACCCAGTACAAAGTTTTGCTTCCCTCAGGCACTAAGTGTTTGTTAACATTTCCTTTCCTCTGGTTTGGAGCCCAGCTGTAAGAGGTGATGCTTTGTAACAGTCTTTTAGCACAACACTCTGTCTACTGATTGGCATACAGGTCATAAAACAGTAACTTCACTAAGTGTTGTTTCCTTGTTTTGAATGAAGACTAAATCAATGCCAAAGCATTTGCAACCCAGGCTGCCTAAAGGACAAAGCTGGGGGAGCAGGAAAGAACATAGCAGTAAGACCCCTTTTTCTTTTAATTACTTAAAATCTGGCCTATAGTAATTGGTCACATGTGTAGCCCCTTACTCAGGGGAAATTCTCAATTTTTAGTTGTGTGGTTCCTGATCTTAGATATTTTTTGGTTTTCATTTACTGTTTCAGTTGATTTACCCATTTTTTCACCCCCCCCCATTAAATATGGGTAAGTGTACTTTTAGTGATCTTTGGCTAATAAATCCTAAATATGCTGGATGGATTAAAAAAGATGAAAGCAATTGTCATGTTGCAAAATGCATTTTTATAAATTAAAATAATAGATGTTTTCGAATATGGGGCTCGACTAATACTTGGGCTCGACTTGTCACAGAGACCAGGGGCTTTGGGGATCCGCCATGGCACCCACTTGGTGTCATGGTTGATACCACCTTTACATCTTTCGATAAATCCTCAACCCCTGCGTCAGTGTACCAGCAGCTCTTCGCTGAGCACCGTGACCTAAATTTTGATTACACTCCTATTTTTACTGATGGCTCCAAAATGCATGGAGTCGTTGGATCCGCGGCTGTCTGTGTAGATGACGTTTCAGTAGCGCGGATCCCAGCTGAGGCCACGGTGTTTTCAGCGGAGATGCATGCTGTGTATCTCGCTCTTCTCCATGTTCAGTCGAGTTCTCATCATCGTGCTATGGTCTATACGGATTCCTTGAGTGTCTTGCAGTCTTTGTCATCTGCAGATTGCCGTGACCATCCTTTTCTCGTGAATGTGAGACAGTTACTTCGTCGTTTGCTCGGGGCCGGTTTTCAAGTTCAGTTTTGCTGGATTCCTGGGCATGTTGGAATCTCGGGTAACGAGTGTGCTGATGCGGCTGCTAGATCTGCTTCCTCTTTGGTCGTCACACCCTTGCCACTGTTTCACCGGGGGTTGGGTGGTGGGCCAGGACTTTCTGAAAATTACACTTTCTGTTTTAAACTCTATTGGTTCACCTAACCCTTTCTTTTGGGTTGGGTGGAGGGCCAGGTCTTTCTGACTTCTATGATGAAACTTATTTGAAATTTGTTGCCATGTTCCTAAAATTACACTTTCTGTTTTAAACTCTATTGGTTCACCTTTCTATGATCGTCCACTCCCGAATCATTTCTTGAGGTGCATAGTGATTCCATGGCTTATGCTTTTTGATTTAACATAACTGTACTACAATTGGATGAAATTTTCCTCAAGTCTGGAACATATTCTGTCTAGTAATTAAGATTTTCATTGCCTTCAAAAGTCACATCCCAATATGCATCCACCAGTGGCAGTCATTGGGAATGTTAAAAAAGAAAAAAAATAATTCCCATGTATGGAAACACTTTTTATCAGAGCTAGAATCCACCTGTGGGCATAACAGGCACATGCTCCATTTCAAAAAAAAAAAAAAAAAGGGGGGGGGTGAGTAAGTAGATAAGTGCTTTGCTTTGTCTCACGTTTCTTGTTTTCAGACATTACACTTTTTCACTTATGGATTTGCAACTCCACGTTTTGTCTTACATTGGCCCGAACTTTTCAGTGATCCACACAGCAGTACTTCAGAACTGCTGTTTGTGATGTACTCTGACAGGCAAGCACCCCATCTCCCCCTTATGGGTCCTCCATGTTTTACCACCGTGTTTTTTTTGGAGGAAATAAATCTCAGAGATTTTTTTACCAGTCCTCTGTTAGACGTGCGCCCTCCCCATTCTTAAATTCTGAATCTGCCCTCACTTTATTTTATAATAATTTCAGTTGTTATCAATAATAGTCTGATTACATGGAAGATAGTGCAGAATAGTGATGCAGCTAAAATGACTGATTGAATTAATCATTTTCTGATTGAGGGAAAGGATTTTCTGAATAGCCTTGTGGTAATTGCATCATGATTCAATTTAGCATTATTGGGTAATTCGCCAATTAAAAACATTAAAAAGAAATGTAATGGGTAATAAAGCACACTCATCCATTTGCATCTTTCATCATTTTTATTACTTAAAACTGAAATTGCTTTTAAAAAATAATTTGAGCATGATACTGTAAAGCGTAGTAATCATCCTGGAATTTTTTGTATATGGCCTGGAAAAGGCCTGGAAAGTCCTTGAATTTTTTCCCCCAAAAAGAGTACGAACCCTGTGATAGGCTTTGGATCAGTTGCCTGAGATGTGTTCAGGTTTGAGTCTTGGATGAGACATGAGTGGTGTGAATGTTGGATGGCTCTCTCCCTTCCGTGAAACCAGTGTAGCCTTGAATTAGGGATGGGCAACTGCTTATATAGCCCTGCTTAGAATTGCTCTTTGTGGTCATTAAACCCCAAAACTTAAACAAAATCTCTGGAACATGGCAGACACCTCCTGGGTGGGTCGAAAGTTCATCTCTTTTGCTGCCAAAAATTTTAATGATGCAAGAAAGTTGTTCATGCTTACCTGTTTTAGCAAAGTACAGGCCATTGTTTTCTATAGTCCTTTGTCAATGCTACACCAGAGCCATGAAGATCCCACGGTGGTACTACTGGACAGGTTTCAAGGATAGGATGCAAAATTCCACATCACCACTGAAACAAATTGATATCCTTACAGGAAATGGTTCATGTAGCAAAACAAGTAATAGTCAGATGGGACAAGGTCCAGACTGCGTGGAGCTTGGGGTTGAAGGACCCCAACCCCTTCCAATTCCTGTGGTTTTTGGCAGGCCACTCTGGAGTTGGTACTTGGGACACTTGCACAACACCTGCTTCATATTGATGAGTGCTTGATAGTTTTGGCTCAGAGCATCATTGACCCAATGCAGTTGTTCATCATAAAAGTTCCCATCTGCAGCCTGACCATTTGGCATTAGTTCCCAGTGCACAGCACCCTCACAATTCCACCAAATGCACTTCATGGCTTTCTTCTTGAGCTGCCCTGTTTGCACCAAAGGTTATATACTTCTTGGTGTGGCCTAAGCCACTGTTTTCCAGTGGTAGGATAATGTACAATAGGAATATCCACTTTTCATCACCTGTGGCAATACAATGGCTAAACCTGTCATCCTATAGACTTGACAGCAATATGTGACAGAGAGTGGCGTGTTGTTTTGCCTGCTGGGGTGTCAATTCATGGGAAATTATTTGATTGCATCTGGAGGAGAAACCAAGCTAGTTCAGTTGACAAATGATAGTGGATTAGGAAGTCCTCACCTCAGCTGCCAGTTACCATGTACTGGTACCAGGGTTCACTATCACAACTTTGACCAGGGTATCAGTGTTGGTGGTCGTTGGACATCCTGATCTCAGCTTGTCTTTGAGACTAGTGTTACCAGCATTAAAATGCTGGAATTATTTTTGTGCAGTGCTTCTGTCCACTGTTTCCTTGCCTTCAACTGCACAAATTTCGCTCAGTGCCGTGTTTATTCCTTTTTACCAATAATGGTGTAGGAGAACCCTAACAGCATGTGAGCACCTCCATTCTGTGCTCACCTGATAACATAATGCAGAGCTGCCAAGTGTGCCGGTTTACCCAGATTGTCGGATTTTGAAAATATTTTCCGAAAATCAGATTTTTCTACAAAAAATCCGGTTTTGCGGTTTTCTAATTTTTTTTTATTTATTATACATGGTATGTTTTTCCCTCATTAATGATATCAGCCATCATTTTTCTCCAGCGTCAGTGTTTGCTGTGGGAGTTGGTAACAAATGGAGACAAATGTAACGTTTTGTTTTTTTGTTAATCTACAGCATGTCAAGTGCCAAGGTTGTGAGCCCTGTGATAACAAGACATTCAGTGGCTTGGAAAGTTGAAGTTCTGGTTAATGACATGACATCCACAGTGCTTATGCAGAGCTTCATGCAGAGATGGGAATTCTGTGCCTATGTGCGCCAAGACCGCTGTGCCTGTTGTCATCGTCAGGACTTCGGCACAGTATATTCTCAGTGCACACCGTTCCATTAGACACTGAGTAAGGCCATGTGGTGGGAAGAAGGATTAAGAGACTCCCCAAGTATTACAGATTTTACATAGTTACTATGGAAATCGTTGGTCTTTTACGGACTATGGAAATCGAGTATGCTATGGAAATCAAAAATGTCATTGAAATAACGTTTTTAAACATCTGTGTAAAGTTTATTTTCGTATTTTCAAGATTCTAACACTTGTTAAACATTTCGAGAATGTTACTTGTGCGTTTTCAATATCATGAGATTTCTTCAGTTTTTTTGTTTTTGTTTTAATATGATTGTTATAAACGTCTGGTCATTGACAGAATTCGTGTGGCCCCTTGAATCCTGGTAAAATTCTGAAACTTAATTTCTTTTTTCCAAGCCTTGGAAAGCCTGATTTTTTTGCATTTTGGGAAAAGGTCGTGGTGTAGTACTGCATTCTTTCCAGCAATGAAAATTTTTAAGAAAAAGGTTGATAAAGGAGGATAGGGTAGGGAGCGATTGAAAAAATTGGCGAATCTCGCAAATGTTCGTAATTGCGCAGAAAATGACTGCTGTAGCAGCGATGATAATGTCGCATCGTTTCTGCATATAAATTTTTTCTGACTTTCTGTTTTTCTCAGCCTGATTATATTTTTATTTTTTGATGTTTTCTCTCTCTCTCTCTCTCTCTCTCTCTCTCTCTCTCTCTCTCTCTCTCTCTCTCTCTCTCTCTCTCTCTCTCTCTCTCTCTCTCTCTCTCTCTCTCTCTCTGTGAGTGTGAGAGAGAGAGATATTGTTTTCCTAGTTTCTAATATCTTCGGTAATAGTGAAAAGGAGCAACTGGTATTTTTTTAAGAATTTTTTCTAATGAAATGCATGTTTCCCTATTTCTAATACATACTACTTCAAAACTAATCAATAGAGAGCAATCGTTTTCACCACTTTCCCTTTAATTAAATGAAATTAAATTTCTAGAATGGTATTTAATCTGCCCAAGTGGAATACACATAGTTTCTGTGCCCCGTAAACCTGTTTCATGGCAGAGTGAGCAACACAGTATCGATTTTTCACATTTAATTTTCCATAAAATTAAAATTTCTTAGCCACTTCTTACTCATGCACGAGATTCTTCTGTGGATTCCCGGCATTCCGCTTTTTGTGTCATTATTTGGGTCATTCTTGAGATGATGCAAAACTGAAGAGGGTTTTTTTTTTTTTTTTGGAGGGAGGGGGATTCTTAAACCTATATAAAATTTTATTATTTATAAATTGTAAATAAGCATACCGCCAAACACGCATTGATGTCCAGGTTTTTTATTTTGAAAATTGACAGCTCTGCATAATATGGCTCTGTGCCAAATGCACATCAACAGTCTCATGTGTTCCACATCGTTGCAGTGCACTCAGTCAATGCTAGCACGCATTTCTTGCAGGAATGGAGGCCCAACGTTATGTGTTGCTCAGAACGGGATTTGCTTTTGACTCTCCCTGGTACAAGCATATTGTCTGAAGTTCGTTGAGATTCCCAAGCTAATCCACATTTGCTTAGGGTAAATGGTGGCATGTACAAATGTAAATTAGGCTATGAAAGTTCAATTCCTGCACCTGGGTGATGCAACTTTAGAGTTTTCTGAGGAGCAGCTACATGGAAAACTGTTAAAAGGAAGGTGCTTCTGTACTGCATTTTTTGAAGTTTCACAAGTGCAGCTTAAAATTTCATTGACACTATATTTTGGAGTGTCTGATATTTAATATCAGAAACATGGGATATTTATCTTGGACCAGTGCTTTATTTAATGTCATGATTTCCCATCATTAAATTAAATAAGGGCAGTTCAAGAAAGACAAAATTTGCTTCTATCTATCTATCTATCTATCTATATCTATCTCTATCTATCTATCTATTTTGCGATAATCATTCTCATATTGCATTTTTGACGCCTTCATTGGAGTGATATCACCCCTTCACAAGGTCATTTTTCATTGGGCCGAACACATGGAAATCACAAGGCAAAAGGTCTGGACTGTAGAGAGGGTGTTCCTACACCTCCCATATGAATTTGTCAAAGAGGGCCTTCATGGCGCATACCGAATGTGGTGTTGCATTGTTATGCAGGACAATGCGTCTTGACAGTTTTCCTGGCCATCAATCTTTAATTGCCTTTTGCAGCGTCTTAAGGGTTTCACTATATGATGCTGCATTAATCATGGTGTCCTTCAGCATGAATTCATAATGCAGAACACCTTGATTGTCAAAGAAAAGGGTAAGCATAACCTTTCTGGTGGAAGGAAAAATTCAGCACTTTTTCCGAGGTGAGAATGTGAATGTTTCCACTCACATTAGTGTTCTCCCTGGATTTTTTTTTTTTTTACTGCTAGGTGGCAAGAAATTTTAGCTGGATGGTGTTAATGACCCCTTCCCCAATTGAAAAAAAAAGGGGGGTGTTGTTTTGCTTAATTAACATTATTGTACTCGTCAAACATCTTTAGCGGTGCGGTAGACATTAATGTAACATAACGTGATAAGCAACATTAGAAAATTGTACATAAATGATAAAAAAATTAGTTCTTACTAATAAATCATTTTAGACTCAAATTTCAGTCAGTTATTGTCAATATTTATGGTGTATGTGGGAGTAAATTTTCTGCTTTTACTATTATGTGTGTTGTGAAAACATTCATTAAAGGAAATTTAGCTGGGTGAGCCTCCCAGTAAAAAGCCTCCAGGGGGAACACTACACATGAAGTCTGCTTCATTTTTGGTGAGAAGTAATGGACCCAAGTCTTGTCTCCGGTCATGATATGCTCCAAAAATTAATTTCCTTCTCTGTGATAATGATCCAAAATATCGAGAGCTGCTTGAAAACGTTCTGCCTTGTGTTGTTTATGTGAGCAAGGGAGGCATCCCTCGAGAGCAAATGTTTTGAACCCCAAGACGCTTGGTGATGATGTGGTGCACACTTCCATGAGAAATATTCAATTCATCTGCGATCTCGTCCACTGTGATTCGCTTATTTGCATGAATCAATTCGTTAATGAGGTCCACGTTTTCATTTGTCATCGAAGTTGACGACCTTGCCTCCCGGTAATAGTCTTCAATATCCATGCGCCCTTTCTTGAACAACGAACACCATTATACTTCTAATTGGCATTGAATTTCAGTGGGGTTCAACTGTTCGGCCCACAAAAAAAATGATCACTCTGTTGATTTCAAATTTGGATGCTACTTTCAATGGACAAATCTTTCATGAGTGATAACAGAAGAACTGTTCAGCCGCGTCGGCAAAGTTAACACGGTAGCTTTGAGGAGGAAGTACAAGTGGTACCCTCACATTGCATCTAAATATCTTATGTTTAAAAAAATTGTGGGCACATGCAACTAATTTTTGGACTGTCCCCTCGTAATTGTTAAATAAAGAACTCCTTTAAAACATAAATTCAACAACATGCACCCACACGTTGCGATTTCCTGTGTGCGAGAGTTCACTGTTCTCTTCCCACTACCATGTCACTGTACAATATGCTTACACAGAGGCAATGAATGGGCCGTGACCCGCGTTTAAATTTTTGTCTAAGTGCAGGCAAAGCCCCCTTTTTTTTTTTTTTTTTGTTAGATCAGACTTTTGTTTAAAAACAACAATTGCAATTTCAAGTGCTGTACTACATTACAAATAAAGGTAACTGGATCATGCTAGTTACGTTACAAGAGAAGAACTTTTACAAGAAAGTTCGTAAGTTGGGAGCTTTCGACCTTATCTTAGGTCTTCATCACGCCAATGGAGGACTAAGATTGTTGCCAGATTCTACATTTGAATTTTTTTTTTTTCTATTTTTGTTGCCAAAACTTGGAATTGATCTCCAGATCATCGGGATGTAGAGAGGAGATTCGGAATTGCAGGTCATTGAATTGAAAATAATTTCCAGGCTTTCACGGTAATGGAGGGTAAAACGATTGTCAAAAGAAGCAATTCGTTTTACTTCATTCCCGCGAGGAACTGCAGATGTCTTCCATTGTCAAAATAGACAAGGCTTCCAAAACATCTTTTTTATGTTCTAAAATTCTGTGGTTAATGCTCCTGTATGTGCTTCCAATGTATACGTTATTGCCTGTTGAAGAAGATATAGGAATGCAGTAAACTCCTGGGAAGTCCAGATTTTCAACTTTGTCTCTATCCCTTTGTAGAAGTTTCAAGGTGTTTGGGGTCTATTTAATGGCAAGATGGTAACCAAAACTTCTAAAAAGAATCTGTAACTTATAAGCATAGGAAGGATGGTAAGGAACAGAACCAGAGAATTTCAGGTTTTCCTTCTTTTGAGGGAGGGGGGCATTCAATTTTTGAATTGTTTTCATATTTCTTTAAGAGGGAGTTGACTGTAAGAGCAGGGAAACCATGAGAGAGGGCTATTGTAGAAATTTTGGAGAATTCTTCTCGAAGAGAAAGTTGGTTGTTGCAAATGATATGAGCCCTGTGGATGTAAGACTTCAATGCTGCAAGCTTGTAGAGATGCAGAGTGAAAGATTTGTAACGAATGATGTTAGTGGCTGCAGAACTAACATCATTCTCCTGTGTCATATAGGCAGCACCAAGAATAAATTAAAGTATAGATTGAACCAGCATATAAATAATTAAAATAAAAAAGAAGCTAAGACAGCATTAACCCAATACTGTATGGAAAATCAACAACGTCCAAGGTTTGAAGATATTAAAATTATTAAGAGCTGTAAAAATGAAAGGCAGTTAAGAATTGCAGAATCAGTGTTAATTGAAAAAAACAGATCAAGATTATGCAACATTAATGAGCCTAGTAACTTAAACGAACAATGGAAAGCCCTAATAAAAATTGAACAGCAGCTTAGAAAAAAAAAGGGGGAAAGAGCAGCAGGGACAATAGATGGCGCCAGAGACACAATAATTCATAGATAGCGACTGGGGCCCGTGCCTCGATGGCTCTGCTCACTTGAGCTGTGGTGGGCGGGTGAGACACACCTGCCTCCTGATGACGACAGAGGTCTGTTGAAAGTACTAGAGGATTGTGTGTGAAGGGCTGAATGGGTGTGACACTTGCAGTGGGAGTGGCAGGGGTTGTGAAACAGAAGGAGCAGTTTGGTACTTACAGTTGACAAAGGTTTAACCACCTAGGAATGTAAGGTTATGTAAATTATGTACATAGTTTTTAATTGAATTGTATGAATGAGTAGTATGTGTGGTTTTTTATGGAATTGACAAGCTTTATTGTAACATCTCATAAGGCTAAAAAAAATATGATGTTTCACACCCGGAAGTAAGAATCGTAAGCAAGATGTCTGTAAGCCTTGGAAGCCCAGAAACATTACGATGATTGACGTGTTGGAAGTGTGTTGTCGATGGAGGTTACCATGATCTTTAGGGTGAGTGATTGGTACTTTCTAATAGTTTTTCATAAAGATGTTTTGAAAGCCAACCCTATCACACCCTTGTCTATTTTGACAATGGAAGGCACATCTGCAGTTCCCCGCTGGGATGAAGCAAAACGAATTGCTTCTTTTGACAATCGTTTTACCCTCCGTTACCGTGAAAGCCTGGAAATTATTTTCAACTCAAAGACTTGCAATTCCGAATCTCCTCTCTACATCCCGATGATCTGGATATCAATTCTAAGTTTTGCCAACAAAAATAGAAAAAAGAAAAATTCAAATGTAGAATCTGGCAACAATCTTAGTCCTCCATTGGCATGATTAAGACCTAAGATAAGGTTGAAAGCTCCCAACTTAAGAACTTTCTTGTAAAAGTTCTTTTCTTGTAACGAAACTGGCGTGATCAAGTTACCTTTATTTGCTATTATTGTTACGTGTTTTGCCCATCATCATGTCCTTGTACCACATTGCTTTATGTTCTGAAAAAGCACTGTCTCATTGCACGTAACTCAAAAACTAAAGTGGATAGAAATGCTTGCTCTGCATCGGTGGGATTCCTTACGAAAAATTCCATAAGAATGCTGATTTTTGCGTTTCTCTTATTCTAAATATAATGGAGGGGTTTTTTTTTCTTTAGTTTTTATTATGCTGAATAAAACTTGTCATGCACCAAAATTCAAAAAACAATGTCTACTGTTGTATCAGAAATAAAGAATTGAAACTTTAGGGATTTTAATATGTTGGGGACATCTACTTATACAAAAATTAAAAAAATAAATATGTGTGTTAGTGGAAATGTGGAAGAAATATTTTCATTTCAAATCTTGCATGAGATGACACTGTGACTAGTGATGTGACACATAGCTATTGCAAATATTCATCAATGTACTTCAGACTAACTGATTCACTGGAGCCAAATTGAAGTGTTAAATGCACTTATTTTTAATTGAGGTCACAACCATGTTTCAAAAAGAACATACTGCAAAAATAATCCTTCATAATTGGCCAACACCACCTGCCGTGTCATCAACTTTAGCTAATCCCAGTTAAATTAATTGAATTTCTGTTACAGTAAGATACATATATTGAGCTGGTGGGAGTTGTTTCCATCAGCTCATTTGATGTCTTGATTTTGTTTTTTATCCTGGTAGAATGTGCTTACCACTCCACTGTCTGCCATTTCAACCACAGTTAAATTTCATTTTAGCTGTCATTTGACTGCATTTCACCTGTGTGTGGTGGGTTATAATACTAGAACAATTAACCTGCTGGTAAATAACACTTTCATGACGTACTGTACATAAGTTCTGCAACAGCTCATGTGCTACTCATTGCTGAAGTAAACTTCTCCGCTGCCACCAATATGTTACCACCCAAGCTTCTGATGGGATTACATGTGAATGAAATGTAACTGGTCTATATAGTGTTTGCTTTCAAGTTTACACACAAAGAACCTGGCAGATATGGTGCACATTAACTGGACCTCATCAGATGGCTTTTTAATGTGAAAACTAGAATTTAAACTGAATATTTATTACTTGCATTGCATTGGTCTATTCAGTTGATATATTTGAATTATTTTTCTACCTGGTGTTTCCACTCACGTTTTAAAAAGTTATGTTTCATGATGTTGATATTTCATTGCAGATAGACTTATTTATGTCACCTTTCTTTCAAACAGGTTGGTTTACCGTTCCCTGATGGCAAAACATACTTAAATCATAGTACATTGAAAGATATGAATGTGGCCCAACTGCAAGTCATAGTAAATGATCTGCATTCACAAATAGAAAGTAGGTACATTATTATTATTATTATTATTATTATTATTATTATTACTAGACGAAACCCGTCTGAATCGAAGTTTTTTTTTTTTTTTTTTAAATAAACTCCTATGAAACAAATGTAAACTTTATTTGATTGACAAATTAATTCAGCCACTTCAGTAAAGACAAATAGTCCAGGTTCATGTTTGTTTTTTGTTTTTTTGGCGTGTGACTGAAGATTTAACCATTGGGAGCAATTCAATGGGCTATTAGCAGTCGCACATCCCTAATTTAGGGTCACTGGTTTCAGGGAAGGGAGAAAGCCAGTGCCGTAGGACAAACACAACATCCCTGCCTCACCAGGATTCGAACCCGGTAGACAAAACCCGTCTGAATCGATGGATAGGTTTTGGGGGGGGGTTCGGTAGACAAAACCCGTCAAAAGAGACGATTAGTTTTTGTTTTTTTGAAAAGAATAAACTCATATGAAACGTTTATTTACATCTTTACATAATGGGAAACGTCTTACCTATGTGAATAAACTGGATCAAATGAATATTAAATTGTATATATACATCACACAGTCCAATAGCACAACGCAATCAGGTCTTCGAATGTTCGCTGTTCCTATAAGAACTTACAAACAAATTCCTGCTAGCATTGTTTTGCACAACGGTTTGCTGAGAAGAGAGACTTTGGACTATCTAAGTCCCTCCATACTTCTGCCTTCAACATCGCGTGAGTCAATTGTAGGCGATCGGATGTCAACCGCACGCTTCTCCCATTGACTTTATATGGGAAGAAGGCCATCTTGTAATCATCAGTTCATCCTGTCCTGATGATTACAAGATGGCCTTTTTCCGTTCTCGAATTAGAAGAGCCTTCGCCGTCTCCTCAGATGTTCGTTCTAGAGATTCGAAACTAGAAAATATCGTTGAATTGGCCACTGAGGCAAGGATATACGTCGAACCAGATGCATAACTTTATCGAAAAAGCAAGAACCAGCCATGTCAATCTTTCTATGCCGCAACTTTGCTACCTGGGCTCTATTCCCTACATACCAAAAGTTTCCTATCAACTCAAAAAACGCGCTCAGGAGGATGAGCTTCGGTGTCTGCATAAGGTCTCTGGCATCTTTATATACGATGCTTAAGAGAAATATTGACAAGCCCCCTCTTCTCAGTGAGGCAGGTGTTTATGCAATCCCACTACAATATCCGGACGGCCCCAGGCGATACTACATCGGAATGACCAAACGTTTGTTTGGAATTGGAATCAATGAACATAAAAGGGATACAAAAGACGGTAAAATAACCACTGCCCTATCAAGAGAGGTCAAGCTAAAGTCCGCTGATCTTATGTGGAATGATATCAAGAAATTAGCTTCATACTCCACACCTAAATCTACTGCCATTTGCGAAACCTTGGAAATCTTGACCAGCAGCGAGGCTTGTAATGATAGCGTCTCTCTCAAGTTGCCACGCATTTGGAATCAATTCTTCAAATAATGCTGTGTTTTCTACCACAGTACTGCGTGCCCAACCAACATGACCTTGCTTCTTCGAATGTCTGATCACATTTGCACCTATTCATTTATTGTCTAGTCAAGTCACCACGTTCAAATTGTTGAAGTGTTCCATTATCCAGTTTGCAGTTAGCTGTCTACTTTCCTTGAAAAAGCCATCTGGTTGATGTGCAAAAGCTTGGAAACTTTTATTTATATTCTACACCAAGAAATTCGGATCATTAGTACTATTTTAAGTGTAATTGGTGTACAGTTCCTTGTTATTAATCTTCATTTATACTTCACACACACATATGCTTGCATATGTTGTGCATCTTATACCTTACAAATAACCTTCTGTCTTTCACACTCATTATTTTTACCACTTTAAGACACTCCTGAACCTGATCCTCTCATGATTTCAGTTAGTCTTCAATTTTCTTGCATAACTTAAGCTGAATAAGTTTTCTTAGTTTTATACTTTATCATTCAGTATGCTCAGACCACCTCAAGGTATTTGTCTGTTTACTGTCACATTTCATATTACACATTTGCAAACATTTTAATTCCACACATGATCAGAATGAGTCTCCACAAACTTTCAATGAGTAATTCATCTGTATATCTTTGTGTCTGTACAAAATAGTTTTCTATTAGTCAAAAAAATATCTCATAGATGAGTGTAGCATTTCAATATCCAGTGAAAAATCTATCATTATCTAATGTGCTAAAACTACTGCAATAAAAAAGTTTGTGACAAATTTGACTCTTATAGCAATTGAGTTTTGATTGCATGATATTACATTTAATTTTTATTATAAAATTGGTTTTCTTTTAGGTTTAAATGAAGACTTAGTAAAGTTTCTGCTTGAAAGAGATGATTTGCACATGGAGCAGGACTCCATGTTAGTTGACATTGAAGACTTAACTAGATATTTGTAAGTATACAGCTTCCTGTCAGTATTGATTTTGTTTTGTTAAAGTAATTCACATTTAGTTCTAATGATATTTACTTTTTTTTTCTTCATTTCAAAAATCTTGCTTAGCTAGAAATTTGTGTTCAAAAAAATTCTGGAAATATTTTGTAAAATGCAGGTTATATTCATTATCCAGGGGTTGATATAGGTGGAATATGATACCGTTAAGTGGTGTCTTCACAAAAATAATTTGAACTTTTGGTGCTATCTTCACTTTCAGTAAAATTTTACCTTAAAAATATTATTTTAGTGTAAATGGCATCTTGAATATTGTTTTTTTTTTTTCTTTTTTTTTTTCATCATTATGAACTGTTTTCTGTAAAACAGTCTCTGATGAATGCTTATCAATCACTGCATCATCGCTACCTGTAACTGAGGCAACACTCGTTGAATGGAACCCCAAAGCATTATGGGAGCATTTTTCCTCCTCTGGCAGCCTCAATTTTGTATGCATTTTCCAGCATTAACTCAGAAATAGGGATGGGATGGGCACTTACATTGGCGAGAAACATTGGTGCTGGACATTAGTGGATACTCATTTCTGAAACATCGACACATCGGTAGTGTTGGTGGAAATTTCCAATGTATCAGTGCAAACCTTGACGTTTTGCTAAACAGCCAAAGAATTCGCATCTTTTCCATCTGCTACGGTAATGGGCACACTGATGGGTAAAATTGCTATTAAATGTATTGGTGTTAAGTCACCAATTCAACATCGGGTAATCAATAGTATTTGTTAAAATGCTTGATGTATCAATGGAAACCTCGATGTTTCTTCGGTATATTGGCTTCTGTAACATCAAGGATGAGAACTTGATTTTCGCCAATGAAACAAAACAGCGGGGGGAAATGCTAATTCATGACATATAAGAAGGTATTCCCTTCCTCTTTAAAATAAAGCAACAAAGAGAAATCCCTTTACTTAGAAAATATTCCTTTGCAGTTTCAAACATTGAAAGCAAAACTTCGATGCTTAAAGACATCGCCGTTTTTTGCCCATCTCTACTGAGAATAAATCTTTGCCATACTGACCGGGATTCCAGGAAACATACGGTATTTACAATTATGAGGAGGGAAGCATGATGGGAAGGTGCTGGCTATTTACTTTATGAGTGATCCGGTTGTGACATGAGTGAATTTTATTTTTGTTTTGTTATTTCAGTTATTTCTTTTCTTCCAGCACTTAATTTTTTTTTACTTTTGATGTCTTTCTCAGTTTAACACAACCATTAGTGTTATTATTATTATTATCTCAGCTGGAGCATAATCACAGTTGTATAAAGAAAACTGTATCTGCATACACAATCGTCAAAACAGAAAATTTGCTGCAAACCTTTAAAGTGTGAACCACGATTAGCATCAGAAAATAATATATTAAAATACACATATAAAAAAATAACTGAAAAAATAATAAAACGATAATCACTGTCAGAATAATAATTATAGATGATTAAAATTGCTCTAAACACAAAAATAAGCAAATTTCACAAAAATGGGCAGAATTTTACAGCAATGAGGTATCTTTAAAATCCTGGATCGAACCGTTATCATTATGATATCAAACTGAACAGCCAAAGGTGTTCAGTTTTGTGTTCACAAAACATACATACATACATGCAGACAGATCATAAAAACAGAAATTTAAACTTAAGAACAAAATAAAGTGAAAAGTAATGATCATTATTTCATTTTTCTTGGCCCAAGTTTACACCATCAGTCCATTTTTCTTCTATATCCATAACCTGTTTACAGCTGCTTTAGAATGACACACCTGTCATGGCAACCTTTTCTTTCTCATACTAACATATGTACATTCCACCAAAGGATGTTTTCATTAACTTTGCCACCATAGAAGTACCCAGCTCAGATACTGATACCTAATCTTATCATGCAACTGAATCCATGTATATTTCTCTTATCACCCCATTCTAAGTTTAATTAAAGATTTTTGTGCAAAGGTAATTAGTAATATGTATTAGATCACTTGATAAAATTTACAAGGAAAATACTGAGTATACTAGTTTCCTATATTTTAACATTGGTCATTGCCATTGTATGGGTTTCATGTGAAATATCCTTAGGCTTTTTTTAAAACAAAATGACAATGTTTTCTCAACATAGTGTGTTCATCCTGTTTCACACAGTAGTACTGCACACACACAAGGGTGTTTTGCCAAAACGTTGGGGAACATGTACTGCACATCGTAATGAAAAAAGTTCCCCTGAACATTGGGCCAGAAATGTTTCCCTTCTGAGTTGCAGCACATTATGAGAGTGCAAGTGAGAGAGCCTTTGAAGTTAGTTTTTGTATCGGACATCACAGTACACTATAAGTGATGAAAACAATTATGTAAGTTTACATCAGATCAAATGTTTGAAATGACCTCTCTTAGCAGCAATGCATGTGTTAGTCTTCTTATCAATTGTTGAACACATTTAAAGAGTCCTGGAGTGTTCTGAATTCTTTAACAACCTTCTACTATCCCACATGTGTGTATATAAGGAACCATAAAGGCATAAACATCAGCCTTTTCGGTGCTGCCCCAATGGGAAGAAATCTAGTGGATTCAAATCTGAAGAGCATGTAGGACATACAGTTGGCCCACCCTTACCAGTCCAAATGGTAGGGTATGTATTATACAATGAGATATTCTTAAGAAGTGAGGCTAAAATGCAGTGGAGCTCCCATCATGTATGAACCACGTGCAACTTTGTGTCTCGTGTGCGAAGAACATGCGGTATGCACAAATTTACCTAGCTGCATACCTATAGTCTTCCTTACTTGCGTGTGCAAAAATAATTGTAATGCAAGGGGAAACATTTCTGGCTCAATCTTAAGAAGTATTTTCATCACTGTAGAGAGCAGGACATGTTTCCAAAGTTTGATTAGACCTTTTGGAAATCCCATATTCTGTAAAGTTTTCAGGGAATGGATATAATAGTACACTTGAAATCAGATTGTAATGAGTTTGGACTAATGAAACTTTCAGTATAATATTTTATTTTTCATATTCTCAAACATTTATAGTAAGTAATAAAAAATGGCTTGACAATTACTTGTTAGTGTCACAAGTGAAACTGAATGTTTTCTGGAGAAAGAGGAATAAGAAAAGGCTTGTGATGAAAAGAATAAAGGTTGAAAGGTTCCGTGACTAACATCAGTGTTACTCTAACTTACTGAGAAAATGACTGAATGAGTTAAAGTTTTGTGAGAGGGATGTAGAAAAGAAGTGGACATGTTTTAAGAACTTTGCTTGGTGGAACAATGAGACTAAAGAACCAGTTGAGGGAAAGAAGGAAGCATATTTAGGAATGTTGCTAGGTAGAATTTCTTAGGCTGAATATCGCTGTAAGAAGCGTGAGGCAGCCAAGTTGGCTCACCAGAGTAAGGCAAAAGATTGGAAGGAAAGGCATGAATTGGCTTTTTGGAAAGATAGAAAATCTTTCTTGAAGTACATAAGAAAAATAGGGGAAATAAAATTCTAAGTTGTGTGAAAAATAGGATCAGAGAAATGATATGGGAGTCCAGCGAGTTAAGTGAAAGACGGGGTGAATACTTCTGTGAGTTATTAGAGCATGAAAGCAAAGGTGATTCTGAGGCAAAAGCAGGTGATGTCACAGTGAAGCACAGGAGGGATCTCAAGAGAAGAGGTGTGTAAAGCTCTAAAATCTCTTCGGAATGGTAAAGCTCCGGGAGTTGATGACATTACTGCTGAGATGCTAAAATATGGTGGTGACTCTGTAATTGACTGGTTAACTGAAATTTGCCAGTTGTGCTGGGAGTTAGGAATGGTCTCTCAGGATTGGAGGAATGCTGTCATTGTTCCCTTGTATAAGTGAAAGGGTGATCAGTTAGAATGCAAGAACTTTCATGGTATCAGTTTGTTGAGTGTAACAGGGAAAGTATTTGGAAAGATTGTTAATGATAAGGTACAGGGTCTTACATCAGAGAAAGTGTGGGATGTGCAGAGTGGCTTTATGTCTGGTAAGGACTGCACTAACCAAATTTCCGCATTACGTTTGATGATTGAAAAGTGTCTGCCTGTTGGTAAGAAAGTTTTTGCTGCCTTTATAGATTTTGAGAAAGCTTATGATCGAGTAAATAGGACTCTTCTGTGGAAGGTATTGAATAAATATGGTGTTACTGGTAATCTACTTAATAGTGTAAAAGCCATGTATGCTGCCAAGTAGAGCTTGTGTACAAGTGAATGGTGTTTTATCAGAATGGTTTTCTGTTGGTGCAGGAGTCAGATAGGGTTGTGTACTGTCACCATGACTGTTTAATATATTTATGGATGCATGCATGCGTGATGCCAAAATGGACAATACTGGTTTATGTCTTAGTAATGTCCGTGTGTGTAGATTGTTACATGATGATAACACAATCCTGTTAGCAGAAAGCAAAAGTGAGTTGCAGAGATGTTAAGATACTTTGTGGCCTCCAAATAATGTTCCAGAGATCATGGAAGAAACAGACTCCACACCACTACAATGCCTCCATTAGCTTGCGCAGTTAAAGCTAGACAGCTGGAATCCATCAATTCATGCTGTTGATTCTCTATTCTGGCCTGTCCATTAGTGAGTATTAACTGAAAATGTGGTCCATTAGACCAGGTTTGGTTTTTTTCCTCCATTCCCCAAGGACCCAGTTTTAGTGCTCTTGTGCCCACTGCAGATGAATTTGTTGGTTTTTAGCGAAGACCCAAAGGAGACATCTGCCGTTATATCGCAATTATGCCAATGTCTGGATACTGCTATTTTACTATGCTACACTGTCGTGCAAAAATTAAGGAAGAGACGGTTTTTCGAATGTAACGTTGTGCAGAAGCGCTCCACATTGACTCAAATCATACCATAAGATCTCCAAGATGTAAGAATATGGGACAAGTGAGCAAAACCGTCCAAACAAGGAATCCAAAGGATGCAAAGGCACTTTATTGAAAAGGTAGCTTCGAGCACAACTGGCCAGAAGACAGAAACGTCCATGTGACAGGAGGCTGTTAAGAAAAATCTAGTCTTTAGTAGGAGATATGATCACCCCTGACTGCATTGCAGGATTTACGTCTGTCCATGCTGAGGACGAGGTTGTCAAGGAGCTGTTGAGGCAT
Organism: Macrothele yani; assembly: GCA_039090855.1. Taxonomy (NCBI): domain Eukaryota; kingdom Metazoa; phylum Arthropoda; class Arachnida; order Araneae; family Macrothelidae; genus Macrothele; species Macrothele yani. Next base: position 170,221,135 of record CM076990.1, read on the forward strand.
CGTGCCCATTCCTCTTGTAGCGCCAATCGCAGCTGCGGAATCATTGCTGGTGACGTGCTGCCAAGCGTCTCCCGAGAAGGTCCCATACGTGTTCGATTAGATTTAGGTCCGGGGATCTTGCGGGCCAATCCGTGCATTGAATATCTTCACTCTCCAATAGCTCTGCGACAGACACTGTATGATGAGGGTAAGAAAGGGTGATGAGCGTTGTCGTCCATGAAGAGGAACTCAGGACACACAACACCTCTAAACAGACACACGTGAGGCAGGAGAACCTCGGTACAATAGCGGACACTAGTGAATGAACCTCCTTGGAAGATGTGGAGGTCAGTACGGCTACCAAGCATGATACCACCCCAAACGAGAACTCCGCCACCTCCAAACCAGTCTCTTTCGATGATGTTGGAGGTGTGATTGCGTGTTCCTTGCTCTCTCCAGATGTGTATACATCCAGAATCGCTCGTCAGACTAAATCGGCTCTCATCTGTAAAGAGAACTCTACCCCATTGCTGATGTGTTTAGTTTTTTTGTTCCTGGCACCACAGAAACCGCCATCTCCGATAAGCAAGCGTTAATGGTACACACCGTACTGGTCATCGTGCAAATAGACCGCCTTTGTGCAGCCTCCTGGCCATGGTAAAACGCGATAACGGACGTCCAGTTGTCTGTTGCTTGTGCCTTGCGATTTCTTCCACTGTCTGCCGTCTGTCTCTTCTCGCCTGTAGGAAAATATACCGGTCGTCCGCCGCCGTGGTTGCTCGTGGACGACCACTGCTAAACTCTCGGACAGCTGTTCCTGTCGTTTGAAATGCTCTCCAAGCTTGTGAAACGATGCTGTGAGTGATCCCGAACTCCTCGACCACACTAGTCACACTTCGACTTTTTCGAACTTCCCAATGACACGACCTCGGGTAAAGTCATCCAGAAGTCATCTACTGGATTGCTTGTTGGCCATATCACACGGTGCCAGTAACTTGACATCGTTCAAACCGATGTACACCGTGCAGTAGCTTTCACCGAATTGCTGAGCGTTCACCGCCCGTGTGTTTTTTTATACCCTTCAGACCCCCCCCCATCCGGTCATGCTGCATGTATGCGCATGCCCTACCATAACGGACCCTAGTCTATCTCCTGAATGGTCTTTCGGTCCGTTCGGCAAGCTCGTTCCGCTGTTATGCTAATTTCTCCTCTTCGTCCTTAATTTTTGCACACTAGTGTATTACTTGATGCAATGGGAGCTCATCTGCTACCTCACACAATCTTTTCCAGCCACCATTGCCCTCAGCCAGTGGCCTTCCTCTGGATGGAAATGACTCCACAGGAAGGCTGCTGGTTGTTTGTTTTGCCGTTTGTTCACTCCTTTTACACCTTCGATGCAGTTGTTCTTGCATAGCCAAGAAGAACTGCCCCAGTGGCCAAGTGTGTTCTAAGCAGTGGCCTCTGACCGTGCATCTGAGTGGGCCTGGGTTTGAGGCATGGATGGTGTGCTTGTCTGACAACATTGACTTTCTCCCTTCCCTGAAACCAGTGCCCTTAAATTAGAGACAGCTACTGCTTATAGCCCATTGAGTTGCCCGCTGTGGTCTTTAAATACCCAAACAAACAAAAATCAAGGTTTGCAGTTTCTGAGATGCTTACACCTGCCCGCCTAGTGCATACCATGCAGGCAACAGACACTACATAGACACTACTGTGCCTCTTTCAAAGTCAAATAATGAGTCTTTCCCATATTGCTGCTATCTATGCTTTGTACACATCTGATGAATCCTTTGCAGTGAGCTGTTGAAAAATCCATCTCAAAATGTCATGCAAGTGTGGTTAATGCGTGTCCAATTGCTATTTCGTGTTCCTAATAATTTCCTACTTCAGTGTATAACTTATGGTTTAAGTATTATTTCTAAGTCACTGAGACAATAAAATGAAATAAAAGTTTAACATGACTACACTACGTGTTAAAAATGGGCAAGAATTTATGCTGAAGAATAAACTTTTAACTTTGTTGACACACAAATTTCAAATGGATTATTACGTCAGTGGAGGCACCTTCCAGTTTCTCACAGATTTATAAATGGTAATTTTGGTGTATCATTGAGAAAGCGCATTTAACATGTGACTAATGTATAAATGTGGTCAGGTATGTGATGTTAATATTTATTCTTCTACAGCAAATATTTCATTTTACTGTGTTTACAGCTGTTGCTTGGTTAAAAGTTCTTCACAAATGTCCATATATGAATCTCATGAATTTTAAATAAGTATATTCTTATTTTGGAAGCTGAACTCCAATATTTACATGGCCATTAATTACTAAAAATGAGTAAAGTGTAAGTGCTTTTAAACTATGTGAAATGACTCCTTTTTTTATTGCCACTGCTAAAGTGATATAACAGTGCAAAACATTTTTGAATCATTGACTGATCAGCCTCCCTTTCTGAAATCATTTTATAAAGGAATTAAGTTTCCTTGAAATATGTCCTTTTGAACTTGTAAATAGCAACTTATATGGTGCAGCACAAAGATTACATGTCTTTGCCAACATTTTTTATTCTGATATTGCATTGTGAATATTTCAGATGCTAGATATATATAAATTCCTTTGTGTTTTTAATAATCCATTTTTGGCAACAATGTATTTGCTTTTATGGTATTTCAGCCATAGTTCTGTGCTGTGTGTATAAACAATAAAATAAGTATTGCACAGTTTTCATGGTCAAACTGCTTTACTTACCTACTGGCTTAATCCATGAAATGACACCAAGACGCAAACCTAAGATGTGTTTTGAGGTTCTTGCGGCTGCCCCGGTGGCGCAGTGGTCTAAGCGATGGCATCTGACTATTCGTCCGAAAGGGGTCCGGGTTCGAATCCCGGTGAGGCATGGATGTTGTGTTCGTCTTATGGCACTGGCTCTCTCCCAAAAAAGGTTCTTGTGGGATATATTTGAGGCACCATGTAGCTTTCACACTGTTATTTTCTGGCAGAACTTGAACTGGGAAGGTGCCATGTCAGTCAGTATAACAAGTACATCAGCTTCAAAACATTTATCATTTTATATCTATATGCAACTGCTTTCAGAACATCTATGTGCTAACCATCATTTTTAACTTTATAGGCATCTCTTTCATGCATGCATTGTACTCTTTCATGAACATTATTCCATTGTTTTTCTAAGTTTCTAAAATTCTACAGAAATTTTCTGCGAGAAACGCAAAGGGCATAAGTTTATAATGCACCAGCTCGTGTATGAAAAGGCTGGGTATTAATGGCGATATAACGCAGTTTTTAAACACAAGTATTCTTTGCTTCTGATGGGTGTTTTTCAAAAAAAAAAAAAAGTTACTCTTGAAACACTTGAATTGAAACTGTACTTCAACTGTTGTGTGATATCTGTATTTTTCATCATATTACTTTGTAGATTAAAGTATTTCCATATATTTTTTTCATTTCAGAGGACTGAAAGGAAGTAATTGTGTCAGCCATCCAACCCACTCCCAAACTTCTGTTAAAACGTACAATGCATCAAATGAAAAGTAAGACAATTCAAGTCAGTTAAGTTAAATTTTTCATTGTAGGGCATAATTTCAAGGTTTTTGCAAGATGGGAAGGATTAGATAGCTCCTATTAAGAACTTGTATATACTGTATAAGCTCAAAGGAGACCACTTAATGGCATGTAAAGTTTGAATTTGGTGTTCCTGATGAGAGACAGTGAAGCCAATTTCAAATAGATTATTACGTCAGTGGAGGCACAATAATATGTTAGAAGGAGAAATCAAAGATTTTCTTTATTTGAAATTAGTTGAATTGTACCCAGGTACAACTTTTGAGATGTAATCTGTATATTCTGATTTTTACTGCAGTGAATGATTGTGTTGCCAGTCTTGCCACTCATTAGGTTGTGAGGCTGAGACTCACACCAATGTGCATTGCTTTTTCATTGTTTTCCCCACACAGGAGTTAATTTTACTTTGAGCTTTGTACTTCAGTTGAGGATTAGTGAAACCTGTTTTTCATCGCAAAGCGCTCCATGAAAAACCAGATGTTACTTTTTTTCTTTTTCTTTTTAATCGTTACTTTCAGCAGCTAATATAAGTGGATCTGAAAAATTAAAGCCATTAATGATGAGCAAATCTTAAATTCTTAGATAATTTTTTTGAGTAAAATGTTTTCCCATTGACTAACAATCAAATAAAAAAGACCTGGATAGCCAACAAAAATTTTAATTTGAATAATTAATAACTTAATGGGAATTATAGAGGATAAATTTATTAAGGCGCATTACCTCTCAAATTTTTCAATATGTACACTAGATTGTCAGGAGTTCCTACTTCTTACTACTTCCACAGGTTTGGGGACCAAGTCTGGTTGATTTGCAAATGTTGGTAAGGGCAAATCAACTAGGCTTGATTGCCAGACCTGTGGAAGTAGTAAGACGCAGGAACTCCTGATGATGATGATCTAGTGCAGGAGTCGACAACTTGGCACTTAAGAAGATCCAAAAAAGTCGTAAAATACAAATTTTTTACTTTTAGAAAAGCCACGAATGGTGGCAATACGAAAATGCAGTAGCATCCTTTATATCGTTGAGTTAAAAATTTGTTTTGCCATTCTAGTTGTCCAGTCCTTAATTGTTTTTGCAGAAAGGGACGGCCGCCCCGGTGGCGCAGTGGTCTAAGCGATGGCCTCTGATCATTCGTCCGAAAGGGGACCGGGTTCGAATCCCGGTGAGGCATGGATGTTGTGTTTGTCTTACGGCACTGGCTCTCTCCCTTCCCTGGAACCAGCGACCCTAAATTAGGGACGGGCGACTGCTTATAGCCCATTGAGTTGCTCACGGTGGTCGTTAAACCTCCAATCAAAAATAAAAAGAAAGGGACATGTCATGTATTTTCTTTATAATATCGGCACAATTTTTTAAAATCGTGGAGATATTTTGAAGTATTTAAAAAACACTCTTTTATCTATTTATCGTCTGTAAAAGGCTTACCTTGTTTCACAATCTCTCGAGCGACAACACAACTCGCAGACGAAACACGATTGGCAGTCTTTTACCCAATTGTTTAACATTGACATACTTGGTTAATTTCTTCTCTGAAGTTCTTCAACTGCTTTCCTTCTGGACTCCCCCACCAGATAGTCATGCACAAACTTTTTATGTTTTACATTGAAATGTCTTTCAAAATTTGATTTTTTGTCGTTGGAAAGCTTGTCTTTACAAATTAAACAGAACAGCAACCCATCGGAATTTGACAAAAGCAAACAACGGCGTCCACTCTTCTTTAAAATTTCTATAGTCATCAGTTTTTCTGATCTTGCTCTTTGAACACATTTTAGTTTTGATATTTAGGAAAGACAATAAAACACTTTTAACGAGAACATTCATGTCACGACTGAGATTTCACAACTACTACTACGAAAGGTCGACTACCACTGATGGACTTGTGACAGCGAAACAAGATAGGCACATTCTGTTGGTACACCTGCACTCAATACTCTGCCAAATATGGGGTTTGATGCCGAGCAATGATTCACCAGCCGGCAAGTAGAATGCTGTTGCTCCTCCGAACTGAACTTTGAACCAAGCGCTGGAGTTGTGCAGAAGTGTAATGGGTGCAAAGCTGTCAGCAATGGAGAGAAAACGAGCTTGAATGATGGGTCGCGGTCGTGCAGCTTGCAATCCCTCACAAATACACAAGTGTTGGAATATAAGGTTTTCGGCCATCATCAAGGGTTTAATATTTTTAGGTTCCTGTCTCTCACATTGAAGAGTAAATTAAATTTTCCGTTGAAGTAGAATTACGTCGAAGTAGAAGCTGAAACTTTGCAAATTTTTCTGTTCTTTCAAGCATCAAAAGAGCCACATTTAGACTCCCAAAAGGCCATATCTGGCTCGCGAGCCTTATGTTGCTGACCCTGAATCTAGTGTATAGATTGAAAAATTTGGGAGGTAATGTACCTTAATAAATTTATCCTCTATAATTCCCGTAAAGTATTTACAGTACTGAAAATTTTAAAATAAAAATTTGAGAAAAGTAAAATATTTTTTTTATTTTAAGTCATAATATAAAATTATAATTCAAAATAATAGTTTGATATTGTACCCCTTCTTCCCAGCAAAAAATTTCGGGATTTCAAACTTAGTTTTGCATATATATTTAGGTAACTACATGTGTTACTTTTATTCCATAAATGCTGTTTCAGCATGGCAGCAAGTCTTAAAGGTCTTACTTTCCATTTAGAGCTTTGAAACATGTACCAAATAAACAGACCTTGACTCCTGTTGTGTGATTTAATATTCGCAGTGATAATGAACAACGCATTGTTAAAATTTGATGCTGCTGCAAATCCTCAAAACATTTTTCAAACAGGTTGTTTTTCATATTTGTATATGTTATGGTAAAGAATATTCAAGGAGTAGAACATGAATTTCTAAAAATAAAAAAAAAATTGAGGGAAAACAATATACAGCAGTTGAGACACTTCAAGAAACAATAAATAAAGGGGGGACCTTCATAGCCACTTTCATAACAAAAAATTGAAGGGATAATTAAAAATGAGTCGCTACTTATTCTGTAACTTAAACTTATGATTACATTTATATATATACAGGGGTTGTCCAAAATAATGGAAACACCTTGAAACAATAGGTGTTACACACCTAATATGGTGTGGAAGCACCCTTGACATTTAAAACTGCTTGAATCCTCCTTGGAATGGACGCATATAAGTCCTGGATGGTGGTAAGGGGTATGTTGTACCATTCTTCCTGCAGAAACTGCTCCAATTCCTTGAGAGATGCCAAAGGTGGATAACGGGATTGCGCTCTGTTTTCCAAAGCAGACCACAGGGGCTCAATGATGTTTAAGTCTGGTGATTGTGCAGGCTGGGGAAGGTGTGCAACTTCATCCTCATGTTCCTCAAACCATGACTGAACAATTCGACTTCTGTGAATTGGGGCATTATCATCTTGAAAGGTGCAATCCCCTGACGGAAATAATGTCTGCACCATTGAATGCACATGGTCGGCCAAAAGAGTAACATAGTCACTGCTAGTGATCTGTTCGTGTAAGGTGATAAAGGGACCTGCTGCAACCCACGAGATCATGGCCCAAACCATTACGGAAGCGCCCCCATGCTTAACTGTAGGAAGGAGACAGTCTGGGTTGTAGGCTTCTGTGGGGTTTCTCTACACATAAACCCGTCCTGTGGTGGGGAATAGTGAGAAACTTGATTCATCGGAAAACAGGACATGTTTCCAGTGATCCGCAGTCCACGTTTTACGTTCCTGGCACCACTGTAGTCTCAGTTTCATATTAACCTGTGACACCAGGGGTTTTGCAATCGCAACTCTGTCGTAAATATTGTGCTTATGCAATTCCCTTCGCACGGTATGGGGCGACACTGGGTTTTGGAGATGTAACAGTCACTTTCATCGCCGTGGTCTCCTCCTTAAGGTCACAATCCTCTTTAATGTCCTCTTGTCTCTCACAATGAGTTTGGTTTCCCTTCCACAGTTGTCTCGCAGATGATGTGCCATGAACATTGTATGCTGTCATGACCTTCGACACGGTACCTCTTGATACCCCCAATACCTGTGCCTCTGTGGTTACCAACACACCAACCAGACGGGCTCCTACAATCTGCCCTCTTTGGAACTCTGACAGGTCACTCATTGTGCCTTCACCTGGAACGAAATTATGCAAACACCAATTTACAATGCAATTAGACAGACCCTTGAGACTATAAGCAACACTTTTCAACAAAAGAAAATTGTACCTACATGTTCGTTTTACTCAAAAAGCAGCACATACCAAAGTCACTGTTTTCAGCGAGGTGTTTCCATTATTTTGGACAACCCCTATATATATCATCATCGTCAACCATTATCAATCCACTGCTGGACGAAGGTCTCCCCAAGTTTCCTCCACAACGGTCTGTCTTGTGCCAGTCTCCTCCATGTCACCCCTGCATACTTTCGAATTTCATCCACCCATCTCCCATGTGGTCTTCTTCTGGGTCTTTTCCTGTCCCTTGGAATCCAATCTAAAATTTTGGCTGTCCATCGATGATCTGTCCTTCTGGCAGTATGTCCAGCCCATTGCCATTTCAGGGATTTAACTCTGATCATGATGTCTTCCACTCTTGTCATTTTTCGGATCCACGAGTTCCTCTTCTTATCTCTCCTGGTTACACCAAGCATGCACCTCTCCATGCTGTTTGAGTTGTCTGCAGCCTTTGTATGTCTCTTTTAGTTAAGGTCCACGTCTCTGCACCATACGTAAGCACTGGAAGGATGCATTGATCAAACACTTTTCTTTTAAGACATAATGGCATATTGCTCTTGAAAATTATGCTGTTTCTTCCAAAAGCTCTCCAGGCAAGTTTTGTATGCTGATTAATTTCTTCATCAATGTGACCCTCACTTGATATCTGCTGTCCAAGATAAACGTACGTGTCTGTTATCTCCAGCTTTTCTCCATCAATCGATAAATCTTTATTTCTTGTAAAAGCATTGAACATCACTTTTGTCTTCTGAAAGTTCATTTTTAATCCCACTTCTTTACTCTTGTCAGCAAGTTCCTGGATCATACTCTGCAGCTCTGATGGGCTAGTTGCAAAAATGACTACGTCATCAGCAAAACGAAGGTGGGTTAGATAATCTCCATTGATCTTTATCCCCTTGTTTTCCCAGCTCAGTGACTGAAAAATACCCTCCAATGTGGCATTAAAGAGCTTCGGAGATATGGTGTCACCTTGTCTCACTCCCTTTCCAATTTTTATGTGTGTTGTATTTTCAAACAGCCTAATCTTTGCACTTGCATTTTCATAGATGTTATTAATAATATTAATGTATGCATCTTCAACACCGCAGGTTTTCAGAGCCATTGTAACTGCTGATGGTTTCACCGAATCAAAGGCTTTTTCATAATCGATAAAAGCCATGCACAATGGAAGTTCATATTCCCTCGCTCTTTCAATTAGTTCTCTCAGCACATGGATATGATCTATTGTGCTGTAGCCACTCCTGAATCCAGCTTGTTCTCTCGGTTGAGCCATGTCCAGTGTTACCTTCAAGCGGTGTGAAAGAACTTTAGTGAAGATTTTATAAACTACTGATAGGAGGCTGATAGGTCTGTAGTTTCCGAGATCCTCAATGTCACCTTTTTTATGTAGCAGGATCATTGTAGCGGTGTTCCAATCCTCAGGAATCTTTCCTTCATTAAGGCATCGAGTGAAAATTTGGGCGAGTACTGTTTCAATTTCTCCACTTGCTTCTTGTATGATGTCTACAGTAATTCCATCTTCTCCTGGAGCTTTTCCCCGCTTCATGTTCTTGATTGCATGTGCAACTTCTGCTGGAAGGACTGGAGGAACTCTGGTACTGGTATCTTTCATGATGTCTGGAGTGCATGTATCATCCCTTTCATATAATTTGGAGTAGAAATCTTTCACTCTTGTCAAAATTTCGCCTCTATTTCTTGTTACAGAACCATCTTCTTTTCTCAGTGCCATAATCTGTTTTCTTCCCTTACTGAGATGTCCCTTTGCTATCTTTAGGCTTTGGTTGTTTTCAATTGCTTTCCTCACTAGTTCACAGTTGAATTTTCTTACGTCTTCAGTGATACTTTTTCGTACTGTCTTGCATAGCTCTATATATTACACTTTGGAAGTCACATCTTCTTTAGTTGTCCTCATCTCTTTTCTTTTTTGCATCAACATTTTTGTTTTTCCGGATAATTTATTTACATGCAACTTGTTCTTAGACCCAGCTAATTTTGTTGCTGTTTCCATAAGAGCTTTGGTTACTTTTCTGTTAACTTCAGAGATGTCCACTTCTTCCGATGTTAGGCCTTCTAAAGCAGAGAACCTGTTCTTCAGTTCCAACTTGAAGGTATTATGGTGTTTTTTAAGGTTGGTTATGTCAATAGATTTTGTTTGTCTTATGAGCTTGCCACGTTCAAGTTTAGTGTTGAGGTGCATCTTACATCTCACCAATCTATGGTCACTACCTGTGTTGAACTTGTTTAGCACACTGCAGTCTTCTATGATGAATTTTTTGTTACACATAATAAAATCAATTTCACTTGTCGTCCCATTTGGATGTCTCCATGTCCATTTCCTGTGTGGCTTTTTCTTGAAGAAGGAGTTCAAGATGAAAAACCCTTCTGCCTCTGCAAACTCAACGAGAGTATTTCCACGCTGGTTTCTGTTGCCGTGACCGAATTTACCTACTGAAGTTTCATTCTGTTGCCGTTGCCCTATTTTTGCATTGAAATCTCCCATAATTATTTTCAAGTGCTGCTTACCTTTGTTATTTAGATGACAAATTTCCTCATAAAATTCTTCAATTTCTTCTTCAGGATGACTTGTGGTGGGTGCATAAGTTTGAATAATCTGAGCCTGGTATCTTTTCGAGAGTTGGATAACAAGCCGTGCAGCTCTGTCAGAGGAACTTTCAACTTCTACAACTTTATCCTTCAGTTTCTTGTTTATTATAAATCCAACACCACTAGTTCTGCCAGTATCTGTCCCACGATAGTAGAAGAGATGTCCACTTTTCAGTTCGATGAGATCTTCTCCTTACCTCATTTAGCCCCACGATGTCCCACTTGATCCTTTGTAGTTCCTCTTCCAATTCAAGAAGCCGTGAATCAGAAGATAGGGAGCGTCCATTGTACGTTGCCAAGGTCAGCATCAGATGGCAGCCTAGTCCGGTCCTCCAGGGATTCTTAGCACCCTCTGCCTTCATGTCGCACTGGCCGCTGCCTTGGCCAGGTACATTCCAGCTGCCGGAGACTGAGGGCCAAGATTTAAGTTGTGGAGTCATTTTGGAGGGGTTTGGCCATAACTCACCACGCTGGCCAAGCGGGTTGGTGAGTGTGGGATAGAATTTCCTCTAATCCCGATGGTATAGTTATACCGCTATTGGCGGTCGTCAGAGCCCCTTTAGTAGGAACAGGATGCACCACGAGAAGGCGGGGTTGACATTTGTCAAGGAGAGGCTGTGATGTTACGCATCACCTGACCTTACATCCCCCTATATATATATATATATATATATATATATATATATATATATATATATATACACAGTCGGGTCACATTGTGACCACTTCCTACTTTCCATGTCAATAGCACGTAGCCAATGAAAGAAAGCGCGTGGCGTGAGCTGGCTTGGAGGGTATATAAGGTGTGCTTGTAGGCATTCTGAAAGCGTATCACTCGTTGCTGTCATGGATAAAAAGAGCAGTTTATCAGATTTGCAAAAAAGGATGATTATCAGCTTTTGGACCAAGGGTGGCAGTATTCCTGAAACTGCAGATTGTGAACTGTTTGCATGCTGCTCTGGTTAAACTGTATCATGATTGGAGAAATTGCGCCATTGAGAATAAGTGATGTGGAAACTGCAGAGCACCACGTGCCATTGATGTGAGAGGTGAACGTCAGCTGCAAAGGTGCGTGTAGACCGATCAACACACTACAGTGGAGCAACTCACTGGCTGAATGAACCCGGGGGGGGCTACCAGAAGTGTGTCTAAAACAACAGTTCAGCGAACCCTGCCGCGTACAGGGCTCCGATGTAGACGGATGGTCACTGCACCTATGCTAACAAAGGTGCATCAGCAGAAAAGGCTTACATTTGCTTGATAGTATCAGAATCGGACCTCCACTGATTGGCAAAGGATTGCCTTCTTTGATGAGTCACATTTTCTGCTTCATCGAACGGATGAACGTTGGTGTATAAGGCAAGAAACATCGGAGAACAAACACTCTTCAACCATTGCTGGAAGAACACGCGCTGATGGGGGCAGCGTTATGGTCTGGAGAATGTTTTTGTGGCATTCCCTGGGTCCACTCGTGCCTGTGGAAGGCACTATGGACCAAATTCATTATGAATCCATTCTTGCAGACCACGTACACCCATACATGCTGATTATCTTCCCTGGGGTGGATGGGATCTTCGAGCACAACAGTGTGACATGTCGCACAGCTAGAAATGTCAGAGTGGTTGGAACAGCACGATGAAGACTTCAAAGTACTTCCCCTGCCCCCTAATTCCCCAGACTTAAACCCAATTGAGCATCTGTGGGACCACCTCAATCATGTTGTTCACTCTATAGATCCTCCACCATGCACCCTCCAGCAGCTGCCAGATGCACTGCTGTCAGCATGGTTCCATATACCTGTAAACACCTTCCAGCACCTATAGTCACTCCAGTCAGTCTAGCTGCTGTCTGTGCTGCACACAGCGGTTACTCTGGATATTAGCTGGTGGTCACAATAATATGACTCGACTGTGTGTGTGTGTGTGTATAATCTGTGAAAAGTTTTAGTTGATGAGTAAAGAATTGAGTAGAGCAATTTAAATTCAGTCTGCAATTATTTTTACGTTAATACATCTATTGTTGGATAGGTAAAACTATCAGTTTCTTAATAAAGCTTACTTTAATTTGCAGAAGTGATACGTGATTGTTAGCCAGCATGGGAAACCAGTTTCACCGAGAAAGAAATTGGACAGCGAATGGCATGAGTCAAAACATCCAGGCACAGTGCACTTACCAAGAAACACAAGGCAAGAAGCCACTGCAAGCCCGGTAGAATGATTTCCCCAAACGTTGTGTGAAAAGATAGGCAGTGTAAGAGTCACGTGGGCCTCATGAGCTGCAGCGTAGTCAATGGCTGTCAAAGGGCAAACACTGCAATCCATGTTTCCGCTGAGATATTAGGGAAGTTGTAAAGCATTGAAGGATTTCTGCATCTTCTACTCTAGAGGGAGAAAACTGAGTTTGGTTATTATACAATGGTTAATCGTTTAAATTAGGTTAATGATAAAATATTATTCGAGAGATGTGTGTAAATTTTTAGCAAATAAAACTTTTAAAACACGAAACAAAGCGACGGCCCTGCGGAGCTGTCACTTTTCATTTGGCGAGCGAGATCTGTGCCTAACTGGTGAATCAGCATGAAAATTTTCAAGACCTGTATATCATCATCATCATCATTGTCAACCATTATCAATCCACTGCTGGACGAAGGTCTCCCCAAGTTTCCTCCACAACGGTCTGTCTTGTGCCAGTCTCCTCCATGTCACTCCCGCATATTTACGAATTTCATCCACCCATCTCCCATGTGGTCTTTTCCTGGGTCTTTTCCTGTCCCTTGGAATCCAATCTAAAATTTCGGCTGTCCATCTATGGTCTGTCCTTCTGGCAGTATGTCCAGCAAATTGCCATTTCAGGGATTTAACTCTGATCATGATGTCTTCCACTCTCGTCATTTTTCGGATCCACGAGTTCCTCTTCTTATCTCTCCTAGTTATACCAAGCATGCACCTCTCCATGCTGCTTTGAGTTGTCTGCAGCCTTTGTATGTCTCTTTTAGTTAAGGTCCACGTCTCTGCACCATACGTAAGCACTGGAAGGATGCATTGATCAAACACTTTTCTTTTAAGACATAATGGCATATTGCTCTTGAAAATTATGCTGTTTCTTCCAAAAGCTCTCCAGGCAAGTTTTGTACGCCGATTAATTTCTTCATCAATGTGACCCTCACACACACACATATATATATATATATATATATATATATATATATATATATATATATATATATATTGGATTCAGGAGTGGCTACAGCACAATAGATCATATCCACGTGCTGAGAGAACTAATTGAAAGAGCGAGGGAATATGAACTTCCATTGTGCATGGCTTTTATCGATTATGAAAAAGCCTTTGATTCGGTGAAACCATCGGCAGTTACAATGGCTCTGAAAACCTGCGGTATTGAAGATGCATACATTAATATTATTAATAACATCTATGAAAATGCAAGTGCAAAGATTAGGCTGTTTGAAAATACAACACACGTAAAAATTGGAAAGGGAGTGAGACAAGGTGACACCATATCTCCGAAGCTCTTTAATGCCACATTGGAGGGTGTTTTTCAGTCGCTGAGCTGGGGATAAAGATTAATGGAGATTATCTAACCCACCTTCGCTTTGCTGATGACGTAGTCATTTTTGCAACTACCCCATCAGAGCTGCAGAGTATGATCCAGGAACTTGCTGACAAGAGTAAAGAAGTGGGATTAAAAATGAACTTTCAGAAGACAAAAGTGATGTTCAATGCTTTTACAAGAAATGAAGATTTATCGATTGATGGAGAAAAGCTGGAGATAACAGACACGTACGTTTATCTTGGACAGCAGATATCAAGTGAGGGTCACATTGATGAAGAAATTAATCGGCGTACAAAACTGGCCTGGAGAGCTTTTGGGAGAAACAGCATAATTTTCAAGAGCAATATGCCATTATGCCATTAAAAGAAAAGTGTTTGATCAATGCATCCTTCCAGTGCTTACGTATGGTGCAGAGACGTGGACCTTAACTAAAAGAGACATACAAAGGCTGCAGACAACTCAAAGAAGCATGGAGAGGTGCATGCTTGGTGTAACCAGGAGAGATAAGAAGAGGAACTCGTGGATCCGAAAAATGACAAGAGTGGAAGACATCATGATCAGAGTTAAATCCCTGAAATGGCAATGGGCTGGACATACTGCCAGAAGGACAGATCATCGATGGACAGCCGAAATTTTAGATTGGATTCCAAGGGACAGGAAAAGACCCAGAAGAAGACCACATGGGAGATGGGTGGATGAGATTCGAAAGTATGCAGGGGTGACATGGAGGAGACTGGCACAAGACAGACCGTTGTGGAGGAAACTTGGGGAGACCTTCGTCCAGCAGTGGATTGATAATGGTTGACAATGATGAATGATGATGATGATATATATATGTGTGTGTGTGTGTGTGTGTGTGTGTGTGTGTGTGTGTGTGTGTGTGTGTGTGTGTACACACATCTCTCGAATAATAGTGTGTGTGTATACACACACACACTATTATCATCACTATTATTGTCAGTGTGTGTGTGTACACACACACACACACACTGAGTGACCACTTTATTATGACCAGCTGACAGTTTTAAGCAAATGAGCTATGGCTGCACGCTGTTGCCGCCAGGGGGCGAGGCTAGTATAAAAAGGGAAGGCTTAGTGCTTGCGACAGTAGTAGAAGTGATTTTTGGGTGACGAGATGGGTAAAAAATGCGATTTGATGGACTTTCAATGTGGGATGATTGAAGGAGCTCGGAGCCATGGAGCGAGTATCACCGAAACCATTGCATTCGTGAAATGTTCCAGTGCAGCTGTTGTTAAAGTGTTTAAAGACTGGACTGTCAGCCAAAAAACTGGGTCTCTATGTGCAGCGTGTGGTCGTCATAGATTAGTGACTGCTCGGGCGGAACTGAAAGTGTCCAAACTGGTAACAGACAACAGAAGGGCAACAGTGCAGCAAATTGCAAACCATCTTAATCAATGATCCCCTCAAATGATCTCTGCACGCACTGTTCGCCGTACACTTCATCAGATGGGATATGGCAGCCGAAGGCCTGTTCGAACACCTTTGCTGTATGCAGTTAACAAGAGAAAATGTCTCCAGTTCGCACAGGAGCACAAGGATTGGACAGTCGATAATTGGAAACAAATTATGTAGTCCGATGAATCTCATTTTCAGTTGCACCATGCCGATGGCAGAGTGAGAATTTGGCGGAAACAGCACAAAAGCATGGACCCCAAATGCATCGCTACAACCCTTCAAGCTGGTGGAGGCAACGTAATGATTTGGGGAATGTTTTTGTGGCATGCTTTGGGCCCTTTAATTCGTGTTGATCAACGTCTGACTGGCACATCATATCTAAACATTGTTGCGGACGAAGTGCATCTTGTCGTGTGGATGGTTTATCCCAATGGTGATGGCTACTTTCAACAAGATAATGTGTCCTGCCATAGTGCTCGTATTGTACAGGACTGGTTTCAGGAACATGCTGGTGAGTTTACTTTGCTTATGTGGCCCCCACAATCTCCAGATCTCAACCTCATTGAGAATTTGTGGGATGAAGTTGAACGACCCATCAGACAGTTGGATCCACAACCCTGCAATCTCACACTCCTGGAAAGTGCTATTCATCAAGCATGGTCTCAGATTCCACAAACCACCTATCAACATCTCGTGGAGTCCATGCCACAAAGAATCGACGCAGTATTAAAGGCAAAAGGTGGCCCTACGAAGTACTGAGGGGGTGGTCATAATAAAGTGGCCATTCAGTGTATACATCATCGTTGTCTACCATTATCACCCCTGCTGGATGAAGGTCTCCCCAAGTTTCTTCCACAACGGTCTGTCTTGTGCCAGTCTCCTCTATGTTACTACCGCATACTTTCGAATTTCATCCACCCATCTCCCATGTAGTCTTCTGGGTCTTTTCCTGTCCCTTGGAATCCAGTCTAAAATTTCGGTTGTCCGTCGATGGTCTGACCTTCTGGCAATATGTCCAGCCCATTGCCATTTCAGGGATTTTACTCTGATCATGATGTCTTCCACTCTTGTCATTTTTCTGATCCACAACTTCCTCTTTCTTATCTCTCTCCTGGTTACACCAAACATACATCTCTCCATGCTACTTTGAGTTGTCTGCAGTCTTTGTACGTCTCTTTTAGTTAAGGTCCACGTCTCTGCACCATACGTAAGCACTGAAAGGATGCATTGATCAAACACTTTTCTTTTAAGACATAATGGCATATTGCTCTTGAAAATTATACTGTTTCTTCCAAAAGCTCTCCAGGCAAGTTTTATACACTGATTACTTTATCTGCTGTCCAAGATAAATGTAGGTATTGGTTATCTTCAGCTTTTCCCCATCAATCGATAAATCTTCATTTCTTGTAAAAGCATTGTACATCACTTTTGTCTTCTGAAAGTTCAATTTTAGTCTCACTTCTTTACTGTTGTCAGCAAATTCCTGGATCATATCTGCAGCTCTGATGGGATAGTTGCAAAAATGACTACGTCATCAGTAAAACGAAGGTGAGTCAGATAATCTCCATTAATCTTTATCCCTTTGTTTTCCCAGTTCAGTGATTGAAAGACATTTTCGAAGTGGCATTAAAGAGTTTGGGAGATATAGTGTCGCCTTGTCTTACTCCCTTTCCAATTTTTATGGGTGCTGTATTCTCAAATAGCCGAATCTTTGCACTTGCATTTTCATAGATGTTACTAATAATATTAATGACTACTACTACTACAATATACTGTATATATATATATATATATATATATATATATATATATATATAAAGATACCTAAGCAAAAAAATACATATATAATTTTGACTCACACCTAGTACAACATAGAAAAGGTTATGTATCTACCTGCGTGAGTAAAAGGAGAAAAGAAAAAAAAGAAAATAAAACAACTGAATGTAGAAGGTGTCGAGAATACTGAGCCTTGGCTTTATCAAGGACCAGCAAAAACTCTGCATTTTCTCACTTCCACAAAGACCTAGTTGGAAATGGGTTTCTGCAAGGCCATAGATGCAAGTAACATTCCCACCTAAAATAGTTTAAAAAATATATATATAAGTCATGTCCTCCGTAGAGTAGCATGACCTAGCACTGGCTTAACAATTTCGCTTGCATCCATTAACCTTCATGGCCCGACCCATGCTCTTCATCTGTTACTATTAAACAGAGAGAAGAAGATTAAAGAGAACTCAAGCTGTGAGAGTGACATAATAAATAGAAATGATTTTCAGCTATAACGAAATTCCAAGTTCGTTTGAGAGAGAATTTAAACCTGAAAAACAAATTTTACATTGCAATTAAAAAAAGTTAATTTATAACGAACAGATTTTTGAAAGAAAACTTGAGTCTAAAACCCCTACTCTACAACTTATGACAGCACGAAAACGAGAATAAGTTAAAGATAATAATTAACTAAAGAAAACTTTGTGAAAGTTATATACCTTAAACAGTTAGTTGCAATATGTACAAAGTATTTCAGCAGTGCTTTAAGTGCATAATTAATTAGTTATTAAGAACTTAACTACTTTGAAAAAACAGCGCATAGACAGCGCATAGAAAAGGAACAAGCTTAGCCATCTTCTGTTCCTAGGTACCACAAAAGACGCTCAAAGTTACAAAGAAAAGTAAGAGTTAAAACCCGCATAAATGTTAACAGACAAACCAATGCTTAAAAAGCTGAAAAGCTAAAAAACGACAGAGAAAGGTACATGAAGTACAAACATTGAACTTATAAAACCTAGAACCCAAAAACAAGGAAGAGCTTACCTCTTGAGTTACAAAAACTTTTCTCCTCACAAGAGGAGAACATGGCTGACTCTTCCGCCCTCCCTAGACGCTGGGGGGCAGTGAGGGTGGGGCTGATGGCCTCCTCATACAGCAAGAAACCAACGCGGAGATTTTAACCAGAGAAAAAAATATATAAACTTAAGACTGTGGATCTGTATGATCAGAATGAGCAGAATTAACTCTCCAGAATACATGAGAAATATTATAAAATACACGAGCAGTTTATTTAATAATCTTTGCATGTATTAAATCACCTTAGTGAGCTTCTATAGATTAATCAGAATCTTATTAATTTTAATGTTGGTTTTACTATTTTTAGTATAGCTATCCTAGTGATGAATAACTGGTTTTCTTTTTTTATTTGTTTTTATTTTCTTTTATAAACAGATTTTTAAGCTTTTTTGTGATTTTGTTTATATTATTTAATTTTTTTTGTTTAATAGGACCGTCATATCCATAGCACTAAGGTTCCTTTAGGTAGTTAATAGGCATCCTCTAGCCAACTTCCTTACGGCTTTGATTGGTCAGAATCATATTATTAACTGTGTAGAAAATTAAAGCAGATCTGCCAACCTTACTCTATTATTCAGAATAATTTTTCTTAAAGTTCTTTTGATGAAAGAAGAAGGAATTTCGTTCTCTAGAAAACTTTCTAATAGTATATTAATGTGGTAATTGAAGTCCAAATTGTTGCTGCAAATTCTTGAAATTCTTAGGACCTGAGAAATTAGTACATTCTCAATTACTTTGGTTGAAATGTTATTATTCCAGTGTAGATATTTAATTACTTTGAAAGGAAAATTAACTCTTTTATCAAAGAGGCTAATAGATGGGTTACCTCTGTTGAGCTTAATGCTTAAGTCTAGGAACTCAAGTTCCTGATTACTGTGGTTGGTTTTACATAAGTTAAGAGAGCTAGGATAGATATTATCAAAATCACTCTCTATAACTTCGGAATTATTGATACACAGCAGATCATCAATATATCTAAAAGTGTAAAGGTAGTTATCTGAGCAGGTGGGGTGATTTTTTTAATGAATTTATATTCCTTAAAGAACAGGAATAGATTAGCGATATTCGTGGACGTTGATGTTCCCATTGGAATACCGTTCACTTGCTTATAGAGAGTATTATTATATAAGATATGGTTATTTTTTATGCAGCAATTGAGATAAGAGTTCCAAGTTCCTACATCAACAAATTGGTTAAGTTTAAATTCTGCATACAGCTCTTTAAAGGTAGTGATTATATCTGATAGAGGCAGATTAGTATATAGGTTTTCAAAATCATAACTATTAATATCTAGGGGACACACTTTGAGTATAGTAGAAATTACTTCTGCATTATTATTAATTATCCAAAAATCTCTGTACATCAAGTTAGAACAGTTTCTAATGTTTCTACTATACTCAAAGTGTGTCCCCTAGATATTAATAGTTATGATTTTGAAAACCTATATACTAATCTGCCTCTATCAGATATAATCACTACCTTTAAAGAGCTGTATGCAGAATTTAAACTTAACCAATTTGTTGATGTAGGAACTTGGAACTCTTATCTCAATTGCTGCATAAAAAATAACCATATCTTATATAATAATACTCTCTATAAGCAAGTGAACGGTATTCCAATGGGAACATCAACGTCCACGAATATCGCTAATCTATTCCTGTTCTTTAAGGAATATAAATTCATTAAAAATCACCCCACCTGCTCAGATAACTACCTTTACACTTTTAGATATATTGATGATCTGCTGTGTATCAATAATTCCGAAGTTATAGAGAGTGATTTTGATAATATCTATCCTAGCTCTCTTAACTTATGTAAAACCAACCACAGTAATCAGGAACTTGAGTTCCTAGACTTAAGCATTAAGCTCAACAGAGGTAACCCATCTATTAGCCTCTTTGATAAAAGAGTTAATTTTCCTTTCAAAGTAATTAAATATCTACACTGGAATAATAACATTTCAACCAAAGTAATTGAGAATGTACTAATTTCTCAGGTCCTAAGAATTTCAAGAATTTGCAGCAACAATTTGGACTTCAATTACCACATTAATATACTATTAGAAAGTTTTCTAGAGAACGAAATTCCTTCTTCTTTCATCAAAAGAACTTTTAAGAAAAATTATTCTGAATAATAGAGTAAGGTTGGCAGATCTGCTTTAATTTTCTACACAGTTAATAATATGATTCTGACCAATCAAAGCCGTAAGGAAGTTGGCTAGAGGATGCCTATTAACTACCTAAAGGAACCTTAGTGCTATGGATATGACGGTCCTATTAAAACAAAAAAAATTAAATAATATAAACAAAATCACAAAAAAAGCTTAAAAATCTGTTTATAAAAGAAAATAAAAACAAATAAAAAAGAAAACCAGTTATTCATCACTAGGATAGCTATACTAAAAATAGTAAAACCAACATTAAAATTAATAAGATTCTGATTAATCTATAGAAGCTCACTAAGGTGATTTAATACATGCAAAGATTATTAAATAAACTGCTCGTGTATTTTATAATATTTCTCATGTATTCTGGAGAGTTAATTCTGCTCATTCTGATCATACAGATCCACAGTCTTAAGTTTATATATTTTTTCTCTGGTTAAAATCTCCGCGCGTTGGTTTCTTGCTGTATGAGGAGGCCATCAGCCCCACCCTCACTGCCCCCAGCGTCTAGGGAGTGGCGGAAGAGGTCAGCCATGTTCTCCTCTTGTGAGGAGAAAAGTTTTTGTAACTCAAGAGGTAAGCTCTCTTCCTTGTTTTTGGGTTCTAGGTTTTATAAGTTCAATGTTTGTACTTCATGTACCTTTCTCTGTCGTTTTTTAGCTTTTCAGCTTTTAAGCATTGGTTTGTCTGTTAACATTTATGCGGGTTTTAACTCTTACTTTTCTTTGTAACTTTGAGCGTCTTTTGTGGTACCTAGGAACAGAAGATGGCTAAGCTTGTTCCTTTTCTATGCGCTGTCTATGCGCTGTTTTTTCAAAGTAGTTAAGTTCTTAATAACTAATTAATTATGCACTTAAAGCACTGCTGAAATACTTTGTACATATTGCAACTAACTGTTTAAGGTATATAACTTTCACAAAGTTTTCTTTAGTTAATTATTATCTTTAACTTATTCTCGTTTTCGTGCTGTCATAAGTTGTAGAGTAGGGGTTTTAGACTCAAGTTTTCTTTCAAAAATCTGTTCGTTATAAATTAACATTTCCTTTTTTAATTGCAATGTAAAATTTGTTTTTCAGGTTTAAATTCTCTCTCAAACGAACTTGGAATTTCGTTATAGCTGAAAATCATTTCTATTTATTATGTCACTCTCACAGCTTGAGTTCTCTTTAATCTTCTTCTCTCTGTTTAATAGTAACAGATGAAGAGCATGGGTCGGGCCATGAAGGTTAATGGATGCAAGCGAAATTGTTAACTAGTGCTAGGTCATGCTACTCTACGGAGGACACATGACTTATATATATATTTTTAAACTATTTTAGGTGGGAATGTTACTTGCATCTATGGCCTTGCAGAAACCCATTTCCAACTAGGTCTTTGTGGAAGTGAGAAAATGCAGAGTTTTTGCTGGTCCTTGATAAAGCCAAGGCTCAGTATTCTCGACACCTTCTACATTCAGTTGTTTTATTTTCTTTTTTTTCTTTTCTCCTTTTACTCACGCAGGTAGATACATAACCTTTTCTATGTTGTACTAGGTGTGAGTCAAAATTATATATGTATTTTTTTGCTTAGGTATCTTTATAGTATGTGAATTCTGAATTTTTCAAAACTGCTGCGTTGCGCGTTTTGGATTTTCAGGTTATTTTGCACCCTTCGTTTTAAATTCTAAAATTTTTCCTTAGTCTTCAGTTTTGCTCTTAAGTATATATATATATATATATATATATATATATATATATATATATATAATATTTGTCATTTTTATGAGTTTAAGCATGACTTTTAAGGCATAGTGATAAGTGTGTTATTCAGCAACACCCCACCCCCTGTGGATCAAAAAATTTATTAGTCTTTTGAATTATTTTTCATACTTTTTATTAACTGTTCTGAACCTTTTTTTGGAACTTCATATCAAAATGAATAAGAAAAAAAAGTGTGTTTGGAAATCAGATATTTCAGCTCTTTAAAACTGTCATCCTTTTGCCTGGAGCCTTTTCTTTAGTTTAGCAATACGTCATAGTAGGGGAACATTGTGCCCACTTATCAGCTGCATAGTTTCCTTCTCTTGGCTTATATTTTATTATTGAACTGTTGAAAAGAAGGCATGGTTTAATTTCTAGTGGAGGGGAAGAAATGCAGTTATAAACATTCTTACCACTATGAGCCCAAAAAGTTACTGTGACATGTGTGCCATCCTGCTGTTTTGGATTCAAGTTTTCTTCAAAAACTTGAATCCAAACAGTTTTTGAAGAAGCCTTCCTATTTTGGAAATAGTTTTTTGAGTTTTGAGAATGCATATATATAACCTTTCCACTTTGGGAACAGTTCTTTTAGAATGCCCATACACCGTGAGCCTTGCTATAGTCACATAGGGAAGTACAGAAAAATAGTTTGACAATAATTGTGCAGGATAGGCTTCATTGAAATTCATGGCGCTTTGGAAGGTTTTCACTGGAATGTTGGGTTCTCAAGAGAGTCCCGCATGGCTGTGTATGAAAGTGTAATTGTTCCTACTCTGATGTATGGCAGTGAAAACTGGGTACTACAGAAGAAACATAGGAGTCATTTATGTGCTGGAGAGATGCATTACTCGTTGAAGGGGGGGGGGTTGTGGCAAGACACGTTCTGATTGTGTGAGGAATGAAGATGTGTTGCAGTTGTGTAATGTGAAGCAAAATGTTGTTAGCAAGGTGGAGACTAATATTCTTAGGTGGTTTGGCCATGTTGAAAGAATGAGTGATGAGATGCCTACTAAGGAAATTTATTCAGCCCAAGTGGCAGGAAGGAAAGGCAGAGGAAGGCCAAGGAAGTCATGGGAGGATCAGATTCAGGAGTTTCTGCCTGAGAAAAAGATTATGAGTATGAAAATTTATTGGTTGTATAATACCTGGAACAAGGTGAAACAAGTAACAAATGTTAATTATTTGTGTGCGATTGATAACTGATGAACCCGGAAGCCTTGAAAAGGAATTTAAACTACAAAATCAGCAGAGTACAGAAAGTCTCAAACAGCTACATAAAACCACTTTAGCTAAGAATGGAATTGGTGATATGCAGAGCAATTTTTAGATCTACTCCACTGTAATGGCAGTAAGAGCTGAATTGCAAAGCACCGTTGCCAACATGAGAGAAAATAAATTTAGTTGCATTGCAGATAATGCAGACATTAGAACTGAAATGGGTGTTTTTTAAAGGCAAGAAATAAGTTGCCATCCTGTGGGGATTCAGTGGTCTAACTGCTTCTAACTGACTGGGCATCTGAGTGGGCTCTGCTTTGAATCTCGGACGAGGCACGGGTGTTGTGTTTGTCTTACAGCACCGGCTCTCTCCTTTCCCTGAAACCTGTAGCCATGAATTAGGAATGAGCAACCGCTTATAGCCCATTGAGTTGCTCATGGTGAGCGTTAAGACCACTACACCACCTGGGCGGCTATTAAATCTCAAACAAACAAGCAAAAAAGTTTGTTCAAACCAGCATTAATAATTATTTATAAATTTATACAGTAGTCTGTACCAATATAATGTATGAACTTCCTGTGCTATGCAAGTGTGAAATAATTATTTTTATCTCTGAATGCTCATCAAAGCCTGTGCCCAGAAGTTTCAAAAGAATGTATGTGACAAAAGAAAATGTGGCTGTTTCACATACCTGCCAACATTTCATGAAGCTCATCAGGAGCACGTGATGATCGCCATCTCGCGAAGCTGATATGGTGCTATACTATCGGTCTTACCAAATTTAAAATGTGACATTCTCAGCATAGCTACTGCAATAAACAACCAGTGAAAACACCTCAAATTGCAGTTTTATATATATATATATATAATGTATATTTTTCCTTATCTTAGTGTTATACATTCATCATATCTGAGAATATGTGGTTGCAAATAAATATAAAAGCTCAAGTGTTTGGACAAAAACAATGATACATTAAGAAACAAACTTACTTTACTTCAAAGATAAATACAGGGTTGCCAACTTTTCAAGAACAGCTTGAGGAGCCTTACTTGAGAAGCAGTTATAAAAATATTGTGCAAGAAATATTTGAAATGTTTGGAATTAACAATTTCTAGTAAGTCAGTGTAATTTATTTTTCACTTACCTGTACATCATTTTAGAGATAAATATGTGGCTTTCTTTTGCCTTCTGCAGTACTTCATTGGTGAGCACAGTCTGATAGCAGACACTTCCTTTGGCTTTAGCAGGACATTTTTCAATTAGCAATACTATTAAAGCAGAAATTTCTAGGTTACTTCTAACAACAGCATCCAGTTCTGCAGATTGTTTTTTAAAGATATTTTGCTGGCTGGTTAGCGACCACTTCAGAGATTTAATTTTCTGATCGTGTTCCTGACCTTGCATGACAGAGTCTTAATGCTGTGTTTCATGATGCCTCTTCACGTTGAATTTTTTGGGGGCACTGCTACCTTATATTTATTTGTCTCTTGTGCAATGCTGAAATAATATTTTTATTTCGGCATTGCACAAGAGACAAATAAGTGAATTGTTTTGTAATGTCCAAGCCTCTTGAAACTGACTATTTTCGGAATCCATCTTGTTTTTTTTATCAGGCGCCACATACCTGTCAACTACTACGGAATGTCCGTAGTTTCTACAGATTTTGTTGTCTGACTATGGGACTCACTGTCAAAACTACAGATTGTACGCATTTTCATTTTGTTTAATTTTTTTTTCTATTTTGCTATTTTTATGATATGCGCGATACTCTTAAATGGTTTTGCGGAATTTCATGTTTTTTGTCATCATTTAGATCATTGTCAAGATGGATGCAAAACTGAAGAGAATTTGTTGAGGAGCAGGGGGCGGGGGGGGGAGGTTCGTTTCCGTCTGGCGACGGTATTTCGTGTTTTAAAACTTTAAAAAACTAGTTAAACGGAGTAAAAAATTTTGCCGTAATCGTCATTTTTTCTCTCGATGTTGCCTTTGTGTCCAGTAGTCTTGTTAAATATCATTTTATTGCATAAATGTTTGTATTTCAGCTTGAAACTGCAGGTAACAATTTGCGAAAACGGAAGTTAGACGCCCCGAAAATTTCTCAGTAATTATCAGGCATAAGATTCTTCCGCGAATTCAAGGAATTCCGCCATTTTTGTTATTATTTTGGTCATTTACGAGATCGTTGCACAAGTGAACGGAAATTCGGGGGGGGGGGTAGTCGGAAGACGGAATTCCATCTTAACGGAAGGTCAACGGATGTCAGATTTTTCCTGTAATAGTTATTGTTCTTTTTCTCGCAATGTTGGCTGTGCCCAGTATTAGTGTCCAGTATTATTGTTAAATAACATTTTGCTAAATAAATATTTTTATTTCAGCTTGAAATGGAAGTCGGGCGGGCAAACGTTTCTCCCGTAAGTGCACCCCTTCCCGCAATGTCCCCACTCTCCTGCATTGTTAAATATCCCCTGTCCCATACATTTTAGCATTTAAGCTTGATAAGAGAGGAAGAAATTCCCGAAAACAGAAGTGACTAATTTGGAAACATTGATGCATTTTTTTTTTTTTTTTTTTTTTTCAAATTTCAGATTTCCCATTTGTCAAGCATTGTAGAATTCTAAACGCATCTGACTGGTTTTTACTGGTGGAAGTTTTGAGATTAAATCTTGCTATATTACCTATGGTACCCTCACCAGGGAAATCAACTTTGTGTTTCTCACGTGTTAAGTTTGTTTCATTAATGTTCTTGTTTGTTGTGACCTTTCATTATGGTGCATATTTTTTTCACAAAGAGATGGATTGTTTCGTAAAAAAGCGTCTGTGTGCGGCGCAGTAATACTAGTAACTACTGACAAGGCTCTTGCCAATGTTGGCAGGTATGTCATGATTATTGTTTCCAAACTACGTGTTCCAACACTCGTTGCCAACTATATGTAAGCACGATAACAATATGGAAACACGATAACGATATCGTTATTTGCGTAGCAAAAAAAAAAAAAGATTTAAAACATTTCCTCGCAAAAAATGAAATGTTTTAAATCTTTTTTTTTTTTTTTTTTTTTCCGCTGCGGAAATAACGATATTGTTATTGGAGATTTCTTGCAAGTAAATATCAATCTGATGCTGCATTGGAGATAGAGGTTTGCTCCAGCTACTGACCTTTTTTCACTGTGTCGCTGCCGTAATTATTTGATTGGCGCACCGATTCGCACAGTGAAGTACTGGGAAATCGTCAAAATCCCAAGAAATCTGACATTGATGCTTCAAATAATCGCTAATCAAGAATTTTACATCTATTTTTACACGAATGCCACTATCGATAATTGCTAGTCAAGGTGGCGCCGTTAATAAAATCTCTCCAACACGCCACAGTGTTTTTTGCATCGGCACAGACCTCTAGTTGGAGATCATGACGGCATTGTAAACCACTTCCAAACTTTCAGTGGGCCAGATACTCGACGACCGCGGGCCAGAGGTTGTGCATCCCTGGTAATAAGACGAGGAAAATCTCCAATTATTATTATTCATTTATTTTGCTTAATGCGTATTTTATGGATTATGACTCAATTTCCTTAGCAAAAGAACAACTTCGCGGAGCTGCTGAGTTTTAGTGCTTTTCCAGAGAAACTGCAAAATTCAGAGCAGTTAGCAACCCTGGTTTCATAGTATGCACAAAAATAGGCTTGCCTTTCCAATGCTAAAATGCTAAAAAATGTGAAAAAATGAAACAGCCAAAAAAAAAAAAAACAGTAAGTATATATAAAATCAACCTTCATTCAAACTGTACAGGTTATATGTAACCAGAAAAACAATTTCGCACGAGAAGTGATATATGCGAGAATTTCAGCTGTCTACCTGTGCGATAAAACACCATACTATAAGTTGCAAATTAAAATCACTTTATTTACAATTTAAAAGTAGGTTAAAAAACAGACTAGCGCTTTCGGGGATCACGTTGTCCCCATCTACGGGTCCAAAGCACCACAGTGACACGATAGAGGCAGTCGTTATATACAGATTAAAATCCCCCCCCCCCCGTACACCATGTCACCAACAGTTTTAGTGATGCCAACATTTACACAGAAAAAGGCGTACATTTTAATAACAGTTGATATTACAGTATGTATAAAAAATTACAAATGACACTAGGAAAGAAGTGCAGATTAGCCATTGGACAAAGTATCTGTCGGGGCAACCAATCCACGCCAAGGTCCCGGTACATATGCGGGCAAGTCCAAATTACAACATCTGTCACCATAAGCAAGAATATACAGACTTTTGGAAAGGAAAACAGTACTTCTATTGAGATTGGTTTCCAGAATTTTCACATTTTCCCAATCCGGTGAGTAACCACCCTGTGTGACAGCTAACGTAAAGGCAGTATGAGTAGTGCCAACTCGAAGCATGTACTGGTGTTCTCTCAGGTGGGTATTTAAGCACCTCAGAGTAGAACCTATATAACAATTCTCAGTAACATTCGAGTCTCCATGGGTAAGAGGAATACAGTATACCCCATGTTTTCTGAGCGTAGGAGTTCGGTTTCGGTCATTCCTGACCATATCAAAGATATTTCTGGTGCATAATCCAAAAGAGATGTCATGTCGCTGACAGATTTTTCTGAGTGTGGAGACTATAGGAGGGAGGTAATCTACTTTACCTACAAATCTAGTTGTCGGAATTTCCCTAGACAAAGTGGTGAAGTTCAGTCTAGTAGATCTTCTCAACAACTTCAGAAAAAATTGTTCCGGGTAGCCGAATCTGCGAGCTAAAGACAAGGTTCTGGAAAGTTCTTCACATCTTGCTTTGCCTGATGTAAAATGTGTATAAGCACGTTTAATCAATAAGCGAAAAGCTGCAGATTTATGTTCTGGGGGTGAAATGAGTTGAACGGTATGATACAGGGGGTGAAAGTGGGTTTTCTGTAAACAGAGTATTTGATCTGTTGAATATTTAGGTTTCTACATAACAAGAAATCAAGGAAGGGAAACTTCCCATTTTGTTCAACTTCTTTGGTGAATTTTATTGTAGGAAACTGTGATGATAAGCAAGAGATGAGATCATCAAGTTGGTGAATTGAATGTGGCCAGAAGGACCAGCATATCGTCAACATACCTAAGGATTAATGAGGGTTGAAACGGATAATCACGCAAGACCTTGTCTTCCAGAAACTGCAAAAGTATTTCTGCCAGC
The DNA here is from genome assembly GCA_039090855.1 of Macrothele yani. Classification (NCBI taxonomy): domain Eukaryota; kingdom Metazoa; phylum Arthropoda; class Arachnida; order Araneae; family Macrothelidae; genus Macrothele; species Macrothele yani. The sequence goes on from CM076990.1 coordinate 170,249,661, forward strand.
ACCGGAGAGAGTGGGGAACCCATGTGTGCACCCTCTCTCTGTTGATAGATTATGTCCTCATATTTAAAATATGATCTTTTGGCTACCAATTTCAGAGCTGTGAGAATAGCATGTACTTCTAAATATGGGATAGTCTTCTTGCAATCTGTCAGCAATGATGGAATGTACTGTGTCTAGTGGTACATTCGGGAAAACCGACACCACATCCAGAGAGGCCATAATAAATCCAGTTTGTGGTGGGTCAAAGCCTTTAATACGTTCCAAAGCCTGTATGGAACTTTTTATTGATACATTAGAGTTCAAAGTGAGGGGTCTCAAATAAGTAGCCAGCGCAGACTCAAGAGGCCTCGTAGGTCTAGCACGGCCCGAGACTAATAATCTTAGGGGATGGTCTGGTTTGTGTAATTTTAGCTTTCCAAAAAGTTCTGGTACTCTGGGTCCAGTAGGAGATTTCATTTTAGAGGATATTGAAATGGGAAGAAAACCCTGATTTCTTAGTTTACTCGGTTCCACCACCGTAGCTGCAGTAGGGTCCGACTTAAGAATTTGGTGTGGAATTAGATTAACAGCCTGAGCCATTTTGGCAGAATAATTAGTTTTATCCAAAATAATAATTTGCTGAGACTTGTCCGCCCCTACAATAGAAAGATTAGGGTTATTAGCCAAAGAAATCAGCTGTTCCCTTTCATACTTGAAAAACCTTGAGGAATTGGTGGAATTTGAAATAGATTTAATCAAAGCATAACTTGTATAATCCTGTTCAGCTTCCGGTAAAGCATTTATAATATTCTCAATCTGAGGGACAGAGTGCAGAGGATTAAACTTCATAATGGGATAGCTGTACTTGAGACCTCTATTTAAGGCTATATGCTGGCCTTCTGTAATTTGAATAGAACTAAGGTTCAAGTAAGGTTGATAAGTATGCAATTTGTCAATAGGTGCAACCAAAGGGTTGTAAGATTGGTACTAGGTAGGTTTAGTAGACACAAGTTCACAAAGTTTTTTTGATGTGTCGGTTGATTGATGACATTGAGTTGAGTTTGTAATGAAGTAAAAAATATCACTAAAGTCTTTCCCAAAATCACATGGTGTGTTAACCCTGCCATGAGCAAATAAGCATCAAAAGACTTGCGATTGAGAAGGTCACTATAGGCACGTTTTCTTCTAATTTCAGCACTCAGGCGCTTAGACTCAGTGTTGGTGATGACTCGCAGATCCCGCCGAGATATCAAATGGGTACGTATCCTGAGAAAACTAGGCATCACTTTTAAAGATTTGCAGTTGACGAGAAAATACAAATGGGCTTGATTGATGGAAAGTTTTTTACGAAGTGCACAGAAGGATTTAACCGCACTCTCCATATCCTGTGTGCTAAAAGACAGTGAAGCTATTACTAGCAACGCTGTCATAAGAAGTTTGCAGCTATAATGTGATATATAACCAGAAAAACAATTTTGCACGAGAAGTGATATATGCGAGAATTTCAGCTGTCTACCTGTGCAATAAAACACCATACTATAAGTTGCAAATTAAAATCACTTTATTTACTATTTAAAAGTAGGTTAAGAAACAGACTAGCGCTTTCGGGGATCACGTTGTCCCCATCTACGGGTCCAAAGCACCACAGTGACATGATAGAGGCAGTCATTATATACAGATTAAAATCCACCACGTCACCAACATTTTTAGTGATGCCAACATTTACACAGAAAAGGCATACATGTTAATAACAGTTGATATTACAGTAAATCGTCTTACAGCTTGGTTGCCCCGACAGAAACTTTGTCCAATGGCTAATCTGCACTTCTTGCCTAGTGTCATTTGTAATTTTTTATACTTACTGTAATATCAACTGTTATTAACATGTACGCCTTTTTCTGTGTAAATGTTGGGATCACTAAAAATGTTGGTGACGTGGTGTACGGGGGGGGTTTTAATCTGTATATTACGACTGCCTCTATCGTGTCACTGTGGTGCTTTGGACCGGTAGATGGGGACAACGTGATCCCCGAAAGCGCTGTCTGTTTTTTAACTTACTTTTAAATTGTAAATAAAGTGATTTTAATTTGCAACTTATAGTATGGTGTTTTATCGCACAGGTAGACAGCTGAAATTCTCGCTTATATGTACAAGTTATACTGCATATACAAATGAAGTCAGCTGTTGTTGTTGTTGTTGTTTTTTTCAAGTAGCTTTCCATGTACAAAAGATATTGATCTGTCTCTTTTGTACTGGAGAAGACTTAATACCGTCTTACAGCTGATATGAATCATTGTTTTTTAATAATGTTTGTTCTTTTAGGGGTTTGAAGGCAGAGTCTGTTGTGAAGAGGTCACATAGTGTTCAGCTGAGAAAAACTAAGAACTTCATGTAGCCTCTACAGCGGTTTGCTCAGTTGAGTTACAGTTGTAATCGTAGGTGAGGACCTGCACTTCTCCTGACCATATCTTTTCTGCAAAAACAATGGGACTTAGTGGAGCAATTTAATTTTCTTCTTACTGGTAAAATTCTTCCTTTGAAGATAGTGCATTTCCTATGGATTACTGGAAGTGTTAAGTAATTTATTTTGTTTATGGATTTAAAAATCTTTTGTTTAAAGTAGATTTTTTATGTATATTTGTACATTCCATTTCTTCTGTAAATAACAAAATTTTCTTATTGTTTTAGTACTAATATTTTGTTTATTTAAAATTAACATTCCAAAGCAGTGTATAAGTTTTAGTTCTCTGAATACATGCTGTTCATTAGATTTATCGTTTTGCCACTTTTTTTCATTCTTGCGTGGAACTTTTTGTATAATTTTTTTAACTGCTTTGCATCTAAGATGCAGATGCCATGTCTCACTGTGAAAGAAGCACGTTTTCTTTTAGATTAATGGCAATCAACAGCATATATTTTATTTTACACTTAATGTACATTTATATAACAACATATTTCACAATTCTTTAATTCCTTTAAAATTTTATTGTAACTGTTGCATAATTTAGTCTGTAAAGTTGTCGTAGCAAGTTTTTAAAACACTGAAATACCTTTTCATCCACAAAGAAAAAAAAATGTATATATATATAGAATTATATTTCAGAGATTTTTAATGCTTTAGAATATTGTTTGATTTGGGGGGAATGGGACAAAAAAAATGCATATTTGCTAATTGATGTTAAAAAGATCACTAAAAGCTCAGTTTTAATATATTTTTAGTTTCCTTTTTGTCACAAAGGTATGCTATGGTAATTAAATTCATGTTATCTTCTCAAGTTTGATCTTTCACCTGGAAGTGTTTGTACATGTGTTGTAGAATTATTTGTGTACACCAAGACACAAATTTTCTGTTTGAATAAAGTAATCTTTATGAAAAAAAAATGCAGTTAGTAATTCAGTTTATTTTGTGCAAACACACAACTATATACATCAAACAAATGCTATTGAATTAAATCTCCAAAGTTATTTACCTCTTGTACAGCACATTTTGTGTACTGGATTTTTTTCCCTGCAAACATTTTAGCAGTTTTATGCAAAAGTAAAATTTACTTCCATTGCACCATAAATTAAAATGTGCAGTCATGTATCGCTTGAAGTGTTCATCACACTATCCATGTTTGTAACTTAGGCAAACTGTATTTTTCAGCATGTGGGCTAAATTAATGGCAGTGCATGACCTCTGGTAACTTCCATAGATGAACATAGATGTACATAGTTAGATGTACCTGTTGCTCCTGCTCCAGGTTTGGAAGTAATGTCTAACAGATGCAGCTATCAATTAATTGAATGGAAGGTTATGGATGAGTCTGTCATCTTTAGGAACTAAATAATTAAATGTATTGCACTGCTGGTTTACAGAGATGGACTATGCCTGATGCAAACACAACAGCAATTAGTGTAGCATGCTCGTGCCTCATATAGTGTTGAAAGTTTTGTGTTATAATTTCTAAATTATTTTTTAGGATTTTTTTTTTCCAGTTTTTTGTGCTGAATATTATCAGAACTACTAGAAACAGACTTTGAAATTTTATTAGCATATAATATAAAAACAAAGTATATATGTGTTCATTCCTCAGTGTGTTTTGACATGCTATCATGCCAATTTACAAATATGCCTAAAAATGTTCTGATAAATCTAAATAAATGCAAAAAAAAAAATGTTTGAATAATCCTGGTATTTCATAAGGATATGTCATTCCCCATCCAAGAGGCTAACATCCTTCAGAAGTGAGAATAATTGGGGCTGTTTTGTAAACCCATCAAACATTTATCCCACTTAATAAACCACATGTGGTGCAGTTAGATTTTTGGGGAGTGGGGCTTTTAAAATCTTCCCATGAGTATCTATTATTTAGAGTTACTGCATCTATAGCTAGAACTGTTAACATGAAAAAGTACCAGCAACATAGCCAGTTAATCTTCGGGCAACATCAATTTAACTAGGGTTTTCATTGAAGCATCCATCTCCAATTATTGAATTATTTATTTGATAAAATAAATTCTTCGATTTGTGCAGTTAAACATATGCATACCTGTATCCAATCCCATTGTTGTACATTATATACAGGGTTACAAGGAAAGTCCTTGATCAGGCCAATATCTCGTGAACTATGGCAGTTAGCAATTTATTTCTTGTGCAGTTGTATAGGACCCCATCCTCCCAGCACACACAATAACACCATGAGGAATCACCTCACCCCCTTTGCAGATAGGACAAAAAAGTAAATTGCAAACTTGTTCAGCAAGGCAAAAATAGCACATAAATGTTTTTGTCCCATAACAAAAGAGGGAAGGGGACCGACAATGTGGCCCCAAGAAAATCACAACAGAGTATTCAGACAAACCTACAAGATGTGAATGCTTAATACTGGAGAGATTTTATTAGTTTAGAAATTACAATTTACATGTCTGCATACTCAAAATGTTGCACGCCTGCAAGCTTTCCACGAGCTGACCGCGCATGCGTTGCAACATATCTCCATCAACAGAGGCACAGGTGGATGTTATACGCTGTTGCAGATCTGCTACATTTAGCTGTGGTATTGCATATACCTGTGATTTCAGATGGCCCCAAAGAAAAAAGTCCAGAGGGCTATAAGGTCTGGTGAGCGTGGAAGCCATGCTACAGGACCTCTTTGGCCTGCCTGTACGTAAGCGATGGCAGACACTACCCACGTCACACAGGCATTGGACTACATGCCTGATGGTCCTATAATCCAGATGTCTGACATTGAGAAACCATTGTGCATACAGCCATGCCACTGCACAAGCAATCCAGTTGCACTCTCCATAAATCAGGACCATTTCACACAATTCCGCATTCTTAAAGCCGACATTAGTGTTTGTACTTTACATATAAAGTTTACAGATTGACTGCAGCTTCTTGCTAACCTTCTAAATTGGTAAGTTCTAAGTAAATGAAAGCACAAAGGAAAACTTTTCCTACAATCCTTATCAACAGTTCTTCTTCTTCCAAAATAAAATGCAGTTCTTTGGCACATTCAGTATCAGACTTTGATGTCCAATACAGTTAAAAATACACTGAAACAAGGAGAAATAGCATAAGTGGTGAAACACTCGTCCAATAGGAAGACTGTGTGCACATTTAATTGACTTGTGTACGTGTTAGACTTTCTGCCACTGGTTCACGAAGTGTTGGCATACCGACCACGCATGTCTTTTTTGTATTCTGACGACGGAGCAGAAAGCACGACATTTGAAATCTAAGCAAATGTGCTTCGGACACGGCGACTCCGATAGCTTTCCACTTTTTTCGCATTTGGAGAGTCCCCTTCTACCTTTTGTTATGGGACAAAAACATTTATGTACTATTTTTGCCTCGCTGAACAAGTTTGTAGTTTATTTTTTTTTTTTTTTGCCCTGTCTCCAAAAGGGAGCACAATAACCCCCACCCTGTGTGTGGGGGGGGGGGTCCCTTGTGGAGTTATTGTGTGTGCCATAGGGGGTTTCCTATCAACTGCACAAGAAGTAAATCGCTAACTGTCATAGTTCGTGAGATATTGGCCTGATCAAGGACTTTCATTGTAACCCTGTATAAATGCAAATGCTGTGCATCAGTTTGTTATACATAAAAACTAGAAAACAACAAATCAAACTCTTCCAACTAATTAATTTTCTGATGATACAACTGAAGATACCGTATATACTCGCGTATAAGTCGAGAAATTTGGTACAAAAAAGGAGCTTCAAAGTAAGGGGGTCGACTTATACATGGAGCCTTAAAAAATCGTAAGTCCGAAAGTTCTTCCCGTGAGGCAAAAAGCAATCCATCCCGAAAAAAAAAAAAAAAAAAATGCATGCGGTATTAATTACGAAATTGCGACTCTCTGAAAAGGGGAAAAAAAAAAAAAAAGAAACGCCGATGCGGTAGTAATTATGAAAGCGCGACCCTCAGAATTTCTCCGCACTTTGAAAAGTCTCCTGGCTTTGCGTATCCACAAGGCAGCCGCGCATCAAAAGCTCTGCCCTCCCGACTAACAGTTTATTGCGCTGACCTGCAACCTAATGCAGCCATGGGAGAGCCATTGTTAGGTGGTGCTTGTTCTTAATCACACGTGTTTTGTCTTGCTTCTCCTATTGTGGCTGACACGGATTGTGTAAAGAAGCGGATGTCCTATAACGCAGGATTTAAGTTGAAAGTGGTTTCTTTTGCAGAAAATACTAACAACTGTGCTGCTTCGTGTCAATTTGGCATTAACGAAAAATTGATTGGAGATTGGCGTAAAAAAAAACGTGAATCAAAACGGCGAAAAGAATCTTTATTAAAACCACTGGCCACGGAAAAAATGTTTCACGGTTGTTCTTTCCTGTTTGGCCGACGGCAGGAAGCTACCTCCGGTAATTATTTTCAAACGCAAAACTCTGCCGAAAAGTGTCGTCTTTCCATCTGGTGTGCTCGTTCGTGCCCATGAAAAAGGATGGATGAACGAATCCGGAACAATTGACTGGTTAAAGAATGTGTGGAACAAAAGGTCAGGCGCACTTTTGAGGAAGCCTTTCCTTTTGGTGTGGGATATGTTTGTTGCACACCGTTGTGCAGAAGTGAAAAAAACTGCAGAAAATTCAAAAACAACTCTTGCTGTCATCCCAGATGGGTTGACATCTGTTCTTCAACCACTAGATGTCTGCCTTAATAAGCCCTTCAAGGACAATGTGCGGAGGTATTGCGCAGATTGGATAAGTTCCGATTTGCCAACGGAAACCAAGGGCGGAAATCGAAAAAAGCCGGATATCGTTTTGATTGTGCGATGGGTCAAGGATGCTTGGGATGTGATACCTGCGGAAATGGTTGTGAAATCATTCAAGAAATGTTGCATTAGTAACGAACTTGATGGCACAGAGGATGATGAGATTTTTATGAGTGACGACGACAGTGATTCTTATGACGCAGGCATAGATGGGAATACTGATGTTTACGATGACGGAGAAAGACTTTGAAACTGTTTGGCGAGTCTGACTCTAAATCGGATTTTGAAGCGTTCCGATGAAGTTTTTGGGTATGCAAATTAAATTTATTATTATATACACCCCCCCCCCGTTTTCAAATGTTTTTGAATAAATTCATCGGGGGAAAAAAATTTCTCATTCCGGGATCGATTTATACACAAGTTTATTTTTAAGATTTCTTTACTCTGAAAGTGCGGGAGTCTACTCGTGCGCGAGTATATATGGTAATTGAATGTTTCAATAAAGTTAAAAGTCATCAATCTGTCTTCTGGGGGAGTGTGCCAAAACACTTGCGCACTTTTCGCAGCATTGTTTTACTCAAAAATATGTGCGCAATTGAATTTGTGCAATGGCACACAGATCCATTTGCTTGTTGCATGGCAAGTGCGGCAGCTATTTTAGTGAAGAGCTATGAAAACACGATTAATTATTTGAATATACTTATCTTTGATTTTAAATTAAGCAACATAAACATGGATTTGTATAGCAGGTGAAGAAAACATAGTGTGCTTTGGAAAACTTTTATCCAGTGATGAGATACGTGAGGAGTCGCGGATGCAATGAATTTGAGGCCATTGTCGATTTGAATTGCCACCCCAGTGGCCGTCCCTTTCCTGGAGCCAGCCGTTCTAAATTACGGATGGCCAACATGTTTACAGCCTGCAGAATTGCTCATGGTGGTCATTAAACCCTAAGAACAAAATAATATTTTAAACCTATCAAAAACCTTGTTGAAAGCTTCAGGCTGACTGGTGTAAGCAATGTGTTTCTCACAAACCAAGTACTGATTATAAACTCCAGCAACTACACTAAGAAAAATAGGCTTTTGCTTTTTAGTGAAGTGTAGTACATCTAAAGAAAAATGGGCTTTATATAGTATAAAAATGTTTGTATTTTCATTTGTCAAGGGAATCCATAACAAGAATATGCATCAAGAAAGATGGTGCCAAATATTTGGTTGTAATGAGCACATCTGAATCCTTTTGGATAGGTAAAAAATATTAAACTATCTTGGAACATAATGTTCATATTCCTTTTTCAACATTCTTCACATTTTTCAACTCTTGTGGACATGAGAAACTAGATTAGTGTTTTGCTTATTTATAATTGATACATGATTTATAATCAATAAAACCTTATGTACAATGTTAAAAATTTCTATTTACGATTGCTAAAAAATCTGTTTATAGTGATGTTCACCATGAACATCACTACAGAAATAATTTTTTTAACAATTTTTAACATTGTACATAAGGTTTTATTGATATTTATAAATCATGTATCAGTTAGTGTTATAAACAGGGCTTGAAAAATATCTGAAAAGTGACATGTCCAGCTGGGCATGTGCAGAAATTATTTTCCTGCCCAGGTAGAAAAAGCTGGATGCCCAGGAAAATTTATTGTTCAAGATAAATCAGGACTCGTATATATTTTTTTCTAAGTTAAAAAATATGAACTTTTTTTACGTGTTTTGCAGGTCTGTTTTCAAAATGATCGCTGCACAAAATCATATATCTCAAGTTTTAAGATGATGATGCTGAAATAGTATGAGATAATGGGAGGGGGATAGTTATTTGAGAAATTTGGTGATTCTGCCAGGCTCCTTTCATTGAAGTTTTTGCACTTCGTCACTGAACACCAGAATGAGTTCCATCAGAGGCATGCATCCCCTTGCTGACAAAATTTGGAGCATGTAGTTCCAATTTCTAGACCTAGGGGCGTAATATAGTTAAATAAGTGATATTCTTCTGTACTTGGTATTCTATAACAATAATACAACTTCTGGTGATTAACAGTGGAATGAAACATGTCATGTGATGACTGTTTTTTTTTTTTTTTTTTTGTAGAAAATTCCATTCCAAACATTTTTAAATTTAGTTGTTCAGACTGGGCAACTAGATTTTTCATTTACCTGCTCAGGCTAATAATTTACATGTCTATGGCATAGTATTTTTCAAGCCCTGAAAAACAACAAATAAGCAAAATAATACCAACCTAGTTTCTCATGTCCAAGAAAGTTGAAAAATGTTGAAAAAAAGGAATATAGACATTATATAAGTTTGATAAAATATGTTTAAATGTATAGCATTTTTTCACAAGTACATATTTGGGGGTAAATGTAATTGAATTAAGGTAAAAAAATATTTCAAAGCAGATTTTCACAAAACCTAAAAATTCAGCAAAAAGAGAATAATACACCACCTATTAAAAAGCTTCACATGATTTGAAATATGCAATGTGAGCAGTGTTATTGACAAGGAATAGAACCAGTTACCAAAATAAAAAATAAAATAACTGTATTTTCTGCAATTGATAAAATGATGTCGACAAATAGAAATAGGTACTCCCAGTAGCAGGCGAAACGTAAGCTACAAAAATTAACAACTTGTGAGCCAAAAGTTTCTCATATCAGAGACAAAAGGGATTTTTAAATTGAACAATTACCAGAAGAGCAGACCTCGGCGCAAGTCACTTTTCTCACTATTTGTCACCTTTTTTTAAATTTGTCACTTTTTGTTGCCTTTTTTAAAATTTTGTCACTATTCTCACCTTTTTCTTAAGTGTGTTTTTTTTCAATTTAGCTACAGTTTTGCGTTGATGGTTTTTATATCTATGCGGTTTTTTGTCTGATGGAAAAAGAAATCCTGAAACAAAAATAAATTGTTTTGTTAAACACCCATCCCTGTCGAACACACTCGTGTGGTGTGGGGTCACAAGTTGTAAACGCGACACTCACCGCGGTAGCAAGAGCGGAGCTCTGACAAGAAGCAGTAACGCACACACTGCACCTCTCTCCCCGTAACCCCGCCCACAGCAGTCAGCATGTTCTCTGGAAGATTTTTTCAAGTGGGATAAAAATGACAAAAGTTTATCTCCGTGGATTTTTCATGAAAATCTCTGAAATTTTGATCAACGCCATAAATCGCTAATAGAAGTGAGCCCTCCAAATTTCGCGTAAATCAATTAAAAACTTTTTTAAACGGGCCATAATTTTTTTTTTTTTATTTGCTCTTTATCATGGGGCTGGCATGACCAGAATTCTTTTTGATTGGAGGTTTAACGACCACCGTGAGCAACTCAATGGGCTATAAGCAGTCGCCCGTCCCTAATTTAGGGTCACTGGTTCCAGGGAAGGGAGAGAGCCAGTGCCGTAAGACAAGCACAACATCCATGCCTGACCGGGATTCGAACCCGGACCCCTTACGGATGAATGATCAGAGGCCAGCGCCTTAGACCACTGCGCCACCGGGGCTGCGACCAGAATTCGTAATCGGCATTTTACGGCTAATTTAAAAACGTTATTGCCAATTCACTTGAAATTTTTAAGGTCATCATCTCCTAGCCAATTATAGTATATGTACAAATTTCATTGCCGTCCCGGTGGCGCAGTGGTCTAAGCGATGGCCTCTGATTATTCGTCCGCAAGGGGTCCGGGTTCGAATCCCGGTGAGGAATGGATGTTGTGTTTGTCTTACGGCACTGGCTCTCTCCCTTCCCTGGAACCAGTGACCCCAAATTAGGGACGGGCGACTGCTTATAGCCCATTGAGTTGCTCACGGTGGTCGTTAAACCTCCGAAAAAAAAAAAAAAATTTTCATCCAGTTACGTGAAGAATTCGGAAAAATAGTTTTCTTAATTTTTTTAGCACGTTTTTGTAAAAAAAGATCGTGCTTATGTTATCGGTTTGTCCGACGTCCGTCTGTAGACACGATATCTCTGCAACTATTAGTCCGATTTGGAAAATTCTTTTTGCATTGGGAAGCTTGATATATACGAATGATCGTTCTTTTCGTTTGCAGCACGTCTTTTGTAAAAAAATATCGTCCTTTGTTATCGGTTTGTCTGTCTGTCAGTACCCACGATATCTCTGCAACTATTAGTCCGATTTGAAAAATTCTTTTTGCATTGGGAAGCTTGAAATATGCAAATGATGATCCTTTATTTCGTTTTTTTTTTTTTTTTTTTCGATGTACAATTTCGTCGGTAGAGGACGTAAATGCAGATGATGTCGAATTCAAAAAAACGTTTTATTCCACATATTTGCTTCTAAACATCCGATTGAATTTTTTTTTTTATCTTTGGATTTCATTTATATGGAAGAGTATTTTAGATATAGTTACTTTTTCAAATTACTCATAGATTTTCCGCTAGGGGGCGTAAAAGTAAATTACCTTTTCCTCGATAACTCTTCTTCTAAAACTCCGATTTGGAAAATTTTTTCTTCAGCAGATACATCTCCTGATGGAAAATCTTTTGCATATAATTTCAAATTTTTGGTAAAAAATACTTTGGCCACCAGGGGGCGTAAGTGTTAATTTTTGCTTCTGATGTATTTGTCATAAAATCGGAGCTTCTAAAATATCGATTGGAAAAATTCTTTCGTGGACAGATGCCACTCACTCGATAAACCTTTTTGGAATATTTTCTTCTTAAAATATTACACGGTTTCTCCGCCAGGGGTGTAGATGTACATCCTATTTTTGTCAATATATCTACTTCTAGGAGTCTTATTTGAAAAATTCCTTCTTTGTTGGATAGTGTGTCCGTGTGACACGTTTTTCATATAATTTCAAAATTTTCAAGTAATTCATAGACTTTCTGCTAGGGGGCGTAGCGGTAAATTGCGTTTCCCCCTATATCTCTGCTTCTAAATCTCCGATTTGAAAAATTCTTTCTGCACCGGATACAGCTCCTGATGGGAAATCGTTTGCACATAATTTCTAATTTTTGTAAAAGAAATAGTTTGGCCACCAGGGGGCGTAAATCTTAATTTCCGCTTCTGTTGTATTTGCAGCAAAATATGATGTTCTAAATTCTGTATTGAAAAAAACGTCGTTTGTTGACCGATACTACTCATGTGGACAAACCTTTTCTTCTTAAAATAGTGCATGGTTTCTATGCCAGGGGGCATAGATGTATATCTTATTTTTGTCAATATATCTACTTCTAAGAGTCCGATTTGAACAATTCCTTCTTTGTTGGATAGTGTTTCTAGTGTGACATGTAGTTCATATAATTTCAAAATTTTAAAGTAATTCATAGACTTTCCGCTAGGGGGCATAAATGTAAGTTGTGTTTCCCCCTATATCTCTGCTTCTAAATCTCCGATTTGAAAAATTCTTTCCGCACCGCATACAGCTCCTGATGGGAAATCGTTTGCACATATTTTCTAATTTTTGTAAGAAATAGTTTGGCCACCAGGTGGCGTAAATCTTAATTTCCGCTTCTGTTGTGTTTGCAGCAAAATATGAGCTTCTAAATTCTCGATTGAAAAAAAGTAGTTTGTTGACCGAACTACTCATGTGGACAAACCTCTTAGGAAAATTTTCATCTTGAAAAAAAATGCATGGTTTCTACGCCAGGGGGCGTAGATGTATATCTTATTTTTGTCAATATCTCTACTTCTAAGAGTAAGATTTGAAAAATTCCTTCTTTGTTGGATAGTGTTTCCGACGCAAAATGTGTTCCCTATAAATTCAAAATTTTCAAGTAAATCATAGACTTTCCGCTAAGGAGCACAAAGAAAAATTGCGTTTTCTGCTTTATTTCTGCTCCTAAAGCTCTGATTTGAAAAATTCTTCCTGTATCGCATACAAAACCTGATGGAAAATATTTTAAACATAATTTCTAATGTTTGGTAAAGAATGCTTTAGCCACCAGGGGTCATAAGTGTTAATTTCTGCTTCTGAAGTATTTGTTGCAAAATCTGGGCTCCTGAAAACTCGACTAATTTTTTTTCTTAGACCGATACCGCTTATATGGATAAACCTTTTGAGAATACTTTCTTCCTAAAATAATGCATGGTTTTTCCACCAGGGGACGTAAAGTCACATCTTAATTTTGTCGATAACTCTGTTTCTAAGAGTTCGTAAGCTGACGATTCCATTTACAGCAATATCTGAGGGATTAAAGACCCGATTGAAAAACTTCTTTCTTTCGTCAGATACTATTGTTTTCCATACCGGTTCCATTGACTTTGAATAGCTTTGATAAATTTAATTTGCGTCAGAACGGATTCAAGAGACGTGCTTATTACCCCGAAAATTCAGTGTCATCTTCCTTGTTAAACATTACATTCATTCTTTATTATTAGTCTTTCATTATATGTATAAACCTATGGTAGTTTGTACATGTAATCATTTCTAGAGGATACTTATTTTGCTAGTGCAGTATATAAATCGTCAAATGCCATCATGCTGATAAAATAAACTACTGTTTGTGAAAATTGCAACACCATGAAGGAATGATGGTAATCACATGAAACTTACAGGATATGCAGAGCAGGCTAGGACATGCAAATGATTAGAAATGCTGAGTCATTGCGCAAGTCTATCCCCAGTAAGCGTCAAGTGCCGCCTGAAAAGTCGAGTGAGGGATATAAAGAGAGGGCTGTTTAGGATACACACCAGTAGTGCATCACGGACAGCAAGTTGCGAAAGTGTCTCCAGGATTAAATAATGCTTTGGCGACGACGAAGGGTGCAATATCACTATACAACAGTTTGAACAGGGACGAATGATTGGTCTGCGTTAAGGTGCATTTCCGTACCGTGGCATTGCGACTCGGACGAGACATAACGCCATGATAGTGATGTGCGTGTGGCGGCAGTGGACTGAGGAGAACCAGGTGCATCCATCGAGAATCCGGTAGTAGACTGAGGAGAACCAGGTGCATCCATCGAGAATCCGGTAGTAGACTGAGGAGAACCAGGTGCATCCATCGCAAATTGCCTGCAGTGGACTGAGAAATGTGACGACACCGCGTCCGCATGGCAGTGGCGAACCGTTCCGCATATTCGCAAGTGTTAGCACAACAGTGGAGCACTGAAACAGGTTTGGCATTGTCTGCCCCCACAGTTCGACGCGCCTGTTGCACAGAGGACTAGTTGCATGCATCCCTTTGCGGCAGATTCCTTTGACCCTGAACCATGGATGCCTCAGACTGCCATGGGGTTTTCAATGCAGACAATGGCGTTCTAATTGACAACATGTCGTGTTTTCAGATGAGTCCCAATTCAGCTTGAACTACCATGATGTTCTCATACGCATTAGACGGTATTGTGGTGAGTGCCTTCTTTCAGCATGCATTGTTGAGTGTCATGCAGGCCAAACGCCAAGTGTGATGGTGTGGGGTGCCATTGGGTAACATTTGCGATCTCGGCTGCTATGACTCAATATCACCAGCGACCACTACATCAGTGAAGTTGTACAGGCAGAAGTCATACCCTTCCTTCGTAGCACTCCAGGCGCTATATTCCAGCAGGACAATGCCTGACCTCATGTTGCCAGGAATGTTCAAGCCCTCTTCACAGCACAGCAGATTCTGCTTCTTCCCTGGCCTGCACGTTCACCAGACATGTCGCCTATTGAACATGTCTGGGATATGGTCACTTGGCAACTGGCCCATCAAAGTCCTCCAGTGGTCAGTACCAGTTATCTGTGGCCTCGTATACACGCTACCTGGCAAGCAATTACCCAAAACACCATCCAACGCCTTTTTGATTCAATGCCAACTCGTCTTGAAGCTCTTATTGCAGTTCGCAGAGGCTTCACAAGATACTGATTTTTGCAGGAAAACATTGTATTGTTCCGAAAACTAAATCACTTATGTACAGTCATATCAGTAATGTTTGGTATAAATTTCATTCGAATCGCATGGTTCCTCCTTCTTGGTGTTGCAGTTTTCACAAACAGTAGTGTATAAAAAATATTGAAAGGAATCACCTGCCCATCCAATATATTGGTATTGTTTTTACAACAGATAATCACTTTGAATAACATATTTTCTATCACAAAATATAAAGTGAATTGTTCACTGTTGAGCAAAGAATAAAGTAAATCCGCTCAAAATGCAAATTATATGTTCTATCCATATACTGTGTGTGTATGTGTTCTATCGTTTTAAACGGTTTAGTATGGTTTTCAATTATTTGAGCAGTCACTATTTAGTCACTACAAAAAAAAAGTCACTTTTCTCCCTTTTTTTCTCCGAAAAAGTCACTTTTCTCACTACTTTTTGCAATGAAGTCTGTGCTGAGGTCTGGAAGAGGATATACAGAAAAAATGTTATAACTTTATGCACCCAAGCAGGGGTGTTTCTTAAAGAAGAAAATGGATGCAAATACTCTTCATAATGAAAAGTACCATGCCAAAAAGCATTTTCCAGAGGAATTTTTAGATTCGAATTAAGTCTTTCAAATAGAAATATATACTACACTGGTGTGCAAAAATTAAGGATGAAGAGGAGAAATTAGCATAACAGCGGAAAGAGCAGGCAGAACAGACCGAAAGACCACTCAGGAGATAGACTAGGGTCCAGTATGGTAGGGCATGCGCATATATGCAGCATGACGTTGGGGGGAGTGTCGGAAGGGTATAAAGCACACTGGCGGTGTACGCTCAGCAATTCGGTGAAAGCTATTGCACAGTGTACATCGGTTTGAACGATGTCGAGTTGCTGCCACCGTGTGATATGGCCAACAGGCAATCCAGTAGACTACATCTGGAGGACTTTACCCGAAATCGCGGCATTGGGAAGGTCGAAGTGTGACTAGTGTGGCCGAGGAGTTCGGGATCGCTCACAGGATCGTTTCACGAGCTTGGAGAGCATTTCAAACGACAGAAACAGCTGTCCAAGAGTTTAGGTGGTCATCCACGAGCAACCACGACGGCAGACGACCGGTATATTGTCCTACAGGCGAGAAGAGACAGACGGCAGACAGCGGGAGAAATCTCAAGGCACATGCAACAGGCAAATGGATGTCCGTTATCGCGTTTTACCGTGGCCAGGAGGATGCACAAAGGTGGTCTATTTGCACGACGACCAGTACGGTGTGTGCCATTAACGCCTGCTCATCGGAGATGGCGGTTTCTGTGGTGCCAGGAACACAAGAACAGGACACATCAGCAATGGAATCGAGTTATCTTTACGGATGAGAGCCGATTTAGTCTGACGAGCGATTAGGGACGTATACACATCTGGAGAGAGCAGGGAACACGGAATCACACCTCCAACATAATCGAAAGGGACCGGTTTGGAGGTGGCGGAGTTCTCGTTTGGGGCGGTATCATGCTTGGTAGCCGTACTGACCTCCACATCTTCCAAGGAGGTTCAGTCACTGGTGTTCGCTATTGTACCGAGGTTCTCCTGCCTCACGTCCTTCTGTTTAGAGGTGCTGTGGATCCTGAGTTCTTCTTCATGAACGACAACGCTACACCTCATCGTACAGTGGCTGTTGGAGAGTGAAGATATTCAACGCATGGATTGGCCCAAAAAGTCCCCGGACCTAAATCTAATCAAACACGTGTGGGGCCTTTTCGGGAGATGCTTGGCAGCACGTCACCAGCCGCCAACAACGATTCCGCAGCTGCGATTGGCGCTACAAGAGGAATGGGCCGCGATGCCTCAACAGCTCCTTGACAACCTCGTCTTCAGCATGGACAGACATAGTAAATCCTGCAACGCAGTCAGGAGTGATCATATCCCCTACTAAAGACTGGATTTTTCTTGGCAGCCGCCTGTCACATGGACGTTTCTGTCTTCTGTCCAGTTGTGCTCGAAGCTACCTTTTCAATAAAGTGCCTTTGTATCCTTTGGATTCTTTGTTTGGACGGTTTTGCGCACTTGTCCCATATTCTTACATCTTGGGGATCTTATGGTATGATTTGAGTCGATGTGGAGCACTTCTGCACGAGGTTACATTCGAAAAAACGTCTCGTTCTTAATTTTTGCACGCCAGTGTAATAATGCCCCACAGCTGCAGATTTTTGAATAATGAAAAAGTAGAAAATACATGCAAATTATTTTTCGTAGCAAAAGCATAGTAAGGAAAATTTCTTTCAAATATGTCTTCTCAGAGTAGAGATGGCAAGAAAAAAGTTTTGACATTTATGCCTTCTAGTGGGGAACTGCATTATTTAAAGACGAGTGTTCCCAATCTTTACTATAGCGAATGGGATACATTAAAAAATTATCCATAGGACTTTTAGAAGTGGTGATACAGTTGCAAACAGGAATACACACTAACACCACCTAGTGGCAAAACTTTGACCTTAAAAAAAGTACATCCAAACTGTTACACAATGTGAATGGTTTCTGGTGTTGAAAGAATTTTTGAATTGGACATTTAGAGGTATCTAACAGAAAACAAATGTTCTCACCCACAGATATTGCTGAGACTGAAACATGACTTGCACCTTCTAGTGGTAGATGGGTGCAGAGCCCATTTAAAAGGGGAGTTGCAGCCCCAGGCCCCGCATTTTCAAGGGGCACCGAATTATGCAGGATGCTTGAGAAATTGACAGATTTCTACAGTTTTTTTTGTTGTTGTTTTTTTTCAGATAGCACAACAAAAACTATTAAAAACTGCCTTGGTAAAAAAAATTCCATTTCTTTCCACTTTTTGGGGAGAATCTGCAAACAATATAGTCATCCCCAGTCCATCCTTGTCTTTTGAAAACATTACAGATGTTTTTTGTACACATTTGTAATTGGGGAAAATTTTCATACATTAAGAATTTGTTCGAAGCTTGATATTTGGATCACAATATTTTTCCTATTACTTTGATATAATTTCAAAAGCTGAACCCTTGGGGGGGGGAAAGAACTGGTATTCATCTTTTAACCATGCATTTTTACATTTTCTTGATACCACTGATTCGTCCATGAATCATGGGATACACACTTCAATACGGCGGGGATATTTTTATGGCTTCATCATATTTTGGGGAAACTCCTGGGTGTTTTTATTTATCCACCCATAGTGCAATCCTAGATGTGCCACTAATATTGGGGCCCAGTGGCGGCTCGTGGCAACGGAAACAGGTGAGGCCAGTAGAAGAAGTCAAACAATGAAATGAAAAAAACTCATTATTAGGCCAACTATTCAGACCCCCACCCTACCCCCAAGATTCCTTTACTCTGCCTCTGTTTACCCCCTCGACTCGCAATAATGCCCAAATCAGGCAGGAATGTGTCAACTATTCTATTGCACACGAAAAAAAAATTCCTCAGAATAGAATGCATAATTATTAACAGAAAAATGTTAAAACTCCTTAAATAAAATTTTTACCTTAAAACATATGAGAATTAATTTATGTTAGTTGTGCTTTGCGTTTCTTCAGATTTCTCAACGGAGGAATAATCACAGGATTCACAGGATAAAAAAATGTAGTGAAAAAATAATAACTGCAAATACATGCAGGGAGGGAATGTTTCGTGAATTTCGTCCCATATAGAATAAGTACAATACTACCATTTGCATTATTTGAAAGGTTTAACCTCTTTTTTTAAAGAACTTGTGAAACCTAAAAACATATATGTACTCATGTGCAAATTATACTTACAGGTTTTCTCATTTATTTATTTATTTTTAACATAGAAAATCCTCTCAGTTAAAACTGAAATTAGTTCTGCAAAGCGCTTTGTAAACTTCATACTTTTGGAAACTCAAATTGTTGGGCTGATAAGCACCGGGTTTTTTTAAGTGAAGCTTTTCGACTCAAATTCTTGGGCTGATGAGCACTGTGTTTTTTTAAGTGAAGCTCAAACTAAAAATTCTTGGGGTGATAAGCACTGAGTTTTTTTAAGTGAAGCTTTTCTTCCAGATTCAAAGCAAAGAACGGAGATTTTAGCAAAATATCCACTCCATTGTAATCGACAAGCAAAAAAGTCACGACACAAAGGAGCAACACATCACCGAGAGAGACACAAACAGATAAAACAACTAACTGAACTTTGAGCTTGGTCGGGGTAAGCTTCTCTGTCAACCCACAGCGTTAAGGAAATGGATACTCTCCTGGCCAATCAAATTAGCGCGCCCCACAGCCTTTTTTGCACACGCGTTAAGGCAGTGTTGTATGTAGGTCATCATACTGAATGAGACTGGGAGGAACTCGTCTCCTCTTCGCTTGTGTAGTGATGTTACTGGGGCCTGTTGGAGCTGGCCCCAATAACCTCACACTCTGAACGTGATCTCTTTTCTCAGGCAAAAGAAAATTATTTCTAAAAATAGAAATGTTTAGGTGGGGCCCGGCCCCTCTGGCCCCTAATGACGAACCGCACCTGCTGGGGCCCCAAAATAATGTCCAGCACCCAGGCAATATGTCTCCTTAAATTTGCTCTGGATGGGTGCATTAACAAAATTTTTAAATTATGTGCAAAACTTGCTGCACCAGAAATGCTTTCTGACAAAGAGAGGGTTTTTCAAATTGAACTAATAGTTGCAGAAATATGGTGCCCACAAATGGATAGACTAAGTGATAATACACTGACGGAAAAAAATCCCAACACCAAGAAGGGGTTGTATTAGATAAGGCGGGGAGAGTACATCTGTAAGATGACGTCTATGCAAACTTCGCGCTCGGTGCATACGTGTGGCGCTAGTAGCGCCCCTCGGAACATGCAACGCAGGTTCGCTGTAAATACGCGCTGTAACGTTCGTGAGCGTTAGTTATCGTTGAGATTCAACGTAGTGTGTTGATGTTAGCCAAGAATGCCTTTAAGAAGGCGAAGAAGCCATTATCAACAGCTCACGGAGTTTCAACGAGGTCGTGTAATAGGGCTACGAGAAGGTGGATTTCTTTCCGCAATATTGCAGAACGACTTGGCAGGAATGTAGCCACTGTGCATGATTGTTGGCAGCGGTGGTCAAGGGAAGGTACTGCCTCAAGAAGAACGGGTTCCGGCCGGCCACGTGGCACTACTGAGAGGGAAGACCGCTGTGTACGGCGTATGGCCGTGGCGCATCGTACCACGTCTGCGGCAGCAATTCGAGCTGCAGTTGCCCCCACAGTGACACAACGAACTGTTACAAATCGGTTACTTGAAGGACAGCTCCTAGCCAGACGCCCTGTAGCGTGCATTCCACTTACTCCAAACCACTGCCGTTTGCGACGTCAGTGGTGTCAAGCTAGAGCTCATTGGAGGACGGAGTGGAGATCTGTTGTGTTTTCTGATGAAAGCCGGTTCTGCCTGGGTGCCAGTGATGGCCGTGTGTTGGTTAGAAGGAGGTCAGGTGGGCGCCTGCAACCAACCTGTCTGCGGCCGAGACACACTGGACCTACACCTGGAGTTATGGTCTGGGGAGCAATTTCCTCTGACAGCAGGGGCACTCTCGTGGTTATCCCACGCACCCTGGCGGCACAGTTGTACGTCGGTCTGGTGATTCAACCTGTTGTGCTGCCATTCATGAACAGCATTCCAGGGGGTGTTTTCCAACAGGATAACGCTCGCCCGCATACCGCTGTTGTAACCCAACATGCTCTACAGTGTGTCGACATGTTACCGTGGCCTGCTAGATCACCAGATCTTTCACCAATCGAGCACGTATGGGACATCATTGGACGACAACTCCAGCGTCACCCCCAACCAGCATTAACCGTCCCTGTATTGACCGACCAAGTGCAACAGGCATGGAACTCCATCGCACAAACTGACATCCATCACCTGTACGACACAATGCATGAACGTTTGCGTGCTTGCATTCAACATTCTGGCGGTTACACCAGTTATTAATGTACCAGCATTTCACATTTAAAATGGCTCTTCTCGCGCTTACAATAAGCTGTGATCTTGAAACCTTAATCGATTAAATATGTTACCTATACAAATGTATTGCCGCCATTTCATTCCTCTACAACTATTTTTTCGTGGTGTTGGGATTTTTTTTTCCGTCAGTGTATAAGCACATACTTTTTTTTATATAAAAGACTTGTGTCTCAGGTGGGCAACATTTGCCACTGTCCACAGATAAACTGCAGATGTTTTCTCAGCACAGTTTCAATGGGTTCAGTGGACACTGTTCCAAAACAATTTGCACAAGTTCATCACAAAAGTGTATTCTTTGGAGCTTCCACAAATCAGTGCAAGACTGACCAGGAATAAGTTTTATCACCTCAGCTGAGAAAATAAAGTGTTCTCCAGAGTTACGAGACATATTTTGTCTTCCACCATCTTTTCTTAGTGCTTAACATTTGTATGCAATAACAGAAACACGGTTAATTTCTTCTAAACATTGGCGGCTTTCAGAGTAAATATTTACAAGCTTGTACCTCATTCTTATGATGGTGCATATTTGGCAAAATAAAACATCCATTTTTAAATTGTTAAAATCTGCATAAACTTTTGTGGTCACATAATTAATTGTTCATGGTCATCTTTTTCATATAAATGGAAGTGAGTGACAAATCCAAGAGAGAACTAAAACAGTACCTTTGTGCTATGAGACTTACCTATAAAGCTTCAAACAATCACATGTCAATATACATATCCTATTATTGTGTATTACCAATAAAGGAAAATATACAATTGGAAACTTTCGTATATCTAAAATTTTAACAGTGTAACCAGGCCAATTGTTTTTTCAATGCCTGGCGGCACCAGGTTACTTTTTACCTAACTGAATCGAATTGTTTTGAATTTATTTATTTAATCATTGCCTATCAAAAAAGAAAAAAAAAACCCTCCTCCTCAATGTTAGTTCAGAACATACTAAAATTTGGACAAGGTCAGGAATTAAATTCCATGCTTATGTCCTGACCTTTGACCCCATTTCAAACACTTTTCAATAGAGATCATGCCCAGGTTATTCCAAACAACATACTATACTTTCATCAAAATCGTACAATATTTACGAAAGTTACAGTGCAGACGGACAAAGCTGAAATACATGTATATAAGCTTTAACTTATGGTTGCAAAGCGTAAAAAAAACTGCATTGGGCTCTGTACAATAGTTTAAAAATAAAATTATACATTTAAAATTGGTAAACTGCAAAAAATATGGTTGCTTATATTTCAGCTAATAGCTGGAAATTACAGCACTTCACTCTCCAGGCTGTATGGAGTACAGTAAAAAATAGCCCATAATCTTTATGCAAGTATATTGCGTGACTTTCGAGAGAGCATTTCGCTAAATTTTGGTCAGAGAATTTGGGGGTAGAAGGCACTTACCCCACTTGACAGAACACCCTTGACCAAAGTTGCTTCCTGTGTTTCTAACAATAGAGAGTATAGCAAAGCTTTTGAAATTTCAAATTGCAGTTGACCTATTATTCCAACTATAACTCACCCTTACCCATAATTTGGCAGTGATGGTTGATGGTGCCAGAGAGGATGTAGAGACTGTTAGGATACTTTTTTTTTGTTGTTAGGACTGCACCAATATGTATATAAGATTTCAAAGGTTTCTTGGCAATTACCGACAGTGGAGTAATCGGAATTAGCATTTCTACTGAAACCATAGTTGTTTTGTGTTCAAGGAAATCCCACCCACATTACATTTTCATATGGCTGTTGAAGATTTAAAAATGATACATGTGAAAAGATGCCAGAGGAGGAGACCACAGTGAAAATAAATTAAAATTATTGGTCAAGTATGATTAAATCAGAAAGAGAAGTGACTGATATATGTGTCCAATTAACTGGAATTGACTGTATATACACTGCTGGCCACCCAAAATGCAACACCAAGAAGGAAGCATCCGATTGCCCTGAAATTCACAGCATGCGTCGCCCGCGAGAGGACATGCAAACGATTAGAATTGCAGGTCATATGCAAATCATGTATGCCAGGCACGCCACATAGAAGCACTATAAGAAGGGTGCACAAAAGGCGGGGTGTAAGTAGTGGAAGTGTGTGTGCTGCCGGACCTGTGCGTGGGAAGCTTCCTGATGCCTCGTCGCAGAATACGGCAGTCATTTCAGCACGTTTCGGAGTTCGACAGAGGACGAATAGTAGCTTATCGCGACAGCGGCTTATCGTACCGAGACATCGGCACCCGTGAGGAAAGACATCCGGCCACAGTGATGGGAGTATGGATTCGGTGGGTGCAGGAGGGACGGACGGACCGACGTGAGTGATTGCCGCAGCTGCGGCACACCACCGAACGAGAGGACCGACATGTTGTACGGCGGGCATTGACGGCTCGCACTGCCATATCACGAACGTTAGCGCAGGAATTAGGGTGTGTTGCGCAACAACCTGTGTCAGCACGTACCGTGCGATGTCGTCTGCAGGAGCGGGGACTTGTCGCACAGCGCCCATTGACGTTACACCACCGGCGAGTGCGGCAGCAATGGGCCGTTGAACGCCGCACATGGACTACAGAATGGCACGGCATGGTCTTCTTCGACGAATCCCGCTTTTGCCTGCAACACCACAATGGTCGGATCCGCTTGTGGAGGCATCGCGGCGAGAGACTGTATGACGCCTGCATTATGCATCGCCATACCGGTCCATCACCTGGCGTTATGGTTTGGGGCGCAATTGGATATGACACGCTACCCTCTGGCACCCATCGCCGGTACACTCAACAGCCACCGCACCATCTCCGACGTTTTCGAGCCTGTAGTCCTCCCTTACCTGCAGGACCTGCCAACGGCCACGTTTCAACGGGACAATGCGCGCCCGCACGCATCGTGCAACAATTATTCACGGCCCACCAGGTGTCACTGCTGCCGTGGCCCGCCTGCTCTCCCGATATGTTGCCCATCGAACACGTCTGGTCGTTGATCGGCAACCGAGTGGCCCGGCAAGCAACACCCGCGGCTACGCCTGATGAACTGTGGCAACGTGTGGAAGCAGCCTGGACCGACATACCCCAAGCCCACATCCAAAAAGCCTTTTTCGTTGGATGCTGCGGCGTGTAGCGGCCGTTATTGCCAGCCATGGGGGCCACATGAACTATTAATGTCTGCGTGTTCCGCAAGTCACACGGGCCTGTTAGCTCAATCGTTTCATCTTTGTATCTGTTGTTACGTGTCCAGTAAATCTGGCTTTGCTATCTCGTGTCCTTCTTGGTGTTGCATTTTGGGTGGCCAGCAGTGTATATAAAAAAATTGCTGAATTATTAACACAGACATCTCTGAATTGCGTGTGTTTTACTATTTCTCACATAACATGAATCACATCAAAAAACTTGAAAATTTCATCGCTCACAGTGCAAATCGAACCCGCATCTCCCAATTTTTGTTCGAGCATGCTATCCATTACATTACCCAGGACGATGAAGCCCCAAGTACCTGAGTGTTTAGAACCAGAAGTCTCCAATTTTTGCCACTCGAAGCAAATTGCACTTCAACTTTACAATGACACTTGGCCAGGTGTTTACCATGGACTGGAGATTAAAATTGCCTTGTTCGATTGTGCATTGTGGGTGGTAAAAGACTAAAAAACATGGCCCCCAGCAAGTTAAATCAACACTTCACTAATCATGGCCACTTGCCAAATAAAACAGTTTATTACTTTATCAGTTACTGGGATTTGCAAGACAAAGAACACTTCCTGCCCCCAAAAATCTATCAGTGGAAAAAGTCCAGAAGCAACTATCTTAGTAGCTGAGCTAGTTGCAAAATAACAAAATATTACACTATAGCTGAAAGTTCAACAGCCCATGCTTTTAATTGAAAACAATAAAACTGGATGATGAGAGTAAAACTGGCAAATAATAATGCTTGTAGATGTCATTTCACACGACACTGAAGATGTCTCATCTGGAATACCAACTCTGCTCTTCAAGTTGGTGAATCAGATATATTTATACCTAAATTTCCTTAATAATTTAGAAGTAATTGAATTGTGCTCCCTGCTATAAACGATTTGTGGGTTGTAAACATTTTTATAGGTACAGATTCCGCAGGATATTAAGAAAATTATTTTAGGTGTTCTTCCATGGAAAGCCAATTGGGAAACACTTAATTATGCTATCATTAATAAGCCAGAGCTGGCCAATTCTATAGTCTTCCTGGTTGAAGCTCAACAATAAGTTTGTGATTTAGTTATAAATTGAATGTGGACAAATTATTATACTGGGCGAGTCAAAAGTCCTTAGACAAACTTTAAAGGTAAGTCAGGCATACAAACACAAGTCATATTGACATAGGAACGTGTGGTCGCAAATGCAACCAACGACCACTAGAGGGGCTCTTCAATGACTCTCGCAACGAGGTCTTCGTCGGTCATCACAGGGGTTTCGTAAACAAGGTTCTCCATGTAGCCTCACAGGAGAAATCAAAGGTGGACAAGTCAGGGGGTCGTGGAGGCCACATGACGGGGCCCGCCCGGCCAATCCAGCTCACTGGGTAAGTCGCATCGAGATAGTGCCGCACAATCTGAGTGAAATGAGTGGGCGCCCCGTCGTGCTGAAACCACATGTTATGGCGAATGCCTGCCGGGACGTCATGGAGCAACTCTGGTAACACATCCTCCAAAAATATTCGATACGTTCTCCCGTCGATCCGTGGTGGCAGAATATATGGGCCTAACAAATAATCTCCCACACTGCCTGCCTAAACATTAATGGTGAATCGTTGTTGTGCACTATGTGGCCTTGTTGCTCGTGGGTTTTCGTACACCCACACATGCCAGTTATGCACATTCACAACACCGTCCCTTGAAAATGTAGCTTCGTCCGTGAAGTGGTCGCTAAACCTCCAATCCAATCCAATACCATCACGTCGTAGCCGGCACTTCCATTGATGACAAGTGATAGCATAATTTGTCTGTGTTTATCTGTGATCTACTTTGCAGTGACTTTTCAGTACCCTACCCGGTTTCTCATGTCATCAATAGAACCAAAAGACATCTGCATAACAGTAACAACCTCCTCAATGGCCATTCAATAAATAGTCTATGCGCAGGAGTGCCTCGATGGCATTGGCATTAACCTCCGTAGTTGATGTTGAAGACCTACCGGAGCATGTCGCATCTTCCAGACATTCTTCACCATTCACAAATTTCTTGTGCCACTCAAAAAAACTTGCACAGGACAAAGAACCTTTTTTTTTTTTTTTTTGATTGCAGGTTTTAATGACCACCGCGAGCAACTCAATGGGCTATAAGCAGTCGCCCGTCCCTAATTTAGGATCTCTGGTTCCAGGGAAGGGAGAGAGCAAGGGCAGTAAGACTAACACATCCATGCCTCACCAGGATTCGAACCTGGGCCCCTTTCCGGATGAATGATCAGAAGCCATCGCTTAGATTACTGCGCCACAAAGCATCCTCTATATAGGTTGTTTTAATAATTTTGTGCGTTTCTGTGGCGGTTTGATTCAAATTCACGGAAAATTTTTTATTGCTGCTCTTTGCTCCAGTTTTAAATCCATACTGGCTTACAGAAACACTTCTGAACTCTAACACACCTGCCTTTCTATGCCATCTACTACAAAAATGAAGTAGTGAAGCACTGTATCGATGTATCGTCATGTGACTGACCTTGCAGGTGATCCGACACAGGCAGCTGCATTTTTCTGCATGGGTTTGTTTTGGCGCTATGACGTCAGTCTCGTTACTTTTTGAACGATCTACGCATGTGATAATGCCACAGTGAAGCACCTACCAACTAAAATTCAACACAGAATTATTTCAAAGAGTCCAATTTAGTTAATATGACAATTTTATAGTGGCAAATGGTAATAAATGTTCAATATCACTGATTCTCAAACTGCAACTAGCTTTAAAGGTAGTGACAAAATTTTCAAGTCCTTACCTCAAAATTTTTTTTTTCATTGGAGGTTTAACGACCACCGTGAGCAACTCAATGGGCTATAAGCAGGCCCGTCCCTAATTTAGGGTCACTGGTTCCAGGGAAGGGAGAGAGCCAGTGCCGTAAGACAAACACAACATCCATGCCTCACCGGGATTCGAACCCGGACCCCTTCGGACGAATGATCAGAGGCCAACGCCTTAGACAACATAACCACTGCGCCACCGGGGCGGCACCTCAAAATTCACAGAAAGTTTTAATTAAGAGCAGTGGCAGTGTAACAATTTTTACTTTGCAGTGACTTTTAAGCACCCTACCCGACTTTTCAGTACCCTAATTTCAGGAATTAGTTATTCTGAAAACTGAAATATGATTTATGCTGTGACACTGAACCACCCAGAAGTGGCTGGAATAGGTAGAAATCACAGATGACTAGCACACAGAGAAATAAAAATTCATAAAGCAAAACACAAACTTACTTCACATGCAGATCGATTTCTTGACAGTAGTTAATACCTTGTTAATTCTCCGTAACTTGTAATGCATGCAGCTACACATTATGGTATGGTTTTTTTTTTGGTTGGAGGTTTAACGACCACCGTGAGCAACTCAATGGGCTATAAGCAGTCGCCCGTCCCTAATTTAGGGTCACTGGTACCAGGGAAGGGACAGAGCCAGTGCCATAAGACAAACACAACATCCATGCCTCATGAGATTCGAACCCAGACCCCTTTCGGACGACGCTTAGACCACTGCGCCACCGGGGCGGCCATTCTGGTATGGAATAAAATAATCTAATAACATCTTCATGCACATCAAATTTGCTGCTAGGTTCTCAGGAAAGCTATAATCTGCACTAGTTACAGATGAAAGCCACTGCAGAGATTGATCGTGCATCAGACATACACCAAATAACCAAAACATTACGATCACCTGCCTAACAATTTTTTTCCTCACATGCCACCAAAACAGCTCTTACCTGGCGAGGTATAGATGCTACTAGATTTCCACAGGTCTCTTATGGAACCTGGTACCCACATGTTACCAGCAGATCCTTAAACTTTTGCTTGATTGGATTGATGTCTGGGTTAATTGAAGGCTAGAGCAATACCTGGAAGTCTTCATGCTCTGTGAACCATTCTCAAACAATCCAGGCAATGTCCTTCTGAAAGAAAGCACTACTGGAGGGAGAATACCATCGCCATGAAAAAAGGTACCTAATCTGCTGTGATGCTCAGGTAGGTGGTAAACTTCATTGTTTTCTGCACAAGAATGACTGGACCCAGGGTTTCCCAGCAGAACATTGCTCAAAGCATTACACTTTCTCCACCGGCTTGTTTCCACCCCACAGTGTATCCTGATGCCAACACTTCCCCAAGTAAACAATGCACATGTACCTAGTTGTCAACGTGGTATGACAGGAAACAAGATTCATCAGACCAGATGACCTTCCAATCATCATTCAAGGTCCACCAGTTTTAGTTTTGATGGTCACATGCCCATTGTAGCCACTTTTGATCGTAAACCAAGGTTCACATTGGTACTCAGTGCCCTGCCGCTAAGCAGACCCACACTTTTTTTTTTTTTTTTTTACAGAAATGGTGGAATACAGGACAAAATCATAACAGTACAGGGGAATATAGAGGGATAATCAATATACACATATATGTGTTGCATTATGCGTTTATGTGGTTTATAAACTAAACGTCTTGGTGTCTGCTTATAAAGGAAACTTTTCAAACATACCCACTAGATGCTTCTTAGTGTAATCTCCATAGCCCTAACTTTGCTGACTTATTCACTGACAACAGGACCATTAGGGTATCTCGGTTATAGCATTTATTAAAAATACTAGAAATAGTTTTAAAAACAACATTACATACCATGTTATATTCACATCAGCCTGTATAAAATCTAGTATTCTTCAACTCCTGTGTTGGAGGTTGTCGTATGACACATTGGTAATGAAATGAAGATGGCCTCGTATTAAAAGTGAGGGTAGTCAACAGGTAAAAACAATGGATTACAAGATTGAAGTGAGAATATTCCAATTAAAAAATGAACCAAAAACCAAGATGAACGAAAAAATACTATGCCGAATCGGTCATGAATGGCAATGATCCTGGTGACATGTGGGCACCAAGTACCATAAGAGACTTGTAGAAAAAATCTTTTGATGCAACTTCACATGAAACTGCTTGAAGAAATAGCCAGGAATTTTGACTGCAGTATTAGCTCAGACATTAAGATAAGGATCATTAGCATTCATGACCGATTTGGCATAGTATTTTTTCGTTCATCTTGGGTTTGGGTTCATTTTTTAACCAGAATATACATACTTTTTCTTTATTGAAGGTTTATCGACCACCGTGAGCAACTCATTGGGCTATAAGTAGTCGCCCGTCCCTAATTTAGGGTCACTGGTTCCAGGGAAGGGAGAGAGCCAGTGCCGTAAGACAAACACAACATCCATGCCTCACCGGGATTCGCACTCCGACCCCTTTCGGACGAATGATCAGAGGCCATCGCTTAGACCACTGTTAACAGAAATATTCTCACTTCAATCTTGTAATCCATTGTTTTTACCTGTTGACTACCCTTACTTTT
Source organism: Macrothele yani (assembly GCA_039090855.1). Lineage (NCBI taxonomy): Eukaryota > Metazoa > Arthropoda > Arachnida > Araneae > Macrothelidae > Macrothele > Macrothele yani. Next base: position 170,279,197 of record CM076990.1, read on the forward strand.
AATACGAGGCCATCTTCATTTCGTAACCAACGTGTCAAACGACAACCTGGAAGACCAATTTTATCATACGACAATCTCCATCACAGGAGTTGAATACTAGATAAATCTGTAAATAACATAGTATGTTATATAATATACCATGTTATATACAGGCTGACCTGAATATAACACAGTATGTTGTTTTTTAAACGATTTCCAGTACTTTTAATAAATGATATAACCGCGATACCGTAATGGTCATGTTGTCAGTGAATATAAGTCAGCGAAGTCAGAGCCATGGAGGTTACACTAAAATAATTATTGACGTGTTGAAGAGAAGCATCTAGTGGGTATGTTTGAAAAGTTTCCTTTTGAGTAGACACCAAGAGGTTTAGCACAGGGGAATCTCAGTGTGCTAATGCAAAAATGTTGACAGGAAAGCAATGGAGGAGTGCATCAAATGATCAATAAGTGAGTTGTGAAAGATATATTCATTCTCCCTTACCCATTCTAGGGTGTGTATCACATCAGCAGAGTTTAAAACAGGATTCCTACTCCCAGGCAAAGAGTATGGGTGTTAGGGGGCGTACTGATAGCCCCGCAAGTGGGGAAACCTCACCACCAAGACAGCCTCTAGCCTCAGCAAAAAGATTATACAAATTTTTTTGAGGCAACTTCACATGAAACTGGTTCAAGAAATAGCCAGGAATTTTGACTGCATCCCTGAAAGAAGTATTGAAAAAAATAAAAGAAATGTTCAGTTGTTGTTTATCGCTGCTTTACTTTATAAAAACTGGATGACAAGAAAGCAGCTATTCCACAAAACTTAAGGCCTCTTTTCACAGCCACAGCAACAATTCTATATGTAAATTAAAAAGAGAATGTGAAATATCAGTTCAATTAATGGGATTTTTATACCAATAAGGCTAAGGTGTAATGTATTCTAGTTGTCTGAGCATAACTATGCATCTTTCAGAATATAATTAACTAAAAGGTGTTCTTCCTAGGAATGGAGAAACAAAGTCCCTTGACATTATTTTTTTTTTATGACGGAGTCAAAAGAGAAAATATGTTTGCTATGTGCAAAACATTGTGGCATTATGCTAACTGTGTTTCTTATATTAAAGAGTAAAAATTTAAGTACAGTGGAATCCTGTTATAAGAGGTGTATGTAGACAAGGGGATCACCGCATTATATCCGAATCTGAGCATTATGTATTTTGCTTGGGGGACACCATCGGACCTGCATTATACCTTTTCCACAGTATAACCGACCACATTAAATCTGGCTTCCACAATAGTTTTACTTTTCTTGTGCCACAATTCTTAATTGTTCCTTATTTATTGTTCTGTATTTCCGTATAAATTAAAAAAAGTCATTAGATACTAAATAAATACATCTCTTTCCACGTTCCAGAAACACGCAGCAACCAAAAAATTGTTTTTCAGCTGCCGCCGTGGAATTGAACCACAGAACTCTCGATAACTAGCCGAGCGGTGGTTATCAGAACTCTCGATAACCACCGTGGTGTAAAGTTAACGCGCATGGCTAGTTATCGAGAGTCCCGTGTTTCAATTCCACGGCGGCGGCTGAAATTTTTTTTTCGGTTGCTGTGTTTCTGGAACGTGGAAAGAGCGATGTATTTATTTATTTACTGACGCCACGTATTTGGAGGATTTTCACCTCATTAGATACTGTCACACACTAGTTACCTGTTTTGTGTGTGATTGTGAGGCATTTCAGAGGCTGGCCTTAGTTCTCTAAAAGAATAACATTTGCATAATGCAATCAGCTTTGGGTTAACTGTTTTGTAGTATTTTCTATTGTTATAAAATTAAGGCAATAAAATAACATTGCGCTAATTTATACCAATATTTTATTGTTATAAATTAAGGCAATATTAGTTTTATAAAAAAAATGCTCGTAGGTCCCAGAGAAATTATTAAATGTTAATAAAACCTAGTAATAATATGGAATTTAAAAATATCAGTAACTACAAGCTAGTAGATTTTTGCAAAAGGGCATCAAGATTTTTTGCAGGGCAATGCAGTTTTTCCAGTACACCACTGTGGGTGTTCTTGCACATTTATTGAGTGGATTTCTCAGCAATGATTGTGGAGAGAGATAGGGGAGGAACAGAATTGGGGATGTTGTATTAATTAAAAGAAACAAGAGATAACAATTCCTGGAATTGTACCCATCATCACCCCTTTTCACCCTCCAAGTGAGCATTGCATTTCTGGAATTGAGACTGTTTTTGCTTCACATGTGTAGTTAAACAGCTGTCAGTATCGCGTAGTTGCCATGTAAAAAATCTTGAGCTTCTTAAGAATCGTCTGACAATGTTAGCAAGCACCAATATGACTGACAAGGACAAAAGAAAATTGCTAGTGATAAGAAAATCGGTAAAACCAATGTTTTAAAATTGTGCAACACTTTCTAACACAAAAGCATGTACAACATGATGGGACAAAGAAGTTCAAAAGAAAAACCATAATTTTTTTTTGTTATAGACAACTTGCTCAGCTAACATCCAATAAGTAAAACCCTCATTAACACCAAGCTTGTTTTTTTGCTTCTGAACTCGTAGATCAAGGTGCGATTCAAAGCCTCACGTGTCAATATCAACAGGAATTGGTTTCAACACTGTTAAAAAGCATGGGGAAAAAAAGATGAAAGTTCAAATTCCTATTCTTGATACCATTCGATTGGTAGCTAATGCTTGGGGATGCATATCCCCTTCTTGCATCTAAAAAAACTGCTTCAGAAAAACTGAGTTCAATAGCATAGCCAACTTTGATGATGGAATGTATGATCTCCCACTCTTCGATGGTTGCAACATCAGAACGCAACATACTTTTTCAAAGTACAATTCTGTTAATGTAGATGAATGATGTCACCACATATGGCATCCTTTCTTGCAGACAATACCATAGAGGCAGCTAAGTCATCAGAAACTGCTGAGGCTCAAGTGAAGAAAGTAAAGGTAAAGAGAACACTCAAACACCATCATATGCAAAGACACTGATCATGCAGAAAAATTCCATTCTTTTTAAGTAACAGACTACAGCAATGACAAGGTTTTTAATGCACTAAGTGTTATTCAGTAAAAATTAAGAGAACATAAATATAAAACAAAACAGATTTTTTTAAAACTGTTTTTCCATATCTGCTTCATGATTAGTTGCTACTATGTATTCATATAATGCTCATCTTATATTCATTTATACTTGCTTATTTTATTTCAATTTTAATTTGTAATCACTTAAATATTTCAAGTATTTCCAGTTGTAATGGATATACAGTATAAAAGTATATGCATATTTTTACATACTGGTATTTTTCACCCATAAATGGATATAACGAGCACCTGCATTTAGTGAGGATTTCTGTGGGTCTCGAGTTCCTCATTATACGCAGGTTCAACTGTATTAAAATGACTTAGCTATTTACAGTAATTTTTTAACTAAATGGTTTTACTGGAACAGACATACCATATCTACAAAGAAACGGCAAAAAACTTTAAGCACAGATTCTATTGCCAGTATTCTTGATGCATATGTTTAATGCCCACCCCTGAAAGCTTGGCAAAATAAAATCCTGAATTAAATTCCCTTGTTTAGAATGTGTGAACTATTAATTTACTCATTGATCCCACAATTCTTCAGATGTATTGTGTGTGTAAGTGTGCAACTTTGATAATTAAATAAGAATAATTTTGAAATGTATTTCAAATATTTTTATTTAATAAAATGATAATTGTCTTGGTTGGTTATTCATACAAGCATAAAACTTTATTATTTTATACAACTGACCTGGGGTGGGTTTTTGCTGCAGATCAATCTCATCAAACAAACATAATTCATTCAATTAACAACACGTACAGAATCAAAGTGAAAAATGACAATTCATTATCTGCAGGAAAACTACATATATAGTTTTACAAATTCATTTTTCACACACACAAAAAAAAAAAAAAAAAAAAAAAAAAAAAACGAAACTGGGAAATAATGGTTTATTAGAAAATAACAGACTTAAGTAACAATACACAGGAAGGTCTAGGCCAAAATAAAATGCAAAGCAAATGTAATTTTCATAAGCCAGAAAAAATTGATAGAGGTGCATGGATAGCAATAGGATATAAAGAATCAGTATATTAAACTAGCCCTGTGTTTTCTATATAATAATGAAAATGCAGGATGAATCTTTTTTTAAATCAAACAATTTAAACCAATTGTTTCAGCTTACTTATATACAAAAGAAAGGGAAATGAGTCCCTGCTATGCTTGGTAAAATTCAGTACAATTCACCAGCCTCATCTTGCTACATACTGAAGTATAAGTGCAAATGAATTTCATTTTATATAGATATCCATACAGCCCCCCTTCCCCCTTTTGTTAATCCTCTTGGATTCTTTTTTCAAACAATACATAAACAGGTACTCTCACTCTGAATTATATTGTTAGACAATTATATTTAATACATGTTGGGAATTACATAGCTAACTTAAAAATTTGTAGTAGATAACTTGAACCTGAATACTAATCAGCTTTCAGTGCATGTGCTTTGCTATTTCCCACAGTAGTTGGTGTTAAAGCTGAAGGGGGGGGAAAAAAGTAAGCTACACACTTTGAACTACAGGAATGATGTGGCTGCTTCAACAGGATTGTCCTAACATTATGATGTAATATCACTCAATTAAAAAAGTTAATCACTTTACAACACTTATTTTCATAGTGCTGAATATAAAAATTAATCCTGAATATATATCAACTTTCTATACATTACTTTTGCAGTATTGGTGATAGGTGGTATGTTTAAAATTATTGCAATACCAGAACAGAAAATCAAAAATTAAATAATTTCCACGTAGATGAACAAGCCAGGTCTCATCATTCTTGTTAATCTTCCAATCGGTGAAAATGTTGTAAATTCATAGTCAAACACACAACATGAAAATTTTAAAACTTTATCTGTAGAAGTTCTGAACAAATGAAACGCCGGATTCACGCAATGCCACAGAGTTTATAAAAATGGACGAGGCCATGAAAATAATACGCTAGTCAGCAGCAGTATCACTGCCATCACCAAGCTGGGAAGTGTGACTTTGAACGAACGATATTTCGGATTCACGAAACGTCCATGGAGTTTATAAAAACGAATGAGGCTGTGAGAAGAATAACTAGTCTGCAGCAATATTAGGGTTATCACTAAGCCGGGAAGTATCCCTTCCCAGCTTGGGGATAGATCATGATAGAAGTGTCATGATTATTTTTTACATTTTGACATGTTAAATTGGGCCCAAGTCATTTATTGCCTAACTCTTAACGTTAATGAAAAATGTGACTTTACTGCATTGAAGATGAGGTTTCATATTTGAGTTTTCTGTTTGCTCTACTCGCACAGTTGGACTAGGCTGTTTCTCAGCTCATGATTTAAAATACTTAATCAGTTTGGCTACCAGAAAATAAATAGCTTGAACCTGAAGGTAATACTACAAGCAGCTGCTGCCACATCAACTTGTGCATACTTATTATATTGTTCCTATTCTGCATATGGATAGGGCCTGAATACCTGTGTATAAGGAGTAGTAGTGTATAAAGTTAATTAAATAAAAAGGAGTAGTACTTATAATAATAGCACTACTCCTTGTATTATGCATATAAATACAAGTAGTAGTACTTATAAAATTTAGTATGTAATAATTCCGGTGTGACTACTAGCTTCAAAAAGTGTATAATAGTTATGGTGAGACTACCTGCTTCAAAAAGATAAAAACCTATGTGGTGCAGATATGCTTTCCTACTACTTCAGACATTGCACCAACTCTTCAAAGACAACTTTCAAAATCAACGTCTAAGACAAAATAAAAAGCAAATAAATAAAGACATATTGCAATGCTGTGGAACACAATATAGAGCTGTGTAAATTAATTGACACAAACCTGACTGACTTAAACAGTTATTTTCTGTCGATTGCATGAGATCTTAGAGTTGAGAAACAAAAGAAAAGGTGGGTGCTAACAGTTGACCTAGACTAGTTGAAACTGGTTTATGCCAGTTTGTTGTGTTTCTGTAGTCAGCTAAGCTCCAACACTCATGGTGTACAGATGTGTCTGAACTTAGGAACACCTTTGTGTGTTTAATATCCTGCTTTTGTGCTCATTGGTGTTACCCTGAGGAAATACAAGGAATGCAATACATATGTAACTAATAAATAAAGGTTGTAAATAGTTTGCATGCAATAGTTACATAAAGAAATTAGGAAGTTGGCACTTTAGACCTTCACTGAGGTCTTGATCACCTGTAAACAAACAGAGTGAGACTAGTAGCCAGATTGTTGTTTCTAAGTTCTTCATTTCTGTTGTTGCCAAATGATAGGAGAGACCTCCAAAATGATGGGGATAAAACATGGACTGTTGTATACGACAGTCCACATTTCATCCCGGTGTCATATACAGCAATCCATGTTTTATCCCCATCATTTGGCAACAACCAAAATGAACTTGTAAACTACCATCTGGCAACTAGTCTCGCTCCGTTTATTTACAGGTGATCAAGACCTCCATGAAGGTTGAAAGTGTGCTTTTAATTTCCCAGTTTCTTTACTTAACTATTGCATGCAAATTATTATAACCTTCATTTACCCTCAGGAAATAAGCAAAGGTTTATATAATCCATTTGGAAGTGCACGTGGATTTTACTGTCGCAGATATTGCTGAATCGCGGAAATTCACTGTGTTACTACTGCAAAAAAGACCTTAGGTCGCAGTGCTGGGTCATTGTACCCCCCCCCCTTCCATTATTACAACCACCACACATACAAAAAAGCGCTTTAGTGCAACCACAGCATAAAGGGGGAAATGTCAAAGCTAATAATATCACTAACCCTCACAATTGTACATCTTCAGGAATCTTTCCTTCTTCTGGCATGATTTTTTTGTTTTCATGTAATCTCATGGAAGGAAAACTACACCATCTACAGATTCACACAGCATGCCCTCAAAAGAATTCTTCCTAAAAGTAATAATTCGTAATGATAATAGCAAAAATATTAGTCGAGAAAATTCCAAGTCCTGCATCATCCATATTGATATCTAATTCACAGAAAAATGCATTTCCCAGACATGCAGACAAAACTTATTTAGCCGCCCCAGTAGCCTTAAGCACTGGCTTATGACCATTGTTTCAAGTGGGTCTGGGCTCAAATTCCAGTGGAGCATGGATGCTATGTTTGTCTCACAGCACTGGCTCTCTCCTTTCCCAAGAACCAGTAGCCCTAAATTGTGGAGGGGTTTTTAATTAATTTTTTTGTTTATTATTAAATTTTTGGTGTTTCCTGTTTATTTTTTTTTTTTTTTGCTGACAGGATTAAAGTTTCACTTTTTCTGTGACAAGTTTAAAGATATCCCTTCAGTACCATTTATTGGTTGGATTTTTCTTACCTGGATTTGTGTTTTTGGGGAGCTCGGCTCCCTTTTTTTTTATCCTTCTTATTTTATTTTTTGTGTGATTATCTTTGCTGTTGTGCGGTCGGGCAACGTGTTTTAGTTTGCTGGGTTTGGGTTTTTATTAGAAATCCCTTTCATTTTGACATCCCCCCCCTAAATTTAATCTGTCCCTATAGCAAACTAAAATAGCAGAAAACCACAATTATCTGGTCTCAGTAGATTGAGTGATTTTCTTATTGCTTGCCCTTGACGAAGCTGACAAGGAGTCAGTCATTAATATGCTTCCCTGCATTCTTCTGTTCGTTAAATTTACATCGCTTGAAGCTCGTCTGCTTCGGGTGGTTGGAAAGTGGCGTTGCTGTTCCTTTTCTTGTTTTTTCTCTGTTCAAAATTTGCTTTTATGTTTCAAAATTTGTATATATATATATATATATATATATATATATACTTAAGAGCAAAACTGAAGACTAAGGAAAAAATTTTAGAATTTAAAACGAAGGGTGCAAAATAACCTGAAAATCAAAAACGCGCAACGCAGCAGTTTTGAAAATTCAGAATTCACATTCTATAAAGATACCTAAGCAAAAAAATACAAATATAATTTTGACTCACACCTAGTACAACATAGAAAAGGTTATGTATCTACCTGTGTGAGTAAAAGGAGAAAAGAAAAAAATAAAATAAAACAACTGAATGTAGAAGGTGTCGAGAATACTGAGCCTTGGCTTTATCAAGGACCAGCAAAAACTCTGCATTTTCTCACTTCCACAAAGACCTAGTTGGAAATGGGTTTCTGCAAGGCCATAGATGCAAGTAACATTCCCACCTAAAATAGTTTAAAAAATATATATATAAGTCATGTCCTCCGTAGAGTAGCATGACCTAGCACTAGTTAACAATTTCGCTTGCATCCATTAACCTTCATGGCCCGACCCATGCTCTTCATCTGTTACTATTAAACAGAGAGAAGAAGATTAAAGAGAACTCAAGCTGTGAGAGTGACATAATAAATAGAAATGATTTTCAGCTATAACGAAATTCCAAGTTCGTTTGAGAGAGAATTTAAACCTGAAAAACAAATTTTACATTGCAATTAAAAAAGGAAATGTTAATTTATAACGAACAGATTTTTGAAAGAAAACTTGAGTCTAAAAACCCTCTACTCTACAACTTATGACAGCACGAAAACGAGAATAAGTTAAAGATAATAATTAACTAAAGAAAACTTTGTGAAAGTTATATACCTTAAACAGTTAGTTGCAATATGTACAAAGTATTTCAGCAGTGCTTTAAGTGCATAATTAATTAGTTATTAAGAACTTAACTACTTTGAAAAAACAGCGCATAGACAGCGCATAGAAAAGGAACAAGCTTAGCCATCTTCTGTTCCTAGGTACCACAAAAGACGCTCAAAGTTACAAAGAAAAATAAGAGTTAAAACCCGCGTAAATGTTAAGAGACAAACCAATGCTTAAAAGCTGAAAAGCTAAAAAACGACAGAGAAAAGGTACATGAAGTACAAACATTGAACTTATAAAACCTAGAACCCAAAAACAAGGAAGAGAGCTTACCTCTTGTGTTACAAAAACTTTTCTCCTCACAAGAGGAGAACATGGCTGACCTCTTCCGCCACTCCCTAGACGCTGGGGGGCAGTGAGGGTGGGGCTGATGGCCTCCTCATACAGCAAGAAACCAACGCGCGGAGATTTTAACCAGAGAAAAAAATATATAAACTTAAGACTGTGGATCTGTATGATCAGAATGAGCAGAATTAACTCTCCAGAATACATGAGAAATATTATAAAATACACGAGCAGTTTATTTAATAATCTTTGCATGTATTAAATCACCTTAGTGAGCTTCTATAGATTAATCAGAATCGTATTAATTTTAATGTTGGTTTTACTATTTTTAGTATAGCTATCCTAGTGATGAATAACTAGTTTTCTTTTTTATTTGTTTTTATTTTCTTTTATAAACAGATTTTTAAGCTTTTTTTTTGTGATTTTATTTATATTATTTAATTTTTTTTGTTTTAATAGGACCGTCATATCCATAGCACTAAGGTTCCTTTAGGTAGTTAATAGGCATCCTCTAGCCAACTTCCTTACGGCTTTGATTGGTCAGAATCATATTATTAACTGTGTAGAAAATTAAAGCAGATCTGCCAACCTTACTCTATTATTCAGAATAATTTTTCTTAAAGTTCTTTTGATGAAAGAAGAAGGAATTTCGTTCTCTAGAAAACTTTCTAATAGTATATTAATGTGGTAATTGAAGTCCAAATTGTTGCTGCAAATTCTTGAAATTCTTAGGACCTGAGAAATTAGTACATTCTCAATTACTTTGGTTGAAATGTTATTATTCCAGTGTAGATATTTAATTACTTTGAAAGGAAAATTAACTCTTTTATCAAAGAGGCTAATAGATGGGTTACCTCTGTTGAGCTTAATGCTTAAGTCTAGGAACTCAAGTTCCTGATTACAGTGGTTGGTTTTACATAAGTTAAGAGAGCTAGGATAGATATTATCAAAATCACTCTCTATAACTTCGGAATTATTGATACACAGATATATATATATCTCACATCTTCTAGTGGCCATTTTTAATCAATTCAAACACAAGTAAGAGGTAATAATGGTGAAATGACCCCCCCCTCCCCTTTTCACTACTTCTATGGACCCTGGTTAACATTTGATGTCTAATGAAAAGTAATTCTGAATGATTATTTGAAGGAATCAGCTCATTTGCAGAATGGATTATTTTCATTAAAGAATCGCTTGCAAATAACTCAGTTTGCTGATTTGTTCTTTGTGAACGACTTTAATTTCTTGAAATATAAAGTGATTTAGTGTTTTTAAATTTCATCCCATCCCCAAGATATCTCATTATATAGGTATACCGTATGCAAATAAAACAAAAAATCTGAAATCCAAGTCGCTTCTGACCCCAAGCATTTTGAATAGGGATGCTCAACCTGTACCAGTTTTTCTGTTTCAAGTTGCTCATAAGTAATCAAATATCTCCCAATATTTTAAAACTTTGTAGTTCTAGCACTTAAGACTCAGAATTGTTAACTCACAATTTCAGAGGGGCTTAGCAAATGCAAACAAACTTGCACAGCTCATGGTTTTCTGTGGGCAATATTTTTTTCGCTATTAATTTGAATTTCTTCCATTTTCCCATTGCATACGTTCTTCACATTTTGTAGCAAAAAGATCACACCCGTGATAACATCTCTAGTTCTTTTTTACTCTTAATATTCCATGGTATTCTAAATGGTGTATCTTTGAAGAACATTGCTCCTACCCTTCCCTTTGATTGATACTTATATAAACTTAACATTTTGCCACTGAACCCAATAAAGGTGCCTTGCCAACAATGTGCTGCTTGTTGTGCAGAGAGAGAATGAAACAGCACATGTACACTGAAACAAGAATGCACAGGAATGAAAATCTGGTCCAAAGAATGCAAAGCAGGACTTTGTCTTGAACCCGAGTTTCAAATATATCACACCTAATCTGAATTCCAATTCATACCTTCCCATTCAATGTTTGTGCAAACTTTTGTACATCTACATTAAACTTCAAACTGCTAAACTCTCAATTAGAACAGCTTTCACATGGTAATTACCATATTTTTCGGCACATAATCTACCTATTATCTGTTCCTAAACATTTAAATTCTATCCACTGTGGATTATACGACGGTGAGGATAATATGGAGCTTTTTTTCGCCCCGTAAACTTCAAAATTGAAACAGTTTGCTCTTCAAATCGTTCCGTATAATGAGGGAAATCTGTATCACATCAAAGCTTTAAGAATGCCACATGTTTGACAATAACGAGCAGTGCTACTGCATCAACATATCCCCCTTCACTCCCCTTGGCTTTGACAAAAACATCTGTGTGTATGTGTGTGTAGACATTTCCTCTCTGGGAAGGGATTGCTGCTTTGTAAAAGTTAGGGGAGGAAACATTGCCTGCGGCAAAGTGCGTTGATCTTGAATAGGGGTGCTGTTTCAATTCCATAGAACATTGATAACATGTTGCTCTGACCCGTGACCTTCGTAACGTCACCCCCACTCTTCCCAAGGTTCTAACCCCACTCCCACTTATTTATTTTGTTCTACTTCAAAGAGAATGCCCTGGCACTTTAGCTCCAAAACTGAAGGGAAGAACTTTGACACCATCACAAATTATTTACGGTCTGAAATCCAGTGTTTCAGTTGATGTAATTTAAGCATTACTCAGAGTTACAGCAAGATTGCTGCAGAAATTAAAAATATATATCACAACCGTTTGAAAGCTGCAGGGTAACCGTTTTTACATTTTCAAAAAATTTCAGTGATTTTATATTTTTTTAAACTCATTAAAAGGGAAAGAAAGTATACATAAATAAATAAAAAAATATATACATACATATATATATATATATATACTGAAGAGTAAAGCTGAAAACTAAGGAAAAACTTTTGAATTTAAAACGAAAGTTGCAAAATAACCTGAAGATCAAAACGCGCAACGCAGCAGTAATGAAAATTCAGAATTCACATTCTATTCAGAAGAGACCTAAGCAAAAAAAAATATATATATTTTTGACTCATACCAAGTACAACATAGAAAAGGTTATGTATCTACCGGTGTGAGTAAAAGGAGAAAAGATAAAAAATAAAATAAAACAACTGAATGTAAAAAGTGTCGAGAATACTGAGCCTTGGCTTTATCAAGGACCAGCAAAAACTCTGCATTTTCTCACTTCCACAAAGACCTAGTTGGAAATGGGTTTCTGCAAAGCCATAGATGCAAGTAATAAGCCCACCAAAAATTGTTTTAAAAAATATATATATGTCATGACCTCCGCAGAGTTGTATGACCTAGCTTTAGTTAACAATTTAGCTTGCATCCATAACTTTCATGGCCCGACCCATGCTCTTCATCTGTTACTATTAAACAGAAAGAAGAAGATTAAAGAGTTAACTCTTTCTTTTCTTGGTAACTTTGCGCGTTTTTAGGAAACTTAGGCCCAGCAGCTGGCCAAGCATAGTTCCTTTACATTGCGCTGTATTTTCAAAGTAGTTAAGTTCTTAATAACTACTTAATTATGCACTTAAAAAGCACTGCTGAAATACTTTGTACATATTGCAACTAACTGTTTATGTCATATAACTTTCACAAAGCATTTCTTTAGTTAATTATTGTCTTTAATTTATTCTCGTTTTTGTGTTGTCAGAAGTTGTGGAGTAGGGGGTTTTAGAATCAAGTTTTCTTTCAAAAATCTGAGTTTTAAATAATTAATCTTTCCTTTTTTAATTGCAATGTAAGAATTTGGAATACTTTTGCATTGCTATTCAGGTTTAAATTCTCTCTCAGGCGAACTTGGTATTTCGTTATAGCTGAACATTATTTCTAATTATTATGTCACTCTCACAACTTGAGTTCTCTTTAATCTTCTTCTTTCTGTTTAATAGTAACAGATGAAGAGCATGGGTCGGGTCATGAAAGTTATGGATGCAAGCTAAATTGTTAACTAAAGCTAGGTCATACAACTCTGCGGAGGTCATGACAATTTTTGGTGGGCTTATTACTTGCATCTATGGCTTTGCAGAAACCCATTTCCAACTAGGTCTTTGTGGAAGTGAGAAAATGCAGAGTTTTTGCTGGTCCTTGATAAAGCCAAGGCTCAGTATTCTCGATACTTTTTACATTCAGTTGTTTTATTTTATTTTTTATCATCTTTTCTCCTTTTACTCACACCGGTAGATACATAGCCTTTTCTATGTTGTACTTGGTATGAGTCAAAAATATATATATATATATATTTTTTTTGCTTAGGTCTCTTCTGAATAGAATATATATATACATACATATACAGTAAAACTTCGAAAATCCCGCATCGGTGAGACCGTACAAGTGCCGGACTTATGAAAATTCCGAATTTCTGAAGCTATCCAAAAATTGCATAACGAACATTACGTAAAGCACATACTTGCATGTAACAGGTTACTTTATTGAAAATTTGCGCCTCTACACTTTATAAATATACAGGGGTCGTCGCGCAGCCAATCGCATTCTTCACAATTTGCGAAAAAAATCATTTTGGCGATGGAAAAAAGTTTTGGTGAAAATATTGGCGATTACCTTTTTGTACTATTTATTATAAAACTTTGTTGTGGATTAGGCATCTGTTTTTTAACTTTTACTTTGAATTTTGTCTGGGGATTATACGCCACCATGGATTATATGCAGAAAAATATGGTAAGTAAAGTAGGAGGTTCTGAATAGATTAAAATGTAAACAATGTATATATATATGTATAAATAAACGTAATCTAGTTAAAGAGATTGGGTAGGGATACACCTAGACTAATGAATAAAAATCAGATAAATCTGTTTAACAGGCGTAATATAGATATAAAGGTAGATAAACGCAAGCTTTCACCAAACACGGTTGGCTTTCTTAGATGAATGTTATAAAATAAAATATTCGCCTGAAGAAGCCAACCGTGTTTGGTGAATGCTAGCGTTTATCTACCTTTATATCTTATGACGTATATTCTAAATTAACAACTTTTCATTTTTAGTCCCTTTTCTTATGCAAATTTGAGTTTGTTCTCCTTTACACTTCCAAACTTTAATGTTATGTCTTTTCCCTCAAATGAGAATGAGGTTGGGAACACATTTGAGGTCAGAGAGAAAGTGACGCATGTATGTGATAAGGACAGATAAAAAGGACGATACGACAGTTGCTAGGGTGGATGTGTGTGTGTAGACGTTCAATTAGGCAAATGTAATCTGATATCTGCTGTCTTATTTGTGGAGTTCTACTGAATTTCGTGCTGGACCAATAAAAGGTTATTGTAAGTTGACTTTTGTTTATGTTCCGTCTGGCCGTAAAAGCTTAATTAGGATCTATTGCATCATATTCTTATTTAGTTCAACATTCCTTAGTCATGGTTTAGACATAATGTAAAATCAATTTTGCTCACGAAAAAGACATTATGTTATAATCTGTATTACGCCTATTAAACGAATTTATCTGATCTCTATTCAATGTGTGTGTGTGTGTGTGTGTGTGTTTACATAAAAGCTCTAAAAAAAGTGACCATGTGATCCAAAACTTGAAAGTACACAGGATAAAATGGTTAAAAAGAAGAGTGGGATTATTATCTTTCTAAAACAACACTTCAGAAATTCCAAGCTCACATGATTAAGGATGTTGTACATCTTTTCTCATTATTTTCAAGCTAGTGCACATAAAAAAAGCATTATCTCAAAATTTCCCAGCAGAATTCTGCTTCACAAACTCATTTATAACATGATTACTAAGGATTATTTAATTCTGAACTGCAACATAAAAGTTTGTACAGAACTACAGAACAAATGATTTAGTTAACATTGTTTGCAAAGAAGCCTATATCATATTTCCATGAGTGTTCCTTACATAGAATTATTATTCTTTGGTAAATCATATCAGCTTTACAACATTTCAATGGTAAATTACACTACATTATTCTTACAATTATGTTAAGTCAAATTACTTTCAGGATGTCTTTAAGACTACAAAGTTCTCCTAGCATAAATAACAACTAAAAAATTTTTAAATGGGATTGCACTAGGCAATGCAGGAAGAGCAATAAAAACAATTATAAAATAAAAATATAATGTAAACCATGCACAACACTAAGAGATGATTAAAAAAAAACATGTTAATCATTTGCTAAAAAAGAAACTCCTCATACACTCAATATCTTTGAAGCATATAGCAACTGTTAAGAAACACATAGAACATAAAAAGCATTAAAAATTTCTGTAAATCTTAAAAAAATCTCATGAAAATCAATGGCATTAAAATACTGCTGCCCAATATCTTGGGAAAGCGAAGAATCTGCATAAGGGTAAATTTTCTTTTTCTTGGTGCACTCTCTCTCTTTCATCCATATATGTTTACAAAAATTCTACTAAATTTACAGCATTTAGATTAGCATCTAGCTTTCGCAGTTGAATTTAAGCTTTTTTGTGGCTTGCAGTACTGATATCATTAGAATGTAGATCCTTAGAATTACACATTTTTGACAGAAAATGTGTACACGAAGGTTAGAAAAACCTTGATTTCAAAGATTAAAGAAAAGGATATGGAAACATTGTTCACATTTAATCTAAGGATATGTTCACATTTCATCTAACTACAACCTATCAATGCTGCAGCAAAAGATGTGTTTTGACTATTGCATCATAATAGGGGTGAAATTGTTTTGATCTACAGAAAGAATAACCAAGTGCACTGAATCTTCAAAAGCAAGCCTAAATTACAAGAAAAGAGCATGTAATTTGCATTAGAATTTCAAG
This sequence comes from Macrothele yani, assembly GCA_039090855.1. NCBI lineage: Eukaryota > Metazoa > Arthropoda > Arachnida > Araneae > Macrothelidae > Macrothele > Macrothele yani. Next base: position 170,294,973 of record CM076990.1, read on the forward strand.
ACTGCTGGAAGTAGAAAATTGCATTTCTTTATTAAAAAAGAAATAGTAAGTTGTTAACTAGAAACTTAACACAGAAAATGTTTTATGCAAGATGCAGGATGACACATGTAAAACACCACTAATTTTTCCATTTTATCACCCTAATTAGTGCACTCTAACATTTTTTTAAAAAAATATCAGATTTGTATATATATAAAAAAAAAAAAAAAACTCTAAGATGGTATGTCTGTCTAAACCCTTTCTACACAACCTTCCCACTCCCCAAAAAAGAAATACATTTTACATAAAGATGAAAAACTCAGTAATAAACATCTACTAGTTAGTTAAACTGAAATGGCATGCTGGAAAATCAAAATGTTGACTGGAATTACAGAGGATAAATTTATTAAGGTAAATTACCTCTCAAATTTTCAATTTATACACTAGATCATCGTTGGGTGTTCCTGCATCTTACTACTTCCACAGGTCTGGCGAGCAAGCCTGGTATCAACCATTTTTTAAAAATTAAAGCTGTTTATTCTTAAGCAAGCTTGGTACCAACCATTTGGCTTAAAAATATAACTTTTGAGTTACAAATGTACTGCAGAAAGGATGCTATACACAGGAGAGTCAAGTATGATGATCCCTGCCACCCCCCAACCATAATAATCAAACTAATTATGCACTTATGCAGTATTTTCTTACCTGACTTAAGCCCTGTCAGCCAAAATGAATCATAAATTCAACACACAGGGTGAAGTGCTACATAATAAGGAAATGTTTTTCACAATGGGTAAAACGAATAAGAAATTAAAATAACACTTATAGTGACCACCCCTCCCCAATCATTTTTTACCCACTGTAATATAAACAAATTTTAAACATATTGTATATGGCAACTTTCAACATATCAAAATTATAGTCACCTTAGCAATCTAAAAATAATTCCATTCCACACAAAAATATCTCCAATACAGGTGCCATAATTCTAATCATTACTTTCAACTATAGAATGAGCACCCATACATACAAAAAATCTATAACATATTTTATTGCAAAGTTCACTAACATTTTTCTCACAGACAACAGTTTTTTTTTTACTTAAAATTTTTTAACACAGTTTTAGAATTACATTTTTGTAACAAATATTGCATACTTGACCTTTTATTTCAACAAAGAAAGTATATTTATCAGCAAAACATTTTAATTGTATATAAAGCAAAACATTGTGTTTTACTTGTGAGAAAGTCATGCATATACGAATCGTCCAAATGAAACATAGACTCGGGTAGACGGGAGGCTCTGCAGTATCCGCTGAAGCGATGGTGGCGCTGTAGTAACCACACATAAAAGAGGAATGCAGCATGCGAGGCATTTAGTGGGAGCAACACATTATATGTGAATAATACCAAAGGAACCTAAACCATCAATCTCATGGATACCTCGAAGAGAGCACAGTGAGCCATGATCCAATTTTTGACAACAGATGGAAGCAGATCGACAGCAATCTTATGATAACGCATGAAGGTGGTTTACAGGAATGTGTGTCCTTACAAGCTGTATGGTCTTGAAATGATGCAAAGAATTTCAGGGTGGATGTGAAAGCACTATGGATCTGCTAAAACCTGGCCAAGTATACACAGCCGTCATACCAGACACAATCACAGCAGTGGCCCCACTGGCACAATCCTCCACCAAGAACTGGGGTATTCGAAAGTGTGTGCGCACTGGATTCCAAAGCACCTGACACAATACATAAACTTATCAATCAATGGGACACATGCCTAAATGTTAGAGGTGCCTATTTCTAGCACTATCAGCATTTATGTGTTATGTATATATTTACCTGTGTACATATTCTTATACTGTAATAAAGTGCACTTAACTCCAACAGCTAGTCTATGTCTCATTTGGACAACCCTTACATATTTCATCTAATATGCTTAAAAAGAAGATTTCCATTCAAAGCTTTTCAGTCCATAAATACGAGAAATACTGTGCGATGGCCATGGTCCACAGATACACTCACAGTACTACACAAATCAAATTTTACACAATGTGCACAATTGAACTTAATAAGAAATAAACTCTTTCTCATTTAACTATGCACTAAAATGTGGGAAATAATTACTGAAGATAAGTTTCATATCAAACTAAAAAATGTCTACGTAATATAAAAATACATGAAGAGAACAAAAAAGAGAGTGAGAGGTCTCAGTAGCTACAAAATTTAAGCAACAAACAATTATAATGCCATCTTTTAGGTCAACTAAGGCAATCCTTTATCTGCTTTTCTTCATAATACGGATCCACCCAAATAAATCTCACTCTACAAAACTACATTTTCTGAAAGCCTACATTTCACCATCATCCAGGTAACTTTCACTTTTTTATTAAGTTTCAATTAATATTTGTGTCCGGTTCATACTTAACCAGCCATTCACACAGGAAAAGAGACAACTGAACAGATGCCATTTCTTGCTGAAGGCTGCATAGGAGTCACAGTACTTTTACCAGCTCTTCAAATTCCCTTCTCAAGTGCCAAAGGAAAAATAAATTTCTATAACTGATAGCATGAACAAAAAAAAAAATTGCTCATGTGTTTGCAACATACATTTTTCAACTTACTTTTCTTCCACCCCAAAATTTCAATGTTCATCTTAACTTTCACAAATGAGAACTACCAAGTTGTCTTATATAGTACTGGCCACTTCAAATGGTAGGCCTTAGGAAACCCCTCACCCTCCAAATTTTCAACCCCCCTCCCCTTTTTTCTTTATTTTGCAACTTATTAACCTGCATAAACAGGGCTTGAAAATTTTCATGCTGGCTTACCAGTCAAGTAAATATCTCACTTGCCAGCTGAAAATCTACAGCCCAACATGGCCGCCCATTTTGTTTTCATATTTTTAAGTTTGATTTGTTAAAAATGTATACGTATCTCTCAAATAATACTTTATCGCTAACCTAATTTAAACTATTAACCATTGTATAACAACTAAATTTGGTTTTCTCCCTCTAAAGAACATGACGCAAGAGTTCTTCACTGTAATTGAACTTTCCTAAGAGCTTCACGGAAATACGAATTCCTGTGTTTGCCCTATGGCCTACAATAGCAATTCGTTAAACGGCAGCTAACGAGGCGCATGTGACTCTTGCACTGCTTGTCTTTTAACACAGCATTTGGGAAAGTCATTCTACCGAGCTTACGGCTTCTTGCCTCACGTTCTTTGTCAAACAGCACATAGGGCTTGGATGTTTAGACTCACAGCATTTGCTACCAAATTTCTTTGCGGAGAAACCAGTTTCTCATACTGATGCACAATTACTCAGCAGTTCTGTGAGTTAAAATAAGCTTTATTAAAAATCTGTTAATCTTACATATCCAAGAATAGGCATAATATTGTATAAATAATTGCCGATTGAATTTTAACTTCTCTACTGAATTTTTTACTCAAGTAAAACTTTTCACTCATCACAGACGAGCACATTTTTCAAGTGCTGTGCATAAGCATCCAAAGTTAAAAAGAGCCACTCATCCCTAATTAGGGACACTGGCTCCAGCCACAGAACATAACCAGAACTGTAGGGCAGAGAAAACACTACTCCTCATCCAGGACTTTAATCTGGGCCCACCTCAGACAATTATCCAGCAGCCCACATCTCTTTCCACCATGGTGGCCCTAAAATTTACAACAGCTTGTAATTAAAGATTACCATCATCATAGATGGCTATAAATTTATGGACATTAAATCACCTACCTATATAAAATATCACTAGTGTTTCTCATCTTTATAAAAAAGCAATTTTGTTCAACAAGATGACAGCCATTTTCAATTTCTTGCTGCTGATCACTATCTTTTCCCTTCCACAACATCTTGTTCTCATCTACCAGAAATGGACTAAGGAAATCATAAAGCAATGCTTCAAGTAATTCATGTGAAAATAAAGTCCCTGTAAATACACAGAGAAAATAAGTGAACAACAACAGGACCAAATCAACAACTAGGATGCAAATTTCCCAATCAAAGACCAAGATGGTTAGCAATGAAACTACTTGTAAGTGCTAGGCTATAGTGGAAGATTGTTCCAAACACTACTGGTGAAGAAAAACAAACATTTTTACCATACAATAACCTGGATTTACTTTAGCCACAGTTATCAATTACCTGGTTATCTGTCTGTATGAGGCATACGCCATGACAATTTTTCAGAGTTACATTCATGCGTGAACCAATTTTCTGTGCAGTACTACCTGCCAATCGTGTTTGATAAACTAATCGGAAATTAGTTTCCTCATTCTTAATTTCTTACTCTAATTCTCTCTAGGAATTTACCATTCATGGTGATCTTAAATTAATAGTGCAAACTACATATATAACAACAAAAAATTATGTTCATTGGGGAGGGTAAAAAACACACTTGATTCATCATCAACCTAATACTTCCAAGATTACATGTACCACTAAGAACATCAGCTTTTTATTTTGGAAAGCAATTACTATGTAATTGCTAACAGCTAATGCCCTTAATACATACATTCCAAAAATATACAATTTTCTTGAAACTTATGTTTACTACATGCATAAAAGTCACATGCTTTCTTTACTAGGGGCAGGGCTAAAATTTTAACTCAAACAATTCATGGGTTACATTTACTATAATACTTTTAATAACTCTTTTTATTACCTTTCTACCAGTGTCTTTCTTAAAACAAATCTTTAAACATCTGCACATGATGCCAAGCTATGAGAATAAAACAACTTAAACAATCACAATATGATAATTTCTGAGTGGAAATCCAGAAGAAAAAAAAAAAATTGGGGGGGGGGGGGTCTTCCTCCTGTAAGTTCAACTGCTTCACACAATGACAACCCTTATGGAAGAAACATAACAAATATGTTGTCTCTTCTTGTTCTTAAATACATCCAACTACCAAATAAAAATGCTTTTAACAAAAGAATGTTACATATCACACACCAAAAGTCTCAGAAATTGAATGAAATTTTGCTCAGCAGCAAATCAAAATTTAAATATCTTGTTTATCTCTTACCTGAAACATGTAGTCAACGTGATAACTGAATATTACACAGTACCAGTTACAGCAAGACCACAAAATTGCTTTGGTATACAACTGAAAAGATTTTAGATTGGTCATGTTTTCAAACTGTTGATAAATTATTTTACCACTACATTCATAACAGAAATGGAAAAAATATCATGAGAGAGGAGGCACATGTGGAATAAATTTGATGAAGAATCTGTACAGGCACAGCCTTCTGTCTTATGACTATAGTTTTTACACTTCATAACAAAATATAAATCTTCCAGAACTTTAGCATATGGGTTAGTCTTATTCTAAAACATGAGGCTTATTGAAACAGTTGTCTATTAAAAATAAAGAATAAAAATAGCTTTTGGGAGGAGCTTAATTTGTACCACATAAATTTCCCATTGCAGCAATACTTCAGTCCTTGCAGTTAACATGATTTAAATTCACAATTTGAAATCAGAATCAACTTCAGTACTACGATTAGCAGATCAATGTAAGAAATTATACAAAGTGACGTCTTATAGAAACAATGCAAATAAAAATAAAAACAGTATGTTAAGAGGTAAATATGTCAAAGTTTCTGGAATTTTTGCATTCGTTTGTCTAAAACATAATGTTGAAGTGCTTCTTAACTACTAATAAACTACTTTGCACTTCTGCTTAAAACCACAGAAATGCACAATGACTGATTAGATAGAATCTATCAATCCAAAAACATGATCATAACTTTGAATACATGTTAAAAGATCTTGTGGGAACAAATATAAAATACATAACAGCCGAGAATATCACATATGCGAATACAAATTCACAGTCTTGAAAAAAAAAAAAGAATGTTTGTTATTTGCAGGAAGGAATCTAGCAAGCTTCTTGATGGCAGAAGCTGAAGGTGAGAGGGATTAGCATAAATCTAGAAGCAAGTTGATCTAACAGTTTAACCCAAAGCCATGGGGGCAGGCATGGTGAATTGAAGAAAATATTACATCAAATAATGGAAGTATGAATAAAATGTTGTTGTTTTTTCTTTTTTACTGAAAGCAAACAACAGAACACAACACCAGGATAAACCCCAACAAAAAACACCAGCACCTGCTGAAAAAGGCATAGTTTACAAGCAATTAGAGCAAAACAAAAAAACTGGACAATAAAAAAAAAAAATAATAATAATAATGATGGCAGTACAAAGGGGGAGGGGGCTTATTTCAGCTACTGGGCATTAATTTGTTGTCACTAGGCCTAGTGTTGTGCGTGAACATTTGGTGATGACAAATATTGCCATTTACTTCATTTTATCAATATGGCAGAACAATTTATGAAATAAACACTTATTTGACAGTCATGACACAAAAAAGGAAAGCTAAACTACATACAATAGAAACTATAAAATGATAACTGCTAATATATATAAAGACCACTACACATGTTTTTTTTTCAACTTGTACACAATGGAAGTGATAAAAACAAACAGAAACAATGGTTTCAACTCTTCTAATGTTTTAAAGCGAAGGTACAGATGAGTGAATAAAAGAAAGTTTTCGGATGGAAGGATGCTTGATCACAAGGCAAGATCACGTGCTTGCCACAACTCGGGAAAAGGCAACAAAGTCTTTTATTGATTCACGCTGTGCACTTCAGGTACTCAGTATTCTAATATATAGAAATGCCAAGGTTGAAGACTCCCTCTTTCATCTAACGATGATGTTGGAGAAGTATCGAAATTCCACGCTTTAAAATATGGGCCTTCTTTATTTTGTGTAGACATACACACAAACACACTGTACTGATGTGTCTTCTTTTAGAAAAAGCAAATAAGTTGGATTCATTTTTAATCGCCGGCACTTGATGAATCAGAATCACTATCAGAAAAGTCGTCAGATGGAGTACTTGTCCCAGGACGCGATGGCAGATCCGAAAGAGAATTAACACTCGACTGTCTTGAAAGATTGGATTTAGAAGTTGCATAAGCCACTTCAATATCTACAAAATCCGAATTGTGCGTGTACGATGACGATGAAGGATCTTGAGTTTCACTGAAAAGAAAATCAAAAGGTTACATGTCGTAAATAAATTACATATAATCCATATTTTCCAAGCCAGTGATTTTGCACATGATTAACATGAAGTGGGAATTTCCATATGTGTGGGATGTTCCATGGACATAATCCTATTGTCAGAGAGTAAATGTGAACTGTAAAACATGAAATAAATAAAATCTCAGTGAAATTGAAAATAAGCATAAATAAGTTATGTTTTTTGTGTGAGGTGCTGTTAAAACAGAATACATATTCAACCTCAATGCTACAAAGTAAGCTACATCAGAAAACCGACTGCATACTTCTGACATCTGTTTGACACAGAAATTAACTTTAGTGGTGATATGCTTTAAAAGTCAGATTTGGAATTTAATTTTTCACAGGATAAAAAGGGTTATCATAAAAATTCCCAAGAAGTTGTGTATGAAAATCTAATTATTTCTGTGATATATGATAGACCCCCCCCCCCCCCACACACACACAATCTCTCTTAAGCATTTTGAACAGGTGCATTGAAAATTAGAAGTAAGTGGCAAGACTCATTTAAACCTTAAGAGGAATGACAGCAGAAATGCAATGTGAAACAAAATGTTGTTAACACAGTGGAAATTAATACCATAGGGTAGTTTGAACAGATTGAAAGGATTAATTGTGAAGCACTAAAAGAATTTATCACCCCAAATAGAGAAAATCGCCTGCTAGCTATAGTTTTCAATTAATAAGTACTATTTATTTTTGATTAATTGATAAATAGTTTATGACTGACTAGTTTTAATGTGATGTAAGGTAATATGCCAAAAATAACCCTTTTTTTTATGTCTGGTTATAGCAATGTTTGCATACCCTGAATGTTTTTGAATCTCCTTTCAACTTTGTTATATACGCTCCCTAGACATATCATCTGCTCTGGAGTATATAAAAGACCTGTGACTGAAGGCTATATTCATACAGCTAAAAGGATTGCAGGCTACATGAGGCCAAAAAGCAACACATGCAAGGCACAATGGGCCACTCTGGTGGCATAAGTAGTCAGATGCCTGGGTATCTGGCTAATTATCCAAACTAGACCTGGGTTCAAGCACCAGATGAGACACAGAAGGTGTCCTATAATACTGGCTCTCTTCCTTCTGTGGAGCCAGTGGCTTTGAATTAGAGATAGGTGCATTTCCTTATATCCTTCCATGTTGATGGGATTGTTAAACCACCAAACACTGCACGATAGGTAAGTGGAGGGAGAGACACAATGGCTAATCACCTCTTCTGCCTGATCTAGGGTTGCAGAAAATCCTGAGAATTTCTCTGCATCACTTAAGTTTTAATCCTACATTTCTGGGTCACCGAATTAAGAAATTATTTACTATATGTCAAAACTGAATTATGAAATTTAATTCCACGGATAAACCATTTAAAAACTTTACTACTTATATCGACTGCATACTTGCCAACATCCAAGAACTGAAATCCATAAAAAAAAATTCTGTGAATGTTTAATTGATACATTTAATTCATTGATGTAACAACATCTTGATTAAATGCATCAAACTCATCAATTAGATGCTGATTTATTTATGCAAATATTTCAATTTCATATGCTATAGTTAAGATATTTGGCAGTATTTCATGCATATAGTGATTAAAATGCGATCAATGCGTAATTGCCTCACAATACACTCTACCATTAGGCTACATACGCAGATAGAAGTTTCATTTGCAACTGCAAAATTATAGCGATATTGCAGTAACTCTTAACTTTAACTTAAGAGAGGTTTAGACCTTAAATTTTTGTGCGAACATGTTAGAATACCTTTTAAAAATGCAATTTTTAAGTCTAGGTGAGGCTCATCTTTTCCTTTTCTCTCATTTTTAGCAGTTATCAGTCCTAATTGTATAGCATTTTTACAGAGTCCTTCCTTCTGCATTGTGAGCAGAGAAGGTTGGGAAGCAGAAGCTGGTGAAATTAGGACCATGAAAATCATAAAGTACAGGTGCAAGGTCCTTTGGGCAAATTATTCTCCCTTCAAAATTTTATAAGTGATAAGTTGCATTTTGTAAATGGAGAAGTTTGATACGGCAACAGTAAGTAAAAATTATCTGGTAATTTGTATTTCTTTGTGAAGCTAACCTCTGAATATCAGAGAACAGCTTAGTGATATGCATGTAAGTTGTATTTACCTAGTGTGCAGTGATGGAAAGTTGCAAAATTATTTTTGGAGCAGCAAAATGCATTTTTGGAGCAGGTAAAATACCTTTTTGGAGCAGTTAAAATGTGTTTTTGGAGCTAGTGAAATACATTTTTGGTGTAAGAAAATATTTTTTTGGAGCAGGTAAAAAATGAGTAGATAGAACAAACTCTTAAGGAAAACAATGTTTTGGAACTAGATGCACCCTACTCAAATTTAAAACATCTTGTATTTAAATACACACAGATTTTAATTTTCAAATAGATCAAAAAATTTGTAACCATAGCAGGATTCCATTATTATTCATTTATTTAACAAAAAATGTTTATTTTTTTAATTTTTTGCTACTTTTCTCAATATTTAATTTCTCACTTCTATTTTTTTTCCAATTTTTTAAGATAATTAGCAATGTTTTGTTTCTTTTAATAGTACCTGTCCACTTTCTATTGCACTCATTTTTTTTACGCCACATTCAATGTTCATCTCGGCATTGTTTAACATTTTATGACAGGAATCCAACTGCTGCAAAAGTTCAGCTTCTTCCCGTTTCAAATCACCTTGTGAACATTCAATTTCTTCTCTTTTTCACTTATTTTGCTATATTTTTCCAGCACTAATATGCTCTTGATATTTTTTGTAGGATTCTTTATAAGCTGTCAGAAGTTTTTTGGTTACATTAATTTTACTCACATCTCTATTTAGTCTCTTGACATGATCTTTGTGCTTCTTGCTCTCCGCATGACGTCTAATATCGTTGTGGCAGCCATGCGCTACGCCAGAATCGCAGCCACACGACTTACAAAACGTGATTCGGCAAAACTTTAGACGCTTCATAAAAAGGCCATTCTTTACTATATATATATATATATATATATATTTAAGAGCAAAACTGAAGACTAAGGAAAAACTTTAGAATTTAAAACGAAAGTTGCAAAATAACCTGAAGATCAAAACGCGCAACGCAGCAGTTTTGAAAATTCAGAATTCACATTCTATTAAGAAGATATCTAAGCAAAAAAAATACATATATAATTTTGAGTCACACCTAGTACAACATAGAAAAGGTTATGTATCTACCTGTGTGAGTAAAATGAGAAAAGATAAAAAAATAAAATAAAACAATTGATTATTCAAACTTATGCACCCACCACAAGTCATCCTGAAGAAGAAATTGAAGAATTTTATGAGGAAATTTGTCATCTAAATAATAAAGGTAAGCAGCATTTGAAGATAATTATGGGAGATTTCAATGCAAAAATAGGGCAACGGCAACAGAATGAAACTTCAGTAGGTAAATTCGGTCATGGCAACAGAAACCTGCGTGGAAATACTCTCGTTGAGTTTGCAGAGGCAGAAGGGTTTTTCATCTTGAACTCCTTTTTCAAGAAAAAGCCACACAGGAAATGGACATGGAGACATCCAAATGGGACGACAAGTGAAATTGATTTTATTATGTGTAACAAAAAATTCGTCATAGAAGACTGCAGTGTGCTAAACAAGTTCAACACAGGTAGTGACCATAGATTGGTGAGATGTAAGATGCACCTCAACACTAAACTTGAACGTGGCAAGCTCATCAAGGATCAGCAAAAACTCTGCATTTTCTCCCTTAAAAAACACCATAATACCTTCAAATTAGAACTGAAGAACAGGTTCTCTGCTTTAGAAGGCCTAACATCGGAAGAAGTGGACATCTCTGAAGTTAACAGAAAAGTAACCAAAGCTCTTATGGAAACAGCAACAAAATTAGCTGGGTCTAAGAACAAGTTGCATGTGAACAAATTATCAGGAAAAACCAAAATGTTGATGCAAAAAAGAAGAGAGATGAGGACAACTAAAGAAGATGTGACTTCCAAAGTGGAATATATAGAGCTATGCAAGACAGTAAGAAAAAGTATCACTGAAGAGGTAAGGAGATTCAACTGTGAACTAGTGAGGAAAGCAATTGAAAACAACCAAAGCCTAAAGATAGCAAAGGGACATCTCAGTAAGGGAAGAAAACAGATTATGGCACTGAGAAAAGAAGATGGTTCTGTAACAAGAAATAGAGGCGAAATTTTGACAAGAGTGAAAGATTTCTACTCCAAATTATATGAAAGGGATGATATATGCACTCCAGACATCATGAAAGATACCAGTACCAGAGTTCCTCCAGTCCTTCCAGCAGAAGTTGCACATGCAATCAAGAACATGAAGCGAGGAAAAGCTCCAGGAGAAGATGGAATTACTGTAGACATCATACAAGAAGCAAGTGGAGAAATCGAAACCGATTTTCACTCGATGCCTTAATGAAGGAAAGATTCCTGAGGATTGGAACACCGCTACAATGATCCTGCTACATAAGAAAGGTGACATTGAGGATCTCGGAAACTACAGACCTATCAGCCTCCTATCAGTAGTTTATAAAATCTTCACTAAAGTTCTTTCACACCGCTTGAAGGTAACACTGGACATGGCTCAACCGAGAGAACAAGCTGGATTCAGGAGTGGCTACAGCACAATAGATCATATCCACGTGCTGAGAGAACTAATTGAAAGAGCGAGGGAATATGAACTTCCATTGTGCATGGCTTTTATCGATTATGAAAAAGCCTTTGATTCGGTGAAACCATCAGCAGTTACAATGGCTCTGAAAACCTGCGGTATTGAAGATGCATACATTAATATTATTAATAACATCTATGAAAATGCAAGTGCAAAGATTAGGCTCTTTGAAAATACAGCGCATAGAAAAGGAACAAGCTTAGCCATCTTCTGTTCCTATATATATATATGATGATGATGATGATATATATATACTTAAGAGCAAAACTGAAGACTAAGGAAAAACTTTAGAATTTAAAACGAAGGTTGCAAAAAAACCTGAAAATCAAAACGCGCAACGCAGCAGTTTTGAAAATTCAGAATTCACATTCTATAAAGAAGATACCTAAGAAAAAATGCAAATATAATTTTGACTCACACCTAGTACAACATAGAAAAGGTTATGTATCTACCTGTGTGAGTAAAAGGAGAAAAGACAAAAAAAATAAAATAAAACAACTGAATGTAGAAGGTGTCGAGAATACTGAGCCTTGGCTTTATCAAGGACCAGCAAAAACTCTGCATTTTCTCACTTCCACAAAGACCTAGTTGGAAATGGGTTTCTGCAAGGCCATAGATGCAAGTAACATTCCCACCTAATATAGTTTAAAACATATATATATAAGTCATGTCCTCCGTAGAGTTGCATGACCTAGCACTAGTTAACAATTTCGCTTGCATCCATTAACCTTCATGGCCCGACCCATGCTCTTCATCTGTTACTATTAAACAGAGATATATAAGTTCAATGTTTGTACTTATTCTCTGTCGTTTTTTAGCTTTTCAGCTTTTAGGCATTGGTTTGTCTGTTAACATTTTTGCGGGTTTTAACTCTTTCTTTTCTTTGTAACTTTGAGCGTCTTTTGGGGTACCTAGGAACAGAAGATGGCTAAGCTTGTTCCTTTTCTATGCGCTGTCTCTGCGCTGTTTTTTCAAAGTAGTTAAGTTCTTAATAACTAATTAATTATGCACTTAAAGCACTGCTGAAATACTTTGTACATATTGCAACTAACTGTTTAAGGTATATAACTTTCACAAAGTTTTCTTTAGTTAATTATTATCTTTAACTTATTCTCGTTTTCGTGCTGTCATAAGTTGTAGAGTAGGGGGTTTTAGACTCAAGTTTTCTTTCAAAAATCTGTTCGTTAAAAATTAACATTTCCTTTTTTAATTGCAATGTAAAATTTGGATTTCTTTTGCATTGATTTTCAGGTTTAAATTCTCTCTCAAACGAACTTGGAATTTCGTTATGGCTGAAAATCATTTCTAATTATTATGTCACTCTCACAGCTTGAGTTCTCTTTAATCTTCTTCTCTCTGTTTAATAGTAACAGATGAAGAGCATGGGTCGGGCCATGAAGGTTAATGGATGCAAGCGAAATTGTTAACTAGTGCTAGGTCATGCAACTCTACGGAGGACATGACTTATATATATATGTTTTAAACTATATTAGGTGGGAATGTTACTTGCATCTATGGCCTTGCAGAAACCCATTTCCAACTAGGTCTTTGTGGAAGTGAGAAAATGCAGAGTTTTTGCTGGTCCTTGATAAAGCCAAGGCTCAGTATTCTCGACACCTTCTACATTCAGTTGTTTTATTTTATTTTTTTGTCTTTTCTCCTTTTACTCACACAGGTAGATACATAACCTTTTCTATGTTGTACTAGGTGTGAGTCAAAATTATATTTGCATTTTTCTTAGGTATCTTCTTTATAGAATGTGAATTCTGAATTTTCAAAACTGCTGCGTTGCGCGTTTTGATTTTCAGGTTTTTTTGCAACCTTCGTTTTAAATTCTAAAGTTTTTCCTTAGTCTTCAGTTTTGCTCTTAAGTAACTAATTTCAATTTATTATTTAGCAGCTCATGCGCAAATTCTAGTTGAAATGTTTTATTATTTTTTTTTTTTATTACTATTTTTTATTTGGGGGTTTTTTTTTTTTCATTTTCTAATTTTTACTTTTAGTATGTTTTGGATGCAGCTTTTTGGAGTGTAGTTTATACTCGAGTACGGTCTTTTCTTGGACTGCTTATTCCTAAAAAGTTTTTCCTAGTTGGTTTGCTCAGAATTTGTATGTTTTGGCCCAAGTGGAGTTCTAAGGACGATGAAAGGATTGGAGGTCAGCTCAGATATTTTAAGTCCTCCCGCTCGGTTAGGCTAGCACCCTTTCCCATAGTGTATGAACTCGCTGGCAAAGGTTATCTAAAGTTATGAAATGACAAACGTTGTTTGACATGTAAATCTGCAGATCCTAACCTGTATTCTTCTGTTGAGGATAATTGCTCCAACAAGTTTTGCAAAGCCTACAATACCATCTATAAGCTCACCTGTACTGTCTGCAACCTTAGCTATATTGGCCAAAGTAAAAATCCTCTTCATCTTAGGATTAATGGTCACAGGTCTCTAGTAAACAAGTTCTCTAATTCAGGAGTGTACCCCTCCACAAACGCCAACCAGTACTCTACCTTTGAATTAGAGCATTTCCATACTCATGGTTTTGACAAAGTGAAAATAGAGATACTACATATTATCCCTGACCTCTATGCTCGGCTAGAAACTGAATCCCTTGAAATTTTGCAGCATCAGTCTCTTTATCCCTATGGCCTTAATTCCACTCTATCTGACAATAAGCGTAATCAGCATAAATTTTCAATTCGTGAACTCTTCTTTCTTGTTAATAATAAGAGCTGCTCTAGAGGTAATAGAGGACAGAGGTTATTTCGCACATCAAGCAAAGTTGATTTTGCTAACTTGCTAAAAACTCTGGAAAGCTTTAAAACTGGCACTAATTTTGTTAAAAATACTTACAAAATTCTCAAGTCCTTCAAGCACTCTGTCCTTAAAAGTTTTTTCAAATTCTGGAATGAAACTGCTGACCGTGTTGATAAGCATGTTTTTGCTTTGGTTCTGGACATTCTTAAACATATTCTTAAAGATAAAATTTCTCTTAAAGAATTTTCCAGTAATTTTGTTACCATCAGGTTCCTAAATAAAGCCTACGATAATCTCAATGTTAGGAAGCTGTTCTACAATAATGCAATTTTTTTTCCCATCCACAGGCACCAGTCTATTGTAAGTTTTAAATATGTTAAGACCTTAGGGTCAATAGTTAAAAACTACAAACTTAACTCTTCGAGCTACATTCCTGTAATTACTACATGTTCTTGTGATGAACATAAAGAAACAGTTCACTATGATAAGAATTACAACCATATTATCACCGGAAACTTGAGTTTTGTTGAAAATGAAAAGCTTAGGAATTTATTAGAGTATGGCTCTAAATTCAGACCTTCCTTCACAATTTCCAAAGAAAGGATTCTTGAGAGCTTCACTCAAGATGTAAATAGGTACATCGTAAAAACCAGTTTAACGTACAATCAGCCTATTGAGGCCTTCGCAGAATGGAAATATAATATAATCAATAGCTTCACCGGTGAGTTGGCAGGTCTGGACTTTTGTTTCGACAGAAATCTCTTTTTCTCTGGAGAAGCTAAAAGGTCACTCTCCAAACTACAAGACCAATTTATTTTTACCACTACGGATAAAGCTAGCAATAATTTTGCAATTATCTGTAAGAAGTTCTATTTTGAATTGTTAACTATGGAACTCAATAATAGAGTAACATACGAGCCCGTAAGTTATTCTACCAAGCAGTTAGAAAATCGGTTTAAGGCATTCTTCAAGAAACTTAAAATTCCACAAACTAGAAGATATGGGCCTGAATTTCCATTTCTTTTTGCAACGGTTAAGTTTCATAAGGATCCTGTGAAGTTCAGGTTCATAGCTAGTGGAGTAAGGAGTCATAAAAAGAAAATAGATCTTGCTTTTGAAGATGTCTTAAAGAAGGTTTTGAAACACATTAGAAACTGTTCTAACTTGATGAACAGAGTTTTTTGGATAATTAATAATAATGCAGAAGTAATTTCTACTATACTCAAAGTTTGTCCCCTAGATATTAATAGTTATGATTTTGAAAACCTATATACTAATCTGCCTCTATCAGATATAATCACTACCTTTAAAGAGCTGTATGCAGAATTTAAACTTAACCAATTTGTTGATGTAGGAACTTGGAACTCTTATCTCAATTGCTGCATAAAAAATAACCATATCTTATATAATAATACTCTCTATAAGCAAGTGAACGGTATTCCAATGGGGACATCAACGTCCACGAATATCGCTAATCTATTCCTGTTCTTTAAGGAATATAAATTCATTAAAAATCACCCCACCTGCTCAGATAACTACCTTTACACTTTTAGATATATTGATGATCTGCTGTGTATCAATAATTCAGAAGTTATAGAGAGTGATTTTGATAATATCTATCCAAGCTCTCTTAACTTATGTAAAACCAACCACAGTAATCAGGAACTTGAGTTCCTAGACTTAAGCATTAAGCTCAACAGAGGTAACCCATCTATTAGCCTCTTTGATAAAAGAGTTAATTTTCCTTTCAAAGTAATTAAATATCTACACTGGAATAATAACATTTCAACCAAAGTAATTGAGAATGTACTAATTTCTCAGGTCCTAAGAATTTCAAGAATTTGCAGCAACAATTTGTACTTCAATTACCACATTAATATACTATTAGAAAGTTTTCTAGAGAACGAAATTCCTTCTTCTTTCATCAAAAGAACTTTAAGAAAAATTATTCTGAATAATAGAGTAAGGTTGGCAGATCTGCTTTAATTTTCTACACAGTTAATAATATGATTCTGACCAATCAAAGCCGTAAGGAAGTTGGCTAGAGGATGCCTATTAACTACCTAAAGGAACCTTAGTGCTATGGATATGACGGTCCTATTAAAACAAAAAAAATTAAATGATATAAGCAAAATCACAAAAAAAGCTTAAAAATCTGTTTATAAAAGAAAATAAAAACAAATAAAAAAGAAAACTAGTTATTCATCACTAGGATAGCTATACTAAAAATAGTAAAACCAACATTAAAATTAATAAGATTCTGATTAATCTATAGAAGCTCACTAAGGTGATTTAATACATGCAAAGATTATTAAATAAACTGCTCGTGTATTTTATAATGTTTCTCATGTATTCTGGAGAGTTAATTCTGCTCTTTCTGATCATACAGATCCACAGTCTTTAGTTTATATATATATATTTTTTTCTCTGGTTAAAATCTCCGCGCGTTGTTTTCTTGCTGTATGAGGAGGCCATCAGCCCCACCCTCACTGCCCCCCAGCGTCTAGGGAGTGGCGGAAGAGGTCAGCCATGTTCTCCTCTTGTGAGGAGAAAAGTTTTTGTCACACAAGAGGTAAGCTCTCTTCCTTGTTTTTGGGTTCTAGGTTTTATAAGTTCAATGTTTGTACTTATTCTCTGTCGTTTTTTAGCTTTTCAGCTTTTAGGCATTGGTTTGTCTGTTAACATTTTTGCGGGTTTTAACTCTTTCTTTTCTTTGTAACTTTGAGCGTCTTTTGGGGTACCTAGGAACAGAAGATGGCTAAGCTTGTTCCTTTTCTATGCGCTGTCTCTGCGCTGTTTTTTCAAAGTAGTTAAGTTCTTAATAACTAATTAATTATGCACTTAAAGCACTGCTGAAATACTTTGTACATATTGCAACTAACTGTTTAAGGTATATAACTTTCACAAAGTTTTCTTTAGTTAATTATTATCTTTAACTTATTCTCGTTTTCGTGCTGTCATAAGTTGTAGAGTAGGGGGTTTTAGACTCAAGTTTTCTTTCAAAAATCTGTTCGTTAAAAATTAACATTTCCTTTTTTAATTGCAATGTAAAATTTGGATTTCTTTTGCATTGATTTTCAGGTTTAAATTCTCTCTCAAACGAACTTGGAATTTCGTTATGGCTGAAAATCATTTCTAATTATTATGTCACTCTCACAGCTTGAGTTCTCTTTAATCTTCTTCTCTCTGTTTAATAGTAACAGATGAAGAGCATGGGTCGGGCCATGAAGGTTAATGGATGCAAGCGAAATTGTTAACTAGTGCTAGGTCATGCAACTCTACGGAGGACATGACTTATATATATATGTTTTAAACTATATTAGGTGGGAATGTTACTTGCATCTATGGCCTTGCAGAAACCCATTTCCAACTAGGTCTTTGTGGAAGTGAGAAAATGCAGAGTTTTTGCTGGTCCTTGATAAAGCCAAGGCTCAGTATTCTCGACACCTTCTACATTCAGTTGTTTTATTTTATTTTTTTTGTCTTTTCTCCTTTTACTCACACAGGTAGATACATAACCTTTTCTATGTTGTACTAGGTGTGAGTCAAAATTATATTTGCATTTTTTCTTAGGTATCTTCTTTATAGAAATAGTATATATATATATATATATATATTGTGGGGAAAAGCTCCAAGAGAAGATGGAATTACTGTAGACATCATACAAGAAGCAAGTGGAGAAATCGAAACAGTACTCGCCCAAATTTTCACTCGATGCCTTAATGAAGGGAAAATTCCTGAGGATTGGAACAACGCTACAATGATCTTGCTACATAAAAAAGGTGACATTGAGGATCTCAGGAACTACAGACCTATCAGCCTCCTATCAGTGGTTTATAAAATCTTCACTAAAGTTCTTTCACACCGCTTGAAGGTGACACTGGACATGGCTCAACCGAGAGAACAAGCTGGATTCAGGAGTGGCTACAGCACAATAGATCATATCCACGTACTGAGAGAACTAATTGAAAGAGCGAGGGAATATGAGCTTCCATTGTGCATGGCTTTTATCGATTATGAAAAAGCCTTTGATTCGGTGAAACCATCAGCAGTTGCAATGGCTCTGAAATCCTGCGGTATTGAAGATTCATACATTAATATCATTAATAACATCTATGAAAATGCAAGTGCAAAGATTCGGCTGTTTGAAAATACAACACACATAAAAATTGGAAAAGGAGTGAGACAAGGTGACACCATATCTCCGAAGCTCTTTAATGCCACATTGGAAAATGTCTTTCAATCACTGAACTGGGAAAACAAAGGGATAAAGATTAATGGAGATTATCTAAACCACCTTCGTTTTGCTGATGACATAGTCATTTTTGCAACTACCCCATCAGAGCTACAGAGTATGATCCAGGAACTTGCTGACAAGAGTAAAGAAGTGGGATTAAAAATGAACTTTCAGAAGACAAAAGTGATGTTTAATGCTTTTACAAGAAATGAAGATTTATCGATTGATGGAGAAAAGCTGGAGATAACAGACACGTACGTTTATCTTGGACAGCAGATATCAAGTGGGGGTCACATTGGTGAAGAAATTAATCGGCGTACAAAACTTGCCTGGAGAGCTTTTGGAAGAAACAGCATAATTTTCAAGAGCAATATGCCATTATGTCTTAAAAGAAAAGTGTTTGATCAGTGCATCCTTCCAGTGCTTACATATGGTGCAGAGACGTGGACCTTAGCTAAAAGAGACATACAAAGGCTGCAGACAACTCAAAGCAGCATGGAGAGGTGCATGCTTGGTGTAACCAGGAGAGATAAGAAGAGGAACACGTGGATCCGAAAAATGACAAGAGTGGAAGACATCATGATCAGAGTTAAATCCC
The DNA here is from genome assembly GCA_039090855.1 of Macrothele yani. Taxonomy (NCBI): domain Eukaryota; kingdom Metazoa; phylum Arthropoda; class Arachnida; order Araneae; family Macrothelidae; genus Macrothele; species Macrothele yani. Next base: position 170,314,348 of record CM076990.1, read on the forward strand.
TGAAATGGCAATGGGCTGGACATACTGCCAGAAGAACAGACCATCGATGGACAGCCGAAATTTTAGATTGGATTCCAAGGGACAGGAAAAGACCCAGAAGAAGACCACATGTAAGATGGGCGGATGAAATTCGAAAGTATGCGGGAGTGACATGGAGGAGACTGGCACAAGATAGACCGTTGTGGAGGAAACTTGGGGAGACCTTCGTCCAGCAGTGGATTGATAATGGTTGACAATGATGATGATGATGATATATTGTGATACACTTGGTGATAAGTTTTACCTGACTTTGTTCTTTTTGTTGTCATAGCTGTTTCACTGCTACGTTTCATTTCTTAAGAATTTGTTGTAAGTACAATGTACTTGCATTCACACGCTGTATTTATTTATACATCATCTGGTCAACCCTCTATTGTATCTGGCCAAAACTTACTTTCATGATAAAAAAAAATTGTCAACATGAATCTAATAACTAGTGAAAAAATAAATAAAGTCATAACTTACATTATATCAGCTGTAGATTGTTGAAGAATTTGAAGAATGCATTGCTGAGCAACTATCTACACCTCAACGATCTCAACAGCTTCAACAATCAACAGCTTCAACAATTTACACCTCACATAATGTAAGTTATGACTATTTTTTTTTATTTTTTCACTAGATATTAGATTTATGGTGACAATTTTTGTGTGTTTTTTTTTCTTTTTTTTTAATCATGAAAGTTAGTAAGTTTTGGCTAGATACGATAGATGGTTGACCAGTTGATGTATAAATAAATACGTGTGAAACAGTATATGCAAGTACAACAAATTCTTAATATATAGGTCATGTAATACATATGTTTCATGGCTTTACATGAACATATATTCTTCAAAATATGTTTCATTTTGTTTTAATCTAAATTAATCCTTTCCACTCGAACCACTTTTCAACCACTCACCCAGCATTCATATCTTTTTTTTTTTTTTTTTTTCTGCAGTAGAGGCCACAGCTTAGCAGTGAAAGCTCAGCTTTGGCTCGCCAGCCCCGACATACGAACTATAGTGACATCATCTGCACGGCAGGTGACACCCGATACTCAAGCTATTGGGCGAAAAAGAAATTTCTCGAGAGCGTCGGCATGAGAGTTATAGAGGCATCATCGGCATGGAGGGTAAACACGCGACACGCACGATGTTCGGCGAAAAAGAAATGTCTCGTAAGCCCCGATACACAAGCTATAGAGGTGTAGCGGATCACACCCAAACTATTCGATGAAAAAGAAATACCTCGCGAGTGCCGACACGCGAGCTATAGAGGCGGCGTCAGCATGGAAGGTGACACCCGACATATTCAGCAAAAAGAAATGTCTCGTATCGTAAGCCCTGACATCCGAGCTATGGAGACGTCATAGGCGTGCCGGATGACGCCCGAGCTATTCAGCGAAAAGAAATTCTTCGCGAGCCCCAACATGCGAGCTATGAGGAATCGTAGATGTGGCGGATAACACCTGACACGCTGATGACATTTCTTTTCTTTATTCGGTGAAAAAGGAATGTCTCACGAGCCCCGACATGCGAGCTATCGGGGTGTCATAGGCGTGGCGAGTGACACCCGACCTATTCGCCAAAAAAGAAATGTCTCACGAACGCCGACATGTGAGCTATCGGGGAGTCATTAGCGTGGCGAGTGACAAATGATCTATTCGCCGAAAAAGAAATGTCTCGTGAGCGCCGACATGTGAGCTATCGGGGTGTCATCGGTGTGGCGAGTGACACCTGACTTATTCGACGAAAAAGAAATGGCACGCAAGCGCCGACATGCAAGTTACAGATGAGTCATCGGCATGGTGGGTGACACCCGACAGGCTGTTTCTTTTTCTCTATTCGGTGAAAAATAAATGTCTCGCGAGCCCTGACATACGAGCTATCAGGGCGTAATTGGCGTGGTGAGTGACACCCGACGAAAAGAAATTTCTCGCAAGCTTCAACATACGAGCTATCGGGGCATCGGTGTGGCAAGTTACACCCGATCTATTCGGCAAAAAGAAATTCCTTGCGAGTGTCGGCATGCAAGTTATAGAGGCATCGTTGGCAGGGAGGGCAAACACGCGACACGCACGATGTTCGGCGAAAAAGAACAAGCTATAGAGGCATGCTGTATAACACCCAACACGCGAGTATTCGGCGAAAAATAAATGTCTCGCGAGTGCCGACGTGCGAGCTATAGAGGCATCAGCATGGAAGGTGACACCCGACATATTCGGCGAAAAAGAAATGTCTCATAAGCCCCAACATACGAGCCATGGAGGCATCATAGGCGTGCCGGATGACACCCGAGCTATTCGGTGAAAACTAAATTCCTCACGAGCGCCGACATGCGAGCTATAGAGGCGTCATAGGCGTGGCGGATAACACCCGACACGCTGATGAAGTTTCTTTTTGTCTATTCGATGAAAAAATGTCTCGCGAGCCTTGACATACGAGCTTTCGGGGCATCGGTGTGGTGAGTGACACCCGACCTATTCGACGAAAAAGAAATGCCTCGTGAGCGCCAACATGCGAGTTATAGAGGCATCATCGGCATGGAGGGTGTCACCCGAGCTATTCTGCGAAAAAGAAAAGTCACGCGAGCGCCGACATGCTAGCTATAGAGGTGTCATCGGCATGGAAGGTGACACCCGACATAATCGGCAAAAGGAATGTCTCGTAAGCTTTGACATACGAGCTATAGAGGCGTCATAGGCATGGCGGATGACACCTGACATGCGAGCTGTTCGGTGAAAAACTAATTTCCTCACGAGCACCGACACGCAAGCTAGAGGCGGCATAGGCGTGGCGGATGACGTTTCTTGTTCTCTATTCGGTAAAAAAGAAATGTCTCACCAGCCCCGACATGCGAGCTATCGGCGTGGCGAGTGACACCTGACCTATTCGACGAAAAAGAAATGTCTCGTGAGCGCCGACATGTGAGCTATTCGGCGATTTCGTAATGTCGGGTGTCACCCAACAGTCGAGTGGAAAGGGTTAAAATGTTTGCACCAAAATTTTCACAAGCACAAAGCCACATGGAATCAATGTAAAGAGTTCGCAAGAGGAGGTGAACTGAGCTCCCTCTCGGCTTTTGCGCATGGCACTCTGAAGTGGTTGTACAGCGAATCATGTGACAAAACTCCTACTCCGATGGCAGAGGAAGTCAGAACATCGAAGGCGTATAGGGACCAACCGTAAAGTGAGTTTTTTTACCAAAAGCTGGTAAAAAAAAAGGAGAAAAATTGCGTGCAGGGATCTTGCGTTGGCTTTTCCGTAGTTTTTTGGATGACTTCCGTAAAACCGTAATATGGAGTGAAAATCTGTACAAACTTCAGAAAATCCGTAAAAGTTGGCATCTCTGAATACTTATGAATCCTTTAGAAACAGAACCATCGTATCCTGCCACGGGAGAGGCATTTTCAGTCGTCCTCCAAGGCAATGAAATAGCTAACGACTCGCCTTACTCTGTATTTACGTAATCGCGCACCTCGCCCGGAACGAAATAACTGCGCCATTCCCATGGAGCAGGGAACAACATGTAAACAATCTCAATTGTACAACAGTCTGAAAGACCACCAAACCATCTGTGAACAATCTTCATCACAATTTCATAACGTACAGCATCGTTTCTCCTCCATACCACGTGATTACAACAAAATCCTCCTCCATATGTTCCACCCACATCGCGAATCACATTCATCACCTTCCGGAAAAAACAACAAATTAGAAGGTAGGTGAAAAACATTCCGAAATGTTGGGATTGGCGATGCATGTTGATTAAGCGTTGTTATACATTTAATCAAATTATGCGTAGACCTTAAAAAAAGCATAATTCGAATTGGCGTTTAAAACGGCATTTTTTGCCGTGAAAACATTTTTCGCTAGGCAGATTTTGCTGTGGATTGCCGTTTCGGCGCAGTTGGGCGCAAATATAAATTTTTTTCGCAATTTGTAGCAGGTTGGCGTAAGATAATGAAATCGGCACAGTTTGGCGCAAACTTTCCATCACTGTAGTGGGGGGGGGAGTCAGAAATCTGTAAAATATGCGCTTTCACAAAATAATCGTGAAAGAAGCAGAATTACCATACAATTTTAAGGGTAAATCGTAAAATCTGGCAGGCATGCAACTGCGGTTAATTTTGGAATAAATCAAGTGCAGGGTTGACCAAAGTTTTTCGAAATCTGTAGGATTCTTATTGCTTAGTGCATTCATTCATCACCACTTGACTTTTGGACATCAAATATTATATTAAGATTTGTTTCATTGAATAAAAATTTGTTTTACCCCTGCATGCATGCTTACTTGTGTGGCACATACATGTATTACACATAAAGCAATAAAATAAATATTAATTCTGTTTCAACACACAATTATTTCAACCAACCCCCCAACTGTTCCCTATTTAGAGTTTTGGCTCCTGAAATTCACTGCAGACTCCCTCTCACCTGGATTTGATAGGACTGAGTCCCTGGCTGACTAACTGAAAGGCTGGTAAATCCAAAAACTAAAGAAGACGGCTCTAATATTTGATGTGCATTTGCTTACAAATACTTGTGTATTGATTCTAAAATACGATAAAAATATTGTCCACAGCGTAAATACTAAGAAAGTAAAAAACAATATAACTGCATATGTATAAGGAACTGTAAAAATGATATGTGAATTTATTTAGAGGTCTGTTGTTTGTTTTTTCCTTTCTGACATTTACTACTTGTTTAGCAGAAAAATCTCAAAATTCTTTCATAATCATTACATCAATCGTTGACGAGTTTTCTTCTTGTCAATGTATCTTTAATCCTATTTCAAGAGCTTCATTTCCTGTAATGTGGCTAATATTTTCCCCTTCATTACTTTTTGAAATAAATGTTTTTCTTCTCCATCCTCTCGGAAAACTTTTCTAATGATGAAATTGTTTTGGTGAAAAAAAAAGTTGAATTTATTTTGAGTATATTGATTATATTGAATTGGTTGTTATTTATTAAAGGCGTTATATTTATGCTGGTATTGAAATTCATATGGAAATTATAGAAAAGTTAAATTTGGGAGATGGGTGGATGCATTTCGAAACAAAAATATTTTCTAAGTACTAGAAAAGGCCATGAACATCCTAAACAAAAATGCATCTGAAAGTTTACATTCCACAAGAAGTTATTGGAAAGTTTGCGTTGTTTGTGTTCAAGCAGAGTTGAGTCACCTGAAAGTGCAAAAATAAGTGGATATTGTTGCATGTGTATGAAAATGTGTCACTATAAGTCATACGATAAAATGTACTCGTTCAATAACAACTTGTGGAGGCGGTGAAAGTCAATTTAAAAAGGTTAGGACAAAAATTGCAGTTATGAAAAACCTTATAATACCAGGATTCGGATCGATAGCCTTAGTCAAGCTAAGGTGGGGTACATGGGACCAAGTCATGGAAGACAACAGCACACAAAAACTTTCACACTGCACTCATTTTGAACTTTTTTTTTGAAAGGCTACTGCCTGTATTTATTATTTTTCTTTAAAAACTTAATAAGTTAATTTAGTGGACAAACAGATGGTATTTCCTTTTTTCTTGTTTGCTTAAACACAGCAGTATAAAAACAGAACCTCAATTTTCTTTCTATTTCTATTTGGCCACTGGCCTTATGAACAGCACAACTTTACATATTTCAACACAGTTGGTTTGAACACTAGGCATGCATCCAAAATTATACCATGATTCACATAGCTTACAAAAAAAAATACTGGATTATTTTTAATTCCACAAGGTGGACAAATTCTGTTCTTTTGAAACGTACTCTCTTCTCTCTCACCCAGTTGGCTCAATGACCAATTTACAATTTTACACTTATTGATTTAAATTTAAACACTCTTAGCAAACTCCGCAATCTCCCAGACCAGATTCAAAGACTTCAATTAAATTTACAGTTATTTTAAGAGCCACAAATTATACTTTAACAAATCTACTATCAGCAAGTAAACAAACCAAGTAAATTATCCTCACAACAGAATTTACACTGAGCACAAGCATTAATTAACATTACATAACCTATAGAACTACCCTGAATGAACCTACTTCACTTATAAAGAAACCTCACTAACTAATCTTAAAAATTATCACTATTCATAACATCAACATAATTCAGAAATTCAAACAATCTTCTTGCACTAGCTTGCTCATAAAAATCACCTCACTCTGTACTTCACATAATAGCTCAGGATACTTAATAACTCTATACTGTAAACAAAAGCTCAAAATACCAATTAACTAAATTTCCAAACTAAATATCAAGTTCACTAACACCAACAACCAGAATTTAGAATTTACATCCCTAGCACTACAGCAAATCATAAACAAATAAATTTAGATACTTTAAATCACCAAACAAACTTGAATTTAACACCTGCAGTGAATTACTGAGGTAGCGGTGAGGCAAATACTCTCAGTTCAGACACTACCCTGGGTTTTGAGAACCAACACAGGAAGAAAATACCAAGTCAGGCTGAAGGCGTGAAATTGGGTCGTGAATCCACTTTCAGCCTATGCAAAGGGAAAGGAAAATCCTCAAGTGTGACACATCATCATCAGGCACAGAATTTCCTCTAACATGATCTCACCACATTTCTTGAAGCAACGCTCGACCGACCCTCGCTGGCAGTACATATCTCCGTGAGCAGCGAAACTACTGGGGGGGTTTGAAGACAAGTTTTCCCCCAAAAACCACGTCTTCAAGGATCTCCCCCTTTTCGAACCAATGCATGATCCCACCTTGATCAACCACGCCTGCAAGAGCCTGTCCTACTTCAACCCTAAATACTCCAGGCACATCTGGCCCCAGAACTAACACAACTATATCTCAGGAACAATTCACTTATCTCTGTATATATCCCAAGAAATTCTAAATCACAATATCCACATATATCCCAGGAAAATTCACTTATCTCTCTATATCCCAAGAAATCCTAAATCACAGTATCCACATATATCCCAGGAAAATTCACTTATCTCTCCATATCCCAAGAAATCCTAAATCACTATATCCACATATATCCCAGGAAAAATTCACTTATCTCTCTATATCCCAAGAAATCCTAAATCACTATATCCACATATATCCCAGGAAAATTCACTTATCTCTCTCCACATATATCCCAGGAAAAATCACTAGCAAGGAAATTCTTCTGCACCATGGCAATGTGCAGGTCCACTTCAGACAATAACACTGACCATTTACATAACCCACTAAATATTTTCACCTTATTGAAAATTAAAATTACATTTAGACTTTTAACCTTATAGTAAAAACAAGAAAATTTAGGCCAAAGAAAAGAACAATTAATACTGGAGCTGGTGAGCAAAAGTGTGTCTTCTCAACCCATGATGTTCATTCTTTTTGTGAAATACTAAACTTGAGAACAAAAAAATACTTTAACTTCTATTCTGCACATATCGCATCCTGGTGAAAATTCCCTACTCAGAGCCCTCTGCCCTAGGACAAGTTCCCTGCTTGCCCTAAGATCACCCCTTTCCAATGGGAGATTAACACTCATCTGGAGCATGTAAAATACTGGTCCTCAATTAACACTCCTACCATCTCAATTTCGACACCCAACACTCCAAGAATGTAAACAGCACTTTAGGTTTCCAATTTCATCACACTATAATATGTTCCCAAAATTCCAATATAAATCATCCCATAATTTATCTTCACTCAAAAAAAAAATAGCTCAACGCTGTAAAAAGGCTAGAGAAAAATGTTTACAATTATTTTATCACCCACGACATCACAATAACACTGCTTTTCAATTATCACATGCCCAACTAAACTATTATCGATGCACCAAAATTCACTGTGCCCAACTATTAAACTAAATTTTTCCGATACATCAAAATTTACTGGCCTGGGAAGTTGCTAAAATACCAGACATGACAGCACAAAAAAAAAAAAACATAAATGAAAGCATTTTCAACTCCCCTCTCTTTTTTTCTTTCTTTTTTCTGAATTCGTACCTGAGTAACTAATACATTTTAATTTTGAAAGCTGAACGACGACACAGCCAAAATCAGAGGGAAAAAAAAACTTGCTCTTTTTCTTTTTGTTTCTTATGCTCAGCTCGAAGTTTAGGTAGCCTGCGTGGGATGTTATATATCAATACAGAAAGATATGAACTAAAACATTACCTTCGAGCTGGCGTTCTTTTTTTTTTTTCTTCTTTTTCTTTTTCACCATAGTTTACAGTCCAGGCACAACCACATTCTCGTTAGAATTGCTTTCTTTGTTTTCTTCCTCCCAGTTCCCTTCCTTAAACGGTTAATAGCCGAGGTAACCATTTTCGAAACCTCGGGATGAGATGGAACCTTTGAGGCAGGCCTCCTTTTCGGAGTATCAGCCGAGGGTGAAGCTGTAGAGGCTGGGCCCATTCTTTCCGGAATTTCCATAAGGGAGAAGGCATGTCCCCCTTCTTTTCCTTAGCGACATTGTCCCAGCCTGCCGCCATTTTGTTCCTCAGGGCGAGGTTCCCGGCCGGCGGAATGCCGCTTTAACTGCGTTCTACATCGTCAAAATTTTTAATAGGCAGCCCAGATCCAGAGTGTCCCCTTGTGGTGGACTGGTGGTCAGCAAAACAAAATCAAGAAGAAACTTTTTTTCTGAGGTTCTCTCCCGCCAAAAGGCGAGGAGGAAAAAAACTCCGCCGTCCTCTCTTTCTCTGACTGCCAGCCAGAAGTACCAGAACAAAAGTGACTCTCAACGGATAAAAACTCTGGGGTGCTTGAAAACCGCTGACCCCTCTCATTGGTCGAAACTTCAGCCTAGCAACTCACGGCTTCCCAACGGACTTTTCACTTCCACGCCTCGAGTGACCTCTGACCTTCACACGTGTAGACCAAGCTCTTCTTGACCCTGGGGTCTAAAAATAGATTTCGTTGCTGAATTCCTTACCCCAAAAGACGAAAAGATGTTACACTTTTGGGCGACTTCTCGCTTGGAAACAGGAACGCAAAAAATGGCGAATTCTTGCTTTGCAGAAAATCACTAGTTTTAATTTTCTTTTTTTTTTTTCCTCGTTCCGTGATGTTAAACTAAAATTAATTTTGATTCTCTGAGCTGCACACCTACTCGCCTTTTCCTATCGCGATAAAAGAACCGATAAATTAATTATTTTCAAAACCCCAAAGTCAGTTAAATCAAATATTATTCTTTTTTTTTTTTTCTTTTCACCAACATGAAATTTTATTTTCCTGGTAGTGATTAAGACAAGCGAATTTTGCGCATGAATTCCCCTGCCTTTCAACCAGGAATTTTCTTCTAACGTATGTCATGGAAGAAAATTTTTGCATTAATTAATCTCCGATAAACCAACAGAAAGATTGATCAGGTCTCTCTGAAATTCACCAGAGGTTAAAATTTTCGCCATGACAAAATCATTAGAAAGAGGTGGCAAACCTATGGCACATGAAATTTTTTTTTTTGACATGCAGCATACAATGTCATTTCTCGATTCTTTACACAACATCCATAATAAGTATATATATAATGATTATCATTACTGCCAAATGAAGCAGCTATTACGAAGTAATGTTTTTGAGTTTTGAATGTCAGGGACAGTGGGAGGGGATTTGTTTTGGCTTAAAGCATCTTCAGAGAGAAGAGTGCTTCAAAAGAGGGCATTCCAGCCAGACAAGAGAAGATGACAGTTGGCTTGGTTCATATAAGAAGGGGCATAAAGTGATTTTCTCTGGTCATGAATCTAAGGGAAATTGGTGGACAAGTAAAGAGCAGAAGGTTCAACGACCATATCCAAGTCACCTCTCTCTGGACCAAGAAGAAGGGAGGGCCTGCTATTTTACCTCCACTCCTTCTGAGCACTGATGAAAACAATGAGCAGAGCTAAAAGAAGATGTCTCACACTGTCCAGGATCCAGCTGGGTGCAGAGGTAGAAGCGATTAAAAAAAAAAAAAATCAGGACACAATTTTTCTTAAATTTCAGGAAATATTTTGGCAGGCCCAGCAGCTAAATTAAATCAAATATTGGTACAAATGCAGAAATGTTATTCTTTTACTAAACAGCTATCTAAATTATGGCCCAGTTGTTAGTGTTAGACATTCTAAAAGGTTCATGCGCTGATCTCAAATGACAGATTTAACAAACGAAAGAGAATTCTTAAACTCACTGAACGAATGGTTGAAAGCATAAAGAGTACTTACCTCCTTTAAATAGATAATCCTTTATTCACAACACACCACAATGAATATTAAAACATCTAAAACACTGTAGGTTTTTCAAAAACATGTCAGATCCACACAGCTTGTGCCAATGTGTTGATATTTTTCTACTAGTGGTGTTGGGAACTAGGGCCCAGTTTTCGGTTCCACTATGCGAAAAAATCACACATCCATGCATTCTTGTCTCCAAGAATGATTCTTTAAATATTTCCTCTCATTAATCTTTTTCCGAATTTCATTCTTTGAGGCGAACTGAGCGACATGAAAAAAAAATTTTCCCCCACTTCCTTAAACATTCGTTCACAGATTTTAGTGGAAATTGTGTAGTTATATTTTTGTAAGTGTACTGTATGTGTATTTGGAACGAGAGCTAGGAAGAATTTGAACAAATATAAATGGCTTAAAATTACTTTTAGTTTATGAGTGAAACTAAAACATGTGTGAACTAAATTATTCACTTCATTTTAAAACATATATATATATATATATATATATATATATGGGATGTAAGGTCAGGTGATGCGTAACATCACAGCCTCTCCTTGACAAATGTCAACCCCGCCTTCTCGTGGTACATCCTGTTCCCACTAAAGGGGCTCTGACGACCGCCAATAGCGGTATAACTATACCATCGGGATTAGAGGAAATTCTATCCCACACTCACCAACCCGCTTGGCCAGCGTGGTGAGTTATGGCCAAACCCCTCCAAAATGATTCCACAACTTAAATCTTGGCCCTCAGTCTCCGGCAGCTGGAATGTACCTGGCCAAGGCAGCGGCCAGTGCGACATGAAGGCAGAGGGTGCTAAGAATCCCCGGAGGACCGGACTAGGCTGCCATCTGATGCTGACCTTGGCTACGTACAATGGACGCTCCTATCTTCTGATTCAAGGCTTCTTGAATTGGAAGAGGAACTACAAAGGATCAAGTGGGACATCGTGGGGCTAAGTGAGGTAAGGAGAAAAGGAGAAGATCTCATCGAACTGAAAAGTGGACATCTCTTCTACTATCGTGGGACAGATACTGGCAGAACTAGTGGTGTTCGATTTATAATAAACAAGAAACTGAAGGATAAAGTTGTAGAAGTTGAAAGTTCCTCTGACAGAGCTGCACGACTTGTTATCCAACTCTCGAAAAGATACCAGGCTCAGATTATTCAAACTTATGCACCCACCACAAGTCATCCTGAAGAAGAAATTGAAGAATTTTATGAGGAAATTTGTCATCTAAATAATAAAGGTAAGCAGCATTTGAAAATAATTATGGGAGATTTCAATGCAAAAATAGGGCAACGGCAACAGAATGAAACTTCAGTAGGTAAATTTGGTCACGGCAACAGAAACCAGCGTGGAAATACTCTCGTTGAGTTTGCAGAGGCAGAAGGGTTTTTCATCTTGAACTCCTTTTTCAAGAAAAAGCCACACAGGAAATGGACTTGGAGACATCCAAATGGGTCGACAAGTGAAATTGATTTTATTATGTGTAACAAAAAATTCGTCATAGAAGACTGCAGTGTGCTAAACAAGTTCAACACAGGTAGTGACCATAGATTGGTGAGATGTAAGATGCACCTCAACACTAAACTTGAACGTGGCAAGCTCATAAGACAAACAAAATCTATTGACATAACCAACCTTAAAAAACACCATAATACCTTCAAGTTGGAACTGAAGAACAGGTTCTCTGCTTTAGAAGGCCTAACATCAGAAGAAGTGGACATCTCTGAAGTTAACAGAAAAGTAACCAAAGCTCTTATGGAAACAGCAACAAAATTAGCTGGGTCTAAGAACAAGTTGCATGTAAATAAATTATCAGGAAAACGAAAATGTTGATGCAAAAAAGAAGAGAGATGAGGACAACTAGAGAAGATGTGACTTCCAAAGTGGAATATATAGAGCTATGCAAGACAGTAAGAAAAAGTATCACTGAAGACGTAAGAAAATTCAACTGTGAACTAGTGAGGAAAGCAATTGAAAACAACCAAAGCCTAAAGATAGCAAAGGGACATCTCAGTAAGGGAAGAAAACAGATTATGGCACTGAGAAAAGAAGATGGTTCTGTAACAAGAAATAGAGAGGCGAAATTTTGACAAGAGTGAAAGATTTCTACTCCAAATTATATGAAAGGGACGATACATGCACTCCAGACATCATGAAAGATACCAGTACCAGAGTTCCTCCAGTCCTTCCAGCAGAAGTTGCACATGCAATCAAGAACATGAAGCGGGGAAAAGCTCCAGGAGAAGATGGAATTACTGTAGACATCATACAAGAAGCAAGTGGAGAAATCGAAACAGTACTCGCCCAAATTTTCACTCGATGCCTTAATGAAGGAAAGATTCCTGAGGATTGGAACACCGCTACAATGATCCTGCTACATAAGAAAGGTGACATTGAGGATCTCGGAAACTACAGACCTATCAGCCTCCTATCAGTAGTTTATAAAATCTTCACTAAAGTTCTTTCACACCGCTTAAAGGTAACACTGGACATGGCTCAACCGAGAGAACAAGCTGGATTCAGGAGTGGCTACAGCACAATAGATCATATCCACGTGCTGAGAGAACTAATTGAAAGAGCAAGGGAATATGAACTTCCATTGTGCATGGCTTTTATCGATTATGAAAAAGCCTTTGATTCAGTGAAACCATCAGCAGTTACAATGGCTCTGAAACCTGCGGTATTGAAGATGCATACATTAATATTATTAATAACATCTATGAAAATGCAAGTGCAAAGATTAGGCTGTTTGAAAATACAACACACGTAAAAATTGAAAGGGAGTGAGACAAGGTGACACCATATCTCCGAAGCTCTTTAATGCCACATTGGAGGGTGTTTTTCAGTCGCTGAGCTGGGAAAACAAGGGGATAAAGATTAATGGAGATTATCTAACCCACCTTCGTTTTGCTGATGACGTAGTCATTTTTGCAACTACCCCATCAGAGCTGCAGAGTATGATCCAGGAACTTGCTGACAAGAGTAAAGAAGTGGGATTAAAAATGAACTTTCAGAAGACAAAAGTGATGTTCAATGCTTTTACAAGAAATGAAGATTTATCGATTGATGGAGAAAAGCTGGAGATAACAGCCACGTACGTTTATCTTGGACAGCAGATATCAAGTGAGGGTCACATTGATGAAGAAATTAATCGGCGTACAAAACTTGCCTGGAGAGCTTTTGGAAGAAACAGCATAATTTTCAAGAGCAATATGCCATTATGTCTTAAAAGAAAAGTGTTTGATCAATGCATCCTTCCAGTGCTTACGTATGGTGCAGAGACGTGGACCTTAACTAAAAGAGACATACAAAGGCTGCAGACAACTCAAAGAAGCATGGAGAGGTGCATACTTGGTGTAACCAGGAGAGATAAGAAGAGGAACTCGTGGATCCGAAAAATGACAAAAGTGGAAGACATCATGATCAGAGTTAAATCCCTGAAATGGCAAAGGGCTGGACATACTGCCAGAAGGACAGATCATCGATGGACAGCCGAAATTTTAGATTGGATTCCAAGGGACAGGAAAAGACCCAGAAGAAGACCACATGGGAGATGGGTGGATGAAATTCGAAAGTATGCAGGGGTGACATGGAGGAGACTGGCACAAGACAGACCGTTGTGGAGGAAACTTGGGGAGACCTTCGTCCAGCAGTGGATTGATAATGGTTGACAATGATGATGATGATGATATATATATATATATATATATATATATATATATGTAGTAAATTATGAACATTGGAATCGTAAAGTGAACTCGTGCATAATTAAATAAAATTAAGCTTACATTATGACTGAGATTAAATAGTGTGTGGTGAGAAGCATTTATTAGTACAAAAGGTTCAGGTGTGTTAGCAAGACACAACAAAATTTGGTATAGAATCGTGTACTGTCAGTAGAATGATTTTTTTTTTAGGAAATTATTATTTTTCTCCCCAAATTCTGAAATTTCTTATTTAGAAATTTGTAAATGAAATGATGTGAAAATTTTTGTATTGTCAATGCATCCTTCCAGTGGTTACGTATGGTGCAGAGGCATGGACCTTAACTAAAAGAGACATACAAAGGCTGCACAACTCAAAGCAGCATGGAGAGGTGCATGCTTGGTGTAACCAGGAGAGATAAGAAGAGAAACTCGTGGATCCAAAAAATGACAAGAGTGGAGGACATCATGATCAGAGTTAAATCCCTGAAATGGCAATGGGCTGGGCATACTGCCAGAAGGACAGACCATCGATGGACAGCCAAAATTTTAGATTGGATTCCAAGGGACAGGAAAAGACCCAGAAGAAGACCACATGGGAGATGGGTGGATGAAATTGGAAAGTATGCGGGAGTGACATGGAGGAGACTGGCACAAGACAGACCGTTGTGGAAGAAACTTTGGGAGACCTTCGTCCAGCAGTGGATTGATAATGGTTGACAATGATGATGATGATGATATATATATATATATATATATATATATATATATATAAGAAGACCACATAAGAGATGGGTGGATGAAATTCGAAAGTATGCAGGGGTGACATGGAGGAGACTGGCACAAGACAGACCGTTGTGGAGGAAACTTGGGGAGACCTTCGTCCAGCAGTGGATTGATAATGGTTGACAATGATGATGATGATGATGATATATATATATATATATGAGAGACAATAACATTTACTATAAAGGAAATAGTATCTAAAACATAGTTAATGACAATATATTTTACTATATAATTTCTTTGTTACAGGCAATAAAGTGCATTTCTGAGAACTCCTTTGATTTTCATACACAGTGTAAAGAAAATTATTAAAATATATCAAATCCAGCACTATGCAGAGGTTGACTGTCTAGTCAAAACAAAAAAGAAAATACTACCAGTATTATACTGGTAACCACAGTCCATCCTATTACTTCAGGTGTTTCTTTTTTTGTGTGAGATGAGAGCATCATCCATCTGTTGCAGTCTTCCGGTAGATAAGTATCATATCAGATGCTAGAGATGCTTCACTAAAATCTTTTCTTTTTAGTGCTTCATGCAACTTTTTCTTCCCTTTGTCTAATAGTTTTTGGGCAGCTGTCTTTTCTCTGAATGTGTCTTTGTTAGAAAGACTGTTCTTTTTCAGCTTCAGATTTCTCTGAAACTTTTGATTCTGTTTCTGATTTTCAAGCCTTTGCTTTTCCAAGGCTGCTTTATATTTTTCATTAGAAGCCCTTGCTGCCTCTAACCTCTTTTTGGTGATAGGTATGTTTTCAACTTTTCCTTGAACTCGCAAATAATCTTTTACTGCTTTTACACCTTTGATGGTATTTTCTGCCAAAGCGTTTCTTTCAGACGCCACAAATGCGTTATTCAGAGAAAAACCTTTTTCCACATCTGAATTACTATGTGCTAGTACCAAAAGGGAAGGAATGTATTTAGCCAGAAGAGGATACCTGCATTTACCATCTAGAGATTTGATCTTGAATACTTGTGTCCAACAGTAATCAATTCTGTGATACTTAACTTCACCATTCTTTTTATTCCTGGATAAACCATTGTTCTTTATTGTCATCATCTACCTGATATGATCACCATTCATCTATGACTTTGTCCCTGTCACTCAGAGCATGCGGTACTAGAGTTATTAGCCGCCTAAAAGATTTACAGCTCTCTTCCTCAGTGTGCAACAAACCATGAAGACATTGCAAGTTTTTCAAGATCCTATTTTTGATTGGCAATATTGTAAAAAGCTTAGTTACTGTTTTCTTATAAAAACATAAGACTGCTGAGTTGTACTTAAGTTTATCACTGTCCAACATTGCAGATGATGTCAAAGTATGCTTTGCTTCAGTCCCTACTTCCATTTTGTGCAAAGGCAGCAGGTTTTCACTCGTGAAATTTATTGCAGAGAGATTACCAGAGAACTCTTTCACAACATGTGGTTTCACAAATTTCCTCGACGTCATCTTTAGAAGTTGACATAACTCATCATACAAAATATGAACAAGTGGCTGTTCATTCTGAAAAGTGCAAAGGAACTTAGAAAACTCACTAATGCAAACCAAAAACTGCATCAAGGGAAGGGGCATTTTGTTCTTCAGCACACTAACAATGCTGTTATATCGAGTGTTATTTACACACACAGAATTGTTATGTTTTGGCATGATGAACTTTAAAAAGTAATGTTGCAAACTTTGTGTTGTTCAATGAGTCTGGAGCAAGAGTTAAGCCATCTACAGCTTACAAACTGCAAAAAATAATTATTTAGTACAGCTAACAATTCTTGCGACGCTTTAAATTCTTGTCTCCTAGCAGCAGATTGCTTGAACCACTTATATACATTGTGAGCATAATCTTCAATCATTAAAAGGCACTTCTTTGAGACCACTGCCAAATGCATTGTGCACAATGTGTAAGTTACAAGACCCAATGTCGATAAGTCCAGGGGAACCAGACAATTTTACTGCATTGTCCATCTTTTTCCAAAGGGATTTGTATACATTTGGACCATCCATTGCTAGCATGATCATTTTAGACAAATTAAACTCTTCCATTTCCAGATCTGTAAACACTGTTTCTGCATCTGTGTGACCTAAAAACACCGAAGACAAGTAGCGACATTGGACTGGCTCGGTAACATCAAGACTCCGAAACCAGACTTACATATCCAACTGCTTTTTCACTCGGGCTGTTGTTTCATCTACACATAAAGTAAAGTACACACCAGAACTGCGATTGATTGACGTAAATTCTTGTACAATGAATGGTCTGAGGCCGTAAGTTATTAAATATGACACTTTTGTTCTGTCCAGACTGAAGTTTTCAGCAACTTCCCCAAACATTGTTACAAAAAGAGCCTTTAAATTACCCTTACATGAAGCAAAAGAAAAATTAGAATCAACGACTTTAAAAGCCCATAGAATTTCAGCTTTGTGGCAATCTGAATCATTAAGTGCAACACTATCTGTGTTCTTCGATGATGTCCCGACAACTGTCTCTTTATTTACAAAAAGTTTACTCTGGCTGGTAGAATGTACTACATTTGCTTTGGTAGAATGTTTTTTTTTTTTTTTTGTGTCACTGTGTTTTAAAAGATAGTCTTTCCCCCAATTCGCACATGAGAAGTACACATTACACAATTAGCAAAAAGCTTTAGTTTCATTTCTCCCCTTACTACACCACAAGTTCATAACATGGTTATTTCTGTCCAATTGAAGCAGCCACTCTTCACTAAAATATGTTTCACAAGGCATTTTTCAGGATCTAAGGGTAAAATTCTAATTGATTTTCCCCTGCAAAAACAAATAATTAGTGTTAAAAATTAGTGTTATTATGAATTAAAAATAGTATTTCATTATATGAAACTATTATTTTTGAAGCGTGACATATTATTTATGGGCCGCATGAGAGGGAGAAAGACTTTTGTTAAAAGTACGAAAAAATAGGACAAAAGTAGGACATTTTACGAAAAAGTAGGACAAGTGGGAGCCCTGCGCAAATCTAACCTTCTACAGAATAAGCACTGATCCGAGACCTTTGTTTTGCACCTTACTCCCTGTAGCAAAACTACACACAGGTCACACTAATGTACTGCATACAGAAAACTTTACTCATCATTCAACCTTTTTTTTTCTTCATGAAAATTCTTTCACACAGCTGATAAGGCCAAATAGATAAAGGTCACTGTACCTTCCTTTTGTTGGGTCTGTTGAAGACAAATCAAGAGCAAACCACTTAAAGAAGAAAAAAAAATATATCTGAAGATTTGTTGTTCCTGTGGTGGCCTTGGTCAAAGAGATGCCACGTTTGGAACAGTATAATGGCAAATGTGGTGTTGCCACTTACTAGAAATATTAAAAACAAATGTTTACATTTTATTTATAAGGTGTATCACAAATGTCCATTACAATACATCAAATAAAAAATTTTGAAAAAAAAAAAATTGGTTTAATTTCATTTCAGCTCATGTGCTTGAATGTGACCTGTTTTGGATAATACAACTTTTCAGATTTTATATTTTTTTTAATCCTTACACACACAAATGTGTATTTATCAGAAAAATGCATTTTGAAATGCTGTGGAATGTGACTAAATGAAATAATTTAGTGACATGAGTATGCCCAAAGAAACATTTATTCACCAAAAATGGTGGGTGGAAAGGGGGAGGGAGTGGAAGTTCCATCATGCAACAATGACTTTGGAAACAAAGTGAGGATGCTCCGCAATGGGTCTCAACAAAGAATGGCGCAAAACAGATGTTTGCACTGTGCCAGAAAATTGCTCTCCGACACCATCGTGCAAACAGTTTTGCTACATATCCAATTCATGAAACAGAGCACAATGCCTATTTAAGGGAAGTTGATTTTATTATTAGTGACACAAATCTCTCTGCTGTGGCAAAACACCTGTAATATGCTCTGAGTTGCTCTCTCTTAAATAAATCCCATTTCAAGATGATACAAATGTTATGTTTTAAGAATACATTTCTAACTCTTCCTTTTAATTTACTGGCCAAACACAGTACAAGACAAAACTAAAAGCAGCTACTTTGTCATAATCTTAAATAATAATATCTAGCATTGATGCTATTCAAAAAACTGAAACATGCAGCAGTTCATGATAATTTGCTCAGCTGACAGCATCATCAACTGTTTGAACAATCTGTTATTTGGGATTTTGGATAATATACCTTGCACTGTGGTTATGATTCAGTAATGACTTTTTGCCAGTTTCACTCAGACAGGTAAGTTGATTCTTGAAGTATGATGTCTCACAATTTTTATTTCACCACTTTCCATTTAATGAATCATTAGCACTGAAATGAATTGCTTGTTCAAAGTAACTTAAAACTGAATACAAAGGAGACAACTTGTGGCTTTTTCCAATAATGCATCTAAGGTTTTAAAAAAAAAATGCTACAATCATGACTTTTGACATTTTCATTTTACAAAATTCATTAAAGGTGCAAAGTTGCACAAATTTTGACTTGATCACCCTCAATGAATCTTTCCCAAAGATGGCATTATTTACAATATCAAACACTATTATGAATTTTGGGGATAGGCTACGTATGTATAGCAGATAAAAGTGAAGTGCTCACAATGGTATGTGTAACAAGAAAAAGTGCAGTGCCCACAATGGGTATGTTGATAAGATGAACAGAACAACTATTTTGTTAATGTTTAACAATGTCATATATCAAGTTGAAAGCACATGGAAATAATTAATATGGACATAAATCAAGCTCTTCTTCTACGTAATGTAACCGAAGAAATTTGAAAATTTTATCATCCTGGAACCAGAATCTAACTCACATCTCCCAATTTGCACTCAAGTATGCTAACCATTACACCATCCAGGACAATGAAATTTAATCCAAACAACTGAGGCTTATCTGAGACATCATACTGTCACTGCACTAGTCGAAACAAATGTGTCCCGTTTTAGCGCTAAGTACTATCACCAGCATATGAGTAAATATCAAGTTGAAAACACATTGTAGGGGTGGAAGCTCATTATGTTAATTAATGGCTCCTCGGCCAAACACCCACTGGCTTCCAGCGCTGATCAAAATTTCCCCACAGCAGGAAGGAAAACCATTTATAAGGTTCGTTGTCTAGAGACTGTCTATCAACGATAGTTGAAGACAGCTCGGCATTCCTTCTCTCCCACAGGGTTCCCACTCAAAAGTAGAAAAAAATTCCCTGACTTTTCCAGGTTTTCCAGGTGGTTCTGAGAGTTTTTCCAGAGCAGCAAATCAAATAACATTGCGACAAATTGTTACATTTCCTTACATTCTTGCGTTCCTTATGAAAGCATACATTTGTTAATTCTTTAAATAACTGTTCTTTATACAATTACCTGCTTTTTATGAATAACAATTAAATGCATGAGGCATATTATTTTTGGTATTATAATTCCATGATCTTTTCTGAACCTAAGTGGTATACTGCCCATGTACAATTTGTTAATACATTCCCGTAGAAACAGTTCATATGTAAAAAAAAATCTGTATGTTAAATAGTTTGTTTTCCTTTCTTCTATAGCACAGTGTAGATAAGCTTAATGACCGAATGGGCTCCTGCTCAGAGAGAAATGTTGAAAGAGAATCACCCAACAAAGGGCTTTGATCCATTGTTTAATTGGTTCTCTTGTGATGTGTTTCTCCAAGCAAGAGTGTACCAGGCCACTGTGCCTAGCTGTTCCACGTTACAAAATATGAAGCAAACTATCTGCAGAAATCGAATAAAACCGTAATGTCTACAGGCAATTTTTTAAATTCAGTTTTGATAATTTTTAGAACTAAGGAATAATGTGTATTGAAAGCAAGATTTATCAAATTCTAGACAGGCTGTAATTGCAAATAATTGCTTACCTGAAATTAATACTGATAATGTTATGTTCATCTCACATATGAGGGAGAATTAAAAAGACACCACATAATGAACGTCCCGATTATACAGTCCATAAAGATAAACAGAAAATATGGAATATAAAGGATAAATAACTTTCATTTTCCCTAATTACTTTATAGTTACAAAAATTTGTGTATTTAGCATAAATTTTACATAATATTTAACAAAATCATGTCTTATTTTTTTTGTTTCAGGTTTAACGACTACCATAAGCAACTTGTTGGGCTATATCCGTCCATCCCTAATTTAGGACCATTGGCTTCACGAAGAAGGAGAGCCAGTGCCGTAAGATAAACACACCACCCATACCTCATCTGGGACTTGAATCCAGGCTCACTTGGACGAATAGTCAGAAGCCAGAGCTTAGACCACTGCACCACCGAGGTGGCAAACCATGTATTTACATGTTTTCAAGAATATGTGAACAAAGACTTAATTTAAATTCTACATATAATGAAATATTTCAATCGATTAGGTGAAATTATATAACTGGTTTATCTGTATTTTAAGTGCACACAAGTATATAAATAACATTTTAAACGACTCACAACATTTAGAGTTCCAGTTAGGTTTAAAAATGCAAGCTGGGAGAATGTGACTGAAGAGAATAAATTGCCGTTAAATGATACAATGCTGAAGCTTTACATCCTTTAAGTGCTTATTTTACATAAATATTAAAGAACACGGAAACTTTTGCTGAAATTGAAGTCTAATGGGAATGATAAAATGGAGAGTGTCTGACAGAGTCTCTTAACATTTTGTTAGAGCGGTTCTATCAAATCGATCTAACAATTTGTATTTTCTATTGGAATTCACTTAGAATCTTTAAAGACAAAGCAAACTAAAACAGCTATTAAAAAATAAAAAAAAAAGAAGAGAGAGAGAACGAAAATCATGACAGCATTTCTGCATCTGAGGAAAAACGTGTGCCAGTACCATCCCAACAATTCTAGCAATCAGGTAAAATACTGCTAACATTTAAAAATCAAAATTGTAATTATTTTAGCTAAAGTTAGTTCTTGCACTTGGGTATGAGAACATCGAATCTATGCTATTTCAGAGGTGCCAACCTCTAGCAGAACATATCAGTAATAAATAGGGGATTTTTCAGTAATGTTTCAATAATGTAACACAAACTTTCAGTAATGTAACACACCATTTTTTTATTAAAAAGTTAAGGACAATATTATTGTATTACTGTGTAACCTGTAATACTTGTATGAGGTGCCTATCGGTAATCACCATATGCCGTTAACGCGTGGAATGGGTATTTCATGAGAAATTAATGCATGAAATATGTAATAACTTTGCATGTTTACACTATCCTCACAAAAAAAATATGAAATTAAATTATCAATATTGTACTTACCTCATGTCATTGCTGACATAAAAACTCCCTTGTTGCTTGTTTTGCAGTGGTATATTCTTTTTCAGAAAACTTTTTTATAACATAGCTCACCTGAGGAAAATGCTTTACTTTTCTGTACAACAAGGGCACTTAATGTTTTGGTGCTCATTGTTGGGCAAAAGTACGTGAGGCATTTCTTTACTATACTAAATATTCTCTACGTAGAGGAATTGCTGTGAGGGATAGTCAATATTACCAACATTAGTTTAGGCAATGTGGAATACTTGGGAAGGCCAGATGAATCCTTTGTCTTAGATATTTCATTCCATGCCACATCTGCTCAAGGATATCCAGCTTCATCAATATCAGTCTGAGAACATGGCATGAAAGAAGCGACCAGCATGATCACAGCTTGCTATAGGTAGGTTATGCTCCACAACGATTGTAGTAAACAGCAATTCAGCGTTTATCACGCTATTTTCATTCTTTTTTGCAAAAAAATTATCCAAAGGCTTTGATCGAGTCTTTAATTTTACACAATCCTGGTGTTTGTTTTGACTGGATATGCCTTTGGCAATCATCTCGTCCTACATGGGCTACTGATTACTCTCATATTAGAAGGCAAGCAAGGAAACCTTTATTTCAGCATTTGTAACATTTTCCATTTCCTTGCTCAAGATTTGGATGTTCCTGGAGAAACCTCTTTGCATATTTATTTGTTTCAGAAACGATAATTCCAAGGATGAAATTGGTAAAAAACAAGTAAAAAATATGCAATAGGTGCCACATCAGTTGCGGGAGCATGTTTGGGCCTCTGCATTTCATGTTAATAAAAAAAGATGCTGAGGTTGTTCATCACTTCTCTCTATTAACATCCTCCCATTCACTTTCAGAACTTTCATGATCTGAAGATTCACTATGAAGATCTTCACATTCTGAAGAAGATAAGGTGTGCGTGGCACGGTGGCTAGTTTTTTTGGCTTGATGTTGCTAGGCCAATATCACTCTCAGATGATTCAAAATCATCACCATCACTTGGCAAACTTTCACTCTCACTACAAGCCACTTCAAATAACCTTAGAAAACAATTTCACGCAGTGGGAAAAAGCACGTCTCCTAGTCTGAGGAACAAGCTGTCAATAAAATCATCCTCTGCTAACACGAGTTTGGAAAAAGATGGGGATTCGTAATTCACGGAGTTTTGCGATTGTGTCTGTTTGTTTGGGAAAAAGAAATGAATAATGTGAAGAGCTTCTAGTAATAAAACACCGCACTTCGTTCTCCCGCGCGGCGAAAGTCCGCAAGAAATATAAACATCCGTCATCACGGGACCACGGGTTGCGACGAGTTGATCGTTATTGCACTTCGAACGGGGCTCGAAAAAGTGATTTCCGACAGTACGACGTCTTATAATTCACCAACAATGCAAAGTGAACAGCACTGCCTCAACTGCAGCTGGAAAAGTTTTGGCTAAAGTCACCTTTCTCCCGTCACACGGAAAAGTGCGTGGGGAACCGATAGCAATTGCAAACTCTTTTACGATGACACTTACGGCATATTACCTGTAATTTTAGTCGTATTATCCGCAGACCACGAAATTCATATTAAAAAAAAAAAAAAAATCCTTCGTATAATCCGCAGACTGTGACACTCAGGAAATAAAAATCGCCGTATAATCCGCACATCATAGATGTTGAACCAGAAGTGGAATTTCCGACAGAAAAGTCGGTCACATAAATAAATAAATACATCGCTCTTTCCATGTTCCAGAAACACATAGCAACCGAAAAATTGTTTTCAGCCGCCGCCGGGGAATTGAATCCACGGATCTCTCCATATATAGCCTAGCGCGTTAGCTTTACACCATGGTGGCCAACAATCCACGGTGCTATGTGTATTTTTAAATCAGCTTCTGACATCATAAATCCGTAAGATGGGCTCAGCTACTGAGACGTCTCCATCTGGTGGGTATTAACGGCACTGGCTATATATATTATAGCAGTTAAATCCAAAGAGCGAGATCCAAAGTGAAAATCCTCCAAATACGTGGCGCCAGAAAATAAATAAATACATCGCTCTTTCCACGTTCCAGAAACACATAATGAGTCCGAAGAAGTAAGAGAGGAAAAAAAAAAACGATTTTATTAAATGAAGAAATTCATTTTTAAAGGTAACTGTTTTATATCTCCGGACAGATAAAGGGTGTGGCATCCATAGATCACGCCGATGCAGCTCCAGAGTATTGCATTACACCTTGCCAATGACGAAAGGCTGATACAGAACAAGTCGTAGAAATACCGTATGTACTCGCGTATAAGTCGAAAGTTTTTGGAGGAATTCCTGCTTTCAGAGTTGAGAGATCGTCTTATACGCGGGCCAATAAAAAACCCGTGAATTCTCCCGCGGAATAAACCGACGGATTTGTTTACGTTTTAGATCGCGACACAGAGGCTTTCCGTATGTTGCTGCACGATTGTGTTCTGACCTAAAAACTATCGCGCAGTGACACGATTATATCCTCAATTCTGTCCACCACTTCAAGCTTAAATTCGGCAGTGTAACTAAAACGTTTCCTTTTCAGAGACATCATGATTAGCAATGAAGGAAAACAGCAGCAACGACGTTCACCAAAACAACGAAAGCAAACTAGACACAAGGTCGCGCACATGAAATCCGAAAGGAGAAACGCATAGGTTCGTGCAGCAAGTGCTGTGCGTACTTCTTTAGCTTTTTGCCAAAAACAGAGCCGGCACGACAGTCAGAGCTCTCCTCAACGATATCAAA
Organism: Macrothele yani; assembly: GCA_039090855.1. Classification (NCBI taxonomy): domain Eukaryota; kingdom Metazoa; phylum Arthropoda; class Arachnida; order Araneae; family Macrothelidae; genus Macrothele; species Macrothele yani. Next base: position 170,339,089 of record CM076990.1, read on the forward strand.
ATGACCCCTGTCATCCCTCCCCACAACTTTCCCGATCTTTCGTTACGACATTCCTCCCCCTCCTCCCCGCTCCGTACAAAGTCCTGAACTGAGGAAAATTCTTCCGAGGGAGTTCCTTTTCCAATTATTACACCCTTCCCTGCACAATCACGCTGCATATTTTTTTAAAATCGGAAGGTTGTAATTTTTTTTTTTTTTAAATCGGCGTACTAACCGCATCGGTGTATAATCCACAAAACCTATAATTTTAACTTTTTTAACAGATAATCCGCGGATTATACGAAGAAAATTACGGTACCATTCTTCCGATAATATCGCTGTTTGACGATATGATTCATGGACATTCCATTTTTTTTTTTTTTTTTTTGATTAGAGGTTTAACGACCACCGTGAGCAACTCAATGGGCTATAAGCAGTCGCCCGTCCCTAATTTAGGGTCACTGGCTCCCGGGAAGGGAGAAAGCCAGTGCCTTAAGACAAACACAACATCCATGCCTCAACGGGATTCGAACCCGGACCCCTTACAGACGAATGATCAGAGCCCATCGCTTAGACCATTGCGGGACATTCCATTTCAAAACGATCTGATTGATAAATGATATGATCATTGAGACGCCGAAATCTGCAGTCTGATTCGGAAAAATATGCGGATCAAAATCGAAGGCCGACAAATCGGCAGCGTCGCACTAAAAGGGTTTAACGAAAAAGGATACTAAATTGAGATTCTCCAAAACACACTGAAATCCGTAATTCTTCCAACCTGCCCCTAATTCCGTAATCTGACAGTCGAAACCGTAATAATTACGGGCAATTCGTAATAGTTGGCACCTCTGCTATTTGCTTCTAAATAACGCAGCATAGGATATTTAGACATTGTGCTGTTAAATTTCATAACCAATAAGCTGGCACACAGAGATCCTAATGCCATAACGGCAAAAAAAAAAAAAAAATTAAACCCTAGATAAAGAAAAAATAATGGAAGCAACAAGTGGAGAAAACTAACAGTTAATACGGAATACCATTTTGCCCGAGAGGCTACAATTCATACAAGTACTTCCAAAATGCGGAAGTCTTAAAATTGATTGGCTACGTTTGTGACACAAACATTAGTACTGAACTTTTCTCGCAGGTCACAGTTCATTTCCACGCTACGTCAAATTACTTGTACGGGAAACAATTAGAGGAAGTTTTGTGTGCATGTGTGCTCATAAAATCCTCCTAACACTTTTTTTTTCAACATAATTTTTCATCCTGTGGCGAGTGGCATGTTTATACTTAACAATATCTTTACGAAGGGCAAAACATTTTTGTGCGATGTTGATCAGGCAAAGTGCGAGAAAGGTCTGGAGCCCACTCAGGTCATTTGCAGTAACTCCCCACAAATAACGTCATCCAAAACGGAGACAGAAGCTTTAGCGCCTGCACTGACAAACTTGAAACCAATAGAGCAAGTACGGCAAACATTTAAATCAGTAGTAACTAGGTAGATTTTTTATATTTTTTTTCGGCAATGTGAGGGTAAAGATGTGAAATGAATAATTTATGCAACTCTTGTGAGGTGCAGCAACGCAAGAAAAAAGAATTTACGATTACAAGAAAATTTCTACCCCGTCTAACTTTTGTTCTCGCAAAATTTTTTTCCCTATGTATAAGCTGAAACCTTAGGAAAAATTACGAGAGAATGATGAATTTTATATTTCTTATTCTAAATAACGGAGATATTTGCATTTTTACGGAAAACGGTTCCATTATGCACAAAAATTCAAAAATAATATCTTCTAATCTATCAGAAACAAAAAAAAGTTTAAACTTTTAGGGGTTTTTTTTATAATTTGGAAGCAGCTACCTGTAAGAATCAGAGATGTGTTGGTGGAAAATTATTTCAATATCTGACGATTTTGCGTGGAATGACCCAGATGTGAAAATCTATGGTTCCGGGCGTCGGACTACCCTATTTTTCGCAACCAGCCAGCTCTTGCAGTAATCGGAATATCGCCAAAATAGCTATAAATTAATTTCTTCATGCATTATGAAATAGAAATAAGACAGAATCAAGAAAAATCTCTTTCCGGCCGTAAAACAACGAATCTTATTAGGATAACCAACATCCGGCAAAATAAAATGTTTTTGTACGGTTTGATAAAACACAAGTGAAACATGCAAAAGGAAAGGGGAAAGATAAAAAAAAAAAGCGCAACTTCTAAAGTTTCCGATGAATTTCGGCGAAATTTAAAATGGAACGTTATTTTCATATATCTTGCTCACTGTAAAAATTTCAGTCGGTTATTTAAAAAATTGAGGAAATAGCTTTTTCATAATTTTTTCCCAGTCTACACAGAGAACCAGGACACCTACTTAGGAACAAGTGACTGCCTCTGCGCGAACGCAGCAGATAAGAGCCTGCGAAATGGGGGTGTGATTAATGGCTTTCTCTCACGCTTTGAAGTGTCCGTTTGTTCGCTTGTAGTTTAGAGCATCTGGAGATGGGGGAAACCGCGAAGAGACGCACTCCCCAGCACAGCTGCACTTTAATCGGTGGGTGGGTTGCCTCGAAGTATAAAACAACTCGGAATTATTTTAAAACTTAGCAATACAGAAATATATTCTACAAAAGTCTGAAAGAAAATATTTTTTTGGCAAAATAAAAAATTCCCTGACTTTTCAGTTCCCTGATAAGAAATTCCCTGATTTTTACGGAAAAACACGATTTTCCCTGAGTTTTCCCTGATTTTTGGAACAATTTTCAAATTCCCTGAGAATTCCCTGAGAATTCCCGGTTTTCCAGGTGGCGTGGGAACCCTGTCCCAGCTTTACTATAAATCTGCTATTCAGGAGAGGGGAAGTAAAAATAATGGCAAGACACTACAAGCATGAATTCACTCTCAAGCTTGTTGCAAACTTAACAAAAGAATTTAATCAACAGAAAATTGTTCGGCAGCTATTGTTCCTTAAACCTCGAGTTCCTGTAACTGCAGTTCCACGTGAAAAATGATCCGGGTATCTAATTATTCCAGAATACCCTTTCCTGCCAATACTCTTTGCCCGTTCTTTTTTCTATCACATACGTGAAAGGTATTAATTGTCGTCTCCCTTCCTTTCTTCCGGAAGCTATGCTTCGTGTTCCGTCCTGAACATGTGTTCTCTCCAAACGCTTTCTCCGTACCTCGTTCCAGACCCACGTGTCTGATTCCAACTACTGCCGCTTTCCCCGTGCTCTAACTGGCACGTTCTATCAACCACGTTCTTTTTTCCCAGTGCTGTCACCCAGCACTCTACAACCGTTTTCCCGGTTTCGTTGTCCGTGCTGTCACCTAGCACTTCTTAACCTTCCCACAGCACACGCTGTGTCCAACTGTCCTTCACGCTTGCTCTCCGTCGACTGTTTCTCATGCTCGCTCCCCGTCGACTGTCTCGTTTTCTACTTTTCTGCCTCTATCCTGAAGTCTTCCCCCCTAACTTCACTAGCCTTCTGATTGGCTCCTGCCTCACTCGCCTGAGGCTCTCTCTCTCCCCTAGTCGGAGCCCTCCAAGAGCAGCCCCCCCCGTTCTTCTCGGAGCCCCCTACTACCCGTGCTTCTGCCGGTGACCTTTACCTAATCCCTTCGTTGACCTCTAGCTCACGTGTGCCCAGGAGCTTACATTTCCCCCTGGCCAGGAACAACAGCTGTGCCTTCCGTGAATACAATAGACCCGTCAAACAGGCACATCGGAATGTCACCTAGTCTGGTGCATTACCACGTGTTACACTCGTTTCCAAATAATATACATGGAATTATTTGTTCTTAAATGTTCATATCCGGAATGATCGATGGGATTTAAAGTCCATCACACAATTTATATAGGGGCGTAATTTCTCGCCCCTACACACATGGAACAACAGCTTGATTTATGTCCGTATTAATTATTGCATGTGTTTTCAACTTGATATTTCCTCATTTGCTGGTGATATTACTTAGGGCTACGATGGGACACATTTGTTTCGACTAGTGCAGTGAAAGTATGATGTCTCAGATAAGCCTCAGTTGTTTGGATTTCATTGTCCTGGGTGGTGTAATGGTTAGCGTACTCGAGCGCAAATCAGGAGATGCGAGTTTTGAATCCCATTCCAGGATGATAAAATTTTCAAATTTCAACGGTTACGTTACATGGAAGAACAGCTGGGTTTATATGTATCAAGTTTTGAAAAAAGAACTGCAGAACAGTTTTCAAGGGAATAACTACTATGCAACATGTAATGGACTGTGTTTTGTTGTTTAACACTATTTTTGAAAGCTTGAGTTGAGTTCCTGTGTTGTTAACAACTTTCACTTTGCTGAAATTATCAACTAAGTTGAAAATGCAACAGTTACATTTTTCTTTTTACACTGAAATACACTTTATAAGCAAATTGCATCTGCTATTTCAAGACTTAAGAGTCACACCCATGTAATTTATCATAAGAATCAGGCTGCTGTTTGTCATTAAACTTAAACTTAAAAAAGAAGAGCAATGCATAAATACATATATATATATTTTAATTTCACGGTTTAACAACTACTATGAACAACTCTACAAGAACCAAATTCAAAATTAAAGCTCATATCTAGGCCTAATGTATAGGCCAGACATCACTACTATTCGGTTTTTATGTGCATTATTTCAACATATACTGGAATACTCCAGAAAGTATTGCTTACCTCTGAGATCCGCTTCTGGAAAAATTCCCATTTCACACACGTTATTTGGCCCCCGTCGCTGTCCTTTGCTAAGTGCCTAGATGTCTTGGTCCCTATTCGGTAAGCAAAGGTGTTTTTTGCTTACTGTAGTGTTGTGAATATTTAAAATCTCATGATGAATAGATAAAACTTCCATAAAATACAACCACAGAAAGTTAAAATCTAGATACTACCGGCAAGGCAAAAATTGAAGTTCCCAACGAACCGAGCCTCCTCTAGCAGCATCAAGTTTTGGTAGAAAACTCAAAAACACTCAACACAAAGCACACCAACTAAAAACCATTAAAAATGCTCGAAATTTTTTGCCCAACTCTTTGGCCATCATCGGGAGCTTGGCGATGTTCCCACCGATGTTCGTGGTTCACCTATCACCATTGGAGTGCAATACTCTGAGACTGCCTTTCGTCGGAGACACTGTCAGGGATACGTCAAAAGCATGCTGGCGCCATCTATGTGTTCAACCGTTATCTAATTGTTGATGATCGCAGATAGGGTCCTTATCTTTGTTAACCAATCACTGGAAGATTTAATTAGGCAGGAAACTGAACAACTCTTTGAAAAATCTGCATAAAAGAAGAGGTAATAATAGAGGAAAAAGAAAATATGAAGATAAGGACCATATCTCTGATCATCAACAATTAGATAATGGTTGAACACATAGATGGCGCGCCAGCATGTGTTTGACATATCCCTGACGGTGTCTCCGATGAGAGGCAGTCTCGAAGTATCGCACTCCAATGGTGATAGGTGAACCACGAACATCGGTGGCAACATCGCCAAGCTCCCGATGATGCCTAAAGAGGTGGGCGAAAAATTTCGAGCATTTTTAAATGTTTTTAGTTGGTGCTCTTTGTCCAAATTTTAAGCTCTTCCGCTTTTACCAGGTCTTTGGTGTGCTTTGTGTTGTGTTTTCTACCAAAACTTGATGCTGCTAGAGGAGGCTCAGTTCGTTGGGAACTTCAATTTTTTTCCTTGCCCTACAGTGCCTTACCAGTATCTAGATTCTAACTTTCTGAGGTTGTATTTTATGGAAGTTTTATCTATTCATCGTGAGATTTTAAATATTCACAACACTAGAGTAAGCAAAGAAGGTGGAACCGAATAGAGACCAAGACATCTAGGCACAGAGCGAAGGACAGGGACCAAATAACGTGTGTGAAATGTGATTTTTTCCAGAAGCAGACCTCAGAGGTAAGCAATACTTTCTGGAGTATTCTAAGAAATACTCTACAAGAAATTGCCTGGCCGAAATTTCAAGCCACTGGTTCCAAGGAGGGGAGGGAGCCAGCACTGAAGGATGAACACACCACCAATGCCTCATCTGGGACTCGAACCTGGCCCACCTCAGATGACTAGCCAGAAACCAGTGTCTCTGACCACTCACTCACTGGGGCAGCAATGACGGTTTTATAAATACACACCACACTAGATCACTTATGAACCATCTGGAGACAAAAAGGCATAGTCAGTAATAACAAACTTATGAATACGCTACAATAACATACCTCACATTGTCACTATAAAAGTTGTCCATATTTTCACCTTCAAATTTTACACTACTTCCTTCAGCAACCATTCCAGGTGGCAAATCATTTTTTTCCCTGAGACATTTCTGTAATAAATAAATAAATAAACCAGCAATGAAGGCCATTATTTTTATGATTCAAGTAAAAAAAAAAAAAAAAAAACATTCAATACACCAAACTCCATGTACACAAGGGTTCATTCAGTTTCTCAAGTATTTGCACACATTAAAATTTGTATGAACGGAGCTTACAAAACAACAGGAAAAAATGGGTTAGGTTCTGGAATAGCTTACAATTGCATCTATATGTTTTTACATTCTAATATTTATGTAAATTATGTAAGGTAATATAGTGATAAAAAAAGAAAGTTTACAGCAAAATAATTATTTAAATTAAATTAAATTAACAATAATTATTTAAATTAACTTAACAATCAGTGCAGTATGTACATCATAAAAGTTGGCTTTGGAAAACAAATGCTTTTGCCACCAAATACACTGCCGGACAATTGCTAAGGACGGATGACAATAGCAACGATAGCAACCATAAAATGGAAGGCAGGAAAATGATTGCCGAACTTGTTCGTGACGTCATAGCGCTGATAAGTGATATAAAGGATTTGACGCATATTGACCGTTGTTGTTCAAACGCAAAGTTGAAAGGGAAAGAATCAATTGACGAACTTGCAAGTTTCAGTATGTCTTCCCAACATCACCTAGATGATTTTACACGTGGCCGTATTATTGGCAAGATTGAAGAAGGGCGAAAAATAACAGATGTTGCCAGGGAGTTCGACGTCAGCCACAGTGTTGTTTCAAGGCTTTGGAAATCATTTCAAACAAATGGAGAGTGTAGCAAACGTCACGGGTGAGGTGGTGTTCGCAGTACGACACCTGCAGAAGATCGGTACATAGTGCTATCAACAAAAAGGCACCGGCACAGCACAGCTAGTGAGGTAGCAAATCAGTTTATGGCTGCTACTGACAAGCGGATCTCCCGAAAAACTGTCCCCAGACGTTTGCATGAAGGAGGACTATACGCCCGCCGTCCTGTTGTGTGCATCCCATTGTCCAGACGTCACCGTACCGCCCGTTTGCAATGGTGCCATCAACATCGCAATTGGACTGATAACGACTGGTCTGCTGTCCTCTTCTCAGATGAGAGTAGATACAGTCTATCGTCTGATTGTCGACGACAACTGATCTGGCGTGATAGTGGAACTGCATATTGTCCAGCAAACATACAGGAAAGGGACCGATATCCGACATGTAGTGTCATGGTATGGGCTGGCATCATGATCAATGGCCGTACGTCCCTCTATGTGCTTCCAACTGGGACTATGACTGGCCAACGATACATTAATGATGTTCTGCTACCTCATGTTAGCATGTTCCGTGGTGCTGTCGGTGATCGATTCATTTTCACGGACGACAACGCAACATGTCATCGAACAGTCGATGTCCAGGAGTGTCTTGAGAGCGAGGATATTCAACGCCTCGCATGGCCAGCCCGTTATCCAGATCTGAATCCCATTGAAAATGTGTGGGATGCTTTGGGGAGGAGTCTTGCTGGTCGCCAATGCCCTCCAATAAACAAGGACACCCTCATCCGTGCACTGACAGAGGAATGGGATAAATTACCCCAACAGCTGCTTGATAATGTTGTGCAAAGCATGACACGACGTGTGGAATCTTACATCGCCCTCCATAGTGGCCATATCACGTATTGACATCTTACGCCGGAACGCCTGCGGACGGTAACTGCATTTTTTTCACGTTTATGTATTCTGCACAAAATGGCCTGTTTGTCCCTTGAACACGTTCCAAAGCCTTCTGGATTTCAGAGCACAATAAATTGTCTTTCTTGTAATGTCCTGGCATTCTGACATTTTATTTCACTTGGCATCCAACCACACTTACTTTTTATGCGCTATATAGCCGTTTATGATCCGTCCTTAGCAATTGTCCAGCAGTGTAATAGATGCAGGAATAATTGCATTTCAGGATTCAGTTTTGCAGTGGATCTGTGCCACAAAATCAAGAACCAGAATGCACTAGTAATTCAACTTGAAAGTCAGTATTGTAAAGATCAATAGTAATTTGACTAGAAAGTCAATATTGTGAGATGCACAGATTTCAGCATAAATACAAAACACTTCAATATCCAAACATCAATTACAGTAATCCTCGACAAGAGTCGTGAGATGAAAGAGATCGAACACAGTGGACAAACGTAAAATACCAACTTATGGAGATTAATTATAGTGATCCTGAACAAGGAACATTAAGAGAGCTTTAATGAAGGACAAACAGTAAAATATCAAATTATGGGGATTACTTACAGTGATCTTCACCCAGACACACTTCTGTACAGACAGAAATTAATATACATTTCCCATTAGGTTGTTAAAAAATGAAACAAGTTTAGTGGGAAGGTGTGATAACTGATTAATTTTAAAAGCCAACAGTAAAATTTTTAACTTGTTTCCAAAACATCCAGCACATTTCCATTGCATACAACCAACTACACTAACACACTCTCTAGGAGTGGTAGAATTTTTTTAAAAAACTTCACTGGTCTGGGAAGTTGGCAGTTCACACCCATTTTTTTCTGGTCCATAAATGACACAAATATTGTTGCATACGTACACTGTATTAGTTTTACTATCCTTCTTCAAGGTAAGTTACAATAATGAAGCAAAAAATTTCACGCATGATTTATTACATACTTAACTTGAGATATAGTAAGATCTTTCGGCTGAAACATCAGCCTTGTTTACACTAGAAGCAAGCACTCACATCATTGACCATTTCTTTAGCTGTTGCCAGTAGAGATTTCCAAATTATCGGAATATTGAAGGTTGTGTCAGAATTACAAGAGTTTTTATTGTTGAGAATTTAATTGCTTTCTCTGTAACAATGAAAATTTGTTTAAGGATGGAATCCTTTTGGTACAATTCCAGTTTGGAGAGGCAGAGGTATCTTCAATTATCAGAAGAGAAAGTGCAGAAGTCGGAAGACTTTTTCTGACATCTCTTTCATGTTCCAAAATTCTGCAGTTTATTGGACGAAAGGTACTACCAATATAAAATTTTTCGCCTGAGGAAGTAGACACAGGCATGAGGTATACTCCAGAACGGTCTAAAAGATCAAGAGTACCTGTTTTAGATATTTATTGGATGGTAGTGGGAGGATGATTGATTGCAAGCCTGTAACCAAAACTTTTGAAAATTTTGACATGTTTGTAAGTACAAGAATGATGGTAGGGGATTGAACTAATAAAGGAAAGGGACGGTTTCTGCAGAGGAGAAAGATGACAGACAAATTGATTGGCATCAAACTGTTTGAAAAGTTTTGTGACAATTCTGAGAGAAAACTGATGGTTTGTGGCAATTTCTTGGATGATTGCATATTCTTTTTATAATGAGTGGGGTTCATTGCAAATGACATTGGCACAGTGAATGAGTGATTTTAGAGCAGCAAGCTTATAGGAAAGAGCAGTATTAAGAGTAAAACAGGATGGTGTTTGTAGAAGAGGTGGGATTTCTGTAAACAGATGTATGGAGTTTGTTATTGAGTCTAGTTATTTGTACATCCAAGAAATTAATACAGTTATTGTTTTCAGGATTCAAAGTGAAATTAATGGTGGGGAATTTTCTACAGATAGAAGAGGTGAGATTGTGCAAGTCTTTTAGCTCATGAGGCCAGATTACAAAGATATCATCCACATAATGAATCCAAAGTTTGGGTTGGAAGGGGAAGGAGGAGGGTTTTACGATACTATTTTCAATGTTTCACATGAATATTTCAGCAAGAAGAGAAGAAAGAGATGATCCCATGGGTACTCCTTGGAACTGGTAGCAAAACTGTTTATTGTAAGTGAAACAATTATTTTCTTGTAAGGTTTGAAGGCAATCATAGAAGTCTTTAATGAGTACTCCAGGATAAGTCCAGGTTTTCTATCAAGTTTTTTTTATGAGGATCATAAATGCTTCAAAAAAGCGGACAGAAGGGAAAGGGAAACAACATCAAGGGTTAGTAAAATGTCTTGGTTTTCAATGGAGGAGGGGATTTTTTGTAAAAACTCTTGGGCGGAATTTACAGACAGAGTGGTTGGGTGCAAGAAATTAACATTTTTGAACTAATTTCTTTTCAAGATTAATCATGGGGGAGTGGGTGTATTCAACCAGAGGTCTAATAGGGAACCGTTCTTTGTGAAATTTGACTTGAAGGAAAAGACGGGGTGCAATAGAAAGGTGGGGGAGAAATATCTCCAAAGAATGTTTTAAGGGGTTGTTTTTTAGAGAGTTTATCGGCAGAGGATTTTAGAAGTTCAGTGGAGTTTTTAGGAAGGAGTTTGCAATGGGATTCTGATAAAAAGAATAAGACTTTTTCATCAAGGACAGATTTTTTGAGAAAAACTGGGCAACCAACTTTATTTGCTTTACACATTGCAAGGTTATGGATGTCGGTGAAATCACGAATGGCTTTGAGCTGAGAAGAAGAATATTTGTAAAAACAGTTGTTTTTCAATTTGTTTAAAATAATAGCAAATTGTGCCTTAAGGAGAGGTTGGTCAACGGTAGAAGGGCGAGAAATGGCTGCTTTCAGAGAGGAAATCATGTACAGTAAGTCCATATTGAGAGCAGGCGAAAATTTGGGGACTTGGTTCTAAACATTTTGAATTTTGGGAGGAATTGGAACATTGGAGATGTTAACATACCTTGGTTTAAGAGTTTAAAAAGTATTCGACTGTAGATTTGGAGGTGAAGAACTTTAACTAAGGTATTGTTTATTCTTTAGATGGTTGTATTTGTTGACCAATCTCACAATCTGAAGAAGTCTTGACTGACTTTAGATCTTATGGTGGCACGAATGTCGTGGATCGCAACATTAATCAATGAAATACTTGCCTCGCAGCAGAGCAATTTTGCATTTGTCACTAAGGCGAGGTTTTCTTAATTGGAAGGCTTGTGGGATGACTTTAGAAGACTTACATTGGATGAGGCAATTCAGCTGGCACAGAAGACTTGAAACTGGAAGTCTTACTTTCCCGAAGGAAATCCATTCTAGACTCCAATCGGAGATTGCCCATTTCAAGCTCTTCTCCTATTGACCAACCTCTCCTTAGGGCAAAATCTGCTATTATTTTTAACAACTTGAAAAACAACCGTTTCTACAAATATTCTTCTTCTCAGCTCAAAGCAATTCGTGATTTCACTGACACCCATAACTTTGCAATATGTAAAGCAGATAAAGTTGGTTGCCTAGTTTTTCTCAAACAATCTGCCCTTGATGAAAAAGTCTTGTCCTTTTTATCAGAATCCCATTGAACTCTTTCCTAAAAACTCCACTGAACTTCTAAAATCATCTGCCAATAAACTCTCTAAAAAACGACCCCTTAAAACATCCCTTGGTGATATCTCTCACCCACCTTTCTATTGCACTCCCCTGTCTTTTCCTTCAAGTCAATTTGCACAAAGCAGGGTTCCCTATTAAACCTCTGGTTGAATACACCCACTCCCCCACAATTAATCTTGAAAAGAAATTAGTTCAAAAATGTTAATTTCTTACACCTAACCACTCTACGTCCGTAAATTCCACCCAAGAGTTTTTACAAAAACTTCCCTCCTCCATTGAAAACCAAGACATTTTACTAACCCTTGATGTAGTTTCCCTTTTTCTTCTGTCCACTTCTTTGAAGCATTTAAAATCCTCACAAAAAAACTTGATGGAAAACCTGGAATTACCCAAAGCACTCATTAAAAACTTCTATGATTGCCTTCAAACCTTACAAGAAAATAATTGTTTCACTTACAACAGTTTTGCTACCAATTTCAAGGAGTACCCATGGGATCACCTCTTTCTTCTCTTGCTGAAATATTCATGTGAAACATTGAAAATAGTATTGTAAAACCCTCCCCTTTCCCCTTCTAACCCAAACTTTGGATTCATTATGTGGATGATATCTTTGTAATCTGGCCTCATGAGCTAAAAGACTTGCACAATCTCACCTCTTCTATCTGTAGAAAATTCCCCACCATTAATTTCACTTTGAATCCTGAAAACAATAACTGTATTAATTTCTTGGATGTACAAATAACTAGACTCAATAACAAACTCCATACATCTGTTTACAGAAATCCCACCTCTTCTACAAACACCATCCTGTTTTACTCTTAATACTGCTCTTTCCTATAAGCTTGCTGCTCTAAAATCACTCATTCACACCGTGCAAATGTAATTTGCAATGAACCCCACTCATTACAAAAAGAATATGCAATCATCCAAGAAACTGCCACAAATCATCAGTTTCCCCTCAGAATTGTCACAAAACTTTTCAAACAGTTTGATGCCAATCAATTTGTCTGTCATCTTTCTCCTCTGCAGAAACCGTACCTTTCCTTTATTAGTTCAAACCCCTACCATCATTCTTGTACTTACAAACATGTCAAAATTTTCAAAAGTTTTGGTTACAGGCTTGCAATCAATCATCCTCCCACTACCATCCAATCAATATCTAAATACAGAGATCTTCTTGATCTTTTAGACCGTCCTGGGGTATACCTCATCCCTGTGTCTACTTTCCTCAGGCAAACATTTTTATATCGGTAGTACCTTTCACCCAATAAACTGCAGAATTTTTGGACATAAAAGAGATGTCAGAAAAAGTCTTCCGACCTCTGCACTTTCTCTTCTGACTATTAAAAGATACCTCTGCTTCTCCAAACTGAAATTGTACCAAAAGGATTGCACCTTTTTTAAACAAATTTTCATTATGTTACAGAGAAAACAATTAAATTCTCTTCAATAAAAACTCTTGCAATTCCGACACACCCTTCAATATTCCAATAATTTGGAATAGCAGTGAGATTGAAGAGGCAGTAAAGAGAAAGAAGGGAGCCTATTTGGGGATGTTACAAGGGAGAGTTTCTGTGAATGAATATCACTGTAAGAAGTGTGAATCAGCTAAGCTGGTTTGCCAGAGTAAGACAAAAGATAGAAAGGAGAAGGTGGAAAGGCATGAATTGGCTTTTTGGAAAGATAGGAACACATTCTGAAAGTACATTAGACTCTGGAAAAATAGGGGAAACAAAGTTTTTAAGTTGTGTGAAGAATAGGATTGGGAAAATGATATGGGAGTTCAATGAGTTAAGTGAAAGATGGGGTGAATACTTCTGTGAGTTATTAGATCAGGAAAGCAAATGCAATTCTGAGGCAGACGCAGATGATGTCACAATGAAGGATGGAAGCAGAGGAGGGATCTCAAGAGAAGAGGTGCGTAAAGTTCTAAAAATCTCTTGAGAATGGTAAGGCTCCAGGAGTTGATGGCATAACTGCCGAGATGTTGAAATATGGTGGTGACACTGTAATTGACTGGTTAACTGAAATTTGCCAGTTGTGCTGGGAGTTAGGAATGGTTCCTCAGGATTGGAAGGATGCTATCATTGTTCCCTTGTATAAAGGAAAAGGTGATCAGACTGGCTGCAAGAACTAATGTGGTATTAGCCTACTGAGTGTGCCAGAGAAAGTGTTTGGTAAGGTAATTATTGAAAAAGTACGAGGTCTTACATCAGAGAAAGTGTGGGATGTTGAGAGTGATTTTATGCCTGGTAAAGGCTGCACTAACCAAATTTTTGCATTATGCATGAAGATTGAAAAGTATCTGGCTGTTGGTAAGAAAGTTTTTGCTGCCTTCATAGATTTAGAGAAAGTTTACAACCGATTAAATAGGACACTTTTGTGGAAGGTATTGAATGAATATGGTGTTACTGGGAATATACTTAATAGTGTAAAAGCCATGTATGCTGGCAGTAGAGTTTGTGAATGAGTGAATGGTGTTTTATCAAAATGGTTTTCTATTGGTGCAGGAGACAGGCAAGATTGTATAATGTCACCATGGCTGTTTAATATATTTATGGATGCGTGATGCCAAAATAGATAATACTGGTTTATATCTTGGTGATATATGTGTGTGTGCAGATTGCTGTATGCTGATGACACTGTCCTGTTGGCACACAGCAAAAATTAGTTTCAGATTATGTTGTCTCGAATGTACGAGGTTTGCATGAAATTCAAACTGAGTATAAATAAGGGAAAAACCAAAGTAATGGTTTTTGAAAGAGGAACTGGTAGCACTGAATGTAATGTAAGTCTAAATGCCACAGTGATTGACCAGGTGAATGAGTTTGTGTATTTAGGAAGCATGTTTGACAGACAGAACAAATTGGATGGTGAAATTAATAGACAAGTGAATTCTTCATTGAAAGTCATGGCTGCTTAGGGAGGTTTTCACAGGAATGATGGGTTCTCAAGAGAGTCCCACATGGTTGTGTATGAAAGTGTAATTGTTTCTATTCTGATGTATGGCAGTGAAACCTGGGTACTACAGAAGAAACATAGGAGTCATTTGTGTGCTGGAGAAATGAGTTACTTATGGGGGGGGGGGCAAGACACGTTCTGATGGTGTGATGAATGAAGATGTGTTGCAGTTGTGTGATGTGAAGCAAATTGTTGTTAGCAAGGTGGAGACATATACTTCGGTGGTTTGGCCATGTTGAAAGAATGACTGATGACATGCTTACTAAGAAAATCTTTTTAGCCGAAGTGGCAGGAAGGAAAAGTAGAAGAAAGCCAAGGAAATTATGGGAGGATCAGATTCAAGAGTGTCTGCATGAGAAAAAGATTATGAGTATGAAGTATAAAAGATCTTGTGTACAGCATGTGATGGATGTCACTGAAGCCTGCGTTGTATGTCAAGATGACTGTAAATTAGAAATTTGTACAGCAACAGTAAGTAAAAATTATCTGGTAATTTGTATTTCTCTTTGGAGCTAACTTCTAAATCTCAGAGAACAACTTAGTGATATGCATGCAGTAACAACTAATATGCTATTTGCAATCTATCATAAATGGAAACTATTAGACAACTTTACAGAGAGAGAGGGAAAAAAAAAAAAAAAAAAAGGAATTAGCTTTTTTCTGAAATAAATGACATTCCTCTAAAAATTGAAATGTCCAACAGACCGCCTTCATTTTGATTTCAGTGGTCCAATTCAATACTTAGTGGTCTCGGACCAGCGGACCACCAAAGAATTTGAATATGCTTTTTGGCAAAAACATAGAATACTAGTCAAAAACTTATATACCTGTTTTTATTAAAATAAAAAAATAAAACAACACTTAGTACTTACGAATCACGTAAGGTTGTAAAGCTTTAGGAACCATCTGCTTTGCTTTTTCTAAATCAGCTGGTGAACAAGTTCCCTTGTCTAGATTTAAATCTAATCCCATTCTTTTTAGCACTTCAACATCATCATGTATTTCAAATGTGTTATCAAAGTTGAACAGATACTCTGTCCTGAAAGAAAAACATGAAACAAAATTATTTTTATGCATAACTTGGAGTACACAAAAGAATGTGTTACCTGAACTCCTACTACTTCTGTGAATTCACACAGACACTTCATGAACTTAACTTTGGACAAAGCAACAACAAAACGAAACTGTTCAAATATAGTGAACTCGAAACATCAAATGTTGTCTACCTGGATCACACCCCCAACCTTTCATGCATTGATCCACATATGAATCAGCAAGACACGCCAACCTTCAAAATCAGAAAATCGGGAGATTTTTACAGTTCACAAATTCACACTAGCACTATTTTTTATCAACTTTTACCAGACGTAGGAACAATTTTTCAGAAGTAGTGTTATTGGTCCACTAAAAGTTCTGGAGGGAAAAAAAACAGTGCGAAAATGAACACCCTCTCTTCCTACTGAAATTCGTTTTCAGGTACGTCGATTCGAAAACATAAAATGGCCACATGTTGTTGTTTATGAATAAAATAGCAGACAACTTTTTCGTTTCTTCTTTAGGTTGAGCGCAAAGGCGACAAAAAGCGCCGTACTAACATCACCTTTCATTACAAGGCGAAGCCAACTGTAACCACTCGCTTTTGTCGTTAAGTGAATTCTTCGCAACTCAACTGTTTATCATCACTTAGAATGCGAGTGGCTCTGTTGAGGCGAGGGGTTGAAAGAAAGAACTGCAAGAAGGCAGGTCAGTCCCCATCTGTCAATCACTTACTGACCCTCCCCGGCATTCCTAGGGCCACAGTGAGTGAGCTCTTTGCTGAAGGCATCGTATGACAACTGGACTAGAAAAAAAAAAAAAATTTAAAGCAAATTTTTTCTGATTTTTAATATAAGTGAGTGAAATTTTTGCAGTGAATGAGATGTTATAGCATTAAGTTTAGTTTTAAATTTTGCCAGAATCCACTGAAAACTTTAGAAGTTACACATTACTTTTGTTTTCAATTTTGATTACTACGCATCCATTAACTACAGTCGAACTCTGTTAAGACGAGCTGTTCGGGATCGAACAAATTGCTCGTTATAGCCGTTACTCGTATTATCCGGGAGAGACCCAAAATATCAAGGAAATCATTCAAAAAATAAATTTCGTTATCAAATATAGTACATAGAATGTTTAGTGTTGAGAAATACACAGTACTTACGTTTAGTTGAAATTACCGTACACTATTTCGGTTAGTTGTGGAATTCTTGAAAAATGCGTACGTTCAGTACTGAACTATACATACCATTAAACATACTGTAGTACATACATATGTAAGTACGTACGATGTGATGCAGATTAATTTGAAATTCTTGAATAACAGACATGTAAACTACATACATACTGTATGAAATACAATATGTACTATACAGTATTGTAATTTTTGTACCATACAGTACTTAGATAAAATTAAGCACAGGAACAGTACTATCTGCCTAAAGCACATATCCTTTTTATTTCGTATGAAACAATTTGGTCAATTTTAGCTGCGTTGTCCTTGACTACAACCGAAAATCCATCAGATTATGCTTAACTGATAATGCACTGAACACACACTCATTGCCAGAATTAGTTTCATAAAATCTAGTCAAGGCATCTTGTGCTTGATTGTAAGTCCCAACTTCTTGTGTTTCTGTAATGTTTTCGCCTTCACTGTCGGTTTCAGTTTCTTCATTCACCACAATGACTTCTTGCACAATTTGTTCATCCGTTAAAATTCCAGTAGTTAGGACCGCAGCTTCAATGTCGATAAAATCATCAAGAGAATTGCAATTGCTAAATCTCTACTTTTTAACCATTCTGATAAGGGGAGATAATCGTCATCAATCACTTCAGTGCTTTCTACTAAAGTCTCCTTTAGAAGACCAACCTTCCTATAACAAATTTCAATGGTTGTCGGAGCTATCCCAAGCTTCTCTCATAAGACGAACAGCATCCAATACGGAAATCTTAATTTCCAGATTCTTCGCCATTTTGTGGATTAATTATTGTACGGTTGGAAATTGCTGAAAATGGCACTTAAAGCTCCTAATAATCCTTTTGTCCATAGGCTGTTGAATTGATGTTGTGTTTGGTGGTAGGAACACAAGTTTGATATTTGTCAAGTTTTCTACTTTGTAATGTGCTGGGCAGTTGTCTATTAACAGCAAAATGTTTCTGTTTTTCTTTCGTAGTTCACGATCCCATTTATGAAGTTCTCCCGTAAAGATATCTGATGTCATCCACGCTTTTCTGTTTGCTTTATAATCAACCGGGAGATGCTGAACATTATTAAAACATCGAGGCTTTAAACGATTTGCCAATCACCAATCATTTTCTTTTTTCATTTCCTGTCATGTTCGCACAAATTAGAACGGTTAGCCGATCCTTTGCCAATTTACCTCCAATGCATTTCTCGCCTTTAAAAGTTAAAGTCATTTCAGGGTTTACCTTGTAAAAAAAGCCCGTTTCATCAGCATTGGATATGTTCTGCTCACTGAATTCAGAAATGAAGCTGGGCCAAACGCTTTTTAGCCATTGACTTACAGATTCCGTATCCGCAGAAACTGATTCCCCCGACATTTTTGCGTAGATAATATTGTGTCTGTTCTTGAAGCGATCAAGCCACCCATTACTGCATATAAAATTCTCATGATCGAACTGTACTGCAAATGTTTCCCCTTGCACTTTTAAAATCGGTCCATTGATAGGAAAACCAGCATCACGTTGAACTTTAAACCAGCAAAGTAAAGCTTCATCAAGAGCATTTTTTTCACGCTTTTTCATTGTTTTGCAATCTGTAAGATTGTTTTCAAATGTCGACAAAACTGCATCTTTGTTCTTCCACAATGTACATACGGTAGATAACGAAAGCCAATACTTTTTGCAAACAGCTGAATTTTTCTCGCCATCTTGCAGTTCCTGAATAATATCCCTTTTCTCCCTGATGGAGAGAGCCTTTCTTTTAACATAAACCATTTTGCTCACAATATCACACTTAATAAAAAAGGGGGAGGGAAAGCATAAGTGATATCGCAAGAGTAGGGCTGCGTGCGACTTTCTGATTAAAAAAACGTTACGATATGTCCCGTGCGAATTTGAAATACTGAATGCACTAAGAAAACTTGCATGGGGTTAGACCATAGCAGCCAATGAGAGAAAGCGAATTCCAGGAACCCTCTC
The DNA here is from genome assembly GCA_039090855.1 of Macrothele yani. NCBI lineage: Eukaryota > Metazoa > Arthropoda > Arachnida > Araneae > Macrothelidae > Macrothele > Macrothele yani. The sequence goes on from CM076990.1 coordinate 170,357,851, forward strand.
GTAAACAGGGGCAAAGGAAAGGCTGGAAACCTTTCCCCAAAAAATGCCGCCCCCACCTACTCTTGGGCTGAAATGCAAGACGTCATAAAACACTCCCCGCTTTTCTCTCGGAAAAGGTGACACATAGACGGTCTTTTTTGAGTAGCAGGTGGCTAATTGATGCCACCTTTCAATGCTGCGCTATTTTTACTGGGTGTAAAAAAAATAATAATATGAAAGTCTTGCAAATTTGCTCGCTATAACAGAGTTGATGCTCGTAACAAGCGGGATAATTTAACACTAATTGCATACGAAACCAAACTTCTTCTGGCATTTACTCGCTATAGCCGGGACCTCGTTATACCCGAGCTCGTCTTAACCAAGTTCGACTGTACTTTGTTTTTTAAATATAACTCTGTAGTTTTTTTCCTTTAAAGCTTTTCTTTCTAAACCACAGTTTGAAGGAGCATTTATTTACTGTTTTGGAGAAACATGGAGTTTATTATTTTTTAACTTCAGAAAAAGATATAATAAATGCACAGTCAAGTCACATTATTGTGACCACCAGCTAACATCCAGAGTAACCACCGTGTGCAGCACTGACAGACTCAATAAGGTGCTGGAAGGTGTTCACAGGTATGTGGAGCCATGCTGACTGCAGTGTATCTGACAGCTGCTGGAAGGTGCATGGTGGAGGATCCGTAGAGTGAACAACATGATCGAGGTGGTCCCACAGATGCTCAATTGGGTTGCTCAATTCGATTCGACATATCTCACAATAAGATTAAGGAAATTCACCTTGTTCTAAATAACTACAATGAAAACTGCAAACAACTATGTTCAGCACAAGCTCCAACTCTCCACTGCCGAAAGCAGAAACTTCCGTCATCAGCTTTGCTTCCAGCCCTGCACCGCGTTCTTCAGCAGCCAGGGGGGGGGGGGGGCAACGCTCCGCAAGCCTACGAGAAAGACTCTGCTATGACGTCACTCACATAACTCCTCCTGCCACGCACAAAGCCGTTTCGGAGTAATACCCCCCTCCCACCCAACTCAACTCTCTCTCCCAAGACCTGTTCAGCTCTCTGTTTCCCTCCAATGCCATTGGCCATGAACAACAAGCTGGAATGCTTGGCCTTGATAACACAGCAAGCGCCAAGGAGAGCGAAACATCCCATTCTTTCGTAGTTACAAACACACACACACACACACACACACACACACACACACACACACACACACACACACAGAAAAATGGCATTTAAAGAAAGAGAAAACAAGAAAGATGACACCGAATTTTCGGGTGTAATAAGCAAGTCTTTTGAATCCGTTCTGATGCTAATTAAATTTATCAAAGCTATTCAAAGTCAATGAAACTGGTATGGAAAACAATAGTATCTGACGGAAGAAAGAAGTTTTTCAAGCGGGTCTTTAATCCCTCAGATATTGCTGTAAACGGAATCGTGAGCTTACGAACTCTTAGAAACAGAGTTATCGACAAAAATAAGATGTGACTTTACGTCCCTTGGTGGGAAAACCATGCATTATTTTAGGAAGAAAGTATTCACAAAAGGTTTATCCATATGAGCGGTATCGGTCCAAGAAAAAGAATTTTAGTCGAGTTTTCAGGAGCCCAGATTTTGCTACAAATACATCAGAAGTAGAAATTAACACTTATGACCCCTGGTGGCTAAACCATTCTTTACCGAACATTAGAAATTTCGTGAAAAATATTTTCTGTCAGGTCTTGTATGCGATACAGGAAGAATTTTTCAAATCGGAGTTTTAGGAGCAGAAAACGCAATTTACCATTGTGCGCCCTAGCGGAAAGTCTATGATTTACTTGAAAATTTTGAATTTATAGGAAAAACATTTCGCATCTGAAACACTATCCAACAAAGAAGAAATTTTTCAAATCGGACTTTTAGAAGTAGAGATATTGACGAAAATAAGATATACATCTACGCCCCTGGCGTAGAAACCATGCATTATTTCAAGAAGAAAATGTTCCTAAAATGTTTGTCAACATGAGTAGTATTGGTCCACAAATGACTTTTTTCAATCGAGATTTTAGAAGCTCATATTTTGCTGCAAATACATCAGAAGCGGAAATTAAGACTTATGCCACCTGGCGGTCAAACAATTTTTTACAAAAATTTGAAATTACATGCAAACGATTTCCCATCAGAAGCTGTATCCGGTGCAGAAATAATTTTTCAGATCGGAGATTTAGATGCAGAGATATAGAGGGAAACGCAATTTACCTTTACGCCCCCTAGCGGAAAGTCTAGAAATTACTTGAAAATTTTGTAGGAAAAACATGTCACACTAGAAACATTATCCAACAAAGAAGGAATTTTTTAATCGGACTCTTAGAAGTCGAGATATTGACAAAAATAAGATATACGTCTACGCCCCCTGGCATAGAAACTGTGCACTATTTTAAGAAGAAAATGTTTCTAAAAGGTTTATCGACATGAGTAGTATCGGTCTACAAACTATGTTAATTTCAATCGAGAATTTAGAAGCTCATATTTTGCTGCAAATACATCAGAAGCGGAAATTAAGGTTTACGCCCCCTGGTGGCCAAACCATTTTTTTTTTACAAAAATATGAAATTATATGCAAACGATTTCCCATCAGGAGCTGTATGCGGTGCAGAAAGAATTTTTCAGATCGGAGATTTAGAAGCAGAGATATAGGGGAAAACGCAATTTACCTTTACGCCACCCAGCGGAAATTCTATGAATTACTTGAAAATTTTGAAATTATATGAAAAACATGTCACACAGAAAACACTATCCAACAAAGAAGGAATTTTTCAAATCGGACTCCTAGAAGTCGAGATATTGACAAAAATAAGATGTACATCTACGCCCCTGGCGGAGAAACAGGAATATTTTAGGAAGAAAATATTCCGAAAAGGTTTATTGACGTGAGTGGCATCAGTCCACGAAAGAATTTTTCAATCGATATTTTAGAAGCTCAGATTTTATGGTAAAATACATCAGAAGTGAAAATTAACACTTACGCCTCCTGGTGGCCAAAGTATTCTTTACCAAAAAATTTGAAATTATATGGGAAAAAAAAAAAAAAAAAAAAAAAAAAAAAAATATTTCAAATTGGAGTTTTAGAAGAAGAGTTATAGGAAAAAATGCAATTTACTTTTACGTCCCTAGCGGAAAACCTATGCGTAATTTGAAAAAGAAACTATATCCAAAATACTCTTAGACATAAATGGAATCGAAAGATAAAAGATTTTTTTCAATCTGATGTTTAGAAGCACATATGTGGAATAAAACGTATTTTTGAATTCGACATCTGCATTTACGCCCTCTAGCGGCGAAATTGTACATTGTAAAAAAAAAAAAAAAAAAAAATGAAATGAAGGATCATCATTCGCATATTTCAAGCTTTCGAATGCAAACAGATTTTTTCAAATCGGACTAATAGTTGCAGAGATACTGTGGGGACTGACGGACAAACCGATAACATAAGCACAATCTTTTTTTACAAAAGACTTGCTAAAAAAAGGGGAAAAGCATACTTTAATACACTTGGAAGAATTTTTAATTTAAGCTTTTAGAAAACACCAAAATAATAAGGATAATAACAAAAAAAATTCTCTAAAGACCAAAATAAAAACTTCTAACGACCGGAGTTTTTAAGCCTTGAGCGGAGCACGCGGATTTAGCTGTCGAAAACGGAAAAACTCCGCTCAAAGCGGAACACTTGGCATGTCCGATAACATAGTGCCTTCCACAGGTATGAGTGGACCCAGGGAATGCCACAAAAACATTCTCCAGACCATAACGCTGCCACCACTAGCTTGTGTTCTTCTAGCAATAGCTGAAGAGAGTTCTCCGATCAGTCAACGGAGGTAAGTACAGGAATTTTACAAAACGCTTTTTTTTTTTCATTTACACTAGGTTTTTTGTTTCTTAGTTTGTTCTTTATATTTATGTACAAAGATCGTATCAAATGCTTACTATGTATAACCAAACTCTTGGGCCAATGACTTGACCCACTTAATCTCATTTTCTTCAGCTTTTTTGGAAGAAGACAAATTTGTGCGTACTGGACATGTTCATAGACATTGTGAGTACCATTATTATTTTATTCATTAAGTATTGCAGATATTTTACGAAATACAAATTTATTTTATCAAGCAACATTATAAGGTCACATCTGAAAACTGTATATTAAACCTAGAATAACGTGATGTATAGTAAATCTTTAACGTTTGTGTGTAACATAGTTGTATTTTGAGCCATGTAAAGAAATACCTTCAATATGGCATAGTTTATGCACATATTTGAGTACTTTATAATGATTCTATCTTGGTGTTGCAATTTTCACAAACATTAGTGAATATAAAATGTACAAATTACAATAATAAAATGCTCAAAACTTTTTACCATAAAACTGACCTAGAAGTGCACCACTGTCACTTTAGTCTGTAACAAGCGTTGCTCTACTGCAAAACAGATTATATGCCACTGTTCATTCTGCTCCAATGTTAGACACAACAACACATTAAAATGTGTAGCATTGGTTCTTTCTCTTTCCTGGAACTGGTTGCTTTAAATCAGGGATGTGCATCTCATTATACAGGGTGTCCCACTCTCTACCATACTACTCGGCATTTCTTTAATAATTTTAACACCAATGAAGATATTGCAACAAAATTTGAAGTGGATTTACCTCATTCCACGTGAAATGTGATGACATCACAACATGTGCTGGAAGTGGACACCATTTGTGTTCAGACAGCATTGAACCTGACACACCATATTGTGGAAAGTCCTTGCCAGTACGTCCGCCGTCACTGCCTAAATTTCTTCGGTGATGTTTGCTTTCAAGGCATCTATGGTTCGTGGCTTCTTTTGGTAAACTATCCCTCTTAAATATCCCCATAAAATTAATCAGGAGGCTTCAGATCGGGGAGCGCGGTGGCCCCCGATTTTGAAGGGCGACCGCGTCACCCTTTGAAATGACTCGGTTGCCAAAAAAGGACTGAATTTCGGTTATACTGGTATGTGATGTCGCTCTATCATGCTGGTAATATCCAATAGAGAATTCTTCGTCGTCCAATTGATTTACAAAGGTGTTTAAGATTTCCATATATGCAGCTGTTGTGATGGTTGTATCGAAAAAGATGGGACCAACTATGCAGCACCGGGTCCTCCCACACCAAAAACCAATTTTCTGTGACTGAAGGGGTTCTTCAAGTATCGTGTTGGATCTTCACTGGCCCAAATACGCGCATTTTGAGAACTCACGTATCCGGACAGGTGAAACCATGCCTCGTCTGAGAACTAATTGTAGTCCAGAATGCCCAGATTTTCCCGAAGAAATGTCTGATACCATTGACAGTATGTCACTCGTATCACGTGGTCAGGCCCTTTCAGTCCGTGGACCACGGAGATACGGTACGCATGAAACTTCGCTTTTTTTCCAAACACCTTGGCAAGTACTTTTGGACAACCCTGTTTCTTGTGACAGTCGGTGAAGTGACTTCCTGGGAACGCAAGTAGTCAGCCCTTTACATTCTGGATCGTTTCCTCGGACATTTGTAGATGACCTCCTGCATGGTCGTCTAATAAAGTCCCCTTGGTTTCCAATTTCTTTGACAATGCCCGAATGGTGGACTTGCTTGGTGGATGTCTGCCTTATGCCTGCAAACCTCACCAGGAATTGCTGTTGACAAGACTATCGATTCTGTTTTCCAGAAAGTGCGAACAATTAACACTCGCTCCTCCAGAGCATACCGATACATTTTCACATGTACACAAACCACCACAAGCATGAGCGCTCACTATCAACAACTATATTGTGTAGACATGCTCAGCAAAATGGCATAACAAAGTAACAGAGAGGCAAGTCCGGCTGGCTGGCGGACAGCTCCTCATTGGTGCCACACTTAGGAATGTGCCTGCCTGACGGACAGCACCGGGTACAATGCTGTCTAGACGCAAATGGTGGCCACTTCCAGTACATGTTGTGATGTTATCACATTTCACACAGAATGAGATAAATCCACTTCAAAATTATGTTGCAATTTCTTCATTGGTGTTAATATTATTAAAGAAATACCAGGTTTGGTAAGCGAGTGGGACACCCTGTACCTGTGATACTCATGGGGGTTGTCTAACCTTGTGGGGAAAAAAAAACAACTAAACTTTACACCCCTTGTATCTCCCCTTCAGTCCAGTCCATTGATGCACACTACAGAGACATGATCACACCTTGTGGAACAAACACAGGAATATCATTTCCTGGGCAGCAAAGTAATAACTTGCAGAAACTTTAGTGGCAGCAGCTGCAAGCGTAGACAGGTGGATGAAATTCGAAATCATGCAGGAGTGACATGGAGGAGACTGGCGCAAGATAGACCATTGTAGAAGAAACTTTGGGAGATCTTCATCCAGCAGTGTATTGATAATGGTTGATTATGATATACTCGTATATATACAGTATATATATATATATAATACAATTTTACCACCATTTTGTAGAAATTCAAATATGTGAAAAGTTGCGTGTGTGTGTGTGTGTTACAAATTGCACTAATTCTATACAAACATAATGTAAAGTATTATATTACAGTAGGTCTACAGCGTTTTGAGGTCAAAAAGATGTTTTGAATCTTTCTCGTGGCATAGGGCAACTGTCAAACCACAGTCTACTGATTCACACCTTCATTGCCAGTTTCGTGGTCAACTAGATGGTATCTTTGGCCAAAACAGGTAGCAAATCTGCATTCTACATCTTCTTTGGCTGTCCACCATGCTGCTTGTCCTCCATACAGCAATGTCTACTTCTGAACTTCACAAACCACTCAGGACTGATATGGTTAAGGTTAAAAATTCTGTCGCTACACGATCCCAAAAAAACACAGCGATTAGCTAAAGTTGGTCACAAAGTTAAAAGATTTTAGTTAAAACACATATGTACAAATTAAAATATACTTTCAAGATCTTTCGAACTCCGTCTTGTATATAAGGTTTTGTCCGCCCTTTCACTCTTTTAACTAATTTTCCTGATGATGAACAATATGATTGTTCGAAAGATCTTGAAAGTATATTTTTTTAATTTGTACATATGTGTTTTAACTAAAATCTTTTTAACTTTGTGACCAGCTTTAGTTAATCGTTGGTTTTTTTTTTTTTTTGGGAGGGGGGGGGTTGTGTAGCGACAGAATTTTTAATCTTAACCATACTGTGTATACACGAATAATTATTGCCTAGCACTAAGGACTGAACTTCACAAGTCCACTTCTGAACTTCACAAGCATAAACCACTGCTTGCACATACAGTACAGCTTTCCTGCCAATTGCCACATGAATTCACTCTTGTGAGTCTTCACCAATTTTCGTTTTCTACAGTAGACAGTGATGGATATACATTTCTCAGTCACCATGTCCTAGGTCAACTAACACAATGTGCCATTCGACGAAGTGTTGTCACCTGCACCCACAGCATGAAATTCAGATAAAAATTCAACCATTTTGCTTTTACAGTCCACTTTGTGGAGTACTGGGATCTTATGCATAGACCAAATAGAAACCACTATGTTACAGAGCCATGTTTCATCACATATACAAATCAATTAACACCCATTTTCTTTTTCCCTCTGTCCTGTTTTTTTTTTTTTTTTTTTTTTTTTATATGTATATAGAGCAATGTGGGAACACCTGAAAGGTCTTGTCTGTGATGATGGTGTCAACTGTTCTTGGAAAAAGTCAATGCAAAGCTTGGAGACTGGACAGCATGGAATTTAGAAGAGCAACATTGGGATCTTGGAAGGGAAGGTTACCAGACATTGTTGAGATCCCAACTGCACACAGCTAGCTAGCTAGCTGCCTGCCTTGCTCCGAACAGTCACATGTAATGAAAGAAATATCATACGTGTCCCTGTGTTCCATATACACAGGAAAAAGTTATGTCATCGTAAGCAGCCCCACCCAGAGTTACACACACACACACACACACACACACACACACACACACACACTCTCTCTCTCTATCTCTCTCACTCTATCTCTCTACTGATGACTAAGTGGTAATCAGAGAAGCCTTTGCTGAGTAGCATGTAACCTCATTCAGCAGCACAGAAGTAACACTTTGCCTTCCAAATACAAAATTCTTAACGTTTTGTACATTTTTTTCTATTTTCAATGTCAAATAATAATAAAAAAAAAATCCATGACTATTCCAGAACCTTCCACAAAAATATAGAAATTCACGCATTAAAAAAATCGTAGGCCTGGAATAATGGAAATAGAATCTCAGGACTTCACCAAAATCACAAGGACTTGTGTGGATTCTGACCATTGCAATCAAAACATGTATTTGTTTCCATAATTAGTCTTTATAGCTGTGCAAGTGATATACATTTTCTTTTAAATTTTACAGGAGAGGTAGATTTACTTTCATATAAAAAGTGTAAACTACTGAGCAAATCAGAAAATTATATCAGCTATGAATAAACTGCTAGAACATGAAAACATGAAAGAAAATGTCAAACTGATAAATACATACTTGTCATTTGAGATGCTGCAATCAATCACAGTATTCTTATTGGTATTTATAATTATAAAAGGCAAATGTATAGTACTATTGGGTGTTGGTGAAGAATGTGTTTTTTCCATTTGTCTGTTCCTTTCCACTAAATTCTTGAAAGCTATTTGCTGGAGAAAAAGAAAATCATTACACACAATGAAATATTTGCTGATGATGATGCACAGCTATATTACTTGATGGAACAGTTCTTATAATTATTTTGGTTTACAAAATACATACATTCGAACCTCTTTTAAACTGACCTCTCCTTTAACTGCCGCTTTTGCTTTTCACCTGCTGTAAGTAGCCCAGGATGCAGTTTTTCTGATTACCTGCACAATGAAAATTTCTTTGCCGAACTGCTAATTTGCTGTCTGCCAACCACCCATGTCCTAAAAGCACCGAATGTTTTCAAACTGTGTTACACACCCTTTTAAAACCACCATGGGCACAACAGAAGAATGATGTCCCACAAATTGACCACCAGCATAAAAGAGCCAAAGCCAATGGAGTTGGCTTCTGCTACTGCATTTTTCAAGTGGACAACAGCATTTACCATTCAGTGCATTTATTGCATTACCACAGTGTTTATCACATGGGCACAGTATTTTTAAATTTTGTGCTTATATCAGTCTTGCTTTTGACCGAATTCTGTGACACTGGGGAACACTGTTTTGGGTATCCATGAAAAAATTTTAATTTGTGAGTGCAAGTAAAAGGGGAGAAAAAAACTGTTCTTCAAGCCAGCAATTTATAACGAATCATTTTTCAAATTTATTTGAGAAACGTATTAGCAGGCAGACAGTGGGAGATATCCTAAATGAAAAAAGTAAGTGGATGGGCTTGGAAAAACCATAACACTCAGTAAAGCAAAAAAAAAAAAAAAAAAATGGTGAACATAAGTTGGGGCAAGCCCTAGTATTGTGGATAGAACAAATAAATACCAGACACAGTATCATTACAGATGAAATTATGTATTTTGGAAAAGGCTGATCAATTTGGAGTACAAATGGAAAATTTCATATGTTACTATATTAAGTTTTTCATGAATAATGAAATTTAAAATTATTCTTATTATTATCACAAACCATTGGTGCTGCAATGCCAATAACGACTTCCCCGTCGAAGCATTGCTTTGAAAATTCATGGCTTCCTCGTTACTCCAAACTTTTGTTAAAAAGAAAAAATAAAGGCTACTGTCCAAAATGACCATTAATAATCAGAAAAATGCTTTTTTTTTCATTTATTTTTTATCCATTCAATACAAGGGTGAATGTTAGTTAAGAATCACAGATCCCTACCTAATATTTTTTAAGAATTGCTGCCACTGACTCATTTACTTTATACTACCATACTCGCTTACCGCCGGAAAACACAGGAAGCAAGCATTGGCAGTTTAATGAGGTTCGACTGTATAATTCGGGTTCACATGCATACCAATACCAGTCATGTCATACTAAATGAATAATTATGAAATTCACATATAGTATCCTGAATCTGATGGCAGATTTATTGAAAAAAGTTCATTTCGTGCTGTTAAATACCAATATCAGATAGTTACACCGTTTGCACACGATAAAAACTCAATAGGAGTATGATCCTTAAGAGTTAAAATAACTTTACTAAAAGCTTAAAAATAGATACAGGTTAAAAATTACATGAGATCTTTTGAGCTCCACAATGGGCTCATCTTCAGATTAAATATCTAGTAATGTCTGTGCACGGGCTTTAAATATCACAGTAGACCATATCATCATAATGATGTGCCAAATCACATGCACACACGCTCAACAATCCATTGAGAAATCATAGCATGCAGGAAAAGGAATATAGTAATGAGGCTATGAAGAGTGTGGTCTTCTAAATTAGAGCTCTGGTCTTTCTGAAAGAGCATTTTCTAGGTGTGCGGGATAACACGTGGAACAGTCATTACAATATATATATATCCTTGAGCAAAAAGTACACAGACTTTCTGTAAATAAGAGTGATGACGTGCTGGAAGGGGTGGTGAGGATTTTAAGCTTCGCTCCACACAGGGTAGTATGCCCCACTATGCATTAGACGTGCTAAAGCATTAGTCACAGCTCCGGTTGAACATTATAATGTGTGTTCAGCCAGGTGGGTTTTTAAATTATGTTCGATGGAACATACATAAATTTTAGAATGCTCGTTATCGTCCTCCACAAGTTTCAATGAGATGCTATACACTATGTTTTTCATCCATTTTAATGGGGCCTCTATCATTTTTAATAACAGATAAAATATTCAATGTTCTGATTCCAAAGTCCATATTGTAGCATTTACAGATGTTTTTTTTTAGTATTGGGGTGGTTATAGGGTGGAAATCCATAGAACCAACAAACTTTGGCTAACGAAGTGTAGTAGACATCGACTAAGTTTCCATAAAAGGTTGTGTATGATGTGGTCATCATACCCATGAAATCTCATCATTTCTTTAATCTGGTCAATTTCAATCCTGCGCATTCTGAGGCTTAAGGAGTGAGTGTAAGATCTCTTCAACACAAATCTTATGGTGGACAGCTTATAATTCATTGGGTGGACTGAAGAAAAGGGGATGATAGTGGGGTTTGATGACAGTTTCCTAAAAATGGAGTAACTAAGGGGCTGGTTAACTGGGTTTCTTATCAGAAGGAAGTCCAAGTATAGCAGACTTATTTTCTTCGATAGTTGACATGAAGATAATTGTATCATATTCTTGTAACATGTGTTCTACAAATGCTGAAAGCTGATCCAAAGAGTGTGGCCTAAACGTTAAGAGTATCAGCCACGTACCTTATATAGAATAGCAGTTTGAACAGGTATTCATTCAAAACATCATCTTCCAGCCTTTGCACGATAATTTCTGCAAGTATTGGAGGGAGTGGTAGCCCAGGGGGGGGGCTCACTCTTGTCTATAAATGGTACCATTAAAACGGAAATAAAGAACTCATTATAACCTGGATCTCAGCAGGGGTAATGCCGTAAGTTTGTAGTTTAGATTCAATGATGGTATGTACGAAGTCTATAGGTACACTTGGGTACAACGAAATGGCATCTATAGAGGTTAATATGTACAAAGTGTTTTTTGCTTGAAAAGTTCGAATCGTACGAAAGGCTACTGCGTGAACTGGTGACTGAGTATCTTGGGCCTGCAACAAGGGGCTTAAGATTAGTTTGTGTATCTTTGCTCAAGAACATATATGTTGTAATAACATGTTATTCTGCACGCCTGGAAAATGCTCTTTCAGAGAGGGACTGGAGCTCTAATTTAGAAGACCACACCTTCACATACCATCATTACTGTATGCCTTTTCCTGCATGCTATGATTTCCCAATGGATTGTTGAACGTGCGTGCATGTGATTTTGCACGTCATTATGATAATATGGTCTACTGTGACATTTACAGTGGTGGCAAAAACTGTGGACACTTTAAATTTTTATGTTTTGCAACTTTGCAGGCTTATAAGGAAATGTTATTTTGCACAAAATGCAAATGTTAATGTGTCAATTAAAAGAAAATTGAATGCTGAATTCAATACAAAAAACAGAAGGCAAATATATGCAGTACAAAAAAGTTATGCTTACTGTAGTCTAAAAAAGAAACAAGCGTGATTCTGTTAAGAAGCGGATTGTATGTGCAAACCCTACTGGCCAATCACAGTCCTTGTTCTGGGGACCAATCAAATGCCAGAAGCAGCAATACATCTTGTAAGAAGTTGAGGAAAGTCAGTTTTGTTGTTTGTTCTGTAGAAGAAAGACTGTTAGCGGTGTAAGTGAAGCATAATTGTAGATTGTGTAAATATTTTTAGTATTTCTTTAAATTTAATGTGTAGATAATAAGTAGAGCAATGGCATCAAAGAAAAGAGTTGATTGGTCACCCACGAAAAGGACCAGGACTGTTTTATTACGTGAATCGGGTCTTTCTTATGCTGAAATTTCAAGGTAAGTAGGTGGGTCAGAGACAACATCTTGTGTACGAAAGTGCCGTTTACGTTATCAGGAAACAAAGGCACTGAAAAACAAACCAAGAAAAGAACGAAAAAAAGTGCATGAAACACTATTGATGAAAGAAGAATAAAAAGATCGTCTGAGGGACAGAAAAATTTCATCTGAGGCTATCAGAGCTGAACTGTGTTCAACTGGTGTTTCTGTCAGTTCAAGAATGATAAGGAGCAGACTATCAGATATGGAACTAAGATTTAGGATTCCAAGAAAAAGGCCTTATCTGAATCTACAGCAGTGCAAGAGACAACTACAGTGAGCAAAAGAACACATTGGATAGACAGATGATCAGTGGAAGCAAGTTATTTCGAGTGACGAAAGTAAGATATCCTTATTTGGTAGTGATGGCTGAAAATATGTGAGATGTAGAGTAAGAGAAGAACTACACCCTGACTGCATGGAGGCCAATGTAAAGCACCCAGCAAGCATTATGATTTGGGCATGTATGGCAGCAAATGGTGTTCACTGCCTTTGTGTAATCGACGGCACGCTGAACGCAAGAAAATACATTGACACCATCCTGGAACCAAAACTGATACTTTCCATCAGGAATCTCTTTCCCAACAATGCACCATTTCTTTTTCAGCAGGATTCAGCTGCCTGCCACAGCAAAAATATGCAATCAGTGGTTCACAACCAAGTCCATTCCATTGTTGACCTGGCCAGGAAACAGCCCTGAACTGAGCCCGATAGAAAATTTGTGGCACTGTTTAAAAAGCCTTGTACGAATGAGGTGTCCATCAAATAAAAGGCAATTAACTGAGGCTATAATTGCTTCCTGGCAACACATAATAACGAAGGCAGAGCTTCAAACATTTGTTGGCTCAATGAGACATCGCTGCGATGCAGTTTTTAAAGATCAAGGCTACCCTACTAAATACTGATAGTACATTGAAATCGTAAGTTCATTACAGTATATTCAGCACGATTGTGTTATTCCCTGCAATTTTTTTTGTACTGCATATATTTGCATTCTGTTTTTTGTATTGAATTCAGCATTAAATTTTCTTTAAATTGACATATAAACATTTGCATTTGGTGCAAAATAACATTTCCTATAAGCCTGCAAAGTTGCAAAACATGAAAATTTCAAAAAGTATCCACAATTTTTGCCACCACTGTGTAACCCATGAACAGACATTCTTAGATATTTTATCTGGAGATGAGCTCATTGTAGAGATTGAAAGATCTCATGTTGTTTTTAACCTGTATCTATTTTTAAGCTTTAAAGTTATTTTAACTCGTAAGGATTGTACTCCTATTGAATTATTTTCGTGTGGAAACGGTGTAACTATTTGATATTGGCAGATTTATTGCTGAAGAGACATAACTGATAACATGAAAACAAAAATACTGGCTTGCTTACCATCCTTGCATAAGAAGGAGCATGTATCAAAAATAAATAATATTCAGCAGTCATACTTTGTCAAATCTGAAAGAAAACCTTGATGATAATCAGTGTGTTGTGTTGTGCGATTTTGCCGAGAATTATTCCTTCATACTGCAGGATGCAGTCGAAGGATACCACTGGAACAATTCCCAAGCTACTATTCACCCTTTCGTCGTGTACTACAAAAGTTCACACACTTCAGTTGGATCATGTTTCTTTTGTTGTCATCTCAGAATGTCTTAAGCATGACACTATCAGTGTTCACCTTTTCCAGAGCCAATTGTTGCAGTTTATATCATCACATTTTGACAAAAAAGTAGAACACATCTATTACTTCTCAGACGGTGCAGCCTCACAGTATAAGAACAGGAAGAATTTTGTCAATCTGTGCCATCATGATGTAGATTTTGGTATCACAGCTGAGTGGCATTTCTTTGCCACCTCACATGGAAAGGGGCCATGTGATGGTGTGGCAGGCACCATTAAGAGATTAGCTGCACGTGCCAGCCTTCAGTGTTCATACAATGACCAAATTATGACACCGCGACAACTGTATGATTGGGCTTCTAGAAACATTCCTTCGTGCCACTTTAAATACAGCACGGACAAGGACTATGAGAACCACAAGGAGTTCCTCGAGATACGTCATGCTAGTGCACGACCAATTCCTGGTACTCAAAAACTTCACTGTGTAATACCAGTAAGCCACACAGCTATTAAAACCAAGATATATTCAAACTCAGCTGAATACAAGGTTGAGTCAGTATTGCTAAATCTAATAGAACTGGATCTGGAGGATATTCGTGGCTATGTTATTGTTGAGTATGATAACCAGTGGTGGGTTGGTTGTGTTTTGGATGTGAACATTCATACAGAACAAGTTAAGATAAGTTTTCTGCACCCACATGGACCTTCAATGTCTTTCACATACCCACAGAAGCCAGATATATTAGAAGTGGATAAAACAGCGGTCATTACGAAGGTTGACCTACGAACAGCAACAGGTCGGACATATTTTATGGAGAGAAACGAAATAGAGATGGTCACTAGCAAGATGGCATCACATTCTTTTGGTTTGCAACCTTATTAACCAAGCAGTTCACTTGTATGTGTACACCACTAATATAACCTGTAACACATTGTGAAATTAATACATACATGCATCTGGAAAACAGTTATTGTACATTTGTCCGAACCTAACCTGGAGGACATATACTCCTATTAATCCTACACTGCCTTGCCATAGAGGTGCCAGTCTAATATCTGCCACATGGGTAGAAGAATGTTGTAGCAATAAAATATATTTTTTTCGTAATTTTTTAAGATGGCATGTTTTGAGATATTCAAGGTCAAAGGTCACAGTGGATGACCTTGAAACTTTAATCTGTTGTAAGAAGGTCATGTATGGTATCTATAGAAAGCTCAATGCTTTAGCTTTGCAGCTGTGTTTCAATTGTCACTGTACTACAATTAGGAAAACAGTTACAGCCATTTATAAGTGTGCGAGTTTGTCATTTTTTACGAAAATTTCGATTTTTATTATGTGTTATCTTGGACAATTTTCAAAATAAAAATCTGAAAATTGGCAGAATTACTTACCTTGTCATATGTGTGCTTCATACCAAATTTCATCAAAATCAGAAATGGTGAGGTCAAAAACTTATTTTTTTTTTATTGATCTGACGTGGAATGTCTCATATGCAACCTGTTATTGAGCTGTCTGAATACGCTAAAGCACTTGGGTCCATGACAAACGCTAAGGGGGTCCCCACAAATAACACAAAAATTATGCTAAATAAAGTTAGTGGGAGGGAAAGCGCGGCATCATAGCAACAAAAGCATAGTATTAGGCATATGATGCGTAGTGCGTAGTAAAGCTAAAGAAATGCACAGTTTCTACGCCAAATGCGTAGAAGTTGGCATCCCTGCTTTCATATACCACACAATCAATACATAAAATACTATTTATATTTAATTATTTTGAAATAATGCTTACACTGGAAATTCAAGGAAAGGAAAGGTTAAATATTTAGAACTTTTTCATAGGACCATAGGGATTGTTATTTCTTAAACACTTAATCATGCGAGCAAGTATTTCTGTTACATTTTATTTAAGGAAGTAATTTTCAACATAATATTGATACTGTAGCTATGTTTTAAATTTGTATTTGCCAGCAAACAAAGTATGCACAAAAATTTCCAATGTGAAAACCTTAAGTCCAAAGGCTGTGTACAAATGCATTCATTAGTGATCAAGGCAATTTAACTAGAAATGATTTTTTTTTCTTTTGATTGGAGGTTTAACGACCACCGTGAGCAACTCAATGGGCTATAAGCAGTCGCCCGTCCCTAATTTAGGGTCACTGGTTCCAGGGAAGGGAGAGAGCCAGTGCCGTAAGACAAATACAACATCCATGCCTCATCGGGATTCGAACCCAGACCCCTTTCGGGCGAATGATCAGAGGCCATCGCTCAGACCACTGCGCCACCGGGGCGGCGGAAATGATTAGAAAACTAATTATAGAAGATGCAAAGTTATTACTTAGCTTAGAAAATACTAAGAAACTACTAGATTTAAGTTTCTGATATTAGAAAGCAATCTGACTTTATAGCAAATTTTTATATAAAGTATTCATTAGAAAATTTCAGTAAAGGTCAATCCACAAATAAATAAATAAGTAAATAAATAAATCATGTATTTACTTCTACCAGTGGCTAAAAAGTATGTTATGAAAATTTACAAATGGCACAAAAAATGTTTCCCATAGCAGAAGGAAGGTATTAGAGACAAAAAGATTTTCAAATCGAACAGTTAAGAGAGAGATAGAAAGAAACATGATATAACTCTATGCCTTTTAGCAAAGAATTTTGCATAATGGAAAAATTGAAAACAAGTGAAAAGCATTCTTCATAGCAAAAGCTATGCTAAGGAAAAAACTTTTCAAATACGTCTCCCGGAATCAGAGACAGCAAGAAAAATGCTTTGACCTTTACAACCCCTGGGGGAAGTTGTACATTATTTGAACAGGATATTCTTATTGTAGCAAAAATCTTATTCACTCCCAATCTTTATTTTAGTGAATGGCATACGGTATAAATAGAAATTCCTCAATGGCATATGGTAAAAAAGAATTTTTCAATATTTTTAGAGGCAAAGATAGGCTGCAAACAAAAGTACAAAAACACCACCAAGCGGCAAAATTGTGAACCACAAACTTCCTCAAATACAAACCTAAAGTGTTCCATAAGGTAAATGGTACCTGGCGTTAAAAGAATTTTTTAAATCGTACGTTTAGAAATACCGATATTGAGAAAAACAGATTAAATATTTGTGAATTCTAGCAGCGAAATTGTTTATTATTTTAGGAAGAAAATACACATAAGGAGTTTTCATAGCTAGTAGTATCTGATCGAAAGAGAATATTTTTCAATCAGGTTTTTAGTCAAGCAGATATTGCTGTAAACGGAAATATGAACTAATGTCCTCTAGAGGCACACTAGTGCATTAAGAAATATTTGAAATTACATGTGAAATATTTCACACCAAGAATGTTCACCAACAAAGAAAGAATTTTTCAAACTGACTCCTACAAACAGAGATATGGACAAAAATAAGATATACATGTACGCCCCGTGGTGGAAAAAATTATACACTATTTTAAGCAGGAGGTATTCTCAAAAAGTTTTGCAAGGTGAGCGGTATCAGTTCACGGAAGAATATTTTCAATCAAGTTTCCAGCTCAGATTTTGTTGCAAATATATCAGAAGCAAAATTAAACACTTACGCTCCCTGGTGGCCAAACTATTCTTTACCAAAAATGAGAATTTATGTGCAAAACATTTCCCCTCAAGAGTTGTATCCAACGCAGGCAGAATTTTTGAATTGGACTTTTAGAAGCGGAGATATTGGGAAAATCAAGGTTTGCCGCCTTTACACTCCCTAGCGAAAAATTAATGCATGATTTTAAAAAAGGGACTGTAACTAAAATAGTCTTCAATATAAATGTCATTGAAAGGAAAAATAATTATTTCAATTGGATATTTAGAAGCAAATATATGAAATAAAATGGTTTTAAATTCGATACGATCTCCATTTGCGCCACCTAATGGTAAAGTTGTGCATCGTAAAAAAACCAGAACAAATGGATCATCATTCTCACATTTTAAGCTTCCCAATACAAAAATAATTTTACAAATTGAACTACCGTAATTTCGAGTACTAGTTCAAAATAACATTTTCGGCCCGCGTGGCTTATACGGCGCTTTTTTTTTTTTTTTTTTTTTTTTGACACAGCGAAATTATGTAACAAAAAACGTTTTGGCTTGTTTCATTTTTTTTTCCTGCGGAAGATATCTCAATAGAGAGGGAATAAAATAATGATGTTACAGCCACGTGCAATAAATTCCACCCATCTTCTCTTAAAACAAGACATGACAATATTAGGTTATAGGATTAAGGTCTGAGAAGTAGGAGAGAGGTGACTATGATAAAACTCGG
This sequence comes from Macrothele yani, assembly GCA_039090855.1. Classification (NCBI taxonomy): domain Eukaryota; kingdom Metazoa; phylum Arthropoda; class Arachnida; order Araneae; family Macrothelidae; genus Macrothele; species Macrothele yani. Next base: position 170,376,284 of record CM076990.1, read on the forward strand.
AAAAAATCTGTGGCGGGGGGAAACTTTGCAGGGAATCCGTGGCGGGGGCTTCTCATGTTCGTGTAGTTCTATGTTATCACAGAAAGTAAAATGACGCAACGCAGAAGTCATACTTCTAGTTTTAAGCTAATGGTAAATAAATATGTTTTTCCGAATCCTGGAAAAACATCAGAACTTCGACGATTATTTCGGGCTTCACTGAAGCAAACATTATTTCTAAAAACTGCGGTGAAACGCCAGAAGACAGCGAAAGTGATGCGGACGACCCCGAAGTGTTTTTAGATGATGAACTTTTAAAACTTTTTAATTCGGACAATGAAGTTTCCGATTTTGATGGATTTTATTGAAAAAATGTGTACCACATATTTTCAGAATGTTGTGCATGTATTTTTTAAATTCTTGAGGTATAAATGTTTTATAATTGGTTTAAGCGCCTTCGAGTAAATTTTTATAAAATAGGTAGTACGGTGAGTGTTATACTTAAGATTGAATCTTGTTTAACTGATATTTTTATTTATTATTAGAAAGATCGGGTACTATATTTTTATGTACGTAATGTTTTCAAGATTCCGCGGTAGTAATCCCCACCTTACTGTGAAGGAAAGGCGTATACGGAGGTGCGGCGTTTCTGGCGATTTTTACCCCCCCCCATTTTTTTATTGCTGCGGCGTATACGCCAGTGCGGCTTATTTACCCAAAATTACGGTAATAATTGCAGAGATATGGTCACCCCAGCCGGACAGACAAAGTGATAACATAAGCACAACACAAAATATGCTAATAACACAGCTTCAGTCCTCCTAACAGACAAGAAAGCCAACAGCCCCCCCATGCAAAATGCAGTGGGGGGGGGGGGGGGGGGGTAATTTGTCAGACATAATTTATGTCAGTAGAAAAATCTTCAACTGCAAAACATCATGCAAGGACAGAAAGGAAAAAATGGATAAAATTCCAGGACTACATAACAGAATTTTAGGACATTTCCAGGATGCGTATGAACCATGTATAGTGTTTTATGATGCAGATGGTGTTTGTTATTCATATGAACTCCTTGAACCAGAGGCAGAAACCAATTCAGCATGTCAAAAGCACTGATTTGAAACAGAAAAAAAAAAAAAAAGAAAATAGAAGAGAAAAATAAATGGTTAAAATTGGGTTCTCAAGAATCAAAAGCAACAATGTGTTGGTGCAGCACAATAACTCAAGGCCTTACACTCCATGAATTACGATGAAAATTATTACTTCGCTATACTTCCATATTCACCGTATGATTTTGATTTAACATAACAAGATTTCTACTTTTTTTTTTTTTTCAAAACTTACAAAGATCTTTGAGGACTAAACTATGTATTGGCAAATGTGCATTGATAATAAATGTCATTTTCTGCTGCCAGAGTTGGGGGGGGGGAGGATTGACTTTATGAGTAGCAACTTTACAATACTATTTTAAGAAAATGAAAATTTATTTTATTGTCATCTGTAGACCATTTTTCTTACAAATTGGCTAATAAACACAGGTGATTATGGGGTGAAACAAAAAAACTGGGTGGGTAAACTCCAAACTCAGTATCATTATATATATATATATATATAATGCATATTTTTTATATATTATGCATTCATTAACTAGCTACACAACATATAGCCTGTGCAGTGTAACTTTATATTTTTTTCCTCTACAAAATGTGCTTGCAGTGTGCTATAAATCCTGCCTACACTGAATTGTTGAAGTAAAATTTTGCACCATATTATTTAGGCATATTAGTTATGGGAGATCAGTTCAGTTCTGGAAGCCTACAGTGGTTTCCATTCAATTTCTAAATGTAGCTCATGGAATTGACTGAATCTAACAAAACCAAATTACTTAATATAGATAGATGGAACTTCCAAAATGATGAAAAAACCTTTCTTTTATCATGCTGTCGTCTTATGAGCTTGCTTGATAACAAAACAAACTCTCAAGATGTCACAAATTGTCTACATTCACCATCCACATAGAAATGTAACGATTTCAATCAAACACTGTAATTCCCAAAGAAAACGAAGCTCAAAAGAAAATTTTAGAAATCACTTCATAGCATTTTCAGAATTGACATGGCTGAGGAATCTCAAATAATTCTAAAACTTAAAAACCTGGATTTGTGGGGCTAGATATGACAAAACCCCAGAATTCTAAGCTACACTCAGATTACAAACAGGTCTGATAACGAAACCTTTAAGTGTACCACTGCACTTTCAACTTACCTGTAATATCAAATCTTGAAGCTGCTGAGTCTTTAATCGTATTCTTTCAACTTTCCGTTGCTTTTCCCTCTATAAAAAGGAAAGGATATGAAATTGTAAAGAAGACATCTAATCAGAAGAACAAGGTTTTGAAGCTCATCATGCACATATCAGCAAATAGTATGTTCAAGTGTAGGAATTTTAACATCACATAAATAAATAAAAACCCGAAAAATGCATATTTCATGCAAAACGTTTTTATACTCTATTTTATTTTTTTACGTATGCTTACCTAACACATTTACTTTGTAAAAAGTCTCTCCAATCTCCTGAGATCTGGAAATGCAAGCAACAGCCCAAACTTAAAGGTTTTCCAGGTGGTCAATCAAAGGATTGGCAGTCCACTGAAACTAAGTGAATGAAAACTAATAAAATACCTTCCACCACAAATGGCAGCAAGAAATGCAGCATCAGAAATTTCCTCTGCCAGTGTCCAATGCAAGGGTCAGCATGCTTTAATCTTTGACCTTCCTGGCTGAAATTTCCTTCCAATTCCCTCAAAAGCTGAGGTGAAATTCATACGGAGGTGAGCACACACATGCAACATTCAGTTTTGTGAAAACATACGAAGTGTTAGGTCAAATAAACAAAATAAATCTTTGGATACATGCATTAAACAGAGTTGCCAACATTTGATAACACCTGTCAGTAGCACCACCTGTATTCGACATTTAGTCGATGAAGCGCGAAAGAAAATTTTCAACATGTTGCAAATTTACATATATGTGAAATATTAAAAAACTGCTTACCTTTAATTATATTATTACTTAAAAATAATTTTAAAAAAAAAGCCTTGGAGTGGTTAATCTGCATCAATTTATAATAAGGACTCAACAATTTTTATGAGATACAAACTACATAAATTATATTGAGTATCTTTAATTATTTGAAATATTCTTAGCAGTTCGCTTTTGCCACGTTATATTCTGGACGTCGGAAAGTTATCAAATTCTTAGCAGTTCGCTTTTGCCACGTGATATTCTGGACGTCGGAAAGTTATCAAATTCTTAGCAGTTCGCTTTTGCCACGTTATATTCTGGACGTCGGAAAGTTATCAAATTTTTAGCAGTTCGCTTTTGCCACGTTATATTCTGGACGTCGGAAAGTTATCAAATTCTTAGCAGTTCGCTTTTGCCACGTTATATTCTGGAAGTCGGAAAGTTATCAAATTCTTAGCAGTTCGCTTTTGCCACGTTATATTCTGGACGTCGGAAAGTTATCAAATTTTTTGCAGTTCGCTTTTGCCACGTTATATTCTGGACGTCGGAAAGTTATCAAATTCTTAGCAGTTCGCTTTTGCTACGTTATATTCTGGACGTCGGAAAGTTATCAAATTGTTAGCAGTTCGCTTTTGCCACGTTATATTCTGGACGTCGGAAAGTTATCAAATTCTTAGCAGTTCGCTTTTGCCACGTTATATTCTGGACGTCGGAAAGTTATCAAATTCTTAGCAGTTCGCTTTTGCCATGTTATATTCTGGACGTCGGAAAGTTATCAAATTCTTAGCAGTTCGCTTTTGCCACGTTATATTCTGGACATCGGAAAGTTATCAAATTCTTAGTAGTTCGCTTTTGCCACGTTATATTCTGGAAGTCGGAAAGAAATCAGGCGTATATTGTATACCAGTAAAAATGACTAACAATACTGATAATAAAAATAAACTATATAGGTAGTACTAAAAACCAATTAAAAACCAGGCTGAACCAACACATAACGAACTGGAATAAAAGGGATAAAAAAACGCATTGGTGCAATATTATATAGAAAATAATACAGAACCAGAATTTGAAAACATCAAACACCTGAAAATCCCAGAGAACCGAGAAAGAGATTAGAATCGCAGAATCAGTAATTATTGAAAAAACTGAAAGTACTAATTGCAACATTAATCAACCCAATGAATTACATGTGCAATGGAGAAAATTTATTACCGACGAGAAAAAAAGAAAAAAAATAGAATATAATGTATTTCCCAATCATGACACCAGAGGACACCACCAAATATATACGAACGAAAAAATAAGTAACGTCACCAACGAAGCAATGGCGAGAGGGGAGGGACCGAGTGAAGAAAACTCCAAAGAATTGCAGGTGACAGCCATTTGCAATCTTTGCGGGCTCTGAAGATGGGCGTGTGTGCCCGAAACACGTGCAAGTTCCACCCTAGTGGGAGTGTCCTTTGCGACACAGCACGAGGAGCAAGGAGGACGGCCAGAAATGTTTGAAAGGTTGAAAGACAGCGGTCCCAAGGTTTTAAGATTTTTAACTTTTTATCTGTTTCTTTGGGTTTTCCAACCTGAATTTTTCTTTGTTTTTTAAGACTTGAATACTCACCTAAGTAAGTTTTCGTTTGATAATTAGGGTTAACAAAAATTTTTGTCAGTTCCATTGATTTTTAGCCAAGACTTCATTTTGTAAATCATAATCACCTTTTAGGCATGAACCAAGATATTTTAATGTCAAAAATTGATGACAGTGAAATGAAGAGGACCACCAAGAGAAAAACATTGTGAGTAGAGCCCTTTTATCTTTTTCTTTTTATAGTAATATCATGTCTCAAATACAAGAAAAAATTTTCAACTTTCCGACGTCCAGAATATAACGTGGCAAAAGCAAACTGCTAAGAATTTTTCAAATAATTGAAGATACTCAATATATTTATAAGCACACATTGTTAATTTAAATTTGTTTCCCATCATGGGAAATAAATAATATGGTTTACATAAATTATTTTAAAAATTCACATAAAAAATAGGGCTTTTAAACAGTTGTAATTGTACACTTCTTTATATGGAAATATCTCATTTGTTATTTAATGACAAATATGTTGCTTTCTTAAGTTCATCTTCCGTAAATTGCCGCTGATAGCACCAGTGGCCATTTTTTATTTTTCAATTATTAGTGCTTCCAAGCTTTGAAGATTCATGTTTACCCTGAATTCATTAAAAAATGTTCTCACTATGCTGAAAATCCGTTCACAAGTAGCATTACTATGTGGCAAAACAACAACATCAAACATCAGCTGAGCCAAGTGTTTGTATTTTGGCTTTCCATTGTGATCACAAATTTGACCAATTAATTTCCAAGTTGTATCAACTCTATCACAATTTAGCACATCGTCACTGTGTCCACCTGATATGAAGCAAACTCAATCTCAATGGTATTTCTTTCTTCATTATCATGTTGAAAGAGCTCCAGAAAAATATCCCCAGACTTAAATTTACTCTGAAATCTGAGATTGACATCAGCATGCTGCAAAACTTCATCTTCCAAAGGAAAGTTCTTTAGCATGTAATGGCATGCTTCTGTATAGTATGTACATACAGATTTGTAAAGTTAAAGTCTCCCATCAAATACTGGTGTTTTTTGAACCAATAACCAGATCCTAAGATTTTTGAAGCTTATACTCAGTAAATTTTATTGAAAAAACATTTTCAGCTTCACTCACAGCTGATGGCTTCATAAACCTTGACAGTATTTCTGTAAATAATGATAGAAGCTCTCTTCGTAGTTTATGGATCTGTGGGTTTTCTTGTTGCATAAAAACATTTGTCTTGCAAAACAATGGCAGCACATGCTGGAGGAAAAGCAGATACGGTTTTGTAACAGGAGACTCAAAAGTTTCTTTAATTTGCCTACATTTCTTTGAGTCCTTATCTTCAAATTCATAGCTGAACTTTTGCAAGGGCTCCCACTGATCAAGGAAATGATTTACCACATTCATCAATGACAGCCACCTTGTTGACACATGTTTTATTATTTTCTGTGTTTCTTCCCCACATAAAGTCTGACACAATTTAAAAGCATCACTTCTCTTCATACTTCTTTTTAAATAAAAGTATACATCCACAAAAAAATCTTCAATGGATACATTTAGCTTCATAGCAGCACTACGTGCTGTATTATGAATCCAATGACATGTACAGCCAATAAAAACAATGGAAGGGTTTTTATCTTTTATAAATTTTGTAACGCTGTGGTGCTTTCCCACCCAACTGGTGCATTGTCTCAAAACGTTATACAATTTTGCCATGGAATCGACCGTTTCGTGAGTTCTTTATCCAGCAAGTAAAATATGTTTTCCCCAGTTGCATTACTACATATATTTGGTAATGACAGCAATATTGTGATTACTTTACTCAAGATTTGGTCGAAATAACCGACTAAAATCAGAAATATTGTTTGATCCGAATGGAAATTGCTACCATCTGTAGCCAAGCAAAACTTGGATGTCTTCAGAACTTCTGTCAGTTACTGCACTGAAGTGTCAGCAAAACCTTATAATTGCAGAGGTTTTTGTGCGGGCACTTCCATGTTTTTATGCCAATTGCTGAATCTGGAAACATTTTTTTTTAATAATGCACTTGCATGGTCAGAAACTGCTATTGCGCAGTTGTGCTCTATTAAAAAAATTGCAAATAATGCTTCTGCTCTAATAATGGGGAGGTCATCAGATTGTGCAAACATTTTGTTAATGTTTGGTTTGATGCTTTTCTTTTGCAGCCTCAATATGACGGCAACATTCCACATGACGTCTACAGTAGTCTTTTCCACCACGTGCAACAGAGAAGGAAATATCACAACAGGTACAATAGGCATCATTTGCTGATTCTTTCGATTTTTTAAAACAGGCCACGCTTTCTCATAAGCATCTTTAAAAACTTGGTTATGTTTTCTCTTCTCCTTAGAGAAAGACATGATATATATATATATATATATAAAAAAAAAAAAAAAAAAAAAAAAAAGCAGCAGGCTAATTTTTTTAAGGGAAAAAAAAAAAAGCAACCAAAATACGGAAATGAAAAAAACGAACCGACACAAACTAATAACATCAACTTTTTATTTTCACGAAAGAGAAGAGCAGCATAAAAAGGACCAATAGGCGTGCGCCATTCGTCAGTTGCATCCGAGACCTATGGGGATATTGCGTGGGCGAGACTCACATAATCTATTATGTGGGTCTCAGTCGTGTCTCCCCTTTCATTCACAATCCCGTTGGCAACCTGCTGACTTACTCCTCCTTCCCTAACAAAGATAAAAAAAATTTTTTTTTTTTTAAAAATCCTAATTTTCATTTAATAGAGCTGAATTTTTGACAGATGCTATAACTTGGTCTTATAAGATTACCCTGCAAATTTCGCTTGAATCCAACGGAATTTCTTTTTAATTTTATTATTAAGACGTTCAGAGAAAGAAAGATCAACTTCACGGGAAAGCGCAGATGACCGAGAACTACGGGCTTGCAACATTCATTCATCCCCCCTGCTCTGAGCCGTATTTGCCACATGCTGCTGTATTGCGTCTTTGCTTAACTGAGAATAAAAATGTGAAAAATTAATTTTCCAAATTTTCACTTAAAAAAGCAGATTTTTTTTTTATAGATGTCCTAACTTGGACAAACAAAGTTACCCTGAAACTTTTGCCTGAATCCGGTGAAAACGTTTTAAATTACATATACACGAAAAAAAAAATTGGACACTTAGAGAAAGAGGTATTAATAAAAAAATTGCATTTCTAACTCAAAAAGTTTTTAAGTTATCAAGGTGAAATTTTCAGGGCCACTTGGTTTTAATAAATGATGGCATCTGTAAACAGTTTTGTACATTTAACTCTAATTTCGGGAAAAAGATAATCCGGAATTTTGTTTCCCAGTATGTAAAGACATGAAGCTGCTTGAACTGGGTGGGGATCCCTCACTTCAGTACTTATCTTGAGGTCATTCATCTACTACGGACATTGCAACGTGCTTCCAAAAGCTGCAAGCCAGCCGAGTGACGCAACTTAAACAAAAACATCAGGAAGAATGCCAGCATGTAAAGTGCGATTTCCTTCTTTCTTTCCTTTTTGGCTTTTTTTCTTTTTTTTTTTTGCCTGATTTTAACAGTTTCGGAGAAAAATAATTGTGCCAACTCCTTGAATTTTTTAACAATAACCAACAATTTTGAAATAAAATGCAGTAAACAAATTTTTAAATTTTATATCTACACCAAGATTGGTCATTTTGTCCAGAGTTTTCACATTTGAAACTTCCAGGGTGGCCGGAGTAGAGTAACAATTACGGAGTAACTCCAGGCAAACTGGAGCACTTGGCAACTCTGATTAAATTTAATCTGCGAATAATTGAGTGTTTTGGAAAACGCAGTTTTGACAGTGAGAGTCAGCAATTCAAATGCGCAAAATGAAATCAATTGAGAAAGTTTTAATCAAAGCATAGATTTCAGAAAATCTATTGGCAAGTAAAAACCGTTGTTCACACTGAAAATAATAATAATAATAATAATGACTAAACCATGGGTGTCGCTGGCAAATAGGAATTGGGGGGGGGGGGGGGAGCGTGCAGTAACAATAGCCAATTTCTTTGTTTTATAAAAAGTTTTTTTCAAAATGTACTGGGACAGTAAATCTAAGTGTACTGAATAAATGCATATCTGAATGCACTGCAATAATTTTTAGATACGTATCGCAATTATTTTGCAAAATTAAAAACACAACTTTTATTTACGATTTTAGGTACAAACTATAACGCAGGCAAACATAGTGTATTGTATTTGTATTGAAAAAATGCAAAACATGAAAAGGGTTGCAATCAGGAATATAGAGGGTCAGAAATATCGGAGGGGACACATCCCCCCACCCTAACCATCCACTCCGCCAGCGACGCCCATGACTAAACTAAACTACAAGCAGTATTAACACCATTTGTTGTACAAAGGTAGAAATGACTTTGCAATGAATTTATGCAATGCTATGGTAAGCAGCAATATTGCATTCATTAAATGAAACAATGAAAACTTTAAAAACTTTTTGGAAAAATACTGTGAATTAAAATGTGCCAGATGAATCAAAAATAAGGAAAAGCTACCTTGATATTATTTATTTCCTTAATGAGATCTGACAAGATACAGAGCATGACTGCATTTGGATATGAGCTAATGAAATGACAGAAAAATGTGGTCTATATTATATGGCTCACTTAATTTATGGAAAACTGGCCACCATCTTGTCCAAATCTGCTTGTCTGTGAAGCTTTCAAAAAAGTTGATCAATTGACAATAGCTAGATTTATAAATGATTCCTATTTCTATTTATGGCCAGAAAGTGATTTACGTTATAAAAGTTTTTTTAGATATTATCAGTGATTCTGCTTCTTAGGTGATAAAAACTGCTGCAGCTTTAAAAATATTTTATACTAGCAGTTTGCATGTAACTTATTTAGTACACTGTTGCAATGAGATGCAAAACAGCTTTGGGAAATTTTCACTGCAGTTAACTAACTTACTAGTGTGCAAAAAATATTTTCTTAAAAGCTCTCATGCAGATCAAAATTTATAAAGAAAGAGGATGCAGTGTCACACAAGAAACACCCTTTCAACTTAGTGTCAGCTCTTCACTGACTTCAACACCTTGTTTGAGCAGGACTTTATATCCAAGACCAGACAGTTCAGAAAGCGTTGCTCCGAAACCCATTTTAACTGACATTTTAATCACGCGCAACCTGTTGTACATATCCTGTAAGTTTCAAGCTTATACCAGCAGTCCTTCTTGGTATCACAATTTTCATAAACAGTAGTGTATACGAGCAGTTAAATAAAATTAATAATGTTTTTTTTAATCTCCTCATGATAAACATAGTAATGTAATTTTTTAGAGAAATGAAAAGCAAAAAAAGAAAAAGATGCTTTTATCAATGGAACTACCAAATGGTAAAGTAACTTTTTTTTTTTTTTACCTTTGTACTCTTGGGAGAGGGGGGATTTGTGATGAAAATGTGTGCACATTTTTTTTTTTTTTTTAGAATAATTCACCTCTAAATTTTGGCATTCCTGAGCAGAGTTGGTAGGAAGACCCAACCATTTAATTTCTTTCTTCTCTTTAGAAATAATATTCATTGCCATCAGGACATTTAAAGCATCATAAACCCTCCTCCTAATGTTCTTCTGATCATAGGCCTGCAAAAACAATGTGCAAAAATCACACACATGTACTACATCAAATAAAAGAAATAATAAATAAAAAGTGTTCAAAATTTGCAACATAATGTGAATAATTACTTCCATAAGAATTAAAAAAAACAATAACCAGGAACTGTAACAACAGCTAAATCATTGTCTTGCAATGTGGAACTTGACTCAAATTTCAGCATTTAGCCATTGTCTCCAACAGTCTTATGAAGTCTATTTTGACTAAAGTAATGAAACTCATTGGGTTAATTACAAAAGTACAATGTAGAAATGTAAGAGTAAAAGAATCAATGCAATAATCATGATTATCATATTAAGTTACACTTCTGTTTGCTGTGAACCAGAGAGAGAGAAAGATTCACATTTTGGAATTTAACTCAACAGTGAAGCATTACGTGGAATAAAACTACTGCATAAGAAATAATCTTCTGATATTTCGTAACACTTCTGTTTCTCATGTTAAATTGCTGAGAAAATTCGACAAGACGACAGATAACGCTCGACGGTAAAATAATGTTTGTTATACAACTTCCAATAGGTTGAAACCACAAGTAACACAAAATAGTTTGGCTCACCTCTTCAAGTCCATTCCACCATCTATCAATATGTCAGTAGAGTACTTGATTAGCAGTACGTACAATGTTCACTCGTCGTTCACGTAAGGTTAGGCTCATGTAGTTAGGCCTACCATTTCAAGTCCGTTCTACCATCTGTTAATATACCAGTAGAATACTTTGTGTACATGAATAGCAGTATATATGATGCTTATTTGTCGTTCACATATCATAGACATGGGAAATACAATGGTGAAAGGACTTGCACCAAATCGAATGTTTCAAACAACGGAATAAAACAGCTTCAAAATTGTAATTAAAAACGTACTGAAGTTAAAAACTGAACAAAACTTCAATTACAAACCAAGTGCCAAATAAAAACAATGAAGGAGTGACAGAACGTCATCGTTGCTGTATCGCTTGGTCGACATTCCCGACGCGTTTTGGCTCACTTCATCTGTGGCCATTCTCGAGGGTGCAGGTGATGTTAATTCTGCGCTGAAAACTAAAGCATATCTCATTGTTCCGTTCGTGCTAACCTTACTTCATCAGTCATCTTGTAAGATACATATGCTCAAGGTGCTGCCATCTGGTTGTTCTAATGACTCTCAATTTTTGTTGACGATACACTTTTGATTGCTTAGCACAGAGGGATTGATGCTTTTTGAGCTTGATCATATTCTTCCATGTGCTGGATAATTCAACTGGAGTATTTGAATTGCAATTTATCATCTTTTTGATTAATATAGCCTCAGCAGTAAGAATCTTTCTGTGGGTGTTGTAAGAAATTAGAAGTTTTATGTTGTCCCAATCAAGCACAGCATTATTATCTTGACAGTACTGAATTAAAAATGTTCTTGTTTCATTCTTTATCCAATTACTAAGATGTTCTTTCAATCGAACATTTATATTTCTTTTTGCACTGCCAATATATAATGATTTGTTATGTAATGAATCTGTGTTAATAAAAATTGGAATTTCGTACACACCTACCCTATTTAACATACTTATATGGTCTTGGTTTACCTGGAGTACTCTACAATTATCTGTGACAGTATCTGCAATACGTAGATTAAGCTTCATTAAAAAAAAAATTCATTTTCTTTTTAAAGAATGTAATAAAGCTAATCTACTTATTGCAGATACTGGCTAACCTACTTATTGCAAAAATTAAAACAATTTTTTTTTAAAGAATGCAATAAAGCTAATCTACTTATTGCAGATACTGTCACCAATAATTGTAGATCACTCCAGGGAAACCAAGACCATATAAGTATGTTAAATAGGGCAGGTGTGTACCAAATTCCAATTTTTAACAACATAGATTCATTACATATTGGCAGTACAAAAAGAAAGAAATATTTGATTGAAAGAATATCTTGGTAATTAGATGAAGAATGAAACAAGAACATTTTCAATTCAGTACTGTCAAGATAATAATGCTGTGCCCAACTGGGATAATATAAAAATTCTAATTTCTCACAACACCCACAGAAAGATTCTTACTGCGGAGGCTATATTAATCAAAAACACTAAAATGATCAATTGCAATTCAAATACTCCAGTTGAATTATCCAGCGCATGGAAGAATATGATCGAGCTGAAAAATATCGACCTCTCCATGCTAAGTAATCGAAAGTGTATCGTCAATAAAAACTGGCAGTCAGAAGAACACCAGATGGCAGCACCTCAAGCATACGTATCTTACAAGATGACTGACGAAGTGATGAGAACAGAATGAAGAGATATGCTTTAGTTTTCAGCGCAGAATCAACATCGGCTGCACCCTTGAGAATGGCCACGGATTAAATGAGCCGAAACGCGTCAGGAATGCCGACCGGACAATTCAGCGATGACGACGTTCTGTCACTCCTTTGTTTTTATTTCGCACTTGGTTTGTAATGAAAGTTTTGTTGAGTTTTTAATTCCATCTTTTGTATAGTTTTAACTTTAGTATGTTTTTAATTACAATTTTGAAGCTGTTTTATTCCGTTGTTTGAAACATTCGATTTGTTGCAAGTCCTTTAACCATTGTATTTCCCATGTCTATGATATGTGAACAACAAATAAATGTCATACATACTGCAATTTACATACACAAAGTATTCTACTGGTATATTAACAGATCGTAGAATGGACTTGAAATGGTGGGCCTAACTACATGAGCCTAACCTTATGCAAACGACGAGTGAGCATCATATATACTGCTAATAAAGTACTCTGCTGACATATTGATAGATGGTGGATTGGACTTTAAGAGGTAAGCCAAACTATTTTGTGTTACTTGTGGTTTCAACCAATTGAAGTTGTGTAACATACATTATTTTACCGCCGGGCGTTATGTGTTGTCTTGTCAAACTTTCTTAGCAATTTAAAGTGAGAAACAGAAGTATCACAAGATATCAGAAGATTATTTCTTATACAGAGAAAGTGTGTGTGTGTGTGTGTGTGTGTGTGTGTGTTAATAAAAGTTACACCATTCAAGGAAATCTATACTATATTTAAACACCAGCAACTTATTATCAGTACCACTTCATTACAATGGTGGAATTACAAAAAAAAATAACTCCTAATTTCAGCAATGTTAATAAAAATAAAAAAATAAAAATGTGTACCAGAAGGGACTAAGTTTTAAATTAATTCCACAGCCAAGTTTAAAACTAAAGTCCTTTTCCTTCAGATAGTTGAAAAGATCTGAACTAGCCCTTCTGGAAGTGTGATAAAAATTCCAAACTTAAATGATTTACACAAATTCCATTCATTTTTACAATTTTCTATGGAAGTTTGGAATGTAAATTCTCAACTCACACAACAAATTTCCCACTAATCCCAATGATGTAGTAGAGAGACATTTCCAGAGTGCACAACATTCATGTATCATAAGTGGTTACAAACCAAGCACCATGATAAATTTAGACACAAGCATGTAACTATAAATCTACAATTATTAAAAATTCTGATCAACCAGTCATAAGAGCAAAAGTAGTTAGGTACTTTCAGAAAAAGTTTGCTCCTATACAATATTTCTGCTAACACTTAAATAATTCAGATCTTTCATTCATATGAACAGTTTTGCTATTTGCAAAGCAGATAAAGTATAATATCCTGTACTCATATGGGGCAAAAAAAAAAAAAAAAAAAAGATCATAAAGGTCATTCTTTCTTCTGCACACTGTGTTGCAGTAAAAAAAAAAAAAACACCTATGAAGAATTCAATTGAAAGGCTTTCAAAGAAAACCATCTTGCAGCCTTTTTCGAGGACATCTCTACTTTTCTTCTTCCTATCATAGAAGTCAAAGACTTTTTCTGCAAATCAAACTACACAAAAAAGGATCACCCAATCCAACTACTGATGGAATTCACCTTTTCACTAGCCACAAATCCGGGGGAAAGGAGGGAGGGGGGGGCTGTGCAGAAACTCAAAAGCCCTGATTTTTAATCACTCTCATACTCTAAATTCACCTAAAAACTTAATAAGCAAATTTACAGCCACCTCCTCATTTACAGAACAGTTTTTTAGAATGCATGTGGAACCTCTTTTTCCTTCTGTTTCTCATTTTGAGTCTTTAATACTACTGGTGAAAAAGTCAATTCAAGTTTGAATTTCCAGGCAACTTAATCAAACACCTTATATGACTGCTTTCACACACTTCATGAAGAAAAAAAAAAAAAAAAAAACTGCTGTTTGTAATAAGACATACTACAGCAACAAAAAAAGCCTTCTATAGGTTCACCATTATCACTTCTTCCTAAAAGTATCTGCAACATGTTTAACACACTAGTCTGCTGAATAACACTATTCAACCAACTACTTGGCTTAAATATGTTGATACTTTTGTGATCTGGCATCGTTCCAAAGAACAGATAATAGAGGTGAAATAAGCTAATGTTTTTTTTACTAATTTTATGGAGTTATATAAGTGTTCCATAAGCAATTCTAGGCTGTTTCTCTAACATTTAGCAACATTTTTGGTTTATGAATAGAATATGAACAGAAATAACACAAACAACAAAAAACAGAGACCTACACATATCAAAATATTTATTCTTTTACTTATTTCTTTAATGGAAATGTCATGCAAATAAAAGTACATCTGATTCTAAATAAATATATAAAAGTCACTTTTATACATTTATTTAGAATTAGATGTCACTTTCATACATATAAAAACATGTATAAAAGTGACAGCCCCCCTTCTCCCATCTGTGCCTGCCCAGGTTTCCTGATCTGCCAAGACAACTGATAAATAAAAGCAGACTTAAATACATACATAAATACATATCACCAAGCTGTTCTCTGAGATTCAGAGGTTAGATCCAAAAAGAAATACAAACTACCAGATATTTTTACTTACTGTTGTCATATCAAACTTCTCCATTTACAGTGATCTTGGCATTCAACTCGGGCTTCACTGACATCCATTACACGGCGTACACAAGATTTTTTATACTTCATACTCATAATCTTTTTCTCATGCAGACACCTCTGAATCTGATCCACCCATGTCTTCTTTGGCCTTCCTCTGCCTTTACTTCCTGCCACTTGGGCTAAAAAGATTTCCTTAGTAAGAATCTCATAACTCATTCTTTCAACATGGCCAAACCACCGAAGCATATTGGTCTCCACCTTGCTAACAACATTTTGCTTCACATCCCACAACTGCAACACATCTTCATTCCTCACACAATGAGACCTTGTCTTGCCACAAACACCACATAAGTAACGCATTTCTCCAGCACACAAACGACTCCTATGTTTCTTCTGCAGCACCCAGATTTCACTGCCATTCATCACAGTAGGAACAATTACACTTTCATACACAGCCATTCGGAACTCTCTAGAGAACCCATCATTCCTGTGAAAACCTCCCAGAGCAGCTATGACTTTCAAATGAAGAATTCACTTGCCTACTAATTTCACCATTCAGTTTGTTCTCTCTGTCAAACATGCTTCCTAAATACACAAACTCACTTACCTGGTCAATCACAGTGCCGTTTATACTTACATTACATTCAGTGCTACCAGTTCCTCTCTCAAACACCATAACTTTGGTTTTTCCCTTATTTATACTCAGTTTGAATTTCACACAAACTTCGTACATCCGAGACAACATACTCTGAAAATCACCTTAGCTCTCTGCCAACAGTACAGTGTCATCAGCATACAGCAATCTGTACACACGGATATCACCAAGACATAAACCACTATAATCTATTTTGGCATCACGCATGCACGCGTCCATAAATATATTAAACAGCCATGGTGACATTACACAACCTTGTCTAACTCCTGCACCAATAGAAAACCATTTTGATAAAACACCATTCACTCGTACACAAGCTCTCTTACCAGCATACATGGCTTTTACACTATTAAGTAGATTCCCAGTAACACCATATTTATTCAGTACCTTCCACAAAAGTGTCCTATTTACTCGGTCGTAAGCTTTTTCTAAATCTATGAAGGCAACAAAAACTTTCTTCCCAACAGCCAGATACTTTTCAATCATCGTGCATAATGCAAAAATCTGGTTAGTGCAGCCTTTACCAGGCGTAAACCACTCTGAACATCCCATGCTTTCTCTGAAGTAAGACCCCGTACTTTTTCAATACCACGATAGTTCTTGCATTCAGTCTGATCACCTTTACCCTTAAACAAGGGAACAATAATAGCATCCTTCCAATCCCGAGGGACCATTCCTAACCCCCAGCACAACTGGCAAATTTCAGTTAACCAGTCAATTACAGAGTCACCACCATATTTCAACATCTTGGCAGTTATGCCATCAACTCCCACAGCCTTACCAGTCTGAAGAGATTTTAGAGCTTTACACACTTCTTCTCTTGAGATCTCTTCTGTGCTTTCATCCCTCACTGTGACATCATCTGCATCTGTCTCAGAATCATCTTTGCGTTCCTGATCTAATAACACACAGAAATATTCACCCCATCTTTCACTTGGGCTCCCATATCATTTCCCCGATCTCATTCTTCACACAACTTACAACTCTCCCCCCCCCTATTTTTCCTGAGTCTTATATACTTCCAGAAAGACTTCCTATCTTTCCAAAAAGCCAGTTTATGCCTTTCCACCTTCTCAGGGATGGAAACCAAACCTAAGACTAAAATTACTGACCATTTTGATTACAAAAACTGACTTTACTGATTTGGACATAAAAAAAAAAAAAAAAACAGACTAAATACTGACTCAAATTTCTCATTAGGAAAGAAGGGTCAAAAGCATTTTTTTTTTTAATCTGGCCTCCACCATCCCTATAGACAGCCAACTCACACCTATTTATTGTTTTAATTGTAATCAACATATAAAACTATTACAAAATTACATATAATAATAATAAATAATCAGGAAAATGATTGCACTTTATTATACACTGCCGGACAATTGCTAAGGACGGATGACAATAGCAACGATAGCAACCATAAAATGGAAGGCAGGAAAATGTGGAAATTAGCATAAGTGCAGGATACATTAAGACGTGTTGTGCGCATGCAAATTTTGGATTGCCGAACTTGTTCGTGATGTCATAGCGCTGATAAGAGATATAAAGGATTTGACGCGTATTGACCGTTGTTGTTCAAACGCAAAGTTGAAAGGGAAAGAATCCATTGACGAACTCGCAATTTTCAGTATGTCTTTCTGACATCACCTAGATGATTTTACGCGTGGCCGTATTATTGGCAAGATTGAAGAAGGGCGAAAAATAACAGATGTTGCCAGGGAGTTCGACGTCAGCCACAGTGTTGTTTCAAGGCTTTGGAAATCATTTCAAACAAATGGAGTGTGTAGAAAACGTCACGGGGGAGGTCGTGTTCGCAGTACGACACCTGCAGAAGATCGGTACATAGTGCTATCAACAAAAAGACACCAGCGCAGCACAGCTAGTGAGGTAGCAAATCAGTTTATGGCTGCTACTGGCAAGCGGATCTCCCGAAAAACTATTGCCAGACGTTTGCATGAAGGAGGACTATACGCCCGCCGTCCTGTTGTGTGCATCCCATTGTCCAGACGTCACCGTACCGCCCGTTTGCAATGGTGCCATCAACATCGCAATTGGACTGATAACGACTGGTCTGCTGTCCTCTTCTCAGATGAGAGTAGATACAGTCTATCGTCTGATTGTCGACGACAACTGATCTGGCGTGACAGTGGTACTGCATATTGTCCAGCAAACATACAGGAAAGGGACCGATATCCGACATGTAGTGTCATGGTATGGGCTGGCATCATGATCAATGGCCGTACGTCCCTCTATGTGCTTCCAACTGGGACTATGACTGGCCAACGATACATTAATGATGTTCTGCTACCTCATGTTTGCATGTTCCGTGGTGCTGTCGGTGATAGATTCATTTTCATGGACGACAACGCAACATGTCATCGAACAGTCGCTGTCCAGGAGTGTCTTGAGAGAGAGGATATTCAACGCCTCGCATGGCCAGCACGTTCTCCAGATCTGAATCCCATTGAAAATAAGTGGGATGCTTTGGGGAGGAGTCTTGCTGGTCGCCAATGCCCTCCAATAAACAAGGACACTCTCATCCGTGCACTGACAGAGGAATGGGATAAATTACCCCAAAAGCTGCTTGATAATGTTGTGCAAAGCATGACACGACGTGTGGAATCTTGCATCGCCCTCCATAGTGGCCATATCCCATATTGACATCTTACGCCGGAACGCCTGCGGACGGTAATTGCATTTTTTTCACGTTTACGTATTCTGCACAAAATGGCCTGTTTGTCCCTTGAACACGTTCCAAAGCCTTCTGGATTTCAGAGCACAATAAATTGTCTTCCTTGTAATGTCCTGGCATTCTGACATTATTTTATTTCACTTGGCATCCAACCACACTTACTTTTTTATGCGCTATATAGCCGTTTATGATCCGTCCTTAGCAATTGTCCAGCAGTGTAATAATACTGACATGTTCCTATTCAGCACAAATATACCTAAAACTAGAAAAAGCTTTAAAGTGCAGCTGTACAGTACCATTTTCAGAATAATACAAACAAAATGTTTACAACTTTGAATTTTTAAATGTAATGTGGAAAATCATCTAGCTTTCTTTACAAAATTAGGTCCTTAAGTCTCACTTTGTTTTTGCTTCTTTGAAAAAAATGTTGTTATAACACTGCTTTTTCGCTTATCAACTGCTTTCTGTACCTTTTGTGTCTTTAATTTTCTTCACTTCTTGTTCCCTAACTTTCGTAGCACTCTCCAACATTGCTTGGGCCACATTAATTCTCACCAAGTCCTTTTTATTTATTGCTTCTTTTAAGCACTTGTTTGCATCATCCAGTAATCTGTCAACAGTCAATCTTTTCTCCTTTTCTTCCTCTTTCATTTTCTTCAGTGCCTGTTCACCGTGTTCAATATTTACTTTTTCTTCTACAAACTTACTCTTCATACTTGCTTGCAACAATTTTTCTTTTTCCTGTTCTTGTTTCCTCAGTTTTTCCTCAGCCACTCTCTTCTCATCCTCACAGTACTGCTTGTATCTGACATGAGCTGTGCGTGCCAATTGAAGAAGTTCCTGAGTGATAATTACAAAGTGAGCCTTCCCCTCAAACACATTCACCACAGCATCTCTTACAGTCAAATGAGCATCCAATGTTCTTTCACACATATTTGCGGTGTCTTCGTTCAAGATGCTCCCCGACAATGAGAATCCCCTTTCTACACCCGCATTGCCATGCGAAAGTGCAAGTAGCCTTCACAATTTTCGTAACAGTAGGTTTTTTTTTTTTCCAGAGGTATATGTCTTCTCAAAAAACTGACTCCAGTAAACATCTACTGGATTCTTGTCACTACCTGATTTTTCTTCTTCTAACATCAATAGTTTCCATTCATCAACTAGTGCATGTTCACTGTACTCAATTGGAAGAACTGCAGCTAATTTCACTATGTTTTTGTATGATCCTTCTTTAACCCTCTTTGCAGGATGCAAACATCGAAGATACCACAACACAGGTTTATCCAAATAAGACTTTTCCAAAATATGTGTACAAGCAGACACATAGTGCTTTCTAGCTTTCATGAAAATATAGCATCTTTCTTGTGCGCTTAGCTTCTTGAGATATTCACTTTCTCTAGTGTCGAACACTATGTTTTTCAATGGCAAGTAATACTTATCACAAAATGCTTCTAGACTCAATGGAGCAGCACTAACACAAAATCGATTCATGAGTGTTCTGATGAGGTTCGTGAGCTCATTATAGATTAGATGCATTAAAGGATCTCTCTTCTGAAGGAAATCAGTGAATCTTGAACATGTATGAGCACTTGCACAAGCAAACATAATTTCTGCTTTGGTAGTTTTGTCTTTTAACAGTTTAACAATATTCTTGTATTTCAAAGAACTCATCAACTTGCTTTTGGGCTGGGGTATGAACTGAAGAAAGTATTTTTCAACAGCTGACCATTGTTCTAAAAGTCTCTCTCTAGCTGATTCTAATGTCAGCCATCTAGAGGAAACATGTTTCATAAACCGATGACCCAGAAGTTTCATATCCGATTGTATTTTTTCAAAATCTTCCCAACGAGATGTTTGGCCATCAAAGAAAATTATAGAGAAACAAGATCATGTCCGAAGCATTTTCACCAAAGTCTTGTAATCTTTTTGGAATGCATTATGGATGATGTGTATGTTACATGTGCCAACATCAATAAACTGTTTTCTTCCTAACAGGATCAGAGAATCATTCATAAGATGATTCACAGTTTTGTTAACATTGGGTCCATCACAACCTAGCATCAATAACTTTGAACGAGAAAGCTGGGTATTATCCAAGGCTTCATTTAACTTGGAGTAAATATCACTAGCAGTGGCTTTACCAATGAAGAAAGTCTGTAGATGTGGTGTCATAATCATTTGTTTGGAATCAGACCAGTATTTAACTACAGTTTGAAGCTCTTTCTTTAAAGCTGCATTCACAGTTTCATCAAAACAAAGAGAGAAATGTGCTCCTCCAATATCATCCACCAACTGCTTTTTAAAATATGGAGCTAAAGCATCACATACTAAATATCTTGCCTTTGTCCTTGAAAGGGTGAACTCAGAAGGAAAACTTCCAGGAAACATTGCCTCAAAGGTTTCTTTGACATCTTCACAAGCTGGCTGAACAGCAAAGTTCCCTCCAATCATTTTCAAGCACCAGATTAACTCTGCCCTTGAAGCAGTTTGTCTAGCAAAATAAAGCTGAATTGATGGTGTAACTCCGGGAGACAAAATTACACCATCACTGCTACATCCAGGACGGGCTGAAGACAATTGTAGTTGTGAAGAACTCAGTTTCACTTTACATTGTTCTCTGTGCTTCCGAATAAAAGCATGCTGCTCTACAGCACCAAAGCCCCCAAGAAACTGAAAATGTTTGTGTGTACAACATACAAAAAACTTCACTGTCACTTTTTTCTGTCCCCATTCAGAAACCATGAAACCATTGCTGTCCTTTTTGGAACCATTCTGATTTTACAGTACATTTTCCCATACTTTTGTCTAAGTAATCCAGTTATTCAAAAAACGTATGATTTTATAAAGACAGCTGCATTACCTGAAACAACAAATATAAAAAAATTAGGATTATTATGAAGTGAAGAAAAAACACATATGCACACACAACTATTCAGAGAGAGAGAGAGAGAGAGAGAGAGAGAGAGAGAGAGAGAGAGAGAGAGAGAGAGAGATCCAGAGAAATTTTTAAGCAGGGTTTCTATTAAATTCCTACAGTAAAATTTACTGAGTATTCCCAAGTTCAGATTTTCATGCCAGTATAGGGCCCCATCCCACCCTACACAGTGGTGAACTACCAGGACACTACAATGTCCAAATTTCACCTACATATTATTAATTTCCGAGAAATTAAAAAAAAATCAGCACTGATTAGTTAAAAAAAACTTCACAATTAACCAGATAATTATGTAGTTATGGTGGACACAAACTACAGACAGACTGACACACAGAAACCACTTCGAAAATAGTGAAATCATATTCGGGGGACCCCAAAACATGTATTTCCGTCGAAATCTCGAATTCAAATTTTTGCACAATTACAATACTTCCTCATACTAATGTATGAGAAAGTAATAAGAAAAATTATAGGAAATACAGTACTAAGGCTCAAAATATAGGAAATATAAGATGGGTAGGAGCATTGTTTGCGTATATGTGCACACACAACTCTTTCCCAAACCAAAATAATACATCTGGTGAGGAAAGTTAACCGAAATGTACTTTTTTGCACTTAGATAGCATTCCCAATATAGAGATCAAAAATCACTCTCTAGTGCACAATGTTGTTAACAAAGTTATAACTCAGAGCCTTCGCAATGGCATTTTCTAATTTTTCAATCCATCTGCCACATAAAACATTACTTTACCGACCACAAACTTTTTTTCATATCACGTAAATCTTTTTTAAAAAAGCCATGGTATAAAACTGACTTTACAGATCAAAATTGAAAAATACAGACTAAAACTGACCAATCTGAAAAATACTGACTTTTACTGATTTTACTGACCATTTTCCATCCCTGCTTCTCCTTCCTATCTTTTGCCTTATTCTGGTGAACCAGCTTAGCAGCTACACGCTTCTTTGAGCGATATTCATCCACAGAGACTCTACCTTGCAACATCCCCAAATAGGCTTCCTTCTTTCTCTTTACTGCCTCTTCAATCTCACTATTCCACCAAGCATCACCTCTATTGTTACCCACTTTTGTGGTGTCACAGATCTCTTCAGCAGCAGTGACAACACAGTTCTTAAAACATTCCCACTTCTTTTCTACATCAATCTCACCAGACTTCAGATCCTTCAGTCGTTCTCTGAGTAAGTCAGAATACTGCTGATGATCTTTAAGGAGCCTATCAACCTTTATCCTTTCTATCCTGGGTCTCTTCCTATTCCTTTTCCTCCAACCAACATTAAGTTTCACTCGTGACACTACCAAGTAATGATCAGAACCAACATCTGCACCTCTTATCACACGGGTGTCAACAACTAAGTGTTTCAAACGCTGATCGTAAACAACAAAATCTAACACACTCTTTTGACCAAGAGTACAATTTTCCTAAGTATATGTGTGGATATACTTGTGGTTGAAAAATGTATTAGATACACACAAACCATTCTCAATGCAGAGTTCAATTAATCTTTCACCATTATCATTCACACAAAGATCATTAAATTTACCCAAAACATTGTCAGAAATTGCATTCTGTACACCTACTCTAGCATTGAAATCCCCTGCTATTATAACTTTTTCTTTAGCACCAAACTGGCTCAAAACAGATTTGAGCTCATTCCAGAAATCTTCCTTCTTATCAGAAGGTTCAGAGTCTCACGGAGCTTACACAACAATTACGATTCTCTGAAGTTTCACTTTCAAACGAATCCAGAGAATTCTCTCACTTATGCAACTATAGTGAATCAAGTTGTTCTTCATCTTTTCACTTAAAATCATACCTACACCAGCCTGTCCTCTCACATTATCCAATACTCCAGACCACACACTCACCGTGCTATTCACTTCTACTACCCCAATTTCCTTCTTTTTGGTTTCACTTACACACAGCACATCCAGTCTATACATATTCATCTCCTCAATCATCTCATTCATCTTGCCATTCATAACTCTAGTGTTCCATACACCAATCTTACATTCACTCAGCTGAGATCTCTTTCTCATACGCCGTTTAGGAAGTCCAGGTCGATTCTGTGGTGGACCGTCCTTTCTCAAGTGTGGAAGGTCCACCATACCCACACTTGAGTCCGGGTATTAATTTCTTTTTGTCTTTTTAATCAGGTAAGTAGATCAGTG
The DNA here is from genome assembly GCA_039090855.1 of Macrothele yani. Classification (NCBI taxonomy): domain Eukaryota; kingdom Metazoa; phylum Arthropoda; class Arachnida; order Araneae; family Macrothelidae; genus Macrothele; species Macrothele yani. Next base: position 170,399,921 of record CM076990.1, read on the forward strand.
TGGAGGATTAGCCCACAGCTGAGCGTTCCAGTTGGTCATTTAACCTAAGGATTCTGGAACAAAACCCAGTGAGTTGGGGTCTTTTCGACACTGTCACACAGAACTAGCTAGCACCTCTCCAAGATTCACAGAGGCCCTAGTTGCTGTTGTGGGTGCAATTGTTACCACGGAGCGCCCCGATGAGGCAAACACATCGCTCACTACGACCGACCACCAGACTTAAATAATGTTGTTTATAATTTGTGAAACTGTGTATCTGAATATTATACTGTGAAAAAAACATGGGAAAATATGTTTTAAAGATTGCATTACAGATACAAATGGCTTGTGAAGAGTCAGTTTCGTTTGCCATTGTTTTATATAGCCATTGGAAATGTGTCACATATTCACTAATTTGTTAATATGAAAGTAAAAAATTACTATGGCTGAATTCAGTTCAGTACTATAATTTTTTTTTTTTTTTTTTTTTTTTTTTTTTGACAGGATCGTTTATTGCCCATAAATAGGGATTTTTTCATACTTTTCAGCACCAGAATGGAATCCTCCTAATAACCTGTATAGGACTTAGGAGCTGCATCATGGAAGGATAACAACAGTTCATATTAATATCCAGAGAACATATTCTTTCATGTAATAATTTTATTTTGGCACTATTAAGGACAGGGTTCCCATGCAAAAGTTAAAAAAAAAAAAAAAAAATCTCTGACTTTTCTAGGTTTCTCAGGTGCTTCCGAGAGTTTTTCCAGAGCAGCAAACCAAATTAATTTTGTTGCAACGGATAGTTACATTTCCTTACATTTATAACAAAATTATGCATTTGTTAATTCTTTAAATAACTTCTTTATACAATTAGCTGCTTTTTAATAATAACAACTAAATACATGAGGCACATTATTTTTGGTACCGTAACTCCATAATATTTTCTGAACCTGAGTAGTATACTGCCCACACGGAATTTCATGGGTAACACGCACGCATGCACAAAGAAAAGAAATTCCCTGACATTTTCAGGTGGGTTTGAAAGTTTTTGCAGAGCAGTAACCCAAATCATGTTGCAAAGAATCATTACATTTCCTTCCATTCTTGAATTTTCTCGCCAAAGCATACATTTCTAAATTTTTTAAATAACTGATCTTTATACAATTTACCTGATTTTCATTAACAACTAAATGTACGAGGCACATTTTTTTATCTTTTGTGAGCCTGAGTGGTATACTGTCACTGTAGAAGATAATATATTCCCATAGAAATGGTTCATATGGAAGGGGAAATTTGCCAGTTTATTAGTTTTTTTTTTTTTTTAACACAATGCAACTAAATTTAATGACTGAACTGGTCTGTGTTCAGAGAAACATGTCATAAGAGAACCAACCAACAAAGAGCTTTGGTTCATCAGTAGCTTAGCTCTGTTGTGATGTTTCTCAAAGCAGGAAGGTGTCAGGCCACTGGGCCTAAATGCTCCACGAAGCCAAATGTCTGCAGAAACCAAACTTAATAACAGGTAGTTTTGATTTAAAAATAACAAGTAGTAGGGAAATAAAGAACAATGTAATATATATACTGAATGTTAGATTTATCAAATTCTAGGCAGGCAGAGTGATGATTACAAGCAAAGGCTGGAAATCTGAAAAAAGAAAAGTCTTTTGGCAAAATAAAAAAAATTCTTGGTTTTTTGAAGCCCTGACAAAAAATCTAGGTTTTCCCTGGTTTTCCAGGTTATGTGGGAACCCTGTTACACAGATCAACAAATCAAATTAATAAACGTTATTAGCATTTTACTTTTTAAGGGAAATGCTAAATGAAATTATTCATACTGAAACTGAGAACAGAAGCCCGTACCTGATCCATTGGTGACAAATGGCGCTGAGGATCAGTAAATTCTGCAACAAGCTCATCTGCTACTTCGTTGTAAGATGTTGTTCCCTTCTTCTGGACTTTCTCACATACCTTCATGGAGAAATGGCGCAAACCTTTACCACCCTTCTCTCCTTTTTTGCTCCTTTTACTAGATGTATGTAAATTAAAAATTATGAAAATATCCATTATCCCACAAGTACTCATAACATACACTTAGAGAAACATTACAGCAATATTTTGTGAAATCCAGGGTGTAATACATTTAACTACATTTCACTTCCAATAATACAAATGTGGAAGACAACAGCTCAATCACAAAAACATAATACAAACAAGAAATGCTGGAGAAATAAAATCAATTTGTTGCTGGAAATCACTATATTAAAAAATATACTTCTTAATAGAATATATATACATATATTTTTTTTAATTATCACCTGCAGTATTTTTTTACCTGCATCCAATGCAATAAAAATCCTTTATCTTAGCAAAATGCCCTAACAATCAGTATCAAAATGAATATAAGTATCAAAATATTAAATGAACATGTATTAGTATCAAAATAAAGCATACATGTACATGCATGTTGTGTGTCTGTCTGTGCATAAAAGGAAAAGTAATGTACACAAAGTGTAATGGCTTAGTTCATTAACATTTGGCAATTATTTAATTTCTAAGATTTTTTTCTCTGTGTGCTGTACTTCCTTTGCTCTGGGCAAGTGAACAGCAATGTAATGCCAGCAGAAACTTAAATTTCCACTAAATAACTTTATGACATCAAAATTTTTATTAGAAACATGTGATCACCAAATAAGTTTTTGATTCTGTTTTGTTGAATATGGTGTGCTGCAACAGCCAATGCCACTGGTCACAATGTATCTCCATTTAGGGTTAACACCTGGACTGGAATATTAAAGAGATTATATTAAAATATATGATACCCATAAAAGAAAGTGAAAGCTGCTTATAAAAGCATGCATGCATGCATACACACACACACACACACACACACACACACACACACACACACACACACACACACACACACACACAGTGGTTGCGCTAAGTTTTTGGACAGGGAGTAAAAATACTTCTCATGTGATTTTCAAGAAATATTTTGTGATTTCCAAAAGTAGCAGCCCCCCTCAGTTTGCAAATGACTGCCATAAAAGTTCTCACTTCTAAAAACTTTTTTTTTTTATTCTACTAAAAATATATGCACTACAATAAAAAAAAATTATGTTCTTTGGTCATGCAGTTATTTTAATTATTAGGTGCACAAATAAGTTTTAAAGCATTTTAAGACAATGCAACATGTAAATTTGAGAGAAAACAACAATACCTTTACAAATCAAAATATGTGTCGTCATTATCTATCACCTTCTGCCATCGGTCAGGCAGCTGACGGATTCCAGCCATGAAGAATACTTCGTCGTGTGATGCGATGAAATAGTCAACCCATTTTTGCACTTTGTCACGTTTGGAACCGTACAGCAGATGAACCATGTTGCATCGATCGTAACAAATGATAGCCTGAAAGGGCTATGTCGGGACTATACGCCGGGTGCTCCAAAACTTCCCAGCCAAGCGTCAATAACGTTTCCTCGACTGATTTTGCAACAAGCAGCCTAACAATGTCATGCAGTAATTTCACGGGACATAATTCTTTGCCTGTGAACGGACGTTTCCGACAGATTTCCTGGTTCAATCGCAGCAATTGTTGCTTGTAGCAATCAGCAGTAACAGTCTGACCCTGGTTCCAATAGCTCAAAATAGAGCACACCCTTCATTTCCCACCAGGTACACAGCAGAACTTTCTTGGAGTGAATATTGCATTTCGGTGTTGAAGTTGTTGCTTCACCAGGGTCCACCCAGTGGGTTTTTTTTTTTTGTTTTGTGTGTGTGTGTGTGGGGGGGGGGGGGAATTGTCGCACCATATTTTCTTTTCATCACCTGTAACGATTTTCCACAGGAAAGACTGTTCTTTATTCAACAGATTCAAACATTTCATGACACGCTCATCCTTGTTCCTGTGGCTCAGATCATGTGGCACCCATTTTCCTTCCTTTTGAATCTTTCCCATTGCACATAAACAAGTGGAAATGGTTTGTTGAGTTACCCCCAGTTGTTCAGCTAGTTGTTTTTGCGTTTGAGATGAATCTTCATCCAGCAATGCTTGCAGTTCTTCATGTGCAACCTTCTGCGGGACGCCACTATGTTCTTGATTGCTAACATCAAAATCACCTGCTTTAAACAGTCTAAACCAAACCTCACATGCGCTTTTCGATACTCCCCCCCCGAACAGAACAGATCGATGCACAGCTTTTAAAGCACTTTTTCCTTGATGAAATTCATAATGAATGCAGTGTCACTTGCCATCTTTCACCTACCGATGTGAAAGTGCGTTTGGATGCTGGGCAAGCTTCTGTGTCACACTTTATACTCTGGACCAGTTCTGGTCACATGACAACAACGCGGGGGAATGTCGGATATGTAAATTAGTGGTATATGTCACACAAAAATGCTTTAAAACTTATTTGTACACCTAATATCTTAATAAGTACAGCAAAATTTGAAATACAGTAATAATTCTTAAGGTTAAAAACATGCATCCTTACCTCTGCTGCAAAGATGAAAATTCTGTGATATCTGTGCTACAATTCTCCCTATACACATAATTTAGTATCACAACAGCTTATAATTGAGAATGATCTCAGTCCGTCATATTTTTAATAAAAAAAAAAAAATAGTCTGCTTTGTCAAGATCTGTTCATTTGCTAGAAGTCACTTATCTGTACAATCAGAATTAAAATTCACGACATATTCACATTGTTCTTTTAATGCATATAACAGCATCATTAGTAGGTTTTACTTTGATTTGGTGTTGTAATTATTCAATAACGCTGTCCTCAAACCTTTGGAACTAGAAAAGAATGTTGACACCCTCTCCCCCCCCCCTCGTTTGGGCTTGCATGCATGCGCACCCTACAGCCCTTCGCCCTTTTTGTAGCTCTATCATTTGTCAAGCTGGCAGAGTGGGGAATGAGGGAAGAATTATGTTATTGATGACACAACTGCTGTGTTAAACAGTCAAGCAAAAATAATTAAAAAAAAAGAGGTCAGTATTTAAATCAGGATGGATAAAATTTTGGAGCAGTAAAAATATGTCCCAATTTGAACGCGATTTCTGCATATATACAAATCACTAAGCTGGTTGCTGAGATTTAGAGCCTAGTAAACAATATGGAAATTAAAATTTCCAGTAACTGAAAGCTAATAAATTCTTGACAAAGGGCCTCAAACTTTTTATGAGGAGGCCCTGAGTGTTTTCAGTATGCCACTGTTGACTATCATGTTTGCATTAAATGTTAAATGAAGATTCCTGCCATTTTTATGAATTACAAGGGTTGTACTGAAAGTAATGCAAAAGTTGGCATAACTTTTTTATTAACTGACAGAGGTCGTTCAAATTGCACATGTTGGTAGAGTAACTCTTTTTCTATGCAAAGGTACTACTACACAACATAGTCTCCAACAAAAGCAATGCATCACTCTCATTACAACTAACCATTTCAAGATTTCCTTACAGGCTGATGTTATTCTAAGGGGATTTAAAGTGCATGTCTGCACATACTGAGGAACAAGCTGTCAGTAGAGTTCGTCCTTAGCGAACACACAAACTTGGAAAAAGATGTGGGGGATTCGTAATTCGCTGAGTTTTGCTACTGTGCCGGTTTGTTTGAGAAAAAAGAAAAGAATGTGAAGAGTTTCTAATAATAAAACGCATTTTGTTCTCCTGCTCGGCAAAGTCTACAAGAAACATAAACACGCCATTGTCACTGGACCACGAGTTGCCTGTTATTGCACTTTGAACGGGACTCGAAAAAGTGATTTCCGACAGTGTAATGCACTATAATTCACCTACGATCCATATGAACAGCCCTGACTCAACTGTAGTAGGAAAAGTTTTGCTAAAATTCATCTACTTCGCATCACGTGGCGAAAGTCGAAAGTGTGTAGAAAGACTACAGTGAATGCGAAATACAATATGAGTCTTACAGACTGTACATTCTCATGATTTTTTTTCAATAATATGGCTGTTTGACAGTATGATTCGTGGGAGATTTCATTTCAAAACAATATGATTAATAAATGATATGATCATTCACGCAGATATCTGCTGTTTGATTTGGGAACTACTTGGTCAAATTTGAGGGCTGATCATTCAGCCCACAGCACTTTTAGCACAATACGCGCAGGTCGATGAATTGATCGCCGCTGCACTAAAAAGGATTCTGCAATATCAAGGTTTAGATGTCGATTATTGGTGGCAAAACTTCGATGTTCAAGAACATTGAGGTTTTTTGCCATCCCTAGTTAAGACTGGTTTCACTTTCTTTTACCTTTACTTCTGAATTATACTTTTGTAAATTGGCACTAAAAATAACAAATGGCCAAACTGGCGACCACTAAAATAAATTTAATCGCCAAAGTTGCCAGTTAATTGCCATCTGGCAAGTGCTAATTTGCACCTACATTGGAACGCCTAAAAGATGAACAGCCACAACCAGCTAATCAGGGAACTTTTGCTTTACGAGTTTGAACTCTGCCATAATGCTGCTCAAGCAACACGAAACATTCCGTGGACCACAGCACCGCAGCCAGATGGTTCAAGAAATTTCCTTCAGATGACAGAAACTTCAACAATCAGCCAAGGTCAGGTAGGCTGCGAACCGTGGATTTCGAGGCCGTGCGCCAGACCGTAGAGCCAAATCCGACAACCAGCCCTCAGATAATATCACACAAGCTAGGCATATCACAGACCACCGTGGTTCGTCACCTTCAGGGCCTCGGCAAGGTCTACAGGAGCTGCCACATTGTCCCTCATGAACTGATGCCAGTTGAAGCAGACTGTCGAGTGGAAGTGGGCACGAAACTCCTAGAAAACCTGTGCGATGTACGTTTCACCAAGAGAATTGTTACGTGCAATGAAAAGTGGATCTATTTCCGTAATCCTAGCACACAACGGCAGTGGTTGAGCACGGGCCAGCTTCCTGAACCTGTTGCCAAACGTGGCCGCTTCGAGCACAAGGCTATACTCTGCGTCTGGTGGAATTTCGAGGGGATAATCCATTACGAATCTATTCCAGACGGTCGGACCATCAACGCAAACCTCTACTCTAAACAGCTGAAGCGGATGTATGCCGTTTTGGAGAAGTATCCGGCGCACTGGTGAACAGAAAGCGCGCTCTCCTACAGCAAGACAGCCTCACGCCACGCGAACAACAAGGGCAAAACTCCAGGAAATTGAGAGCATCAAACTGATACCCAAGCATATAGTCTGGATCTTGCCCCGTCGGATTATTACTTGTTCCGGTCCGTGGCCCACTTCCTTGGCGGGAGGCACTTCAACAACCAGGAGGAGGAAGCAGCTGGGGTGAAGGAGTTCTTCTCCTCAAAGGACAAGAACTGGTATCGTTGTTGAATCAAAGAACTGGCAGACAGATGGCTAAAGACAGTGCAACACGATGGTCTACACTTTGAATGCTAATCATCTTTCATCATAAAGGTACATATGAAGACATACAGTGATCCAAATATAGCAAAACTTTCGACTCACCCTCTGTAATTCGAACTTAATTTATTAAATTTTGAAATGAGTATGCACTGCATATTTGCCATACTGTTTGTGGAAATGTACATCTCATATACAAAAGCAGGTTGATTCACCGTCATTAACTATGAAACTAGCTTTAGCCACGAAAACAAAACCTGAAGCACTTTTAGATTTGCGATCAAAAATTGATCCAAAAAAAAAAAAAAAAAAAAAAAAAAGACTAACTACTCAGCTTTTTGATAATTGCTCCTCAAATATTGCAATTTTGGTAAACTACCATTTGCGAAATATTTTCCAAAAAAGAAAGTTATGAAACACTTTCTACAAAAATAAAAGTGCCATACCACAATATAAAGCACTAACACAAGCAAAATGTAAGGATTGTTACAAAAAAATTGCTTTGTAGTTTATCACCCTTCTGATACAAAAATGCAAAATCAGTGCTGTGACCTTGAATCTACCCTGCACTCATCCACACAGTACAAAGTACTTACAGTACACAGTTAATACTTCTATATTAAGATGATTCAGGTAGTTACAACTTTAGCGCTTAAACAGCCTAAGTTGTGTAAATTAATACGAAACTTTATATTTACCAAATTTGGGAAGTTAGAGGCGTCCAGAAGTTCAACTAACCAATTTTTTTCTCTCACAAATTTACACTGGCGGAAAGTGAAAAAAAGAACACCAAGAAGGAGACATCTGATACCAACGAAATTTATACAGCATAATAACGGAATACAGAGGATAACGTGATCAAAACATTATGGCAAAATAAAACTGGTAAACTGAAAAATAACATTTCCATGTAACATGGTTAGTACAAGGTTGAACCGCCATGAACTGCGTCACACTGTGCAATTCTGGCATGGGGTCTGTCGTACAGATGTTGGATGCAAGTTTGGGGTATTGAGTTCCAAGCATCCTCAACCTGGACGCGCAAATCGTGGATGGTCGTGGCTGGCCGGGAGACCGGATAAGTCGTTGTCCCATAAAATCCCACACGTGCTCAATGGGGGACAAATCCGGTGAACGTGCAGGCCATGGAAATTGTCTCACACCCTGAAGTGCATGTCGCGTTGCACGTGCCATGTGTGGGCGTGCGTTATCTTGCTGGAAAACACCACGATGGACCGACCTTACAAATGGCACAACAACGGGCTGAATGATGATGTTGATGTAGGAGGTGCTGTTTAACATACCCGGTACAAACACTAGTTGTCTACGGGAGTGATAGCTGATCGCTCCCCACACCAGGAGACCAGGTGTAGGCCCTGTGTGTCGCTGGCGGATGCAAGAAGGGTGGAGACGCTCCCCTGTGCGTCTGCGAACACGCATATGGCCATCGGAGGCTCCCAAGCAGAATATGCTTTCATCGCTGAACACGACAGATCGCCATTGCGTTCTTCAGTACAGGCATTGGCGACACCACTGCAGCCGTTCCTGACGGTGGGCTGGAGTCAGAGGTACACATGCCAGAGGCACACGTGCACGTAGTCCTGCATCCAGTAGACGGTTGCGGATTGTTCGCACAGTCACCTCAGGTGCAACGGCAGCTCGGATTTGCGTCGCAGTGGATGTTCTGTGTGACAACGCCGCTCTTCTTATGCGTCGATCGGTCCGCTCATCAGTCCGTCTGTGACTCCCAGTTCCACGTCTTCTCGTGTGGGAATGTTCCTCGGACCATCTACGCCACCATCGTACCACCACCGATACTTCCCGTCCAATTTGCTCCGCAATGCGACGATACGACTACCCGGCCTCGCTGAAAGTCCCATAACTGCTGAAATCGTACACGTCTTCCATGTCCAGGCATTGTAGCTTCTTCAGGGTCTTTGCACGTGTCCGTACGCCCCACGACTGATTACATTTACTTCGCAGTACTCCTTAAATACCACCGAAGATAATTTCCATATTATGCCGTGCTGTGGCGTAAGCTCTCACTGGCTGGTCCCGAAATTAACATCACACCTACGTAAACTCGACCGCATTAACATATGTAAATTTCATGATCGTCCGCCAATTCCTTCTTGGTGTTATTTTTTCACTTTTCGCCAGTGTATTTCAGTTGCACCGGGGGGGGGGGGGCTTGGTGAAGTTATGCTGAATGACCCGACTCCTGCGACCTTTCTTTCTAATGCCCAAAACAGCACATAAAAATACTGTATTTCATCAAAAAGTACAATAAATGTAGGAAAGCATAATACACACAAAAATACAGGAAATAAAACCAAATGCTGTTTCATACATTGAGAATTAATTATTGGTATTGCAAAAGCCATAAAGCAAAAGTTACCTGTCACTATAGTCTGAATTGGTGAGTTCATGAGGACGTTTCCCTGACCATGCTAAGCCATGATCTACAGGCTGAGAAATAAGGTTCTGTGGTGTGCATGGACTACTAACAACACTGGCCACAATTCTCTGTGGTGTACTTAAAATCTGAAGTAACAATTAAAATTACATTTTAAATCATTTTAATGTACTAGCAAAACAAACAGAAATGTTACATGAAATAAAACAAACTATTTTGCACTTATTAATGCGAGAAAAATGTCATGCAATTCCTAAGCAATCACTAAAACACAATTACCTAAGTTGATGAAGAAAAGTGATCTTGGCTGTTAAGAAAATAATTACCTTATTTACAATACTGCTAGACCTCTTCTAATTGTCATTCATTTACCTGGAACTCTGCTAATCGACGCCTCCTGTGTGTGTGTTAGTTAACATTACATCATTTTTGTAATTTCCTACTCCCTACTCCACATGTGGTCAAGTGTCAAGGTAACATACCATTCTTGTTTCCTTATCTCAAAGCTTCAACCATGCAGATGCCCACTAATCAGAAGTAAGAAAGATATAACAAACACCAGCTCATGGTTCATACACGTTTTCAATTCCAGGATCAAATTTGACATTTCCAGGATCCTTTATCAATCACAGAATTTCAGTAACTAAAAAGTATGTTATGAAAATTAACAAATGGTGCACAAAAAGTTTCTCATATCAAAAGGTGTTGGAGACAGAGATTTTCAAATCGAACAGTTAAAAGAAGAGACACAGAAGGTAACATGATGCAACTCTATGCCTTCCAGCGGAACAATTTTGCATAATGGAAAAGTTGAAAATACGAAAAAGTATTCTTCATGGCAAAAGCTATGCTAAGCAAAATGGACTTTTCAAAGATGTCCCCAGGAAGCAGAGTTAGCAAGAAAAAAGTTTTGACCTTCATGCCCCGTAGGGAGAAACTTGTGCATTATTAAAACAGGATCTTCTTATTGTAGCAAAAATCTTATTTGTTCCCCATCTTTATTGTAGCGAATGGCATACAGTAAAAAGAGAAATTCTCAAGAGGGTTTTTAGAAGTGGAGATACAGCTGCAAATGGAAGTACACAAACATCACCCAATGGCAGAAATTTGAACTATAAACCTCCTCGAATACAAAGCTAAAGTGTTCCATAAGGTAAATGGTATCCGGTGTTAAAAGAATTTTTCAAATCAGACATTTAGAAGTACAGAAATTGAGAAAATCAGATGAAATATTTCCATCCCCCAGCGGCAAAGTCAGGCATTACTTTAGGAAGAAAATACACACGGAGTTTTCTTAGTTTGTAGTATCTGATCAAAAATAAATTTTTTTTTTCAATCAGAGTTTTTAGTCCTGCAGATATTGCTATAAACAGAAATGTGAATTTATACCCTGTAGTGACACACTTGTGCATTAAGAAACATTTTAAATTATATGAGAAACATTTTGCACCAAAAATGCTCTTTAACAAAGAATTTTTCAAATCAGACTCATAGAAACAGAGATAGACAAAAATAAGATATGCATCTGCACCCCCTGGTGGAAAAACTATGCACTATTTTCAGCAGGAGGTGCTTTTAAAAGGTTTCCTGAGGTGAATGATATCGGTTCACAAAGAATTTTTTCAATCGAGTTTCCAGAAGCTCAGTTTCGTTGCAAATACGTCAGAAGCCGAAAAACCACTTATGCTCTCTAGTGGCTACACCATTCTTTACCAAAAATTAGAAATTTTATGCAAAACATTTCCCATGAGGAGTTGTATATGACACAGGAAGAATTTTTCACATCGGACTTTCAGACGAGGAGATATCAGGAAAACTGTGATTTACTTTTATGCCCCTAGTGGAAAATGTATGCATTACTTGAAAATGAGACTAACTAAAATAGTCTTCAATAGAAATTGCCTCAAAAGGAAAAAGAATTTTTTCAATTGGATATTTAGAAGCAAATATAATAAATAAAATGTATTTTGAATTCGATAGGATCTGCATTTACGCTTTCTAGCAGCAAAGTTGTGCATTGGGGAAAAAAAAGAAAAAAAAACCGGAATGAATGGATCATCATTCTCACACTTTAAGCTTCCCAATATAAAAAAATTTTAGAAATCGAACTAATAGTTAAATCACTTACTCACAGCTTTACCCAGATATATTTAATCCTAGTTCAACTTGAAAAATCTTTGTTTAATCTTCCTTTAATCTTTAACACTTTGGACTCCAGTATTAATTTTGAATTAGAAGAAGAAAAGAACAAAGAAATTCAGTATCTAGACATAAAAATCATCAGAGATACAGAAATTTTGGAATTTATTCGTAATTTCAAGAAAGAAATAATATACCACTCAAAAGCAGTGAAAATTAACACAGCAAGAAATTTAATAACTAGAGCTAAATTGCTTTCATCAGATAAAAATCAAATGGAAGCAATGACAAAAATTGCAATTAAGTTAATAGATAATGAGTTTAAAAAAAAACAACTATCATTAACATTGTGCAAAACGTCGCACAAAAACAATCTAAAAACAGCATCGCAAAGTTTGAAAAAACTGATAAAATAATCAATTGTACACCAATGACAAATTATGAAAAAATAAATTCCAAAATTAATAAACATTTAATAAAGAATAATGTAAAAGTAGCCACTACAGCAGAAAACAAAGTAGCATACATAGCTAATAAAAAACCTTACAGAAATACACACGACAAGATGAAAAGAAAACATATTGTATATCAAATTCCACTTTACTGTAGCAGGAACTATATTGGACCAATGTCTCAAAAATTGGAAATCAGAATTAAGGAACATCAAAGGGCTATTATTAATAACAAAGACCAAAATAGTGTATTAGCAAATCATTTGCAGATATGCAAATGCGAACCTTTAGGAGTAAAAATTAAACTATTGGACTATGAATCTCATAAAAACAAGAGAGTACTTAAAAAGTTATTACATTAAAAAAACAAAAACAAAAAAAAAAAAAAAAAAAACCAGTTGTATCAATGAGCCTTCAAAACTAATAAGTGTTTTCAACAACTTAATTGCAACAACAGAATTACCAAATATACAGTAAAAACATTTCAGTTTAATAATTGGCAACAGTATGAGGAACCTGGCAACAAAAATTAAATTCTTCAGGTGTAAAGAAAACTTTTGATAATCCTATACATTGGGAGCAGGCCTTGACTAAAATCCCAAAGGCCAATAAAGCCTGTAAAAAAACGAAGGAACTCAGAGGAAAGGAAGATTAAAGGAAGATTCTTCAAGTGGAACTATAACTAATAGTTGCAAAGATAGTGTCCCCGGTCAGACAGACAAAGTTATAACATAAGCACGATTTTCCTTTTACAAAAGACATGCTAATAACGTAGCTTCAGTGCTGCTAACAGACAAGAAAACCAACAGCCCCTTGCATTTTGTAGGGGTGGGGACGGAAATTTGTCAGACATAAGTTATATCAGTACAAAAATTCTCAACTACAAAACACAAAAAGACAGGCAGGAATGGATAAAATTTCAGGATATGTAACAGAATTTTAAGACATTTCCAAGACAAAATGGAATTCCAGGACTTTTCTAGGATTTCCAAGATACATACAAACCATGCAGCTAGTGCTAAGATGAAGCCAAAACAAACCATCAGCTCACTGTGTCTACTTTGTTCTTGGTGTTAGTTTTACATCACACTGAAAGCTTTCTAAATGGTCACTAAGGTGGCACTATTTCATTTTTTTCTCCACTAATAACATCACTGGATCTAGATCATTTTAGATGTACAGCCACAGTATTAATACCTTTTATTATCTATATAGAAGCTGTATGACTAGCATGAACATAAACAGAATACTTAAATCATTTTTCAGGTAAAAACATTTAATGGTGGTTTTAACTGCTGTAACTTTTTACATGTTATGTTTCCTTTGAGTGGAAAGCAATTTCTCGGTTGGAAGTTATTAATACTCGGTGCAAATATATATTGCAGTAATTGAATGTGATTCAAGGAAAAATCCTTCACGTACCTCTCAGTTGTAGGTGGTCAATGTTCAAATCCTTGCACTGTTGTTCTCATCAGGTTCTTGGGTGTAGGCTTTTTGACTAACTTCAAAAAGTCGGCACGTTTCTTGAGTAGGATATACTTTTTTAGTTGAACTACGGGAGGCACATGGAGACAAAGGAGATGTGAAAATTACGTTGGAACACTTGAAAAACGGGAAAACGAATAACTCGTAAAAAATATTCGCATGAGGAATTGCAATCACCAAAAAACTTTGTCAGACTTCTTGGATGTATTGTCCGATGCATTTCGGCAGATCTGCCGGCCATCTTCTGGGACCTCTGGTCGTCCGTTCTCTCTGCAGTTTATGTTGAATATGCGACGTGCTCAGTTTGGGAATCTTTGTGACGTCATCGGATGTGTTGCGTTGCCACTCCAATGATTTGAAGACTCAGGATTTATTTTTTTTGTATGTCTGCGTGTTTGCATTGTTTCTGTTCTGTTTGCCTTCCCATTTTTGTTTTCTTCTGTCAGTATCTTCCATGGAATTGGCATTTCTACTTCCCTACTAATGTTGCAGTTGGTTTTTTTGGTTTTTTCAATTACGATTGCTTCGGCGAAACGGATGGTCTTTTTGGTTGGTTGTTTGCAGATAATTTTGATATTTTCAAATTCTGGTATTGTGTTATTTTTATGCAATATATTGTACAAGTGCTGTTTTTTCTCCCAGTTCTTCATATGTTGTGCCAATCTTGTTTTTAATTTGTTTATTGTGCTTCCTATGTATTTCACTCTATTGTTGTTGTTGGTTGGTTTAATTGGAATGCTATATACTCCTGCACTGTCCAATAGTTTTGTTTTTCCTCTTTTATTGATTATTATATTCTTGTAGTCTTTTACTGAAATTCCAATATCTAGATGTTTTTTGCATTCCTTTTTGATAACATTTATAACCTGTTTTATGTATTAAAATTTACCACAATATTTTATATTTTGCTTCGTTTTATTTTTAGGATGTTTATACATGTAAATTACTTTTTTGACATCTGAGGTGGTATATCCAAATGTTTTGGCTGTTGTTATTATCCAATGAGGTTCTTTTTCCTTGAAAAAGTTATTGCTATAATGTGTGAAGGCTCTATATGCACTAAACTTCTGATTTGACTCCAGCCCACCAATCATGACCAGTTTGGATGTTGTTTCGATGTTTCCGAGTCTTCTCGTCTTGACAGCTATTGACATCATAGCAGAAAGACTTTACAACAACAATACTTTCCAAAAACTGGAAGTTAAAGGAATAATAGACCTATTAACATATATATATATATATATATATACTTAAGAGCAAAACTGAAGACTAAGGAAAAACTTTAGAATTTAAAACGAAGGTTGCAAAATAAATATATATATATATATATCACAACAACTTCTTTCAATACAACAGCAGAATATACAGACAGAAGTTTGGAGCACCAATGGGCTCCCCACTATCTTCGTTATTTGCAGAGGTCGTATTACAGAAAATAGAAGAAGTCCTTAACAAATATAAAGACAAAGTGCTTTTCTACGGAAGATACGTCGACGACACACTACTCTTTTGGAATGCTAGTTCTTTAGAATTAGACAAGCTGAAAAAAGATTTGTGAAAAATATCCATTCCAAGTATCAACTTTACAATGGAATCAGAAAATGAAAATACAATTAATTTCATAGATATTACAATAATAACTCAAACATCCTGCAAATACCATGTGTATAGAAAACCCACCTACGTGCCAATACTTATACCTGCAAACTCATACCATCCAAAGACATAAAATATCGGCAATCAGAAGTTTAGTACATAGAGCCTTCACACATTCCAGCAATAACTTTTTCAAGGAAAAAAAACTTTGATGGATAATAACAGCCAAAAAATTTGGATATACCACTTCAGATGTCAAAAAAGAAATTGACATGTATAAACATCCTAAAAATACAACCAAGCAACATATAAAATATTGTGGTAAATTTCAATACATAAAAAAAAACAGGTTACAAATGTAATCAAAAAGGAATGCAAAAAACGACATCTAGATATTGGAATTTCAGTAAAAGACTACAAGAATAATCAATAACAGAGAAAAAACAAAACTATTGGACAGTGCAGGAGTATATAGCATTCCAATTAAGCCAACCAACAACAACAATAGAGTGAAATGCATAGGAAGCACAAGAAACAAATTAAAAACAAGATTGGCACAACATATGAAGAACTGGGGAAAAAAACAGCACTTGTACAATATATTGCATAAAAATAACACAATACCAGAATTTGAAAATATCGAAATTATCTGCAAACAACCAACCAAAAAGACCATCCATTTTGCCGAAGCAACTGTAATTGAAAAAACCAACTGCAACATTAGTAGTGGAGTAGAAATGCCAATTCCATGGAAGATACTGATAGAAGAAGAGAACAAAAAAATGGGAAGGCAAACAGAACAGAAACAATGCAAACACGCAGACATAGGAAAAAAGAAATCCCGAGCCTTCAAATCATTGGAGAACAACGCAACACATCCGATGACGTCACAAAGATTCCCAAACTGAGCACGTCATATAATCAACGTAAACTGCAGAGAGAACGGACGACCAGAGGTCCCAGAAGATGGCAGACAGATCTGCCGAAATGCATCGGACAATAACATCCAAGAAGTCTGACAAAGTTTTTTGGTGATTGCAATTCCTCGTGCGAATATTTTTACGAGTGATTAATTTTTCCGTTTTTCAAGTGTTCCAACGTAATTTTCACATCTCCTTTGTCTCCATGTGCCTCCCGTAGTTCAACTAAAAAAGTATATCCTACTCAAGAAACGTGCCGACTTTTTGAAGTTAGTCAAAAAAGCCTACACCCAAGAACCTGACGAGAACAACAGTGCAAGGATTTGAACATTGACTACTTACAACCGAGAGGTACGTGAAAGATTTTTCCTTGAATCCCATTCGATTACCGCGATATATATTTGCAGCGAGTATTAATAACTTCCAACCGAGAAATTGCTTTCCACTGAAAGGAAACATAACATGTAAAAGTTACAGCAGTTAAAACCACCATTAAATGGTTTTACCTGAAAAAATAACGTATGGAAAACATGTTTTTTTTAATCTCGATACGTCGAAAAATACGTGTGTATAATACTTACAGTGAAACTTTTGTTATACGTTTCTCAGTTGCACATTTTTCACTTTCATATGTAATCCTGCATTAGTCACAATATTTAACTGTAGTTTATCGCTTTTCTAATTTGGCTAAATGTAATTCATTTACACGCTTTTCGTGATTATACATTTAAATTTGAATTTCAAATTACTAAAAATATGCAGTTCTTTGATTCTTTTATATGTAACCTGGTATGTTACAACTCTGAGAGAATTGAGACTGGCTTGTACTGTTCTTTCTTGGTGCAGCCAAAGTTGAACCTTGATCACATCAAAGAAGGATATGTTGTTTACTTTGGATTTGGATGAAAAGTTTGGTTTCACATTTCACGCCCCAAGCACACACACGCGCACACACACACACACATCTTTGTGGCTCTTCCATTTTGTGATGTAGTACAGAGTTTAAGCTGGCTGGAAAAATGCTAAAATTAGGAGTTGTAGCAAAATGCTAAAGAAAATTAGCCACTTTTTCGCTCGGAAAATCGTATCAAGTGAATCGTTCACACCAACAAGCAGCGCTTTGGACATCAGTGGAAAACTAATGCTTATGGTAGTCTTGGGGAAATGCCATAGACATCAGCTGACTCTGGTCTAAACTTGAACTTTGAATGGGGAAAGGGATCTAATTCCTCTAGCCTCTATAATCTTACTCCGCCCCATCCTTTGTGGAGTGGTCTCGGTTCTACAGCGTATGGGGGGGGGGGGGGATTGAGCCAACAGGTGCTGTAGAAACATACTTTAAGGGTTAAGAAAATAACATTAGCAGAGTATGAATCGCTGCCAGAATTTCAGAAACTTGAGTTTTTACAGAAATAGAAATGCTGCAGCAGAATCTGCTGATGTTACGATAATATTTAACAGCTGGTGCCATTTTGTGAGGATGCTAATTTTTCTCTAGCATTTTAGATTAACTCACCGAATTTCATGAAAATAGTGACTGTAGCTTAACCTCTGGTGAAGTAGGAAAGAATCCTAGATGTATCATCAATATCCAGTTTTCTAGTTTCAAATGGATACACTCGGGTTCTAAACAGAAAATGCTGTTAATTCTTGTGTTGAACATAGAAGTACTGGTCTCAGGCTTTTAGTTGAGAGGATTTCACTTAATCTAGAATAAGGAAATTTATAGACGGATAGAGTTGTCAAAAGGGAAGTTTGATTTCCATAGGCTTTATATGATTTTTGCAATGCAATAAAAAATATTATAATTTGTAACACTCTTTTTTTGTTTTCTTTTGCCACTAATTCAACTTTAAATAAATCAAATAAGGAAGGAAAACTATTTGCCTGCTTCCTTTAATTTTTTTCCCCAAATATATTTTCACTAAAATATGGTCCAGGATTCACTAAGATAATATCAAGGCATGAAAAATACCATGCCCAGGGCATGAAAATTATTAGCCTGGGCAGGTAAAAAAACAATCCAGTTGCCCAAACCAGGAAACTAAATTTAAAAGTCTTTAGAATTTCTTATTACAAGAAGAAGAAGAAAAAAAAAAAAAACCAGTTGTCGCATGTTGTGTTTCACTTCACTGTTAATCAACAGAAGAGTGCTTAGGACAGAAGAATTCAACATGATATTCTTCTGTCCTTAGAACTACCCTGTTACGGAGTGCTACGGACAGAATAATATCACTTCTTTAATTATATTATGCTCTAGGTCCAGATATTGAAACCATACGTTATTTTTTTCTAAATATTGTTTATAGTCAGTGACAGGGATGCATGCATACCTCTGATGGAACTAGCCTCCAGTGTTTAGTGACAAAAGGCGAAAATTTCAACGAAAAGAACATGGCAAGATCACTAAATTTCTCATATACCAATTTTGCATCATCATGCCATTTCATACCAAGTTCAGCATCATTATCTTAAAACTTGAAATACATGCTTTTATGGATTGAACATTTTAAATACAAACCCTGAAAATGGAAATGTAAAACATGTGAAAAAAAGTTCATATTTTTTAATTAAAAAAAAAAAAAGAAAAAAAAAAGAAAAAAAAAGAAAAAAAAAGATTCTGATTTGTTGTTTTGAAAGATAAATTTTTCTAGGCATCTAGCTTTTACTACCTGGGCAGGTAGGTAATTTTTGCACATGACCAGCTGGGCATGTAATTTTTCAGATATTTTTCAAGCCCTGAATATTTCAGATCTTGAAATTTTGTTATTCGTTTTTTGCTTTATATGATTTTTTTAAGGATGTTCCCTAAAAAAGCATATAACCAAGGTTTCACTGTACTTATATTTGTTTCATAATACTAATCCTGCAAAATTTTAATCTTTCACATTTTAATATTTAATTATAATTTTCAAAAGTACAAGGAAAACTATGTGCCTGCTTCCTTTAATTTTTTTCCCAAATTTATTTTCACTAAAATATGATCCAGGATTCACTAAGATGAAGGCTTGTATCTCAAAAAATTACAGAAATATACTGAAAGGACAGTTAATTACACACACACACACCTAACATGTTGGCTCACTTTTCACTTCTGCAGCAGCAACAACACATCTCATGGCACGGACTCTACACCAGGTATTGGAAACACTCACATGGTAATGCAGCTCATAATTCCAGGATAACTGTCTGTAAAGTGCTGAGAGTTGCTAGTGGTGGGTTTTGAGCTCAAATGAATCATTCCACTTCATCCCACAGACACTCAACTGGATTCAAATCCAGAGAAAGAGAGGGCTATTCAAGGGTTGCCAACTCACTGAAATGCTCTAGCACTAACAGTGCTTTTGCAACAAGAAGAGTGATGAATGACAGGGTGTTGTCTTGTTGAAAGAAGGCACCTTGTTATGGGAAATGAATAACTATAAACAGGTGTAGGTGGTCAGCGATTACATCAACACAGCAATATGCAGAGATGGTGGACTTAGCAGATACAAGGAAACCAATGTGGCCAATACGAATATGCCCCAGGACATTACATTGCTTCCACCAGCCTGTAACAGTCCAACTTGATAGTTGGGGTCCATGGCCTTGTGTGGTCTACACCGCATGCACAAACACACACCTTTCACTGGTCTGTTATAGTTGAAACCTTGATTCTTCACATCATACTACCTGTTTCCAGCCGCCCATAGTCCAGTGTCAATATTATTTTGCCTACTGACATGCTATTAACATGGGTACTCTGAGTGTGCATCAGCTGTCATAGCACAGTCGTGCAATCACACATCGAATGGTCTCTGCCAGTGATGCATTTAGTCATCTTCTGGAGGGGTTGCTTAGCCCCCCCCGTAAGTTTTTGGGCGATCTCTACTTGTGTTTAGTCTAATTGTGTTCGTTCATAACTGAATATTTAGAGAAATTTTAAAAAAAATAAGAAAATGTGGGAAAATATTATAATAATACAAAAAAATCCACATGGACTTCAATCTGAAATTTTTATCATCCTTCAACAAAACATTAAACAGTCCTCGCTGAAGGAGCAATTTTTCAAGCACTGACAACTCGGACTACTTCCATAATAAAAACCTAATTCCACATAGCAGAGATGTTTGCACTGCAATACATCATCATATTTTGGAAGCTGGCATTCAGTTTTATTTCAGTCTTCTGGATGCCGACTTTCCATGCACACAGTTAAGCCTTAGTGTAGCTAACGTGACGTTAGTGCTTCCAATGCAACAATATATTTGCTATCTAATTTTTAACAATAGCAAATTATTAGAAATTGTTCCCATAATAAGGTTGTTTTTCTGGCGGTAGTGGTTTACACTGTGACAAAGAAAAAAATTGAGGCACCTCAAACTGACATCGAAATGGTTAGATAGTTTTTGGTTTTTTTTTACTACTGTTTGCTAATTTAAATTATCTGAAGGGGCTGAAACCAAATGGCAGGGGAATGGCTTACAGCATACATTTTCAGGTAACACTGTAATGATTCGTTAACAATCAGAAACGCGCTAGTAAGGTGAGGACATTTTTACCACTCCTAATGTCGGGGGGGATTTTCTCCAGCTCAGCCTTACCTTTACTAGCGTCCTCAATATTTTACACCAACCCATGTTGAAATCTGTAGTCCATTACTGAATTAAAGCAAAGTATAACATTTTTACATTTTTCATCACTTGTATGTGTAGATTACTTGGAATTTGCATTTGCAATAAAAGAGCATAAGAAAATATTTGTACTCTATTTAAAATTTTTATATATTTTAATCTCTATATATAAAACAGACTGTGTGTGTGTGTGTGTGTGTGTGTCTGTCGGTCGGATTTCACATAGAATTAGGCGACCTAGAGCGACGAAATTTGTTATGAAGGTACCTGTAGACATCTTCTTGTGCACCACGAAGCGATTTTTTCAAAATTTGAATTTGATTTTTAGTATTATAAATATTTAACAGGAATTATTGAGGATAAATTTATTAAGATACATTACCTCTAAAAATTTGTTATTTTTTTTTAATTTTTAGTTATTTAATGTTATGCATTTCTACCAGATCTCAGTGCGTCTTTCCGCCCTGTTGACATCAACCTGATCACACCGAACGTTAAGGCGTGCAGAAAAGTAGTTCACCCTAAATTTTAGGCGTTCCTTTTTTAGAATTCTGTTACGACTATTTTCATTCGTAAATACATTTATTACGCCCTTTTTGTAAGCGTTGTTTGCCGATTGCATTATGACCTTGAGGCGAAGAAAAAAAGAAAAAGAAAATTGAACGTTGTTTTTCAATCTACGTTATTAATTCAAAAGTGTCGTACGTCAGAAGGTCATCATACTGTGACGACGTTGTGAGCTAGGAAATAGAACGTTGTTTTAACGTAATTCTAAAAAAGAAATGGCTGAAATTTATCGTGAACTACTTATCTTAACGCCTTCACGTTGGGTGTGATCAGGTTGCATGTAAAGAAAGCGGTAAATATATAGAACACAGACGATGCAGTCAGCTGCCCAACTGAGTTTCTTAACTCTTTGGAGCCACCTGGAGTACCTTCACATATTTTAGAGTTGAAGATTGGTGCACCTATTATGCTTCTGAGAAATTTGGATGCGCCTTCAGTTTGCAACGGCACGAGATTATCTGTCAAGAAACTAATGAAGAATGTTATTGAAGCTACTATAATGACTGGACATGCAGCAGGCAAAAACGTTTTTATTCCAAGGATCCGGATCATCCCATCTGATGTCCCATTTCAATTTAAACGTCTTCAATTCCTGATTCGTTTGAGTTTCGCCATGAGCATTAATAAGGCACAAGGGCAGTCTCTAAAAGTTGTTGGACTGGATCTACAAAGTCCATGGTTTTCTCATGGTCAACTGTACGTTGGTTGTTCCAGAGTCAGAAATGGGGAAAATCTTTACATCTTTGCTCCGAATGGAAGGACTGTTAATATTGTTTATCCCGAAGCTCTACAAGAATGAGGTACTTTTCTTCTCAATCAATTTCATTGCATAAGCCTTCTGCAGTGATGGAAAGTTGCAAAACCCTTTTTGGAGCAGCAAAATGCATTTTGGGAGCAGGTAAAATACATTTTTGGAGCAGCAAAATGCATTTTTGGAGCAGGTGAAATACATTTTCGGAGCAACAAAATGCATTTTTGGAGCAGGTAAAATACATTTTTGGAGCAGCAAAATGTGTTTTTGGAGCAGGTGAAACACATTTTTGAAGCAACAAAATGCATTTTTGGAACAGATAAAATACATTTTTGGTGTAAGAAAATATTTTTTAGAGCAGGTAAAATATTAGTAGATAGAACAAACTCTTAAGCAAAAAATGTTTTGGAAATAGATGCACCCTACTCAAATTTAAAACATCTTGCATTGAAATACACACACCCATATGCAAACATTTTAGTTTTCAAATAGATAAAAAAATTTGTAACCATAACAGGATTCTATTATTAATCATTTATTTTACAAAAAAATGTTTAATTTTTCACTGCTTTCTTCAATATTTAATTGCTCACTTCCATTATTTTCTAATTTTTTAAGATAGTTAGCAATGTTTTGTTTTGCTTCTTTTAATAGTATCTGTCCACTTTCTATTGCACTCATGTCTTTCTTTTATGCCACATTCAATGTTCATCTCAGCATCGTTTAACATTTTATGAGGGAATCCAACTGCTGCAAATGTTCAGCTTCTTCCCATTTCAAATCACCTTGTGAACATTCAGTTTCTTCTCTTTTTTGCTTGTTTTGCTGCATTTTTCCAGCACTAATCTGCTCTTGATATTTTTTCCAGGATTCTTTATAAGCTGTTAGAAGTTTTTTGGTTACATTAATTTTACTCACATCTCCATTTAATCTTTTGACATGATCTTTGTCCTAGTTGTAAATGCATTTATGGCACCTCTATTCATAGTGATTGTGGAATAACTTTTTACGGGTCTTTTAGAGGTTATTTTTAATGAAAGTTGGTTGTCAAATTTTCGAACTAAAGCCTAGTTCGTCATCAGGACTATGTCACTGGAGTAGTTGCTGCCACTCAATTGGAAGAGACCATCCGCAATTATCGTTAATTGTGGTACTTCTTCTTCTTGCTATTTCGATCCCTTCTTCTAGTTTTCTCTTTACTAAGTTTGACTGGTGGGCGATTATTTTCACTGAGTCCCAATTTATGGAGTGTCCACTTGCTTGTACATGTCTGTCTAGCCCTGTTTTGTTCCCAATGTTCCAAGCAGCTATTAGGAACATTGGGAACAAAACAGGGCTAGACAGACATGTACAAGCAAGTGGACACTCCATAAATTGGGACTCAGTGAAAATAATCGCCCACCAGTCAAACTTAGTAAAGAGAAAACTAGAAGAAGGGATCGAAATAGCAAGAAGAAGAAGTACCACAATTAACGATAATTGCGGATGGTCTCTTCCAATTGAGTGGCAGCAACTACTCCAGTGACATAGTCCTGATGACGAACTAGGCTTTAGTTCGAAAATTTGACAACCAACTTTCATTAAAAATAACCTCTAAAAGACCCGTAAAAAAGTTATTCCACAATGATCTTTGTGCTTCTTGCTCTACGCATGACGCTACAATCATCGCGGCAGCCTTGCGACAGGCTAAAATCACAGCCACATGGCTTATAAAACGTGATTCAGGAAAACTTTAGAAGCTTCATAAAAAGGCCATTCTTTACTATACATACCGCGATACACTTGACGATAAGTTTTATCTGACTTCGTTCTTTTTTGTTGTCATAGCTGTTTCACTGCTACGTTTCGTTTCGTTTTAATCTAAATTAACCCTTTCCACTCAA
Source organism: Macrothele yani (assembly GCA_039090855.1). Classification (NCBI taxonomy): domain Eukaryota; kingdom Metazoa; phylum Arthropoda; class Arachnida; order Araneae; family Macrothelidae; genus Macrothele; species Macrothele yani. The sequence continues at coordinate 170,424,115 of CM076990.1, forward strand.
ATAACTTTTCACCCATACTCTCACAGAACTCGCATTTTTTTTCTGCAATAAAGGCCACAACTTAGCAGTGAAAGATCTGCTTTAGCTCGCCAGCCCCGCCATATGAACTATAGAGGCACCAGCATGGTGGCTGACACCTTACCTATTCGGCAAAAAATAAATGTCTCGCGAGCGTCGACATGCGAGCTATAGAGGCGTTACGGCATGGAGGGTGCCACCCGACATGTGCGATATTCGGCGAAAAAGAAATGTCTCGCAAGCCTTGACCCACGAGCTATATAGGCGTAATGAGCGCGACGGATGACAAAAGACCTATTTGGCGAAAAAGAAATTCCTGGCGAGCGCCGACATCCGAGCTATAGAAGCGTCATAGGCGTGTCAGATAACACCCGACACGCAAGTTATTCGGTGAAAATTAAATTACTCGCGAGCACCGACACGCGAGCCATTAGAGGCGTTATCGGCATGGCGGGTGACACCGGAGCTATTCGATGAAAACGAAATTCCTCGCGAGCGCCGTCATGCGAGCCATAGAGGCGTCATCGGCATGGTGGGTGACACCCGACATGCAGATGTTTCTTTTTCTTTATCCGGTGAAAAAGAAAAGTCTTGCGAGCCCCAACATGCGAGCTATAGGGGCGTCATCGGCGTGGCGAGTGACACCCATGTCGGTGCTCGCGAGACATTTCTTTTTCCTATTCGACGAAAAAGAAATGTCTCGCGAGCTATGGAAGCGTCATCGGCATGGAGGGTGCCACCCGACACGTGCGATATTCGGCAAAAAGTCTCACAAGCCCCGACATACGAGCTATAGAGGCGTGATAAACATGGCGGATGACACCCGACCTATTTGGCGAATAAGAAATTCCTCGTGAGCGCTGACATGCGAGCAATAGAGGCATTATCGGCATGGCGGGTGACACCGGAGCTATTCGATGAAAACGAAATTCCTCGCGAGCGCCGTCATGCGAGCCATAGAGGCGTCATCGGCATGGTGGGTGACACCCGACACGCAGATGACATTTTTTCTTTATTCGGTGAAAAAGAAACATCTCACGAGCCCCGACATGCGAGCTATAGGGGCATCATCAGCGTGGCGGCTGACACCCGACCTATTCGGCAAAAGAAATGTTTTGCGAGCGTCGACATGCAAGCTATAGAGGCGTCATCGGCATGGAGGGTGCCACCCGACACGTGCGATATTCGGCAAAAAGAAATGTCTTGCGAGCGCCAACATGCGAGACATAGAGCCATCATTGGCATGGAGGGCGACACCCGACATATTCGGCGAAAGAAATGTCTCGCAAGCTTCGACATACAAGCTATAGAGGCGTCATAGACGCAACGGATGACACCCAACATATTCGGCGAAAAAGAAATTCCTCGTGAGCGCCGACATCCGAGCTATAGAGGCGTAGTGGATAACACCCGACACGCAAGCTATTCGGTGAAAACGAAATTCCTCGCGAGCACCGACATGCGAGTCATAGAGGCGTCACGGCATGGCGGATGACACCCGACACGCAGATGAAGTTTCTTTTTCTTTATCCGATGAAAAAGAAACATCTAGCGAGCTATATGGGTGTCATCTGCGTGGCGAGTGACACCCGACCTATTCGACGAAAAAGAAATGTATCGCAACCACCGACATGCGAGCTATAGAGGCGTTATATCGGAGTGGCGGGTGAGCTATTTGGCGATTTCGTAATGTCGGGTGTCACCCGACAGTCGAGTGGAAAGGGTTAAAACGTTTACACCAAAATTTTCACAAGCACAAAGCCACATGCAATCAATGTAAAGAGTTGGCAAAAGGTGCTGAGCTGAGTTCCCTCTCGACTTTTGCGCACGGTACTCTCAAATGGCGGTACGGGGAATCGCGTGACAAACTGCGCCTCTGGTGGCGGGGGAAGTCAGAACATCGAAGGCGCATAAGGGACTAACTGTAAAGTGCGTTTTTCGAATAAAAGACGGTAAAAAAAAAAAATTGCGTGCAGGGATCTTGCGAGGGCTTTTCCGTAGTTTTTTCGGGTGACTTCCGTAAAACCATAAGATGGAGTGAAAATCCGAAAAAATTGGCATCCCTGAATACCTATGAATCCTTTAGAAACAGAACCATTGTATCGTGCCACGGGAGTAGTCCTCCGCGTCAACGAAATAGCTAATGACTGACCTTACGCTGTATTTACGTAATCGCGCACCTCGCCCGGAATGAAATAACTGCGTTATCCTCCTAATGAGCAGGGAATGACATATAAACAATCCCAATTGCACAGCACTCCGAAAGACCACCAAACTATCAGTAAACAATCTTCATCAGGATTTCATAACGTACAACATCGTTTCTCCTACATACCACGTGATTACAACAAAACTCCTCCTCCATAAGCAAAAACAATTTAATTTCCTACATCGCAAAAATTGTTGTTTTTTCGTCACTTTTGCCGAAAAAACGAATTAAAAGGTAGGTGAAAAACATTCCGAAATTTTGGGATTGGCAGTACGGTACGTGTTGATTTAGCGTCGTTTTCACCAAATTACGCGTAGACCTTAAAAAAGCGTCATTCGATTCGACGTTTAAAACTGCATTTTTTGCCGTGAAAACATTTTTTTCGCTCGGCAATTTTTGTTGTGTATTGCCGTTTTGGCACAGTTGGGCGCAAATATTAAATTTTTTCGTTATTTGTAGCAGTTTGGCGCAAGATAATGAAATTGGCGCAGTTCGGCGCAATTGGCACAAACTTTCCATCACTGCCTTCTGCTTTCAAACTTTTTGAATTATTTACATTGGACGTGACAACTACTAAATAATTCAAATACATTTTTTATCCTAATATTCTATTCTAGAAAGTTGTACTACAAAGTTGTATAAACCTTGATTTACCAGTCTTAATTTAATTGCTGATATAGCTTTTACTTTATACTATCACTAGCACGTCAACGACGGGTACAACATACATATATATATATATATATATATATATATATAATAACCATCAACGACAGGCTAGTATATATATATAATAACGAAATTGTGATTATATGTATGTAATCAGTCAACAAGTTTTAGCCCCCTCGAAATTTGTATCCCCCCATGGAAAAAAAAACTCTGAATGCAACACTGGTCTATGCACAAACTGCTTTTGGTACACAATTATAGAATGACAGTGTTATCCTCCTTCCCACTGTAGCCCTCCATTCTTATATAACAGCACAGGAATAGCAACGCTCATCTCACACATCAACGGCCCATTCGTGGCCACATTTTACTCAGCAGTTGCGAGTTTTGACGGTCTTCAGGATGGGAAATTAGCGGGCACAAGGCGCAAAATTCAACCATAATTTTTCATTCTGCGACAAGTATTTTGAGCACGGGCGCAAATTCGCAACCGCACAAATTTAGAAGAAATTTAAGGTCTGTATTACTTCATTCAGTTTTCAGGTAAGCATCTTCTAAATGTTCAGCCTTACAGTTGTAAAATTTAATGCTTGCTTACAAGTACAAAAATTTTCAGACATTTTGGTGGGTGTTAATGAAACATTCATTAACTTTCCTAAGACTATGTACACACAGTACCTTTGGGGTCACATAGGACCCCAAGGTAAAATATGTAACACTTACAAATTACTTAAAACTTATAATCACTAAATGTTTTGTGCTTCGTACTAGATAAATAAAAGTCAGGAAATGGTGTTAAAAAAAATGACAGTCAACACAGCTACCAAAGCTCAAAGATCTGCTGGAGTCTTATAAGATCCCAAAGGCCATAGGTGAATTAATGAATCTTTGATTTGTGACACACATATAAAAAAGGTGTCTGGATAGCTTTTGGTAATTATAGCTTAGTTGTAATTTTTGATGTACGGACTAAGCATGTGAACTGTGACTCAATAGTGTAACTGATGAAAACTCAGTCAATGGCAATAGATTTCTCTCTCCTCTTTATTTTTTTTAAACTAACAAATTTGTGGAACTTGAGAAATATATGGAATTCATGCATGCAGTTTATTTTAGGTACAAGAAGCTGAATGTGGTGGACCTTAATCTCCAAATTATGAAAATACAGCAAATTTCAATTTAGTTTAGGTCACAGTATTTATTATACATCTGATGGAGGAAATATAGAACATTTTGCTGTTAAAATAAGAGTTTTAAACTGCAGTTTTCAGTGAGTTTTGATAAAACATGGTTTAAAAGTCTATAAAAATTATCTCCCCACCCCATGCAGCACAAAATTTTTTTAATAACATAAGCCAATTTTCAAACATATAAGAGGATTCCCCAAATACCCCATATTTAATTATTTAATTCACAATTTCTTTTAAATGCATGTGAGCATACCAGTTATATGCTTTTCACTCAAAAATCAGATTCTGCATATGGTCTAAGATTTGCACCTAAAATTTTTAGTTACAGGCGTGATTTTGCACATGCCAATTTTTTCTAATTTCCCACCCAGGTAGTCTTGATAAACACATGTGGCAGTCACACTCCAAAAATTCTGCAATGACAGAGATAGAGCACCCCACCTTCCTCACACAGCAACTACCTGCCCACAACTGAACTAGCTCAGTTTGCCATGTTTACCCATCATCATAGTTACAGATACACAATAAAGCAAATAGGCATCTGATCTATTTCTATTCCACAAGGAGTTTCGGCTGGCCACATTATTGTGGTGAGGTAGGGCAGGTTTGTGCATGGGTGCACTGTCTATAATTAATTGTGCTTTCAGTGTAGTTTCCCTAATAACCATTGTGTATTTTGATTGATTACTAATTTATTAATAAAAATACTTATTAGTCATGGAATTGCAAATAATATGTGCACTTTTTCTATACACTGAAGTGCCAGAAAAACTGGTACACCTGTCTAATACTTGGTAAGTCCCCCACAGGAGCGCAGGACTGCAGAAATACGACGAGGCATGGACTCCACTAGCTTCTAGAAATATGCTGTAGGCAATGCACACCATAATTCCTGCAGAGCGTTCCACAATTCAGGTGTATTCCGAGGTCTTGGATTCCTGTGTTCAATAGCGTGTTGCACAGCATCCCAAATGTGTTCTATCACGTTCAGATCTGGGGACTTGGGTGGGATTGGCAAAACCCCAAACTCAGATGAATGCTCCTCTAACCATAATGTGGCATCCCGACACTTGTGTGGAGGTGCATTGTCCTGTTGGAACAGGCCCAACCCATCAGCATGAATGCAGGACATGAACTGGTGTACCTCGTCAAAAAGGATGCGCACATAGCAGTGGCTGGTCACAGACGTTTGTAAACGTACCAGGGGTCCCAGTGAAGTCCAGCTAAACACACCCCATATGATTACGGACCTCCCACCAGCCGGTATAGTTCCCTGTTGACAGGTGGGATCCATAGCTTCATGGGGTTTGCGTTACACACAAATCCTTCCATCTGCCCGATACAGTTGGAAACGCGACTCGTCAGACCAGGCTTCTTGTTTCCAGTCATCAAGTGTCCAGTGGCAGTGTTGCCGTGCCCAAGCGAGGCACATAGCTCTGTGTCGTGGACCCATCAAGGGGACAAGTGGGGCGTCGGCTCCCAAAGCCCATATCGTGCAGGGTACGTTGCACAGTCCGGATGCTGATGCTTGTTAAGGCTCCAGTATTGAATTCAGATGCTACCTGCAAGAGTGTCGCGTGAAACGATTCTTGACAGCCGACGATGGTCACATTCACCCAATGTCTTTTTACGGCCACACTGGTATTGTAAGGTTGGAGGTTTTGCCGGAATTCCTGTAGTCATGGTACACCCTTGCAATGGTTGTCCGTAAAAATCCGAACTTTGTTTCTACCTCCGAAATACTATGGCCCATCTCACGAGCGCCAACTATGACACTGCGTTGAAAATTGCTTAAATCGTTATCACTTGTCATTCTCATGCCGAAAACAGCTCCGACAGCTGGCAAGGATGTCTATCGCTTTATATACGTACTGGCGGACGCAACCGAGTACGCGCATAGGTGACTTTGCTATGTATTTTTCATAAGCTCGTCTGTATCAGTTTTTATGGCACTTTAGTGTACATGTACATAAATTTTTCATGCTTGCAAGTTTCATGGCATTAAACCAGAAGAAAATTTTTTACAAGAACACGGAGTATTTATTACTCAACACATTCTGATTCTAAAATTAGTGTTCCCAAAAGTATGCAAAATACATGTGAATTCCCCTAACATCACTACCAATGACAGAATGAAATTTATACATAAATATTTCTCAATAAGAAAATTATCCATGAAGTAGTTTAACTAGCACACAAAACTCATTGAATCCATTTAAAAAAACAAAGGGTGGGGGGAGGTCTGCATTTTTGAATTAAGTATTTTAAGCACAAAATTCCATTTTTTTTTCTTTCACTGCAAAGATTTAAAAGGTTTTCAGAAGCAAAGGTGGAAGTGCAACAAAAAATTTTGTTACCAAAAATTTCTTAAAAATACTTATAATTTAGGCTCAGGTGCTCCACATAAAAGCAAATGCATCTGCGAGTAGACAAGATTGAATTGCGAACATTTTAACTTGAATGTTTTGTTTGTTTGTTTGTTTGGTTGGTTGGTTGTTTTTGATGTCAATACAAGGAACATAAAAACAAAGACATTCATGCAACAATGATGATAATAATAACACTCATCAAACACATAACATACATACCACAGGCGAACTGGACAAATGAACTGTTTTGGGTAATATTGCTGGCTCCATCTTGTATGGAGACATAGTCGCAGAAGCTGACACATCAACCTTTGACAGTGTCACTATTTGTGCTGAAAAACCAGTACATTTAAACCATTTTACCACAAATAAAACAGCACTCAGCAAAAACTCAACATAAATGAGAATACAGTTGACAGAGTATGCTAAACCATAAACTAAACAGATAAGTAAAAAATTTCCATTAGTTTTCAGTGCATTATTTCTCAGTTAATGTTTTCCCTATCACTTATTCTATGCAGATCTTACAAGATTGAATTAATAACCAAAAATTTTGCAACATGTTATACGAGGGTTGTACCAAAAGAAATGCAGAAGTGGGCATAACTTTATTAACTGACAGAGGTCATTCAAATTGTGCATGTTGGTAGAGTAAATCTTTCTCTATACAAAGGTTCTACTTAACATAGTCTCCATCACAAGCGATGCATTTGTGCCATTATTGAACACAACTCTCAAATCCTCTTTTAAAAAATCAGGTGTGGACTGTAGTACCCACTTATTCACAGCCACTTTTACCTTGTCTGTGTCATCAAATTATTGTCCCTGGAGACTGTCCTTCATTGGACCGAACAAGTGGATGTCGGAGGACACCAGATCTGGGCTGTACGATGGATGCGTGACCACTGACCAACCTAATTTGTTGATCGCCTGATTAGTTGCCAAATATGTGTGTGGTCTCGCATTGTCATGGTGAATAAGGATCCTTTTCAGATTCTTGTTCGGTCTCTTCCTCCTTATGCCTTCTCTAAGCTTCTTGAGTGTCTCAATGTACGTGTACCGCTCGCTGGTCACGGTATAGCCATGTTCCAGAAAATCATGGAGAATATCACCTCTGTCCTCCCAAAAAAAAAACAGTCACCCGGACTTTATGTGCTGATCGCTGGTTCTTGAACTTCTTCGGCCTCGGTGAAGAGGTGTGACGCCATTCCATGGATTCATTTTTCGTTGATTGCAAAGATATGCTCACATTTCATCCCGTCACCAGATTAATAAGAAACGTGTCTTCATTGGATTCAAACTCTTCCAGCAGATCAGAGCAGACTTTCACCTTTCTTTCCTTCAAATCGGGTGTCAACTGCCAAGGTACCCACTTTCCAACACCCCAAGTCTTCCACCATCTTCTGTATGGCATTGTGACCACAGTCCAGTTATGCAACAAGCTCATGGATTGTGACTCACCTCTCTGCACGAGTCAATCATCCACTCGCTGGCAATTTGTGTCATCGTGTCAGTGATCGCAGATGATGGTCTCCCATTGCATAGTTTGTCTTCAATGCCGATTTCCCCTTCTTTAAACTTCATCTATCTCCGCACATTTCTTTTGTCAATGATGTCATCTCTGTAAACATTCTGAAGCCATCTGTGTACATCGGACAGCCTGCACCCTTCCTTCATCAAGAACTCAATGACTGCATGTTGCTTCTGCTCAGAATCCATTATTTACCTGCAATGAAGGAGGGGGATACTATAGAGAAAGTTACTCTACCAGCATGTACAATTCGAAAGACCTCTGTCAGTTAATAAAAAAGTTGTGCCCACTTTTGCATTACTTTTGGTATAACCCTTGTATATGCTATTTGCAGAAGTGCTTTAAAATGAAATCAACTGTTGATCACCTATGAGTGACAATTTTCTTATTTTTCATAATTTTAACCCTACATTAAACATGAAAAGGAACTTTTTTTTTTTGTAATCATGAGTTTGTGATGAACTTCTTTGTGGTGGCACATTAAAAAAATGTGTGCTTTTTAGTTTGGTTCCAAGGAAATAATACTCCAGTATGTTTTTTCATAATGCTTTGAGTTTAGTCTCTGGATTACCATTGGGGTTAGTTTTAAATGGGAGTACACCATTAAAAATGAACTGTCCTGGTTATCCGAGGGCTCCAAAATGTCTGAGACTTCAATTAAATAATGGAACCAAAAGTAATGCTGTTAACTCTGAGTAAATCAACTTTTGATACATCAGGAGTGGGTCACCACCCAGGGCATATCACCCACCCATCTCAAATTTTTGTGAAAATTAGCACTAAGTATTGTACTGGTGAGATATGAAACCTGTTAAAATTTTAGGTCAGTCAGTCCAGTAGATCTTGAGTAATGCCACTTTAAAAATTCAATAGCTCTGCCTTTAAAGTTTCTGCACTATGAGTTTTCACAACTACACTGTAAGACAAAAAAATTCATAACTTCACAACTAACTGTTGCAGCCACATAATTTTTTTCTTAAATGATCTGCATGATCCATACATTTGGGAACAACTTGTTTCTGCACATTTTTAGAATTAAAAGGACACTTTTTTTTTTAATTTAATGACAAAAGACAGAAAAATGAGGCCACATTTTCATTAAACAAAACAATTTTTTCAAAATGAGCCCCCACTTTAAGTTGCTAAAAATATTTTTATGTGTGTATTATAATGTAACCTTTCAGCAGGAGAAAAAAATACTTCGGGCAATTCACAGTTTTGGCGAGGAAAAAAAAATCCATAATGGCGTGTTTTATACTGTATATGGAACATTTAGACATGACATTACCCAATTTTTTTAATTAAGTGGTTGCTTGACCATTTTATACACCTTTTCCCCTCATAGTTTAACCTTATTGGTGAGTAGCTCAAAACAATTTTTATTTTATTTTATTTTTATGTGCCACCAACTTGGATATAGGTTCATTTCTCTTTTCTGCGGCAGGCCAAAATAGGGCCTCACAGTCATTCTGAAAAGAAAAAAAAAAGGCAATTGCTTTCCTCTTATTGTAGATCGAAAGTTTTGGTTTTCACTACCTTGAAGAGAACATTTTCGGTTTACAGAAAATGTATAGAAATGAGAGATTTTTATTTTTTTAACCTTGCTTAAAATGGTGTTGAAATCTGCAATACTTGCAAGCATAAATCACCATTTTTGATGGACTGCTAAGGTGACTGGGAGTTGGAACTCCAAGTTGAAAATTTTTGTGTATTAACTATGACTAGTAGAGTTTTCAGAGTTGCAAAATTTTCAACTTTTGCAGATTTCAAGGTTACATATCGCAAAAGAGGAACCAGATAATTTTTTTTTTTCCACCAAAGATCCCCTACTGGCACACAACAAAACCTGTGAGTTTCATATTTTGGTTCAAACTGGTTTCGAAAATACAGGTTCTGAAATATTTGTGAAAAAATGCTAACATTTCAGCACTCGGAAATGCACAGAAACTGATGAATATTTATGCTTATTTCTGTTTTCAAAATATTTTTTAAGTCTTGTGGAATTATATTTTAAACACCTTTAACTACCAAATACTATATGTACAACTTATACATTAAGTAAATTAAAAAAAATTAAAAAAAAACACACCTTACTAGAGCATATTGTACAGTTAGTGATTCACAAACTTTAGCAGCAACAAAACACTTGTCTAGATGCATAGCCTTACTTCTGTGAGTGCGCTTGCAACTCACTATATTCAGGGTGTCCAAAGAATTATCAAACCTGATTTCCCTGACTTTCACTGACCAAATACACTGACGGAAAAAAATCCCAACACCACGAAAAAATAGTTTTAGAGGAATGAAATGGCGGCAATACATTTGTATAGGTAACATATTTAATCGATTAAGGTTTCAAGATCACAGCTTAATGTAAGCGCGAGAAGAGCCATTTTAAATGTGAAATGCTGGTACATTAATAACCGGTGTAACCGCCAGAATGTTGAATGCAAGCATGCAAACGTTCATGCATTGTGTCGTACAGGTGCTGGACGTCTGTTTGTGGGATGGAGTTCCATGCCTGTTGCACTTGGTCGGTCAATACAGGGACGGTTAATGCTGGTTGGGGGTGACGCTGGAGTTGTCTTCCAATGATGTCCCATATGTGCTCGATTGCAGAAAGATCTGGTGATCTAGCAGGCCACGGCAACATATCGACACTCTGTAGAGATGTTGGGTTACAACAGCGGTATGCGGCGAGCGTTATCCTGTTGGAAAACACCCCTGGAATGCTGTACATGAATGGCAGCACAACAGGTTGAATCACCAGACCGACGTACAACTGTGCCATCAGGGTGCGTGGGATAACCACGAGAGTGCTCCTGCTGTCATAGGAAATTGCTCCCCAGACCATAACTCCAGGTGTATGTCCAGTATGTCTCGGCCGCAGACAGGTTGGTTGCAGGCGCTCACCTGGCCTCCTCCTAACTAACACACGGCCATCACTGACACCCAGGCAGAACCGGCTTTCATCAGAAAATACAACAGATCTCCACTCCGTCCTCCAATGAGCTCTAGCTTGACACCACTGACATCGCAAACGGCAGTGGTGTGGAGTAAGTGGAATGCACGCTACAGGGCATCTGGCTCGGAGCTGTCCTTTAAGTAACCGATTTGTAACAGTTCGTTGTGTCACTGTGGTGGCAACTGCAGCTCGAATCTGCTGTTTGCTGGAAACCGATGATTCTCGAACATATTTCTTGATATGATCATAGACAAGCAATACCCTAGTCAAACAATTAACGTTTTCCAACCACCTTACAGTGCAAAATTTCAAAGAGAAATATTTACATCCAGTAATCATAGTATAATTTGCACGGCGAGCAGGACTATCTTTTAAAAGGTAGTACAAGTTACGCAGAAAGTGATGTATATCCCATTTCACTGCTTCAAGCCCAGTTTCCATAGCTCTATTGACCACGTGAAGACCACATACTCCAATGTCAACTAATAATTTACCATCTGGATTTTCAGTTCTAAGTTTATCTTTCAGCTTTTGAAGAAAGCTGAAAGATAAACTAAAAACTATGCCACCGGGGCGGCGAAAGCTGAGATTAACGTTAGGTCCATCCATTGACACTTGTAGCATGTTATCCAAGGGAAGAGGTGCACCTTTAATGAATTTCCCGTCCTAAAAACTGTTGCCCGTCCTAAAAACACACTACTTAAGTATCTACTGGAAACTTTTTGCAGAGTGACGTCCCAATAACGAACAAACTGATCCATTTGCCCACGCTGAGTAATTTTGTTTAGTGATTCATCAAAACAAATTACAAAGTCAGTGCAGTGCTTCAGATCGTCCATTAAACATTCTTTGAAATGTGGTGCCAATCCATGGTTTATCACATAAGATGCTTTGCTTTTGCCTAAAGTAAATTTTGAAGCTATCACACTGTCAGGAATCATTAACTGAAATGTTTTGTTAATCTGTGTACAAGAGTTCAGAGACATTTGCTTGGACAACACTTCCATGGCCCATATTATTTCCGACTTTGTTACATCATCTTTCACTACATAAGCATTAAAGCCACTGGGCTTCACATCATCTTTCACATAAGTATTTGAGTCATTAGACTTAATATTTTCTAGAAGTACTGATGCCACATTTCCTGAGCTTGTTGATGGCAAGAGTTCGTTATTACAAAGAGTTCTTTTTCACAGAGGAAGTGAAAGAAGAAAGACTGGGCTGAGACATTTTAAGCACGGATGTTTTTCAAATGATTAGGGCCATTTCCGTGGCTGGAGACTGCCCGGCGCCCCATGTTGCTAAGCTTGAAAGTTTTAAAGCACACTTTACAAAATGCTGATTCAATGTCACCGTTCACCTATCCAACCAGAAAACTCGGGATTTAATTGTTCGTCCAACCATTGTTCATTAAACACACAACGTTTCGACATTGCTGCAGTCTTAATTGCCTTTTAACAAAGTATAACTTATATCACAAATTTTCTTCTACTCCTTTGACCTAAAACAAAAAGAGAAATGTTAACAAGTAATGTAACACAACTTACAATAATAGGTAGAAAATACAAGGTTACATTAGTAGGAAGGGGAAGTTAGTGACTGTATGCAACACCAAGTGCAAGTGTCTTGGGCGATGAGGGTGTCACTCCCCGATGCCGGGTTAAAACTAGTTGTAGTCTCTGATTGAAATTTCCCTGACTTTTTTTTAAATATCACTGATTTTCCCTGACTTTTACTAACATTCTAGGCATTTCCCTGACCAATTTTCATTTCCCTGACTTTCCAGAATGTGGACACCCTGCACATTTGTTACTGTTGAATTTAATATTTTGACCAATTTCAATTTGTAACTAATCAAAAAGCCAGCCTGCAAAGCTGTGCTCACAATCACCAAAGTTTTTTAATAGTTGCTGTGCTTAAAAATAATCGCCAATAACGAAAAATGCAACCGACATGGCCACCTATGCTATCCCAAGCTGTTTCTTTTCTTTTCTTTTTGTTTTTAAGAATACAAGCAACTGCAAAGGTTAGTTGTCTCTAAATTTTTTACTAATTTTAATAAAAATATAAACTAATGGAACAAACCATTTTATTAATTATTTTCATATTGAATGATACGTTTATGTATGATTTATAAATTAACTTTTCCTTGGTTACATAAGAGATAAATGAAATCTTTTCTCTGTCAGTTTATGTTCTTCCTGTTGCAGTGTTTACCTCAACCAAACACAATATGTGTGTCAGAGGTACTTCACAGCAAACACTATTAAGCCAATAAAAAGATGGAGGCCCATGTGGGTGCACAAATCAAACAGTCACATCATCTTCATCATAGTTAATCTTTTCAACAAATCCCACATACCAACAGGAATCATTTACACATGCTACATAGCACTAAGTAAATGTTCATATCGTGTTTACGTTAACTTTATGTTGATTTCTGCCATCTTTACACAATCATTATTCAAATAACAGATTCAAATAACACATTTGACTGTTTAGATGATTTATTGTGATGAAGTTAATTATTAAATTCATATAATAAACAGAACTTTCAGGCCCGCAATGGACCCATCTTCAGATGTTATTAGGAGAATGAAACTGGGTATGATTGAATACATTAATTATATGTGGTTTCTTGATATTGTCACATGCTCATGATAGACATATCTCGTGAATGGTTTGTTAACATCAATAAATATATTACGTGTCAAGCAACATATTAAAAACTATGTATGAAGGAAATAATTGGTGTAAGTCTCTATATGTTAAAACTCATTAAGCACCGTTTTCCAAGGTAAAGGGATCTGACAAGGAGTATCATCATTGCAACGTACTTCACCATATTTGTGAATAAATAGACTTTCCATTAGAAAGATTGATGCTTTTGAGTAGGGCGTGGCGAGGATGTTGGCATCGCTCCAACATGGGTAATGAGATCCGTTGTATGATAGCTTTGGTAGGGAAGTCCTTGATGAGTTTGTCCTTATGTTATATTGGTGCTCTTTTAAACGAGTTTTTAATGAGCGAAGTGTAGATCCAACATATGTACGATCTTCATCTTGAATGTCTATTGTCTTCAGTGGGATGACATATACTCCATATCGGTTGTCCAAAGGAACAACATCTCTATCATTTTTGTGTGTTCGTACACCGAAGTCAATATTGTGACGATGGCAAACGTTTTTGAGTATATTGATGATGCTGGGAATGTATGGTAGTGATCCCATATATTTAATTGGTCTACGATCTTTTATTAAAGTGGTATCTAATGTGTGATTTATTTTCTTTACGATAGAATTAACGATGTCATCTGAGTAGCCATGATGAGATGCAGATATTTTAATTTTGGCTATTTCTTGATTTCGTTATGTTACTGTCGATGAGTGGCTAAATGATCTTCGTACTTGGAGTTGGATGGATGCAAGTTTTTGGTTTAATGGATGAGCTGATTGAAATGGAATCGTGACGGTAGAGGATGTGGGTTTTTGATACACTGAATATTGAACAGTTTGTATATGAGGGTCTCGTTTTAAATAAAAATCCAAAAATGGTAAGGTATAATTCTTTTCAAATTCCATGGAGAACTTAATAGATGGATATTGAGATGATAAGCAGTCTGTGAACTGGTTCAACTCTTCTTTAGTGGAATGCCAAAAAACGAGAACGTCATCCACGTAGCGCAAATAAAGTCCAGGAGGAGTTGGAAATGATTCAAGTACATGATTCTCCAATTCCAGTAAGAGAATTTCTGCTAAGATAGGCCAGTTTACATAGCAGTTAGCATGCAACTAACTCATCTTGAAAATTACTTACACTGATTTTGGAAATAAGCTGTAATATTTATCAGAACTTAATCTCTTAGCACCAATTCTGAAATTGGGAAGTGGTATAAAGAGATGCCTAGTGTATGTACCAGGAAGAGTTTTTGCTTTCTCAAAATGGGAACTAAGCTAATTACGCACTTTGTTCATCTCTTTTGCACACACAGAAAAACGTAATTTTTTTCATATTATCTTTGCAGAAGTTATACATTGTTGCAGCAGATGTTATTTGTTGAGCTAACGGTTGTTGGAAACTTGCTTTTGTTAGCCTTTTTACAACTGCACCAATACCATCACATGGTGACTTGCCATGGCTTGTTGCCAAAAATGATCACTTCCCTACCTCAGTCCTGTTTCATGATGAGCATAGTTTAAGTCCTGTTCACGATAGCACAAATGCAGAAAATTCTTGCAGTTTTTATATTGTGCAGAACAACCATCAGTGAAATACTCAATATTTCTCACAGTCTGTGGTAATGCACAACCTTTTTTTCTAAACTGAAGGAAGTAGAAACAACCACTTACTAGAAATTTTAGAAGGCTAAAACAAGAGATAGCAAGTGAGGATAAAACTTTGTTTTGAAGTCCTGTAAGGAGGAATGATATTTTTTGGTGGGGGGGGGGGGGGGTCCCAACATTCATTAGTGTTTTTTCTTAAAAGTATTTACGTGCACTGGATGAAAAACTAACTAAAGAAAATTCCTGTACCTTCTTACAACTTTACATTCAACATGTTAAATTACTTTTATTTGATTGCACATTTAATATGAAAGTAGAATATTTCTCCTTGTTGAGTTTATGTACTATGTACTTACGAAAAAAATCTGAAGATCCAAAATAAATTAATTTATTTGCTGATGATCTCTGTGTATGTGTGCGTGTGTGTGCATCTGTTCTCCCAGAATTAAGTTCCCCATAGCTGAAAATGCCAGTTATTACACAAAACTTTCCAACTCCCAGTCACTTTAACAGTCCATCAAAAATGGTGATTTATGCTTGCAAGTACTGCAGATTTCAACGCCATTTTAAGCAAGGTTAAAAAAATATTTTTTTCTATTATTTCTATACATTTTCTATAAGCCAAAATTGTTCTCTTTAAGGTAGTGAAAACCAAAACTTTCAATCTAAAATAAGAGGAAATCAGTTGCTTTTTTTTTTCAAAATCAAAGTGAGGCCCTATTTTAGCCTGCCGCAGAAAAGAAAAATGGACCTATATCCAAGATGGTGGAACATAAGAATAAAATAAAAATTGTTTTGAGCTACTCATCAACAGGGTTAAACTATGGAGAGAAAAGTGCATAAAATGGTCAAGCAACCACTTAATTAAAAAATTGGGTAATATCACGTCGGAGTGTTCCATATATAAAACACGCCACTTTTGATTTTTTTTTTCCCTCACCAAAATTGAGAATTGCCCAAAGTATTTTTTTCTCCTGCTGAAAGGTTACATTATAATACACACATGAAAATATTTTTAGCAAATTTGAAGTGGGGGTTCATTTTGAAAAACATTGTTTTGTTTAATAAAAATGTGGCTTCATTTTTCCATGTTTTTTGTCATTAAAAGAAGTCTTCATATAATTCTAAAAATGTGCAGAAACAAGTTGTTCCTAAATGTATGGATCATGCAGATCATTTAAGATAAAAAATTATGTGCCTGCAATGGTTAGTTGTGAAGTTATGAATTTTTTTGCCCAACAATGTAGTTGTGAAAACTCATGGGGAAAACTTTAAAGGCAGAGCTACCCAATTTTTAAAGTGGCATTACTCAAGATCTACTTAACCAACTGACCTAAAATTTTAACAGGTTTCATATCTCACCAGCACAATACTTTGTACCAATTTTCACAAAAATCTGAGATGAGTGGGTGACATCTCATGAAAATGCTGGGTGATTTGACATGGAATGACATGTGTACAAATAAATTTTAAAGTGTTTTTTGTGTGACTTATACTGCTAATTTACATATCCGACACTCCCCCGCATTGTTGTCATGCAACCCTAACTGCTCCAGAGTATAAAATATGACACAGAAGTTTGCCCAACAGTACACACTTGCACATCGGTAGGTGAAAGATGGCAAGCGATACTGCATTTATTCGACACTGCATTCGTTACGAATTTAATCAAGGAAAAAGTGCTGCAAAAGCATAGGCATTTTTCTGTTCTGTTCTGGGGGTGAATACTGTATCGAAAAGCATGTGTGAGTTTTGGTTTAGATGGTTTAAAGCAGGTGATTTTGACATTAGCGATCGAGAATGAAGCAGAGCCCCGCAGACGGTTGCGCATGAGGATCTGCAAGCATTGCTGGATGAAGATTCGAACACAAAAAGAACTAGCTGAACAACTGGGGGTAACTCAACAAACCATTTCCAATCATTTATGCGCAATGGGGAAAATACAGAAGAAAGAAAAATGGGTGCCACATGACCTAAGCCAGAGGAACAAGGATGAACGTGTCATGAAGTGTTTGAATCTGTTGAATAAACAACGCAGAAAATCTTTCTTGTGGAAAATCGTTACGGATGATGAAACGTGGATATAATACGACAATCCCAAACGAAAAAAACACTGGGTAGATCCTGGTGAAGCAACAACTGACACCAAAATGCAATATTCACTCCAAGAAAGTTATGTTGTGCACCTGGTGGGATATGAAGGGTAAGCTCTATTATGAACTATTGGAGGCGGGCGGTCGTAGTGAGCGATGGGTTTGCCTCCTCGGGGCGCTCCGTGGTAACAATGGCACACACAACAGCAACTAGGGCCTTTGTGAATCTTGGAGAGGTGCAAGCTAGTTCTGTGTGACATTGGCAAAAAGACCCCAACTCACTGGGTTTTGTTCCAGAATCCTTAGGTTGAATGACCAACTGGAACCCTCAGCTGTGGGCTAATCCCCGACACTGATGTACTTACCTGATTAAAAAGACAAAAAGAAATATTAAGAATGACTCAAGTGTGGGATATAGTGGACCTACCACACTTGAGAAGGACGGTCCACCACGGAATCGACCTGGACTTTCTAAACGGCGTATGAGAAAGAGATCTTAGCTGAGTGAATGTAAGATTGGTGTATGGAATACTAGAGGTATAAATGGCAAGACAAGTGAGGTGATTGAGGAGATGAATAAGTATAGACTGGATGTGCTGTGTGTAAGTGAAAACAAAAAGAAGGAAATTGGGGTAGAAGAAGTGAATGGCACGGTGAGTATGTGGTCTGGAGTATTGGATAATATGAGAGGACAGGCTGGTGTAGGTGTGATTTTAAGTGAAAAGATGAAGAACAACTTGATTCATTATAGTTGCATAAGTGAGAGAATTCTCTGGATTCGTTTGAAAGTGAAACTTCAGAGAATTGTAATTGTTGTAGTGTATGTTCCTTGTGACTCGGAACCTTCTGATAAGAAAGAAGATTTCTGGAATGAGCTAAAAGCTGTTTTGAGCCAGTTTGGTGCTAAAGAAAAAGTTATAATAGTAGGGGATTTCAATGCTAGAGTAGGTGTGCAGAATGCAATTTCTGACAATGTTCTGGGGTAAGTTTAATTATCCTTGTGTGAATGATAATGGTGAAAGATTAATTGAACTCTGCATTGAGAATGATTTATGTGTATCTAATACATTTTTCAACCACAAGTATATACACACATATACTTGGGAAAATCGTACTCTTGGTCAAAAGAGTGCGATAGATTTTGTTGTTTACGATCAGCGTTTGAAACACTTAGTTGTTGACACCCGTGTGATGAGAGGTGCGGATGTTGGTTCTGATCATTACTTGGTAGTGTCATGAGTGAAACTTAATGTTGGTTGGAGGAAAAGGAATAGGAAGAGACCCAGGATAGAAAGAATAAAGGTTGATAGGCTCCTTGAAGATCATCAGCGGTATTCTGACTTACTCAGAGAACGATTGAAGGATCTGAAATCTTGTGAGAGGGATGTAGAAAAGAAGTGGGAATGTTTTAAGAACTGTGTTGTTACTGCTGCTAAAGAGGTCTGTGGCACCACAATAGTGGGTAACAATAGAGGTGATGCGTGGTGGAATAGTGAGATTGATGAGGCAGTAAAGAAAAAGTAGGAAGCCTATTTGGGGATGTTGCAAGGTAGAGTCTCTGTGGATGAATATCGCTGTAAGAAGCGTGAAGCTGCTAAGCTGGTTCGCCACAGTAACGCAAAAGATAGGAAAGAGAAAGTGGAAAGGCATGAACTGGCTTTTTGGAAAGATAGAAAGTTCTTCTGGAAGTACACAAGACTCAGGAAAAATAGGGGAAACAAAGTTGTAAGTTGTGTGAAGAATGAGATTGGGGAAATGATATGGGAGCCCAATGAGTTAAGTGACAGATGGGGCGAATACTTCTGTGAGTTATTAGATCAGGAGAGCAAAAATGATTCTGAGACAGATGCAGATGATGTCACAATGAGGGATGAAAGCACAGGAGGGATCTCAAGAGAAGAAGTGTGTAAAGCTCTAAAATCTCTTTAGAATGGTAAGGCTCCAGGAGTTGATGGCATAACTGCAGAGATGTTGAAGTATGGTGGTGACTCTATAATTGACTGGTTAAAGAACTATCGTGGTATAAGCCTACTGAGTGTGCCAGGGAAAATGTTTGGTAAGGTTGTTATTGAAAAAGTATGGGGTCTTACATCAGAGAAAGTGTGGAATGTTCAGAGTGGTTTTATGCCTGGTAAAGGCTGCACTAACCAGATTTTTGCATTACGCATGATGATTGAAAAATATCTGGCTGTTGGGAAGACAAATTTTACTGCCTTCGTAGATTTAGAGAAAGCTTACGACCGAGTCAATAGGACACTTTTGTGGAAGGTATTGAATGAATATGGTGTTACTGGGAATCTACTTGATAGTGTAAAAGCCATGTAATGCTGGTAGTAGAGCTTGTGTATGAGTGAATGGTGTTTTATCAAAATGGTTTTCCATTGGTGCAGGAGTTAGACAAGGTTGTGTAATGTCACCATGGCTGTTTAATATATTTATGGAAGCATGCATGCGTGAGGCCAAAATAGATAATAGTGGTTTATGTCTTGGTGATATCCGTGTGTGCAGATTGCTGTATGCTGATGACACTGTCCTGCTGACAGAGAGCAAAAGTGAGTTGCAGAGTATGTTGACTCGGATGCACGAAGTTTGCATGAAATTCAAACTGAGTATAAATAAGGGAAAAAACAAAGTTATGGTGTTTGAGAGAGGAATGGGTAGCACTGAATGTAATGTAAGTATAAATGGCACTGTGATTGACCAGGTAAGTGAGTTTGTGTATTTTTTTTTTTTTTTTTTTGATTGGAGGTTTAACGACCACCGTGAGCAACTCAATGGGCTATAAGCAGTCGCCCGTCCCTAATTTAGGGTCACTGGTTCCAGGGAAGGGAGAGAGCCAGTGCCGTAAGACAAACACAACATCCATGCCTCACCGGGATTCGAACCCGGGCCCCGTTCGTACGAATGATCAGAGGCCATCGCTTAGACCACTGCGCCACCGGGGCGGCGAGTTTGTGTATTTAAGAAGCATGTTTGACAGAGAGAACAAACTGAATGGTGAAATTAGTAGGCAAGTGAATTCTTCATTTGAAAGTCATAGCTGCTCTGGGAGGTTTTCACAGGAATGATGGGTTCTCTAGAGAGTCCCGCATGGCTGTGTATGAAACAGTAATTGTTGCTACTCTGATGTATGGCAGTGAAACCTGGGTACTGAAAAAGAAACATAGGAGTCGTTTGTGTGCTGGAGAAATGTGTTACTTACGTGGGGTTTGTGGCAAGACACGATCTGATTGTGTGAGGAATGAAGATGTATTGCAGTTGTGTGATGTAAAGCAAAATGTTGTTAGCAAGGTGGAGACCAATATGCTTCGGTGGTTTGGCCATGTTGAAAGAATGAGTGATGAATTGCTTACTAAGAAAATATTTTCAGCCCAAGTGGCAGGAAGGAAAGGCAGAGGAAGGCCAAGGAAGACATGGGTGGATCAGATTCAGGAGTGTCTGCATAAGAAAAAGATTATGAGTATGAAGTATAAAAGATCTTGTGTACGGCGTGTAATGGATATCAGTAAAGCATGAGTTGTATGTCAAGATCGCTGTAAATGGCGAAGTTTGATACGACAACAATAAGTAAAAATATCTGAAAGTTTGTATTTCTTTTTGGAGCTAACCACTGAATCTCAGAGAACAGCTTAGTGATATGTATGTATGTGTGGAACAGGGTCAAACTGTTACTGCTGATCGCTACAAGCAACAATTGCTGCGACTGAACCAGGAAATCTGTCGGAAACGTCCATTCACAGGCAAAGGATGGCGTTCTACAAAATAAATGCATGACAACGCTAGGCTACACGTCGCGAAATCGGTCAAGGAAACGTTGACGCTTGGATAGGAAGTTTTGGAGCAGCGTATGGTCCCGACATAGCCCCTTCAGACTATCATTTGTTCCGATAGATGCAACATGGTTTGTCTGCTGTATGGTTCCGGACATGTGATGAAGTGCAAAAATGGGTTGACGACTTCCTCGTGTCACACGATGAAGTATTCTTCATGGCTGGAATCCGTCAGCTGTCCGACTGATGGCAGAAGATGATAGATAATGACGGCACATATTTTGATTCGTAAAAGTATTGTTGTTTTCTCTCAAATTCCATGTTGAGTTGTCTCAAAATGCTTTAAAACTTATTTGTACACCTAATATTATCAGTTGTGCTTTTTAATTTTTAATTTCGACAGTAAGACATGTCTTAGTAATGTACCCATTAAAAATGTTAAAGTTTTACTTTTGTCCTAACTGAAATGAATTCAGTAGAAGTTCCTTCAATATGCAAATACATTTTTTGCAAAACGTGGTGATACAGTAAAATCTACTAAAAACTGCCAGCTGCTTGCAGCATGTCTGTTGTGTGTGTCGCAAACAAAAGAACTACATCCATGAATAGTATGGATTCAATTTTATAGATGCCAGTGGCTCCTAAACTGTGGCAACGCATAAAAATCCCAAAGCATTAAAATATTTACACAGATAAAAGTCATTTATACAAGAAATTTTTAGCTTATAACGATAGTGCACAAAGAGAAAACATTTACTCACTTCAAAAAATTGGAATTTTTATTACGGTACTGAGAGAAAAATCAGAGAAGCCATTTAAAGAGAGGTGGCAATACTGTCTGATGGCTCTTCAACACAATTACGAGAAGAAGAAAAAGATGGTTACATAAAAATTAAACTACAGTGGATACAAGTTTCCACTGATTTTATTCTGGATAATTTACCCATGTTAGAAAGAGAATTAGTAATTTGTTTTTAAATGGCAATGAATGACTCGTGTTTGAACTGGAGATCTATGAACTTCGTGAATTTTAGCTAAAAAACCAACACTTTGCAAACACAAGTGTAAATTCTATGGTAGTTTCATTTTGGGGCTGCACTGTGAAAAATTACACTTGTACATATTTGGGTTCTTGCTAATTGTGGTGACTTTTACTGCTCCCTTCGTATTGTGGGTTGTTTGCTGATTTGGTACTTTGTCTAATTCAAGACTATGGAAAGACAGCTCCCACCCTCAATATGTTACGGTATCCCCACTACATTGAAAAGGTCATTTTGGGCCAAATTTCACATTTTGTAAATATGCTTTCATTTTTATTAAAGCCCCATTCTTTAGGATTCCAAAACTGTTGTTATTTTTTTCTTTCTTGTCTACGATGAATGGATACAGAGTTATAGCAATCGTAATATCTAAACCCAGGTGTCAACAGAACGGGAAGTGACATTTGAAACATGTTTTTTTGCAGGATGAGATTTTCGTCCTGAACTCTTTACGGAAAACCTGATATCTGCAAAAGGTATGTAAATAAACTGATGAAACTTGGTATACATCTTTCTTACAATGTTGTGAATGCAATGAGCTAAAAGTTTTTCTGTTTGTCAGTTCAAAGTTAAGTTACAGCTATTTACATTCAACATAGTGAAGAAATTTGTCGAAAATTCACACTAATGCATATCGGAATGAGTGTATTTCAGCAGTGTTTAGGAACATCGCTTACCTTTTAGTTCACTGCATAGATAATAGTCATGCGCATATACTGATGCAAAAAATTCTGTAACTTTTTTATTTAGGGCGTAAGTAAACGGCATATTTCCTTAAATTCTTTCACAAATTTTTCAATTTCTTGAAAATTTATATTGATATTTTTTTTTCAACGTTTGTGTTTTTGTGTGTTAGCCATTCTAAAAAAAATTGCCCATTTTTGCATTTTTTAAAAAAAGTGCCCCCAACGTAGTGGGATACCTTAAGATGTTAGACTGAATGACTTATAAAGGACTCTTTTTAGCACGTAAGAATCTCAAGATTACTTTTTTTTTTTTTTTTTTTTTTTTTTAATTGGGCTTACATTTAAATTACATTCATGTAGGAAATTTTCCACACTGGAATTCACAGTGTGGCATTGCCAATGGAAAGATCTATATGGCTGTACTTGGAAATAAATCCCATTCTGGATATAAATATAAAACAAAATTACATTCAAAACTAATTTTTCAAACCAATTATTCCTTCAAATAAACTGCAACACTGTTGAATTCATTAAAATATGTGGCTCACAAATCCAACATTATTCAAAACATTGAATGAGCAACTATTTCTGCCAGCACATTTCTCTTACAAAATTATCAGTAAGTATGAAGTTTAAGGCAGGGATAAACAAAATCCAAAAATGTTCAGGCACCAGCTCCTTTTCTTTCAGGAGCCAACACATTTTTTCAAGAGACACAGAAAAAACCACAACTGATCTAAACCAAAACTTAACATACAGGACTGCGACCTTTTTTTTTTCTTTTTTTTTTTTTTGGTTGAAGGTTCAACGACCACAGTGAGCAACTTAATGGGCTATAAGCAATTGCCTGTCCCTAATTTAGGGCCACTGGTTCCAGGGAAAGGAGAGGAGACAGCCAGTGCCGTAAGACAAACACAACATCCATGCCTCACCGGGATTCGAACCTGGACCCTTCTCAGACGAATGGTCATAAGCCAGTGCTTAGACCACTGCGCCACCAGGGCGGCAACTGTGACCTTCAACAGTCATAATTAATGTACTATTTCTTAGACATTGCTCAATAATTCAGTGCAAAATCTACAACTAAAACTAGGGAATTTGTTATACTTGTATTAACCAGTTGCATTTCAGAATAGATATTTATTTCGTAAAGTTCAGTTTTGTCTTCTAGTATGTAACATTCAATAAAAACAGTGATGAATAAATGCACTTATAAAGCACCTGATGCAAAATCAATGCCACAAGTAAGAACATCCCCCATGCTCACTTCGCATCATCATCATCATCAACCATTATCAGTCCACTGCTGAACAAAGGTCTTCCCCAAGTCACCCCCCTACTTTCTTGTTTTGAGCCACTCTCCTCTGACATTCTTTTGAATTTTATCAATCTATCTCCAAAATAGTATTTTTCTATCCCTTGCAATCCAGTCAAGTATTTCAATGGCCCAATGGTGGTCAGTTCTTCTCGGCATGCATCTCTCTTGGGATGCACCATGGAACTTTAGCCTGAATTATTATTTCCAATATCTCTGCAGAATGCACAATTCTGCTGGCAATAGTTCCAAAAATTGGTATTGACATCTTCGTTATTCTGACATTGCGGTAAGCAGTCTACAAAAGAGACAGAAAAAAAATGTCACTGTAATTGTCAAGTTACTAAAGAGAAGAAAACTTCATAACAGAATTTCAAACTTCGAAAAAAAAAAAAAATTCTCAGAATAGAATTTGAAAATTTAAACACCGTGGCGACTGGGAGAAGGGGGGAGGGGCTTAGATTTGTCTACTTTTGGCCTAAGGTGCACATCGGTAAGGAGAACAAATGAAAGAAAGGACAATTACACATAATTAGAATTTTATCTAAATAAGAAGGCCAGGGGGGGGGGATGCCAAAGAATGTGATCTTGGCCACAGGTTTAGCATGATGGTTGGTTGATAAAAGTTTTATGGCACAAGGGCCATGTTTCGGCCAAAAAGTGCCTTTGGCATGATGAATTTCAGTGTTGTAAAGTTTGGTCAAGTATGACTTCCACTAAATTTTTTAACACTCAAGAGTGATTCAAGATTATGTCCCAGATTTATCAAAACATCAGTAACGTAACAACCACAAAATAAAAACATTCCACAAAAACTGGAAAACAAGATAGTGTGCGATATAAACAAAGAAAACCACACACGTTTCTACACTAACTTTCATGTAAACCACTTGGCAAAAAGAATAAATTAAATTACAGAAGATCACAGATTGTTATCCAATCCTTCCATGCTGAAATCAGACAGCAATCTGAATCATACAGCATAAAAAAACCACAACACACAGTTTTGTGGGTTTGTTTCATCTATGCACCTGGGTTTTTACATATAAGTCATCACACAATATGCTATTTACGCTGCAACGCCCACACATGTAAGCTATAATCTGCACTTCAAATACTGCACATTACCCAGCATGTAGGGGAATTACACACTCAATGGGGGAAAAAAAAAACCATTAGAGATATCTACCCAATAGCGTGTTGGTCCTCCTCTAGCGAGACTATCAGCCTGTACATTCTGAGGCATCCACTCCACCAGATGCCAGAGGGTCTCTGGAGGTAATATTAGCCATGCCTGTTGCAGCATTGTCCATAACTCCGCCCGAGACGTTGGTCCAGGATCCACGGATATGATGTCCCAATGCACGGCATCACAGGGAGCTTTCCACAGGGTTTAAAAATCCAGAGATCTTGGGGGTCACTGGATGGTTAAAAACTCAGATGAGTGTTTCTCAAGCCATGCTTGGCTGGTTGTGGCCCTGTGGGGCAGCGCACTGTTCAGCTGGAACAGACCATCAGCCACAGGATGTGCAAAGACCGTGAAAGTGTGTAGGTGATCAGCCAGCACATACTGGTAGTGTGCAGCAGTTAAGGACCTCTCCAGACACACTAAGGGACATAATGTGACCCATGAAAGGCTCTCCAAACCATCACAGAAATACCACCACCTTGAACACAGATGACCTGGCACAACAGAGTCATGACCTCATGCTGTCAACACCACACCCGCATCTTCTCGTCAGCTTGGTACAGCTGAAAATAGGATTCATCTGACCACACAAGATTTACAGATGCAATTCCAGAGTAGGATGAGATATACAGCAGCATATCAAGCTGCTTCAGGAGTTCATGTACAGTTTTCCAGCATCAGAAATACGTTACATTTGTTTAGTTCTTTACAGACATAAAATTCCTTGTCGTCACTGTTTCCTGCTTTCATTTCGATGACAAACAAATCTGGCACAGCAGATATTACCACAAATTATTATCAAACACAGCTTACTGATTTTCTCATTAGCATGTATAATCATATATTTCTCAATAAATTAAGTGTTATACTTGTTTTTGTAGCTTAGACACATGTCATAATATACATACATGAGACTAACCAAGGAACAAAAAAGCTGAACTTTTTAATCTAGCAAAAAAAAAAAAATCAGAACATGTGACAAGAAAGTGTGAATATAAAGTAGCACGAGCAAGATGAAATTGTTCACTGTATTCACAATATAAAATTACTGAATTCAAAACAAAATAAAGTGATTTTGAAAGACACTGCTTCAAACACATCTCTTTCTCTCTCTCTCTCTCTCTCTTTGTATGTACTTGCTAGAACATGAGCTCAATTTTCCTCTTGTGTTGCTTTCTTTTCAGCAAGTCCCGTGGCTATATTTTTCTTTTGTTGGCTCTGCAGCTGCACAGCAATCTTTGCTTAGTTTTTCTTTCTGTTGATATAATTCCCTTCCTATTTCTTCACCACTTTTCTTTCCTCTTTTACTCCATCAGATTACAATAGTTTATCCATCATGCTGAAAGAACTTACAGCCTGAGGACCACGAATGCATGATATCAAAGCTTTCACTACTTTAGACAAATGGTGCGACTTTCAGAATATGAATACTTTTGGAACACCATGCATCAATTCTAACAAAATTTCGAACTCAGTCATTTCCGTTTTTGGAAAATTTCACCACAGACATTTATGGGGGAAGTAACACTTAACAACAACACAGGATAGTGAGAACATCGAGGGAAGAAAAAAAAAAAAAAGAAATACGATTTCAGGAGAAATCTTCGCTCCGACCAACTTCCGTTTTCGGAAACTTCTTCCTCCATTTTTAGGTTGAAGTGCAGCATTTGTGGAATAAAAGGATATTTAAGAACAATACGGGGCAGAAGGGACATCGTGAGAAAAAAGAAATAAGATTACGGGAGAAATCTTCGCTGCATCTAACTTCCGTTTTCGAAAGTTTCAAAAGACTGAATCCCGTCGTCAAACGAAAAACGAACCTCTCAACCTCACCATTACCACCACCCCCCCCCAGATTTCTGTTCAGTTGTGCATTGATCTCGAGAATGCCCAAAATGATAATGGAAATGGTGGAATTCTTCGAATCCACGGAAGAATCTCGTGACTGAAGACTACAGGGAAATCTTCGTGCCGTCTTAACTTCCGTTTTTGGAAATCGTCACCCACAGTTTCATGCTGAAATACAAACATTTATGTAATAAAGGATATTTAATAACAATACTGGGAACAGGCAACATCGTGAGAAAAAGAAATTACGATTACGGGAGGAAAAATCGTCACTTCGTTTAACTTCAGTTTTCGAAAGTAGTTTTGAAAGACGAAATAACCCCCCCCCGCCATTTTTTTCAGTTCTGCATCGATCTCGAGAATGACCCAAACGCTGACCAAAAAAAAAAAAACGGAATTCCGCGAATTTGCGGAAGAATCTCCTGTAGGAATATATTAAATGAACTATCTAAGTACATAGCACTGTTTGTTTATATCATAGAGATTTTCTCAATAGCATATTACATATAATGATCTGTATTTATACACTGGTGCATAAAACTTAAGAACGAAGTGGGAAAGTAAAATAATGGTGTAAATAGCAGCAGCACCCAAACACAAATTAACTCAGGAACATGAGCAACAGCACATGTGTAATAATATGGCATGATGTGGGTGCATTCTCACATAGTCCAATAGCATCAGTTGAACCGAAGTCACCGGATGGCGTGCATAAATGTTAGATTTTCGTTGTGTTTGCTGTGTGCCAGAGACAACAAAATGGCCTGTCCAGAGCAACTTTATTTTACATGTGGTTGAATAATTGGACAGCCTGAGGAGGAGCCGCAAGTTCAGAATTGACCACATCATCATATTGCGTGCGTGGTTGGCCTTCAGTATTACAGGTACAGCTGTGCAAAAGACCGGTGGTTGTCATCTACCAAAAACCACCCCCAGTGAGGACCGCTATCTGCTTCTACAGGCCAAGAGGGATCGGCACCAGACGGCACATAGCCTTGCAAAACAACTGAACATGAGCATAGGATGCACAATATCAGTTTACACTGGCCAAGAGACTACACAAACGTGAACTGTTCGCCTGACGACTAGTTTTTTTCGTTTTGTTTTTAAGGTTTAACGACCACTGTGAGCAAGTTAATGGGCTATAAGCAGTCACCTATGCCTAATATAGGGTCACTGGTTCCAGGGAAGGGAAAGAGCCAGTGCCATAAGACAAACGCAACATCCATGTCTCACCGGGATTTGAGCCCGGACCCCTTACGGACAAATGATCAGAGGTCATCGCTTAGACCACTGGGCCACCGGGGAAGCGACGACTAGTATGCTATGTTCCGTTTGCAACTGCTTAATGGAGACAGTTTACAAAGGTCCAGAGAACATAAGAACTGGACAGCAGAACAGTGGGGTATGATGGTACTCTTTATGGATGAGTAGATTTACTCTCTCTAGATATTCTGGACGGCAGCTAATCTGGTGTGAGGTAGGCACTAAGTATCACCTCGAAAACATCAATGAAAGGGATGGATATGGCGACTGTGATGTTCTCGTACGGGGAGGCATTCTGATTGACCGACATATGACTGTAACTGGTGCATGCTACTGTAATTTGGTAATTTTCTCCATGTTTATCTGTTCCAAAGTGCCATTGAGCCACAGTTCATTTTAATGGACGATAATGCTAAGCCCCATTGTATGGCGATAGTTGACGAGCTGTTGAAAAGTGAAAACATTCAGTGGATGGATTGGCCAGCACATTACCCCGACCTAAATCCCATAGAACACATGTGGGGCACTCTGGGGAGAAACATTGTGACACATCAACACACACTGGAAACTATCGGACAGCTGAAGACTGCAACTGACAAAATGGGCAATGTTACTGCAAGAACTCATCACCAGCCTAGTTCAAAGTATGGATAGATGGTGAAAATCATGCATCCATGTTAGGGATAATCATATCCCCTACTGAGAACCGCTTCTTCCCTTCGTACTGTCTTTGACAATGATGCATCTGTATCATGACAACCTGTGCTATGTAGCCAATTCTGAATAAAGTTGCACTATATTTTTTAGTATCTGCAGTTGTGACAGTGTTGCTTCTGTCATTATTTTGGTAAGTAATGATGGTTTGAATTTCTCATGTACAGGTCACACCTGTGCGACACTACAGACAAAAACCTGGCCCATCCTTAAGTTTTGCACACCAGTGTGTAAGTATTAGACTGGATACCAAGCAACAGAAAATGATCCAGAAGACAACCACATGGAAGACTGACGGATGAAATTCAAAAACATGCCAAGTGACATGGAGGAAGCTGACTCAAGACGCAGTTATGGAAGAAAGTTGGAGAGACCTTCATCCAGCAGTATATATTGATAATGCTCAACAATGATGCTTACATATACCAGGTGATTCAGCTAAACATGTACAAACTTCTGGGAGGGGAAGGTTGCACAAAGACAAATTGGAATCACATAGCAATGCAGGGTCGAAAGCGCCATCTTCGTGCAGTAGATGGCGTTGTTTGGTCGCGAGACTGCTCATACATTCTTTCAGGATACCATCATTTGTAAACCGCCTGCAGAGGTAGTAGGATGGCTGAGTTCATGAACGCAGAAATGGCTGATATGCACCTCACATACGGAACAACGGACGAACCGCGGTGCAACTGCACCAGGAACGGTACCTAATGAGGCGAGTGCCAAACCACCAAGTGTTTGCACGGCTGCACAAGAGGTTATGTGACACTGGTTCTTTCCAGGGGCCTGCCAGGTGTCGGGAGCAATGGGTACGCACTCCTGCTATTGAAGAAAATGTGTAAAGTCATGCAGCAGACACTCCAAGCATCAGCACACAAGTAATTACCCATCAGCTCGGTCTGATCCACCGTATGGAGGGATCTGCACGAAGACCAATTGCATCCATATCATGTGCAGCGCATTCAGACACTAAGCCCTGAGGATTACTCTCAGCGCATTGCATTTGTGCAATGGTACCTGCAGAAGAGTGCAGCAGAACCCCAATTTCCTGCTTCTGTGCCGTTCACAGACGAAGTGTGCTTACACAGGAAGGTTGCTGCAATACACATAACGCACATGTAACAGCTCATGGTCACAACTTTGAACACCTTCTGTAACCTCAATGCATTTCACAAATGTCTTGTGAGTAACAAATAGCATTTTGTTCTCTTACGTGCTGCTCTTTCATTTCTCGTCCTCTTTGTACACTAGCACATGAATATGGAATTTCCGACCCTGCATTGCTATGTGATTCCGATTTGTCTTTGTGCAACCTACCCCTCCCAGAAGTCTGTACACACTTAGCTGAATCACCCGGTATAAAGTGGAACCTCGGTTACACATTTTGAAATTATAAGTTTTTTTATAGTTATACGTAATTCTCTGTTAGCCTGATATTTTACTGAAGTTTGTATCACTTTTTCAATTTAGTTTCATTTAATTAATTTATAAATAAGATCTTTGCATTTATATGTTAAATTTTGAATATCAGAGTATCGAAAGCACACAGTTCTTTGATTCTTTTGTACATAACCTGGTATATTACAACTTCAAGAGAATCAAGACTATGTCCCTTCATGATGTATATTACAACTTTGAGAGAATCAAGACTATGTCCCTTCATGATGCAGCCAAAGTTGGGCCTTGACCCCATCAGAGTAAGGTCAATTGTTTACTTTTGGTTTAGATGAAAATTTGGTTTCACATTCCACATTTTGGCTAACAATGCCAGGAAAGATCATCAGCTTCACCTCCACTCTCCTACCTGAAATCACTTTATAAGCCCTGCATTTGGTGAAATCACACAGAGGATGCTTCATGTATGAATGGAACGAAGAAAGGACTTGCCAGTCGAAGAGTATCTTTGCCTTTACTGTGTAATCCATGCTGTAAAATTTTTAACCCTCCTTCCATTTTGAAACTCAATGGTGTCTTGGAGAAAAAATAAAATGCCTACTTGTGAAAGAAAAATTAAATGCTTTTAAAGAATATGCTATAAATCCAAAAGTAATGAAAGTCAACTTGGCAAAAAAGTTGGGAATGGCAGTTTTTCTATAGTATCTACCATCATATACAAGTGGATGGAAACCAAAGAAAATGTCGCTACCTGTGGGCCATCATCTTCAAATGCATTTCCTGTTAAAAATTTGTAAATACAACGATGTTGAAGAGATTCTACAGTTTTTAATCAGTATCAAACAGCAAAAATTCTTGTTAGCAGACTAATGCTGACAGAAAAGCAAAGGAAATCACTTTAAAAATTAACATTGAAGAAAATTAGATTTTATTTTCTAATAGATGGCTCCACAAAGCTTAAAAAAGTTCATCATGGCATTGTTGGAAAAATTGTTTGAGAAGACTATAGAGCTGTAAATCTTGAAACAGTAGAACAGAAAAATTAATGGAACTGAACCCAAAAATATTTTCAATGTTGTAAAACTGGACATTTTTATTCCTTACTGCAATCAAGGACTCTTGCATTTAAACCAGATCCATGCCACAGCAGCAAAAGAAGCAAGGTACAGTTTACTTGTTTAATTGTATACAAACGGTGATGGATCTGAAAAAATTGGGCCTGTAGTGATAGGTACATATGTAAAACCATGCTGCTTTAGAAATTACAAAACTTTACCTATGCACTACACTTCAACAGAAAGTTCTGGATGACGAGGGATATTTTTAATGGCTGGTTAAATAAACTCAACTAAAAGACATGCCATGAAAAGTGTAAGATATTATTGTTTATAAATCACTGCCCTTCTCACCCAAAAGCATTGATTTTCTGACTAATATTGAAGTCAAGGTTTTTTTACCATCAAATTTCACAAGTGAGTTGTAGCTTTTGGACTTGGGCATAGTTAAAAATTTCAGAAATTTTTACTGTAAAACACTTTTGAGTTGGCTGTTGACTACCTGCATACCGATGAGCAAAAAAATCTGAAAATCGACATTTTCAAGCCATGATATCAATAGCAGCTGGATCGCAACAAGTCTAATCAAAAACAATATGTACAGAATTGTTTCACC
This sequence comes from Macrothele yani, assembly GCA_039090855.1. NCBI lineage: Eukaryota > Metazoa > Arthropoda > Arachnida > Araneae > Macrothelidae > Macrothele > Macrothele yani. The sequence goes on from CM076990.1 coordinate 170,456,336, forward strand.
AAAGCTGTTTTTTCTTAAACAACTCGAACTCAATAAACTACTTACAGATTACACATTAAGGTGAAGTTTCTAAAAATGATACCCCTTTTGCAAAAAGAAAAAAAAATTGAAAATGTTTGACTACCAAAGAAAGCTTTGCAGAATATGCCACATGTGACAAAGGACTAGCTAGCAACATAATGTCTCCTCACTCTTGAAGAACTTATAGCGGATCCAAAGCTGGAGAATGATAATGCAAAGGAAAATACAGAGCATACAAAAAGCTGAGTAGCTGGGATTTGTGTCACATAGGAATATAATAGATGGCAGAGTGCTTCCATAGGAAACTTTGAACCGCCTGTGTGTAAATCGTACCAGAAAGAACTTTGCAAATGATACAGAAATGCATACAGATAAATTTTATGTGAAAGTTGGAATTTAGCAAGGATCTACATTAAAAACCATTCTTATTTGGTATTATTATGAATAAGGAAGCAGCAAATGTGAGGAAAGCACCACTACAGACCATGTGGTTTGCAGATGCAGTGCTTTATGCTAAGGCTGCAAAAAAGAAAAGTTGAAAATTCACAACTGTGACTAACTATGCATTAATAATACTACTACAGAATAAGTCTTAATGGCTCAAAATGTTTTTTAACAGCTTTTGGGCACAAAAGGTCTAAATAGCATAGTCATAATACCTATTTGGTAGGGTATGAAAAATCATCTGGTGGAATGGAATTATAGGAATAAGATTAAACAATGTCTTCAGCATAAGGGAACAAAGATATGAGCACAACAAATTTCACTTAGACTACTTGCTGTTCCAAGCTTCCACCGGTGGCTGTCACCTTCACTGCCCATGTCTTTGCTTCTCAAACAATTATTGTGAACAACACATTGCTGATAAAAAAAAATTATGATAGTTAAAACTGAAAGTAAATCCCAATATTTAGCTTTAACATTTTTTTCAAAAGCAAGTAAATCTTAGCACTACAACTAAATAGGGCTTGAAAAATATCTGAAAAGTTATATGCCTAGCTGGGCATGTGCAGAAAGTATATACTTGCCCAGTTAAAAAATATAAACTTTTTTTTTACATGTTTCACATTTCCATTTTTAAGGGTCTGTATTTCAAAATGTTCAGTGAACAAAACTGCGTATCTAAAGTTTTAAGATGATGCTGAAATTGGTACGAAGTGATATGACGATGAAATTGGTATTTGAGAAATTTAGTGATTCTGCCATGTTCCTTTCGTAGAAGTTTTGACCCTTTTATCACTACACACTGGAAGGCTAGTTCCATCATCAGAGGCATCCATCCTGTCGCTGACTATAAATAACATTTGGGGAAAATTACATGTGGTTCCAATTTCTGAATTTGGAGCATAAATTAAAGAAGTGATATTCTTCTGTCCTTGGCACTCCGTAACAACAATGCAACTTCCGGTGATTAGCGGTGAAATAAAACACGACATGTGAAGACTGTCTTTTTCATTGTAGTACGAAATTCTATTCCAAACTTTATTTTAAAATTTAGTTACCCTGTCCGGGCAACTAGATATTTTTTACGTGACTAGCCCAATAATTTATATGCCCCAAGCATGGTATTTTTCAAGCCCTGACTAACCACAATGCCATAAAACTTCTCTAACACATCATTAAAAATCAGATGAATTTGGTTGCACTTGTACAGAGACAGTATTCAAGATTAGCATTAACAATTCAATTGATACTCCGTATTTATATAGGGGGAATTGCTAACAATCAATTTATTATATATTCTTCTTCAGCAAAACTCATGTTCAATCTCTACTGTGTGTAACATACAAAATGGCTTCTGCCACAACTGACACTCCACATATCACCTATTTCAAATCCATCTCAGGATTGCTTATTAAATTTCTGAGACTCCAATTATTATTTTTTATTATACACACTTAACTAATTTGTGATCTGGTCAAAACCTTGCAACCGACAGACATGAAGCAGACTGGTCGAGCCCATAACGAAAACTACCATTGTGTTCACATTAGTGTGCAACAAAGTGGATGGATTGGAATTCTGGATAGCTCACAGTGCAAGGTAGTGCTACCTCTTACTCTAGGTACTACTAATGCTACATATACCAGGCCAATAATAAAAAGGGGGAGGGGAAACAATGCTTACGTCAAATGAATACCCTTTTAAATATTAATCTGAGGTAAACTGTTTGTTCTCCTTAATATCCTCAAATAATTTTTTCTTCAAGGAATGAAACACTAACTCAAGTAAAAAAAATCATTTTTTTAAATATAAGAAATTAATAAAGAAACCTGACACAATGTTAAAAATCAAACCACAGCACAAATTAATTTGGTCAGCTACATCGAAAAATAACCCTGGTTTTTTTTAATAACCCAAGTAGAAGAGAGAGGAAAAAAAAAAAAAAGGTTTTTGACATAAAGGGAAAAAATAACTGTGGTCTCATTTCTCTGGTCCATTTGCAGCATTCATACATTTCATACTATATGAATAATCTAAGTGCCAAAATTATTAACTTAAAAAACATGCACAGCAGGCATTAGAAATTTAAATAGCAAAAAACACAAAATTATTTAAAAAAATTCTTATGAATAACATCATTTTAAAAATACAACTGCACAGAACTTTTGAAATACTCACTGGGACAATACACTAAAAACCATACTATTATGGGATTGCTGACAAGTGCCACAGTTCCACTTAAAAGGGAAAATTATAGTGCAAAGTTGCACAGAAAGAATAAAATATTTTAATCCTATGAGATAAACTTTTTCGTTTTCAGTGTTTAAAAGTGAAAATGGCATATTTGTAAAACATAAATGTTTTAAACTGATAAGTACCGTCCCAGCTCAGCAACCTCTATGGAATTACATAACTAAGAAAACAGCATCAATAAAAATTAAATGTCCTGCGATTCCTCACATTATGAAAAAATGCTGCAACACATGTTGAAAGATGAGAACCTCCCCACCCCCCTCGCACCTTGTTCGCCACAAAAGCGTGACTTTCAGAGTAAGTTACTCCAAGAATTTTATCATTCTTGTACTTTGGGACATTTTCGATTACATATCCTCCCCTCTCCCCCTTACAATGAAAACGCAGGTCTGGACACTGCCTAGCAACAGAGACCTATCAACTCTGAATTACCGGTAATGACCGAAATTATTCATTCCCTACAAACCATTCAAAAAAAAAAAAAAAAACTATTATTGGTCACATAACATTTGTTAGCATATGCAACGCAGTATACAGTTGTTTACATACAATGACCGAAACATGTTGCAGCTACTACCATTTAATTTTACGTAACTTCATCCGAATCAACGTGGCTGCTCAACTATGCTCGTAAAACACGCCAAAGCTCATTCTCATTATAATAGGCAATACACACCTTACACTCAAAATCTACGGTCATATGGAGGAAATTATATGTTACAAGCTACTAGTTACATGTAACATTTTACTACGGAAAAGCGGTTTTGTTGGGGTTCGTTAAGTGCAGTGCAACGATTGGGATTGTTTACTTGTATTGACTAATATATGCTTCGTTATCTTTCGAATTCACTACAGTTAAAATTAGATGAAAGTTTTTAGTATCATATTATAGTTTTCTAGCATATGCACAGAGGCGGCAAAAACAACTTTATTTTCACAAGCTGCCAAAACTTCCACGAACCGAAAGCAAGAGGGGAAATTGCCCTCTAAACTTCACAGGGTTCGAAGCTTCCGTTTACAACATCAAGTTTACTCACTGCTTAGGAAACTTTAAACTGGGCACCAGCCATGACCATTTATTTACACAACAAGCCGTTTACATCTCGGTGTTAGCAAACAAGTTACGAAGCTCCGCGAGAGAGCTCGAAGGAAAACATTTCTATCTACAAAAACATGATCGCTGCCGCCCCTACTCGAACGAATGAACTAGTCTTGCATTCAGCCTTCACACGAGTTCACGTGGTCGCGTCCCCCACGAAGCTCGAAACGAAGCCGTACACCCAACGCCGCTTGGGTTCGTTCAATGGGCCACTCATACAAGCTGGCATTGGCGCCAAAACGCGCGAGAAAAGCGGTTGGCGCCCGACAACTTCCCTGAGCCTCAAAATCTACCTGCGAGTAATTTTATTGTAATTATACATGCAAGCGCATGTCACCTGCTTTTAATTACACCCAGAAAATCACGTGTTCTGCATTACATATTCTAAATAACACGGGAGAGACTAACGTGGGAGACACACCAAGTAGAAGATTTAAAAAGAAAAAGAAAATCATTTTGGAACTGTTGTGAACGCTGCTGTTTAAAAACCGCCAAGATCCTCCATATCAGGAAATGATGGTCTCTGTGGGAGACTTCTCGAAACAGTCACAGTACCTAAGGCGCATAGGATAACAGAAATCTGTGGATTAAAAATAAAAGATTCCGAAAAATGAAAAACAGTTTGTTTCTGCCGCCAATCTGTATTTTGAGTAAAACTGAATTTACTCTTTCAAGAATTCCAGATTGGAGGGGGGTGCACGTGGGCGTATTAGGAATTCTATTCAGACGTTGAATGTCTTGCGATATGTCATACAACTTATATTCAAATACAGCGAGTCAAATAGCTGCTAAAAAAAATACTTTATTTTCAAACAGGGCAATCCATGACAAGTACATAGCAACAGCTAACAGCTAAACATTTCAGATATTTACACAGAAAATAAAAATAATAATAGTTTCTGAAACATAAAAGAATAAAACGCTTTTTTACCGAAAGCGGCAAACTTTGTATAATATATTTTCCCTAGGAGCATCGGCACGAATCAGCAAAGATAGTAACCGATCAATTAAAAAAAAAAACAGTTGCGTGCACACTCAATGAGTAACACGGCAGTTGGAAAGTTCGCGAGTCCGCCATTTCAAATTCAACAACGTAGTTCCCGGATTATTATTTTTTTCGTTGTTTTGTTTTTAACAGATGCTAAAAATCATCTCGACTGCACGAAGAATAAGTAACACTATGCTATTTAGATTACAATTCCATGAGAATGTTCGAACATACTGAAATTTTATTGTCAAATTGATGGATAATCAAAATAACAACAGAAACCTTTCTGTGCATAAAAGAAACGGTTTTCTAAAAATAAAAAGAAAGCAGTAAAATAGCTAGGCAATTACTTGGCTTCAAAGCCTAATTCAGCAACTAAGTCAACAAATTTAGAAAGCCCACTTTTACCAGTAGCCCTCAGTGGTGTAGCTGATTCCCAGAAGTGGGTAATCTATACTTAGTTGTAAATCGAAGGAATACAGACACACAAACATACATTAAAAAATTCGTTTTACCACAATCATAAAATTTGCATTGCAGTTGCAGATTTAAGAACGTTTTAAGCAATGTACAACATAACATATATAACAACTAATTTACATACTAATTTACATAACAACTAATTACATAATGATATTAAATCAACTTGAATTCTAGAGGTCTCACATTAGATCAAATCATATATAGAGGATTTTAGGAAGGGAGTATCTGACCCCAGGTCTTAAACAACCCTTAGAAGTAGGAAACTAGGAGATTTGGGCTAGAGTACCCGACAGAAAAGTCACACAGTAGTGAGGTAGAAAGGGGGAGGAAGATGTCCTTACTCATAACTGGGGGACCAGTACCCGGGGTCCGACAGCTTAACGTACCCACTGATGCACGGCGGATATTTAGTGGTTCAAGCATTCGTACCTGCCTGGGATCGGACTCTGGGTCTCGGTTGGGCCCAAAAATGTTCTATTACAGCATTATGGAAATTGAACTGGGGATCATTTTTGAGCTGTTCCAGTAAGGCCATTTCTATACTGAGAAGAGCTTAACCATTAAGTCTTTCTCGGCTCCAGAGTTTTTTTCACACCGTTTTTCGAAGCTAAAGAGCCGACATGGCCAGCAAAATTTATTTACATTTGAACATCTTGCTGACCACAGAGATTTAAAATAAACTGAATTGGAAAAGTGCCTAGTGTATTCACGATTTTTATCTTTGTATTTTGCAATAAAACTTAGTTCAGGATTTGGTATTTATAATCAGTTTTTTTCCCGTAATCTTTTCTTCCGAAAAGACATTTCTAAATGATCCATAATACATTTGTGCAATTCCATCATGCTTAATATAAAAATACACGTTCAACTTATCAAAATTTCAACTTAAGTGAAATGACGAAAAAACAACAAAAAATATAAGGGTCGTAAAGTGTAGTGTGGTTTTTAACTCGCAAACATTTAACACCTGCCATCCACTTTAGTCCATCTCCCCATCTAGAGATGGTCTTAAGTCTTTGGTTTCCCGTGGCTTGTTCGGAGTCTAGCATGTACAATAACTTTATTTCTTGGAACGCCAGGGAATCTTTGCTGAGCTGTGATTCCCTGCTACTCCCTGGTAGAATTCTTCAAACTTTGAGAGATATCCCGTTTGCTTCGCATTGAGATAGCAGCCTCAAATTTCACCATTCCGAAGTTGAGTGGATGTTTACATGAATGAAAATAAATGTGTCACAGAAAATTTCATAAAAAAATTGATTTAAGAAAAAAGATGGTCCATCTCCGATTCCCTGGATCCCTTTAAGTATATGCCACTGGTAGCCCTGGTGTAGAACTATCCTGCTACTCCAACAGAAATGTAACCAATTTCTGTAATGGATATTTTCTTGATAGAAGTTTCCATTTGTACACTGACATTCAATGACCTCGCTACCTTGCGATATTCACAACACTAGATAACGATAAAGATAATTTCACCTAGCAATGTTCCTAGCAATTAATCTGATTTACTACAGTAAAGGAGTAAAATCAGATTAATTATGTTTATCTTGGACAGCAGATATCAAGTGAGGGTCACATTGATGAAGAAATTAATCGGCGTATAAAACTTGCCTGGAGAGCTTTTGGAAGAAACAGCATAATTTTCAAGAGCAATATGCCATTATGTCTTAAAAGAAAAGTGTTTGATCAATGCATCCTTCCAGTGCTTACGTATGGTGCAGAGACGTGGACCTTAACTAAAAGAGACATACAAAGGCTGCAGACAACTCAAAGTAGCATGGAGAGGTGCATGCTTGGTGTAACCAAGAGAGATAAGAAGAGGAACTCGTGGATCAGAAAAATGACGAGAGTGGAAGACATCATGATCAGAGTTAAATCCCTGAAATGGCAATGGGCTGGACATACTGCCAGAAGGACAGACCATCGATGGACAGCCAAAATTTTAGATTGGATTCCAAGGGACAGGAAAAGACCCAGAAGAAGACCACATGGGAGATGGGTGGATGAAATTCGAAAGTATGCGGGAGTAACATGGAGGAGACTGGCACAAGACAGACCGTTGTGGAAGAACCTTGGGGAGACCTTCATCCAGCAGTGGATTGATAATGGTTGACGATGATGATGACTACAGTTAAGGTACTTGGAGGTCAAAGGACAAATGCATTTTCATTCATACAATTAATCCAGGTAACTACAGCTTAAGCTCAAGGCCTGAGGGAGGACAAGTGCACTGTGAATCATACAATCAATTCGAGTTACTACAGCTTAGGTAGTAGCTTCAGGGCTGAGGACATTGTGATTCAATCAATCCAAATTACTATAGCTTAAGTGGCTCAAGCTTGAAGTTGAGTGCACTGTGATTCATGCAAGCCCATACTATGAAACTCTTACCAACTTGCAAATGAAGTGAAAGAAAGCAGAAAGAAATATAAACTAATTTTGAAGTTGAACCTACTACCGTTATCAATCATATTAAACTTCCGAATAGAAAAAATGCAGGAAAAGAACACTGAAGATGTACATCTCACACCAGTTAAAATGTTTATATGGCATCAGTTTATTATAATTTAACAAATTATGAATAGAACTACAACTGACGGAAGGAGACCCAAAGAACAAGTTGTTAACTATTCCTACAACTGAAGCCATTCTTGATTAAAGTGTGGGTACATAAACACTGCACAGTTACTAGACAAATTCAAGACTACTCCAAGTCAAACTAAGAGTATGCTACTGTTGAAAATAGGATTAGCCAGATCACAGCATCTCTGGGAGAACACAAGAACAGTATTAATTCACATTTCACTCCCACACTGATCTCCCATTACATTTACAGCATTATGACCTAACTGAAGCTGATTATATTGTCCTTTCCTTTCTTTTCTTTTCTCTTTCCTCCCTGTCCCCAGTGGTTGCCTAAGTACACGCACCTGGAACTTTCCCCATTGTCAATTTATTGTCTGTGTGTTGTGAATGTTGGGAGAAGTCTTCTTTTGCTTCCACCCCATCCCCAAGTTGCATACATTTCCCAGCTGGACAATCAGTGGCCAAAGGTGTGAGGCACTCTTGATTGAGTAACTTCTCATATCAAATGCATTTCTAAAACCTTCTCTGGCATTTTGAAAATTTGTCTTAAATCATGGTTCATACGTTTTTCAATCACAAAATTCCAGGACATACGAACCAAACACTCTTACTTAAAATATAGTGAAACCATAGGTCTGTTCAACCTGGAACCTACAACAAACAACTTCCTACATGCTTGAGCAAACTTAATACAGAATGCAGAAAGTTAAAAATGATGTATGCTGCAGCTAATCAGAAACTTAGAATCACAGATAAATACTGACATACCAAAACTGTCACTGAAAATGTGACCAGGTTTAATATCTACTAAACTTTTATATACAGTATACTACACTGATTTCAAAAAAAAGTATTTTTCTACTTTGGCTTTAGTTCAATTATTGAAGCAAATTACAGAATAAAAAAACCCATAGAACTCAAAAATGCATAGGTATGCGGCATTACTCTTGAAATGCTTTCATATATCACATAATCAATTCATAAAATACTATTTATATTTAATTATTTTGAAATAATGCTTACATCGGATAAGGAAAGGTGAAATATTTGGAACTTTTTCAAAGGACCAAAGGGATTGCTACTTCTTAAACACATAATCATGGGAGCAAGTATTTGGTTTACACTTCATTTAGGGAAGTAATCAATTTTCAACATAATATTGATGCTGTAGCTATGTTTTAAATTTGTACTTGCCAGCAAACGAAGTATACACAAAAATTTCCAACGTGAAATGAAAGAGAATAACGGGAAAACATTAAGTTCAAAGGCTGTGTACAACTGCATACATTAGTGATCAAGGCAATTTAACTGGGCATGATCTATAGAAAATTAATTATAGAAGATACAAAGTGATAACTTAGCTCAGAAAATACTAAGAAACAACTAGACTTAAGTTTCTGATATTAGAAAGCAATCTGATTTTATGGCAAATTTTTATGTAAAGTATTCATTAGAAAATTTCAGTAAAGGTCAAAATAAGCCACAAAAAATAAAAAATCAGCTATTTACTTCCACCAGTGGCTAAAACATATGCTACAAAAATTAATAAATGGGGCAAAGAACATTTCCCATAACAGAAGGAAGGTATTAGAGACAAAAAGATTTTCAAATTGAACAGTTAAAAAAAGAGATATAGAAGGAAACACGATATAACTCTATGCCTTTTAGCGGAAGAATTTTGCGTAATGGAAAAATTGAAAACAGGCAAAAAGCATTCTTCATAGCAAAAGCTATGCTAAGGAAAAATAACTTTTCCAAATAAGTCTCCCAGAAGCAGGATAGCAAGAAAAACATTTTGATCTTTACAACCCCTAGGTGGAAAGTTGTACATTATTTGAAGACTATCTTCTTGTTGCAGTAAAAATCATATTCACTCTCCGCCTTTATTATAGCAAATGGCATACAGTAAAAAAAGAAATTTCTCAATAGGGTTTTAAGAGGCAGAGATAGGCTGCAAACGGAAGTACACAAGCACCACCTAATGGTAGAATTGTGAACCACAAACCTCCTCAAATACAAACCTAAAATGTTCCATAAGGTAGGTATCTGGTGTTAAAAGGATTTTTAAATCCGACATTTAGAAGTACAGATATTGAGGAAAATAAATTAAATATCTGTGCCCTCTAGTGGCGAAATTGTTTATTATTTTGGGAAGAAAATACACATAAGGAGTTTTCATACTTAGTAGTATCTGATCAAAAGAGAATATTTTTCAATCGAGATTTTAGCCCCGCAGATATTCCTGTAAATGGAAAAGTGAACTTACGCCCTCTAGTAGCCCACTTGTGCATTAAGAAATATTTGAAATTATACAAGAGACATTTCGCACCAAAAATGTTCAACAACGAAAGAATTTTTCAAATTGGACTCCAAGAAACAGACGTGGAAAAAAATAAGATATATGTGTACAACCCCCTGGTGGAAAAATTATGCACTATTTTAAGCAGGAGGTATTAGCAAAAAGTTTTGCAAATACATCAGAAGCAAAAATAAAACACTTACGCCCCTGGTAGCCAAACCATTCTTTACCAAAAGTGAAAATTTATATGCATAACCAGGGCTTGAAAAATACCATGCCAGAGATGCTCGGGGCATGTAAGATTTAAAGATAAAAAAAAAAAAAAAGTTTGGAATGGAGAATTTTCTGCTCTAGAAAAAAAGACTGTCGTTGCGTGTTTTTCATTTTACTGCTGTTGTATTATTGTTACAGAATAAGTGTCAAGGCCAGGAGAATAGCGCTTCTTTAATTATATTATGCTCTACGTCCAGAAATTGGGGCCATGCATAGTTTTGCTCCAGATGTTGTTTACAGTTAATGACGTGATGCATGCCTCGGACGAAACTAGCCTCCGGTGTTTAGTGACAAAACACAAACTGCCATGAAACAGGAGGACGCAGACTGATGGGCAAAAAGCCAGGCTTTATGTGGAGGGAGTGACAACGGAATATTTATTGCAGAGCCCCAGGTGGGGTGGGGTCTCTGACATAACTTGGTCAAGTGAGGGAGGGTAAAGTGGAAGCTTCCGCCGGCGTGCGTCCAACACACGTGAACTGACAGCGAAACTACTGAAACAAAAGCTAAGTTTCGTTTAAGAACAAGCCTGCGCAATGCATTCCACTTAACCTGGAGGAGAGTGAAAATTACCAATGCCGATAACTTAGTTTATCTGAGAGAACAGTATTCATGTTAGTTGCGGTTCATGTTAGCTGTGGATATAAGTTGTTTAGTAATGGATATACCATGTTTTTTTGGAAAATAAAATCCAGCAATGAAAGTATATCTCATAGTAAGCAATTATGTGAAATTCCCGATCTGTCAGCAGTAGTTATAAATTCGTCTTCCGCACTGTTGAGTGACGTAATTTCAGAATCGGAATCTACATCGTTGGCAAATCTGAAACTTATGCAAGTGGACTATGATAAAGTGTACAAAAAAAAAAAAAAAAAACTCAAGAGCTGTGTCCGACACAGAAAGAATTTTTCAAATCGGACTTAGAAATGGAGATTTTGGGAATCTCGTGATTTACCTTTATGCCCCCTTGTGGAAAATTTATGCATTATTTGAAAAAGGGACTGTATCTAAAATAGTCTTCGATATAAATGACATCGAAAGGAAAAATAATTTTTTCAATTGGATATTTAGAAACAAATATATGAAATAAAATGCATTTTAAATTCCATACGATCTGCATTTGCACCCTTTAGCGGCAAAGTTGTGCTTTGGGGAAAAAAATGGAACAAATGGATCATTCTCACATTTTAAGCTTCCCAATACAAAAAGAATTTTACAAATCGAACTAATAATTGCAGAGATATGGTCTTCCCGGCCCAGACAGATAAAGTAAAAACATAAGCACGACACAAAAGATGCTAATAATGCAGCTTCAGTCCTCCTAACAGACAAGAAAACCAACAACAGCCTCCCCGCCCCAAATTTTGCAGGGGGTGGTGAGGGAAATATGTCAAATATAAGTTATGACAGTAAAAAAATCCTCAACTACAAAACATTGCACAGGGACAAAAAAGGCAGGAATGGATAAAATTCCAGGACATGTAACAGAATTTTAGGACTTTTCCAGGACAAAATTTAATTCCAGGACTTTTCCAGTATTTCCACGATGCGTATGAACCATGTTAAATAAATAAATTTGCCTGATAAACTGCTGAGCACACAAAAATGGATTCCAAGCGATAATTCTGCTGCTTTTTTGCTCCAAATGATGGGGACTACTTTTTGTAGCAGAGGCAGCTGTTCCATATCTTTCACAATGGTACACTATTAGGTTGACTCGGAGTATAGCTCTATTTAATAAAGTTAGTTGTAATTGAAAATATCTGTAAAAAAAAACGAACATCTCAGCAAAATATAGGAAACATGAGAAAAAGGATGGATGTTATTCCAACCTTCCGTGATATATGTAGCACAAGGATTCGCCACTATTACCTTCAGAATTTGGGTCAGTTTGCAATGCTAACATTCCAAAGTCCTTGCAATCTTTACACACTACCTCACTCCTTGCATAACACTTGCCATTCCTACCTGAGAGCTTAGTTACCCAGCAAAATTAAACTAAGGGACTGAACCCTTTTCCTTTCTTTCCTTAACTTTCATAATTCTATCTCTCTATTCAGTCATATCATTGGGAAGAGTAACAGGGCCTAAGCCTTTCTTATGGGATGCAAAGTAATGGTCATATTGGCTGGTATAACCCCAGTGATTGGGAAATCAAACCTGACACTATCTATCACTGTTCAACTGATAAATTTATTCACTTTTTTTTTCTAAGTTTTTTTTTTTCTAAGTACAGAGTAGTACAGGGAACTCCGCATAATTAGTTATGCAGTAATCAATCAAATATTTACAAAAGATAAATGACAAAATTACAAAACTTGAAAGGTAAAGATGAAACACTTTTAGACAACAAAATTTTCTCCTGACTGCAATGCTAGGTAAATAATAATAATAATAATAAAATAAAAAAAAACAGAGAATGGCTGGGATTAGCCAATGCTAACCTGGACATCAGATGGAACCACTGTTATATTATACAGTATCTGGAAGCAACCTTGATCACAGAGAAATGAGGCCTCGATTCAGTAGGCCAAAGAACAGAAAATCTGTAGCTGAAGCACTTGATTAAACACCTCTGTAAGAGATGGCACAGGATGTGAATCTCAGGAAAGTTTCAAATTTAATTTATCATGGAAAGCTGTACAGAGGAGCTATTGCTGAAATAATATGATACTTTCAGATTATGTGACTTTATCTAGATTGAAATATAACCCAGGTACCTGAATATCAATGACGACCAGAATCCTATAACAAAGCACTGGGGTTGCCACTAAGGAGCCTTGGGCATTTTTTTCCCCCAGGGTACCTGTCTATATAAAAAGTTGATTAAAAATGTATTACAAAATTCATTTGCCCATGTGAGGTACACTAATCTATCAATGAAGATTTAGAATAAGCAGAGAAGAGGTACTTAAGTAATTGTTTATAAATATTGTCCAATCAGTGCTCTCATGAACTCTTTAGGCTGTAATCACTGCCTTCCTAGAATGTGATCTCTTTCAATGTTGACTCTGATCCCTCTAGGGATTTATTTAATAGCCATGACCACGGGCATTTTTCATAGAAATTGACAATGAAACAAATGTTGTACATGACATTTGTTTTGTGTTTTCACTTGTTTTCAAAATCCCAATAGAAAACTGCCAATTTCTTTGGCAGCAAGCCTTATTTGCAATGTATCACATTGAAATGTAGAACTGAACGGCAGAAATTTATATGTTGTATAATATAGGCAAATCTACAGGTTCCTTTTTATACATAACCACCATATTCTCTTTCTCTGCAAACCCAACAAGTCTGCCAATTTTTTTTGTTAGTGAAGTCATGGCAAATTCTAGTGACACATTATTGTTTAAATTTAGCTTTTCTTTTTTATGGTGATTACTAAGGGCAAATTATTTTGTCGTCTGTCAAATATTCAGTTTATGCTCCAACCCATCATCAGGACTGACTCAAGACAGTAAACCAAGTTTTATGAAACTCAATGATGGTTAGGTAAATTCATTGGTTGAGATAATGTGGAATGATGCCTAGCCTAGGTAACCTTTCATCTCCCGTGGGACCTAAATCTCCAAGCCGTCTCCCAATATACAGGGTAATTCAAAATGATTCATCTGATTTCAAATGACTGTATTTTATGTGTTTCTAAATATACAGCTATTAAATGTACATAGGATATAATGAAAAAACTGTCCAAATTTTGTTTTAATACCTTATAAATGTTCTATGTGACTTCCATTGGTCATGCGAACTATGTTGAGGTGATAATCAAATTCCTGCCATACATAATCAAGCATGTCTGTTGTCACTGACTGCAGAGCACTATGAATGCAAACTCTTGAGTTCATCTAGCATTGTGGGCAATGGTGGCACATACACATTACCCTTAACATACCCCCATAGAAAAAAGTCACAAGGGGTCAGGTCTGGAGGCCTAGTAGGTCACCTGTACAGCACCTTGTCATCATGTCCACAGCAACTAATACAGCAGTTAGGAAGCTGTTCATTAAGATAACAGCAAACATCCAGATGCCAATTTGGTGGCATTCCATCGAGCTGAAAGATGTAGCACGAATTTTCATTTAATTGCGGAAGTAGCCGTATCTCCAACATATCTCTAAATACGAGTGTCGTATTACTGTTTGTTTCCTGGAAAAAGTTTCCTGACCGCTGGATTGGTCGTGTGGACACGACGACAAGGTGCTGTACAGGTGGCCCACCAGGTCTCTGGACCTGACCCTTTGCAACTTTTTCTTATGGGGGTGTGTTAAGGATAACGCGTATGTTCCCCCATTGCCCACAACACTAGATGAACTCAAAGTTTGCATTCATAGTGCTCTGCAGTCGTTGACAACAGACATGCTTGATCACATATGGCATGAATTTGATTATCACCTTGACACAGTTCGTGTGACCAACAGAAGTCACATAGAACATTTATAAAATATGAAAACAAAATTGGGACAGTTTTTTCTTCATGTTATGTACATTTAATCGCTGTATATTTAGTAACACATAAAATACAGTCATTTGAGATCGGATGAATCATTTTGAATTACCCTGTGTGTTCCAATTAAATTCCTCTTCTACCGAAGAACTATCCAGTTACTCTAATGGGTACATTACTATTTATGCTACCTATTCTGCTCCAATATTTCTCAGAAAGTCCTTTCCTGCTATCACTGTCATACAACAAGGCAGATCTACATACTGCATTTATGCATAGCCAATATGGTTCTTTGGCCAACCTCTTAGTTATTAGTGAAAATGGTTCATACAAGCAATGAGACTTCCCCTGCTTTACTGATCCTGTTGTCCAATTCTTTATCAACTTTCTAGTCCTGTCACAAACCCAAATTAACTAAAATCTGTTCCCTGTTCCACTTTCCTTTTCCGTACTACACAATATTGTGGGGGCAGAATCATTAATTTAAACTTCCCAATATTTATATTTATCCCATTTTTTAAGAACTGCTCAGCTGATTGAGGTTCTACTACAGATTGTTTACATTCTTAGAAATTAGAACTAAGTCATCAGTAAACCTTTGTTATGAGAACCACCTGCTTCAGTATTTGATGCTGAGTAACTCATTTTAACCAGTATATTCACACAGATTACAAAGAAAGCTGAGAATAGCCTGCATCCCTGTCTTATGTCAGAATTAATCTCAAACCACTCCCCACTTTAGCCATTCATCCATCCTCACTGTCTTACCACTCGTATGTCACAACTTGAAACTGAAATCAAAAGCTTGCCTTTCAATCCACACACTTTTTAGCATACCGGATAACCTATTCCTAGGCACCCAATAAAAAGCTTTTCTAAGTCAACAAACACCATCTGTAAATCCTGAGTCATCTCTCAAAACTTTCAGAAAACTAGGTATAAATGCATTACTTGGCACTTAAATCTCTATTAAATGCACACTCATTCCTCACAGAGATGACTTTCCATTCTATTTTAAGTGGCTCACTAAACATACTTGAGTAAATCTTGCAAACAGCCTAATTCAGAAGATGATATAGTAGTATCTACAATCCTCCCCATTTCCTTTTTTTGAAATTTACACTATGGCTGATTTCTGCTAGCCCTCAGGAACTAAACCATTTTCCTATGCAATCAGATTACATAGCATTATATATAATTAAGATTGGCATCAGTAAACCTTTGTTATGACAAAATTGTTAAGATTGAATCTTAACAATTTTGTGCGAGCACAGAATATCTATCATCCCACTATGGCTGAACTTAATTCACGCTGATTTTATGACAACCTGTAACTTTACCAAATTTAATGCATAAAATCACATCATATTACTTCATGAACACTTGTGGTCCTCCTTATCTTCATTAGTTACTTATACACTATTTGCCTAGATATTCCTTCAATATGTCTTCAAAATACTCTCGTAAGTCTATTTTGTACACCTTTATGTGATATCAGAAGCTGCCCATCTTTGCGAAGTAAATTTTGGATGACAGGTTTCCAGCTCTTTCTCAGACATTTTACCAGACTCCAAAACACTTTCTAACCATTTTGATAAGGAGTCATAATATATTAAACCATGCTTTCACAAGACAAATTATTACACAGGTAGTAAGACCACAACCATGGAAGTAATTTTTTGTCCTAGTAATGAACAATTAACACTACTGTGGTGCAGTTGGATAATTGCTAGCTTTGTGTCTATATGGTACGAGTCTGTTGTGGGTTCAAATCTAGTACTGCCAATCACCAAGTTCACAGTTCATCATGGTTTCTGCAGATGGATCCCTAAATGTGTGAATGGATCACTAAAATCAGCATTGGACGTACAAAACCACATTTCCCTGCTGCTGCCCCCCCCCCCACACACACACCCTGACATTTTGATTAGGTGGGCAATGGGATACCACTTCATCACAAGCCCCCTTTTTTCCAGGATGTTTGTCATCATGACTGCGTGAAATTCAAAGTGAACAAATGTTGAACACCTCTTGTTTAGACATGGCACCTAAAGACTAAATGATTCCATCACTACTCTAGGTTTCAGGCATCATATACAAAAATTTTGAATCTGGATTTTATTAGTTTTCTTTAAAAAAAATTTATTAGAATTAAAATAAAGTTATCAAAATTAAAAAAAAATACAGGTTACAAAAATCTGAGATACGGTATTTTCATTTATTTTGATATTAAAAAAAACTGTCAAAATGAAAATAAAGAAGTAAAGAAACCAGTTTGCCCAAGTGGGTACAGGTTCAAATCCCAGATAAGACATGTATGGTGTGTCTGACTTACAGCACTAGCTCTTTTCCTTCCCTGGAACCAGTGGTCCTAAATCAGGGACAGGTAACTGCTTATAACCCTTGAAGTTGCTGGCAGTGGCTGTTAAACCTCATAATTTAAAAAAAAAACAATAAAATCTATATTACAGACATTTGTAACCACCAATTATTTTTATAAAGAAAACTACAAAATCCCATACTACAAGTTTTTAAAACTAGTATTTTTTTTTTTTTTTTTTTTTTTTGCTCCTGTTAACAGAAATGGATCTTACTACAATACACCACTTTTTCACTTTTAGTCACAAAATCGCGTTGCTCTGGTATAAAAAACCTAAAATATAGCTACATTAATATTAATAACACAATCCTAAAGAAGTCATGTTTCCAAAACACCTATTAATGATGAAAATTAGCTTTCTTCAACGTCACACAGCACAATTCGAAAAAAATTATGAAAACGCAGTTGATGCAGACATTTATTAAGCACACGTTTTTCCAATATTGCCCAGTTATTATAGACAGCATTTTTGATAAAGAAATAGCTAATAAAGTTTTTTATGTGTGCAAAAATTTGATGCATGAAATTTGATAGAGTTGAAGAAATAGGGCACGTTCACATAAACACAAAATGAACAAATCAGCATATAATATAGAGAAATATTTTTGAATTGTTTTAACTCCAACCAGTCAAAATTAAAATAAATAACATCTCTTACAGCATTCCAATAATTGAAAATCATAAAGGTGTGAGAGACCCAGATCAACCAAGTGAATTATTGCATTAGTGTGAATGTGACTGATGTACAGTCAAAAATCCTTACTGTACTCAGTACACACTTAACATGAAGTAACTTGTACAGAAAACTAGCGGATAATGCTTACCTTGGCATTCCTTTCTAGCGACGGGGACATTTCACGCACGTGTTTTCCGGTCTTTGTTGAGGTTATTGTCCTAAAGTCCGTTGTATGCGATGACTGGCTTTACTTCTCACACTTTTCGCTGGATATACTCATTGGATCTTTGCTTTAGGATTCCAAACATCAATTTTTACTGTTCTTTATACTCGAAATTTTCGCCCATACTCTGGGCATCTTCAGGAGCGTGGCGACTTTACCACCGATGTTCGTGGCTAACTTCGCGCTAATGGAGTCCGATACTCCTTGCTGCCATTCGTCGGAAAAACTTTCCTGGATATATTTCGTTAACAAGCCCGGCTGGCGCCATCTATGTTTAGTTAAGACCACTCCCCCCCCCCCCCCGTATTTTTTTTTTATTTTTTTATTTTTTAATTTCTTCTCCTATCCTGGTTTTCTTGTCTTTTTTGCCTGTTTTTCTTTTGTTGTTGTTTTTCTTGTCTTATTAGTTCTGTGGAAAGAACTAATAAGACAAGAAAAACAACAACAAAAGAAAAACAGGCAAAAAAGACAAGAAAACCAGGATAGGAGAAGAAATTAAAAAAATAAAAAAATAAAAAAAATAAAAATACGGGGAAAAAAAAAGTGGTCTTAACTAAACATAGATGGCGCCAGCCGGGCTTGTTAACGAAATATATCCAGGAAAGTTTTCTTTTGTTGTTGTTTTTCTTGTCTTATTAGTTCTGTGGAAAGAACTAATAAGACAAGAAAAACAACAACAAAAGAAAAACAGGCAAAAAGACAAGAAAACCAGGATAGGAGAAGAAATTAAAAAAATAAAAAAAATAAAAAAAATAAAAATACGGGGGGAAAAAAAAAAAAAAAGTGGTCTTAACTAAACATAGATGGCGCCAGCCGGGCTTGTTAACGAAATATATCCAGGAAAGTTTTTCCGACGAATGGCAGCAAGGAGTATCGGACTCCATTAGCGCGAAGTTAGCCACGAACATCGGTGGTAAAGTCGCCACGCTCCTGAAGATGCCCAGAGTATGGGCGAAAATTTTGAGTATAAAGAACGGTAAAAATTGATGTTTGGAATCCTAAAGCAAAGATCCAATGAGTATAATCAGCGAAAAGTGTGAGAAGTAAAGCCAGTCATCGCATACAACGGACTTTAGGACAATAACCTCAACAAAGACCGGAAAACACGTGCGTGAAATGTCCCCGTCGCTAGAAAGGAATGCCAAGGTAAGCATTATCCGCTAGTTTTCTGTACAAGTTACTTTGAAATATCGCACGTAAAAGAGAATAGTACAATAATTAGAGCTACATAATAGTCAGAATTAGAACTACTAAGTGGAATTGACTTAACATGAATTTAATTCATTTTTCATCATTTAGTAGTTGCATACAATAATAAATTATATTCTCTTTTCAATACTTCAAAAAACACATCTCTGACAAAACAAAGTTATAAGTTATAAAATCCTTTATCCTTAAATTATGATATCAATAATTAAATAAATTCTAAATGTAAAACACAAGAGGCCACACTTTTAGACCAAGGCACTACTTATACAAACTCACATAATTTAAATTTTGGAAACACATGATGTAACACTATAAAATTTTGGATTTACCTAAATATACAGTAAAAAAAGTAATTACCATAGAATTGCAATTATCTGATCTAATAGACACTGAAAGGACATCAGTTAACCAAAAATATTGGATGGAAAATTAAGAAAAACATCAAAAATAATAACATAAAAATATCTATTTTTCATTAGAAATATGTTAATGATTCTGCCAATCGCCACATGTATTTCTGTCATTCCTTTTCATTTTTTCAACTTTTTATTTGTTATAACCACAATACGAAAAACTAAACAGAAATATGAAATAAAATAAGTACACTGAGATAAAATAAATAAAAAATATGAATATTTACGATAAAAAAAACTGGTAAGAGACTTAAATTATCTCAACAATACCTGAAGAATAAAATGTTCATATATATATTATATTCTTCGTTAATGTATCCAAACAGTCAAACAACCAGATGCTCATTATTAACAGCATTGAAAACCTTTAGAATAAAAGAACAGTCGGATAGCATGGAATATCGGATAATTGGAATTTTACTGAAACAAAATTAGAAAGATTAAAGCTAATGTTATCAGCTCCTGATGAGCTTAATGCTACAAACCACATCTGTTACATCTTGGTTGTTAATACAGAAGACCAGACCTCCCTCCCCCTGCAACAGATCCAAACACAAAATATTTTTTTAATACATTTTCCTATGTTTCAATATCAACTTCAAAAAACAACACCAATACTCCAATACTTCCTGCAAAAATTTATTTCATTATGTTATGTAAGCACTGAGAGTAATGCATCTATTAAATTTTATAGGGATTAATAATTCACAGATGCAGGTATTATTAATCCCTATAGAACATGCAATACATAAATCTGATTTATTACCTATGAGATGAATTTCAAATAAGAAAATTATTAAACTACTAAATCACTTACTTCTAACACAATTTGATGGGCCTGCTCTTGAAGAATTGTTTATATCCCCATTTGAATGTATTATGCCAGCCTACAAAGAAACAGACGAAGTTCACAAAACATTCAGCACAATAAATGCTAGCATAATTACAATATTTTTACCTTGACACTATGCAAAATATGGGAAATATTAAAGCATTGTAAGCATAAAAAGCACCCATATCTTTTTACCAATAAATACTGTGCAACATGATACATATAAAGATTTGCTTACAGGATTCTATTTCATGGTGGAAATACATTGACAAGCCATTACATTATGACCACTTACCTAAGAAGCTGTACGATTCCCTTTAGCCCACAAAACAGCGGCCACTCGGTGAGGCATCAATTCAATGAGGTGGCGATAGGTATCCTGGAGTATCTGGTACCATAATGTCAACAGCAGGTCCTCCAGTTTCCATACATTTCGGAGTGGTGGTGATTTAGTGCAAATCAGCTTTTCCAAGTTGAACCACAAATGTTCGTTTGGGTTCATGCCAGGTGAATTTGGAGATTAACAGAAAGTCACCAGCATGTTTCTCAAACCACTCCTTGACAATTCTAGCAGTGTGGCATGGTACATCATCCTGTTGGTAATGGTCATCACCAGCAGGGAAGTTTTTCCATTCAGTCACCATGAATGGGTAAATTTGGTTCGCAACGATGTTCAGATACCTGACAGCTGTCAGGGACTGTGTTATTTGAATAATGGGGCCTAAAGTATCCCAAGAAAACATCGTCCACAGCATAACACCGCCGCCACCGGCCTGTTTCCGCCCAACAGTGCAACCAGGTGCCATAGCCTCCGTTGGTAATCGGCGTATTCGGGCTCGGCCACCTACGTGATCAACCAGGAATCTAGATTCGTCAGACTAGGTCACTTTCTTCTAATCATCGACGGTCCAATCTCGATGATCTTGGGCCCATTTCATGTGTGGTTGGCGATAACGTGCAGTGAGCATGGGGACCTGGCCGGGTCTTCTGCTACACAGGCCCATGCACAGAAGGCTGCAATGAACTGTGTGCTGCGACAGATACACTGCCGGACAATTGCTAAGGACGGATGACAATAGCAACGATAGCAGCCATAAAATGGAAGGCAGGAAAATGTGGAAATTAGCATAAGTGCGGGATACAGTAAGACGTGTTGTGCGTATGCAAATTTTTGATTGCCGAACTTGTTCGTGACGTCATAGCGCTGATAAGAGATATAAAGGATTTGACGCGTATTGACCATTGTTGTTCAAACGCAGAGTTGAAAGGAAAGAATCAATTGACGAACTTGCAATTTTCAGATGTCTTCCCGACATCACCTAGATGATTTTACGCGTGGCCGTATTATTGGCAAGATTGAAGAAGGGCGAAAAATAACAGATATTGCCACGGAGTTCGACATCAGCCACAGTGTTGTTTCAAGGCTTTGGAAATCATTTCAAACAAATGGAGAGTGTAGCAAACGTCACGGGGAGGTCGTGTTCGCAGTACGACACCTGCAGAAGATCGGTACATAGTGCTATCAACAAAAGACACCGGCGCAGCACAGATAGTGAGGTAGCAAATCAGTTTATGGCTGCTACTGGCAAGCGGATCTCCCGAAAAACTGTCGCCAGACGTTTGCATGAAGAAGGACTATACGCCCGCCGTCCTGTTGTGTGCATCGCATTGTCCAGACGTCACCGTACCGCCCGTTTGCAATGGTGCCATCAACATCGCAATTGGACTGATAACGACTGGTCTGCTGTCCTCTTCTCAGATGAGAGTAGATACAGTTTATCGTCTGATTGTCGACGACAACTGATCTGGCGTGATAGTGGTACTGCATATTGTCCAGCAAACATATAGGAAAGGGACCGATATCCGACATGTAGTGTCATGGTATAGGCTGGCATCATGATCAATGGCCGTACGTCCCTCTATGTGCTTCCAACTGGGACTATGACTGGCCAACGATACATTAATGATGTTCTGCTACCTCATGTTCGCATGTTCCGTGGTGCTGTCGGTGATAGATTCATTTTCATGGACGACAACGCAACATGTCATCGAACAGTCACTGTCCAGGAGTGTCTGGAGAGCGAGGATATTCAACGCCTCGTACGGCCAGCACGTTCTTCAGATCTGAATCCTATTGAAAATGTGTGGGATGCTTTGGGGAGGAGTCTTGCTGGTGGCCAATGCCCTCCAATAAACAAGGACACCCTCATCCGTGCACTGACAGAGGAATGGGATAAATTACCCCAACAGCTGCTTGATAATGTTGTGCAAAGCATGACACGACGTGTGGAATCTTGCATCGCCCTCCATGGTGGCCATATCCCGTATTGACATCTTACGCCGGAACGCCTGCGGACTGTAATTGCATTTTTTTCACGTTTACGTATTCTGCACAAAATGGCCTGTTTGTCCCTTGAACAAGTTCCAAAGCCTTCTGGATTTCAGAGCACAATAAATTGTCTTTCTTGTAATGTCCTGGCATTCTGACATTATTTTATTTCACTTGGCATCCAACCACACTTACTTTTTTACGCGCTATATAGCCGTTTATGATCCGTCCTTAGCAATTGTCCAGCAGTGTACTATGATCACCACTGTTGTAGCTGCGGGTGATTTGTCACACTGTGGCCCTGTGATTGCTGTGAACAATGCATGACAGTCTCCGTTCCACTCTGGCATCAATGAGCTGCGGACGACGCATGACTGGATGACGGTTCGTCATTTGGCCATCTGTGGGCCACTTTTGATACATACTCACCACAGCAGCACGTGAACAACTCACAAGTTGCACCGTTTCCCAGATCGTAGTTCTGAGACACCGTACCATCACAATTTGTCACTTATCAAACTCCGATAAATCGGCAGCATTTCTTATTCTAACTCTGAACACTCTACTAACCGAAAGCCGGTCTTAAGGTTGTATAAATACACTGCTCTGTGAACTTCACCTGCGCCACCAATCGGTCTACAGGTGTACTCATTTCTCTAGGCTGGGAGTGGTTATAATGTTATAACTCATTGGTGTATGTTTAACCACATACATCACAGTTCTATAAATTTTGCACGGTATGTGACATTGTGTGAAAAAAAAATCATTAGACATTTGTTTCTAATTTATTATTACTTTGTTTTAGTTATGAATATGAGTCAATTGCAGTTGCCAATACTGACAGGACAAGTTGGAACACACATTCACACAGCTGTGGCCCGACGGTTGCATCTTGCGTGGTCAACAGTTCACAAAGTGCAGCAGACCATCTTGGGATGGTATCAGTACAGAATACATGTGATGCAAGAACTACCAGCCAACAAGCAGCAATGCTTGGACTTTGCTCTCCAATTCCTGGCCTTAATGGAGTTTGACAACCTGTGGCCTCGGGCTATCGTGTGATCAGATAAGGCACATTTCACTATTATTGGGACTGTGAACTAACAGAACTGTCGAATATGGTGACAACCTGTGGCCTCGGGCTATCGTGTGATCAGATGAGGCACATTTCACTATTATTGGGACTGTGAACTAACAGAACTGTCGAATATGGTGACAACCTGTGGCCTCGGGCTATCGTGTGATCAGATGAGGCACATTTCACTATTATTGGGACTGTGAACTAACAGAACTGTCGAATATGGAGAACTGCATGACCAGTTGTTATTCACGAAAGACTCTACAGAGTCCATACGTGACAGTATGGTGTGTCTTCACAGCAGATTTCGTTAGTGGAACATTTTTCTTCAGGACCATCACACCCCAGGACCCAGTAAGGCGCATTATAATAGTGAATGGTATTGTACTCTTCTGCAAAAATTTGTTATTCCTGCTTTGCAGGAATGGCAATGTTTGGACACTACTGTGTTCATACAAGACTGTGCACCTCCACATGTTGGTCAACAGGTGAAGAAATTACTCAGTCAAACATTAGACAATGAACGCATTCTTGAGGGTTTCCGCAGTCCTGCTCAGCCTGTCACTGGGCTCTACTCCTTGTGATTTCTGGCTCTGAGAATTTTTGAAAGACAGAATTTATTGCTCTTTCAGATCTGAATATGAGTACCAGATGTAGTAGCTGCCAACAACAACTGCGACATGTTATGAGCAGCCATGTCAGATGCTGTTCTTTCTTTGCAGCATGTGATCTTTTCTGATGGCCAGCCCATTGAGCAGATTTTGTTTTGAAATGCTTGAGTTGTCAATAAATCTAGTAAATTCACGCTTGTGTCTGTTTTTTTCTTGCATTTGCAGCATTGTTGGTCCTCTAGCAGTACAATTTTGAACTTTGTTTTTTCCAGCTAAATCATTTTCCCATGCTCTCAATAAGCTATCCACCCAGTTTTGTTGAGATATCTATATTTCTCGCTTTTCTAGAGACCCGATAATAGTGATACTTATTTCATAACCACCCAGTGTAATACATTTCAATGGAGTGGCCTCATATGCATAACACATTATAATGGGGTAGCATCATAAGTGCATTTTTATGTGTTGAAGATGAATTTTTATTCCAATTATGAATGCAATGAAGAACACATCAACTTTAGTATGCAACTTTACTTCTCAGTGTTGATTTGCTAGTAGTGTACTGTACCCTATGCAGTGGACCCTAAGTTGTTTTCTTGACGTGAATGACAAGGCATGATTATTACTTACTTATAATCTGAAAAGATGGTTATAAGTAAATTATAAAGATATTATGATTTACTTATAACCATCTTTTCAGATTTTGCAAGAAGTAACACTGACTTTTCAGCAGGACACTTTACAATAAAATAATTTTTTTATACTGAAATGTTTTTAAACCCTATTCTGTTAAGTTTCTTCTATGACTTTGAAAAGTTTAGGAGCTAGAAAAAAATTTGCATCCAAATTTTTGTTTAATACACAAGTCAAGATATAAATATGTACATCCAATAAAGTTCAAAAGCCTTACAACAGTTTCTTTTCTTGGAAGTCCAGCAAACAAACTGTAAGAGGATTTAATTTCATTAGTATCAATCTGTCCTGTGCTTGCTACACACTTAAATTTTTGGTGCAATTTGGTGCAATTCTAAAATCCTGTGCTTGGATGTTTCACCTCTGATGGATAGATTCCCAATGCACAATAGTCGTGGGATTGCTCCCTAGCAACATTTGGTTAGCCCTATTTCAATGGTGGGGAAGGGATGAGTCTAAAGCAACCTTCTCAAGATTAATTCAGACTTGACATTGTGCCAGGATCAAATATAAGGGTCATTCAAATGAAAATGAGCCAACGGGCACACGAGAAAGATATTATGATTTACCTTAAAAATAATCCCTTATGGCTATTAAGCACTTATCCCACAGTAGCACTAGATGTTGGATTCCTCGTACATAGAAGGTGGTGGGTTGCTGGCAGAACTATTCCCAAACAGCATCCTGCACCTCTTCACCCAAGTGAAATCTGTGACCCCGCAGATGCTTCTTCAGCTCCCCAAAAATGCAAAAGTCGCAGGACAACAATCTGGGCTGTATGCTGGAGCCCCACAGGAATTTGGAAAGGTAACCCTGGACGATTTTCGCAGTGTGGGGGAGGATGTTGTCATGTAGAAGAATGACTCCTGCGGAGACAGGCCGGGACACTTGGACATGAGTGATGCTTGCAGAGATTTGAGTGTCTCTGCATATTGGGCAGTGTTTCCAGTGGTGAGAAACTTGATCGACAGGGGACCCTTGTGGTTGAAAAAGAAGGTCAACATGACCTTTCGTGCAATTGTCTGCATTCCCTTTGACTTCTTTGGTGGTGGAGACGTCTGCCTCCATTGGCTGCTTTGTTTTTTACTTTCAGGTTGATAGAAAAAGCACCACATTTCATCTCCGGCAATGATTCTGTCGATGAAGCGGTGACCTTCCCCGTGATACTGCAATAAATGTTCCAAGGACATACCTATGCTAATGTCTTTCTGCACAGATTGCAAGTTGTGTGGCACTCACTGCACGCAAATCTTCCGGCACTGCAGACAATCCCAGATAACGGTAATAGTGTGCATACTCCCTACACTGATCCCAACTTTGACAGCAAGTGTTTCCACCATGACTCGTCTGTCTTTCCGAATGAGACTATCCACTTTAGTCATGGAAACATTGGTGATCACACGGTGTGCTTGCCCTGGCTTTGAACCATCAGTCAATGATGACCGCCCATCTCGGAACCGCTTACTTCAGTCTTTAACACGTGATAAAGACATGCAGTTTTCGTACATGTTACTCATGTGGCAATGGGTTTCTGTATTTCCGACACCTTCCACGGTTAAAAACCGGAAAACTGCTCTCTGTTCAACTTTCGTTGCTTCAATCATGACTGGTTGGACCAAACACCTGCCTGGGGTCCTATACAAAGGCCAACTGCTTCCATCGGCACATGATTGCAGCACCACATTTCACTGGGTCATATCACTATAGTGGTTCCACCTACATTTTGTGTTAATGCTGCTGTGGTAAACCCATTCAGCAGTTTGCTATCTCTGTTGGCTCATTTTCATTTGAATGACACTTATACACTCATCGTCAAAACAAAAAGTTGCACCTAGAAGGAAGCAACCGACAGGAATGAAACTTGGTGGGTAGGTTTGACATCATGAGACATGCAAATGATTCAAGTATCACACTCAGCTGTGCATGTGACGCAAGCAAGGAGGGGTCGTAGCGCTATGCCTGACTGGCTATATAAGGTCGTCCCATTGCACATGCTTGCCATTTTGACTCGTGCTGTAGTGTTGGTTGCTTCCTTTGCAAGTGAAGTATGCCTCGGAGAACAGTTCGGAAGCAATTCGAACAGTAGGAGTTCGAGAGGGGCAGCAACATCAGGCTCCGGAAAGCAGGATGATCTTATTGCCATATAATGGTATTGCGTGCCATACTGGTCATGCAAGTATCACCACAGCAGACTGTTGGTGGCAGTGGATAGAACAAGGCACGCAGCAGTAACAGAAAGGGTCTGGGCGACCTAGACGAACCATGGAGAGGGAGAGGACCAATGGGATGTCCGACATGCACAGAGTGACCCAACAGCTACACTGGTGTGCAAAAATTAAGGACAAAGAGGAGAAATTAGCATAACAGCG
The DNA here is from genome assembly GCA_039090855.1 of Macrothele yani. NCBI lineage: Eukaryota > Metazoa > Arthropoda > Arachnida > Araneae > Macrothelidae > Macrothele > Macrothele yani. The sequence goes on from CM076990.1 coordinate 170,484,042, forward strand.
AAACGAGCAGGAAGAACGGACCAAAAGACCACTCAGGAGATAGACTAGGGTCCGGTACGGTAGGGCATGTGCATATATGCAGCATGACGCAGTGGGGGGAGTGTCGGAAGGGTATAAAGCACATGGGCGGTGTACACTCAGCAATTCGGTGAAAGCTATTTTGCACGGTTTACATCGGTTTGAACGACGTCGAGTTGCTGCCACCGTGTGGTATGGCCAACAGGCAATCCAGTAGACTACATCTGGATGACTTTACCCGAGATCGCACCATTGGGAAGTTGGAAAAAGGTCGAAGTGTGACTAGTGTGACCGAGGAGTTCGGGATCGCTTACAGCATCGTTTCACGAGCTTGGAGAGCATTTCAAACGACAGGAACAGCTGTCCGAGAGTTTAGCAGTGGTCATCCATGAGCAACTGTGGCTGCGGACGACCAGTATATTGTCCTACAGGCGAGAAGAGACAGGCGGCAGACAGCGGGAGAAATCGCAAGCCACATGCAACAGACAACTGGACGTACGTTATCGTGTTTTACCGTGGCCAGGAGGCTGCTGAAAGGTGGTCTATTTGCACGCCGACTAGTACGGTGTGTGCCATTAACGCCTGCTCATCGGAGACTGTGGTGCCAGGAACACAAGAACTAGACACATCAGCAATGGGGTCGAGTTCTCTTCACGGATGAGAGCTGATTTAGTCTGACGACTGATTCTGGACGTATACACATCTGGAGAGAGTAGGGAACACGCAACCACACCTCCAACAACATCGAAAGGGACCGGTTTGGAGGTGGCAGAGTTCTCGTTTGGGGCGGTATCATGCTTGGTAGACGTACTGACCTCCACATCTTCCAAGGAGGTTCAGTCACTGGCGTCCGCTACTGTACCGAGGCTCTCCTGCCTCACATGCGTCTGTTCAGAGATGCTGTGGGTCCTGAGTTCCTCTTCATGGACGACAACGCTACACCTCATCGTACAGTGGCTGTCGCAGAGCAGTTGGAGAGTGAAGATATTCAACGCATGGATTGGCCTGCAAGGTCCCCGGACTTAAATCCAATCGAACACGTGTGGGACCTTCTCGGGAGACGCTTGGCAGCACGTCACCAGCCGCCATCAACGATTCCGCAGCTGCGATTGGCGCTACAAGAGGAATGGGCAGCGATGCCTCAACAGCTCCTTGACAACCTCGTCCTCAGCATGGACAGACGTTGTAAATCCTGCAACGCAGTCAGGGGTGATCATATCCCCTACAAAAGACTGGATTTTTCTTGGCAGCCGCCTGTCACATGGACGTTTCTGTCTTCTGTCCAGTTGTGCTCGAAGCTACCTTTTCAATAAAGTGCCTTTGTATCCTTTGGTTTCCTTGTTTGGACGGTTTTGCTCACTTGTCTCATATTCTTACATCTTGGGGATCTTATGGTATGATTTGAGTCGATGTGGAGCACTTTTGCACGACGTTACATTCGAAAAACTGTCTCGTCCTTAATTTTTGCACGCCAGTGTACCATTGCGGATATTCAGCGAGCAGTGCATCGTCCGATTAGTGCCAGCACTATCGACAGACGTATGCACGACGTAGGACTACATGCACACAGACAATTATGACGACTGCCCTTAACAATATTGCATCATCGCCAAAGACTGCAATGGTGTCGTGCTAGACTGTTATGGAGCCACACAGAATGGCAGCGGGGTGATCTTCAGTGACGAGTCCCGCTTTTGTCTTGGAGGAGATGGCCACCGAATTTGTGTGTGGAGGTCCCTTTGTCAGCACCAAGATGAATGGTCTGTTGTCGAGCATCACACATCCAGAAGGCCTGGTGTCATGGTGTGGGGTGCAATCGCCTATGATGCCAGATTACCTTTGGTGTCCATTACAGGCACTCCGACAGCCCAACATTATGTTAATGAGGTTCTGCAATCAGTGGCCCCACCTTTTCTGAATGCTCACTCCGGTGCGATTTTCCAACAAGACAACACCCATCCGCATACTGCTGCTGTCTCGAGAGCTTGCCTTCATGGCACTTGCACTCTGCCATGGCCAGTCGCATCGCCAGACCTATTGCCAACTGAAAATGTGTGGGATGCTATTGGACGACCTATCCACACTTAACCTCCACCGTACGATCTGCAGGAACTGCGCGAGAGGATTCAAGCTGCATGGGATGGCTTATCACAGGACACCATAGGAACCTGTACGACTTCATGCCGAGACGTATGGTATGCTGTTAGAGCAAACATGGCGGCCCGACACCGTACTGAGAGACACTACTTATTGGCGTGTAGCTGAATAAATATTGCCCATATCAGTTCTCAATGTTTAATCCTTTATTGTACCTGGTAACCTTTACTTTCTTCCTGAATAGCATTGCAATCCAACACATCCTTCTGGTGGAATGATTTTTTTGACAAGGAGTGTGTGTTACAAACAGAAGTATGAACAACAAATTTCACTGTTCAAGAAAATGTAAAAAAGGTTATGTATCACTAGTAGAAGTAAACCACTGATGCTATTCACTCTTTGAAGCATATGGTTCATGTTTTTGATGACCAACCTTACCATCATTTAACCGCAGCGGACTGCAAATTAAAGTCCTTTTGTGTCTTCAATTTCAATACTCACCCAAGCACTCAGAGAATTTAGTTTTAAATTATTTCACTTGTCATGCATCATTCTCTTCAGAAAACTGAGACCCATCTCACAACATATATGGAAAAGACAGAGTAGCCAAGTCAGCAAATCAAGCACATTATATCTTTCACACTTTTCCACAAGCATCCATACTCTAAAGTGACTGAAACTCTTTGAAATGTCATGACCAGAGGGTTGCACTTACAACAAGAAGAAAAAGGGGGAAAGTCAGCAAGTGTTCTAATATAAATCACATTTTTAAAGGATTAAGCAGGCTGTGATTTCTTAAAAATTAACAAATTTCTGGTTGATTCCTTTAGAACACATCATTAAAATACCTCCTACCTAAAAAAAAAAAAAAGAGCTACTGAATATAAGCAACACAATAAATCAAATTGCTCCTTTGAAAATGCATTAGCAGTACTCACTAAGAACTGTGTTTTCCTATTAAAAAATTTATACTTTTTACTAGTGATTTTATATTGGCCAAATATAATGTTCTGGTTGCAAGAATGCCACGAATCCTGAGATATAAACATTTTGGGATGAAACCTTAAAAGTGGTTTCATTATAACACAAGAGTATGTCTATAATGTTTGATATAAATAAAGACATCACTCTCTCCACGTTTTAGCAACACACAGCAACCGAAAAATTGTTATTCGGTCACCGCTGCGGAATCGAACCCAGATCTCTCTATATCTAGCCGAGCACGTCAGCCTTACACCACAGTGGCCAACAATTCACGGCACTGTGTGTGTTTTTCTGTCAGCATCTGAATCGTAAATCTATAAGATGGACGCAGCTACTGAGATGTCTCCCTTTGGTGGGCATTAATGGCACTGGCTATATATATATAATTAATATAGCAGTTAAATCCAAAGGGCGAGATCCAAAGTGAAAATCTTCCAAATATGTGGTGTCAGTGAATGAACAAAGACATCGCTCTTTCCACGTTTTAGCAACACACAGCAACCTAAAAATGTTTGATGTTTTGCAAGGAATCCACTACAAACATCAGATAGTGTGAAATTTGGTACAAAATGTGTTCATCTTACATACCACCAGAAACCATAGAGGATAACACAGCTATTACTAGAAGTTATTATTACCCATAAATTTTAATTATAAAACGGGGTTTCATAGGAAAGTATTATTTTTCATTTTTAAAAAAATAGTAAGTCAAGAAACAGAGAGAAGAGGAACTACACTAAATGACCAGAAGAGCTGGTTTTTATCGCAGGAGTGGCAGCAACATCTTCCGAGTCCTAATGATGGGAAGATTTATTGCCTGAAAATTTGATAAGAGAAAACTAATACATTCCTATGAGACCATTTTATGTTAAAAATTTGTGTGCTGAAACAATTTAGGTAAAATATTAAATATTTCTTATGATCTATTTCATATATCACAATTTTTAACCAATCTATCACAGCCTTGTACAATATACAATTTTTATTAAATCCAGCACCACCAGCAGATTATGAAAACACACTACTTTTACATAATAACAAATATTTGATGGAACCTGACACATCTCTTACACCATATAGATGTGTTCCTGACATTCTGCACTGGATCTGATATAATCATCTGTTTCCTTATACAACAAACACATCAAAATGTTCAAAACTTAATGCTTAACAAAATGTGGCTTGTTCATCCATTTGTTATCTTATCACACCTGTATACCAAAAGTAAATAAGACAAACTGTAATTATGAGACAGAAAGTTAAAAATCAAAACAAAATAAACATTAAATCTGATTACATACAAATATTCCCCAAATACCACGTTTCAGCACAAGATTTCCTGCCTTAGGCATGTTTCTTCCGGGGTTCATACACTTTTGGTGGAAAAAAATTCAAGCACTTTCCAGGACATATACTAAAAAATTCCAAGATAAAATTATCACACTTTACAGTATCATGGTCAAATTATTTTTTAAAAGTAATTTTGGTTTTAAGCAATAACAAGAAAGATGACACCGAATTTTCGGGTGTAATAAGCATGTCTTTTGAATCCGTTCTGACACAAATTAAATTTATCAAAGCTATTCAAAGTCAATGGAACCGGTATGGAAAACAATAGTCTGACAGAAGAAAGAAGTTTTTCGATCGGGTCTTTAATCCCCAGATATTGCTGTAAACGAAATCGTGAGCTTACGAACTCTTAGAAACAGAGTTATCGACAAAAATAAGATGTGACTTTACGTCCCTTGGTGGGAAAACCTTGCATTATTTTAGGAAGAAAGTATTCTCAAAAGGTTTATCCATATGAGCGGTATCGGTCCAAAAAAGGAATTTTAGTCGAGTTTTCAGGAGCCCAGATTTTGCTACAAATACATCAGAAGTAGAAATTAACACTTATGACCCCTGGTGGCCAAACTATTCTTTACCAAACATTAGAAATTACGTGAAAAATGTTTTCCGTCAGGTCTTGTATGCGATACAGGAAGAATTTTTCTAATCGGAGTTTTAGGAGCAGAAAACACAATTTACTATTGTGCGCCCTAGAGCACAATGGTAAATCTATGATTTATCAAGAAAGAAATACGGGATTACGCCATATAATACAAATTTTGAAGATGACAATCCGATTTTTCAAGTTTTCGGATATTATCTGACTCACCATCCTTGTCACATTTACGCCAAAAATCGGATTGTCATTTTCAAAATTTGTCTATGATTTACTTGAAAATTTTGAATTTATAGGGAACACATTTTGCATCGGAAGCACTATCCAACAAAGAAGGAATTTTTCAAATCAGACTTTTAGAAGTAGAGATATTGACAAAAATAAGATATACATCTACGCCCCTGGCGTAGAAACCATGCATTATTTCAAGAAGAAAATGTTCCTAAAATGTTTGTCGACATGAGTAGGTAGTATCGGTCCACAAAAGACTTTTTTCAATCGAGATTTTAGCAGCTCATATTTTGCTGCAAATACATCAGAAGCGGAAATTAAGACTTACGCCACCTGGTGGCCAAACATTTTTTTACAAAATTTGAAATTACGTGCAAACGATTTCCCATCAGGAGCTGTATGCGGTGCAGAAAGAATTTTTCAGATCGGAGATTTAGAAGCAGAGATATAGGGGGAAACACAATTTACCTTTACGCCCCCTGGCGGAAAGTCTATGAATTACTTGAAAATTTTGAATTTATAGGAAAAACATGTCACACTAGAAACACTATCCAACAAAGAAAGAATTTTTTTAATCAGACTCTCAGAAGTCGAGATATTGACAAAAATAAGATATACATCTATGCCCCCTGGCGTAGAAACTATGCACTATTTTAAGAAGAAAATGTTTCTAAAAGGTTTGTCGACATGAGTAGTATCGGTCTACAAACGATGGTATTTTCAATCGAGAATTTAGAAGCTCATATTTTGCTGCAAGTACATCAGAAGCGGAAATTAAGGTTTACGCTCCCTGGTGGCCAAAACCATTTTTTTTACAAAAATTAGAAATTATGTGCAAACGACTTCCCATCAGAAGCTGTATCCGGTGCAGAAAGAATTTTTCAAATCGGAGATTTAGAAGCAGAGATATGGGGGAAAACACAATTTACCTTTACGCCCCCTAGCGGAAAGTCTGTGAATTACTTGAAAATTTTGAAACTATATAAAAAACATGTCGCACGGAAAACACTATCCAACAAAGAAGGAATTTTTCAAATCAGACTCCTAGAAGTAGAGATATTGACAAAAATAAGATATATATCTACGCCCCCGGCGGAGAAACTGTGCAATATTTTAGGAAGAATATATTCCGAAAAGGTTTATTGATGTGAGTGGCATCAGTCCACGAAAGAATTTTTTCAATCGATATTTTAGAAGCTCAGATTTTATGGCAAATACATCAGAAGCAAAAATTAACACTTACGCCCCTGGTGGCCAAAGTATTCTTTACCAAAAATTCGAAATTATATGCAAAACATTGTGCATCAGGAGATGTATCGGCTGCAAAAAAAATATTTCAAATCAGAGTTTTAGAAGAAAAGTTATCGGAAAAAATGTAATTTATTTTTACGCCCCTAGCGGAAAATCTATGCGTAATTTGAAAAAGAAACTACATCCAAAATACTCTTCGACATAAATGGAATCGAAAGATAAAATATTTTTTTCAATCGGATGTTTAGAAGCAAATATGTGGAATAAAACGTATTTTTGAATTCGACATCATCTGCATTTACGCTCTCTAGCGGCAAAATTGTACATCGTAAAAAAACGAAATAAAGGATCATCATTCGCATATTTCAAGCTTTCGAATGCAAAAAGAATTTTTCAAATCGGACTAATAGCTGCAGAGATACCGTGGGTACAGACGGACGGGTGGACAAACCGATAGCATAAGCACAATCTTTTTTTTACAAAAGACATGCTAAAAAGGATGAAAGATGTAAATGGATGAGTGTGCTCTTTTACTCATTTCTTTTTAATGTTTTTAATTGGAGAATTACCCAATAATGCTAAATTGAATCATGGTGCAATTACCACAAGGCCTATCAGAAAATCCTTTCCCCCAATCTGAAGATGATTAATTCAATCAGGCATTTTAGCTGCATCACTATTCTGCACTATGCTCCCATGCAATCAGTCTATTATTGATAACAACTGAAATTATTATAAAATAAAGCAAGGGCAGATTCAGAATTTAAGAATGGGAGGGCATATGTCTAACAGAGGGCTGGGAAAAAAATCCCTCAGATTTATATCCTCCAGAAAACACAGGGTGGTAAAAAGCATGGGGGACACATAAGGGGGGATGGGGCAGTGCCCTCCCCCTGAAACAGCAGAATGAGGGGTTTGCCTGTCAGTGTATTACAAACAGCAGCAGTTATAAAGTACTGCTGTGGGGATCACTGAGAAGTTTGGGCCAATGTAAAACAAAACATGGAGTTACAAATCCATAAGTGAAAAAGTGATGTCTGAAAACAAAAGGCAAAGCAAAGCACTTATGGGATTTCTTTTATTTTATTTTTTTTTTAATGGAGGGAAGTAGCCAAAGTCTCTTGATACAAAACAAAGCCTGGGAGGGGAGAAGCAAATGTCCCACATGCACATGAAAAACAAGGAGCAGGTGAATGTTTTGCACAGGCACTCCTCGCTGGCGGATGCCAGCTGAAATAAATATTTTCTTTTCCACCAATCACAGTAGTTAAATTTATTAAAACTTGGTACATAGGTTACCTCCCTGCCCCCCTTTTTTTAGCCAAATTAAAATTCAGGGCACACTCAAAACACCATTGCCAGCAGTTTCTATAAGAATAGAGAAGATAAATTTTAAAAAATGGGGGTGTGACACTGATTTTCTAAAAGGAATTTAAATGTATTTTCTAAGTACTAATTTTAAATTTCAAGGCCTTTTTAAACAGCTTTAAAAAACATCATTTTTCTAGGATATTCCAGGGCTTGAAATCGTAATCATGATTTTGAAGGACTTTCCAGGTTTTCAAGTACCCATGCACCCCCTGTACTTCAATCATTAATGGCTGATTTCACTCTATCAATCCACCTTGTTCTGGATCTTACCTCTGGTGTGCAACCCATCTGCTTTAGAATGAAACACCTGTGAAGACAATCTTTCTGCTTCCACATGACACATATGCCAAATTGCCTACATTTTCACTTTTCACAAACTTTGTGAAGCAACTCAGATCTAATATCTACATCACAAAACCTTCCATGTCACTGAATCAACCTATCTACTTTCCCTTGATGGTCCTCTTTTGGCCAGTTCTACCTACCTAATAAGATGGGCTCATAATACAACCAAATCTCAACAGGTCTGAATGCCACTTGTACAGCTATGTTCTTTAGAAAACCTTCTTAGTGAAACATATAAGCATAGCATGACCAAAAAATTGGGGAGGGACATGAATAAGTGTAAACTGATGTTTTCCTTTAGGGAAGGGTGGCACAAATAAGTCTAAAGTCACAATAAGTCTAAAGTCAACAATACCATCAGCTAATACATAGGAAGCACGAAACGAAAAATTAAGACATGATTATCAGAACATATATGCATTTGGTTTAAAAAATAAAATGAAACCACACTCATTGATTTTTGTATGAAAAACCAATGTATACCACAATGGGAAGATATACAATTATTAAATCAACAAAAAAGTTGGAAAGCCATGCAGATCGCTGAATCAATTATAATTGAAAAAACTAAATCATCTCATTGTAACTATAGCACTCCATATGAGTTCTCATACACCTGGAGAAATTTAGTAAGCACAGAAAAAAGAGTAAAAGAAGAATTTAAAAATAAAAGATGAAGACAATTACATGAAAATCAGATTCTGACACCAGCCTACAGGAGAGCCTGACCCATGTGCAGTATATTTCATGACTTCTGGGGCTACGGAACGTTACTAACATACGTATCATTTCCGTTGATAACGCCTAGGAAGAGACTAGTGCGAAGCACGTCCTGGGACGTTGGTGGACATGAGGTGGTGGTGTACATTATGTAAATATTTCATTTGTTTTTGCTTTTTGAGTTTACTTTGGTTTTAAATTCGTTCACTTTTAGCATTTAAACTTGACCATAGTGCACATGGTATTATGGAATTCTTGGTTTGACATATGGTCTTTGAATTCACAATACAGTTTACAGCTTTGACACAATATAGTTTACAGCATTGTGTCCACCTATTGCTTTGACATTGCTTACCCTTCTTTTTATAATGGTCACCCTTACTTGGATAGTTTACAATGTATAACCATTGAATATCTACCACTAACAATTAGGCCTATAACAACTGAGTATAAGTGCCATTTTTGACAAGGCTAACACAACTTATGTTGGAGTAGAAGAATGATGTATAAGCATTTAAGTAAATAAATACTTTTACCTAGTTTTACTTCAACTACACGAAACCCAATAGAATCAACGGTTAGTTTCTTTGGTTTTTTTTACTGAAGATTTAACGACCACCATGAGCAACTCAATGCGCTATAAGCAGTCACCCGTCCCTAATTTAGGGGGCCACTGACTCCAGGGAAGCGAGAGAGCCACTGCCATAAGACAAACACAACATCCATGCCTCACTGAGATTTGAACCCGGACCCTTCACGAACGACTCATCATAAGCCACTGCTTAGACCACTGCGCCACCAGGGCGGCCAGGTTCGTGATGAGCATCACGACTGCACTCTTTTTCAGTCATAAAATGTGAGGCAGAAGTCCACTCATCTCGATCGTGTGCAAACATTCAACTGGATAGCGCACTCTTTCACTATCATCTTCAGTCACAACTGTGTTTGTAAATGTTGTTGGAACGAGATTCGCGTTGTGAATACTCTTCACCCGTTGGAATCGATGGTGAGTTGTTGTTGTTTTGTTTTTTGAAAAGAATAAACTCATATGAAACAACAAATGTCAATTTTATTTGATTGACAAATTCATTCAACCACTTCAGTAAAGACAATAGTCCAGGTCCGTGATTTGTTTGTTTTTTTCTTTTTTGTCTGAAGGTTTAACAACCACCGTGAGCAACTCAATGGGCTATAAAGCAATCTCTCGTCCCTAATTTAAGGTCACTGGTTCCAGGGAAGGGAGAATTCTCTCTTGCCTGAGACATATAGTTGCGACCCATTGATTACTCACGCCTTCCAGTAAGGCTCTTACGTTTTCTTTTTCTTTTTCTGCGGGAGAGACATTCTGTTAAGGGTAAGTATGCAATAAAGTATTTACTTGCTTTAGGACTGATCATAGAACACTGTGCACACACCAAGTCTGACACTGAACTGAGCACCTGATGTAGATAAGGGCTGCACCCTTCCCCCATAGACTTTACATGGGAATTTTGCCGCCCCACCACACCCTAACCTTTGTTTGCCCCAATCTCAGTTTTCTCTTTGACTGGCACATCTACATGGTAAGACCTTTATTTTGATAACTGAATCATATTTTTATGTTCAGCCATTCTCTCAAAATAGGTCTCACAGTAAAAAACCTTATAGAATGACGACATAGATGGTGCAACTCAATATGTACATTCTAAATATTTTCACTAACAATGGTCAACATAATGTTTATTTACATCTTTACATAATGGGAAATGTCTTACCTACGTGAATAAACTGGATGGAATGAATATTAAATTGTATATATACACCACACAGTCCCGGCATAATGTAATCAGGTCTTCAAGAGTGTTCATTGTTCCGATGAGAAGAACGTTGAAAGAGAAGACTTTGGACTATCTCAGTCCCTCCTTGCTTCAACTTTGAACAGCGCGTGAGTCAACCGCAGGCGATCGAATGTCAACTGCACGCTTCTCCCATAGGCTTTACATAGGAACTTTGTCGCCCTACTACACCTGAACCATTGCCACAATATCATTTTTCTTTTCGACTGGCGCATCTACATGGCAAGACCTTTATTTTGATACCTCAACCATATCTTTACGTTCAGCCGTTCTCTCAAAATAGGATTCACAGTAAAAAACCTTATAGAATTAATATATAGAAAATATTTTTATGCACCACCATTTGCTCAACCCCACTTTTTTGACGTGAGTAATAGAAATTAGAGAGATTCTGAATCTCTTCCATTTGAGTCTTTAACCATGTATAATATGTGACTTCCAAATACGGAAGAAGCACATGAAATATCTAAGTCTAAAGAGATATGTTTTCTTGGGGCATGAAAAAATATAAACTTAAGTTTTCCTTGGGGGGCTTAGGCAATTCTTGAAAACAGTTTCCTCGTAAATGTCACAAAATGTGGATCTCTTAAGTCCATAAAAAGACACTTTCCGTTATGTATTATTCTTCCACACTACTGCTGATAATGAATGAACTCCACGAATCTACGAAAGAATTTTATGTATGTTTATTACGCCAGCCAGATGTTATTATTGGGTTAGAAAGAAAGTAATGCCCAATGACGAGGTACCCAAAGTCAAAGCCCCAGCCATGGTGCACATTGGTCACTGAAACTGCGCAGCACACCGGCATGACACCAGCAGGTAGATGGGTTAACCCTTAAGTGGCGTCTTGCAGTCCCACAGACTGCATCAGTTATTAATGTATGTTTTATTTACATATGCAATAGGCCTAATGACTTATACCTTCTAGTACCTTCCAAGATCTTATTAATTAAGCAATTGGCATGCATGCTTTGTTAGGATCACTATTGATAGTGTATTTTTTACTGATGCAGGGGTCCCAAGGACCACACAATGTAACTTACATATTGCAAAACGTTTTGTTCAAAATTGTCCCATAAGTTGCATCATGCAGTCCAATAAAGTGTATGATATCACTGATGCGTAGAAAGAATTTTGGCTTTCTTCCAAGTTTTAGTGGTTGAGTGTGCAAAAAATCATCTGACGTTTCAGATTGTTGCTATGTTACTCTGTGAACTTTAGTCTGTTATTCACCATGGCATCATCTTCCTCATTGCTTTCGTGAAAGCTGTATCATTGCGATTTCTCATTGCATCTCACTGGTTTGCGGTTTCCAGAATGTTTTATGATTTTTTGGTGTCCAGAATGTTTCATGAGCATCATGACTAGCCCAGGTTGTTCATCAATATCTGTCTGTCATGACCCTCACTTTGAGGATGATGATGCTATCATTTTGTACAAACTGAAAAGTGATTTGTCGGATTTGACATATGGAGATGATTCAGAAAAAGATGAAATCCTCGAGAGTATTTATACACTGCCGGACAATTGCTAAGGACGGATGACAATAGCAACAATAGCAACCATAAAATGGAAATCAGGAAAATGTGGAAATTAGCATAAGTGCAGGATACAGTAAGACGTGTTGTGCGTATGCAAATTTTGGATTGCCGAACTTGTTCGTCACATCATAGTGCTGATAAGAGATATAAAGGATTTGACGCGTATTGACCGTTGTTGTTCAAACGCAAAGTTGAAAGGGAAAGAATCAATTTTTTTTTATTTTTTTTTTTTGATTGGAGGTTTAACGACCACCGTGAGCAACTCAGTGGGCTATAAGCAGTCGCCCGTCCCTAATTTAGGGTCACTGGTTCCAGGGAAGGGAGAGAGCCAGTGCCGAAAGACAAACACAACATCCATGCCTCACCGGGATTCGAACCCGGACCCCTTTCGGACGAATGATCAGAGGCCATCGCTTAGACCACTGCGCCACCGGGGCGGCAAAAAAAAAGAATCAATTGACGAACTTGCAATTTTCAGTATGTCTTCCCGACATCACCTAGATGATTTTACGTGTGGCCGTATTATTGGCAAGATTGAAGAGGGGCGAAAAATAACAGATGTTGCCAGGGAGTTCGACGTCAGCCACAGTGTTGTTTCAAGGCTTTGGAAATCATTTCAAACAAATGGAGAGTGCAGCAAACGTCACGGGGGAGGTCGTGTTTGCAGTACGACACCTGCAGAAGATCGGTACTTAGTGCTATCAACAAAAAGACACTGGCGCAGCACAGCTAGTGAGGTAGCAAATCAGTTTATGGCTGCTACTGGCAAGCAGATCTCCCGAAAAACTGTCGCCACACGTTTGCATGAAGGAGGACTATACGCCCGCCGTCCTGTTGTGTGCATCCCATTGTCCAGACGTCACCGTACCGCCCGTTTGCAATGGTGCCATCAACATCGCAATTGGACTGATAACGACTGGTCTGCTGTCCTCTTCTCAGATGAGAGTAGATACAGTCTATCGTCTGATTGTCGACGACTACTGATCTGGCGTGATAGTGGTACTGCATATTGTCCAGCAAACATACAGGAAAGAGACCGATATCCGACATGTAGTGTCATGGTATGGGCTGGCATCATGATCAATGGCCGTACGTCCCTCTATGTGCTTCCAACTGGGACTATGACTGGCCAACGATACATTAATGATGTTCTGCTACCTCATGTTTGCATGTTCCGTGGTTCTGTCGGTGATAGATTCATTTTCATGGACGACAACACAACATGTCATCGAACAGTCGCTGTCCAGGAAGAGTCTTGAGAGCGAGGATATTCAACGCCTCATATGGCCAGCACGTTCTCCAGATCTGAATCCCATTGAAAATGTGTGGGATGCTTTGGAGAGGAGTCTTGCTGGTCGCCAATGCTCTCCAATAAACAAGGACACCCTCATCCGTGCACTGACAGAGGAATGGGATAAATTACCCCAACAGCTGCTTGATAATGTTGTGCAAAGCATGACACGATGTGTGGAATCTTGCAGCGCCCTCCATGGTGGCCATATCCCATATTGACATCTTACGCCGGAACGCCTGCGGACGGTAATTGCATTTTTTTCACGTTTACGTATTCTGCACAAAATGGCCTGTTTGTCCCTTGAACACGTTCCAAAGCCTTCTGGATTTCAGAGCACAATAAATTGTCTTTCTTGTAATGTCCTGGCATTCTGACATTTTATTTCACTTGGCATCCAACCACACTTACTTTTTTATGCGCTATATAGCCGTTTATGATCCATCCTTAGCAATTGTCCAGCAGTGTAGTAGCATTTCAGAACAGTCAGAAGAAGGCAGAGAAACACATCACAAACTAGAGATTTCATCTATAAAAAAGCAAATTTCTATGGTAAAAATATATACAAATGATCTGCTATAGCACCAACTCAAAACCGAAGAACACCAAGTCATGACATTGTGATATTGTAAAACTGCCAGCCTTGTGTTAGGTTGCTACAGCGGCAAGCAAAGTTGAATCATTTACTGAATGCAAACTGATTTTTAGTGAAAAGATGGTGGATGTAATTCTGAAATGGACTAATACAAAAATACAAGCAGTGAGGGAAAAGCAGGCAAATTAAAAAAAAAAAAAAAGAGCAGAATTTTGAGAATGCGATAAATTAGAACTTCGTGCTTTTCTTAGATTGTTGATTTTCTCAGCCGTCTTCAAATCCAACCACAAAAACATTTTATCTTTGTTTGCAACTGATGGCACAGGAAGAGAAATATTTAGCACTGTAATGTCAGCTAAGAGGTTTGCAGTACTCTTGAGCTGTCTTCAGTTTGATGAATCCAGCAGACAGAGAAGGAAAAAAAGGATGACTGAACTGCAGCAGTATCAGAACTGATAAAATACTTCAATGAAAAACTCTCAACTGGCATTTTCTGTTGGAACTCGAGTCACTGTTGACGAAATGCTAGTTAGTTTCCGAGGATGACAACAGTTCAAAATGTATATACCAATGAAGTCAGCTAAATATGGGATCAAGCTACATTGCCTAACTAATGCCAGAAATAATTATGTACAGAATGCATATATTTACTTTGATAAAGGAAGTGATAGTATTGGACTCCACATCCGAGGAAACAAAAAAAAAAAAAAATGTTGTGTATAAACCAAGCTGTTCTTCGCCTCTGTAAACTGATTGTGGAAAGTAACAGAAACATTACAGCAAATAATTGGTACTTCTCAGTAGAATTAGTTGAAGAACTGAACTAGAGTGGGTTGGCATTTACAGGAATTCTAAAAAAAGAAAAAAAAAGAGAGAAATTCCTGGAGAGTAAAATCACGCATTATTGGATTTGCACTTTATGGATTCACTAAAGAGATTACAACTTTCTGTTATGTTCCTTAAAAAAAAACAAAAAAAACTGTCGTTCTTGTGTCCTCAATACATCACTCAGAAGAAGTCTATAAAGAGACTGGGAAACCAGAGATAATTAGTTTTTGTAAATGCACAAAAGAAGGCGTCGGTGCATTAGATTAAAAATTTATGGCTCTAGTCGCCACACCAGACATTGGCTGATGGCTGTATTTTTGTTTTTTAATATTAGATATGAGTACAGTGAATGCATATACAGGGTGTCAGAGAATTATTGGACACATTACAAAATTATATAAAACAAAACATTAAACAGATAGAAAGAAACTGCCTGTACTAACTTACAATGAAACTACACAAGTTAATAAATTTTGATGTCAGATCCCTTGGTTGCTCGTAGTATGTACAAGCGGTACTCGATTTCATGCCATGTATTGGCAAGCTTCTGAGGAGTTATGGAATTAATAGCAGCTGTGATACGCTGCTTCAGTTCCTGCAAATCAGTACAAGGCATCTGATAGACACAATCTTTCACATAACCCCACATGAAGTAATCCAATGGAGTTAGATATAAAGAGTGAGGAGGCCACAAAATGGGACCACCATGCCCAATCCATCTGTTGGGGAAATGCTCATTTAGGCACTTACGTACACATGGTGACCAATGCGGAGGCGTTGGTCACAGCTTGCTTTACGAACAGATTTCCTGGGGCTTCGTCGGAAACTTGGAAACTTTCATAAACTTGGTCAACCGTCTCACCGCTGACGCTTGGCCTACCGGCTCCTCCACGATGTTCCACATTGCCAGTTTCTTTGAACTGTTTCATCCACCGCTTAATTGAATTTGTTGACGGAGGATTACAACCATACTCTAAATGGTACCATCTTTTAACTTTAATGACAGACTTTAATTCCGCAAGCCATAACACACACATCACCTTCTGCCGCATAAATGACATGACTACTGATTGTGCATTTCTCACGCATTCCTCATCAGGCCACACCTTAGTGCCATCTATCGGCTTCTGGGAATAACAATTCTGCAAACAAAAATTTAGAAACCGTGTTAGTAATATGTGACATAGAAAAACAGACAATGTTCATAGGTTTTTTTTACATAACTTTGTAATGTGTCCAATAAATCTCACACACCCTGTATATCCTATATCAGTCACATAGTAATATGAATCCTCTATCACGGTTGGATTTCATGAAATCTCTAGCTAAGGATCTTACGATATCCAATATCTAAAAGAGAGATTGGATAACACAAGACTTTCAAGGGAATTGCATGCGTCCATGAAACACCCTTGGAATCAGAAAAGAGGACCAGATTAGGAGGGGGGATGAAAAGTTAGAAAGAGAACATAGAAAAATAGAAAAACGTGCTTTCTATGTCCAGGGGCAAATAAGCACAAAACTTCCTGCAATAGACCAACATGCCTTGAGTGTTGCCACAAAAATATGCCTCAAGTGTGTGAACTCCAATTCTGAAAGCTGAACGTGTTGTCAGTTGAATGCTTGCAATTTTCTAGAAATTCTTGCTGGAGGGACCTAATAGGCTACTTAATATTTATGAAAAATATTTCATGAGTAGCAGAAGTGTACGTCTTTTATTATTTTTAAGAGAATTTAAAACATTATATGTGTGATTCAGAATAAAATTTGTGTGTTCCAACAAAATTGTGTGACTTTCAGTAAAAAAATTTTTAAATATTTTTTTTTTCGCATTTGGATCTCAGGGTGTTATTAAAATGCAAAACAGTAATTAATATTGTTCTTTAACAAGTCTTTATCTAGGGTGCAGTACATATAGCAGTCCCCAGACTGCACGACGCTCTTTACGTACTAAATATGCACAACGTCACTTATGGGTTAAGTCAGTGGCAGTTATAGCCTTCAGAAGGAGAATAGTGTAAGCACCAGCCAACATGGAAGTGGACAAGGAGCACATCTGCCATTGCATACTGTATGAGTTTTGTCACAGTAGCACTCCGGCAAGTTCTGAAAAAAACATTACCAGTGTGTACCACAATGCCATATCACATCACCAGTGCTATCGTTGGCTCAAATGGTTTCAAGAGGGAAATTTTGACCTGTCAGACTGTCCCAAAGCTGGAAAACCCGCAACAGTGGATATGAAAAAACTGAAGACCTTAGTGGAGACCGACCCATTGACTACCCACATGAGAATTATCATGCACCTGCATCAACTTGGGAAGGTGCACAAGAGGAGAGTTTGGGTACCACATCAACCCACAGTTGAGCAGAAAGCAAATTGCACGAGTGTATGTGTTTCCCTGAATGCACATGACCAAATTGAATCATTCCACTTGTCAACAATGAAAATGTTTCTGACTTGAAAATACAGTGGATCCCGCTTAAGAAGTCTTCGTTGGGACGAAGCGATGAAAACTTCTTAAACAGGAAGTGTCTGATTGGCTTTTGTAAGACTTTAGCGATTAAAAATGTTGCATAGATTAAATCCAGAATGGCACACACAACAGCAACCAGGGCTTCTGTGAATCTTGGAGAGGTGCCAGCTAGTTCTGTGTGACATTGGCAAAAAGACCCCAACTCACTGGGTTTTGTTCCAGAATCCTTAGGTTGAATGACCAACTAGAACCCTCAGATGTGGGCTAATCCCCCACACTGATGTACTTACCTGATTAAAAAGACAAAAAGAAATCAATATCCGGACTCAAGTGTGGGATATGGTGGACCTTCCACACTTGAGAAGGACGGTCCAACACAGAATCGACCAGGACTTTCTAAACGGCGTATGAGAAAGAGATCTTAGCTGAGTGAATGTAAGATTGGTGTATGGAATACTAGAGGTATAAATGGCAAGATGAATGAGGTGATTGAGGAGGTGAATATGTATAGACTGGATGTGCTGTGTGTAAGTGAAACCAAAAAGAGGGAAATTGGAGTAGAAGAAGTGAATGGCACAGTGAGTGTGTGGTCTGGAGTATTGGATAATGTGAGAGGACAGGCTGGTGTAGGTGTGATTTTAAGTGAAAAAATGAAGAACAACTTGATTCACTATAGTTGTGCAAGTGAGAGAATTCTCTGGATTCATTTGAAAGTGAAACTTCAAAGAATCGTAATTGGTGTAGTGTATGCTCCTTGTGACTCTGAACCTTCAGATAAGAAAGAAGATTTCTGGATTGAGCTAAAAGCTGTTTTGAGCCAGTTTGGTGCTAAAGAAAAAGTTATAATAGCAGGGGATTTCAATGCTAGAATAGGTGTGCAGAATGCAATTTCTGACAATGTTCTGGGTAAGTTTAATGATCTTTGTGTGAATGGTAATGGTGAAAGATTAATTGAACTCTGCATTGAGAATGGTTTGTGTGTATCTAATACGTTTTTCAACCACAAGTATATCCACACATATACTTGGGAAAATCGTACTCTTGGTCAAAAGACTTTCATAGATTTTGTTGTCTACGATCAGCGTCTGAAACACTTAGTTGTTGACACTCGTGTGATGAGAGATGCGGATGTTGGTTCTGATCATTACTTGGTAGTGTCACGAGTGAAACTTAATGTTGGTTGGAGGAAAAGGAATAGGAAGAGACCCAGGATAGAAAGAATAAAGGTTGATAGGCTCCTTGAAGGCCATCAGCATTATTCTGACTTACTCAGAGAACGACTGAAGGAGCTGAAGTCTGGTGAGGCGGATGCAGAAAAGAAGTGGGAATGTTTTAAGAACTGTGTTGTCACTGCTGCTAAAGAGGTCTGTAGCACCACAATAGTGGTGATGCTTGGTGGAATAGTGAGATTGAAGAGGCAGTAAAGAGAAAGAAGGAAGCTTATTTAGGGATGTTGCAAGGTAGAGTCTTTGTGGATGAATATCGCTGTAAGAAGTGTGAAACTGCTAAGCTGGTTTGCCAGAGTAAGGCAAAATATAGGAGGAGAAGGTGGAAAGGCATGAACTGGCTTTTTGGAAAGATAGGCAGTCTTTCTGGAAGTACATAAGACTCAGGGAAAAATAGGGGAAACAAAGTTGTAAGTTGTGTGAAGAATGAGATTGGGGAAATGATATGGGAGCCCAATGAGTTAAGTGAAAGATGGGGTGAATACTTCTGTGAGTTATTAGATCAGGAAAGCAAAGGTGATTCAGGGGCAGAAGCAGATGATGTCACAGTGAGGGATGGAAGCACAGGAGAGATCTCAAGAGAAGAAGTGTGTAAAGCTCTAAAATCTTTTCAGAATGGTAAGGCTCCGGGAGTTGATGGCATAACTGCAGAGATGTTGAAATACGGTGGTGACTCTGTAATTGACTGGTTAACTAAAATTAAATTTGCCAGTTGTGCTGGGAGTTAGGAATGGTCCCTTGGGGTTGGAAGGATCCTATTATTGTTCCCTTGTATAAGGGAAAAGGTGATCAGACCGAATGCAAGAACTATCATGGTATTAGCTTACTAAGTGTGCCAGGGAAAGTGTTTGGTAAGGTTGTTATTGAAAAAGTATGAGGTCTTACATCAGAGAAAGTGTGGGATGTTCAGAGTGGTAAAACGCCTGGTAAAGGCTGCACTAACCAGATTTTTGCATTACGCACAGTGATTGAAAAGTATCTGGCTGTTGGTAAGAAAGTTTTTTATTCCTTCATAGATTTAGAGAAAGCTTACAACTGAGTAAATAGGACACTTTTGTGGAAGGTATTGAATGAATATGGTGTTACTGGGAATCTACTTAAAAGTGTAAAAGCCATGTATGCTGGTAGTAGAGCTTGTGTACAAGTGAATGGTGTTTTATCAAAATGGTTTTCTATTGGGGCAGGAGTTAGACAAGGTTGTGTAATATCACCATGGCTGTTTAATATATTTATGGACACGTGCATGCGTGATGCCAAAATAGATTATAGTGATTTATGTCTTGGTGATATTCGTGTGTGCAGATTGCTGTATGCTGATGACACTGTCCTGTTGGCAGAGAGCAAAAGTGATTTGCAGAGTATGTTGTCTCAGATGTATGAAGTTTGCATGAAATTCAAACTGAGTAAAAATAAGGAAAAACCAAAGTTATGGTTTTTGAGAGAGGAACTGGTAGCACTGAATGTAATGTAAGTCTAAATAGCACTGTGATTGGCCAGGTGAATGAGTTTGTGTATTTAGGAAGCATGTTTGACAGAGAGAACAAATTGGATGGTGAAATTAGTAGGCGAGTGAATTCTTCATTGAAAGTCATAGCTGATCTGGGAGGTTTTCACAGGAATGATGCGTTCTCTAGAGAGTCCCGCATGGCTGTGTATGAAAGTGTAATTGTTCCTACGCTGATGTATCGCAGTGAAACCTGGGTACTGCAGAAGAAACATAGGAGTCGTTTGTGTGCTGGAGAAATGCGTTACTTACGGGGGGGGGGCAAGACACGGTCTGATTGTGTGAGGAATGAAGATGTGTTGCAGTTGTGTGATGTGAAGCAAAATGTTGTTAGCAAGGTGGAGACCAATATGCTTCGGTGGTTTGGCCATGTTGAAAGAATGAGTGATGAGATGCTTACTAAGAAAATCTTTTTAGCCCAAGTGGCAGGAAGGAAAGGCAGAGGAAGGCCAAGGAAGACATGGGTGGATCAGATTCAGAAGTGTCTGCATGAGAAAAAGATTATGAGTATGAAGTATAAAAGATCTTGTGTATGGCGTGTAATGGATATCAGTGAAGCCTGAGTTGTATGTCAAGATCGCTGTAAATGGAGAAGTTTGATACAACAACAGTAAGTAAAAATATCTGGTAGTTTGTATTTCTTTTTGGAGCTGACCTCTGAATCTCAGAGAACAGCTTAGTGATATGTATGTATGTATGTGTGTATGTATGTTAATTTTAAAGTAAAAAAAAATTTCACAACTTACCCCTTTAAACTTGAATATGAGGATTGAAAGCTACATTTATTATGCTACAGGATTACAAAAATACTGATCTAAAAGCATTTGTTTCTTCCTTTTTTCCATTAGATTCACAAAGTATGTATCCATTTCCCTCAAATTTCTCATTATGTCCGTTGGAACACGTTCGTGGCTTTCTATAAAGCGGCTAAAAGTTTCTAGTGCTTTACCAGCTTCAGCTGAAGTTGGAATTGGTCTGCACCCATCTTCTTGCATTTCTGGTACATCGTCCTCTTGCGTTTCGATGTCGCAAATATAGTCAATATTTTGCATTTCAAAAGTGGGAACATTTGCCACTATACCGTTCAGGGTTGTAACAGGTAAATTTAGTTCTTTTGCTATCTGCACCCAAGTTAAATGTGGTTTTCATCAACTTTCGTAATAATGTTTCGTTTCTCAACCACAGATAAAGCTTTTCTTTTGATGCCTTTAGACGCCATATTTCTAGCTACGCATTTCAACAATAAAATTAAACGTTTAACTCCACGTGTGCGAGGTGCAACATCTGAGCCTAACTCTGAGAGAATGACTAACTTTCAGCAGGTGTTTCCTTTCCCAGCCTTTCCCCAGCCCCAAAGATAAGGTGATTGTGATACACAAAGGGCAGACACAGAAGAAATGGGGGAGTGAACATGACCCCCTGCGCTGACCACGGGAAGCCGGCAGGGGCTTCACTTGCTACATGTACGGGGAGAACAAAGAAATGTTTCCTCCCAACTTCTTTGACATGTACTAATCTGCTGGACGAGTTCCAAAATCGTATGTTCTTACTTAGAAACTTGTGACACTTACAACTTCTTAAGCAGGAAAACTTGAAACATCGTTACTTCTTAAGTACGAAAAATTAACCATTAGCACTATGGAAAAAAATCAGGACTGTAAGAATAAAACTTCTTAAATGGGAAAACTTCTTAAGCAGGAACTTCTTAAGTAGGATCCACTGTACTTATTTCATATTGTTTCAGTATGTTAAAAACAAATATGACATTTAAAACACTTAGTTAGCTCTCATTTCAGAGATATAGCCCATTTATGATGTTTTAGGATATGTATATGAAATGAAGCGTGTGGTGCTCCGAGCGGCTAATTAAGGTAGTACGTAAAGCAAATATATAGGGGATGGCAAACCTGAGAGTGGGAATGAAGAGTCACTGTAGATCTTCTTTTGTTCATTAATAACTTGTTTTAGTTCATTGACAATTTACAGCTTGCTTGGAGTGAAAGTTATAGTGTCGTTCTTTTCTTTGTTGCAGGTTGATTTTGTGGTCATACTTAACTTGAAAAGCCAGGATGCCATGTCAATGCTTAAACAAATCTGACAATTTTTGTTATGTTATGTTTGTGGTGATGTGACATTTGCGCCTAGAAACACCCAATTATTTCACTCGTGAAGACAGCCTACCACCATTATTTTGGTATGAAAGTAGGGGATCAAGACAAAATGTGGGCACCTCATGTTTGCTGCAATTCTTGTTCTGTGAATCTACATGGATGGATCCGTAAAAACGGACGTTCAACCCCCTTTGGCATCCCTATGATTTGGAGAGAGCCGACAAATCATGTAGATAACTGCTATTTCTGCACGGTACCTCCTATTAAGAAAGGTATATCAAGAAACAGGAAGTTGAGCATGAAATACCCCAACATCCCATCAGCTATCCGACCAGTGCCACATGGGGACGCTCTGCCTGTACCGAACCCACCAGAAGAGTATAGTCTGGACTCAGATGAAGAGCAAGACAGTACGGAGGCGACATCATACCCATGCCTGAGGCTTTGACATCACAGGATCCTGATTTCGCACCTGAGTAACTGGGGTGGGCGACACAGACTTACCCAAGGTGGACTAAGTGATTTAATTCAAGACCTGGACCTACCAAAAGACAAAGCTGAGCTTCTAGGTTCTAGTCGCAAACAGTGGAATCTTCTAGAACGTAATGTTAAAGTGTCAGTCTACAGGAATTGACAGAAAGATTTGCTTCCATATTTTAAAAAAGATAATAACCTAGTTGCATGCTGTGATGTGAATGGTTTGATGACAGCTTTGAATGTGGAGCACAAGCCACAGGACTGGAGGCTATTCATAGACTCATCAAAGCTTAGTTCAAAAGCTGTGTTGCTACACAACGGCAATTCTCTTCATTCAGTTCCTGTAGGCCGTGCTGTCCATATGAAGGAAATATATGCCAATATGAAATTACTTCTGGAAGCAAATAAGTACACAGACCACCAATGGCAGATCTGTGGAGACCTGAAGGTGATTGCAATATTGCTAGGCATGCAGTTGGGATACACCAAATACTGCTGTTTCCTGTGTGAGTGGGACAGTTGGGCTAGATCCTCACACTACAACAGAAAAGACTGGTCTCCAAGGGAAACTCTGCGACCCGGGGAAAAGAATGTCCAGCACAGTCATCTAGTTGATTGAAGCAAAATTCTTCTGCCACATCAAACTCGACCTTATGAAGAACTTCGTAAACGGAATGAACAAGGATGGAGAGGCTTTCAAGTACCTGAGAGACAAATTTCCATGGCTGAGTGAGGCTAAAGTGAAGGAAGGAATCTTCATTGGTCCTCAAATTCGTGAACTTCTTGTGGATGAAAACTTCAAGCTAATCCTCCAGGGCAATGAACAACCAGCTTGGGAAGCCCTTAAAAGTGTTGTGCATGGCTTCTTGGGTAACCGAAGAGCTGTAAATTATGTTGAGCTTGTAAACAACTTTCCAGACAAGAATCATCGCTTAGGCTGCAACATGTCCCTCAAAATGCACTTTCTGCACTGTCATCTAGATTTCTTCCCAGACAACTGCTGCGCAGTGAGTGATGAGCATGGTGAGTGGTTCCACCAAGACATTTCAACAATGGAACGAAGATATCACGGTTGGTGGAACGGTTCCATATTTGCAGACTACTGTTGGACATTGACAAGAGATGCCCCAGAACAGGATTACAGGCGACAAGCAGAGAAGGTGCACTCATTTGTAGGCTCCTATTTCTGTATTTCATGTAGTAATTTCCATTCCTCTATGTTTTTGTTGTTTGATTTATTGTATTATGTGTAATTTACAATTGATTGAATGAAAATAATGTTCATTCACATTGTAGTAGTATAATATAATACTGTTGAAACTTGCTTTTCGCTATAATTATATATAAATGAATAAGTTGTGTATCTCCGAAACTAGAGCTAATAAAAAAAAAAAACTATTATCAGATTAATTTTCTTCGCCCCAAAATTAGTAAAGTTGAACTACTTTCATTAAGGAAACATAAGTTTTTTTTGTTGTTGTTGTTGAGCAGTGTTCTTGGACTGCATTGTGACACATAACAAGAAACGGGTCCTGTATAACAATGTCAGCACCCGGAAACAGTGGTCGGACCCAAAACAGAAGCCCATGCCGACCCCCAAAGCTGCTTTAAACCCATGTAAGGTGCCACCTTCCACTTGGTGGGATATGCGGGGCTTTGTGTTTTTTGAACTGCTGGTGGATAATATCACTATCACTGTCAATGTGTATTGCTGAAAGCTGGATGATCTGCAAGCATCATTCACATCGAAACTAGCAGCACTGCTGAACCGCAAGGGCGTCCTAATACAACAGGATAGAGTGAGACCTCACATGAGGTGACCTGTCACAAGATCAGGGAGCTGCTTTCGCACCCAGCTTATTCACCGGACATGTGCATGCACAGGCGTGCGTGTGTGCGTGCACACAGACAGGCCTGTGATTACCACATACCCACACAGTTTGATTACCAATTAGTTGTATGTAAAATGATAACAAGCCTATAATGACAGTCTTCCGTACATTAACATTAGAATTCTTTAGAAAATTTTCATTATCACTGCATGTGCAAAATTCATTTCATTATAAGAAAAACTCATTATAGTAAAACAAAGTATTTTAAAAGCAAGAAGTGGGGAGGAGAAAAAGAAAATAATAAAACATAACTCACTTCTTTAGCCATACTTTCCATTCCATGCTTCTGATAATATTTGAGTAAGTCAGCCTTTACCGTGGAGTTGCTGGAACTGAGAGATAAATTTGATTTTGCATTTGATTTAGGTTTCAGTGATGACTGGCCTACAAAGAAAGAAAAAGTCATTATATAACTAAACTACCACCGTGTGCTATAAGAACACGCAATAATAGATCTATAAAACAGCCCCTATCAGAACAGAAATCACTTTGGGAAGCATATAATAAGTCATGTTAAACTATATACAAGTATTAAGTTTCAGCTTGTATGAGATCCAATATTTTTCTCAAAGAAATCTCAGAAGAAGTTTACCACATGGAGTGCACTATCAGAATGATGAACATATTCATGGCAACCTCAAGTGCTGTAGTAAAAAATTTTGCTATATGACGTGATCCATTCACTGCACAACCCCAGTATCATGAATCATCTGTAGAGTGTGTCAAGTATTCTCATCCAGCAGGTCAACTTGAGTATACCAGATAACGAACCAGGAATCCACCAGGATCATAACTATCATCACTGAATAATATCTCATAGGGTCTCCACCAAAAGAG
The DNA here is from genome assembly GCA_039090855.1 of Macrothele yani. NCBI lineage: Eukaryota > Metazoa > Arthropoda > Arachnida > Araneae > Macrothelidae > Macrothele > Macrothele yani. The sequence goes on from CM076990.1 coordinate 170,509,621, forward strand.
AAGATTCAGATGCAGCTACCTAAGTCCTTTCTGCAACATATGAAAAATAAACTGACATGAGGTAGAGCCTAGAGGATCATGACAAGAAGGTTGGTAGAGAGTGAGAGTGCCAGCTGATTACTGAGCATCCCACACAGTGACATCACATGACATCATAGGCTACACCAACCAGGGAGAGAAAATCAGGCATGGGGAAGAAGGAACAGAAAACCTTAATTTTAATGTGAAGTCTTGACAGCTTAACATGTCCATCTGACACACAGCAGATATTTTGTGGTTCAGCATTACACAACCTACCTGAGATCGATTCCTCGACCATCTGGTTGGAAGGCAGTTGTGCTAACCACAAGGCCATCCGCTGTCCGTGTGGAGTGTATGAATATACCAAAGCCATATATGGTGGATATGATGCCTTACCTCATGAGAAACAAACCAGATTAGAGATGTTGAAAATGTCTGCCACCTGCTCCTGGAAACATTCTTATGTGACGCTCCAAATTGGAGAAAACCCACTAAAGCAAGTCACCAGAAATCGCTACAATCTCACTTCTGATGTTTTCTTTCAGCGGTTCAATTGTCTGAGGTTTATTAGCACGCACTTGACATGACCTTTGACATGACCCCTAGAAAATAGTCCGTAGGGGTGAAGTCTGGCGAACTCAATCCCCGCAACCTTTTTGAAATACTCCTGTCGTCAAAACAGCTTCAGATTTCCTTCATGCACCTATTCAATGTGACACATTATACTATCTTGCTGTACTATCCATGGGAAGTTCACAGTCATCCAATTAATTCACAAACTAGTTAAAAATCAGCAAGTACCAATCTCTATCCACAGCTTACTTGAAAAAAAAAACTGATCTGATGATTTGGAGTTGGGATATTGCACACCATACAATGTTTCTGTGGATGCTTGCAGTAGCTCTTCACAGAGAACAAGGGGACTGTCATGTATCCTGGGAATTTATTTACCCATATAGATAGGACCAGGCTTTATCTATATACCAAGTCATATCCAATAGTAAAAGATTATCACCAAACAACTTCTAGAACTAATGGCAATATGCTACTCTTTTCTGATGATCAGATTCCTTCAACTCCTCAATGAGTGTAATGCAAGACACTGCTTTCCCTTCCCTCTCTGATGGCACATGCCATAAGATTGTCCAGCTTCCTGCAAAAACCTCTATAAAGATTTTTAAGGTGATGACGGCAGATAATGTATTACATTTTTCACAATTTCGACAGACATTGGTGACCACCCACCAGCGTTAATATTCACAATAATTCTAGTTGTCTCTAACTTTTTCACCAAACAAGAAATGGTGTTCTTGTTTGGTCCCTGGCCCCATTCTGCAAACTGCCTTTGAATTTCCTTGAAGGAACTTGACACCAAATATGCATGAACAAGGAACACACTCAGGAATTGTATAATACTCAGGGATCATAGCATACTTCTGGAAAATTTTAGGTAAGAATTTTAGGAATTTTAGGAATTTTTAGAAAAATTTTAGGAAAATTTTAGGAGTGTATTTCAATAAAAACTAGATGTATATTTGTATACATCTAGTAAAACAACTTTGTATACATTGTAAAGAGTTTGCTTCACACCCTTCAACCATATATACTGATAGACTGCGCATGACATCAAAATTTCTGGCTCCAACATAAAATCACATGACATCAGTCAAAAAGATGGGTTACACCTGCTGTGCTTATGGCTGCTCTGAGCGATATAGTAAAGGAAGTTCTATGATTTTTCATGGGTAAGAAACGAAATAAATACCTAAGTCAACAAAGTTCAATTACTTAACCAGAAACTTGCAGCTATTGATATAAAAATATAGTAACTTAAGGAAAAAAAAATGGAATGCATGTTCCAAATTCTTCGCAAATGTTCATCACATTATAAATCACGAAATGTAAACAACCCGATCATGCATGTATATAGCTCATAAGTAAACTTACCTGAAGAGTTTTCATTATATATGAGGCGCATTCACAGAATACACCGAAAACACTGAAGTTCTGCAGCCTAAATTAGTAATCATAACAGCATTTTTACACGAAATTTGGAGTCTGATGATGACGTGCCCAATGTTGGAGCCATGGCGGCTTTGATGCAGCTATTGCCAATGCGCAATCCATTAGTATATATGGTCGAAGTTCACACCCAAATTTTTTGCATAACGTCTAATGTCTAAAGTTTAAGTATGATTTACTTCTAATGTTCAGTTCTTATCTTTTCACGTGTTATTATCATATTCAAGTATATTTACCACATTCAAGTTTCACTTTGAACATTAATATGCTGTTGAACCAGAAGCAATTCATGATTTTCACAGTAAAGTTTTCAGGTTTCACATTAAATTATAATATCCTAAAAAGGTAATTGAAAACCAAGAACTATGTACAATTGTTCACTGAATTACTTTTTCATATTATTGTTTTAACCTTTTCCTGATAAGCCTATCTTTTTCTGCTTCCACCACAACTAATTTACTTTCAGTTTTCTTTATTTCAGCTGAACCTTGTATGATCAAGTTAGAGGCAACTGCTATTTCAACAGTATTCTGTTTTTCTACAGCTTTTCTCATTCTTTCTGTTCCCTCTTGAATTACTGCTAGGGAGGCTTCTTTATCTTTTTTAAGCCTATTTATTTCTGCATCATTTTCTTTTATTTTGTCATCAAACTCAGCTTTTCTTTTTTTCTCTAGCTGCTTTTCCTTATTTTCCTCTCTTTCTGCTTCCTTTCTTTTACCTTTTGTGATTCTTCTTCCTTCAGCTTATCAACATACTCTTTATAAAATTTATGTGAATCACGAACACTATTTAACAAATTTCTTGTTATGGGAACTTTACTTACACATCCATAGTGTTTAATGGCCCCTTTAACTATTCTTAATGATGTTATAGTTGAGTCTTTTAAGTTAGCCTTGTCCTTCCTTAACAGAGCAGTGTTAACCGAAAATCCACTTTCTGCATCAGCATTACCATGAGGTAAAACTAAAATTGACTTGATGAGTTTAGCAAGATTTGAGTATTTTTCTTTTCCGCTAGAGTCTTTAATACTAAATATATTACACCAGTAATGATCAATCCGCACTGGAATATGCCCTTCCTCTGAAAATTTCACTAGTTCATCTAGAGTTGGCTTATCGCAATTTAAAAGTTTCCACTCTTCTCTTACTCTATCAATTTGTTCCTCAGAAAGATGCAAAACACTTGAAATTCTGGTTATTTCCGAAAGTCCTTCAGTGACTGAAAGTTGAGTTGACTCTTTCTTTGGTTCTTTTACCTTTAAAACTTCTATGTCTCTTAGCTTTTGATTGCAGAATGGCAAATTTGACTTTAAATATTTTGTGGTTGCAATTAGTGATGATCTTACATCTAAGAGAAATAATTTCTACCTGGTCTCCTGAACATTCCTGAGGAGATTTTTTGTCTTCATACCAACTTCTAACTCCCCTAGTTTTTTCCATGAATTTTTGTTTTCAAAATCTACATTCTTTAGGTCTTCTCCAAATTTCCCTGCAATAACGTCATCTTGGATAAACTGAGCCATAATATTCCTCATTAAAGTATTTAAATCAGAATATAACTGGTGTATTTTTGGTTCTTCACTCTGATAACATAATGAAAACTTTTCAAAATTTTGGTGTGAAAATGAAATTAATGCTAAATAGCAAGGAGTTAGCTCATTTTTCAGGAAACAGTGAATTCTTTTATACCTTGCCGAATTGCATAGTTGTTTTTCAAAAAAATTTTTGAGATGGCAAGAAGTTTAAAAAATATTCTGTAATATTTAGCCATTGATCCAAGAGCCTCTGGGCTACAGAACCAACGGTTAACCATCTGTTGCTGACATGACGCAAAAGAAATTTGGCTGTGACCAATGTTATATCCTGGACAGATTTATAATCCTCTCGTCTTGCAGCACTACTCTTTAAAAAGTAATGCATATCAGTAGCAAATTTGTCAAAATCTATATTTAAGCTTGTCAAAAAAATTTTAAATGCATTACTAACAACATGCAGGTTGCAAAAACCTAGTTCCAAAGATTTCTGGCCTGTTTCTTGTTTTACAACTTCATTGAATTTGCGTAAAAAGCACTTATTTACATTTGGGCTGTCCATGGATACACAAATAATTCTGTTCAACAAAATATTGAAGGATGATAACACATCAAGAATTTCTTTTAGCAAAATATCTGCTGTTATATGACCCAGAAAAACGCTTATTAGGTATCGGCAAGAAACTGAATTTATTTCTGAAGACCAGTACCTGAGATACACATCCAACTGCCATTTCACTTGTGTATTTGTAGTTTCATCAAATGCTATTTCATCAAACCTTTCCTGGGCTACTAGATGCAATGTCTTTTTCAAATCCTCTTCAAAATATTTTGACAATCCATGTGATATCACATAAGCAACTTTTTTTTTTTCTTTAAGTTGCATTTTGGCTGCAATAGCAGAATCAGGAAACATTTCTTTGAAAAGTTCAACTGTTTCAGTGCATGAAACAAAAGACATATTGACCTTAGCAACTTTCATGGCCCATAATGCTTCGGCTTTAGCCAACTGTAAATCATGACTCAGTACTTCACTAATATTTGTTTTGAGCTGAAGATCCCGTCCTCCAAAGGCTTTCAGGATGGACTTATTTTGAAATTTACTTTGAAATTTCTGCAAATGTTTTTTTCCTTTATGATGCACTTTTACTTGTGAAAAGCCACTATTAGAAATGTTGAAAATTTCTGAACACAATATACACTTAGCAGAAAATATTGTTTCAGTTGCAGAACACCATTCTTTCAACTTCACTCCGTCCAATTCTTTGGCGAGCCACGCATCTTGAAATTTCGTTTTGGATTTAGGCATCTTAAACACTTGTATTACTAACCAGAAAATGAAAGGGAAGTACAAAAAGAAGTTCCAATATTGCAAAACCAGACAACTTCCCGAAATTTGGCTGCGAGGATGTCAGAAGATGGAAAAAAAAAAAAAAAAAAAAGCAGGTCACCACTAGAGAACTGAACCTCCACACAGCACAGAGAACACCATAAAAGACGCAAAACCAGAAACTATCATACGCATCTCACTCAAGTTCAGTCAAAGCGAGTCGGAGCCGAGATATATTGCGCATCGAAGGTCGCTGTCGCCGACGCACGATCGAAGGTCAATGATCACGTGCTCTACTGCCTGCCACGATAACACTCAGCTACCATCCCATCGTCATTACCAGAGGTTACGGAAGGAGACCACATGTTTCCTCTTTGCTTCCACCCACCTGCGGTTTACAATAACAAAACATCAGCAGAAAGAGGAGGTTCCACAAGGCATGTACAAAAATAAAGTACGATCTTCTGCGTGCCACGGAGTTCGTCTGCAAAGCGCAAACCAGGAGTGAAAATGACCCCTCCCCTTTTCCCTTAGATCTCAAGTTACTCTCGAAAACTGTCCGAAGGCAAAAAAGTGGAGCGCCCGCCCCGAAGCAAGTGCATCTCGATGGCGTCATTTTCCCTCCCTTCAGCAGCACAGCATATAGGCTGTGTTTCTACAATAACAGGTCTTTTTACCTTACCGTAATGGTAAATTTATTGGCGTTAATAACGGTTGTGTTTTTATTAAATAAGCTTACGAAAATTTTAGGATGAATAGCAAATTTTAGGTATAATTTTAGGAATTTAAGGAGGGTCACAAAATATTAGGAATTTTAGGAGGAATGCGATCCCTGAATACTTCATCTTTAATCTCTACTGACCAACTTCAACTATCATCTCCACTGCATTCTACAAACAGGTTTTACACACCTCTTCATTTCTTTGATATGGTCTTTACCTGAAATCTGTTGTGCAAGGTAGATATGGACATCACTTGTTTCTATAAATTTGCCTAATCAACCTCTAAATCTTCAGTTCTTGCAAAAGCATTGTACATCAGTTTTGTTTTCTGTAAGTTCATCTTTAATTCTACTTCTTTACTCTTGTCAGCAAGTTCCTGGATCATACTCTGCAACTCTGGGGGAATACTTGTTAAAATGACTATGTCATCAGCAACATAAAAGTGGGTTAAATTATCTCTATTATCTTTATACCCTTGTCTACCCAGTTTAATGATTGAAAGACTACTCAGACAAAAATAAAGAAATGCAAGTTTAATTTTGAGTGCACAACAAAGTCTACACCAAGAACAAAGATTTAAGTCAACATCACTAGTGCATACTTTTCACACATAGAAATAACCTGACCTCTCACCCAAATGGTTTTTGAAACTACATAAATGACAGTTCAAGGTATTTGCTTTGTTAAAAACTATGCACAGGTAATTTTTTTGACCATCTGAAAGTAAGCTATTATTTCTTACAAGAAATGTTGCTCTCTCCATAGCTTTCTTCCCCAATTCTTAGCACACACTTTCAATATAAGCCAATCTGTGGCTCAAAAATTATAAGTAATACTTTTCTTAATCTTATCAACTAAAACTCAGCTAGTAAACTTCCATCATTTAATTATCAATCATTCTTTCTTTGAAATATTGAAATGCCATGAAGTCCCCCCCCCCTTCTCGACATACACACACTCCTTTCCATTCCAGTTTCAGAGCTTAAGTCCTAAATACTCTTTTAACTTTTGGCTGGAAGCTATACATTATCAGGTCATGCAGTTCTGGTTTCCATGGATGAAAGACTTATCTTCAATCTTCAGTCTGTTTTAATTCTCACAGGCTCCACAATTTGTTTTTAACTTCATTTTTTCCTACTCAAGCTACTAGACTCTATTCAAAGATATCTTTTATTTGCCATTACCAATCAATCAAAGGCTTTGCTCTGTTTATTTACTTTGTTCTGTTTCTTATATTTGCCTCTTCTCTCTTTATATACAGGGTTCAAAGGAAAGTCCTTATTCAGGGCAATAACTGCGGAAGAAAGGGTTCGAGTGGTACACAAGTTAGGTCTATGTATAGGAAAAGGACGATGGCTGATCGAATGAAAGCGGTTGGAGCGCCCCTAGCGGCAGAGGTAAGAAGTTCGGAAACCTAAATCGCGAACAACGCGAGATAGAAACAAAATTCCATTTACAAAGTCTAATTAGTAGGAAACAATATATGGTGCGCACGAATTATGTACATGGACGGGTCAAAATGCTGATAAAGTGCACACGGTCGCTGGATGGTTAGGCAATGCAAAATACCGGCCCACGATGGAGAACGATTCAAATGCGTATGTAAATATTGATAGTGACGTAGAAGCCGATCGATGAGATAAAATACCGAGGTTGGGGATTTGAATGTCACTCAACGTACACGTTACAAACACTGTACTGTGAAATGATCGTGCTTTATGGTGAATGTCATCGTAATGCCCACAAAGATGAAAGGTGGTATGCCGAGCGTTTTCCGACTGCTCAACATCCAACTGCAGCGACTATTAACAACTGTGTTCTCCGCTTCCGAGAGACCGGAAGCATACAGGCACGTCGGCGATCGGGCAGACCTACGGGTTCGGGTGTTACTTTTTTTTTTTTTTTTTTTTGATTGGAGGTTTAACGACCACCGTGAGCAACTCCATGGGCTATAAGCAGTCGCCCGTCCCTAATTTAGGGTCACTGGTTCCAGGGAAGGGAGAGAGCCAGTGCCGTAAGACAAACACAACATCTATGCCTCACCGGGATTCAAACCCGGACCCCTTTCGGACGAATGATCAGAGGCCATTGCCTTAGACCACTGCGCCACCGGGGCGGCAGGTTCGGGTGTTACAGTGCATTGTGAGGCTGTCCTGGGATATGTCCTTGCCAATCCCAACATTAGTACCACAGCAGTCGCCGAAGCATGCGGATTAACAGCACAACGTGTTTGACAAATCCTGAACGAGCATGGAGCTCACCCGTACCACGTTCAGCTAGTGGAAGGTTTGATGGATGGAGACCAGGGAAGCGTTAAGATTTCTGCAACTTTGTACATAACTCGTTGGAGGTTAATCCAAACTTCTTGATCGATATCTTGTGAGTCCCATTTTACACGGAACGGAATAGTCAATCGGCATAACACCCATTACTGGGCTCTGAGCAACCCATCTATGGGACGAGCTGCACAACATCAACGACGTTGGGCATTTGGTGCGGTATTTGGCGAAAAACACTAGTTAGAACCATTTTCTATGATGGTACATTAACAGGTCAGCGGTACCTTCAGCTCTTACGGGGCCCGATATCGGACTTTCTGGGTGATATTCCCCTCAGAAATCTGCTGCGCATGTGGTACCAACATGATGGTGAACCACTTCACATGGCAGGCAACGTATGGAGTTTCCTGGTTGAAACATTCAAACACCAGATAATTGGTTATGGCGGTACGGTGGAATGGCTTCCGCGGTCACCGGACTTAACACCTTTGGACTTCTTCCCATGGGGTTACTTGAAGGAACAGGTGTATGCTACAGAACCTACCAGTCTGGAAGATTTACGACACCTCATTGCGTGTGCCTGTAACACAGTGACACCTGCCATGCCAGATAGTGTACGAGAAGCTATTCTTACGCGCCTTGCAATGTGCATTGTAGCCAATGGTGGCCACTTCGAACCAACTGTACATTAACTTCGTGCAGATGTGCGTTGTGCCAGTAAGTAGGCATATCTCCAGTAAACATTTTTCAGTTCATTATTTTTGTGTCTGTTGCACCCGCTTTACCAATTTCAAATTAAAAGCATTTTGACCCATCCATGTACATAATTCGTGTGCACCATATGTCGTTTCCTACTAACTAGACAATGCACTACAACTTTGTAATTGGAATTTTGTTTTCATCTCACGTTGTTCGCGAGTTAGGTTTTCTAACTTCTTACATTTGCTGCTAGGGGTGCTCCAATCGCTTTCATTCGATCGGCCATCGTCCCTTTCCTATACATAGACCTAACTTGTGTACCACTCGGACCCTTTCTTCCGCAGTTATTGCCCTGAATAAGGACTTTCCTTTGAACCCTGTATACTGTATGTATGTTACCATGGCAATACCAATGGCTTTGTTTCTTTCCACAACTGTCTGAAACCAATCACAAATTCCAGGAACCTAAAATTGCTTTACATGTAGAATGGTCAAAGCCATAACAGCACAGTAAGTGCTTGTACAATCAGCTTAAAAAACAAAACAAAACAGAAAACCAATGAAACATGGATTAACTAACCAAACAAGGAAAATCTACATGGTACCCAGACATCCAAAATATTTAAAGATTTAAAAGTAATAAGAGAGATGTAAAACAAAAAACTGGGTTTCAAATTGCCCTTGTGTTACATACCACAAATATGCATGCACATGCTTATCATCTAACATTGTGTCCCTCTGTCAAACACATAGCAATATCTGCTACTACTATGTGTTATCAATACTTGGGGCCCATTGCTACTGGTTACTGTGCATAAATTAATTTATAGAAATCTAAAATTAACCCTTTAAAATATATAAGGCTTTCTGATTTTGGATTATGCAATTTTGTTTTTACTAACAAAATCTCATCAATGTTTATTATGCATTACCTGATAGATAATATTTAATGGATTTTTGTAGAAGATACATGCCTTACTACTGCAGAACTATAGCATAATGCTCTAAAGACTTTCACACTGAAAGCTTTAAATGACATGCATTTTTGTTTGTTTGGGTTTTTTTTAGGGGGAGGGGGGGTTGCTTTTTTGTCAACTAAGTTTTCAACAGCCACAAGTTGCCAGACTTTTCTTCATATGCATTTATTAACACCATGCACTGTAACTACATATTTCAGATTCTTAGTTTTAGTTTTTTTAACATTAAAAAAATATTTTTATTATACTAGGGAAAAGTGCTGCTCTGTCACACTTGATGCACAGGCCACTGCAAAGAAGTAATACATTTGCATTTGCTTTTGAGCATTATTAGCCAATGTTTAGCAAAGTGACAAGAAATTGCACAACAAGCCAGTTAAAACTGATAAAAAAAAAAAAGTTAAGAGGAATGAAAAGCTAGCATTGTTCATGATAAAATTAAAGCTGAAAACCTTCCAAACAGAAAGACCAGACTTGTTTGTGCACAGTATCAGACAAGGCTAGGTTCAAGGACTGGATACATGTTAGGTGATCACTTTTGTTAATAACAATGCACTCATATACCTGATTTAAACACAGGATTGCTGTTCACAACAGCCTGGTAGATAAAACAACATAAAAAAAAATGTTGTATCCTTTATATCTCCATCATTACTCATAGAATTGCTCACTTGACTCTTGACTTTACTATACTTTCAGGAGGAATTTTCTGTTAGACATGAGTTTTTGATATGAGATTATGAAAGTAAATGAAATTTCAAATTTCTCAGAGTAAAATTGTTTGGTGTTCCTAAAGAGTTAACCACCACAAACACTTTTTGTTTAGAATTATTCTTATGTCTTTAATTTCTTACCTAGAGTTTGAATGTTGTAAATAATCTTTCTTTGATAAAATATCAGAGAATCAAGTCCATGATGATATTAGACAATCACCATAAACAGGAATCGGAAAATGCAGTTGCCTGGTCACCCAGGGAGACCAAAAAATTGTCCATGCCACCACGAAAAACATCACTGTAAAACAAGTACCATAATTTTTATCGTATAATCTATCTATGAATAAATGCGGATCTTAGAAGGGAGGGGGGAAACGTTTTTGCAGTTGTTTGACTTTAAAGAAAATCCACAGGGTATTGATTGTGCAGGAGCACAATTGGAAAAGGAACTCTCTCGGAAAACTTTTTGGGATAAGGGGTATCATAATAAAAGGCCACAGAAGTTGTAGGGAGGGACAGCGGAAGTGTTATTTTGTCTAAAGTTGTATTGTTGAGAAAGACAAAACATTGACTGTGTGTGTGTGCCGCACTTGCACCCTCTCTTCGTCAATCACCCCATAAAAATGTAAGCACAGCACTTGCTGCATTAACCTACATATGCATGACTCATGTCAAAGTTCCATGCCCTGGATCTCTTGTGAGCCGTGTCTTGTCTTTTAGTTCGTCCTTCATCGTTTTGACCACCGTCTTTGCTGCTGATATTTTCCTTCACTGCTATTAATTTTATGATGTTTTCAAAAAGGAAATGTTTGTTATACTGTCGAATTTAAACTTAAAGTAGAGGTACAGCTGAGAATATGATCGTGTCACAAAGCGATAGTTTTCAAAAGGTCAGAAAACTAGAGCGCAGTGACATGCAAAAAGATGCGGTCTAAAACATAAACAAACCCAGTCAGTAAACTCTGCAGGAAAATTAAAGGAAGTCCAGCCCTGTTTTTTTATTCTTTCCGACCTGTGTGAAAGCAGACTTCTTTACTTTGAAAGCAAGATTTCTTCCAAAAGCTTTAGACTTACACATGAGTACAAATGGTATTTCTATGAATTGTTCTGTATCAGCACTTCATCATTGACAATGTGTAATGCACTTAGAGCTGCTGCACCGGCATGATTAAATTTTGTGCTTTATGGATGCCACGCCACTAAGCTTCTTTTGTGTCTGAAGATAAAAATATATTAAAAAAAGTTACCTTTAAAAATGAATTTCTTTATTTAATAAGATTGTATTTTTATTACTTCTTCGGACTCTAGGGTCTTTACGTGACCAAATTTTCTGTCACAAATCCCGCTTCCAGAGCAGTATTTGTGATGGGCAGATTATATGGCAATTTTTTTTTTCTTTTTCTGAATGTCACAATCTGCAAATTATATGAAGGTAAAAAAAATAATTGTGTGAATTCCAGAATCTGGGGATAAGTGACGAAAATTACTGTAATTCAAGAATTTGTGAGCCCCCCCCCAAAAAAAAAATTGTGAGTACCGTTTTTGACAGAAGTGTACACGGCTTTGATATTATATATCCCCCCCCCAAGACATACAGACCTAATATGTCTGGCCACTAAAAATTTTAGCTGGCCACCAGATTTCAGAATATTTTTCTACTCCTGACCATAAACAGAATTATTCTGATCCACCAGGAAATTTTACATGGGCAAATAGCAGACTACAAATACAAAACAAACTTGGTCAACATTTGGCAAAACAAATAAGCAACTAGCAGAAGGACCAGAAGTTTGTGCAAATAATGCAAAAATGGCAGAAAATATCATACATGACAAAGTGTGCATGAACATGCTCAAAAGGCATTACTAGGAAGTAGGAATACATCACATGGAAAAAAAAATACACTGCCAAACAGAATTAAGAGAACACCAAGAAAATGGGATATAACCTTAATTTGCAATGAAATGAAAACATGGAGGTACACAGCGATGTACTATAGCAGGGCTTGAAAAATACCATGCCTGAGATGCCCGGGGCATACAAATTGTTAGCCTGGGCAGGTAAAAAAGCAAATCTAGTAGCCTGGACAGGGCAACTAAATTTAAAAATCAGAAAGTTTGGAATAGAATTTCCTACTAGAAGAAAAAAAGACAGCTGTTACATGCCATGTTCCATTTTACTGCTAATCACCGGAAGTTGTATTATTGTTATGGAATGCCAATGACAGAAGAATATCTCTTCTTTAATTATAATACATTACTCTAGCTCCAGATATTGGAACCATATGTAATTTTGCTCAAAATGTTGTTTATAGTCAGTGACAGGATGCATGCCTCTAATAGAACTAGCCTCCGGTGTTTAGTGACAAAGGGCAAAAACTTCAGGAAAAGAACATGGCAAAATCACTATATTTCTCAAATACCAATTTCATCATCATACCATTTCATACCAATTTCACCATCATCATCTTAAAACTTTTGGGCATTGAACATTTGAATACAGACCCTTAAAACGGAAATGCAAAACATTACATAAAGAAAAGTTCATATCTTTTGACTTAAAAAAAAAAAAATGAGGATCTTGATTTATTATCTTGAAAGATAAATTTTCCTGGGCATCCAGCTTTTACTACCTGGGCAGGTAAATAATTTTTGCACATGCCCGGCTGGGTATGTAACTTTTCAGATATTTTTCAAGCCCTGTATAGTATAACAGTAGAACAAGTACACAAAAACCCTTAGTCCGATATAATGAACATCTACAGTGGTTGCATGAAAATAAACAAACAATGCACATTATAGAAGTAAGGTGCTCAAAAGATACACTGATGAAATTAATATGGAGTATGATATCCTCAAACAGTGAAACAGGCTTGAAGAGCTGTAAACCATGTTCAGTATAAGCAGGGTGGGAAAATTATGTTCCTGATCTAGGAACCAAGTGGAACAAATTCAAATTTCAAATAAAATATAAACATACTGTGTGGCAACAATGCTGGAAGAAAAAAGCAATATTGCATATTTCCTGCCCGTTTCTTTCCTTCTTTTTTAACCCAAACCACTTACTGCTAAATAAAATTTGGTTTGTTCCCAGGTGTTCCCCTACCACATACTAAAAATTCATTGAAATCGAACCATATTTACGCAAGTTTTGATGCATAAGGGCAATGGAATGGATCCTGCTCCTACGTCCTGACCTTTGACCCTATTTCACCCATTTTCAAAAGGGTTCGTCCCGAGGTGGTCCCCTACCACATATTAAAATTTCATCGAAATCGAACCATTTCTACGTGAATTATCGTGCGGACGGACAGACAGATAAAGCTGGAGCATATACACTTCTTCAACCTACGGTTGGAAAGTGTAAAAAAGACAAAATAACTGTACATAACTGGTAACACAACATCATGGTAATGGTCTACTAATAGACTACCTGCTTTCCGTCAGCAGTAGAAAGTTGAACTGTCAACCTACAGCAGAAGAATAGCTGTCAGTTAGACTGTACGTAATTTAAGTACAAACACTTGCTTTATACCTAATGCATTAAACAATGCAAAGACTGGCAAACTGCATTTACAACATCTACAGTCTGGCACCTATTTGGGGTTTCTGTTTCTGATGTACAGGAACTTTATTGACAGTTTTCTGAAAGTTTGCCAAGTCAAAATAGAATTAAATATGATATTCTGAGTAAAGCTGTGCAAGGTTTTAATTCCTGATAGAAACAGCTACTTACTCTCACTAGCGGCTGAAAAGTGCATTATGAAAATTAGCAAACTGTGCACAAAATGTTTCTCTTAACAGGAGGATGATATCAGGGAGGGGGAAAGGGGATTTCAAATCAAACAATCAGAAGAAGAAATACAGAAAGGAACATCATATAACTCTACACTCTATAATGGAAAAATTCTGCATAATGAAAAAGTTGAAAATATGAAAATTCGCTAAAAGTATTCTTAGCAAAAGCTATGATAAGGAAGAAGAATTTTACAAATATGTCTCCTGGAAGAAGAGATAACAAGAAAAAGGTTTTGACATTTAATGACCCCATAGCAGAAAAGCTGTCCACTTCTATTGTAGCAAGTGACAGAGTAAAAAAATATTTTTTCAATATGGTGTTTGGAAGCTGGGATACAGCTGCAAACAGAAATACACAAACATCACCAATCAACAGAACTGGTAACTACTAAAAACTCCACATGTACAATCAAAGTGTTCCATCAAGTAAAGGGTGTCTGGTGTTAAAAAGATGTTTTTATCAGGCATTTACAAGCAGAAATATTAAGAACAAAATTGTGCATTATTTTGGGAATGAAATGCAAAAAAGAAGTTTTTACAGTTTGTAGTACTAAGCAAAAAGAAATTTTTGAATCAGATTTGCTGTAAATGGAAACAGCAATTATGCCCTCTAGTAACACACTTGTGCATTAAAAAAAACTGAAATTATATGAAAAACATTTCACAAGAAATGCTTTTATATAAAGAATTTTTCAAATTGGACTCTTAGAAGCAGATATATTGACAAAAATAAGATACAGATCTACGCCCTCTGATGGAAAAACTATGCCCTATTTTAAGCAAAAGGTAATCTCAAAAGGCGTGGTGAGCAGTATCATTTCTCAAAACTTTTTTTAATTGAATTTTCAGAAGTGCAGATTTTGCTTCAAATACATCAGAAACAGAAATACACCCTTACACCCCCTGATGGCCAAACAATTCTTTACCAAAAATTATAAATTATATACACATACATGTCACTAAGCTGTTATCTGAGATTCAAAGGTTAGCTCCTCAAAGAAAGACAAACCGCCAGGTAAATGTTTAACTGACAGAACTAGAATTTTCTTTTTTCAGTTTTTTTTTTTTTTGATTGACACCTAATAATTTAAATTCATAAAAACTGTGTGCAATATTTTTAAACTCAGCAAGAAATTTGATATGATGTACAAATGCTTGAGAAATTGCAAATATATTTTTTAGAAAAGTTTTAAGTTTTTTGGGCATTCAAGGTCAAAGGTCAATTTTAATTACCTTGAAAAAAAATTGTTTTCATGCCATTGTTTTATGTCAAATTAAAGCTCTAAACAAGTGCTTCAAAACAAGACCAATTTTATAGCTCTATGTTTGATAAAAGATAAGATATTGCTATAAAAAGGTGAGATAGTATGCCTAAAATTTTAGATTTTTTGTAACTTTGAATGCCCACAAAATTTCTGTAAATTGTACAATTTGTCTAAATCTTTCGTAGAATTTTTTTCTTACAAGGATCTAGCTTTGGTGTGAATTTCATCAAAATCGGAGAGCATTAGGTTGAGTGTTGTGTTGAGTTGGCCTGAAATGACCCTCCACACTTTTAAGTAGTTCTGTGTATCACTCCACTTTATTGAAATGGGCCTGTGACTATGCACAACTATGGGACAAAGAAACTAGCTCTGCATGTTATTCTTTCAGTGTTTGTTAGAATAATAATTTAGATGCTCTAATAACACAAATTATTTAATATGAAGAATGTGGATTCTTTTATATGATGAAATGCATAATAACAATAGAACAGCCATTTATTCATTCTTTTTTTCAAGGAATTGTTAGAGTTGGCTCAAAAGATTTTGTACGGTTTTTAATTAGAAGTGATTGTGCAGTTGCAATTTGTAAATACGTAATATGACAAATAGATACCAACTGAAAAGATTCTTTCCTTTAAAGTCTATAATTTGGTAATTTTAGCAACTTAGATTATCATTCAAGGAAACGGAAGCAAAATGTGAGAAACTGTACTGCTACACTGGAACATTTGGCTGACACTGACAGGCTCTTGAAGTTCTTGTTTTGATGTAAGTGCCAATTGATAGTCCCCTTTCAGGAATTAAAGAAAATAATTCAGTTGACAAAATGGATGATATAATTCAGGAATACTATAATTAATACCTGTGAATGTATTCAAGTTTGTCTTTTGTTAAGCTGTTTTTTGCACCTCATGTACGACATCTAACATTTTAAATATATTCCATTAAAAAACAACCTGGCTCCAAATCATAAAGTTTCCTTCTTCTTTCTTAGTGGCAGAACTAGTTTCTTTGCCTCATAATGGTGGGTGAGCACAGGCTAATAATATCAACAAAGTGGAGTGATACAAAGGATTATTAGAAATTGTCCAGCTTTAAGCCTCTGAAGAGCATCCAAAAGTAATTCTCTTCCATCTTGAAGAACTTGACTTTATGTCTTCACTTCCTCCGAGTTCTTTTATTTTCTCAGACGTTTCTAGCCTCTAGATTTTTGTCAGGGCCTGTTTGTTCTCAATGAGTAGACAAAGTTCTTTAAGATGGAAGAGAAGTAAATCATATTTTGTCCTTAGGTTCCATGCAAAATTAGGTTAAAAAATATAATATTCAAAGCAAACATAATAAATTCTGAATTTGCTTGTAACTCATACTAGTCATCCAAGTAGCATAGGGATCCCAGACTTCCCGTAAAATACAGGATCGTCCTGTTTTTGGCTGTGTCTCGTTGTCCCGAGAAAACTCTTTGGGACAGCTTTCTGTCCTGTATTTTAGAGTTCAAGACTGAAAAACAAAATCAATGAGTTACAATTTCTATTCTTTTACAAACATATAATTTTTTTAACCTGCACGTCAAGCTTCCCCCAAGCTGACTGTTATCTCCTGTGATGCTATCTCCCGCGTCTAACTCTGGGGTCAATGCTTTCATTACGTAGGCAAGCACAGCCGTGGAAGATTGATATCGGAGGATAGGAGGGCACGTGACCTCGACACCTGGTGGATGCAGTCAGTAATCCAATCTCATAAAATTGATTTCTATAGCACATCTGTGTCATATATAAAAGAATGGTCACAGTCAGTAATCCAATCTCATAAAATTGATTTCTATAGCACATCTGTGTCATATATAAAAGAATGGTCATATGCTGAAATTAGACAGTATGTCTTGGGTGAAACTGAGAACAAATTATCTTGGGAAAAAATTTTTTAAACAGTCCAATTATTAATCAGACCGCTGCCATACCAAACATTGTTGAATCTAATTTGTTTGATGAAGTAATGGCAGTGAAAACAGCTCTGAAGTCCAAAAAAGATAGTGAAGTAAAGGACATATTAAAATCTAAACAGTTAGATGTAGTCTGGGTGGATCTCTTAAAAAACGAAGGAGAACTATCAAATTTAAATAAAGTAGTGGAGTTCGTTATGTGTATCCGTGGAACAAATGTGTGTGCCAAAAGATTATTTTCTTGCATGAACGCACTGTGGACTGGTGAGAAAAACAAATTGTCTGTAAAAACTGCAAAATCATTCCTCAATGACGATTGTGTAGCTTTTCAAGACATGATTCTTAAAAAGAAACAATTGTTAAGTGAAATTCATTCTTCAGAAAAGTATTGCAAGAGTGAGCAAGACTGATTGGTTAATAAGATAGTTACAATCATTTTATAAACATGTGATGGATGCACATACTAAACTTTCACAATCAGTCGTAAGTGTCCCGTATTTTTTTTCAATGTATCTGGGATCCCTAATGTAGCATCTCTCAGAAAACTTGAAAATTTCATCACCCGGAAGCGGGAATCGAACCTGCATCTACTGATTTCCATTCGAGTATGCTTGGAACTTCACTGTCCTGGGTGGTGTAATGGTTAGCATACTTGAACAGAAATTGGGAAATGTAGGTTCGATTCCCACTCCAAGGCGATGAAATTTTCTGAGATGTTACATGGAGGATCAGTATGAGTTGCAAGCAGTTTCAGAATTTATTATCTGTTTGCTTTGAATATTTTATTGATTTCCCATGTATTATGAAGAAGAATATTTCTTCCTTCATTGATTTAGGCTAAAGATGTTTTTTGTTTTGTATCTGTCTTATAACACTAATGGTACTATAATTCAGATAAGACTAATCAACATCACTAAAATCAATTATCACACACACACATTTTTCAAGGGACTGGTTTGCTGTTAGCAAATTGTTGAGAAATGCACTAGCTCTATAGATCTCAATTTTCTAAAGGGCAGCATAACCTAATGAGCATCAGAGCACCTACAAACCAGTGTTTTCAACTCAGTCCCAGCTGAGATGAACAACTACCTACTTACAAATAACTTACTAAATGACCAAAAACACAAAATCAGAATATCAGTTTCACTAAAATCAACAAAACTTTACAAATCAATGAAGCAGCAATGAAAAAATAAGAAACAGATGCTCTCTATTCATTAAAGAGAAAAAGCAATACTCATACGACAGCCTCATCAACAGTAGCCAATCTTATGATTAACCAACATTTTGTACGATAACAGAACACAAATTCCATCAACCATTCCAAAATATAGTGACATGCATTACTAAACTTCCATACAAACAAAATCAGGGCTTGAAAAATATCTGAAGTTACATGCCCAGCTCGGCATGTGCAGAAATTACAGTGTAACTTGTCTAATTCAAACGTTTTTAATTCAAATTCTTGGTTAATTCGAATTATTCGTTAGGTCCCTTGAATTGTCTACATAAATAATATAAAAAAAAACAAAAACCTTTAATTCGAACTTTTTTTTTTTTTTTAAATTCAGAGAAAGCCCCATTTTTGTAATCTCATATTTTCAACAAATACCATTTAAAATAGGTACATACTGTTCTGGATGAAGCAACAAGTTAAACCTGAAGCTATAGCCAACTGCTTCGGAAAAGCAGGCTTCCAGCACCACGATGACGAGTCTCAAACTACATTAAGGTGATGGTGGAGAGGTAGATCATACCCACTGTGGAGTAATGGGAAGACGTAGGCCGTGATGTACTGTATGAGGCTTTTGTGAGATTTGATGACAATTTAGCTGTTTGTGGTGAGCTCACAGATGATGAGATCTTGGCTGATGTTATGAAGAAGACCTGCTATGAATCTTCAGAAGAAAAACTGGAACGGCCAGAATTTCCTGAAGAGCGCCTTCCAAATTCAGTAGAGGCCTTGGTTCACCTCCAACAATTAAGGAAGTTTGTTGAGGGACAGCAGAATGTAAGTGACTCTATTTCATTCACTTGATAAACTTGAGGAATTTATACTTACCCATAACATAAATTCAAAGAAGCAGGCCAAAATTTAATGTTTCTTTTTTACAAAAAATTTGTAAATTTACTGTACTTTTTTCTGTATGTTATGAATATGTTGTTTTTTACAGTACTTGAATGTGCCCATATTCAAACTTGTCTAATTCGAATTATTTTTGTGGTTCCTTCAGCTTCGAATTATCCAAGTTACACTGTATTTACCCCTGCTCAGGTAGTAAAAGCTGGATCCCCATGAAAATTTATATTTTAAGATAACAAAGCAGAGCCCTTATAAAAAATATGAACTTTTTTTTACATGTTTTGCATTTTTATTTTAAGGATTTGTGTTCAAAATGTTCAATGCACAAAAATGTGTATCTCAAGTTTTAAGATGATAAAGCTGACATTGGTGTGGAATGGTAATCAAGAAATTTAGTGATTCTGCCATATTCCTATTGAAGTTTTCACCCTTTGTCACTAAACACCAGAGGCCAGTTTCATCAGAAGCATGCATCCCATGACTGACTATGAAAAATGTTTGCAGCAAAACTACGTAAAGTTCCAATTTCTTGACCTAGAGCATAATGTAATTAACGAGGCAATATTCTTCTGTACATAGCATTTCCTAACAATAACACAACTTCCGACGATTAGCAGTGAAGCATGACATGCAAGGACTCTCTTTTTGTTTGTTTGTGTGTGTGTGGTAAGAAATTATATTCCAAACTTTTTTAATTTTTAAATTTAGTTGCCCATTCTGGGCAACTCGATTTTTATTTTGCCTGCCCAGGCCAATAATTTACATGCCTAGGGCATGGTATTTTTCAAGACTTGAATATGAATAATAACATAGGCATCATCAGACACATCACAATTTTAAATCACGCCTACAAGAAGAAACTATCGATATTAATGAATAAAATCAATCCAGATAGAGATTAGATTGTTTCCTTCTTATCCTGGACACAATTCTTAAATTCAAAACTGATCTAATTTATTTCCATATTCTTTTTAAGAATTGATTTGGTACCTATACAACAAATTACATCTTTTTATCAGTGTAGCTTACTCCAGCAAGTATTATTTCCAAGTAGCTGAACATGTTTCTTTTTGCAACTGGTAACATAAACCACAGATAACTACATAATTACAGCTCATAAATAACGAATGGGCATTAAATTTATAGTTCAGGCTATATGGGTTATGCATGAGCTGGGCAGCTCTTGCTAACATACTTTGAAATATTATTTCAAATGAAGTTGGTTATTTTATTAGACAGTGAAGAAACAAGCGTTTTATTAGACTTGTTTCATTTTTCCAAGCTGTCTAAAATCTAAACCTCAAACATAATATGATCAAACAAAAAAAAAATGTATATACGTACTAAATACCACGCAAGCGTGGAAATTTCAAAAAGACATAGTTTACACATAACACACTTCCTAATCTTGAGACGAAATTTAATTTACGATCACCAAAAACTGAATTAAATGCTGCAACAGTCCATCTTTTTTCCAATATTTCATGAAAATGAGCGATACGACAAACGATCCCTTAACACGAGGTATCACTAGATCTGATAATTACATCACTACAACAGTCAAGTTTACACACCAAAATATAGACTATAATATAACAGCAGAAATGCATAGGATATGCTATAACTTTAGTAAACATACCATCATGCTCCCACAGTTTTACTAACGATGCTGAAGAATGTGACATCTTAAATGGGGGAAGGTAACTTATAAACAATTCGGATCACTGGAACAACGCAGTGCGGCCAAATATGAACACACACTTCAAGTCATCGGAGACTGAAGAGGAATCACGACTTTCACTTCAGCAACATTATGTTATTCTTCATTGGGAAAGTTTAACATGGACTATTATACATCAAGATGGCGACGACATGTAAAAGATATCAATTATTTTATTTTAGGATAATAGCTAGAATGGAGAAACGGCGTGGCTGAAATGTACACTATCATTACACTTCCTTTAGCTCCAGTTCAAAATCTGAATATTCAGCGTTGGTGTTATCGGGACAGATTGCAGTGAAATCAACACCCCCAATTCATCGAAGAAGCGTTTCATGCTGCATTTCAGCCAGAAACTGAATTTACCATCTCCCGATTCCCTTTCCGCAAACGAGCTTGGCGGTGGTAGTATAGAAATAAAGGTAATTGGTCGATCGAACAACACGTGACTGTTCCATTAGATCAAAATTTCTGCGGGATTCTTAAATGTAAATCTGGCATTGGTAGCTGATTGGCTCGGACAGAAAGATATGTTGCAAACCACTACCTTAACGCAAACCCGAAAAAGTCAATAAATAAATCCTATCTGGTCAACTTACGTTTAAAAAATAACTTTTCCTTGCATTTTAAAAAATTCGCGTCATACAATAAGATTATGAGCTGCTCTTGGAGTTCTGCATTATCAAAGTAACAGTAATTAAATCAAAGTAACAGTAATCAGTCTTTAATTTTTTATTCGTAATTGCAAATAATGAGAAAAACCTAAGCTTTTTAAGAATAGCGTTAAAACACTTTCAAAACAATATTGCGGTTTGAAATGAACCTCTGAAATATAAAAGTATAAAAGTAACATATTTTACTTCCATCCGCAGTCACAGAGGCAAACCAGGATATCTTACGCAAAGCCATGTCTTACGAGAAGAGAGGAAGACCTTCTTCCTTTTCTTTCCTTTCTTTTTCTTTTTTTTTTTTTCTGGGTTTAGTGACCCTCATAAGGAATTAGGGCTGTGGAGAGTTGCTTACTTCTAATTCAAAGTTTAAAGTCCCTGGTTCCAGAGAAGAGGGAAGACAATATCTTGCGTTGATGTTCAAACTTGGAAGTGGCAATAAAAAGCTTTGTACTTCTTTCTTTGCAGAAGAAGTGTATAATACTTCTTACCTTAGGAAATACAATTGTTATCAAATTGTAAAAAGAAACAGCATGAGAAACAAATATGCTGGTGTATGCCTAACAAAAGATGCTTTAATAAATAAATAAAGTGTGGTATCACCAAGGAGGGGTATCACGCAGTGCCCTAACCATGTTTCAAAATCTGGAGGGGGGGGAGGGTCCGATCACACATACACACATTATATATATTTACATATAGACCGTATGCATATGACGTCACAGCAAAGGTAAACCATCCAAGCAGACGCTCTGGTGATCAAACACTGTGCTTGGATTTGCATTGTGGAGCGTTAAGAAAGATAGTGTTATGTGCTATTTTCGGCTGCGGTGACCAAAGTGGGAGAAATAATGATGTGTCCTATTATAGATTACCATCTGAGTGAACGAAGTGGGATCAGAATTATAAAAATAATTATTCAGAAGCGCCAAAATTTGTGGTTATTACGTATCAGCAGAGTTGACATTGATGACCGGAAACGAAGGAACATTAGAGTGCGTGTAGTTTACATTTTGTAACAGGTATGTTCCTAAATTTACTGATGCGTTATCTACAAAAACTCTATGAAGATCTTTAGACTGGAATTAACCTTTCTTTATGAATGACTTGCACGATTTCATTTCCTCGGGAGTGAAGGCGTTAGTGCAAAAAACGAAATAATTAACAAAATCGCCGTGTTCTATTCGTAGCAAGACCTCAATATTGTTCAGGAAAAATGAGTATAGAATTATATATGGGTCACCACAATTGCCCAATAACTTTTTTTTTAATTAGAATAAAGCTATTTTTGATCACCAGATAACCCACTTACGTGGCCCATGCAATGCATCTTTGATCTCACTTGTACACCAGTTGTTCTGCAAGAAGGCAGCAGCCGAAAAAGTGACGCGAACCGCGGTCTCGTGATGTCAATGCATACGGTCTATATACACTGCTGGTCACCCAAAATGCAACACCAAGAAGTAAGCATCCGATTGGCCTGAAATTCGTAGCATGCGTCGCCTGCGAGAGGACATGCAAACGATTAGCATTGTAGGGCATATGCAAATCATGTGCGCCCGGCACGCAACCGAGAAGCAGTATAAGAAGGGTGCACACCAGGAGGGGTGTAAGTAATGGAAGCGTGTCGTGCTGCCGGACCAGTGAGTAGGAAGCTTCCTGATGCCTCGTCGCAGAATACGGCAGTCATTCCAGCACGTTTCTGAGTTCGACAGAGGACGAATAGTGGCTTATCGCGACAGCGGTTTATCGTACCGAGACATCGGCGCCCGTGTGGGACAACATCCAGCCACAGTGAGGCGAGTATGGATTCGGTGGATGCCGGAAAGACGGACGAACCGACGTGAGCGATTGCCGCAGCCGCGGCACGCCACCGAACGAGAGAACCGGCATCTTTTGGGGCGGGCATTGACGGCTCGCACTAGAAAGAAGCTCCCTAACAAGAAATAGATGTGAAATTTTGACAAGAGTGAAAGATTTCTACTCAAAACTATATGAAAGGGATGATACATGTACTCCAGACATTATGAAAGGTACCAGTACCAGAATTCTTCAAAGTCCTCCTTGCAGAAGTTACACATGCAATCAAGAACACGAAACGGGGAAAAGCTCCAGGAGAAGATGAAATTACCGTAGACATCATACAAGAAACAAGTGGAGAAATTGAAACAGTATTCGTCCAAGTTTTCACTCGATGCCTTAATGAAGGGAAGATTCTTGAGGATTGGAACAGTGCTACAATGATCCTGCTACATAAAAAAGGTGACATTGAGGATCTCAGGAACTACAGACCTATCAACCTCCTATCAGTGGTTTATAAAATCTTCACTAAAGTTCTCTCACACCGCTTGAAGGTGACACTGGACATGGCTCAATAGAGAGAACAAGCTGGGTTCAGGAGAGGCTACAACACTATAGATCATATCCACGCACCGCCACATCACGAACGTTAGCGCAGGAATTAGGGTGAGTTGAGCAACAACCTGTGTCTACACGAACCGTTCGACGTCGTCTGCAGGAGCGGGGACTTCTCGCACGGCGCCCATTGCTCCGATTACCATTGACGTGACACCACCGGCGAGTGCGGCGGCAGTGGGCCGTTTAACGCCGCACCTGGATTACGGAATGGAACGACATTGTCTTCTCCGACGAATCCCGCTTCTGCCTGCAACACCACGATGGTCGGATCAGCGTGTGGTGGCACCGCGGCAAGAGAATGTATGACGCCTGCATTATGCATCGCCATACCAGTACGTCGCCTGGCGTTATGGTTTGGGGCGCAATTGGATATGACACCCACACCCCTCTGGTAAGCATCGCCGGTACACTCAACAGCCACCGCTACATCTCCGACGTTTTGGAGCCTGTAGTCCTCCCTTACCTGCAGGACCTGCCAGCGGCCACATTTCAACAGGACAATGCGCGCCCGCACGTGGCACGCATCGTGCAACAATTATTCACGGCCCACCAGGTGTCACTGCTGCCGTGGCTCGGCTGTTCTCCCGATAAGTCGCCCATCGAACACGTCTGGTCGCCTTTCCGCAACCGAGTGGCCCGGCAAGCACCACCCGCGGCTACGCCTGATGAACTGTGGAAACGTGTGGAAGCAGCCTGGACCGACATACCCTAAGCCCACATCCAAAGCCTCTTTCGATCGATGTCGCGGCGTGTAGCGACCGTTATTGCCAGCCATGGGGGCCACACGAACTATTGATTTCTGCGTGTTTCGCAAGTCGCACGGGCCTGTAAGCTCAATCGTTTTATCTTTGTATCTGTTGTTATGTGTCCAGTAAATCTGCCTTTGCTATCTCGTGTCCTTCTTGGTGTTGCATTTTGGGTGGCCAGCAGTGTATATACACTATCTACCAACAAGCAATTGGATACCTGTGATAGCAAAGGAAAACAAAGTTTATTCACCTTCAGTGGTTGGTGGAGCCTCCACGAGCGGCGATTACATCTGCGACCCTCCGGGGCATACTCTCAACCAGGCGTTGTACGACGGCTAGCGGTATTTTCTTCCACTCGGCTTGGAGAAGACAGGTCAGTTCCTTCACCGATTTCGGACGGTGGGGGTACCCCTTAAGTCGACGCTCCAACTCGTGCTCGATAGGGTTAAGGTCCGGGCTATGCGCAGACCAGTCCATTCGATTAACCCCATTGTCACCATACCAAGCCATGGTGGACCTATCAACATGACAGGTGGCATTGTCATCCTGAAAGTAACATGGGTCCACCCCGTAAAACTGCCACAACGTAGGAAGCGCATGGTCATCCAAAATGGTGCAGTAGGTCTCGGCGTTGAGTCTACCAGGGATTGCAATCAAGGGTCCCGTCCCATACCAGGAGAAACACCCCATAGCATAATTCCACCGCCGCCGAACTTCACAGTTGGCAAATACATTCCGGCAGGAGTCGTTCTCCAGGCAGACGCCAAACCCAGACCCTGCCATCCGAACGGAAGAGGGTGAACCTTGAATCGTCGCTCCAGAGAACCTGTTTCCACTGTTCAACGGTCCACAGTCGACGTTCCTTGCACCACGTTAGCCGAGCAGCGCTATTGGGCTTGGTGATCAAAGGCTTGTGGGCGGCAGCACGTCCATGAAAACCGAGCACATGAGCTTCCTTACGGATGGTATTCATCGAAAGAACACTCCCGGATGCCTGTTGAAACTCCTCGCGGATGTGGCCCATCGATTTGGTGCGGTTCTTCCGAATTTCTCTCGCCAGCACCCGTCGGTCTCTAACTCCCAGTTTTGTTGGTCTGCCGGGTCGGGGTACATTCCGACTGTCAATTCTCATCTTCCACTTGCCAATCACATAGGCCACTGTCGATTTTGGATACTTCAACTCTTTGGATATGTCACGTATGGATCGGCATTCTGTGATACCCGACGATTACACCTTTCTCGAAATCAGAGAGCTCCGAACTACGTGGCATCTTGCATGCGACTGGTTGCGTTGTTGTTTCCCACACGATATTTAACGGCGGCGGTCGTGACGTGTATCAGGACCGCAGATATCGTCGATTGCAGGGGTGTCCAATTACTTGTTGGTAGATAGTGTATATATATACACTGAAGAGCAATTGAATCAGAGATACCTGTCTAGTGACGTGTAGCACCACCATTCGCCATGATGACGGCGGCGATTCGTCTCGGCATGGACTCGACAAGACACCGGAAACGTTGGGAAGCCATACGGATCCACGACCCCTGAACAAGCTCCCACAGTTCACGAAGATTTGATGGAGGGGGTCAGAGCCTCGCACATCTATCTCGATGGCATCCCAGATGTGCTCGATGGGATTGAGGTAAGGTGACCTAGCTGACCAAGGAAGCGAGGTCACGTCGGTGGAGTGTTCATCCAACCATTCGGATACAATTCGGGAACGATGGTACGGTGCATTGTCTTGTTGCAGGATGAGATCCCCAGTGGGATGTTTAACACGCACAAACTGGGACAAATGGTCGTCCAGGATATTCCGGTAACGTTGACCTGTGAGGGACGATGTCACACGTACCAAAGGGCCTTTTTCAGTCCACGTAAACAGTCCCCAGACGGGAATGCCACCCCCACCAGCTTGAAAAGTACCCTGCTGGCAAGAAGGATCCATCGCTTCATGTGGTTTGCGCCGTATGTACCAACATGAATATCGACTCATCAGTCCAGGCAACATTTTTCCACATGTCTAGGGTCCAGTGGGGATGTTCCAGCGCCCATGCTAATCTTTTCACCCTGTGATGTGTGGTCAGCAGCGGTACCCTCGTGCGACGATGGCTTCTGTACCCCTTAGCGAGGAGATGATTCTGGATGGTGTGGCTGCTTACACGTTTTTATGCCCCATTGTTAAATTGCCGAGTGGTTTATTGTACTGTGGCCTGTCTATCCGCTGCTACAATGCGAGTTAGCCGATGATAACCCCGTTCATCCACACGCTGTTGTCCACGGCAGTTGGTCCTTGCAGAGATGGTTTTACTGGATTCGATGTACTCACGGTGCACCCGTGACACAGTGGCTCGTAAAAATCCCAGTGCCTGCACGACTTCCGAGATGGAGTGACCCATTCCTCGAGCCCCGACAATTTGTCCACGATCAAATGCGCTTAGATCCTTCGTCTTACCCATACTGCTTCCGACTCTTACTGATTCCCGTCGCATCACTCCTTATATTGTCGGATCGCTGCATAGGTCATCTCGTTTCCGTTTACAGGGCCGCCCACAGCGCCACATTTGCATAACGCCAGCTGTCTCTAATTCAATTGCTCTTCAGTGGATATACATGAGGGGGTGTAAAGTCAGGTGATGCGCAACATAATACAGCCTCTCCTTGACAAATGTCATCCTCGCCTTCTCGTGGTGCATCCTGTTCCCACTAAAGGGGCTCTGACAACCGCCAACAGTGGTATAACTGGTATAGTTATATACCATCGGGATTAGAGGAAATGCTATCCCACACTCACCAACCCGCTTGTCCAGGGTGGAGAGTTATGGCCAAACCCCTCCAAAATGATTCCACAACTTAAATCTTGGCCCTCAGTCTCCGGCAGCTGGAATGTACCTGGCCAAGGCAGCGGCGGCCAGTGCGACATGAAGGCAGAGGGTGCTAAGAATCCCCGGAGGACCGGACTAGGCTGCCATCTGATGATGACCTTGGCTACGTATAACGTACGCTCCCTATCTTCTGATTCAAGGCTCCTTGAATAGGAAGAAGAACTACAAAGGAGTAAGTGGGACATTGTCGGGCTAACTGAGCCAAGGAGAAAAAGAAGAGATCTCATTGAACTGAAAAGTGGACATCTCTTCTATAATCGTGGGACAGATACTGGCTAAACTAGTGGTGTAGGATTTATAATAAACAAGAAACTGAAGGATAAAGTTGTAGAAGTTGAAAGTTCCTCTGACAGAGCTGCACGACTTGTTATCCAACTCTCGAGAAGATACCAAGCTCAGATTATTCAAGCTTATGCACCCACTACAAGTCATCCTGAAGAAGAGATTGAAGAATTTTATGAGAAAATTCGTCATCTAAATAATAAAGGCAAGAAGCACCTGAAGATCATTATGGGAGATTTCAATGCGAAAATAGGGCAACGACAGCAGAATGAAACTTCAGTAGGTAAATTTGGCCACGGCAACAGAAACTATCGTAGAAATACTCTCGTAGAGTTTGCAGAAGCAGAAAGGTTTTTCATCATGAACTTCTTTTTCAAGAAAAAGCTGCAAAGAAAATGGACATGGATGCATCCCAATGGATTGACAAGTGAAATTGATTTTATTATTTGTACCAAGAAATTTTTCATGGAAGACTGCAGAGTGTTAAACAAGTTCAACACAGGTAGTGACCATAGAATGGTACGATGTACGATGCACCTCAACACTAAACTTGAACGTGGCAAGCTCATAAGACAAACAAAATCTATTGACATAACCAACCTTAAAAAACACCATAATACCTTCAAATTGGAACTGAAGAACAGATTCTCTGCTTTAGAAGGCCTAACATCGGAAGAAGTGGATATTTCTGAAATTAATAGAAAAGTAACCAAAGCTCTTATGGAAACAGCAACAAAATTAGCTGGGTCTAAGAACAAATTGCATGTGAACAAATTATCAGGAAAAACCAAAATGTTAATGCAAAAAAAGAAGGGAGATGAGGACAACTAAAGAAGATGTGACTTCCAAAGTGGAATATATAGAGCTATGCAAGACAGTACGAAAAAGTATCACTGAAGACGTAAGGAAATTCAACTGTGAACTAGTAAGGAAAGCAATTGAAAACAACCAAAGCCTAAAGATAGCAAAGGGACATCTAAGTAAGGGAAAAAAACAGATTATATCTCTGAGAAAAGAAGATGGTTCATTAACAAGAAATAGAGGTGAAATTTTGACAAGAGTGAAAGATTTCTACTCAAAACTATATGAAAGGGATGATACATGTACTCCAGACATTACGAAAGGTACCAGTACCAGAATTCTTCAAAGTCCTCCTTGCAGAAGTTACACATGCAATCAAGAACACGAAACGGGGAAAAGCTCCAGGAGAAGATGAAATTACCGTAGACATGTGGAGAAATTGAAACAGTATTCGCCGAAGTTTTCACTCGATGCCTTAATGAAGGGAAGATTCTTGAGGATTGGAACAGTGCTACAATGATCCTGCTACATAAAAAAGGTGACATTGAGGATCTCAAGAACTACAGACCTATCAGCCTCCTATCAGTGGTTTATAAAATCTTCACTAAAGTTCTCTCACACCGCTTGAAGGTGACACTGGACATGGCTCAATCGAGAGAACAAGCTGGGTTCAGGAGAGGCTACAACACTATAGATCATATCCACGTATTGAGAGAACTAATTGAAAGAGCGAGGGAATATGAACTTCCATTATGCATGGCTTTTATCGATTATGAAAAGGCCTTTGATTCGGTGAAACCATCAGCAGTTACAATGGCTTTGAAATCCTGCGGTATTGAAGATGCATACATTAATATTAATAATAACATCTATGAAAATAAAAGTGCAAAGTTTCGGCTATTTGAGAATACAGCACCCATAAAAGTTGGAAAGGGAGTGAGACAAGGTGACACTATATCTCCCAAACTCTTTAATGCCACATTGGAAAATGTCTTTCAATCACTGAACTGGGAAAACAAAGGGATAAAGATTAATGGAGATTATCTAACTCACCTTCGTTTTGCTGATGACGTAGTCATTTTTGCAACTACCCCATCAGAGCTGCAAAGTATGATCCAGAAACTTGCTGACAAGAGTAAAGAAGTGCGACTAAAAATGAACTTTCAGAAGACAAAAGTGATGTATAATACTTTTACAAAAAATGAAGATTTATCGATTGATGGGGAAAAGCTGGAGATAACCAATACCTACATTTATCTTGGACAGCAGGTATCAAGTGAGGGTCACATTGATGAAGAAATTAATCGGCGTTCAAAACTTGCCTGGAGAGCGCTTGGAAGAAACAGTATAATTTTCAAGAGCAATATGCCATTATGTCTTAAAAGAAAAGTGTTTGATCAATACATCCTTCCATTGCTTACATATGGTGCAGAGACATGGACCTTAATTAAAAGAGACATACAAAGACTGCAGACAACTCAAAGCAGCATGGAGAGGTGCATGCTTGGTGTAACCAGGAGAGATAAGAAGAGGAACTCATGGATCAGAAAAATGACAAGAGTGGAAGACATCATGATCAGAATAAAATCCCTGAAATGGCAATGGGCTGGACATATTGCCAGAAGGACAGACCAGCGATGGACAGCCAAAATTTTAGACTGAATTCCAAAGGACAGGAAAAGACCCAGAAGAAGACCACATGTGAGACGGGTGGATGAAATTCGAAAGTATGCGGGAGTAACATGGAGGAGACTGGCACAAGACAGGCCGTGTGGAAGAAACTTGGAGAGACATCGTCCAGCAGTTGATTGATAATGGTTGACAATGATGATGATTATTATGATATATGAGAATCCCAGATTCTTAAAATCAGGGGGTCCGGACCCCGCCCCCCAGTGGTTACGCCTATGGTATCAGAGATCTTCTGAGAACAGGAATAGTTAATTTAAATTTATTATTAATAATATAAATACCCAGGTCCATCTCTCTGAAATGTTTGACGTCACATCAACGTCTGCACTGTTGCGTCATCACTTATCAATCAATTGGTGTGTGATGTCGCAATGTCAAAATGATTGCCTGCTATATATTAGCACGAGATCACTTTCAGATGTCAAGGTGATCGTGTGCTAATTTACACTGCTGGACAATTGCTAAGGACGGATCATAAACGGCTATATAGCGCATATAAAAGTAAGTGTGGTTGGATGCCAAGTGAAATAAAATAATGTCAGAATGCCAGGAAATTACAAGAAAGACAATTTATTGTGCTCTGAAATCCAGAAGGCTTTGGAACGTGTTCAAGGGACAAACAGGCCATTTTGTGCAAAATACGTAAACGTTAAAAAATGCAATTACCGTCCGCAGGCGTTCCGGCGCAAGATGTCAATACGGGATATGGCAACCATGGAGGGCGATGCAAGATTCCACACGTCGTGCCATGCTTTGCACAACATTATCAAGCAGCTGTTGGGGTAATTTATCCCATTCCTCTGTCAGTGCACGGATGAGGGTGTCCTTGTTTATTGGAGGGCATTGGCGACCAGCAAGACTCCTCCACAAAGCATCCCACACATTTTCAATAGGATTCAGATCTGGAGAATGTGCTGGCCATACGAGGCGTTGAATATCCTCGCTCTCAAGACACTCCTGAACAGCGACTGTTCGACGACATGTTCCGTTGTCGTCCATGAAAATGAATCTATCACCGACAGCACCACGGAACATGCTAACATGAGGTAGCAGAACATCATTAATGTATCGTCGGCCAGTCATATTCCCAGTTGGAAGCACATAGAGGGACGTACGGCCATTGATCATGATGCCAGCCCATACCATGACACTACTGTCGGATATCGGTCCCTTTCCTGTATGTTTGCTGGACAATATGCAGTACCACTATCACGCCAGATCAGTTGTCGTCGACAATCAGACGATAGACTGTATCTACCCTCATCTGAGAAGAGGACAGCAGACCAGTCGTTATCAGTCCAATTGCGATGTTGATGGCACCATTGCAAACGGGTGGTACGGTGACGTCTGGACAATGGGATGCACACAACAGAACGGCGGGCGTATAGTCGTTCTTCATGCAAACGTCTGGCGACAGTTTTTCGGGAGATGCGCTTGCCAGTAGCAGCCATAAAATGATTTGCTACCTCACTAGCTAAGCTGCGCCGGTGTCTTTTTGTTGATAGCACTATGTACCGATCTTCTGCAGGTGTCGTACTGCGAACACGACCTCCCCCGTGACGTTTGCTACACTCTCCATTTGTTTGAAATGATTTCCAAAGCCTTGAAACAACACTGTGGCTGACGTCGAACTCCCTTGCAACATCTGTTATTTTTCGCCCTTCTTCAATCTTGCCAATAATACGGCCACGCGTAAAATCATCTAGGTGATGTCGGGAAGACATACTGAAAATTGCAAGTTCGTCAATTGATTCTTTCCCATTCAACTTTGGGTTTGAACAAAAACGGTCAATACGCGTCAAATCCTTTATATCTCTTATCAGCGCTATGACGTCACAAAAAATTCGGCAATCCAAAATTTGCATACGCACAACACGTCTAACTGTATCCCGCACTTATGCTAATTTCCACATTTTCCTGCCTTCCATTTTATGGTTGCTATCATTGCTATTGTCATTCGTCCTTAGCAATTGTCCGGCAGTGTATAAACATTGGATTAAAAATGACTCGAGTTCTATTTATCAGATCCACAAAATGCTAATTAAAATCTCAATACCGCGGCAAGTTTCGTTTGTATATCCATTTAATTTAGCACAATTCGAACATTAATGTGTGCGCTTTTATTATTTTTGTCGAGATTTTACATAGTTCCGATTTGTAATACCAGATATCGCATTATTTTGTATAAAAAGCTTCGGTATGAAGCTTCAAACTAAACTTTGGATAGGACAGTCTAAAACAAACCGTAAG
Source organism: Macrothele yani (assembly GCA_039090855.1). NCBI lineage: Eukaryota > Metazoa > Arthropoda > Arachnida > Araneae > Macrothelidae > Macrothele > Macrothele yani. The sequence continues at coordinate 170,542,468 of CM076990.1, forward strand.
CGAAATAACACGTGTGCCGGAAAAAAAGTAATTTAACGCGAAAAATCTAAGCAAAAGTTGTTAAGGTAAGTTTACACGAAAAGAACTGGACTACAAGGCAAATTATTGAACAGCAAACAAATATTTCGCGCAGAATATTTACGGCGAGGTCTTGTGAAAAACGGAAATAAATAGCATATAATTTTCAGTTCTAACATGAATGAGTTTTTACTATATAAGGTTTTACTATATTTCCTTACAAAAAAGCTGGCGTCTATTTGATTTGTTTTCAATCTGCTTCAATTAAAAATTTCACCTTTTTAGGATGGGGAACATCCCCTATATATTAGTATCTATTTAAAGCTTAAAAACAACCGTCTTAGGACGGGCTATAGGCTAGTTCAGATATATTCTCAAAGTATAACACGGTCTGCGTCTGGACAAAGCTTTAGCAGTTTTATGAATAAGCAGAAACAAGAGGACAGTCGCTCCAATTTCTGGAACCCTATGCCAATGATGCCCGAAGGGCTCCTCTATATAAGGATGGGTATTAGAAAATCTTCAATGCAAAAATAGAGCAACGGCAACAGAATGAAACTTCAGTAGGTAAATTCGGTCACGGCAACAGAAATCAGCGTGGAAATACTCTCGTAGAGTTTGCAGAGGCAGAAAGGGTTTTTCATCTTGAACTCCTTTTTCAAGAAAAAGCCACACAGGAAATGGACATGGAGACATCCAAATGGGACGACAAGTGAAATTGATTTTATTATGTGTAACAAAAAATTCGTCATAGAAGACTGCAGTGTGCTAAACAAGTTCAACACAGGTAGTGACCATAGATTGGTGAGATGTAAGATGCACCTCAACACTAAACTCGAACGTAGCAAGCTCATAAGACAAACAAAATCTATTGACATAACCAACCTTAAAAACACCATAATACCTTCAAATTGGAACTGAAGAACAGATTCTCTGCTTTAGAAGGCCTAACATCGGAAGAAGTGGATATTTCTGAAATTAATAGAAAAGTAACCAAAGCTCTTATGGAAACAGCAACAAAATTAGCTGGGTCTAAGAACAAATTGCATGTGAACAAATTATCAGGAAAAACGAAAATGTTGATGCAAAAAAGAAGGGAGATGAGGACAACTAAAGAAGATGTGACTTCCAAAGTGGAATATATAGAGCTATGCAAGACAGTACGAAAAAGTATCACTGAAGACGTAAGGAAATTCAACTGTGAACTAGTAAGGAAAGCAATTGAAAACAACCAAAGCCTAAAGATAGCAAAGGGACATCTAAGTAAGGGAAAAAAACAGATTATGGCACTGAGAAAAGAAGATGGTTCTGTAACAAGAAATAGAGGCGAAATTTTGACAAGAGTGAAAGATTTGTACTCCAAATTATATGAAAGGGATGATACATGTACTCCAGGCATCATGAAAGGTACCAGAGTTCTTCCAGTCCTTCCAGCAGAAGTTGCACATGCAATCAAGAACATGAAGCGGGGAAAAGCTCCAGGAGAAGATGGAATTACTGTAGACATCATACAAGAAGCAAGTGGAGAAATCGAAACAGTACTCGCCCAAATTTTCACTCGATGCCTTAATGAAGGGAAAATTCCTGAGGATTGGAACAACGCTACAATGATCTTGCTACATAAAAAAGGTGACATTGAGGATCTCAGGAACTACAGACCTATCAGCCTCCTATCAGTGGTTTATAAAATCTTCACTAAAGTTCTTTCACACCGCTTGAAGGTGACACTGGACATTGCTCAACCGAGAGAACAAGCTGGATTCAGGAGTGGCTACAGCACAATAGATCATATCCACGTACTGAGAGAACTAATTGAAAGAGCGAGGGAATATGAACTTCCATTGTGCATGGCTTTTATCGATTATGAAGAAAGCCTTTGATTCGGTGAAACCATCAGCAGTTGCAATGGCTCTGAAATCCTGCGGTATTGAAGATGCATACATTAATATTATTAATAACATCTATGAAAATGCAAGTGCAAAGATTCTGCTATTTGAAAATACAACACACATAAAAATTGGAAAAGGAGTGAGACAAGGTGACACCATATCTCCGAAGCTCTTTAATGCCACATTGGAAAATATCTTTCAATCACTGAACTGGGAAAACAAAGGCATAAAGATTAATGGAGATTATCTAACCCACCTTCGTTTTGCTGATCACATAGTCATTTTTGCAACTACCCCATCAGAGCTACAGAGTATGATGCAGGAACTTGCTGACAAGAGTAAAGAAGTGGGATTAAAAATGAGCTTTCAGAAGACAAAAGTGATGTACAATGCTTTTACAAGAAATGAAGATTTATCGATTGATGGAGAAAAGCTGGAGATAACAGACACGTACGTTTATCTTGAACAGCAGATATCAAGTGAGGGTCACATTGGTGAAGAAATTAATCGGCGTACAAAACTTGCCTGGAGAGCTTTTGGAAGAAACAGCATAATTTTCAAGAGCAATATGCCATTATGTCTTAAAGGAAAAGTGTTTGATCAATGCATCCTTCCAGTGCTTACATATGGTGCAGAGACGTGGACCTTAGCTAAAAGAGACATACAAAGGCTGCAGACAACTCAAAGCAGCATGGAGAGGTGCATGCTTGGTGTAACCAGGAGAGATAAGAAGAGGAACACGTGGATCCGAAAAATGACAAGAGTGGAAGACATCATGATCAGAGTTAAATCCCTGAAATGGCAATGGGCTGGACATACTGCCAGAAGAACAGACCATCGATGGACAGCCGAAATTTTAGATTGGATTCCGGAAAAGACCCAGAAGAAGACCACATGGAAGATGGGTAGATGAAATTCGAAAGTATGCGGGAGTGACATGGAGGAGACTGGCACAAGACAGACCGTTGTGGAGGAAACTTGGGGAGACCTTCGTCCAGCAGTGGATTGATAATGGTTGACAATGATGATGATGATTAGAAAATCTCCCGTAGATATAAGAGAAGAACATCAAGGAAATTTTAGCGTATAACAAGATATAAAACGTTATTTAAAACAATAATAAAAAGTAACAATACAAAGAATTTAAATAATATAAAAGGTAATCAAACACTTAAACAGAATAATATATGCATAGCTTACTCTAGAAATTGTCTGAATAAAGCTTTTTGAATAAGATTTTTACCATTTATACATTTGGATTTTGGGAGCTATAACGAGGTGTCAAAAAGACTGGTAATTTCTTTTTTTTTTATTAGAGGTTTCACGACCACCGTGAGCAACTCAATGGGCTATAAGCAGTCGCCCGTCCCTAATTTAGGGTCACTGGTTCCAGGGAAGGGAGAGAGCCAGTGCCGTAAGACAAACACAGCATCCATGCCTCACCGGGATTCAAACCCGGACCCCTTTCGGACGAATGATTAGAGGCCATCGCCTAGACCACTGCGCCACCGGGGCGCGGCTGACTGGTAATGGTGCTACCATTTCCAATGCATGCCATCACAACCATGCGGTAAATGGTATCGTCTGCAAACGACGTATACATAGAGGCAGATATCTCCGCAAGCTGAAGTAGTAGCATTCGCAGTTCATAGGGCAGCTTATCAGGATTTAAGCGATTTCGAACGTGGTATGACAGTCGGCGCCCGGGAGATGGGTCACTATCTCCAAAATTACCACGAAATTTGAATTTACACGGTCAACAATTTCAAAGCTGTACCTGGCACTATACAATCTCAAGGGGAGAATCCAGAATGAGAGATCGGTGCGACCGTAGAAAAGCCCTGGACGCTTGCGGACAGCGGCGTCTGGCACGATTCTCAACATCAGCCCGGCGTGTAACATTGCCGCAAATCACAGCACAATTAAATGCTGGGGCCGGTAGTAGCACCAGCGTTCGGACGGTACGTTTCCTGTCTTCTTTGGTGCTCCGGAGCCGACGGTCAACCCGGGTGACATTGCTGACCCGACGACACAAGGGTTGCGCCTCGCAGAGCCGCCCACAGGGGTGTGGCCCCGCGCTCACACCCTAAGAACAAAAGAAAGAAAATGAGCGAGGGAGCAAATTTCTTATTTTCAATTATTCTTATTTTGGTTTTTAAACTCCGTCTCGTTTAATTATTCTTTTTTTTTTATATCGATTGTTGAATATATATTTACCCAAATATCGGCAGCAAACTACAATATTATGTAAATAGACGATGACATCGCTCTGTCCACGTTATTTTATAAACAACGCATAGTAACTGAAAAATTGTTCATCAAACCCCGCAGATATCTCGATAACTAGCCGAGTGCGTTCGCTTTACGCTACGGTGCCAACAATTCACAGCGCTATGTGTGGTTTATCAAAAAAGGGGTGAATATATTTGGTGAATATATTTACAATATTATGTCTAGCGAAACATTAGTATTGAAGCCAAATATTTCTTCAACGTGCACCGTGCACTGATAGTTATCGGGAAAGTTGTGTTACGTGAGTTATTTCCATCTGATGTCAAAACTGCACCCGGTACTTTAAGATTCATGAATAAAATCCAGAATCCTTTCCCTAATGCTTTCATCGCCTACAGGATATTACTTACTCTCCCAGTAACGGTTGCAAGCGTAGAAAGAAGCTTTTCAAGCTTGAAGCTGATTGAATTTTATTTAAGATCTGTCATGTCTCAAGAAAGATTGATGGCCTTGGCAACTGTGTCAAATGAACAGGATAAAGCAAGCAAAATAAACTTTGATGATTTAATTGCTGACTTTGCTGTGAGAAAAACAAGAAAAGTCGAGTTCTTATGAGGTGAGGTCAATAATGTAAGTACTGTCCCATAATAGGTAGAGACATAGTCATTGTGAGGGAAGGACGTACGCTGGTGTGCTTGTTGTATCTACTTTAAAAGACATTTACAAAATATCAGTAGTGTGCAAAAGAATTTTAAATGCTGACTTTCGTTATTGGTTAATTTTCAAACGTCTTGACGTCTCGTTAAACTGTACAGATAACTGTAATTAACTGTGTTTTCAGTGTAGTGTATATTTTATGTCTAGTGCAAGGGGAAGGGTTGAAGCAAAGGCCCCGCAGCTAGGTCGCCTGGTATCAGGAACACCGACGTAAGACGCAAGATGACTAGAAACGTGTAGCCTGGTCCGACGAATCGCGGTACCAACTGTTTCGGGCAGATGGCCGACTCCGGGTGTGGCGACAACCTCACGAGGCAATGGATCCCGTATGCCTACAAGGGAGAGTGCAATGCCCGCGGTAGCTCTGTTACGGTGTGGGGTGTTTTCAGCAGGCACGCATTATGTCCACTCAAACGTCTGCAGACCGCTCTAACTAAACCCTCCCCGAAATGCTGTATTTAAATAAAGAAATGGTAGATACATTCATAAAGTGGTTGCGTAGGTGTATAGCATATAAGTCAGCATTTGGGGAGTTTTAAATAGAGACATTTCGTGTGGAAATAAAATGTGACAGAGAAAAAAACCTCAACAAATGCATAAGTGCGGTGAACCAATTCAGACACACACCCCCTCCCCTCCTCACGAAAATTTTTTCTGGCTACTGCTGAGATACTTGGGGATCATTTGCACCCGTTCATGTCATGCAACCAATCCGACGGGTGCGATCTTTTTCAACACGACAATCCGCCACCGCATACGCCCACAGTCGCCCGATTATGACTGGAAGAACATTTTACAGAGTCGGGCATCCGGACTTGGTCTGCCTCGTTTGCCGATTTAAACGCCATCGAACCCATTTGGGATGTTGCTCAACGTGTCGTCAATGTCAGGAATTCTCCGCCAGCGAATATTACGGAATTGTGAAATGCTCTTCAGGACCCATAGTGTGCCAGGGGCGGATTTACAGAGAAGCCAACGAAGCCCAGGCTCAGGGCCCCGCGACGCTAGAGGGGCTCAAAAATAATGATTTATATATAGATTTTTTTAATTTTGTTTCTAAAAAAAGGGAAATGTCATAGAGCGAGGGATAAATTCGCTGTTCTGGGTTTGGGAATATTTGGGGGAACGCCCAAAATAGAAGTACGTCATCTACAAGTATGAATTTACTAGCTTAAATGCAAGCTCACTAAATATCGTCTTGAAAGTAATATTACTTAATGCTACAATACATCTGAGCTTAAAAATCGGGGTGTTATTTCTGTCCAAATTTCTCAGAATGTAATGAACATTTATAGTTCGGTCTTTTATATGACTCTCCATCTTTCCCTTAAGATTCCTTTGTCTTACATAAAGTTTAGTTTAAAAGGAAATCAAGACTGTTATCATACGAGTAAAATGGCATTGGAGAACGTGTTTTACCAGGCACAGGAATATATTTCCTCCATGTTCGTACTGTCTGTAAGGGAACTGTCAGTTGGGTGGAATCTGACGATATGCAACAGCAGATCCCACACCGCCTATAACATAAATGTCAATTAAAGCAGTACCATAAACTAGCCTTACGCAAATTGTTAAAGTACTGTGGTTCAGTTGTAATCTTTATAAACATTTTCGACTTTTCTTCTTTAACAAAAGGCTTACACTTTTAACTTCAGCCATTTCCTCCACATCACGGTAGCACAAATGTCGTCAATATTTGTCTTCATAGCTATAATACAGACTCTGTATAAGGTGAACAGATTTTTAGAACGAAATTGAGAACAAAATGGTAAGTTGTCCTCAATTTCAATGCATGTCCAGTTTCACGGTAAAACATAAGAAGAATTTGAAGCATAATTTTCACTTGAAATAAGTATAAAATAGCAATAAAGTAGTATAATGAGGAATATTACTTCTGATAAATTTTTAATGTTACTCATAGGGGGCAGCACATGATAAATGTAAATTTTCAATGAACTAATTACTAATATCTGTCAATGTGTAAGTAATTTTATATGTTCTGTAATTTAACATAAAAGTTTTCAAATAAATATTTCAAGATATTTAAACACTTCTAAAACAAATACAAAGCTAAATGACTTCATAACATCTTAAACTAGAAAAAAATCAATGAGAAGAATGGTATTGCTTCTGGAATTATTTAACTACATTTCCGATATTTGGTTTCAAATCGGACAACCCAATTTTTAAAAAGTCTGACAAGTGGTTGTCAGTCAATCGTGAACGAAGCTTTCATTTAACATATTTCATTCTGGAGAAAGCTTGTTCACAAAGATATGTACTGCCAAACACTGAAATCATTTTCCTGGCAAAACTTTTCGGGTGTGTGAAATTATTTCTATGTAAAAGAGAATAAAAGGTTACCAAACTTTCACTCTTAAACAATGCCTTCAAATTATTATTAGATTGCCAATCTAACAGTTCCAACTGTAAATTCTCCTCGGCATTATCAACTGTAAAAGTAAATGGATCTTGCAATAGCTTTAATGATTTTTCATGCTTGTAAAAATCTCCAAAACATTGTTGAAACTCAGCATTCAACAACTTAATATTTGTGACACCGTGTTCAACATCAAAAACAAACTTATCAGACATTTTGTCCCACATATACTTACAAGATGAAAAATGAGAAAAATTTTGCTGTGCAAACTGTCGCTTGAATAGTTCCAACCTCGATTGGAAAGAGTTCAAATCAAAAAACATTTCATGTGCGAGTTTACCTTTCCCTTGCAAATTCAAATGTAGTTGGTTGAGATGGTCAGTAATGTCTGTTAAAAATGCAAGGTCCCACAAACAGCAAGCGTCAGCAAAGTTTTGGCACAGGTCTTGATTTTTCCATCATGAAGATGTTTATCTCGTCTTGCAGCTCAAAGAAACGTTTTAGGACTTTGCTTTTGCTCAGCCACCTGACTTCCGTATGGTACAGCAAATCACCATATTCAGCTTCATATAACTGCAAGAAGCTCTGGAACTGTCGATGGTTCAGTCCATTTTTTCAGAAAAAGTTCACAGTTTCTACGACACTGCACATAACGGGGCTTAAGTTTAACACTTTCCCACAGAGCTTGTTGGTGCAGAGTGAAATGGAATTGCATCTGTTTCAGTAGACCGTGATGTGATGCTCACATTCATTCTGAATCCGGCATTGCAACCGACCATGTTTTTGCCGCCATCTGTAGTAACACAGGTCAGAGTCTCCAATACCAAGCCAAGTTCGTGAATAGCCTCAGAAACTTTTGTAAATATTATTTCCCCTGTGGTTTTGTCCTTCAGGCTTTTTATGGCAGCAAAGCCTTCCGTTACTTCAAAACTTTCATTGATACATCGAATGAAAATTAGCAGTTGAGCAATACTGCTCACATCCTCGCTTTCTTTCTTTTTTTTTATTGGAGGTTTAACAACCACCGTGAGCAACGCAATGGGCTATAAGCAGTCGCCCGTCCCTAATTTAGGGTCACTGGTTCCAGGGAAGGGAGAGAATCAGTGCCGTAAGACAAACACAACATCCATGCCTCACGGGATTCGAAACCGGACCCCTTTCGGAGGAATGATCAGAGGCCATCGCTTAGACCATTGCGCCACCGGGGCTGCCATCCTCGCTTTCATCAACAGCAATAGAAAAATGGGTAAAACTACTCGCCCTTTCAATTGGATGGCAGTATTGATGTCGTCCGGAACTAGTTCTCTGACTATTTTCAATTCTGTGAATAGTTCCTTTCCGCATATATCGCGGAAATTTCTTGATATTTCCTTAGATCTTCGTCATTCATTTTCGGTAGAGAATACAAAAATCCAAACTTGTCATTGAACTCCATATATTGTTCAAACCGAGATTTCAGAGACTGTAAAGTAGTGTCTATAATAGGATAAAAATACTCTATTTTGAAGACTTCCTCTGCAGCTTTTGTATTTCTCAAGGGCTCATCGTCTACTTCGTAATCAAATATTCTTCTTTTTTCTTTGCCACTATGCTCAAAAAATTTTAGTCCAACACCTAACTGTTCACAAATGGCCACAGGAACTGAAGCTGAAGGTAGTTAAAATTTATCGAAAGGCACCTTCCTGACTTCGTAACATATTTCTCTTCTTTTCCTTTGCTTTGCTTTTTGATAACCTGATTCGAATTTACGGAACTTATCCTGTTCTCTAGACATCTCTACTCAACTCACTTAACGCAAACTCTATTCTTAAAAAGTTAATTAGTTACATTCGAAGTAGAGAAGTGAACCTGGTTAAACAAGCACGAATGAGCAACCGAAGAAAATTATTAGATCGCCAAACACAGCGGCCAGTTGACTTGACACACAACTGTTTTTGCTTTGGAAAAACAGCTTGGTAAAATCCACAAAAAGTGGATCCAAGATAGGCGGTAAATCTCAAAAATGTCGCGACGTGATGTCCACTCACACCCGTCAATCATAAGTTTCCAGCGGTGAGAAGAAAATATATTGCTGTTGGCTTTGCGGCGTGTGTTGGACTTATCAAGGTAAAACCATCCGGCAGTGGCGTAGCCAGAAGAGGAGGGGGTTCTGGGTTTGAACCCCTCCCTTGAGGGAAAAGTGAGCACGAATTTAAAGAGATTTGTATGTTTATACGAGGCTTTCACCAATGAACCAAACCCATGGATTCCCCCCCCCTCCCCTTAAATTTCTGGCTACGCCACTGTCCTGGTAACATCAAACATGCATCTCTACAGGCTTCTTTCAGTTTACTGCAGCGTCTGTATGTCTATTTTAGTTGAGGTCCATGTCTGTGCTCCAAGCGTAAGAACTGGAAGGACGCACTGATTAATCAGTTTCTTTTTAAAAAATAATGCATCCAACTAAGTTTTATATGTCGATTATTTTCTTCATAAATGTGGCCATCGCCCAATATTTGTTGCCTAATTTAGGTATCAGTATATCTACATTTTCCCTATTAATCGCTAAATATAAAATCTAAATATTCATTTCTTGTAGAAAAAAGCACTTTCGGTCAATATCATCATCATCATCATTGTCAACCATTATCAATCCACTGCTGGACGAAGGTCTCCCCATGTTTCCTCCACAACGGTCTGTCTTGTGCCAGTCTCCTCCATGTCACTCCCGCAAACTTTCGAATTTCATCCACCCATCTCCCATGTGGTCTTCTTCTGGGTCTTTTCCTGTCCCTTGGAATCCAATCTAAAATTTCGGCTGTCCATCGATGGTCTGTCCTTCTGGCAGTATGTCCAGCCCATTGCCATTTCAGGGATTTAACTCTGATCATGATGTCTTCCACTCTTGTCATTTTTCGGATCCACGTGTTCCTCTTCTTATCTCTCCTGGTTACACCAAGCATGCACCTCTCCATGCTGCTTTGAGTTGTCTGCAGCCTTTGTATGTCTCTTTCAGTTAAGGTCCACGTCTCTGCAACATACGTAAGCACTGGAAGGATGCATTGATCAAACACTTTTCTTTTAAGACATAATGGCATATTGCTCTTGAAAATTATGCTGTTTCTTCCAAAAGCTCTCCAGGCAAGTTTTGTACGCCGATTAATTTCTTCATCAATGAGACCCTCACTTGATACCTGCTGTCCAAGACAAACGTACGTGTCTGTTATCTCCAGCTTTTCTCCATCAATCGATAAATCTTCATTTCGTGTAAAAGCATTGAACATCACTTTTGTCTTCTAAAAGTTCATTTTTAATCTCACTTCTTTACTCTTGTCAGCAAGTTCTTGGATCATACTCTGCAGCTCTGATGGGGTAGTTGCAAAAATGACTATGTCATCAGCAAAACGAAGGTGGGTTAGATATTCTCCATTAATCTTTATCCCTTTGTTTTCCCAGTTCAGTGATTGAAAGACATTTTCCAATGTGGCGTTAAAAAGCTTCGGAGATATGGTGTCACCTTGTCTCACTCCTTTTCCAATTTTTATGTGTGTTGTATTTTCAAATAGCAGAATCTTTGCACTTGCATTTTCATAGATGTCATTAATAATATTAATGTATGCATCTTCAATACCGCAGGATTTCAGAGCCATTGCAACTGCTGATGGTTTCACTGAATCAAAGGCTTTTTCATAATCGATAAAAGTCATGCACAATGGAAGTTCATATTCCCTCGCTCTTTCAATTAGTTCTCTCAGTACGTGGATATGATCTATTGTGCTGTAGCCACTCCTGAATCCAGCTTGTTCTCTCGGTTGAGATATGTCCAGTGTTACCTTCAAACGGTGTGAAAGAACTTTAGTGAAGATTTTATAAACCACTGATAGGAGGCTGATAGGTGTGTAGTTCCTGAGATCCTCAATGTCACCGTTTTTATGTAGCAGGATCATTATAGCGTTGTTCCAATCCTCAGGAATCTTCCCTTCATTAAGGCATCGAGTGAAAATTTGGGCGAGTACTGTTTCGATTTCTCCACTTGCTTCTTGTATGATGTCTACAGTAATTCCATCTTCTCCTGAAGCTTTTCCCCGCTTCATGTTCTTGATTGCATGTGCAACTTCTGCTGGGAGGACTGGAAGAACTCTGGTACTGGTACCTTCCATGATGTCTGGAGTACATGCATCATCCCTTTCATATAACTTGGAGTAGAAATCTTGCACTTTTGTCAAAATTTCGCCTCCAGAGTTCTTGTTACAGAACCATCTTCTTTTCTCAGTGCCATAATCTGTTTTCTTCCCTTACTGAGTTGTCCCTTTGCTATCTTTAGGCTTTGGTTGTTTTCAATTGCTTTCCGGTTTCGATCAATATATATATATATATATCATCATCATCATCATTGTCAACCATTATCAATCCACTGCTGGACGAAGGTCTCCCAAGTTTCCTCCACAACGGTCTGTCTTGTGCCAGTCTCCTCCATGTCACCCCTGCATACTTTCGAATTTCATCCACCCATCTCCCACATGTGGTCTTCTTCTGGGTCTTTTCCTGTCCCTTGGAATCCAATCTAAAATTTCGGCTGTCCATCGATGATCTGTCCTTCTGGCAGTATGTCCAGCCCATTGCCATTTCAGGGATTTAACTCTGATCATGATGTCTTCCACTCTTGTCATTTTCGGATCCACGAGTTCCTCTTCTTATCTCTCCTGGTTACACCAAGTATGCACCTCTCCATGCTTCTTTGAGTTGTCTGCAGCCTTTGTATGTCTCTTTTAGTTAAGGTCCACGTCTCTGCACCATACGTAAGCACTGGAAGGATGCATTGATCAAACACTTTTCTTTTAAGACATAATGGCATATTGCTCTTGAAAATTATGCTGTTTCTTCCAAAAAGCTCTCCAGGCAAGTTTTGTACGCCGATTAATTTCTTCATCAATGTGACCCTCACTTGATATCTGCTGTCCAAGATAAACGTACGTGTCTGTTATCTCCAGCTTTTCTCCATCAATCGATAAATCTTCATTTCTTGTAAAAGCATTGAACATCACTTTTGTCTTCTGAAAGTTCATTTTTAATCCCACTTCTTTACTCTTGTCAGCAAGTTCCTGGATCATACTCTGCAGCTCTGATGGGCTAGTTGCAAAAATGACTACGTCATCAGCAAAACGAAGGTGGGTTAGATAATCTGCATTAATCTTTATCCCCTTGTTTTCCCAGCTCAGCGACTGAAAAACACCCTCCAATGTGGCATTAAAGAGCTTCGGAGATATGGTGTCACCTTGTCTCACTCCTTTCCAATTTTTATGTGTGTTGTATTTTTCAAACAGCCTAATCTTTGCACTTGCATTTTCATAGATGTTATTAATAATATTAATGTATGCATCTTCAATACTGCAGGTTTTCAGAGCCATTGCAACTGCTGATGGTTTCACCGAATCAAAGGCTTTTTCATAATCGATAAAAGCCATGCACAATGGAAGTTCATATTCTTTCGCTCTTTCAATTAGTTCTCTCAGCACATGGATATGATCTATTGTGCTGTAGCCACTCCTGAATCCAGCTTGTTCTCTCGGTTGAGCCATGTCCAGTGTTACCTTCAAGCGGTGTGAAAGAACTTTAGTGAAGATTTTATAAACTACTGATAGGAGGCTGATAGGTCTGTAGTTTCCGAGATCCTCAATGTCACCTTTCTTATGTAGCAGGATCATTGTAGCGGTGTTCCAATCTTCAGGAATCTTTCCTTCATTAAGGCATCGAGTGAAAATTTGGGCGAGTACTGTTTCGATTTCTCCACTTGCTTCTTGTATGATGTCTACAGTAATTCCATCTTCTCCTGGAGCTTTTCCCGCTTCATGTTCTTGATTGCATGTGCAACTTCTGCTGGAAGGACTGGAGGAACTCTGGTACTGGTATCTTTCATGATGTCTGGAGTGCATGTATCATCCCTTTCATATAATTTGGAGTAGAAATCTTTCACTCTTGTCAAAATTTCGCCTCTATTTCTTGTTACAGAACCATCTTCTTTTCTCAGTGCCATAATCTGTTTTCTTCCCTTACTGAGATGTCCCTTTGCTATCTTTAGGCTTTGGTTGTTTTCAATTGCTTTCCTCACTAGTTCACAGTTGAATTTTCTTACGTCTTCAGTGATACTTTTTCGTACTGTCTTGCATAGCTCTATATATTCCACTTTGGAAGTCAAATCTTCTTTAGTTGTCCTCATCTCTCTTCTTTTTGCATCAACATTTTCGTTTTTCCTGATAATTTATTTACATGCAACTTGTTCTTAGACCCAGCTAATTTTGTTGCTGTTTCCATAAGAGCTTTGGTTACTTTACTGTTAACTTCAGAGATGTCCACTTCTTCCGATGTTAGGCCTTCTAAAGCAGAGAACCTGTTCTTCAGTTCCAACTTGAAGGTATTATGGTGTTTTTAAGGTTGGTTATGTCAATAGATTTTGTTTGTCTTATGAGCTTGCCACGTTCAAGTTTAGTGTTGAGGTGCATCTTACATCTCACCAATCTATGGTCACTACCTGTGTTGAACTTGTTTAGCACACTGCAGTCTTCTATGACGAATTTTTTGTTACACATAATAAAATCAATTTCACTTGTCATCCCATTTGGATGTCTCCATGTCCATTTCCTGTGTGGCTTTTTCTTGAAGAAGGAGTTCAAGATGAAAAACCCTTCTGCCTCTGCAAACTCAACGAGAGTATTTCCACGCTGGTTTCTGTTGCCGTGACCGAATTTACCTACTGAAGTTTCATTCTGTTGCCGTTGCCCTATTTTTGCATTGAAATCTCCCATAATTATTTTCAAGTGCTGCTTACCTTTATTATTTAGATGACAAATTTCCTCATAAAATTCTTCAATTTCTTCTTCAGGATGACTGGTGGTGGGTGCATAAGTTTGAATAATCTGAGCCTGGTATCTTCTCGATAGTTGGATAACGAGTCGTGCAGCTCTGTCAGAGGAACTTTCAACTTCTACCACTTTATCCTTCAGTTTCTTGTTTATTATAAATCCAACACCACTAGTTCTGCCAGTATCTGTCCCACGATAGTAGAAGAGATGTCCACTTTTCAGTTCGATGAGATCTTCTCCTTTTCTCCTTACCTCACTTAGCCCCACAATGTCCCACTTGATCCTTTGTAGTTCCTCTTCCAATTCAAGAAGCCTTGAATCAGAAGATAGGGAGCGTCCATTGTACGTTGCCAAGGTCAGCATCAGATGGCAGCCTAGTCCGGTCCTCGGGGATTCTTAGCACCCTCTGCCTTCATGTCGCACTGGCCGCTGCCTTGGCCAGGTACATTCCAGCTGCCGGAGACTGAGGGCCAAGATTTAAGTTGTGGAGTCATTTTGGAGGGGTTTGGCCATAACTCACCACGCTGGCCAAGCGGGTTGGTGAGTGTGGGATAGCATTTCCTCTGATCCCGATGGTATAGTTATACCGCTATTGGCGGTCGTCAGAGCCCCTTTAGTGGGAACAGGATGCACCACGAGAAGGCGGGGTTGACATTTGTCAAGGAGAGGCTGTGATGTTACGCATCACCTGACCTTACATCCCATATATATATATATATATATATATATATATATATATACTGAAGAGCAATGTTGAAAACTAAGGAAAAACTTTAGAATTTAAAACGAAAGTTGCAAAATTAACCTGAAGATCGAAACGCGCAACGCAGCAGTTACGAAAATTCAGAATTCACATTCTATTAAGAAGAGACCTAAGCAAAAAAAATTATATATTTTTGACTCATACCAAGTACAACATAGAAAGGATTATATGTCTACCGGTGTGAGTAAAAGGAGAAAAGATAAAAAATAAAATAAAACAACTGAATGTAGAAAGTGTCGAGAATACTGAGCCTTGGCTTTATCAAGGACCAGCAAAAACTCTACATTTTCTCACTTCCACAAAGACCTAGTTCGAAATGGGTTTCTGCAAAGCCATGGATGCCCTCCGCAGAGTTGTATGACCTAGCGCTAGTTAACAATTTAGCTTGCATCCATAACTTCCATGGCCCGACCCATGCTTTGCTGGTCCTTGATAAAGCCAAGGCTCAGTATTCTCGACACTTTCTACATTCAGTTGTTTTATTTTATTTTTTATCTTTTCTCCTTTTACTCACACCGGTAGACATATAACCCTTTCTATGTTGTACTTGGTATGAGTCAAAAATATATAATTTTTTTTGCTTAGGTCTCTTCTTAATAGAATATATATATATATATATATATATATATATATATATATATATTATTATTATTATTATTATTATTAAACGACAGCATCAGCACAGGCTCAGTAACTTAGCTTTCGAAGTGATATCGTGATATCTACAAAACTGAGATGCAGCCCCCCATCTCAGCTTACCACGAGCCGCCACTGCTTCCTAGGTAACATGAATCTAATTAATAAGGAAAAGCGTACAGATCAACAAAATTACGGCAACAATCATGCTACATGGTAAAATATAAATATTGTCTCACTGCATTAGTACTTAATAAATGCTGCTATCTACAAATTTCCGCTAACCACTCTTGGGAATATAGGCGTCTCCCACGAAAAACACAATTCTGTTTAAGCGAAGGTACCATATACGAGCCTAATATACAAGGCTGAGTCAAAAGTCCGTCCCGTTTGCAGCTAAAAAGCTTAATGATGTTAGAAAGCCATACATGCTCTCCTTATTACGCAAGTTACATAGGTTGTTTTCTATATTCCTTTGCCTACATTCCACCAGTCACAATTCCAAGATGATATCCACAGAGGTCCAGCTCTCGTGTTTAAGACAGCGCCCTAGTGGTCGGACATGAAACTACAATAGCGTATGTCACGTGATACGGTACCCGTGGCTATATAAGTAACAGAGTGGAGAGAGTTCTAAACTAGAGCCGCGGGTGGCCAGCGTTCATGACTGCCATAGAGATAACCTCAGGTTCGATCTTGGGCAGGTACGAACCACTAAATACTCGCCGTGCGTCGGATGGGCACGTTAAGCCGTCGAACCCTAGTAATAAATAAGGGCGTCTTCCTTGCTTCCCTGTCACTTTCCTATCGGGCACTCTAGCCCACATCTCCTAGCTTCCTATTTCTAAAGGGTTGTTTAAGACCTAAGGTCAGACACTCCCTTCCTAAAATCCGCTACATATGATCTGATCTGAATTCTAAATTATGGGTCGCAGATGGCCTAGTGGTCAACATCGGGACTGCCACGGAGAAATCTCAGGTTCGATCCCAGGCAGGTACGAACGCTCGAACCACTAAATATCCGCCGTGCGTCGGATGGGCACGTTAAGCCGTCGGACCAAGAAAAATATATGAAGTACTGGACCCCGGTTATAAATAAGGGCGTCTTCCTGCCCCTTTCTACTTCGCTTCCGTGTCACTTTCCTATTAGACGCTCTAGCCCAAATCTGCTACTTTCCTATTTCTAAGGGTTGTTCAAGACCTGGAGTGCCGCCCCGGTGGCGCAGTGGTCTAAGGCGTTGGCCTTTGATCATTCGTCCGTAAGGGGTCCGGGTTCGAATCCCGGTCAGGCATGGATGTTGTGTTTGTCTTACGGCACTGGCTCTCTCCCTTCCCTGGAACCAGTGACCCTAAATTAGGGACGGGCGACTGCTTATAGCCCATTGAGTTGCTCACGGTGGTCGTTAAACCTCCAATCAAAAAAAAAAAAAAAAAAAAAAAAAAGACCTGGAGTCAGACACTACCTTCCTAAATTCTTCTACATATGATCTGATCTGAGTTGTAAACCCTTGAATAATAATTTAAAAAAAGGCAGACGGTTACGGTTTGACGTTTTAGTTCCATGTTCGTCCATTGGTGCGCTGTTCTATTGAGATATTTGGGCCGAAATTGTTGCCATGAGTCTGTATGGAAGATTTACCTCCGAGCCTCGTGCTCTGTGGTGATACCATTCGGCAGGTTTCGAGGGTAGAAAATATCTGATCCCAGATTCCACGTTCACCACTGAAGCAAAATGACGTCTTCGTAGGAAATGGTCCATGGAGCGAAACAGGTGGTAGTCGGGGTAAGGCAAGATCCGGACTGAATAGTGGCTCTAAACCCCTTCCAATTCCTGTAGTTTTCGGCAGACAACTCGGGAGGTTTGACTTGGGGAATTATCCACTTACAGCAAAGCCCGCTCCCTATCGACGAGCTCTGTGTAGCGTTGTCTCATAGCATCATGAACCTGTTGCAATTGTTCGCATTATAAGTTCTTGTCCACAGCATGACCATCAGGCAAGAGTTCACAGTGCGTAGGACCCTCACAATTTCTACGAAATGCACAGAATGATTTTTCTCCCGAGCTCCAGTGGCTGTGCTTCCTGGCGTGGCCTTAGTCACTAGTTCCCAGTGGTAGGATGACGTAGGGATGTCCACTTTTCAGCACCCGTGACGATATGTTAGAATCTATCGTCCTGTGAATTTGACAGCAATCTGCAACAGAGATACGTTCCACCTGTTGGGATGTCGGCTCATGGATAACCCCGTTCGAGAAACCTATCGTTCTGTTGCTTTGACAGCAATCTGCAACAGAGAGTGACACGTTCCTCTTGTTGGGATTCATGGGGAACAGTTCGATGGCATCTGGATAAGAAACCAAGCTGGTGCAGGTGACGATGGTGGATTGGGAAGACCCCACTTCAACTGTCAATTGTCGTTTACTGTCACAGCTTCGCCCGGGTTTCATGTCGGTGGACGTCCTGGCCTCGGCTTGTCTTCAAGACAGGTGTTCCCAGCATTGAAATGAAGGAACAATTTTCATGCAGTGCTGCTGTACTGTTTCCTTGCCTTCAACTGCATAAATTCCATGCTGTCACATTTAACCCTTTTTCCAATAATGGCGTTGGAGCACCTGAACAGCATGCTTATCGACCTCCATCCTCTGCTCACCTGTGGCTCTGTGCCAAATGTACATCGTCAAACTCGTGTGTTCCACATCATAGTGAGTGGTACCCAGTCCAAGCCATCATGCGTTTCGCAAAGGAATGGAGGCCCACCATTGTGTGTAGCTGAACACAGAACGAACTTTTGATTCACCTTGCTATTACGCTCAAACTGAAACTTTAGATGCTTTACTACACAGCTCATCATGCACTAATCTTACGTGACCATCACTGATTTCATTCATAAAAATATGTGGTAGTTCTACTACAGATATTGAACAACATACCAACATTGTTTTCTTTCTTAAAATTACTTTATCGCATGCCATAATGGCCATTTTAAAAAACAGTGAAGGTTTTCCGTTAACAATAATGCTGATTTTCAAAGTACTCCAATTTTGAAAGTATAAATGCTGGAACACTACTTTTTTTAGTCATCTTGTTTGTTCATTTGAAAGTGCGTTAACAGTACTTCTGTTGTTGTTATACGCACAATTATAGATGCACAGTAACAGGCTTGAAAAAAATGCAGTAAAACATTAATTTTGTATGAAATTTGCAAAATGCTTTTCCAGTGTTAAAAGATATACAAAAAGGCGCAACAAAAGACAAAATGTAGTACTCATATATATCTTTTCACAGATAATTTCCTAGTTTGCCAGAAAACTTCATTGGCTGCATGTTGAAACATGAAAAATTGAATGTTTTATACTCT
Source organism: Macrothele yani (assembly GCA_039090855.1). Lineage (NCBI taxonomy): Eukaryota > Metazoa > Arthropoda > Arachnida > Araneae > Macrothelidae > Macrothele > Macrothele yani. The sequence continues at coordinate 170,561,299 of CM076990.1, forward strand.
CCCATTTTTAAGAAAGCTCTTTTTGAAAAATGTTGAAATAACCTAAAATATGCCAGTGGCAATGTTTTTACTTTAAAAAAAATTGAATATTGAAGTTTTTCAGAGTTCACATTGCGTGTGGAACACGAAAACTTAAAAACTCCATTTAAAGAAAAGTAAAAACCACTGCCCACACTGATCTACTACGCAACATTAGCAGAATATTTAGCTGACATTCAAATAACCAGCTTTATACTCTACCAAGATTGGAGGCACTTATAAAGTTGTGGTGTAAATAAACAATTTCAAATGCATGCTTATACTAAGATCAGGTCTATGAAAAAAAGTACATTAGTTTCAATCTCTCTTTCCTCAAAGTTATAAAGATATGTCACATCTCCAGGTGGGGAGGGAGTTTGATTTTCAATAGAGTATTTCTAAAAGGCACAACACAATCTTTTACATATGACAATTTCAATCCTTCAAGTCAGGGCCGGCTGACCATAGGCAGGGGTGATTGTGAGGTGACACAAGAAGCCCTGAAACTCTCAGCTCAGTGCCAATATACATATAATGTATAATACGCACATATAAACTAGCTACATAACAAATAGGCCCTAGTGCTTGTGCAGTTAAACTTCGCATCTTTTCTTGTACCCAATTTTCTTTCACTGTGCAAAATCCTTCAGGCATTGCATTTTTAAAATCAAATTTTGCACTTCATATTGTATGTTAATTGAGCAGTCTATGTAGATCAGTTTTACTTGAACTTGAAGCCTACAGTGGATTCCATTCAATTTCTAAAAGTAGTTATACACCGAATCTAAAATAATCAAATTATTTGAATTTTCAAAATAATAAAAAGCCTTCCTTTCTGCTTGTTTGATAACAAAAGAAACGCACAAGGTGTCACAAATCGTCTACATTCACCAATCGCACGAGCATGCAGTGTTTTTAATCAAACACTGTAATTCTCAAAGAAAATGGAACCTGAAGTTTGGTTACCATTTTGTAGCATTTTTAGAAATGAAATGTCCGAAGCATCTCAAATTCTTCTGAAACTTAAAACCCCGGATTTACGGGGTTGGAATGTGACAAAAACCCGGAATTCCGGGCTACACCCGGATTACAAACAGGTCTGCATAGGGGCAACCGGGGCTGTCGCCCCGGGCCTTTAAGGGGCCCCGCAGTTTAAGAAAAAAAAATAGAATTTTTTTACAATTATTATTTTGTGTGTGTTAGTTTTCGGGTGCGAGGTCCTTAAAAAGATGTTTCTTTTTTTTAAGTTTTTTTGTTTGTTTGTTTTCAATCCCCGATTTTCGAATAGGTTATAGCCCTTCGACGTACAAATCGGAGATCTGTAGATTTCAAGTGATTATTGTAACGACCTTAATATTTTCCGCTTTCATGAAATGGCAAATTTAATTTCATCATTTTGTGGCCTTTGCTTTTATATATTTAACAATTTGCGTGCAAACCAGATACTTAAATTTAAATAAAATAAAAAAGAAAAATATCAAAGTTTGTTTCGGGCGACACATGGAGGCGATTTACTCAGTGACTTTAAAAACTTTACTAGAAATAAAAAAATCGTATATGAGCGCGTATAAAAGTTTTAAAAGTCACTAATTCGTCAGTTACTCCATTTTGCATTAAAAATCAATCACTAAAACATGTATCAGGAGAGAAAAACTATTTATACGAATTTATTATTTCTACACTAAAATATTCGCAATTCAAAAATTTTCGCTACGCACGTAGCTTTTTGTCATTTTGTGAAGCAGATTTTATACAATAAGTAAAAATACAACCTCACCCCCCATCTCCTCGGAAAGAAAATCGTAGATTTTAAGTTTTTACTCTCTCTCTCTCTGAACTTTCAATGCATATTCTGGTCTTTTTCTTGAGCTTAAAAAGCAAATGCTTCTTTGAGATAATCATTTTCTTTTTATGATAGTTTTCGTTTTGAAGTATTACAGAGGTAAAGCACATGTCAAAAAGGAAATGTTACAGAGATAAATTCCGTCGGTGTACCTTAATCGGTAAAGCATTCAGCTATGGAGCAAAGGGATGCGAATTCGTCGCCGCCACAGGAAGATTTGTGGGTTTCACATCCTGTGTAATATTTACGGACATCTTTCACGTAACGACTTTATTAAAATATGAGATTTATTTCCTAGTGCAAGCAATGAAATTTTGCTCCGAGGCTTTGCAATGAAATTTCGCCCCGGGCACCACAAAAGCTTCATCCGGGCTTGCTCCAAGTTATAAAGATATGTCAAATGTCCAGGTGGGGAGGGAGAGTTTGATCTTTAATAGTATTTCTAAAATGTACAACACACACTCTTTTACATTTGACGATTTCAATCCTCTAGCAGACCCAAAAGGATTCATGTATAAGGTGACCAGATTTTTGAGAACGAAATTGAGGACAATTTCGTTTCAAAATGGACATAATTGAGAACGTCTGAAACATTATAGTAAAGCTGAAGATCAGCAAAGAATGTTATGAACTGTACCATAATTATACAGTTTCAGAGTAAAACACGATGAGTCAGAAGGATAATTTTCATGTGAAATAAGTATAAAATAGCCAAAAAAGTACTATCATGCAGAATATTACTTCTGATACATTTTAAATGTTACTTACAGGGGGAAGCACATAAAAACAAAGCTGCATTTTGATTTTGTACTTTAATTTCATTGCGATTCTGTACAAGAAAAATATATGAAGGCAAATAATTACTACACGAGAAGGAATATTCCAAGTCCAATAACTTTGCTTGAAAAAACAGTTTAATGAAAAAAATATACTGAACAAAAGTTGTAGAACAATCAATGGAATCTACCAAATGCAACCAAAATTGGCATCAATTACTTATTTAATAGCAGGAAAGTGGATGCTGAAAAAGATGAGATTGATTCTCCATCCTAAAAATATTCCAGTTAAAACAGAAACGAAATAACACCACGATAATCGAGATGACCTTGTTCGATGCTTTGGCATATCTCCCATTAATATAGCATGATTCTTATACCTAACTTAATCCAAAGAAAAATCTATCCACCCCAGAAAATAGTTTTATACCTTTGAGTCCATTTTCTTAATTGCAATTAAATAAGTAATTGATACTAAATTTGGTATATTCAATTGAATTCCACGACTTATGTTCAGCACATTTTTTTCCTATTTAAATTATTTTGGGAAACTTCAAAAATTGATGATAAAATATAAGAAATTGAGGGCATTTAACGCCCTCAATCAGTTTTGACGGAATTGAGGACTGTCCCCAGAAAATGTGGATGTCTGGTCACCTTAAGACACAGTAACATCTCCAAATTCAAATGGAACTGGTTATTTTCCACAATCTATCAATAACTCTCATACACCTGGGTACATACGAAATGAAATCACCTATTGCTAAATCATGCATAATGTACTGAGACTGCCGTTTCTCACTCACGGCGATCTCTTTAACTCTGTGGAAATGAGTCTTACCCATAAAAATGTCTTTTTCATTTGCTAACTAATGCCAACTTGATCGAATGTCAACCACTGCTTGGATGGTGGACCATCCTCTTCTTTCTTCAGCAGAACTCCTGAACATAGTGTAATGGGTCAGAAGAACTCCTTGAAAATAGTGTGGTGCTTTTCAGTAGTGAAGATATTCCCTTTGCATTACTGATAGAATGAACTGGCTCTTTTTGAAGGTCAAAGGTAGTTGCACAATGCTTCACCAATTCCATCACAAGAGCTTACGGCATAACCAGCAGCTGAGAAAATCTAGTTCTGTGCAACATTTAACAAAATATTAGAAGCAGGCTCACACATTTCGTAACTGTTCTTAGTAAAATGGGAACTGCTCTATCTCATACATAAACTTCTGCTTTAAATGTATCACGAATTCTTTTTTTATTTCATTTCGCACTGCATAAAGAGCAATGTCATGAATTAATTCACATCATACTGCAGCAAAGAGCTTCGTTTGTCTTGAAAAGTATGGCAAAAATATAAATACTGAAACTTATTCATTTTACCAGTGGTGGGGCTTTGAACTTTATTTCATATGGCAAAACAAGCCCAATTTTTAGCAAAACAGAAATGGAGAACTAACGCAGTTGCTGTGACAGCATTATGGATTGCAGAACTCTTTACTGTAGTCATGACTTCTCTTTGTATCTTGTAAATGTAACTATGCAAAACTCCTTTCCAGATGGCGTTTTATGTCTGATATAAATTGTTCCACACTCCTTTTTTTCCATACCAAATCAGTGTTCTCCTACAGTGTAGTGCATTATGAATTGAAGAACTCTTTACTGCAGTTATAACTTCTTGCATCTTGAAAATGCAAAATTCCTTTCCAGATCCAGAATTTTACACTTGATATAAATTGTTTTACACTCTCTTTCTTCCTCACCAAATCGGTATTTTCCCCGTGTACTGCAGCATTATTGATTGCAGAACTCTTTCCTGCAGCTATTACGTCTTCTTGTACCTTCCAAATGTAACTATGCAAAACTCCTTTCCAGATCCAGTTTTACATCAGATACAAATTGTTCCGTACTCACTTCCTTCATTACCAAATCGCCATTTCTACACAGTGCAAATGTAACTTCATCTTCGGTTTGTAGTAGGTTCAAAGTTCCTATTGTTGCATTTTCTGCTTTCGAACAATCCCCACACGCGTACAATCACCACTTGTCTTTGTGGTCATGACACAACGAAAGTAAGTTCCTATCTTCAATTTTCTTCCCTGCGAGATTATTCAATGTGCTACAAATCGATTTCTGATTGCTACAATAGACACAGGTGTATGTCTCATTTATTGGGTGACACTCGATCCATTTTGGGCACAAACAGTAAAATTTAGAACATCCCGTTTTTACTAACAGGTTTCCTTCCTCCTTGTGCACATAAATGCTTTCCTCACTGGTCATGTCCTAAACCGTTTAATTTTTTTAACTTTTTCATCATTTGCATTAACGTTTATTATATCACTCTTATTAGGATTTTGCTACGAGCAGTTTTTGTCATTATCAAGGAAATACGACTGAGCAATTTTGATCATATCAGCTGCTGCCGGATATCTAACACATATGGTGACACTATCCCAGATTCCCTTTTCTTTAATAATTTTACAAGAGTTATCAAGAATATAGCTGGAAAACTTCCGAATTACTGCTCTCTTAAAATGGAAAACTTCCGAATTACTGCTCTCTTAAAATGACAAGTAGATACCAACGCACAAAGCGGAACTTTAGCATAATTGGTAGATCCAACTACAGTGTTTACTTTAGTAAACCACTGTTTACAATTGGAGAATATTTAGAACATTCACTACTTGACAGCTATACACTGAAAGCATCCTCAAGTTGGCAAGATGCTGCAGACACAAGTGTTTGTTAGATTTCTACCTTTTTTCATTTTGAACGAATGTTTGGAAAGTACCGCATCCATGCAGGTAGGTTGAGCGAGAGGTGTGATCTTGAAGAGGTGCCTTTCTTTTCTTGTTCATTAATCTGTAAGCTTCAGTTTGCAGTGAAGTACATCTTGGTAAACACAACGGTTTTCATTGTATTTAGGTCGAAATGAATGACTCGTTTTCAACAGTGTCAAAGTACATGAAACAGCAAGCAGTTATCGAGTTTTCGGAGTAAGAAAATAAAACTTCCATCAGAATTCACCAGAGATTTTTGGCTTTTTATGATGAAAATGCTGTGGACATGAGTACTGTGCTTTGCTGGATGAAAAAATCATGGGTCAGTTATGAAAATTTGGGCTTGAATGACTAGCCAGTCTGGAAGGCCTGTAACTTCAACTCAAAATTTCAATAGGAAAGAAGTCAATGAATTCATTCAAGAAAATTTAAACATTAGTCAGAGAGCCATAGTGGAAAAGTTAAACATTTGTTTAGCTAGTGCCAATGACATTATTGCAGATTTGGATTACAAAAAGTGTGTGTTCGATGGATGCCATGCCAGCTTACACCCAAAATGAAGAAAGCATAACTGGAAGTATAGCAACACTTGATCTCTACAAAAGTGGAGGCTATAATTTTCTGTATAGCATTGTCGTGCATGATGTGAGTTGGTTGCATCATTATGATATGGTAACAAAAACCAGTCATGTGAATACTGTCCCCTCATTTCACCCCAAAAAAAAAAAAAAAAAAAAAAAGACAGGACTCAAAAATACAGGCTCACCATTTTCTGGGACTACAGATGCATGCATCATTCACCAGTAGTACATGGCTGAAGGCATGAGACTTACAGAAGACACCACAAAGAGGTTGAAGCAAAGAATCAGCCGCATTTATCAGGGGGACAAACACATGCTTCTTCAAAAAGATAACATCAGAACTTACACCAGTGCTTTTACTTCGGTGACCATACAGAGCATCCGATTCGAAATTATTCCACACCCTCTGTACACCCCAGATTTGGCACAGTCTGATTTATGGTTGTTTGTAGCACTCAAGACATATGGATTCATTCCACATGTAATGAAGAAGTTCAAGCTGCTACGAAAAAGTGGTTTTGAGAACAGCCTGAAGATTTTGGCAGAAACTGGTTTGAAAAAATTTGTTCAGCAATGGTGGTGTTGCATTGAATGAGCAGAAGACTATGTAGAAAAATAAAGTACAAGAACAAACTACAAATTCTGAGTGATATTTTTATTTCATTCCAATGCCTTGTATGGGAGCAAAGATACAAACATGGAGTCATTACTTTCTGGATGCCTTATGTACTGTATAATATGTATTTCTTTCTGGTCTAATGGCTGTTTTATGGGAACTAACTTCACATCCAGACATTCATACTTGTGTTTAGCTTCAATCACTTTATTTTCAGGAAATTTTTTTTCAAGTTATCACATATTGTTTCACCTAAAAGAATTTTATTTTTACACTCATTTCCTTTTTGTAGAGTCTCTGTGCATCTCATCACCTGTCACAAAGTCAAACCTGAGCCAAGGCAGGTCTATAGTAGCTTAGCAAAATCAACAAGTTACATAAAACTAATCAAAGGTTTTGCATATTACTTTGCTATGTCTGTTTTAATAGTCAACATGATTCATCCACTTGTTACTATACTGCACTTACACAACCCTACGCAAAAATGATCAAACTGTATGTATTATAAGCACAAACCAGTATGCTACTACAACTACACATGGTGGAAGCAACAAAATGGTGTGCAGAGACTAATGTGCAAAATCAAACAAATCCAAAATGGTTGCTAGCAGCACATTAAGGTTCCAGACTTTTTTCTTTTATCTCTTTCTCTTCTATGATATTTTATAATTATAGCAATTTCCCTAGTGCTTATTTTACTTTTGAACTGTGTTACATTCATATGCATCACTCATGTGCCATCTTTAACTTTTGCCATACAAATATATGCTAGCATAAACAACTTTGTTAGCAAATAATTTGCAAATGTCACAATTTCATATAAACAAAAGGCTTTCTTGAAAAAAAAATGGCTAAAATATGATGAGAAAAGTAAGAACAAAAATACTGGTATTTTGTTAAATGTCTAAGCCCACATATCACAAGTATTTTTGAATAAAATTGGTGATGGTCACGACACTCATAGCATGAATCAAAATGAAATGACCCAATGCCATTTATTTATATGATCTACCATTTAAAATCACACACAGAAATCAAGCCAAGGAATGTAATTTTATCATTATCAGAAATCACATTCTATAAAATTAAAGCAGCATATACAGGAAACAGTATTCCAAAGTACAACAAAATCATAACTCAATTTATCAGGAAAAAAACAACAGAATACCATTTATTAAGAAGTCATGGAATACAAAAAAAAAAAAAAAAAAAAATGTGAAATGTGAACCTTTCTTATGTAAAACTTTGGTAAAAGAAATGTTAATTTACATACAATAGCCCTATAAATATCTTGTATGTTTCACACAAAAATTCCTTTTCACTTTCAGCATTCTTGATGGCAAGAAACAATAAATAAAGAACATAATGAATGCCACTACTTTTTTCTTTACCTTTTTTGTACTCTGTTTGGCACAAATAAAAACACATTTACCTTTTTCGTAAGTGTTTGTTGTTTATTTTCTTCCATTCCACAAATATTTGATGCAAGTTAAAAAGGACTAACAAAAAACAAATGGCATGTAAAAATGCAAAACAGATTAAAAGACTGAAATTATAATACAATAAACTCCTGCCTGGATATACATAACTAAAAGTAGGCAGGTATGTCCAAAAATATCTTACACACAGAGAATACATTAATAAAAAATCATCTGACGTACATAAAAAATTTGTAACACATATTAACAATGCACAAAATAATGAATTACGTGTTATTTGTATGTTACACAATTAATTTAAATGGGCATAAATATAATCAGAGAAATGATTGCTTCCTCTAGAACATGCTGAGTTATCACTATGCAAATGGTATCACTGTATATACCTGGTGGCAAAATGAGAAGTTTAGAAACTTTTATATATACACTTTATACATTGCAAAAGATCAAATGGTTTTGCTGCAGTTTACTATAATTCTTTAACGTGTGAACATGTATCATTCTCACCATATATGTTACAAAAGACAGAAATAATGAAATAGAGATCTGGTGCACAAGAACATTCCTTATCTTCTTTTCTCTTTTTAGAGAATGCAGGGACTATTTCATGACTTAAACCCAATGTTTATTTTGATTAACTAAATACTAGCTGCATGCCAACTTATTTCCCAATTTGCATTTCTTCACAACATATAATGATGGTCTTTACATTTTAAATACATTTTCAATGTCAGAAGACAAATAGATAGTAACCATATGTTTTAAGTCTCAAAAAAAAAAAAAAAAGAAAAAAAGAAAAACTACTGTATCACTTTGTAACACAACACACAAAATTTGTTTAAGGAAATGAATATACACATGACGCAAAACTTAAAATTATACCATTAAATAAATTAAAAGGAAAACATAATAAATAGAATACAGAAACTGCAGAAACTGTATATTTATAGGCAGCAATTTCTTTAAAAATTGTATAAGTGGATCAATTGTGTTTTAAAAGAAAAGTGTATGATCAAGGGATCCTTCCAGTTCTTACATATGGATCAGACCTTAAATTAAAAAAAAATGTACAGATGCTGTGGAAAACTCAAAGACACATGCTTAGTGTAACAAAGAAAGGAAAAGGAACTCGTGGATCAGTACAATGATAATATTTAATAACATCATGATCAAAATAAAGATCCTGAAGTAGTTCTGGGCTGGATGTATTGCTGAAAAAACTGACCAACCTTGGACAACTGGAATACTTGACCACACACCAAGAAATAGGAAAACAATTAGATCATGTGGATATGGGTGGATGAAATTTGAAAACATGCCAGAGTTACATGGAAGAGACTAGAGTAGACCTTCATTTGGCAGTGGATTGAGAACAGATGTTTTTTTTTTTTTATGACAGGTAGATTAGCAGCTCCAACTATTGCATTCTAACTCTAATGTGTATTTTGTTTGCTGATTGGATTTTGTCTGAGTTGTCACTTATAGGTAAGTTTTTAGGGAAACTTTCATTGACAATATAGTTCATTTTAAAGAATAACAACACTTCTAGAATACATAATATAGGGGGTACCAAAATGTCATTCACATAGTAATCATGCTTCATGTCTTATAGGTAAGTGCTCTTGGGAGTAGAAATGAATGACTACTCACCATACAAAAATATAGGATTAGCAGTTTTGCATGTAACAAGCAGGAATCAAAAGAGAGGTGCATAAGAGACATATTCCAATAATTCACACACAAAAAAAACCTTCCTAGTATATAAGCTTAGTCATGTTTTAGAGAACATCACCTTCACAACCACAGCACGAATTTCGCAAATAGTAAGTAGCAAATTTCTAGTAAAAATATGCTATTTAAAAGAAAAAAACAAAAACACCACAAAGAATTGCTAGCACATTTTTCAAAGGTTTAGTTTTGTTCAAATAAACAGAAATATCGCTCTTTCCACATTCCAGGAATACACAGCAACCGAAAAATTGTTATTCAGTCACCGCCGGGGAATTGAACCCACGGATCTCTCGATATCTAGCCGAGTAACAATTTTTCGGTTGCTGTGTGTTTCTGGAATGTGGAAAGAGCGATATTTCTGTTTATTTACTGACACCACGTATTTGGAGGATTTTCACTGTAGTTTTGTTTATTGTGAATGTGTTCCCTCTTTAATTCAATATGGAATTTTCATTGTTGTTTTGTTTTCTCTTTTTTTCTTTTGAAAGTTTTATCACCTCAGCCACAAAAAGAATCTACATGAGCATCATTCATATTTTGGGGGAAAGTCTGGGACAGCACATACCTAGTCCTTCAAGAAATGTGATTTAGAAGATTTAAATACTTGTTTCCAAATTTTTTTTTAGTCTTTCCTTCTTACAGGGAGCATTTTTCAGTAATGTATTATGCATATGGGTGCCTGGGAGTAGGGGAAGGGTTTTATTCCTTTTTCAGAAGAACAAAGAAACAAAGCAGTCCAAATCTTGAAGAGTTTGCAGCAAATAAAATACCTAGCTTATGTTTTAATTGTTTCAAACAGCACATTTAACTTTAGATCTAAAACTTATCTAACTGATATATGACAGCACAGTGAGGAACAGATTTATGGAAGGACATCTGAGCCATATCATTAAGAACCCTGATTTTAAAAGGGGCTCCAGAATGGAACTTTCATCTAGTTCAGACCACAGATCATACAATATTGCTCAGGCAGCAACAATGAGCATTGCAACATTAATACAGTAGATTCCTGTTAATTGGGATATATCGGCCTGTCAATTGGGATTCTTAAGAAATCATAAAAAATTATGTTACACCAAACAATACGGTAATTTACACTGCAATGTAATTTTCTATTTCAATTATCATTAGTGGTTTAATGGCATGTTAACTGCAAGGTCCTATAATTTTATACAAAAAAAAAAAAAAAAATTCTAATCTTATTTCTGTTAATAATAACTGTGTTGAATGCTTCTTGATTCCAATTTCTGAGCTGCGTGGCTGTAAGCATGTGTGTGCAACCTAAGGGTATTTCAGACATTACATTAGTTCTTGCCATCTTGTCTCTTATTCAGAAGGTTTCACTTGCTCAACTTACGTACATACATATCCATAGCTGCCAACATTTCAAAATAAAAAAAGCAGGAGATTTTCGTGGGATGCCATTGAAATACTGAAATAAAGTGTATTTATATGTACACTGCCGGACAATTGCTAAGGACGGATGACAATAGCAACCATAAAATGGAAGGCAGGAAAATGTGGAAATTAGCATAAGTGCGGGATACAGTAAGACGTGTTGTGCGTATGCAAATTTTGGATTGCCGAACTTGTTCGTGACGTCATAGCGCTGATAAGAGATATAAAGGATTTGACGCGTATTGACCATTGTTGTTCAAACGTAAAGTTGAAAGGGAAAGAATCAATTGACGAACTTGCAATTTTCAGTATGTCTTCCCGACATCACCTAGATGATTTTACGTGTGGCCGTATTATTGGCAAGATTGAAGATGGGCGAAAAATAACAGATGTTGCCAGGGAGTTCGACGTCACCCACAGTGTTGTTTCAAGAGTTTGGAAATCATTTCAAACAAATGGAGAGTGTAGCAAACGTCACGGGGGAGGTCGTGTTCGCAGTACGACACCTGCAGAAGATCGGTACATAGTGCTATCAACAAAAAGACACCGGCGCAGCACAGCTAGTGAGGTAGCAAATCAGTTTATGGCTGCTACTGGCAAGCGGATCTGCTGAAAAACTGTCGCCAGACGTTTGTATGAAGGAGGACTATACACCCGCCGTCCTGTTGTGTGCATCCCATTGTCCAGACATCACCGTACCGCCCGTTTGCAATGGTGCCATCAACATCACAACTGGACTGATAACGACTGGTCTGCTGTCCTCTTCTCAGATGAGAGTAGATACAGTCTATCATCTGATTGTCGACGACAACTGATCTGGCGTGATAGTGGTACTGCATATTGTCCAGCAAACATACAGGAAAGGGACCGATATCCGACATGTAGTGTCATGGTATGGGCTGGCATCATGATCAATGGCCGTACGTCCCTCTATGTGCTTCCAACTGGGACTATGACTGGCCAACGATACATTAATGATGTTCTGCTACCTCATGTTCGCATGTTCCGTGGTTCTGTCGGTGATAGATTAATTTTCATGGACGACAACGCAACATGTCATCGAACAGTCGCTGTCCAGGAGTGTCTTGAGAGCGAGGACATTCAACGCCTCGTATGGCCAGCACGCTCTCCAGATCTGAATCCCATTGAAAATGTGTGGGATGCTTTGGGGAGGAGTCTTGCTGGTCGCCAATGCCCTCCAACAAACAAGGACACTCTCATCCGTGCACTGACAGAGGAATGGGATAAATTACCCCAACAGCTGCTTGATAATGTTGTGCAAAGCATGACACGACGTGTGGAATCTTGCATCGCCCTCCATGGTGGCCATATCCCATATTGACATCTTACGCCGGAACGCCTGCGGACGGTAATTGCATTTTTTTCACGTTTACGTATTCTGCACAAAATGGCCTGTTTGTCCCTTGAACACGTTCCGAAGCCTTCTGGATTTCAGAGCACAATAAATTGTCTTTCTTGCAATGTCCTGGCATTCTGGCATTATTTTATTTCACTTGGCATCCAACCACACTTACTTTTTTATGCGCTATATAGCCGTTTATGATCCGTCCTTAGCAATTGTCCAGCAGTGTATATATGCATATCATGTTGTACACACACACACAATGTTTCATTTATACGTGTGCTCTTGTTGGAAAACACTTAACTAACCACTGTACTTTTAAACAAATAATACAAGACACTAACACTAGATTCCAAATTGAACATTAATACATGATACAACATTGAAAAATAATAAATACCTATATCTTATTCACAGCACTTGTTGATGCCAATTTTGCTTTCTTTAGAAATGTACCATCATACTGCTGGTCAAAACACTTTCCTTTCCGGCGACATTTGGTGATCAGCAAATTTTCCAGATTTTCATCTGAGATTGAAGATCGAAACTCATTCCTTATTTTTTTTTTACCTGACTGAATATACATTCACATTCACCATTGCTGTGTGGTATAGATAAAATAGAGAGCATGACCTTTGCTATTTTGTCAAATGGTCTGTGTCCAAAATTATTTTTAATCTGGCTAACTTGGAACCACTGCCTATCAATTCTGTATTCCTGCATATGAGATGGAAGCTGACTGACCTGTAGTCTACAAAATTGGGTTTGTAGTTCATCCATTGCTTCACTGTGATTTTCCTCTCCTAGCAAAACAGGAAACTTTTTGATAAAAAAGGTGACGCTTCAAAATGAAGCATTTTCAATAGATGATATTTGGCACACTTTGACATTAATGAGAATTTCATCTTTAAATGGAAATTTGTGTATCTGTAATCACTAACAGAAGAAAAATATTTTCTGACATGAGAAAAAAAAAGATGTCTTCAGATTTCAGAGAATCTACTATGGTGGTGATAGAATGCCCAATCACCAGGTCAACATAATCTTTTTGGTGTAATCTACTGAGATAGTCTATGCTCAATAACCCTACAGAACTACCCTGTTTAGCAACTGACGGCTTGACAAATTTTGAAATAATGTCTGCAAACAAATCACACAACACTGACCTTAAGACATGTATGTGAGGAGCTTGGGACTGTAGCAGTATGTTTACTTTCTTGAAGGTTGGAATTACAGTCAACATAAATAAATAAAAAGCTTTATTTATACTGTGTGTAAGAAAGAGAAATAACCTCTCTTCACGTGAAGTGAAGTAATAGCTGAAGGTTCCGTTTCAGTCTTTCATATAAAATTCACAGCTTTCATAACCTTTCCACTCTTTTCAGGGAGAGAAGCTTCCACTGCACATCTTTTTACAGAACCATGCTTTTGACCACAGACCTTATTACTGATGCACTGCCCTTTGGCTTCTGGAATTGCTTTATCATGCTTTGGAATTTGGTAGGAATCCAAGCTGCTATATTTTTTGTTCTTCATTATTTCATCCTTAAAAAGGCTGACTAATGGAGCCCGTTGCTCAACCAGTCTTCCCAGGCATTTCCCCAATGAAAGCCAGCGAGTGCACACATGCTTCAAATTTTTTTTTACTTCCGTATCATGGAGGTTCTGAAAATCTTTTAATTTCTCTTTCCGTTTCGCATTTTTTTCCAAATAGTAAAATATATCTATTAGGACCTCATCACCTTTTACTGGAAGAACTAAACCACCTTTCTCAGCCACTAAATTTATGAGATGGCATGAATATCCTACTACTATAAAATCTTCTTGTTCTTCTTTCAGAACCGCTGCAACTCCAGACTTCTGTCCAATCATAACTGGTGCATTGTCTGATGCCAAAGCAATACAGTTTGACAATGGAACATTATGTTGCCTTAGATTACTGATCAAAAGGTTAGCAATATTACCATCTGTGGAATCACCACTCAGCACTAGAGCTGACAACAAATCACTCTCAATTTTTCCTGTATGAATGTTAAAATATGTAACTACAATAGGATATAACTTTTTGTCACTATCATTGCTTCCATCAGTAGTGATGCAAAATGCCCGAGTTTTTATTGTGGCCACCAACGAGTTTTTTTCTTTTGACGCAAATTCCCCAATAATTGCTGTTGTTTTAGTGCGTGCACACCCATAATATTTAGCAGTGTCACATGTCGAAAACCTTTTCCGAAACAAAGTGCCAGCATGATCAGTGCAACTAATCGGTAAATTATGTTTAATTACAAATGATGTAAAATAACATTCAGCTCGAATGACACTGTTATATTCACTGTAAAAAAAAAACCCAACCGATTTTATTATTTTGTGACTGACCACAAGCTCTTTCTTTGTTTCTTAGTACCGATGTGGTTAATTAAATCCACTTTACCACCATGGGATATACTTATATCGACAGCTCATACTGTACAAAAAGCAAAAAGTTCACCTTTCCAGGATTTTGCTATGCACTCAAAATCTGTACTGTAAGTCTCTTTGAAGGTCTGTAAATACTTTTTTTAACTTTGGGCATCAGTGAAATGTAAAAAAATTTCCGAACAACAAATAAAAAACTCACACCATCACATCCATCACATCACACACCCACACCCAAACACACACACAGCCTGATGTCGCTTTGTTCCAAACGTAAACAGCCACAGCAAACTTGCAGTCACTAATCCAAACGCCAAAACTACTTGCTCCGCTCGCTAACATAGCACTTACGGTTCGCTTCCTCCAGCCGTCTGGTCTCTGCAACACCGAGAGTGGAATCACGGGTAATAGTAATGCACCAATGACGCAGCATGTAGGCATGGTAATAGTCACCAATGATACACACCAATGCATTTTGGATTCCGGTGGAATCGGAACCCGGGCTACGACGCACTCGATTCCATACAACAAAATTACACCACCTTTCCACTGAGGGACAATTTTTTTTTTTTTTGGAAACATTACATAATATAAACACATATAATACAAATAAAAACAATTGGGGGAAATTAATGAAAAACCAGGAGATTTTGGAGTAAAATCGGGAGACGGGGATATAGCATTAAAAACTGGGAGTCTTCCGTGAAAAACAATAGAGTTGGCAGCTATGCATCTCACTAAGCTGTTCTCCGAGATTCAGAGGTTAGCTCCTCAAAAAAGACAATCTGCCAGATAAAGTTTAAAGCTGATGGAACTAGAATTTATTTACTGTTGATGTATTAAATATTTCCATTTACAGCAATCTCAGCACACAACTTGAGCATCTTCTCTCACCCCCCCCTTTTTATTGGGAGTTTAATGACCGCTGTGAGCAACTCAATGGACAATATGCAGTCGCTCATCCCTAATTTAGGGTGACTGGTTCCAGGGAATGGAGAGAGCCAGTGCCATATGACAAACACAACATCCTTGCCTCACTAGGATTAAAACCCAAACTCATCTTGGACGAATGATCATAAGCCAGAATTTAGGCCACTGCATTGCCGGGGCAGCCTAACTCGAGCTTCACCGACATCCATCACAAGTTGCAAAAAAGACCTTTTGTACTTCACACTCATCTTTTTCTCATGAAGATATTCCTGATTCTGGTCCTCCCAAGATTTCCTCGGTCTTCCTCTACCTTTCTTTCCTGCCAGTTGGGCTAAATAAATTCTCTTAGTAAGCATCTCACTAGTCCAAGGTTCGTACTCTTTCAAGCAAAATAAATTCAAGCACTTTTCAAGGACTCTTTAAACCCGAATTAATGTGTGTGTACTGTCGGCCAGTCAGTAGGTAGGTATTTTAGTAAGTTCAGGCCATTAATCTTAGCTGGGGCGGGCACATCTTCTATGACCTGCCGTTACTCCTTGCCCACAGTTAGTTTATTAACATTCAATTGCCCCCTCCGTTTTGGTATTTTTCGAAATCATTTTATCTTGTGGAATATTTTGAAAGGGAACACTATTTTTGTATTCATTTACTGGTATAACACTTATTGTTTGCTTTAATTTTTTATTTTTGATGCAATGCTTTGATGCATTTTTTTGGTGCAGTCAGGAGACAAAAGAGTCCATGCATGAAGCACAAGCAATTCCTGGAAGTTCCACCCTCCAGCAAGAACGCGTCCCTAACCCTAGTAAACAGACGCCCATCACAATTTGTCAATACATCATTCCACTTATTTTACTCACATGGCTGAGGCTTTACTCTGTAGTGATATCATATCGAAGACACCAGCTGTCCACACACTCCCCTGGGTTGAAAGTTTTGCATTATTTGATCTGCTTGGTGTTTTATCGGAACTACACAGAAATCTCCTATACAATGTTTTAGCACAAACAGTTATTTTACACATGCTCTTTTACATCATTACTTAAAAAACAATTTTTTTTCAAGTACTATTTACAGAGCCTTAAACTTTTTCAAGTACTTTCAAGGACTTGAAAATGAACTTTTTATTCAAGGACTTTTCAAGGTTTTCAAGGAGCGTATGAACTATGTAGTCATTCTTTCAATATTTTGCTTCACATTACAAATCTTTGTTCCTCACATGATCAACCACCTGTAAGTAATGCAGTGCTCCAGCACACAAATGACTTTTATGTCTCTTCTGCAGTTCACAGGTTTCACTGCCATATATCAGACAGAGTAAGAACAATTATGCTTTCATAAACAGACATTTTAGATCTTTTTAAGAGCCACCAGTCCTGTGAAATCCCCCTAAAGCAGCTACAACTTTCAATGAAGAATTCACTTGCCTACTAATTTCACCATCTAATTTGTTTTCTCAGTCAAACATGCTTCCTAAACATACAAATTCACTCACCTGGTCTACCTCTGTGCCATTTAGACTGATTTTGCATTCAGTACTAACAGTGCCTCACTCGAAAACCATAACCTTGGTTTTCCCCTTATTTATACTCAATTTGAATTCCATAAAAACTTTCTGTATTTGGGACAACATACCCTGCAACTCACTTATGCTCTGTCAACAGGATTGTGTTTCTCATAAGCATACAGCAATCTGCACACATGGATATTACCAAAACCAGTACTGCCTATTTTAGCATAACACATCCATAAATAAATTAAACATCCATGGTGACATTGCACAACCTTGTCTGACTCCTGCACCAATAGGAAGCCAGTTTGATAAATCACCATTCACTTGTACACATGCTCTACAGCCAGCATACATACACAGCTTTCACACTATTAAGCAGATTCCCAGCTATACCACATTTATTCAAGACCTCTTACAGAAGTATCCTGTTAACTTGGTCATAAGCTTTCTCTAAATCTATGAAGGCAGCAAAAACTTTTTGATCACCATGCGTAACACAAAAACTTGGTTAGTACAGCCCTTACCAGGCATAAAGCCACTCTCTAAATTCCAAACCTTCTCTGATATAAGACCTTGTACCTTATCGATGGTGACCTTTCCAAACATTTTCACTGGCACATTCAGTAGGCTGACACCAAGATAGTTCTTGCATTCAGTTTAATCACCTTTCCTCTTATACTATGGAACAATGATGGTATTCCTCCAATCCTGATGGATCATTCCTAACTCGCAGCATAATTGGTGAATTTCATTTAGCCAGTCAATTACAGTCACCACTATATTTTAACATCTTAACAGTTATGTCACCTACTAGCAAAGCTCCTACCAATTTTGAGGAGATTTTAGAGCTCTATGAACCTCTTTCCCCTGAAATCCCACCAGTGCTTCCTTCTCCCACTGTGGCATCAACTGCTTCTGCCTTTAAAAAAAAAAAAAAAAAAAAAACCTTTGCTTTCATGTTTTAATATAACTCACAGAAGTATTCACCCCATCTTCCACTTAACTCATTAGACTCCCATATCATAAAAAAAAAAAAAAAAAAAGCATTCTTTAGGTTTTGCTGAACTTTTTACCTTGTTTTGGGCTGTAGTGACTACTTTTACATTGTTCTTCAGTAATGTTTGTTAATGCTGCTTTTCAATTTATGGATACATACTTGATTGTTTTGCCACACTTTATAGCCTATGTCATGCATTTCTTCTAATAGTCTGTTGTCTCTGAGTTGTTACAAAATGTAAATGATGATTCTTTTGGCAAAATTATCAATTTTTTTTGTCATTTCTGTTATTATTATGATTTGGTTTTCTTTTGATTCTCTATTTATTAAATTCTGTGCTGTGTTAAATTTTACTTATTTAGTGTGATAAAGCATTTGTTTTTCTTTTTTTGAAATTATGTATGAAGTCCAGACAATGTGAAACTGCTGATCTTTTTGTTATTGTTTCATGGTTTAATGACCATCATGAGCACTCTGATGGTTTTCACACATAGAAATCAGTTTTTGTTTTCTTTTACTTCTTCCAGTCCCAATTTTACACTGTGATTCAGAACATCAAAGCAATGCACAAGTTTTTATGCGAGGGTAGTTTTAAGCCGACAAAATAAGGATGCCATACACATACCTGATATAATGTTTAAAAAGTTGTATTTTAATTTCTTTGAATATCTTCTGCTTGAAAGAAGTTATATATGAAGTTCTGCTAATAAATAAGAAATTGCAGATCTAATTGATAGGCCTTGTTTTTGTCTATAGAAGTTACCCTTAAATCTTGATATTAAAGAACTATAAACACAAATTCAAAAGGAATAAGATGTTTTACTTGTAATGCTATGCGTGATTTTGAAATTACATTTACTCTTATGTTGAAAAAAAGAACTGCTTACCATAGCAAACAATTATCTTAAAGGAACTGAAGGGGAAGCATTTTCTACATCTAGATTGATCATTTAAATGCTTTGTATTTTAAGAATTTTAAATTTTTGTGTTAAATCATAAGAATTTCTCAAAGTATATGGGCCATAATGTATTACTTGTCTACTTTTATTAAACAAATAACATTACAATTTATAAAGTGTCCGTTTCTTGTGGCAACTATGGGTCTTATTGGTATACTTTGTTTGTGAGCTTCTATAACGCCAAATAATTCAGGTATGCGACAGCTTTCTACCACTGTGTTCCTAATATTCATTCTAGTTAAAGGAAAAGCACATCGTATATGCTAACACATTTTGTGATTTCCTTTAGGTAACTTTCTACTCGTTATTACAAAGAAAGCAATAGATTAGACTAGACATCTTTTCTGTACATTGTAAGGGCTGCTAATTTTAGGTTTAAACTTAGTTAAAATACGAATAAGAGTAAAATCTTAACTCACCGAATCTGGTACACCTGACTTTTTTAGTTAAGTATATATTCACATCACAATACTTCATTAATTACCTCTTTTACTTTGGAATATCATAAAAAGCCATAATTTTAAGTCAATTTTGAAAGTCAATTAGTAATTATCACAAAAATAAATCAGAGTTACTTTACTTTGATTTGGAGTGACTTTAATCTGTTCTTGAACGTATTAGAGAAATATCTATTTAAACACTGCATCCTTCTCATGATGTGCAAACTTAACACAGAAGATGAAAATTGCAGCTGTTTCCAGTTAAGTTGAAAAAAAAGCATTAAATAGGAATGAGTAGCACCAGGCAGAAATCTAATTTTACCAGCACAAAGGACAGCAAACAGAAATCCCACTCAGCCACCATCATGTTCAGCAGATTGACCGTGAGCAAGCAAACAGAGATCCAATGAAACCAGCTTCTTCAGCAGCAAAATTCTAGTACTATCACAAGATGTACTATGCCACTGTTCATGTGTTCACTACAAAAAGGATGATCATACAATTGTGGATGGACACCTACCAAGATGAATGCTGTGCAATGCATAGGATCATGGAGAATACTCCAAAATGAAGAGTACATTATTTTTAGCAATCAGATTGTGGTACTGAATTGCTGTTAGTTTAATGTTCATCATATAACATCTCAGAAAACTTGAAAATTACATCATCTTAGAGTGGAAATGAAACCCACATTTCCTGATTTATTCTTTGACTTCTGTGATGATATCCAATCGATACCTTACATCAGACCTGGATAAATAATGTTCCAGATATAGGACCCAGCTCCAACTCCAAAATTTAGGAGCCACATGAAACAAATTTCAAAGAATAGCACATAAACATAATGTGTGATGATGATGCAACAAAAAGTAATATAGCGTATTTCCTGTCTTTTGTTTTTTTAAACTCAAAACACTAATTCTCCGCAGAATAAAATTCCAATTTGGTCCATAATTTTCTTTTCCCATTCTTCCCATCGCTGCTCTCAAAAAATTGAAATGTTAGCTTTAGATTTCATTAAAATATAATGTGTTGAAGTTCAAATTTGTACATATAAACACAAAGTATTGATTTTCTTTTGCATGATCTGTAGACCATGAAATTCAGAATTTATTTTTCTGTCTATATAATTTACGAGACATATAATCCACAGGCTGTGAAATTCAGAAAGGAACAATTCTTTTCTTCATATAACCCATGGCAATGAATACATGATCATGAATTTTGATTTTTGATATATATATATATATAGACAAAATCAAAGATATTACATAAGAATTTAAGAATTTTTTTTTGCAAAAAACCTGAAGATCAAGACGCGCAACGCAGCAGCCACGAATATTCAGAATTCACATACTATTTAAGAAAATACAAAAGCAATAACAATTTTTCAACCAATATTCATAAAACGACATAGTAAAACTCATATACTGACAGGTATCAGCAAAAAGAGGATAAAAAATTGCAAACTGAATGTAGAAAGTGTCAAGAATGTCGAGCCTTGGTTTTATCAAGGACCAGCAAAACTCTGCATTTTCTCACTTCCACAAAGACCTAGTTGGAAATGGGTTTCTGCAAAGCCACAGATGCAAGTAATATGCCCACCAAATTTTTTTTTTTTTTTAAATATATCACAACTTCCCCTGAGTTGCATGTCAAAACACAAGATAATATTATTTTTGCATGCATCTATAGCTTTCCTGGCCCAACCCATGCTCGTCATCTGCTACTAAAAAAAACAGAAAAACGATTACAAAAAAACACAAGTTGAGAGAGTGACTGGTTGAAACATAAGGATTATTCAGTAATAACACAATGCCAAGCAACCTAACCTCCTAAGAGAGATTTTAAACCAGAATAGAATACCAAAGTATTACAGATTCTAATGCTTTGCAGTGAAAAACTCTTATTCAAAAATGCCATATAATAAAAAATAATATATTTTTAAAAAGAACAGATTCCTGAAAGTGAACTTGAATATTGAACTCCCTTCTCTTCAACAACACACATCCTTGAACAAAAAATAAAATAAAAAATGATAATAACTAACTAAAAAATGCGTTGTGAAGATTACATGATTTTAACATTTAGTTGCAATATACACAAAGTATTCCAGAAGTGCTTTAAGTGCTTAAAGCTGTAGCAATTACGTTCTTTCAGACTTTGAAAACATCGTTGACTATAAGTACAATAAAGCGGCCAGCTACTTAGCCAAAGTGCCCTAAATAACGCTAGAATTCCAAGTAAAGTGAAAGAGAAAAAAACACAAAGTATATAGACATGCATGCACCTAATTGTCTTAAGTAAAAATAGAAAAGACAGCTCAAAAAGTTCTTAAAAAGAACTAGGAACTCCCAAACTTTAAGAACAAAGAACCATCACTACCTTTAAAGAGCTGCATGTAGAATTTAAGCTTAACTAATTTGTTAATGCAGGAGCTTGGAACTCTTATCTCAATTGCTGCATAAACAATAACCATATTTTATATAATAATACTCCCTATAAGCAAGTAATCGGTATCCCTATGGGAACATCTTCTCCCACCAGTGTAGCAAATCTATTCCTGTTTTTTAAAGAGACATGCAACTCAGGGGAAGTTGTGATATATTTAAAAAAAAAAAAAAATTTTGGTGGGCATACTACTTGTATCTACGGCTTTGCAGAAACCCATTTCCAACTACCTAGGTCTTTGTGGAGGTGAGGAAATGCAGAGTTTTGCTGGTCCTTGATAAAGCCAAGGCTCAGCGTTCTTGACACTTTCTACATTCAGTTTGCTATTTTTCATCCTCTTTTTGCTGATACCTGTCAGTATATGAGTTTTACTATGTCATTTTAGGAATATTGGTTGAAAAATTGTTATTGCTTTTGTATCTTCTTAAGTAGTATATATATATTCTTGTAAAATCCATACCTGTTTATTTATCCCAAGCCACAATTTCTGACAGAAAAGTTGCTATTCACAGGATGATCTGAAAGTCCAATTAAGTATAAAAGAAAGTATCTTTTAAAAAAAAGTAACTGTCACTTTTTAAATACTTTTGTGTTATATTCAAGTGAATAAAGAAAAAAATTTCTAGGTTTTTTTCAGCATTACCAATGTTCATTAGTTAGACCTAAAAATCAGTAGAAAGAGGGGTAATCCACAATATCTGACATTTCTGAAAAACTGAAGAGTTAGCAATTAAGCCTTAACTAAGGCAATTAGTGAAGCAAAACTAACAAATCTGATTAGCACAGTACAGTGATTATGCTACCAAGAAGACAATCATTACATACTGTGAAACGGCTATGTGGGCTTCCCATGACACGTGCCTTCCACAGGCACAATCATATCTTCGTAGCCTTCCACCTTCATACCTTCTGCCATCTTTTTTGTACTATAAAAAGTCTTTTGTTGAGTTGTGGAAAAGCAACTATAAATGGCTTCAATTGAGTTACAATAGCATTCTACATGGCCTTCTGTACATGGGATGCATTTCAGATACAAATACAGTAATTCTAGTAATGTCAAAAATGGAAGGGTTGTAACTTTGAAAAACCTTTCTCTACAGAGCAACAACAAAATCTTAAAAACATTTTATTGTAAATAAAAATGGATACACTATAAATATGTGGTATATATTTACACAAATTGCATCTATTAACAAATGTACATATATATTTGTTATTAAAATGAGAAATGTAAAAACTTGTTTTTTATTCTTGCATTCTATTCAAAATACAAAATTTTGTTTAACCAAAACAATGCATGTAAAGACAAAAATAATAATAGTAAAAACAGCAAATTTTCTAATTAAAAGACATTTTGCTTCAATTTTTCTGACAAAACAGACAAATCGGTACAAGAGTAAAGATCCAAGCTTAAACACTATGGGGTTTTACTGCACTAAATTAGCAGACAACTCAAGGAACTATGAGCACTGACAAGATCTACTGTTGACATGCAAGAATTGTATGTCATATTACTGGCCTATATGCATATTTTGAAGACCCTTCTGGACAAAACATGTAAGGAGCATGTGCAAATTAAATTTGAGAATTAAAAATAGTTTTCAGAAGATCTTGATCCCTAGTTGAATGACAAGGATCTACTGGAGGCTGTAAGTGTTTCTTACAGCCATGTGAGGAAGTTTTGTGTAAAGTTGTTAATCAACAAAGTTATGACCAATAAATATGAAAAGATAGTTGCTGTCAAGAAAACAAACTAAATTGAAGCAGCACTTAGAAAAAAAAAAAAAAGGCAATTTTAACAGCACTTGAAAAAATTCTACCTAATAAAGTCAAAGATGCAAGAACTAAACATGTGACATGAATAGCTTGCTGAAAGAAAAAAGCATCCGTAGTCTCCATACTTGATTTCTCTTTGAAGAAAGATTTGATTTCTCTTTGAAGAAAGATTAACGCACTGATTTCAAACTCGGAGACGTATTACCATTTTAAGAATCATTTTCAGGCACCTGTTATGAGACAAGGATGATTAGTTCTTCATGTTTGGATAAGGTAATCTGTTTCTAAATTGACATTGCAATGAATTTTATTAACCAGAATTCCAACTTAAAGTTACTTGGCTACATGAACATGATACATGTGCCTGATTGATCTGAACATACCTAATGCTTCTTGAATTAATTTTCATGGGCTAAATAAAGACTGATTTCATGACATAGTTTTCTGCAATTTAGGATATTTTATTTTAGGGCTTTCAAAAATTGGGTTAAGATTTCTAGGTTCATTTACAATGCATTAGAGTTTAATGTTACATAACATGACATTCTGAATCTTAAAAGAAATACCATGTTACATCTAAAAAACTTTAAAGGAATTTCAATGTTTGGTTTAATTTGCTCACAAATCTTGATCCCTAGTTGAATTACATTGAGTTCCATTGATCCTACTACTCAGAGGTATTATATGCATTCTAATGGATTTTTGAGCATTTTAAAAATATTCTTGATGCGCGGCAGAGTTGTGTTCATGCTGAAATGTATATTTATTGTGCTAGACAAGCTGGTTCATTTTAAGTGTTTTTACATTTTCAGTAACGAAATCGTAAGCCTTAGTGAATAGTGTTTGTGACTTAATACCTGCATTTGAATAATGCTTGAGACACTGATGGATATCATTACTTGATTCTCAAGTTCATTTTTTCTTTTTTTATGTCATGCTGTTCAATTACAGATGGTCTGAATTAAACCCTGTTTGTTGTTGAGGGCTTAAGTACCACTTTTGAGAGACAAACTCATTACATTTCAAAGGAAGCACTAATTTTCAGATCTGCTCACACATTTCATAAAAGCCTTGAGAATAATTTCTGTCACTAAACATATCACTCAAATTAATTGAAGTACTTATTGAGATCAAATGCAACTTCTGAGAACACCTGGTCTTGTTGCCTTTGTTACAGAAGCTATATTGGTATTTAGAGGTACAATACATACTTACATGTAAGCCAATACCTCCTAGTTGCAGCTAAAATTTGGTAAAATCAGAACTGACATATAAGATAACCTTAAATTTAAAGAGTTTCGAAAACATGATATTTATCAAAATAAAATTATGCAAATTTCTAAAGTTATTTTCTTTAGAAATCTTCAAAGTCCAACTTACTACCAGAATTTTATTTCCTTCCCCTTTAAAACTGAAAACCATGAAACGACCTTCTGCAGTGTTACACCCAGAACCTCTTCCAGTCGATGCCATGCCATGAAAGAGCCATTATCACAGCTCATGGTGGGTACACACAGTACTGAGTATTGTACGTTCCACATCACTTACAGATCTGTACTTCTGATCACTTACGTCTTATAAGTAATGTACCCGGTACATTTCACTTCAATATCTCAGGTTTTTCTTGGTGTTGCATTTTCAACAGAAAGCAGTGTTTACTGTGGCTGCTTACTTTTCCATCTGGATCATAAACCAAATAATCTTCTGCACCATCCATGGCATTACTAATATAACCTTTTTGAAAAGATCATGACCTGGCACTCTCATAACAATGATACTGTGGGCAGTCGCAAGAAGAGATGCCCACATTTCCTGTGAAAACAACAGAGAGGGCCAATTAATTGCACCCCAACCCAACAGTGAAATGCTTTATCTGGTGTCTGAATGACTCACTGTATCTCACACCAAAGCAGGACCATAACAAGCTTTTCTTATCTGGGAGGGCGATACTTGAAATTATGCCCCTTCAAATTCCACTCAAATAACATGTGGTTTTTACTTTCTCACACACCGCCGTTATAGGAAAGTATTATGATCGTTCAAAAATCGCACTTTAGATTTTTGACGTAATTTTATTAAAAATGTAAACATTATGTAAATACCAAGTAAAGCGTAAATGTTATGTGAACACCGACAACACAGCACTCCACAGAAATGCAGAACAAAAAAAAAAAAAAACACAGAATGAATGAGTATCGGATAGTGAACATAACAACAGGAAGAAGCTTTGGGGTAGGGCTTGGAAAAATTCCGTTCAAGGTTAAATGCTCAGAGAACTTTCTGCGACAGAGCAGAAAATTAGCTCTTCATCCCAACCACATGTTCGGAAAGGTCATAAAGGTCAGGCATATCAGCATATTGTTTTGTATGCCTTCATTCACTGCTTTGGAAAATTCCCTTCATGGATATGAGATGTTCACACCTCATAGTATATGTTACTCTATACCCTAGTTGACTGCATGGAATACTGCATGAGACTAACTAAAGTCTTCAAAAAGAAAATACTGAACAGTGTAACTTTTTTAGTTGCAATTTCTATTTTTTACATCCCCCAAAGCATTAATTTACGCTCCTCGAATGCCCATACTGGGAGGGCAATCGCCGTCCCTGTAGCTACGGCCCTGTACCAAAGGTGGGGTGACATGCTCAGAGTCCTGCAAGGGAAGTAAGAACTGGATTTCTTCCTTTCAGTGAGCAAGAAACCCTGTGGTCTCACTTTGAAACAGAATTAGGTTTTGCACTTATCATCATTTGAAACAGAATTAGGTTTTGCACTTATCATATCAGTGGCAACTATGCCTGCAGGACTGGAGCGGAAGGCTTGTTCCTTAAAACTATATACTAGGTGCAAAAATGTTTCACTTTTTTTTTTTTTTGACTCATACATAAGCCAACCCATTAACTTTAAAAATAGAATTTCTTCCAAAAACTAAGCTTACATGCAAGTATATATGGAACAATTCTTCAAGGGGAAGAAGTGCAGTGTATTTGAACTTAGCATACAATTTTGTTGTTAAAAATCACTTAGAAAGTTTGCATCCACCAAAAACCACTCACATCTGAAGGCTTGTAAATGTGTTCTGAATTTTTGAAAGTTAACAGGTAAATTTCTGTTTTTCATTTTGAGTGCAATTCAATTTTTGAATCTAACTGGTTGATCACTTTCTCTCCCCAGATTAGGCTATGAAGTAATGAATACTGAAATTTGGGGGTCACCACTTTTACAATTATCATGTGTATTGTCATAATAGTACTCAGTTTAGATCTTTTAAATGAACAAAGGTAAGTGTAAAAGGTTAAAATAATGAAAACAACTGCTCAACACAAAGAAAAGTATAACTCTAAACTTATGAAAAGCTGCTATGATTTCTACCATTTCAAAGGAAGGCATCAGTCGATTCAAAGACTTTTTAAGATAAGATGCCTCAAATTGATATAAAAAGTGTTTTGGAGTCATTTTAAATGTACAAGAAATAAGGGAGGGGGGGGTCTGTTACCCAGAGAATACTTGACAAAGATGAGCAGCTCTGGTTATCAAAGGACGATATACTGAACCGGTGGAGTGAATTTTATGAAGATCAGTTGAATAGAAATCCATGCACAATGGGGAAAGTAAATATTGATGACAATGATGATGAGGAGGCCTGGACAACCATAGTAAGTGTTTATGAAGTAAGATATTTTGTCCTTAAAACATACTAAAACTGTAGGTTATTCCAGGCACCACAATTTTTAATGTTGAAGACAAGATCAAGGAAATGATCAAAAAGCTAGAAATTGTGGACTTGTCATTTACCAAAAATAAATTTCAATACTTTTCAAACCATGTACCTTTGCTGCAATCTGCCGATGAATAATTATCACAAAGCCTTGGAATTTTTTTCACCCAGCATCTGCAATGCAGTTTTCATGGATACTTCACACCTTGAGATGAAAGCAAAAATTAACTTAAAGATCCATCATGAAAGAAATACGGGATTACGCCATATTATACAAATTTTGAAGATGACAATCCGTTCTTTGGCGCAAATGTGACAAGGATGGCAAGTCAGATAATATTTGAAAACTTTCATCGTCCTGGAGCGGGACTCGAACCCGCGTCTCCCAGAAAACGCCTAGGTATGCTAACCACTACACCACCCAGAACGACCAAGTCTCAAGTCTCCGATCAATTTGAACCCAACCATCACAGGATTCGCCAGTCGAAGCAACCGGCATTCATGCCCAGCGAATCCGGAGGTTAATAATCCCATCCCGCGATCGCCCGGAGAAGCAGATAAATCATGAAAGAAATACGGGATTACGCCATATTATACAAATTTTGAAGATGACAATCCGTTCTTTGGCGCAAATGTGACAAGGATGGCAAGTCAGATAATATTTGAAAACTTTCATCGTCCTGGAGCGGGACTCGAACCCGCGTCTCCCAGAAAACGCCTAGGTATGCTAACCACTACACCACCCAGAACGACCAAGTCTCAAGTCTCCGATCAATTTGAACCCAACCATCACAGGATTCGCCAGTCGAAGCATTTAAAATGTAGGCATCAACAAATTAATGGGATTTACAATAGTAGTAAAAAATGGCTTAACTGAAATCTCTATGGATAGTACACTAAAACTTCATAGAAAAAATATGTGAATTGTCGGCTGCACGTAAGAATGGAATAACCCAAAATTGTCGCATAAAGCACTGAAAGATTTAATTTCATTCCTCACTACCTATTTATGTGAAAAAGCTTCCTCAGTTATTAAATACCTAAAAAAGAAAGAGGTATTTCTTTTTTAGGTATTTAATAACTGAGAAACCACTTAAGAAATGTACTGTAAGAACCATGGTAAAGCCTTGAGTAAGTGACTTAATACAATGTAGAATATGACCTCAATAAATTAAACTATCATAAATAAAACCAACTAATAAAAACTTTAGCTGCTGCGATGCACCATTGACCTTCTCATTAAAATTATAATTCTGAGTTTATCATATTTTTGTTTGTGAATCACAAAAAATATTTCATAATTTATTTGTAGTGCATTGCTTATGTATTCTTTTGAGGTACAAATAATAGCAATGAATTTGGCACACATGGCTTCTAGTAGTGATTTTTCAGTGGAGGATCAAAAAGTCAAGAACCGCTGATCTATATTGTAAACCCCATCTCACATATGACACGATAGCTAGGAAAAGATTTCTTCATAACTTCTCATAATAAGAGGTTTTCATATTTTACTGGGAACTGAAATATAAATATGATATGCTCTATGGATGGTTCAAACAGACCCTGGGAAAAGCCAATGATTGCTTCATGACACTTCATAATCATTCTTTTCCAATATTTGTCCAAAAACTGGGTCTCCAAAAATCTGATAAAATCCAAAGGTATTAAATGACAGATGTGCGCAAATGAATGCTGACATATTTGTAAGACATCTCTACCTTTTCATCACATATTTGACTAACATTGATTTACTTCATCTAGAATGGGTGTTTGATAATAACCTTGATAGGAAACAACAACGTGAATTTCCAAACAAAATTGAAGAATACAAATTTTACAAAGTGACTGGTAACAGTTCATATGAAACTTATTGCTGAGAAATGAGTAACACTTATCAGGTGAATAACATAACATTTTAGAAATGTAAAAGCACAATAAAGTATTAGAAGCTCAAGATCTAATTACTAGTGCTACATCAAAGGTGAACCACATGGGTAAATATATTAATATACACCCTTATATGTTCTTTAGGTACAAAATCCTGCATCTTTTGAGAGTAGCAAATAAATGACATTTCATGGAAATGACTCTCAACAAATTATGGAACATCACCCACAGGGTGTATAGTTAAGTCCCTTATAAGATGAAGTCTAACAAGCATGCAAACTACTTACAAGTTCATAATTTAGCCCATACTTGATTAACTACATAGTAATAATATAAACTGCCCAACACTAAAGCATGCATGTATTCCACCCATAGGGTGAATAGATCTAAAAACATCTCTGAAAGCCCAAACAGGCATATTAACAAAATATTTACACATTTGATGTCTACTTATCACATATACAAAGCCCAACACACACATACACAAACTGCCTAACACTAAGCCATTGTATGCTTTTCACCCACAGGGTGAACACATAAAAAAGCTAAAAACCCAGACCGGCACATTAATTATTTACAAGCCAAAAATTTGCTTTGAACATACACAACACATTTTACTCAGCAGAGAGTATATTTAGAATATCATAACACCTATAATTAATAATTTTTTTTTATTCAGATGCCACAATAGAAATAGGAAATAATGAGAAAAGAGAAATCTTTCTGTAACAAAAAGGAAGATATTGTAAAACTTGTACTTCATGTAATGGAACAAACTTAAGATAAACTATTCCCTTTCAAAAGAACACACACACACTGGATCAAGACAAAAAGGCTGCTCCTGATGGCAGAGTGGTCCAAGCACTGGCTTCTGACCAGTCATCCAAGATGAGTCAGGGTTTGAATCCTGGCGAGGCATGGATATAGTGTTTGTTTTATGACACTGGCACTAAATTAGAAATGGTGACTGTTTGTAGCCCACTATGTTGCTCACGATACTTGTTAAACCCCCAAACAAACCAAAATACAAAAAAATAGTTGTAGCCCACTATGTTGCTCATGATAGTTGTTAAACCCCCAAACAAACCAAAATACTAAAAATAGAAAGTTGTGGAAGGGTGAACACAGAAATTGACTGAAGAACACGCAGTCACATACAGTTTTGAAGTTTGTTAAGCAGAAGCTTTTGGTTGTGCTATGGCCTTGATCACTCACAATTCAAGTCCATAGAACGACCAAAAACTACCACTTAATGAAACTCAAAACTAAACATGACTTTGTGAGTTTCTCACTCAATTTCTATGTTTATTGTGATATTGTTGTGTGAAGCCTAAGTTTTCAAACATGTGGAAGAGATCTGGGGAGACTTTCACCCAGCAGTGGGCTGATAATGGTTGACGATAGATATTGGTTATGATATATATACACACACACACACACATATATATATATATACACTGGCAGAAAGTGAAAAAAGAACACCAAGAAAGAATTGGCGGACGATCATGAAATTTACATATGTTAATGGGGTCGAGTTTACACCACAGCACGGCATAATATGCAAATTATCGTCGGTGGTATTTAAGGAGTACGGCGAAGTGAATGTAATCAGTCATCGGCGTACGGACACGTGCGAAGACCCTGAAGAAGCTGCAATGCCTGGACATGGAAGATGTGTACTATTTCAGCAGTTATCGGACTTTGAGCGAGGTCATCTAGTAGGACTCCGCGAGGCCGGGTGGTCGTATCGTCGTATTGCGGAGCGAATTGGATGGGAAGTAACGGTGGTGATACGATGGTGGCGTAGATGGTCCGAGCAACATTCCCACACGAGAAGACGTGGAACCGGGAGTCACAGACGGACTGATGAGCGGACCAATCGACGCATAAGAAGAGCGGCGTTGTCAAGCAGAACATCCACTGCGACGCGAATCCGAGCTGCCGTTGCACCTGAGGTGACTGTGCGAACAATCCGCAACCGTCTACTGGATGCAGGACTACGAGCACGTGTGCCTCTGGCATGTGTACCTCTGACTCCAGCCCACCGTCAGGAACGGCTGCAGTGGTGTCGCCAACGTCTGCACTGGAGAATACAATGGCGATCTGTCGTGTTCAGCGATGAAAGCAGATTCTGCTTGGGAGCCTCCGATGGCCGTATGCATATTTGCAGACGCACAGGGGAGCGTCTCCACCCTTCTTGCATCCGCCAGCGACACACAGGGCCTACACCTGGTCTCCTGGTGTGGGGAGCGATCAGCTATCGCTCCCGTACACAACTAGTGTTTGTACCGGGTACGTTAAACAGCACCTCCTACATCAACAACATCATTCAGCCCGTTGTTGTGCCATTTGTAAGGTCGGTCCATCGTGGTGGTTTCCAGCAAGATAACGCATGCCCACACACGGCACGTGCAACGCAACATGCACTTCAGGGTGTGAGACAACTTCCATGGCCTGCACGTTCACCAGATTTGTCCCCCATTGAGCACGTGTGGGATTTTATGGGACAACGACTTATCCGGTCTCCACGGCCAGCCACGACCATCCCCAATTTACGTGTTCAGGTTGAGGATGCTTGGAACTCAATACCCCAAACTTACATCTAACATCTGTACAACAGACTCCATGCCAGAATTGCACAGTGTGAGGCAGTTCATGGCGGTTCAACCTCGTACTAACCATGTTACATGGAAATGTTATTTTTCAGTTTACCAGCAAATACAGCTATATTTTGCCATAATGTTTTGATCACGTTATCCTCTGTATTCCGTTATTATGCCGTATAAATTTCGTTGGTATCAGACGTCTCCTTCTTGGTGTTCTTTTTCACTTTCCGCCAGTGTATATATATATATAAGGCATAATAAAGGTTACACGTAAATTTACAAAACAGCTTTTGAAATTCTAAAGTGCCAGAGGCTGCATAAAAGAAAAATCAAAAACAAATACAGAAATCCCCTTAAAACTGAAAGTTGGAGAAACTGATTCAGAGAAATCAAAAGAAGAGATCTAACAACCACAGAGATTAAAGAAAGAGGAATATGGAACTATGGCAAGCTGTTATCTATGGCTTCATCAAGAGCCAGGTACAGACAACACCTCTCATATCTCTATAAAGACCAAAAAAGTGTGGGTTTCTGCACCATCCAGTCTGCTACAAAACAGCAAAACGCTAACCAGAAAACCACATAAATAAAATACAAAATAAAAATAACCCACCCCAAAACAAATAACCAACACCTCCCAAGCTTCCAAAACACCACAAGAAAAAAAAAAAACCATTCCCTTTTATGTTTTTTGTTTGTTTTTTCTTGGGAAGTTTTTGGTGTTTTGGGGGATCAGGAGGTTTTGGCTATTGGTTTTGGGGTGGGTTATTTTTATTCATTTTTTTATTTTTATTTTGCATTTTATTTATGTGGTTTTCCAGTTAGCATTTTGCTGTTTTGTAGCAGACTTGATGGTGCAGAAACCCACACTTTTTTGGTCTTTATAGAGGTATGAGAAGTGTTATCTGTGCCTAGCCCTTGACGAAGCCATAGATAACAGCTTGCCATAGTTCTATATTCCTCTTTCTTTTCTCCCTGTGGTTGTTAGATCTCTTTCTTTGATTTCTCCAAATCTGTTTCTCCAGCTTTCAGTCTTATGGTGATTTCTGTGTATATATATATATATATAATTAAGAGTAAAGAAATTCAATATTCCTCTACTTTTTTTCATGGCACTCATCATTTGCAAAGCATTATGGTTCCACCAGAATTAAACAAAGTCCCCCCCCTTCCCTGGGAAATGTATTGAGCACTTAACAATGAAGTGCCAAAAAAAAAACCAAAAAAAAAAAAAACCTGGGATATTTCTCTAACAGCGTGCTGGTCCTCCTCGCGATTGGATAATGGCAGCAACGCAACAGGGTATGGACTCCAAGAGCTCTCTGTAGTACTCTGGAGACAGTGTACACCACACTTCCTGAAGAACGTCCCACAATTCCGTAATATTCGCTGGTGGAGGAATCCTGGCATTGACGGCACATTGAACAGCATCTCAAATGTGTTTGATGGTGTTTAAATCCAGTGAACGAAGTGGCCAAGTCAGGATCTCAAACTCCATGAAATGTCCCTCCAGCCATAATCAGGTGACTGTGGATGCGTGCAGTGGCGAATCGTCATGTTGAAAGAGATCCCACCCTTTGGAGTGGCTGCATGACATGAATGGGTGCAAATGATCCCCAAGGATGGTTATGTAGCCTCCACTGGTCAGAGCAATTTGTAGACGTTTGAGTCCAAATGCATGCCAGCTAAAAACACCCCACATCATAAAAGGGCCACTGCCAGCCTGCAGGACCCATTGCCTTGTGGGGTTGTCACCACATCCACCTGCTCAAACATTTGGTACTGCGATTCATCAGACCAGGCTATACATTTCCAGTCATCTTGCATTCAATGGAGGTGTTCCTGTGCCCAACAATTGCACCTGGGTGGGCCGTCGGCTCCGGAACCCTATAAAGCACAGGGAACATTGCATTGTCTGAATGCTAATGCTCACCGTGTAAATCCAAAATTCACGATAATTTTCGAGATGGAGTGACCCACCTCCCAAGCACCAACAACTATCATACCACGTTCGAAATCGCTTAAATTCCGATCAACTGCCATCTAAACTGCGAATGCTTGCCTGAACTTGTAGAGATATCAACCTTTATATATGCATCATTTGTGGATGATACCATTTACTACATGGGTATGGTGGCACATAATGGAAATGGTAGTGCCCTTCCTAGTTTTTTTGGCACCTCAGTACATACAATACATTTTAATGTTACACAGATAACTATTAGAAATTATCACACAACTTCTGTTACATTTCATTAATATGTCATCATCATCATCATTGTCAACCATTATCAATCCACTGCTGGACGAAGGTATCCCCAAGTTTCTTCCACAACGGTCTGTCTTGTGCCAGTCTCCTCCATGTTACTCCCGCATACTTTTGAATTTCATCCACCCATCTCCCATGTGGTCTTCTTCTGGGCCTTTTCCTGTCCCTTGGAATCCAGTCTGAAATTTCGGCTGCCCATCGATGATCTGTCCTTCTGGCAACATGTCCAGCCCATTGCCATTTCAGGGATTTTACTCTGATCATGATGTCTTCCACTCTTGTCATTTTTCTCTGCCAGTAGAATTGATGTAGGTGGCCGGGAAAAAACATGTATGAGAAATAACTCATAAATATACCCACTGAAGATGATTCCAAAAAGGAATTGAAACTAGTATGGGATCTTGAGCCACGGGAAGCAGAAAATTCAGCCATCATCTGTAATAAGGAATTATGTTACCAATTTCAACTTGGAAGCTTATGCCACGAGAAGCGGAAAGTGTGCCATCATCGATAAAAAGAGGACTTATTACCAATTCAGCTCACCATCGTCGAGAGGTTCGAAACTTTTAAACTTTTTTTAATTTTCATAAATCATGTGTTAAAAGAGAAATCTGGAATAATGTTAATCATTTAATAACTATTTTCTCTACATATTGGAAGACTTTGCCAAATTTGAGCTACGTCTGAATATCCATATAAAGAGATTTTCCATATAGGTCCGAAAACTTCAAATAATGAAATTCTAAAATATCTTTGGGAACCTCGAGAAGGAATATGAATAACAAGTTGAAATAATTTTTTTTGTAATATTTATTGACGTTTCCCGTACTCAAATTTCTAATAACGTGAGAAACAGTAAATAATATGAAGACAAGTTTGTTGACATATAGATAAATTATTTCTTACCCACGTAATAAATTCGACAAATATAATATTTGTCGAATCAATATAATGTAATCAGTTATCTCCTGTAACATGAGGAATCCGTGAAATAAATTTCATTTGAAAAGCAAGATTCTTTTTTTTTTTTTTTGGTGTTGCAATTTTCATAAACAGTAGTGTATAATAACTGCATGACATAATTATAAAAGACAAGCTCAGCACATTGAGATGGCTTCAAGCTCATAATAATGCAAAAACAGAATCATGTATACACAGGGCTAGAAAAATGCGGTCCCCTGGCTGCCCAGGGTGACCAAAATTATTGTCCAGGCTACCAGGGAAAACATCACTGAAGAGCATGTAATTCAAGAATTTGCAAGCCCTGGAAAAAAAAAAAAAAAGTACCCCTTTTTTTTTCCAGAGAGAGAGAGAGATATATAAGCTAATGGTTGAGAGTAAAACATTATTTTTTGGACAGAAGTGTACATGGCTTTGATATAGCCCCCACCCCTGCAGGTTCAGTGTTTTGATTCTGGCCACTAAAAAAAGTTAGCTGGCTACCAGATTTCAGAATATTTTTCTACCCTGTAGCTTGCTAGAAATAGATTTTTAACTAATCAGACAAACTTAACTGAGCTGAATAATTTGACACCTAAAAATTCCAAGTTATTTAAAAAGTAATAAACTTAATAACTGAGCATATAAAAACAGTAAAAAATCTAAACTGAAAAAATTAACCCTTTGATGACCATACCATCCAAAATGCCTCTACATGCAGACTGCCTGAATCACCCATCTGGAGTGATAAAATTTCTTATCTGCAAATGTTTTTTAAATGTGCACAGTCACTGTGAAATTAGCAAAAATCATCCTCGGTTACTATTGTTGTCATTAAAGAAAGAAGTGAATCTGGAGTTGGTTTCTTGTGGGGTGATGATATCATTCATTTTCATGACACTGAATATCTCTTCTCCATGGAAAAAATCCCTCACTCCAGGAAATGTGTGAAGTTTAATACATATCAAGCCTATAGATTGCAGAAGTTTCGTTTGGTGACTCACATTAATCCTTCTCTTGTTAACATGCAAACGGGTGAACAGAAATTAGAAAAGCAGTAACAGTTTTGAGCATTATGGTATTTTGGACGACACAATGTTAATATCCTGGTTACTAAAGGGTTAACAGAATCATGAATAGACAGTACAATGAAAACTTTGGATTTGTACATAAAATCACCATCATACACTCACATACATACTGAATGATAGCATAAATTATTCTAAACTGATGGTGTTGTTTTTTTATTTGTTTTTATATTTTTAAGTAAATCAAGTGACAATGATTAGGTTTTCACTTTGTCCACAACAAAAATATAAAAAGGTTGTAGCTGACCCATTGTACATCTTCACAGATCACCATTTTTACAATGTCAATTAATTTATGGCACTATTTTCAATTTAAAAATGTTGCACAGAAACAACAAATCACCTATTTGCTGTATCAAAAAAATCTTCCCTTTCAGCCCAGTTTTCAATAAGTAATTTGTTGTTGCCAACGGTCTGAAAATTATTTTCAAACTGTGGGTCTTTATGTTTGAGCTTTTCAAAACGATAAAACAACAGTTCTTTGGCATAATCGTAGAGCTCAATGTCCAGACTGTTGGCATGTTTTATCTTTTCAATCTGCTTTCCAGTAAGCCCTTTAAACAACTCTTTCCGAGCTGATCGAAAAAGAGAACTTCGTGAGGGCTTTCCTTTGATTTTGAAGTACAAGTTAAATGTTACTTCAAACATGTACTGAGAAATCTTGGGAAATTCTGCAAGTCCAAAGAATGACATTTTATGAAGGTTTGCCTTTGCACTTGTAAACATAATGAGGTCCTTATCTTCTTGTGATGATGACGTATTGTAGCAACCAACCAGAGACATGTCTGATAACATTCTCGTTTGCCTATTTACAGCAGGATTATAAGTACAATCCAAAAAATTATCAAGGGATAGATTTCTGAGTTCATTACCTTCTAAACAAGAGGATTCAAAGCCATCACACCAACTATGGAATGCAGGCCAGCTCTGTTCTTGTCTCACATGCCAAAATTCACTGAAGAACCTCTTCATAGGATCTCTTAGCATGGTAATAAAGAAATACCTGGAAATATATATACATAAACACAAAACATTTAAAATAAAAATTACTAACTCAACAAAATCAAATCATAAAAAGCAATTAAGTGTGCATGTGTTTAAGTTTTGATATTATAACCCACAGTACAACACATAGACATCAAACAAGAGCTGCAAAACATGGAAGAAATAGGTAAGCAACATATTTCTTTTCCAGAAAAGATGGCGGCACTTGTTAAGCCAAATTACAATGTATCAGACACAGATATAAAGGAAGCCAAAAACCTGCCATTTTTATGTTTAAAAAATCACACATTTGTCCTATTATTTTAAGCACAGAAGAGATGCAGATACATAGGATACCTTAGGATAAAAAGTTTTAACCAAATTTCTATAATGCCTGTAGATGTTTTTTACAATTATGACTTTTTAAGGCAGTTAGCTTCAGAAATAAAATCATGGTATGAACATGAGATCAAATTTTGCAGTTATGTGCAGTTCATAACTAAAAACCTTATTAATGCTCAGATTTTTTGCACCTTACTTACTATATAGAAATTCATTTACAATCAAGTCCTAAATGCGGGTTTTAAAAAGTTGATTTCTCTTTGTTAGCATCTGTAATAAAAAACTGAATTTCCTGTCATACAGAAAAAAATTTAATTACAGTTCTAAATTGACAAAGTACACATGTGGGTTTAAAACTAATGAATGCATTAACATTCACAAGTTAATTTCTGTTCCCATACTATAGCCTACCTACAAATAACAAATTAACAAAATACTGGGAGAGAGAAAAAAAAGAGAAAAAGAAAGCTTCTTTAAAAATAATTAATTTCATGTAACTTGAGCACAAAACCAGCAGTTTCACTGGTATGAAAGTAAGCATTCCTTGTTGTTGTTGTGCATTAATTTGTACACAAAATAATAAAAGCTACTTTGGGGCAAAACTTAGATTTATCAAGCTTTAAATGCTACAGAAAAAAATAGTGTGATGGAAGATATATGTATACAGTTTTTTCAAACATGTAACACAGATTTTCTTTACATAAAAACATCCCAAAACTGGGAACTCCCCTTTCAAAAATTTCTGGACCCACAGCCAGAGTGTCAGGCCCCAAATGGTAATAAAATAAAGGCAGATACTATCATGAATGGAATACAGGATTACACCATGCAATACAAATTTGAAAATGTGAATCTGTTTGTTGGTGCTAACGTGACATGGATGCCAAGTCACGTTAGAACCAACAAATGGATTCACATCTTCCAAATTGGCAGATACTATGTTGTGTGTTTATTTCATTCATCATGGTAAATTTTGAAGTTTTCCTTACTGCATAGTTAGGTGGTCTGTCTAGTTGTAATTGATTGAAAGTTGGAGTAACAACAGTCCAAGTTGACATTTGTATACCATTTTTTGTCATGTTTCTATGCTCTTTGCCCAAAAGTTGGAAGTTGGAGTAACCACAGTCCAAGCTGACATTTGTATATAATATTTTATCACGTTTCTGCACTCTTTGTTCAAATACAGCTCTTGTGGCCATTTTCTCTAAGTAAACAAAGTGTTCCTTCATATGAAATTTTGTTTCAGTCACGGAGATGTACTATGTAATGTTAAACAGAATGTACATTGTAGTCTGTAGCTTACAGATTCAAATTAACAAACTTGTGTTCAATTTAAGTTTAAAAATGAGGATAAGCATCTGAAGGGGAGATAAAATATGTAATGACAAAATGATCCTTCACACTACATGATGTCAAAGGGAAACGGTACAAATACACAAAGCATTTAAAGGAAATCCTCACAAATCTGTTTGCAATGCAGGTTTACAATTATAAACACCTCACTCAAGAACATGACATCAACATAAGAAACGGCACACATGCAACCACAATCTCTTATGTATTTCTTTTTTGTACAAGCTACAGTTGCTTCAAAAAATTACAAGTCTAGAATTTACTGTGGAACTGCTCACTCACAATGAATAGGATTAGACGACAGACAGTGCACAGGTAATGGCTGCCACTGAGTTGGCCTGTTCCCAACATGAGAGCCATCACATCACATGACATCAAGGTTATTAGATGACAAGTTTATGCTCATGCTGCACTTCCGGTGATTGCTTTGTGACGTCACTGTCCAAATCATGTAGCAGCATGTCAGTATTATTATTATTCATAAACCAGCTGGAATAATCTTCATAAATTCTACCATATTTTTTAATGCCTAATGTTTTCAATTTTTTATTTAAAAAATTGGGGAATGTTGCCATGATGCTTTTCCTATTCATCATAAAGAAATTCTTTTACTATATGACAATTATATGTCCTGCTGTGCATTTTCCCTTCTAAATTTATATAAAAACAGCAAAAATTCCCCTTTAAACTAAATGAACATTTAAAA
Source organism: Macrothele yani (assembly GCA_039090855.1). Lineage (NCBI taxonomy): Eukaryota > Metazoa > Arthropoda > Arachnida > Araneae > Macrothelidae > Macrothele > Macrothele yani. The sequence goes on from CM076990.1 coordinate 170,601,218, forward strand.
GTATAACAGTTTTCCCACCCTTTACGTAACAAAAATGTGCAGGAGGTATTTTTGAATTATTTGTGATTAAAATATTCACACGACTGTGAATTTCTTCTGTATTTAATGTATATTTGCATAAGCTTTTTGTTCTGTGCTTGAGTTATAAAAATTGTTGACAGGACATCTTCCTCCATAGCTACAGTTCGGATTTACGATTCACATGTTAGGATTGTGATGCCACTCAGTGACGTCACAATTATTCATCTGCGAGGAAAGCGAGATGAGCAAACCTTACTGTCTATTAACCTTGACATGACATTAGGCAGAAGTGGTTGCCTGTCCTTCAATTGCAATGCTTTCTTATGGTGTGACAGGCTACTTTTAAATATTAGCATTTAGTAAACCATGTAAGTTAGAAACGTGATTTTTAGGAATAATACACCTATGAATCTATTCATTAGGAAATGGTCATTTATCAAAATTTACTTGCAATAGTTTTGAAGTTACAGAATGGGTAGTTCAGGCATGAAAGTGAGCAGTGATAGGAAATGCTGAACTTCCACGTGCGCGTGCTGAGTTGGTGGGGGGGGGGGGGGTTGATAAAGTATGGAATCTTGCATTTCACTCTCTAATGTATACAACCATGACATTTAGGTATTGGTCACATGCCTGCCAACTAAATAGATTTAACGTATGTTTTTTGTTTCAAGAAAATTAAATATATAGTACAATATATTGTAAGGGGGATGTAAGGTCAGGTGATGCGTAACATCACAGCCTCTCCTTGACAAATGTCAACCCCGCCTTCTCGTGGTACATCCTGTTCCCACTAAAGGGGCTCTGACGACCGCCAATAGCGGTATAACTATACCATCGGGATTAGAGGAAATGCTATCCCACACTCACCAACCCGCTTGGCCAGCGTGGTGAGTTATGGCCAAACCCCTCCAAAATGACTCCACAACTTAAATCTTGGCCAGTGCGACATGTACCTGGCCAAGGCAACGGCCAGTGCGACATGAAGGCAGAGGGTGCTAAGAATCCCCGGAGGACCGGACTAGGCTGCCATCTCATGCTGACCTTGGCGACGTATAACGGACGCTCCCTATCTTCTGATTCAAGGCTTCTTGAATTGGAAGTGGAACTACAAAGGATCAAGTGGGATATCGTCGGGCTAAGTGAGGTAAGGAGAAAAGGAGAAGATCTCATTGAATTGAAAAGTGGACATCTCTTCTACTATCGTGGGACAGATACTGGCAGAACTAGTGGTGTTGGATTTATAATAAACAAGAAACTGAAGGATAAAGTTGTAGAAGTTGAAAGTTCCTCTGACAGAGCTGCACGACTCGTTATCCAACTCTCGAGAAGATACCAGGCTCAGATTATTCAAACTTATGCACCCACCACAAGTTATGCTGAAGAAGAAATTGAAGAATTTTATGAGGAAATTCGTGATCTAAATAATAAAGGTAAGCAGCACTTGAAAATAATTATGGGAGATTTCAATGCAAAAATAGGGCAACAGCAACAGAATGAAACTTCAGTAGGTAAATTCGGTCACGGCAACAGAAACCAGCGTGGAAATACTCTCGTAGAGTTTGCAGAGGCAGAAGGGTTTTTCATCATGAACTCCTTTTTCAAGAAAAAGCCACACAGGAAATGGACATGGAGACATCCAAATGGGACGACAAGTGAAATTGATTTTATTATGTGTAACAAAAAATTCGTCATAGAAGACTGCAGTGTGCTAAACAAGTTCAACACAGGCAGTGACCATAGATTGGTGAGATGTAAGATGCACCTCAACACTAAACTCGAATGTAGCAAGCTCATAAGACAAACAAAATGTATTGACATAACCAACCTTAAAAAACACCATAATACCTTCAAATTGGAACTGAAGAACAGATTCTCTGCTTTAGAAGGCCTAACATCGGAAGAAGTGGATATTTCGGAAGTTAACAGAAAAGTAACCAAAGCTCTTATGGAAACAGCAACAAAATTAGCTGGGTCTAAGAGCAAATTGCATGTGAACAAATTATCAGGAAAAACCAAAATGTTGATGCAAAAAAGAAGAGTGATGAGGACAACTAAAGAAGATGTGACTTCCAAAGTGGAATATATAGAGCTATGCAAGACAGTACGAAAAAGTATCACTGAAGACGTAAGGAAATTCAACTGTGAACTAGTAAGGAAAGCAATTGAAAACAACCAAAGCCTAAAGATAGCAAAGGGACATCTCAGTAAGGGGAAAAAACAGATTATGGCACTGAGAAAAGAAGATGGTTCTGTAACAAGAAATAGAGGCGAAATTTTGACAAGAGTGAAAGATTTCTACTCCAAATTATATGAAAGGGATGATACATGTACTCCAGACATCATGAAAGGTACCAGTACCAGAGTTCTTCCAGTCCTTCCAGCAGAAGTTGCACATGCAATCAAGAACATGAAGCGGGGAAAAGCTCCAGGAGAAGATGGAATTACTATAGACATCATACAAGAAGCAAGTGGAGAAATTGAAACAGTACTCGCCCAAATTTTCACTCGATGCCTTAATGAAGGGAAAATTCCTGAGGATTGGAACAACGCTACAATGATCTTGCTACATAAAAAAGGTGACATTGAGGATCTCAGGAACTACAGACCTATCAGCCTCCTATCAGTGGTTTATAAAATCTTCACTAAAATTCTTTCACACCGCTTGAAGGTGACACTGGACATTGCTCAACCGAGAGAACAAGCTGGATTCAGGAGTGGCTACAGCACAATAGATCATATCCACGTACTGAGAGAACTAATTGAAAGAGCGAGGGAATATGAACTTCCATTGTGCACGGCTTTTATCGATTATGAAAAAGCCTTTGATTCGGTGAAACCATCAGCAGTTGCAATGGCTCTGAAATCCTGTGGTATTGAAGATGCATACATTAATATTATTAATAACATCTATGAAAATGCAAGTGCAAAGATTCGGCTGTTTGAAAATACAACACACATAAAAATTGGAAAAGGAGTGAGACAAGGTGACACCATATCTCCGAAGCTCTTTAATGCCACATTGGAAAATGTCTTTCAATCACTGAACTGGGAAAACAAAGGGATAAAGATTAATGGAGATTATCTAACCCACCTTCGTTTTGCTGATGACATAGTCATTTTTGCAACTACCCCATCAGAGCTGCAGAGTATGATCCAGGAACTTGCTGACAAGAGTAAAGAAGTGGGATTAAAAATGAACTTTCAGAAGACAAAAGTGATGTACAATGCTTTTACAAGAAATGAAGATTTATCGATTGATGGAGAAAAGCTGGAGATAACAGACATGTACGTTTATCTTGGACAGCAGATATCAAGTGAGGGTCACATTGGTGAAGAAATTAATCGGCGTACAAAACTTGCCTGGAGAGATTTTGGAAGAAACAGCATAATTTTCAAGAGCAATATGCCATTATGTCTTAAAAGAAAAGTGTTTGATCAATGCATCCTTCCAGTGCTTACGTATGGTGCAGAGACATGGACCTTAGCTAAAAGAGACATACAAAGGTTGCAGACAACTCAAAGCAGCATGGAGAGGTGCATGCTTGGTGTAACCAGGAGAAATAAGAAGAGGAACACGTGGATCCGAAAAATGACAAGAGTGGAAGACATCATGATCAGAGTTAAATCCCTGAAATGGCAATGGGCTGGACATACTGCCAGAAGAACAGACCATCGATGGACAGCCGAAATTTTAGATTGGATTCCAAGGGACAGGAAAAGACCCAGAAGAAGACCACATGGAAGATGGGTGGATGAAATTCGAAAGTATGCGGGAGTGACATGGAGGAGACTGGCACAAGACAGACCGTTGTGGAGGAAACTTGGGGAGACCTTCGTCCAGCAGTGGATTGATAATGGGTTGACAATGATGATGATGATGATATTGTAAGGGGAAAAATTACTGATGTGGTCATATGCATAGAAAATCACTCACCTTAGTAGAGAATGATGTCTTTAATCAAATGAGGAAATTAATCAAATGTCTTTATAAGATAACAATGTTGTATGGAAATGAAATCTTGAAGGTTTGAAAAACTTCAGACATGTTTATTGATAAGTAATAAAAGTTTGATGAAGAAATATGATAAATGCTTGCAAAAACATTAAACATTTTGTAGATAAATAATAAAAGTCATTCACAACTAATTAAATTTCATTTTCTTAAGTTGCTTCTATCTAACAATTTGTTCTAACCTTTTATGAATTATTCAGCTAGAGTTTTCTTTCTCTTGAACCAATTCATTTGATTTTAATTTGCTGCGTAAGTTATTAGAGATATTTAGCTCTTTTCATCTTCTTCCTTATCTTGTAATTCTTTCTTATATTCTGAATATGATGATTTCATATTTTGGAATAAATCTCTATTTACAGGGTCATGCAAATAATCGTTTTTCTTTAAAAAATTCAAGGCTGACTTATCCTGATTCAGTAGCTTATATCTCATGGTTTGAACAGATGAAAATGTTTCAATTTTCATGTTGCTGGATTCCTTATCAAGTACATCCCCCATCATACTAAAGGAATTTTCCACTTCAGAGCCACGAAAACAACTCAATAATGCTTTCATTATTTTTGAGAGGGCACTGAATTTGTTTAACTTAAAAAGTGTATGTTTTGGGATTCACTGAAATTTATTTATGTAAATATTAAACTGGAGCACATCACTGCACCCAAAGTATAAAATTAATGACATTTAACAACAACACAGGGTAGAGGGAACGTCGCGCGAACGGGGATTACGATTGCCGGCGAAATCTTAGCTTCGTCCGACTTCCGTTTTCGGGCATTTTCTCTCCGTTTTTCAAGCTAAAATACAAATATTTAAATGCATTAAAATGAAACTTAATAACAATACTAATATACTGGGCAGAAGAAACATCGCGAGAAAAATAAATTAGGATTATGGGGGGAAATCTTCACTCCGTTTAACTTCCGTTTTCGAAAGTTTTGAACGATGAAATACCATCCCCAGACGGAAAAGGTCCCTCCTTCCCCCAAAAAGCAGCTTCTTTTCAGTTTTACATCGATCTCAAGAATGGCCCAAAGGATGACAGAAAAAGCGGAATTCCGCGAATCCACGAAATAATATCATGTATGAGTAAGAAGTAACTAAGAAAAAACGCTAATTTTATGGAATGAAAGTGAAAAATCGATACTGCGTTGCTCACTCTGCCGTGAAACAATTTTACGGGACAGGGAAACGGCGCAAATTCCACCACGGGCGGATTAAATACCGATCTAGAAATTTAATTTCGTTTAATAATTGATTAGTTTTGAAGAAGTATGATTAGGAATAGGGTAACATGCATTTCATTATGAAAAGTTCCTTAAAAAAAAAAAAAAAACCCTAAGTCGCTCCTTTTCACCATTACCGAAGATAACAAGGAATATCACAAGAAAACCAAAAATAAAAATATAATCAGGCAGAGAGAGAAAGAGAGAGAGAGTGAGAAAATAAAAGGTGGGGGGGGGGGGGACTTGGTCGAAAACATTTAGCATGAGGAAACTGAAAACGACGTGACATTCTCAACACCCAAGGAACATTCCCGAAAATATTTAACAAGTGTAAGAATCTTGAAAACACAAAAATAAACTTTACACAGATGTTTAATAACATTATTTCTCCGAGATTTTCGATTTCCGCTGCATACTCGATGTTTTCCGTCGTTCGTAGCGGACCGACGATTTCCATTGCATACTCGATGCTTTCCGTCATCCGTAGCGGACCGACTATTGCCACAGCATACACGATGTTTTCCGTCGATGATTTCCATAGTAACTAAGTAAAATTCCTAGTACTTGGAGTCACTGAATCATTCTTCCCACCACATGGACTTACTCAGCGTCAAGCGGAAGAGTGCGCACGGAGAATTTACTGTACCGAAGTCCCGACGATGATGACGGGGCACAGAGGTTCTGGCGCCCAATGGCACAAAACCTGCCTTTTGTAGCAAGAGAGCACAAGAATTTTGTTTAGGCACACTTTGGCGCAGAATTTCCATCCCTGGAAGATGTGACGTCATTCCCAGCCGTAACCATCTCGTCGTTCGAAATCATTACGATTTTGCTTTCCGCAAGAGCGAGGCATATCCCCCCTAAAAATTTTATTGCATTTTTGGAATAATATCGGTAACACCAAAAACTGAACAGAAAAAGGCGGATTTCCGCGTTTTCGCAGAAGTCTTTCATGCCTGGTAGTTACATAGTTACATCGAAGGAGGTCATTAGTTTTGTATGTATTCTTGTGTGAATCAGCTGTGTTTGTGCTTGATACTTCATGTAAAGTGGAACTACAAGTTATACAGAACTACAGTATTTTCAGTGTATTATAATGTAAAAATTTCTAATTCACACAGTAAAATACATAAAAATATACACCAATGACAGAAATGTACTTAGAGTAAGTTTACTCAACATATGTATTGGGTATATAAATAAGTTTTGAGGGATTTGAGGTGAAAAAAACACGTTGTTGGAGAACAGAAACAATATTTTAATATTAATCAAAGTATGCACTTTCTGAAGCTACAACTTTACCCCATCTTTCGGGCAGTGAACGTATGCCCCCCGCACGGGGATAACTGGTTTACCAGTTATTTGGGGAGCGGCGCCCCCACGGCCCGAGCTGACCTTGTGACTGGTCAACATCTGATGTCATGCCACCGCTTGTTTTTTGTTTCGGTGCTGTTGGAGTTTGCAGGGACGGCTGTTCATCCAGCTGTTGGGGAGTCGCGGCCCCACGTTCCCAAGCTGGTCTTGTGTCTCGCTTTTTCGTTTTTATTTATTTTCTCCACTGGCTAGTTGCCCGTGTTGTATACTCTACCTAATCACTACCACGCTATGTACTAACACCCCGGTCTTGTGGTTTTGTTACCCTCCACCACTAACTGTTTTATATTAACCGCTCAGTTCCCCGCACGGGGATAACTGGTTTTCCAGTTATTTGGGGAGCGGCGCCCCCACGGCCCGAGCTAACCTTGTGACGGTTTCTCTTGCCTCTGCAGCTTTAACGATTACATCACCGAAGGGACAGCTGTTCATCCAGCTGCTGGGGGATGGCGTCCCCACGGCCCGAGCCAACATGTACTATATGTGATGATATTCACATTTTTTATGTTTTTTTTTCACTTGACATGAACCCGCCTCAGTTGTAGGTTGCTGAGGTTGTGATTATGCGCCAGCTCAGGATTTTAGTTTCTCGTTTTCTTTCCTGTCTTCTCCATTTTATGTTCCTTTTGTTTTTCCGAGCTGGTTAGCTAGACCTAATTGCACGTTTGCCGTGTGTGGTGACCCGTAAGGTGGAAAAGGGGATGCTGGAGGCTGAGGTTTCTGGAGGCCTGGGTGTTATTGTCGCCAGTTGCCAACACTCCTCTTTGCCCCCTGCTTCACCCTAAATGGGCGGCTGGGAACTAACCCACTCCTAGTCAATGAGGTCTGTGGCCGAGTGGAGCCCAGACCTCTAACGGCTTGTCGTCTCGTACGACAGGGTGAGTCTGGGGATAGGGTGGGCATGCCAAAGGGGTGTTCCTCAGGCATGGGAAAGTCTGGGTGCTCGCCGAGCGCATGTCTGCCCTATCAACTTGCTATATCCGCTTGCTATCCCTAGAGCCGTGTCCTGCGTCCACTTGGGCTTGCGGACCTCCGGCTCTCCCTCGTTGGGCTCAATTGTGGGTGGGGAAGTCGGCGGATGAATCCTTTAAATTTTTCATGGCTCTCAATGAAATTTCCCATGAACCCAAAACTAAAAGAGGTATGGAGGAAGGTTCAGGTCCTTCCACCAAAAAATTGTCGCAGATGTTTCCAATGCTAGATTCTTTTGTGCACTCATTGGACCCTTCAAAGCCTTTGAGTGCCAAAAGTCCATTTTGGATCCACAAAGCACTGCAATCAATTGCAAGCTCTCCTAAGAGCGTCAAGAAGCTCCAGTCTGGAGATCTTCTTGTTGAGATGTCTACTGTGGCCTACAGTTCCACACTTATCAACACCAGCATGCTGCTCGAGACGCCTGTCAAAATAACACCACACGGTTACCTAAATTCATCTCGAGGTGTTGTCTCCTCTCGGGATCTTATTGATTGCTCTGAGGATGAACTTCTCGAAGAACTGAGGAGCCAACATGTTACGGGTGTGCGACGCATTTCTTTTAGGAGGAATGGGCAGTTTGTCCCATCCTGGAACATTATCTTGACTGTCAACTGCCCTTCCCTGCCTACATTCATCAAGGCAGGGTATCTCCACCTCGAGGTACGCCCGTACATTCCCAACCCGTTGAGATGTTTTAGGTGCCAGTCGTACGGCCACTCTCAGCAGTCATGTAGGAGTACTCCTAGGTGTGGACGCTGTGGTGCCACAGAGCATCTTCTCTCAGAATGTGTGGCCGAGGCCGAGTTTTGTGTGAACTGCAAGGGTTCACACCCAGCATCAGCCAAAGATTATCCCAAGTGGAAGGAGGAAAAGGAAATCCAAAGGCTCAAAACGGTGCAAAATATTTCCTATCCTGAGGCCAGAAGAAGAGTGGTTCCTGTTACATCTGATCGGCGATCATACGCTTCAGTGGTGGTTGCCATTCAGACCGACGTTCAGATCCCCCCTAAATGTCCATTCAATATGGAGGAAATCATCGCAGCCGGACTGGAGGCATTCCAGTCGCGAGCTAGGGGTCTGAAAGCGGCACCCGCCACTTCACCGAAGCAGACTCACTCCAACACCAGCAAGGGAACTCAGGCCACTTCTTCTGGCAAAAACGCCAACACTAACACCAACACCAACACCAAGGTCAAGGATAAGAAGAGCATTTCTTCTCCTTCAAAGTCTCAGCCAAACAATCAACGGCGAGCAAATCCCGCTAAGACACTTGGGACAAAGCATTCACCAATCTTGGCCCCTGGTCACACACACCCAAATCTGGGGGAACGCTCACCAGAGGAAATGGAGGCAGACCAAGTTTAACCATTTCCTTTTTCATTTCATTTTTACCCATGGGTTCAATAATTCAGTGGAACTGCCGAGGTTTTCGCACCAGTTTTGATGACGTGAAACATCTGCTTTATTTGTACTCTCCGGTGTGCCTTTGTCTTCAGGAGACAAAGCTTAAACCATCGGTCCTGCTTTCAGTTCGAGGCTACAGTGCATTTCGGACAGACCACTCGTCTGGAAATATAGCCTGTGGGGGTGTCGCTATTCTCGTCCCTCACAGGGTTCCGGTATCTTCCGTCGCGGTTTCCACAACTGTGCAGGCCGTGGCGGTTTGTATTTCTATGCCTGTGCCTCTTACTGTTTGCAGTGTTTATCTACCACCGGATGAGGATGTTAGCGTCTCTGTTCTGGAGAGCTTGATTGATCAGCTGCCTTCACCCTTCCTTCTTTTGGGTGACTTTAATGCTCATCATCCTTTGTGGGGTAGTGTCAGCGCCAGCGCTAGAGGTCATCGCATAGAGTCTCTTCTGTGCTCGGCCTCTGTGTGCCTTTTAAACACCGGTGCTGACACTTACTTCCATGAGCCGACAAGATCCTTCAGTGCGATCGATTTGACCTTGGGTTCACCATCGATCATTGCTGACTGGTCGTGGACGGTGTGTAAGGATCTCCACGGGAGCGACCACTTCCCAATCGTCCTCTGGCACCATGCAAACGTGCCATATTCTGCCTCCCGCCCACCTCGATGGAGAATGGATTGTGCCAGATGGGAGATCTTCACATCGTCCGCGGTGATATCTTCTGAAATGGTGACCCAAGAGTCAATCGACGCAGCTGTACTTAAAGTCACAACTTGTATTCTTCAGGCAGCTGATCTTTCAATTCGTAAAACATCTACGAAGCTCCCCAGAATTCCGAAACCTTGGTGGAACCCTAAATGCGCAGCGGCTAGGAGAGCTCAACACAAGGCCTGGTCTACTTTTCGGCGTTATCCAACCGAGGCTAATCTCGTTGCTTTTAAACGTGCTAAATCCTATGCTCGGTTGGTGCGTCGACGTAGCAAGAGGGAGTCTTGGATCCAGTATGTATCATCTCTTACCTCACGTGCCAATTCGAAAACTGTGTGGGAAAGGATTCGTAAGATCCGGGTACCTACAGTTCACACCAGATTGCCATTCTCGAGAGTAACGGCTGCACATATGCTGAAGTCGGGGAGATTGCAGATTGTTTGGGGAGGCGTTTGCCTCCGTTTCGAGTGATCTGGCGTATCCGGCCTCCTTTCATAGGATTCAATCCTCCGCGGAACGCCAGAGAATCTCTTTTGCGCCGTATACCGACACTGGTTATAACTCCCCCTTCAGCATGTGTGAACTTCGGGTGGCTCTGCATCGGTCCGGGGCTACTTCTGTCGGTCCCGATGACATCCACTACGACATGCTCCGTCATCTCTCCCAGTCGTCTCTCGAGAACCTTTTAATCTTATACAACCGCATCTGGTTAGAACACAGTTTCCCGGAGTCTTGGCGAAAGGCTTTTGTTCTACCTTTTCCGAAGCCTGGCAAGGATCCTAAGTCTCCCTCTAGTTATCGCCCAATTGCTCTCACTAGCTGTCTGTGTAAAGTTCTCGAACGCATGGTTAACTCACGATTAATTCATTTTTTAGAACATCAATTACTTTCACCATCACAAAGCGGTTTTCGGCGTCATCGTTCACCTCACGATCATCTCCTGCACCTTGAGACATCTATGCGCGAGGCGTTCGTGCGTAGGCAGCACCTGGTTTCTGTATTCTTTGACATCGAGAAAGCCTATGATCGTGCGTGGCGGCACGGGATTATCCGTGACCTCCACGCATGCGGATTGCGAGGAAATCTTCCGACCTTTATTGTAAATTTTCTTCGCAATCGGGTGTTCCAGGTGCGCCTGGGTACGACGCTATCTGCAACATTCCATCAAGAACAAGGTGTTCCTCAAGGTTGCATTTTATCTGTCACATTGTTCATCCTTCGCATTAATTGTCTCCTCACAAATCTTCCTCCTGCGGTTTTGGCTACTGTGTATGTCGATGACTTGCACATCTTCTGCTCGTCATCGAGCATGCGTTTCATTGAAAGGCAGTTGCAGTCTACTATTAATCAGATTTTTAAAGCGGCGAATAGCAATGGTTTCGTTCTTTCTCCCGACAAGACAGCGTGTGTTCATTTCTGCCGGAGGCGTGGCCTCCATCCTGACCCCGAGCTGTATTTGGACCGTGCAGCCATTCCAGTTTTGCCGGAGACCAAGTTCCTTGGACTGACCGTCGACCGTGCGCTTACGTTCCGTGTGCACGTTCGGCGGCTCAAGATTTCCTGTCTGCATGCTCTTTCTATTCTAAAAATCCTTTCGAGAGTTTCGTGGGGCGCAGACAGGATCTCTTTGTTTCGCATTTACCACTCCTTAATTTGGTCGAAACTGGATTATGGCTGTATCGTGTATGGCTCGGCTCGTCCTTCCGTTCTCCGGCCTTTGGACGCTGTTCATCATCAGGCGAGTCTTTGTACGGGAGCATTTCGAACATCTCCGATTCCCAGCCTTTACGCTGATGCGAACGAACCATCGCTTGAATTACGCCGTCTGCAGCTGTCTGTCCACTTTTACTTAAAACTTCGGTCTCTTCCAGCCCATCCTTTGTACGGTGCAGTTTTCCATCCTCAGCATGCTCGTTTATTTCAGAACTGGCCCTCGTGCGTTCCAACCTTCGGTCTTCATATGGCGGCCGTAGCTCGTGATGCAGGGCTCGACTTGTCGCTTGCTGCAGCGACCAGGGGCTTTGGGGATCCTCCTTTACGTCTTTTGACAAATCCTCAACCCCTGCGTCAGGGTACCAGCAGCTCTTCGCTGAGCACCGTGCCCTCAAAACTGAATACACTCCCATTTTCACTGATGGCTCCAAGATGCATGGAGTCGTTGGATCCGCAGCTGTCTGTGTTGATGACGTGTCAGTTGCGCGGATCCCAGCTGAGGCCACGGTGTTTTCGGCGGAGATGCATGCTGTGTATCTTGCACTTCTTCATGTTCAGTCGAGTTCTCATCATAGGGCTGTGGTCTATACGGATTCCTTAAGTGTCCTGCAGTCTTTGTCATCGCTGGACTATTGTAATCATCCTTTTCTTTTGAACATACGAGGGCTTCTTCGTACCTTACTCGACGCCGGAGTCCAGATTCAATTCTTCTGGATTCCTGGGCATGTTGGAATCTCAGGTAACGAGTGTGCTGATGCGGCCGCTAGATCTGCTTCCTCTTTGGTCGTCACACCCTTGCCACTCTTTCATCGTGATTTTCCATTTCTTGTTCGCGATCATATCAAACGAACGTGGCAGGGTCTGTGGGACTAACAGGTGGAAAATAAACTGCATCGTATAAAACCTATTCTCGAAATCTGGAACTCCTCATCTCGTCGGAACCGCAGGGAGGAAGTGGTGCTTGCGCGTCTCCGCATTGGGCATTGTCGTTTCACTCAACGCTTTTTGCTGTGTGGCGACACTGCGCCGATGTGTGAGACGTGCAATTGCCGACTCACTGTCATTCATCTTTTGTGTAGCTGTGTTCGTTTTCGTGGTGTACGTTTCCATCATTTTCATTCTCATTTGTTGACCGAGGACGCCGCTACTCTGCAGCGGGTCCTGGATGACCACTGCGATACTGTCGCTATGTTTTCGTTTTTACAAGAGATTGACTTTTTTAAACGCATTTAGATTTTAGCTCTTCCATCATCCTCATTTTTCAGTTTTAATGAATCAACCAAATTTTAAACATTGTATCATGTTTTTAATGCTGTTTGTTTCATTGTCTTTTAGCCCCTCCATCACTCTCATTTTTCACTTTTACTTAATCAGCCAGGTTTAAGTTTTTTACCATATTTTTAATACTGTTTGGCTGTCCTGTGTCTTGTCTTGTCTTGTCTTGTGTTGTGTTGTGTTTGGCGCTCTTTGGCCAGACATGGCCCTTGCGCCATAAAAACTAACAAACCAACCAACCAACCGAACGTATGCCCTGAAGGAAGAATTCCGGTTCCTTGGAAAAGATCCAGTTGTCCAGCCAATTTTTGATGTCTTCATAAGAACTAAACCATTCTCCAGAAAGTGCTGACTGCATCGACCGGAACAATTGGTAATCCGATGGCAATATCTGGCGAGTATGGCGGGTGGAGTAGAACTTCTCATTCGGATCCTTCTAAGTACTTTTTCACAGGTCGAGAAACATGTGATCTTGCGTTGTCATGCTGTAAGATGACTTTGTTGTGTCTATTTTCCCATTCCGGCCGTTTTTGCTTGAGAGCTCGTTTTAAACGCTCAATTGGGTTCGATACCGATCACCAGTAATAGTTTCTGACGGTTTCAGCAGTTCATAGTGGGTCACACCCTTCTGGTCCAACCAGATACACAGCATTACCTTTGAACCATCAAAATCATTCCTTTTGAATCGTCTAAACCAATACTCACATGTTTTTATGGATGAGGAATGTTCACCATAGATTTCTGACATTAAGCGATAGCTGTCGGCAGCACTTTTCTTGACAATAAAGTAATGCAGTAACACATCCCACAAATGCTGTTTTGTCGGGACGAAAGTTGCCATTTTCCATCGAGTAAAACAAATACGTCTTCACACCTCAATCGAATGTTGTATACTGACTCTGACAGCTGGTGTCTTGTACTGCGATATTGCAGTGTTGCCACCTTAAAATACATGCAAGCAGTAATAAGTACGACACCGAACGGAAATCCCTCAAAACTTATTTATATACCCAATATATGCACAGATTGGGTTGTTTACAGGCAGTGATTGCTTTATAATATCGTGATGAATATTCACAGTATTAATGGAGATTATCTAACTAACTCACCTTTGTTTTCTGGATGACATAGTCATTTTTGCACCTACCCCATCAAAGCTGCTGAGTATGATCCAAGAACTTGCTGACAAGAGTAAAGAAGTGGGATTAAAAATGAACTTTCAGAAGACAAAAGTGATGTACAATGCTTTTACAAGAAATGAAGATTTATCGATTGATGGAGAAAAGCTGGAGATAACAGACACGTACATTTATCTTGGACAGCAGGTATCAAGTGAGGGTCACATTGATGAAGAAATTGATCGGCGTATAAAACTTGCCTGGAGAGCGTTTGGAAGAAACAGTATAATTTTCAAGAGCAATATGCCATTATGTCTTAAAAGAAAAGTGTTTGATCAATACATCCTTCCATTGCTTACATATGGTGCAGAGACATGGACCTTAATTAAAAGAGACATACAAAGACTGCAGACAACCCAAATAAGCATGGAGAGATGCATGCTTGGTGTAACCAGGAGAGATAAGAAGAGGAACTCGTGGATCAGAAAAATGACAAGAGTGGAAGACATCGTGATCAGAGTAAAATCCCTGAAATGGCAATGAGCTGGACATATTGCCAGAAGGACAGACCATCAACGGACAGCTGAAATTTTAGACTGGATTCCAAGGGACAGGAAAAAACCCAGAAGAAGACCACATGTGAGATGGGTGGATGAAATTTGAAAGTATGCAGGAGTAACATGGAGGAGACTGGCACAAGACAGATCGTTGTGGAAGAAACTTGAGGAGACCTTCGTCCAGCAGCGGATTGATGATGGTTGACAATGATGATGATGATGATTCACAGTACATTTTTTTCAATCACAAATGACTATATTATTTTGTTAACAGGCACATGTTTTTTTAGAATGGGAATTGAACTTTAGTCTTGATTATTTCTGCCCAAACATGATAACAATTAGTAAAAATATGGAAAACAGGTGAAATGGTTGCTCTTATGAAATGTAATAAAGATGTATGCAAAATTGGAATCCTGACAATTTTTCTGCTATATGATGATCCAAACTTACAAGTTTTCTGAAGAATTTGAATTAAAAACATGAAAGTGAAAGCAATGCAATGCCAAATATACTTGATATAAAGTAAAATACATGCTAATTTTCCCTCCACAGTAATAAAATTAAATCCTTCCTTCTCAAAGCAATGAGACTTAGTTTTCTTCTTGTTTCATCTTTAGGAAAACTTCTGCAAACAGAAACACAAAATTCATGCAAGAAATGTATCAAAAAATGTCTTTCCCTATTCTGGTGAATGTCACTATCAAAATGAGGCTTTTGGTGATAAATTTAAGGATGATGACATCAAAATCCTTTACTGAAGTTATTACTATGATCAGGGCTCGACAAATCCCGGGCGCCAGGTCGCCCAGGCGCCTAAAATTTGGGCCGTGGCGCCTAATTTTCTTTTCAGTTGAGATTTCGTAATATATTGCAGTAAATGCCGTAATTTCTGTTGTGTATTCCATAGATTATCTATTAAAAGGTTATAAATTTAGGTGCTGCAGACACCAGTAAAAAAAAAAAAAACGGTGCGTCGTTTTAAAAAGTCCGCCAGGTAATCGTCAGGAGAAGTGGTGTTATTGGGAAAGTACCGAAAATGCGGTAACAATATATATATATATATATCATCATCATCATTGTCAACCATTATCAATCCACTGCTGGACGAAGGTCTCCCCAAGTTTCCTCCACAACGGTCTGTCTTGTGCCAGTCTCCTCCATGTCACTCCCGCATACTTTCGAATTTCATCCACCCATCTCCCATGTGGTCTTCTTCTGGGTCTTTTCCTGTCCCTTGGAATCCAATCTAAAATTTCGGCTGTCCATCGATGGTCTGTTCTTCTGGCAGTATGTCCAGCCCATTGCCATTTCAGGGATTTAACTCTATATATATCACCATCATCATCATTGTCAACCATTATCAATTCACTGCTGGACGAAGGTCTCCCCAAGTTTCCTCCACAACGGTCTATCTTGTGCCAGTCTCCTCCATGTCACTCCCGCATATTTACGAATTTCATCCACCCATCTCCCATGTGGTCTTTTTCTGGGTCTTTTCCTGTCCCTTGGAATCCAATCTAAAATTTCGGCTGTCCATCTATGGTCTGTCCTTCTGGCAGTATGTCCAGCCCATTGCCATTTCAGTGATTTAACTCTGATCATGATGTCTTCTACTCTCGTCATTTTTCGGATCCACGAGTTCCTCTTCTTATCTCTCCTGGTTATACCAAGCATGCACCTCTCCATGCTTCTTTGAGTTGTCTGCAGCCTTTGTATGTCTCTTTTAATTAAGGTCCATGTCTCTGCACCATATGTAAGCAATGGAAGGATGTATTGATCAAACACTTTTCTTTTAAGACATAATGGCATATTGCTCTTGAAAATTATGCTGTTTCTTCCAAAAGCTCTCCAGGCAAGTTTTGTACGCCGATTAATTTCTTCATCAATGTGACCCTCACTTGATATCTGCTGTCCAAGATAAACAAACGTATCTGTTATCTCCAGTTTTTCTCCATCAATCGATAAATCTTCATTTCTTGTAAAAGCATTGAACATCACTTTTGTTTTCTGAAAGTTCATTTTTAATCCCACTTCTTTATTTTACTCTTGTCAGCAAGTTCCTGGATCATACTCTGCAGCTCTGATGGGGTAGTTGCAAAAATGACTACGTCATCAGCAAAACGAAGGTGGGTTAGATAATCTCCATTAATCTTTATCCCTTTGTTTTCCCAGTTCAGTGATTGAAAGACATTTTCCAATGTGGCATTAAAGAGCTTCGGAGATATGGTGTCACCTTGTCTCACTCCCTTTCCAATTTTTATGTGTGTTGTATTTTCAAACAGCCGAATCTTTGCACTTGCATTTTCATAGATGTTATTAATAATATTAATGTATGCATCTTCAATACCGCAGGATTTCAGAGCCGTGGTAACTGCTGATGGTTTCACCGAATCAAAGGCTTTTTCATAATCGATAAAAGCCATGCACAATGGAAGTTCATATTCCCTCGCTCTTTCAATTAGTTCTCTCAGTACGTGGATATGATCTATTGTGCTGTAGCCACTCCTGAATCCAGCTTGTTCTCTCGGTTGAGCCATGTCCAGTGTTACCTTCAAGCAGTGTGAAAGAACTTTAGTGAAGATTTTATAAACCACTGATAGGAGGCTGATAGGTCTGTAGTTCCTGAGATCCTCAATGTCACCTTTTTTATGTAGCAGGATCATTGTAGCATTGTT
Organism: Macrothele yani; assembly: GCA_039090855.1. NCBI lineage: Eukaryota > Metazoa > Arthropoda > Arachnida > Araneae > Macrothelidae > Macrothele > Macrothele yani. Next base: position 170,618,284 of record CM076990.1, read on the forward strand.
CCAATCCTCAGGAATCTTCCCTTCATTAAGGCATCGAGTGAAAATTTGGGCGAGTACTGTTTCAATTTCTCCACTTGCTTCTTGTATGATGTCTATAGTAATTCCATCTTCTCCTGGAGCTTTTCCCCGCTTCATGTTCTTGATTGCATGAGCAACTTCTGCTGGGAGGACTGGAAGAACTCTGGTACCTTTCATGATGTCTGGAGTACATGTATCATCCCTTTCATATAATTTGGAGTAGAAATCTTTCACTCTTGTCAAAATTTCGCCTCTATTTCTTGTTATAGAACCATCTTCTTTTCTCAGAGCCATAATCTGTTTTCTTCCCTTACTGAGATGTCCCTTTGCTATCTTTAGGCTTTGGTTGTTTTCAATTGCTTTCCTTACTAGCTCATAGTTGAATTTCCTTACGTCTTCAGTGATACTTTTTCGTGCTGTCTTGCATAGCTCTATATATTCCACTTTGGAAGTCACATCTTCTTTAGTTGTCCTCATCTCTCTTCTTTTTTGCATCAACATTTTCGTTTTTCCTGATAATTTGTTCACATGCAACTTGTTCTTAGACCCAGCTAATTTTGTTGCTGTTTCCATAAGAGCTTTGGTTACTTTTCTGTTAACTTCCGAAATATCCACTTCTTCTGATGTTAGGCCTTCTAAAGCAGAGAATCTGTTCTTCAGTTCCAACTTGAAAGTATTATGGTGTTTTTTAAGGTTGGTTATGTCAATACATTTTGTTTGTCTTATGAGCTTGCCACGTTCCAGTTTAGTGTTGAGGTGCATCTTACATCTCACCAATCTATGGTCACTACCTGTGTTGAACTTGTTCAGCACACTGCAGTCTTCGATGACGAATTTTTTGTTACACATAATAAAATCAATTTCACTTGTCGTCCCAATTGGATGTCTCCATGTCCATTTCCTGTGTGGCTTTTTCTTGAAAAAGGAATTCAAGATGAAAAATCCTTCTGCCTCTGCAAACTCAACGAGAGTATTTCCACGCTGGTTTCTGTTGCCTTGACCGAATTTACCTACTGAAGTTTCATTCTGTTGCCGGTGCCCTATTTTTGCATTGAAATTTCCCATAATTATCTTCAAGTGCTGCTTACCTTTATTATTTAGATGACGAATTTCCTCATAAAAGTCTTCAATTTCTTCTTCAGGATGACTTGTGGTGGGTGCATAAGTTTGAATAATCTGAGCCTGGTATCTTCTCGAGAGTTGGATAACTAGTCGTGCAGCTCTGTCAGAGGAACTTTCAACTTCTACCACTTTATCCTTCAGTTTCTTGTTTATTATAAATCCAACACCACTAGTTCTGCCAGTATCTGTCCCACGATAATAGAAGAGATGTCCACTTTTCAGTTCAATATATATATATATATGACATAACCTTTTCTATGTTGTACTAGGTGTGAGTCAAAATTATATATGTATTTTTTTGCTTAGGTATCTTTATAGTATATATATATATATATATATATAACGTAACAGCAAGATGAGATTGTAAGAATATATATTTTTTCTTTTACTTAGAAGTATTTTGATTTTGACAGAAAATATGACGCAAGGAAGGCGTTACTATTTGCGCGTACGGAAGCCTACGCGGTGTAAGAATCCGTGACTCGGGAATCGCGCAGAGCTATTCCGTAGTGCGTAGCCATTCTGCGAAATGCATCGCCTAGTTTTGGTGCGCTGATTGTATAAAAAAGGTTTTTTCCGTATTCAGTTAAAACGTATTCAAAAATAAGACAATGCTATGGACTGTCAGCAATTTCAATGGATTTTTAGTCTAACTAATGAACTGCGATAATGCGGCAACAGCTAACGATTTTAGTTATTTTTTTACTTAAAAGTAACACAAAAGTATTCAAAATGACAGTTACTTTTTCAATAAGACGATCATTTTTTTCCCTTGCATCTTTGGATTTCTGAGTCGGTCCTGTGAATTGCAGTTTTCTGTCGGAAATTACGATTCACGATTAACATGATAGGTGCGGATCACGTGGTGCCGATTATACGACTGTTTATGCATGCCAATTACCGCGGAATGTTCGTCTTTTCTACCGATTTAGTTGTCTAACTACGGATTCTACGAATTTTCATTTTGTTTAAAAAAATGTTGTGCTATGATTTTATGATACATAAGATTCTTAAGCGGATTCATGGAATTCTCCGGGTTTTTGTTTTTTTTAGTCATTTAGATCACAATCATGATTGATGCAAAACTGAAGAGAATTTGGGGGTTGGGTCATTCTGCGTCTGGGAACGGTATTTCGTGTTCAAAGATTTCGAAAACAGTAGTTAAATGGAGCAAAAAGAATTTGCCCTAATCGTAATTTTTTTTCTCCGGATGTTGCGTTTGTGTCTAGTATTCTTGTTAAATATCATTTTATGGCATATATGTTCGTATTTCAGCTTGAAACTGTAGGCGAGAATTTGTGGAAACGAAAGTTAGACGCCGCGAAAATTGCCCCTAATCTTTAGGCTTGAGGTTCTTCCGCAAATTCGAGAAATTCCGCCTTTTTTTTGTTATGTTGGCCACCCTGGAGATCGATGCACAAGTAAACAGAATTGTAGGGGTTGTTATGTTGGCCACCCTGGAGATCGATGCACAAGTAAACAGAATTGTAGGGGGAGGGGGAGAGATGTTCGTCAGAGGACGGAATTCCATCTTTACGAAACTTTCGAAACGGAAAGTCGACGGAGTTCAGATTTTTTTCCGTAATCGTAATCTCTTTTTTCTCGCGATGTTGCCTGTGTCCATTTTTTTTAAGTAATATTTTACTGCATATTTTTTTGCATTTCACCTTGAAAATAGGATAAAAATTTCCGAAACCAGAAGAGTCGGGCGGAATTCCCATAATCGCTATTGTGCCCCCCTCCCCCTCCCACCCCGTGATGTTCCCACTCTCCAGCGTTGTTAAATATCCCCACCCCATAAGTTTTTGCATTTAATCTTGATAAGGGAAGAAGGAAATGCCCGAAAACGGAAATGACGAAGTTGGAAAATTTGTAAAAATTGATGCATGGTGTTCAAAAGTATTAATATTCCCAAAGTTACACCATTTATCTGAAACAGTTGAAGCTTTGGTATCATGTGCTCATGGTCTTCAGGCTGATGGTTGTTATCAGAGGGTACACAAATCAAGAAAAGCAACAATGAAGAAATAGGGAGAGAATGATAGCAGCAGAAAGAAAAATTAAGCAATCGATGCTGTGCAGTTGCAGAGTCAACAAAAGACAGACTATCAGTAATCTGCATTCTTGCTGTCTGTTTTGATTTTTCACCAGTTAAAATGTTCAGCTCCCTCCCCCTTCTTTGGTCTCGCCTCGTCTTAAACTGCAATTTTAGAGGCAGTATGATCATATGGTAAGTGGAGGTTCATGTACTGCGCATTCACTTGCTTGGATTTCCTGTCTGTCAGGCATTGTGGAATTCTGAACACATCTTACTGATTTTTACTGGTGGAAGTTTCGAACTTAAATCTTGCGATCATGCCCTCGTATAGACTGTCTTTTTTTTTAATGTCATGGTCTGAGACATGCAGCGGATTATGCGAAGAAAGAAATTGTTTTTCTCAGAATTTCCCGATCTACGAATCATAATGCTGCTGCGGATTATGTGTGGGATTTTTTTTTTCACAGCCTTTGGATTACATGCCCTTGCGGATCTCATGAAGGAAAAAAAAATATGGTACTTTGAATTAATATGCACATAATATGACGTCCACAAGTAGTTTTTTAATAAAATCGAAATCTGAAATTTTATACTCAAGAGACGCAAATATCGTATTAAATCCGTTTATTTTTGCGGCGTAGTAAGTACAAAGATTCGTCAAGCTTTCGCACTCCACTGGGAGGCTTTCTCAAGGCAACGGTAGACATAAAATGTGTAATACGCTATTTGCGTCTCTTGAGTATTCACAGTGTGGTGTATTTATAATTATGTCTGAATTTTTTTTTTTTTTTTTTTGAGATCATCTACTGAAAGAATAGAAAAAGAAAATTGTGAAGCAAATTGGAACTTTATTTTGCAATAAGTGGTTTGGGTAAAAAGAAAAAAATGACAACAAATATGGTTTACCACTTTTCGTTCCAGCATCATAACCAAACAAGTTTTTTTTTTTCATGCGTTATTGACTTCGTTTCACCTGGCGCCTAAATTTTGGAGCTGGCTCCTAGATCTAGAACATATTTGTCGAGCCCTGACTATGATGCATTGAATCTATTTAATCATTATAACATTTCTCATCTGCGAAAAGTTGTAGAATTTCCTTTTAAAGTAGTGCTTCGATTAGCTATAAAAGCACAACACAAGATAATCTTTTTACATAACATCACTTGACTTTACGTCTTTTGATGCTTGAGATAGTGATGTCATACACAATCTACCTGTATAGGCCTATATATGATTGAAGGTGGAACAGTGAACAGTAACAGTTGTTGTGTTTGGGCAAATCAAAATATCTGTCTCTGGTACTTGACCTGAGTGAATTTACTGACACATCTGCTGTCTTCAATGAGGAGAGTGGTTGTTGCACCCAATGGTGTTTTCTGGGCTACATTTCCATCCCTGGCCCACTCTGCACAATAGAGTAATTAGTTGATTTCATCTGACTCAATACTGCTAAACACAGTGAGTACAAAAATTATGTGGTTGAAGTTCAATATATTATAGCACATGACATCTACTATTTAGTCTTCTACTCCACCCATTTATATTTATCTTACATAACGATGAGCACTTGGCAAACAGAAAAAATAAATAAAGCTCAGGTAGGCATAAACTTTAAAAATTGTACAACTGTGTAAAAATATCCATTTAAAAAGCGCAAATGAACTCACTTTTTATTCTTCGTGAATAGGGAACTAGACATGGCATTATTCATCTGCTCCATGTCAATAATCTTCTAAAGAGATGATTGGCTTGGTCTTTGGTTTCATAATCTTTCAGAAGTCTGCAACACTTAGAATGGAAGGGCTAAAAACTGTCTACAAGATAAAGGGAAGCCTAAATATTATTATTGTTTTTGTTTATAAAATTTATAGTTAAACTAGCTTTTCCCTGATAAGAAAAAATGAAAGATTTTATTTTACTAAGAATTTAAACATCATTCCTTAAAAGCTTTTGAATTTTTTAAAATAATAATCTGGAAGTATGAACAACAGGCCTAGTAAATAATTTGAAATTTGTTAAATGATTTTTTTTTCAATTAATCGGGAGAAAGAAGACGAGTTGTTGTAAAGCAAAAATAAAAAAAAATTCCCATTATCAATCTGAAATAAAATTATCTGGAAGTAAATAAACAAGTTTGTAAAATCATGCAATGCATTGATTATAATACGCTTTCCAACATACCAGAAATCATTACTCAAGTTATGAGAATAATGGCTGTGGAATAAATCTCGGTCCTCTGCCCTGACCCTTGATCCCATATCGATGATATTCAACAGAACCGGTTCGGTATACCTCTGAAATAACATGATAAAGTTTTGTCGCAATCGAAGCATTTTTACGTAAGTTGTGATGCACAAGGGCTATGGAATAGATCCTGCTTCTGTGTCCTAACCTTTGACCCCATTTCGCACATTTTCAATAGAATTCGTCCCCAGGCAGGCCCCTACAATATACTAACATTTCATCCAAATAATTTTTACCTAAGTTATGACGCATAATGGCGATGGAAGTGATTCCGCTCCTATGTCCTGACATTTGACCCCATTTCGCCCATTTTCAATAGGGTTTGTGGCCAGGTGGGCCCCTACCACATACTAAAATTTCATCGAAATCAAACCTTTTTTACGTTAGTTAGGACGCATAACAGCAGTGGAATGGATCCCGCTCCTGTGTACTGACCTTTCACCCCATTTTGTTCACTTTAAATAAGGTTCCTTCCCAGGTGATACCCTACCAGATACTAAATTTCATCGAAATCAAACGATTGTTACGCGAGTTATCATGCGGACGGACATACGCACACAACGCATGACGTAATGAAGCAGATGAGAATCGCGGCTACCTGCTCGCAAGAGTATGACGTCATAAAACTTTAATAGGATCCACACACAACGCGTGACGTAATTAGACAGATGGCGTGACGGCGTGCCAACATTCTCAAACGCGAGATTGTGATGTCATAAGATTTCTAAGCATTGGAAACATTAATGGTACGACGCCATGACACTAAAAACGTTATAATTCGGGGTGGTTATTTAACCCACTTAACGAATACTCCTAAAGTCGACATCAGGCTAAATCGATTTCTAGTACCAGGAAACGGTAGGTTAACGACTTTCTTCAAAATTCTAAGAGCTGTTTTCAAAATAAAATGTACATACATACATACAAGAATTGCTACTTTAAGGTGGACATCAAGTAATTTTGCTTCCTATACTTCCAATGGAAAAACTTCTATACACATTTTCTTCACAATTAGTACGTTCCCAAGAATTAAAATTTGAACATCGATTAAAATAGCTTCATTTCATAACTTGGAATACCTAATATTTTCTAAACCATAACTGTAATTATGCAATCCAACATTTATTTGTCCACTGACGTCATCAAAGTACAGGTCGCGCCATCTTTTTTCTGGTTTCAACACCACCAAAGGAAACATTATTGTTTTTTAATATAATTATGCTTATGTTTTAGATGATGTTAAGTATTCCAAGTTATAGTATGAAGTTATTTTAATCGATGTTCAAATTTCCATCCTTGGGAACACACTAATTGTGAAGGAAATGTGTACAAAAGGTTTTACATTGGAAATATAGGAAGCAAAATTACTTGACGTCCACCTTAATAGTGTGGGATAAGGGCGATGGAATGGATCCCAATCCTATGTCTTGACCTTCGACTCCCATTTGTCCCATTTTCAATAGGGTTTCTCTCCAGGTGGTCCCCTACCACATACTAAAATTTCATCAAAATCGAACCATTTTTATGCACCTTATGACGCATAAGGGCAATGGAATGCATCCTGCTCCTATGTCCTGACCTTTGACTCCACTTCACCCATTTCCAATAGGGTTCGTCCCCTGGTGGTCCCCTACCACATACTAAAATTTCATTGAAATCAAACCATATTTACGCAAGTTATGATGCATAAGGCCAATTGAATGGATCCCGCTCTTATGGCGTGACCTTCAACCCCACGTCACCCATTTTCAATAGGGTTCGTCCCCTGGTGGTCCCCTACCTCATACTAATATTTCATTGAAATCGAACCATTTTTACATGAGTTATCGTGCCGACAGACGGACGGACAGATGGGCAGAAAAAGCTGGAGCATATACGCTTCTTCAACCTACGGTTGGAAAGCGTAAAAAAAAAAAAAATGTGATCGTCAGCTACTGGAATGCTACGTAATACGGCAGTGGAAATGCAACAGGAGACATTAAAAATGTATTGATATATCGTTTTTCTAAAAAAAAAAAAAAACTTGCACCTGAACTAAGATAAAGTTATCTGGAAAAAGAGAGAGAAAAAAAAAAAAACTCCTCGGACCATCAACTTCCTAATGCCACAGAAACGGAGAATGAAATGCAGCAAAAGTTAAAAAATATGGCTCTTCAGAACACACACACACACACACACCTCTTTAATCTAACTGAAGCAAAGCTATCTCGAAGCCAAAAGAGAAAAATTTGCGACCATCAGCTCCCGAAATGCCGCATAATACGGCTGTGAAAACGGAGGAGTGATGATAAAAAATGTGTAAAAACATGATTTCGGGGGGGGGGGTTGACGTAAGGTTTTGAAACACTGACGACCATGAAAATGGAGAAGAAAACACTCTTGTAAAAAAAAGTCGAAAACACTATTGTAAAAAAAAATCGCACATTAATCTAACTGAAAAACTGTTATACAGATGAGAAAAATTGCGGCCGCCAATCTCCAGAATGCAGCGCAAGACGGACGTCGTAAAAGTATCGCTTCCTACCTTCATCAATGAAAGAAAGCCATATTCTTGTAAACTTGAAGTTATCTGTTTGTAAAACAAGGAAGACAGAAAATTAAAATTAAATGAAATAAAACAACTGCCTACGTGATCTATTGATATAACTTTACGTCTGGAAGCAGGATCCAATGCTAAAATCGCGAAAAAATTTCCCTTCCTTTGCTTTAACTTGAAAGGAATGCTAGAAACAATGAACGTTAAAGAAATGGTCAGAAAAAACAGTCCACACACCTTTCCAAAAAACTACGATGGCTGTCACCGTGTCGCGCTGTGTCTGCTCCTGGGGAATCTGATTTAGCTTGTCTTCTAGATTTGATTTTAACTTGAGTAACTTTTGAATATGTGGGGTCCGTAATATCTGCTTGATGTGAATCTGTGGTATCCATAATTGAGTTGAGCAAATAGTTAAGATTTTTTTTTAATATATGAAATAAATAATATAAACTTTTGAAACTTTCTGAAAACAATCTGTAAGGGTTAAAGTACTCTGTGGTGCCCGCCACGCCATTTCTGCCATTAGAGTTCATACTTCCAAATTATTATTTTTAGAAATTCAAAAGCATTTAAGGAATGTTTAAATTTTGAATAAAATAAAATGTTTCTTTTTTTCTTATCAGGGAAAAGCTAGTTTGACTATAAATTTTATATAAAAAGTAAATATTTAGGCTTCTCTTTATCTTGCAGACAGTTTTCAGCTCCTCCTTTCTGCATTGCAGACTCCTCCAAAAGATTCTGCTCAAGGGGGCCAGTGGATAATTAACATCTAGTAGCCACCTTGCTTAGGGCTATTTCATGCTGTATATCACTGCACTGTACCTATTATACATATTTAGACATATATTACATAAATAAATAATGGCTTAGTAGTTAGAAGAGCACACTGTCTATTACCCAGTGTGTAAATAAATGCATAAATGTAATCTAAAAATCCTTAGCATGTTTTTCAGAATCTAATTTTTTTTTTCATCATGCTGTATTCTGCTCCCCCCCTCACTTTTCTTCCTGTTTATATTCTCATCTTTTATTTTTTTCTGATCATGTTCTTCGTTTTTCATATTTTTAGTAATATAAAAAAAGTGACTATTTTTTAAGATTTTTTTTCTAATGAAGTGATGTTTTCCTCTCTCTTCTTCACAAAAGCACTCACTACAGCAGTCATTTTGCCCCCCCCCCCCCATCTTGTAAGTGAATTTAATTTTAAAATAGGTACTTACTGTGTCCGTGATGGAATCTAAACAATTTCCGAGACCTGTAAAATTATTTTCAGGCAAAGAAAAATATTGGACAATCTGTAACAACGTCAACAATGATAAATAATACAAGACAAAAAGTTCCCGACTTACAAAAAGAAGGAGTATATAGAATACCTTTAGAACATGAGAACAACCAAGAATTAAAAAGAAAAAATATATATTATTATGGATCAACCAAAAATAGACTTATAAAAAGAAGAAATCAACATATTAATAATTGGGAAAAGGGAGATAATGTTACTGCAATGGTACAGTACTGTACTGAAGAAAATGCAAAACCAAAATTTGAAGATATTCAAATTAAAAGCGGATATAAGAATGAATGGGAGTTGAAGTACTCAGAGGCTCTCACCATAGAAAAAAATAAACACAGAGCCTGTAATAATAATGAACCTATCACCACAGCAGAACCATGGAAGGCATTGATAAAAAGAGAAAAATAATATAAAGAACATCAATAGAGAATGAAAGGAGGGATGATAAGGAAAGAAAGGGAGGGGAGGGAGAGAAAGAAAACAAAGCGAAAAAAAGGAGTGAAAGAAACATAGGAGAATTAGACTGCAAATGAAATATAGATGGCAGCACAGTACCAGAAAAAGGAAAAACATGAAACTTAGGAATGCAGGGAGGAGCACATGATCCTATAGCCCTTTCGCACACGTAAAGAGACCTCGTAGGGAATCTTCTAGTGCACATTGGCAGTCTGCAACATCATAGTTTGAACGGATGTTCCGAGGATGACTATTAAAATAGTCGAAAAGCTTCAACACGTGTTTGATGGAAGGGTTGGTGATCTCAAGCATGCCATGATTTTAAACTTTTGTTGGATTTTACACTCAAATATTTTAAACTTCAAGTTTAACTACTGGTGCAACAGGTACAGTGAACATAGATGGACTGTGACTTTCACTCACAAAAAAATTTTAAACTTCAAATTGAGCTATTGGACTGTAAGTACAGAAAATATTGAGAAAATAAGACAGTGTATCAACATGTATAGGGCTCCACAAATGCGGTCGCTAGGTCGCCAACGGCGACCAAAATATTTTGGCTGGCGACTATGTTTTCAGCAGTTTTAATTAGTACAGTTTTTTTGTTTTTTTTAATGTAATGAAGCAAATTTTGGAATGTTTGTATTTTTATCTTTTACGGAAATCAGCAAACAGCGGCGTGCGTGCGGCCGCACAAACTGCAGTCTATCTCTCTCTCCTATCTGCCATTCCTCCACCACACATCACGTGATCGGTGGAGAAGGCTGGCTCCTCGTAGTGCTCTCTGTCGCGATACAGGAAGAGTAGGGGGCCCCAGAATCCTTTGCACTGAACGAATCTTGGAAGCATGCTTGCTGGCTGGCTGCTATTCTGCATAACACAAAATATTTGTGGAATAACTCTTTTACGGGTCTTATAGAGGTTATTTTTCTTCAAAGTTGGTTGTCAAATTTTCGAACTAAAGCCTAGTTCGTCATCAGGACTATGTCACTGGAGTAGTTGCTGCCACTCAATTGGAAGAGTCCATCCGCAATTATCGTTAATTGTGGTACTTCTTCTTCTTGCTATTTCGATCCCTTCTTCTAGTTTCCTCTTTACTAAGTTTGACTGGTGGGACGATTATTTTCACTGAGTCCCAATTTATGGAGTGTCCACTTGCTTGTATATGTCTGTCTAGCCCTGTTTTGTTCCCAATGTTCTTAATAGCTGCAAAGAAGAATTAAAGGAAATATTGGCAGAAAACAATTACCCCTCCGCATATGTTGAAAAAATATTTAAACAAGTGCCAAAAAAGAAGCAGGAGAAAACCAACTTCAAATTCACCAGCAAAATTACGTACCACAAGGGACTTTTCGAGAAACTGAAAAGGATCGGAGCAAAATATAATATCAGGCTAGCTCCAGATCTTAATAACAAAATAAAGAAATTCCTGCCAGCTTTAAAGCAGAAAGAATTGGACATCCAATTGCAGGAAGGAGTAATTTACTGCATCGACTGTAATTGCGGACTCAGCTATATAGGAGAAACAGGGAGAAGTATTAAGGTCCGAATGAAAGAACACCAAGCAGCTATTAGGAACATTGGGAACAAAACAGGGCTAGACAGACATATACAAGCAAGTGGACACTCCATAAATTGGGACTCAGTGAAAATAATCGCCCACCAGTCAAACTTAGTAAAGAGGAAACTAGAAGAAGGGATCGAAATAGCAAGAAGAAGAAGTACCACAATTAACGATAATTGCGGATGGACTCTTCCAATTGAGTGGCAGCAACTACTCCAGTGACATAGTCCTGATGACGAACTAGGCTTTAGTTCGAAAATTTGACAACCAACTTTGAAGAAAAATAACCTCTATAAGACCCGTAAAAGAGTTATTCCACAATCACTATGAATAGAGGTGCCATAAATGCATTTACAACAAAATATTTGTTATAAAGGAGCTTCTGTCCCAGTCGCAACTTTTTTGACCTACTTAACAGATCAACAAAACAACTACATTAAGAAAGTTCGATATGGAAATAAACCGCATAGATTTTCTTTTCTTCGTTTACTGTAAAGAAAAAGTATTTTAGTGATTACGTAATTCTGCATAAAAACGTAATAGCTTTGCTTTTATCACTTCAATTTCTGAGTGCATGATATTTTTGTAAACAACTCCGTGCTTTTTTAGTGCACTGTTAAAGTAAACCAAAGCTCTCCGTCTTCCGAAGTGGGATATCATCGGAACTTGTGTCATCGCTTTTCGAGTTAAGAGTTTCGGCTGTAACGACGTAGCCTCAGTCCACCACACATAGCGCAAATCGCCATCGCGAAATCCATTGTTCTTTGTTTTTTTCTTTCGTTTTTTACCATGGAGAGATTGGGGCATGGAATGGCAAGGTAAAAGAGCATTTTTTTTTTAATCATAGAGAAGCGTGCGATCCCGATTTGTCTTACTTCATGCAACTATACATTTCTTGCATTACCTGACGCTAGCACCCTTAACGCTTCGAAAGGAGGACGAGCTACAAGGTTTTTTTTTTTTTTTTAAGTAAATTTATGACTGTAAGATTACGTAAACAACGTGTGTTGATTTCTGGAACTCCTTTCCAGAGGTTGGCGTCTCGTTATAAAATTATACAACTCTGTATATACCTGTGTGTGTGTGTTAATTATTTATTAGAAAAAGCAAAAATGCTTTTCTTCGTAATTTATTGACTCATAAATTGACTTTTGCACCATATTCTTCTCTTGATTTTTGAAATATCTTCTATATGTTTTTAAGCAGTTTTCTAGATTTTCACTAAAATTAGTTAGCAGGTATGCAATTAGGAAATTCACTTCCTTCATCAACTCTATTATTTTTAAGCACCCAGACTTATGCAGATCTTTGAAGTTGAATGGTTGTCTTATTTTTTTGCGTAAAACGCCGTCGTAACACAGCTGAAGGAACAAGAGATTGAGAGTCTCATCTCCCTCCCCGTCACAGGTGTGCCATCTTTGTCCCATAGGACTTCGGGTGCACAATGACTGTGAGGGTCACAAGTGTGCTATCTTTGTTCCACTAGACTTCGGGTTCCGTGCTGCTTATGGAGAAGCACGTGTTTACTTGGCTGTTCTGATGCTTTGGAAGGATTCCGACTGTGATAATAAAAATTTATAACCAGCTTCCTGCGACTTAAATATTTGGTGCTATTTTCTTCAAATTAAGCTTGACTTCCTCAGCTCACTTCGAGGCACGGTTCTTTTATGCTCAAGTTGTTTTATGATGGAACAAAAGAGTCTACTTCATTTTTTCAGAAGCGACCGCCATTTGGAACTCCGCAAAATGATGACAAAGGCCAAACTGAACAAGTGCCTCAGAAAACAAACTTGGATTACCTTAAAAGACAAGTGAAAACAAGAAAGATGGTAAGAGAAAATTTCAGAAAAAATGGTGTGAAGAATTTCCATGGTTAGTGTTTGAAAACGATAAAGCTTCATGCAAAATATGCTCAACATATACCAATATTTCAGATAAAAACACAAAATTGTTCGTGGTTTCCGGTGGCCTTTTAAAATTGAGACTTTCAAGATACACCAGCTATCAAAAATGCACAGAAACTGCATTGAACATGATCTTGCTGTAGAAAAACCAGAGTGTACACCATTAGCAGTGTGTCACAAAAAGATGGATGAAAATTTTTTTAACCATCTTGAAAAGCTCTTCAACACTGCATATTATGTGGCAAAATATAATAAGCCATTTAGATTTTTCAAATCTGATTGTGTTCTTAAATAAATTTGAAGTAAATGTGAGTCTTGAACAATAGCAGAATGATATGAGGTGTAAAAAGTTCATATCACATATTGCAGATGAAGTTAGGCAAGAAGTAATTGCAGAAGTTAAACAGTGTAACCATGCAACTATCCTTCTTGATGCATCAACTGATAAGTCCACAGTAGAAGAGTTACTTATTTATATTCGCTATGTCAAAGACAAGAAAGTGAAAGAAGTGTTCCTGTCGGTAGTACCTCTTCAGTCATCTACTGCTGAAGGGTAAGTACTACAAGGTCTTGGGTGAAGAAATGAGAAATGGTTGGTTAGAAGGACAGGTCTTGGGTGAAGAATTACAATGAGAAATGGTTGGTTAGAAGGACAGGTCTTGGGTGAAGAAGTCTTGGGTGAAGAAGTCTTGGGTGAAGTACTACAAGGTCTTGGGTGAAGAAGTCTTGGGTGAAGTACTACAAGGTCTTGGGTGAAGAATTGGGAATTGGTTGGTTAGAAGGACAGTGGTTGGTCGGACTTGGCACAGATGGCGCGGCAAATATGATTGGGAAATAAAATGGATTAACTACAAAAATAAAGAGAAACATCCCAGATGTTGTTTCCCAACACTGTGTTGCTCATAAATTAAATTTGAGTATTCTGAGCTCAATAAAAATGTAAAATATCTAGATGAATTAGATACTGTTCTCAAAAGACTGTACAAGTTTTACCGGAACTCATCTAAACGAATGAGACAGTTAAACAGTGTTGCTAAAATTCAGGAGTCTAAGCTTCTGAAATTTCAGTATCTACACAAGGTTCGGTGGGTTTCAAGCAAAGTTGGTGCTCTTACTGCATTAGTAAGGAATTATAATGTAGTTATAGCTCATTTAGAATATGTGTCAAATGAGAAGGGGGATGATGATGCTGTAGCCAGAGGAATTGTAAAAAATGAAAAGTTTCAGATTTGTTGCAATGCTGCACTTCTTACTGGATTTTTTGTTAATATTTAAAGAAGTTTCACTGATTTTTCAAAAAGAGCAGTTACTTTTAAGCCATGTTGAGCTACACATTAAAAGATCACTAAATGAACTGAAGAACTTGGAATCTAGGCCTGCCTCATATGAAAGCCAATTCACAAATGTGACAACTATTAGCGGAAACTACTTGGGCATTCAACTTACAAACATTGACAGTAAAAGCTTTGAGTCAGACAAGAACAAAATGATCAGCGATGGGATAAGGTACCTTCAGGAAAGATTTTTAGAGTCTGAGACTACTTTACAAAAAGCTTGTTCAGTGTTTGACACCTTTGTCTGGCCAGAAGAAAACCTGGAAGATTTTGGAAAAAGTGAAATTGACGTTCTTGCCAAGCACTTTCAAAGACATCTTTCCTCTCGTAAGGAAACCTCATGGGAAACTAAAATGAAGTCTCTAATGAGTGAGTGATATGAATTTAAAGTTTCAGGGCGAGGTTTGCAGATTGCAGATTTACTCCAAAAAACATTATCTAACCAAGAGAGATTTCCAGTTCTTGGCCACTTACTGGAAATTGTTGCAGTTCTACCAACATGTACTGCATCATGTGAACATGGTTTCAGTCACATGAATTTGATAAAAAACAAACAACAGAACATCTATGGAAGCATCAACTTTGAATGATCTCATGATGATTCACTTGAATGGCCCTCCACTTAAAGACTATAAACCACAGAAAGCTATTGATAGGTGGTTCTTTGGATCCAAAAAATCTAGACACACACACAAGGACATATGCTAGTAGTTAAGAAACAAAAATTAGGAAACACAGAATTTGAAGAACTACATCTAAAATAGAATGTTAAGAGAAATCATTTTTATTTTTTTTCCGTAGTGGGATGTCCTTTATAATGCATACTACTACTGCACAAACATTTGAGAATGTGTTAATGTGATTTTCATTTACAGTTTCTTGAACCTTGATTATGCGACATAAATTCTTGTTGATATTTTTTCAAAATCCCTATTAATTGTGAACATTTGAAGTTACCAAATGCAACATCTGATTCACCATCCATATTACTATATTAGCGATTACTCTTTCTCAGTTAACAAAATTCAAGAGACAAGACTAGGCCACCATCCCAGTTTTTCTTGCAGAATTGTATTCAGTCCTGATCAGTATAAAGTACTTTTTTAGTTAATGTGAGAATATGAAAAGTGTAACTTTGGACACAAACATTTTAACTTATGTATATTGTTGTACAATTCTTTATTAATATTTATTCAACATGTTGGAAACATTCTGTGATCTCTTACTGAAATAGTATAGTCTACTTCATATAATTTCTGATTTTCACTTAAAATAAATGTATGCAATTTATGTAAAAGCATATACAGTAACTTATACTTGTAACTAGAAGTCCACCAATATGTTTGCCATTGGAAATTATGGTTTCAGCAGTTTTATTAATATATCTTTTCAGCCATGCAATGAGCTACAGCCAAAAATATCTGTGTTATTGATCTATAACAAATCCTCAGTCTGTGAAAAAATAACCATGTCTATGCAATTTTTTCTTCCATCACAGTTTTTTCAATAATGCTTTCGGGAATCTAGGGAAAATGCTGCATGTGTTTCATGTTTGCACCAGAGACCTGTTCCTTTCTCCTTTCGTATTTTCCAAAAGGAACTGAAAATAAATTCTGTAAAATGATTTTTGGATACGTTTGTCACAGCCAAAAACAAATTGGGGGGGGGGGGAGGGGTTTGGACTAACATTTTTTTTTTTTTTGGAGGAATGAAAGCCTATTCCCGCACTATTTATGCTGGAAGAAGCGCATGAACAGCAATTCTGTTGGGGGGAGATTTTTGCTGGCCACTGAAAACTTTTGCTGGCTACTAGATTTTTTTCAATTTGTGGAGCCTTGAACATGTATATAGTGATTCTTGCATTTAAACAGCTGAAACCAGAGTGTAATAGTGTTTGTACATAGGTACATAAAAGAAAAAAAAAATTAAAAAACGAATATTTCATCTCCCAGAGAATTATTTTTGGAATTACACATGTATTGAGAGGTGTCAATAATTCCATAAACAAAGAAAAATTACACACCAACAATGTGCCTCAAGTGGACTAAAGATTGAAGGTACATAATTGTATTTAATCCATTAGTGCATAATTTATGTTACAGAGTAAACAATACAGTAACCATTTTTGATATTCAACTTCACTTAAAACATGTTTTCCCATTCCTTAGTAACTTTAAGGCAGAGCAAGAATTTGGTATTTTGTTTAAAGCGAAGTTAATATTGTGAAATGCTACTGCGATCACATTGTGCAAGGGAAACAACTCTACAGAGAACAAAAAGTTGAAGTCCCAAGTTTGAATTTCAATTGTTTTTCAGAAAAGGAAAGATACTTTTTTGGAACCTAAACTATGCAACTTGTATTTACGATCTAAGCGTCTTTTTAGAAGGTGGCCAGCCAGACATGCTATGCATGGTACTTCCTTCCATTCAGACCGACGGTGAGCAGGAAATCGGTTGAATTCCATAAAGCCTCAGGTGTCAGTCTTTGAGCCCTAAATTCAGCTGAGTAAAAAAAAGCCTTCCCTTTTCTTGAAGAATGAATCTATAAATAGATCCCATTTACTTTGGAGAGTGTTTTTCCTCCATATGAGAGGTGGATGATAGAAAATGCATGAGCTAATTAGGCCTAATAGGAAAGTTTTAAAAAATGCAAGCAAATTCTTAAGTTAGTAATGAAGAAATAATTTGGCCACTAGTCTGTATGGAAAGGCAATTTTTTGAGCCTGAAGTCTATAGTAACTTTTTCTACCAGACACTGGTTTACCCAGTCATTACAGGGCGGGTAACTGTTAATTTTTATCTTTATTACACTAGGGCCCTATAGCAGAAAGTTCCTCATCAGTCTGCAACAAATATCATGGTGCCACAATAAATCTGTGGGTGGTCACTGGGCAAGATAACTACTAGAAAAGAAAAAATAATAAAAATTTGCCCAGGTACAGATTTAAAAAAAACAATGAAAGTATCCACCTTAATAACAAAAAAAAAAAAAAAAAATCTAGTCTAGGTACTACAGCAATTGCAATAACTATGATCAAAACACCTTTCCCTCTATGCATAGAATTTTGTCTCCATGTTCAATTTGAAACACAAAGATTTATGGGATAAAATTATATTTAAAAAAATACAGGACAGCTGAAACATCGCTAGAGAATAAAATATTATGATTACAGGAGAAATCTTCACTCCGCCCTCCTTCCGCTTTTGGAAATTTTTTCTCCATTTTCGATCTTAAATACAAACATTAATGTAATTAAATGATACTTAAACAATAATATAGTGCAGGGAAAACACAGTGAAAAAAAAACAATTATGGAAGAAATCATTGATCCGTCCTACTTCCATTTTCCGAAATTTGTTATCTGTTTTCGATCTTAAATACAAATATTAATTTTCCAAAAACGGAAGTAGGACTGAGTAAAGATTTCTCCAGGAATCGTCCCCCCCCTACACTGTATTTTCCTCCCTCATCATCATCATCATTGTCAACCATTATCAATCCACTGCTGGACGAAGGTCTCCCCAAGTTTCCTCCACAACGGTCTGTCTTGTGCCAGTCTCCTCCATGTCACCCCTGCATACTTTCGAATTTCATCCACCCATCTCCCATGTGGTCTTCTTCTGGGTCTTTTCCTGTCCCTTGGAATCCAATCTAAAATTTCGGCTGTCCATCGATGATCTGTCCTTCTGGCAGTATGTCCAGCCCATTGCCATTTCAGGGATTTAACTCTGATCATGATGTCTTCCACTCTTGTCATTTTTCGGATCCACGAGTTCCTCTTCTTATCTCTCCTGGTTACACCAAGTATGCACCTCTCCATGCTTTTTTGAGTTGTCTGCAGCCTTTGTATGTCTCTTTTAGTTAAGGTCCACGTCTCTGCACCATACGTAAGTACTGGAAGGATGCATTGATCAAACACTTTTCTTTTAAGACATAATGGCATATTGCTCTTGAAAATTATGCTGTTTCTTCCAAAAGCTCTCCAGGCAAGTTTTGTACGCCGATTAATTTCTCCATCAATGTGACCCTCACTTGATATCTGCTGTCCAAGATAAACGTACGTGTCTGTTATCTCCAGCTTTTCTCCATCAATCGATAAATCTTCATTTCTTGTAAAAGCATTGAACATCACTTTTGTCTTCTGAAAGTTCATTTTTAATCCCACTTCTTTACTCTTGTCAGCAAGTTCCTGGATCATACTCTGCAGCTCTGATGGGCTAGTTGCAAAAATGACTACGTCATCAGCAAAGCGAAGGTGGGTTAGATAATCTCCATTAATCTTTATCCCCTTGTTTTCCCAGCTCAGTGACTGAAAAACACCCTCCAATGTGGCATTAAAGAGCTTCGGAGATATGGTGTCACCTTGTCTCACTCCCTTTCCAATTTTTATGTGTGTTGTATTTTCAAACAGCCTAATCTTTGCATTTGCACCCTACACTGTATTATTTCCTATTTCCGTTTCAGAAAAAAAAATTATGTTTTCGATCTTAAGCACAAACATTAATGTATTTAAATGTTACTTAAACAATAATATTGTGCAAGGAAAACACTGAGGGAAAAAAATTACAGGGGAAATCTTCGCTCCATCCTACTTCCGTTTTCAGAAGAATTCTCTCCATTTTCAATCTTAAATACAAATAGTAATGCAATTAAATGGTACTTAAATAATAATACAGTGCAGGGAAAACACCGCGAAAAAAAAAGGTTACGGGAGAAATCTTTGCTCCGACCTACTTCCGTTTTCGGAAAAATTCTCCCTATTTTCGATCTTAAATACAAATAGTAATACAATTAAATGATACTTAGACAATAATACAGTGCAGAGAAAACACCGCAAAAAAAAAAAAAAGACGATTACGGGAGAAATTTCGGCTGCCTTTAGCTTCCATTGTCGAAACTTTTTGCCTCGATTTTTCAGTTACGGCAGAAATCTTCACTTTGTCCAACTTCCGTTTGTGGAAATTTTTCTTCCTTTACGATCTTAAGTGCAAACATTTATATGGTGTAATAAAATGATGTTCAACAATCATGCGGGGCAAAGGCTACATCGCGAGAAAAAGGGTGCAAGATTATACAGCTCCATCCAAATTTCCTTTTTCGGAAATTTTGCTGCTATTTTTAAGCTGAAACACAAACATTTATGCAATAAAATGATGTTTAACAAAAATACCGAACAGACGAAACGTCGCGAGAAGAAAAAAAAAAAAAGGCGATTACGGGAGAAATCTTCTTACTCTGTCCAACTTCCGTTTTCGGAAAGTTTTAAAAAACAGAAAAAGAACTAGGATTTAATAGGGGTTATAGGGATATTATTTTTGTCTGCAGGCCCAAAATAAAATCTGCGATGTATGTCGCCCGTCGCCGCGATTCTGCTACAGGGCACTAGGGGAGCAAATTCATAATCTGAGGGTTGTAAAATATAGAGATGCACAACATGTAAATAAATTTACTGGAAACTGCAACTGAAAAAAAGAGAAAAAAATAATCAAACACTTTCTCTCTTTTCAGTATTTTCTTTTTAAATACTTTATTTCTTTTTTCAGCACTCTATGCAGCTAACCATGGTACAGAATAGGTAGGCCTATGGGCCTACTCATATGCATGAAAGGAATTGTCTGAAAAAGTGGGGGTCAGATACATAGAACACTATATGAATATGTCTAACCTTCTAACACTTTCATAATACACCACAAAGATGAAGTGCTAATTCTTGGTTGGTTGGTTGTTTGATTTTTATGGCGCAAGGGCCATGATTGGCCAAAGAGCGCCAGAGACAAGACAGACAAGCAAACAGTAATAAAAACGTGGTAAAAAGCTTAAAATCTGACTGATCATGTAAAACTGAAAAATGAGAACGATGGAAGGGCTAAAAAGATAATGAAACATACAGTATTAAAAACATGATACAATGATTAAAATCTAGCTGATTCAGTAAAACTGAGAAATGAGGATGATGATAAGCTAAAATCTAGATACGTTTAAAATAGTCTAATAAATAGTCTAAAAGATACGTTTAAAATGGTCTAATTCTTCACGTATGCTCTGTTGCAGAAAGTTTAGCCCTGAACAAATTTTTTCTAAGTTCTACCACAAAAGTGCCTTCTTACTACTACATTGAGTACATTCATTAGATCATAATCATTCTGCATTTTTGTGGAGTGCTGTGTTGCTGGCTTTTACATAACTTTTATGTTTTATATTTTTACAACCAATGGCTCTTGAGTAAAAATGATCTAGGAACTTGCTGACAAGAGTAAAAAAGTGGGATTAAAAATGAACTTTCAGAAGACAAAAGTGATGTTCAATGCTTTTACAAGAAATGAAGATTTATCGATTGATGGAGAAAAGCTGGAGATAACAGACACGTATGTTTATCTTGGACAGCAGATATCAAGTGAAGGTCACATTGATGAAGAAATTAATCGGCGTACAAAACTTGCCTGGAGAGCTTTTGGAAGAAACAGCATAATTTTCAAGAGCAATATGCCATTATGTCTTAAAAGAAAAGTGTTTGATCAATGCATCCTTCCAGTGCTTACGTATGGTGCAGAGACGTGGACCTTAACTCTAAAAGAGACATACAAAGGCTGTAGACAACTCAAAGCAGCATGGAGAGGTGCATGCTTGGTGTAACCAGGAGAGATAAAAAGAGGAACTCGTGGATCCGAAAAATGACAAGAGTGGAAGACATCATGATCAGATTTAAATCCCTGAAATGGCAATGGGCTAGACATACCGCCAGAAGGACAGACCATCGATGGACAGCCGAAATTTTAGATTGGATTCCAAGGGACAGGAAAAGACCCAGAAGACCACATGGGAGATCGGTGGATGAAATTCGAAAGTATGCAGGAGTGACATGGAGGAGACTGGCACAAGACAGACCGTTGTGGAGGAAACTTGGGGAGACCTTCGTCCAGCAGTGGATTGATAATGGTTGACGATGATGATGATGATATGAGGTGTGGCATATATTCTAAATTAACTTTCATTTTTAGTTTCTTTCCCTATGTAAATTTTGAGTTTGTTCTGCTTATACTTTCAAACTTAATGGGACATCTTTTCCCTCAAACAAGAATACGGTTGGCAAAACCTTTGAGGTTAGAGTGAACGTGACGCATGAATGTATGAGATAAGAACGATAAATAAAAACAACGAGATAACAATTGCTCGTGTGTGGTGGATATGTGGCATGTGAATTACGTTATACCTGGAAGTGCGATATCTATGCTATTGATATAATGGTGGAATAAAGAATCAATTCCCGTAAGTTTTTTTTTTTTTTTTTTTTTTTTTTGATTGGAGGTTTAACGACCACCGTGAGCAACTCAATGGGCTATAAGCAGTCGCCCGTCCCTAATTTAGGGTCACTGGTTCCAGGGAAGGGAGAGAGCCAGTGCCGTAAGACAAACACAACATCCATGCCTCACCGGGATTCGAACCCGGACCCCTTTCGGACGAATGATCAGAGGCCAACGCCTTAGACCACTGCGCCACCGGGGCGGCCCCGTAAGTTCACTTCTGTTTAATGATTCGTCTGGCCGTAAATATTCCTTTAGGAACTATTTCATCATATGCTTATTTAATGATTTAGAAATAACGTAAGAAGAACAACAAAATTTCAGCGCGAAAAGAAATTACGTTATAAGAGGTAGAAAGGACCAGGGGTGCCGATTTCTCCAAATTATTGGGGGAGGGGGCACGTGTGAAGAGATCAGACTTGGGAGATCAGTCTCTTCTATTGTCATAAGGGGGAGGGAGCAAAAAGGTAAACTATGAAATTTGACGTATATTTTAAAACACAACTGTAATTGCTAAATGAACAAGGATACAAATGTTCTTTTGCTGAATATTAATATTTCAAATATTATTAAAATATCCAGAGATTTTATTTCCAAAGTTTAGTAAAAAATATTCATGAGAAATTAGCTGGGTTACTCAGACAAAAAACAAGAAGCACAAAAAAAAAAATCTAGATAAAGGTGTTAGAGATTATATGTTTCTGTATTTTTATTTATTTTATTTTTGATAATTTAGACATTTACCACATATCACGAGAACATATCAAACACAATACGGGGCTCGCAAATCAGTTTCTTATCAATTGAGTAATGCAGAGAATAGTAAAAAAGTTTTACTTTGCCATTTATTAATTATTTTGGAAATATATCACTTTGGCCTCATAAGGTGGCTTGCTTGGTCCACCTTATGAGGATAAAACCAATATTTAATTAAACAGGATGAAAAATATTAGGTGGTCACCCCCCCCCCAGTAAAATTATTGGAGGAACAAGATCTACCTTGCCCCCTATAATTGGCACCCATGGGTAGGAGAAAGTAAAAAGTGATTACTGTCCCAGTGGAACTTACGCCCAATAACAAAACCTTGCTTTGGTGGTGATCCACTGCAACTGCATACAAATATCAGACAATGACATGAACTAGATCACTTGTACAAAAAATCGTGTCAGAAAAACAAAAAGGGTGAAATAAATTAAAAAAAAGTCCTCCAAACAACTATTTGTAACCTTTATGTTACTAATTACTTCAGCTGTAAGCAACGAAAACTGTTTGGACTTACCTCCTCTTTACAGGATGCCCTTCCTCTTCATCCATAATTCTGTCCACACAATTTGACAATTCTGCCCAGTCTGGGTGTACACCACACTTCCAACCATTTGTGTAACGACTGAACAACCACGACGATCCAAATTTATTTGGCCTGTAACAATGGCAGAGTCGGCGATTTGCTTTGCAGACGCATGGGCTTTCCAAAGATAAGTCTTCCACCAAATGACGAGCAAAAACGCTACCACCAGTATTTTGAATATGCAAAAATACTACTACGTCGTTGGCATTTATATCGAACTCTGACAAACCAACAGAAAGCTTGTCGTAAGAGTTGTCGGACGTCGTCGTCGGATAGCGAACCAAATCTGAAACTAGATTGTCGACGTCTTGCTTGATATGAATTTTCGACGACTTCAACTTTCCCCAGTAGTAAGTTGTAGGAGTCTTATTGGAAAACAACAAATGTAAGTGCTGAAGATTACACACATTCCTCACACAAGTGTGCCACAGTGCAAGAGCAACAAATGCAGTAAACAAACATAAACACACGGCGACAGTCCTACAGGTACGTCCTGTAAGTAACTGCATACCGACAATAATCACTTCATTTTATTATCGGGCGGAACTCCAAATTTGCTGAAAATAAGTTCTACACTTTGCAACGTCCGTTATTCACATTTACTTAAGTAAAATATGAAATGCAAAACCATTTGCATACAAAATCTAGCCGGAACCTCAAAACTCCCTACTTCGCACCAGCCATGATGCATATTACACGGTTGCAGTTAATAAGGAACTAAGCGTTATTAACTGCAAACGGTAAGATTATTAGGTGAGATACGAGCGTAATTCGATATTAGTGCTTTTTTGTTTTTTTGTTTTTTTGTTTGTGTGTTTGTTTTTTCTGATCGTCAATTTTATTTGTGTTGCTTTTGCGCACAGCTTTTGCGTGATTGGCAATCTCAGCGGTCCGCTCTCCCTTTAGCGGCAAAAGGAAAAATTACTGTAGTACGGGTAACGTTTTTTTTGTCTTCGTTTTGAGGTTTAACGACCACCGTGAGCAACTCAATGGGCTATAAGCAGTCGCCCGTCCCTAATTTAGGGTCACTGGTTCCAGCGAAGGGAGAGAGCCAGTGCCGTAAGACAAACACAACATCTATGCCTCACCGGGATTCGAACCCGGACCCCGTTCGGACGAATGATCAGAGGCCATCGCTTAGACCACTGCGCCACCGGGGCGGCGTAACGTTTTTGGCTCAATGCTTAGCTGTTGGTAGATCGCTCATTACGTTCAGTTGTCGTAGTTTGGTGTATTTTTGCATTCATTCTGGAATTAGAGAGTTGTATAATGGAGAATTCCGTGAAGAAGAACAAATCATATTGTTGTGTCCCGCAATGTCGTTCCCAAGGTTTCGGCTATGTTTTTCACAAGTTAGTATAAATGTTTGCGCCTTGCGTTTGAAATCCTTCCAGTGAAATGCTACTAACCTAGTAACGTCTTTGAATGAATAATAAACAAGGCAGCATGTTTTTACTGCATAGTAGTAATTAAAAAATCCGCATTTCTACATAATCTTGAAAACAAATAATTGCTGTTATCTATATAAATTTAAACTTCATTATGGAACAAGATTTGCAATGTTCTGTCAACAGTCATCGGTTCAAAAACGTAGAACCCAATGATGATCAACAATTACCAATTCACAAACACTTTTAGGAACAGAATGTTCAAAAATTACAAATGTTATTGTTGACAGTATTGAAAATGGGTACTGGAAAACGTCAAGGGAAACGAAATGTCAGCTTTTAATAGTAGTCCGGATTAGAACACCCCTGTCGGTATTACTATATCACTTGCCTGAAAATGTAAAAATAAAAATTACCTGTTACAGTAAAGCATTACTGCTACACAGTGCTTACACGTTCCACTTCTGCTCGCTTTACAAGAGCACTCAAATGACTTTATAGAAATTTCACTGTTACTTGTATCTAAAACACCGTTGATGGAGTGAGGCGACGACGTTATTGTCGTGGACTGAATGCAGTGCGAAACTATGAGAATTTCTCTTCCATCTTCCTTCTTAATTCCACAAGAAATTATATGGCCTACATTAACAATCACTTCCCCTACTTTAATGAATCTTGAATTTTTTGAAGCGTCCACAAATTTCATTATTTCAAGTATTAAAAGCGACAAACCAGCCATTCTAACATTCGACTTTATGGAAACACGTGCGACGCCACCCGTACTAGAGAAGTTTGTTTACATTTGTGCAGCGCCCCTATAGTTCGTTGAGGTTCCCAATAGGAGCTTCTTAGAAATGCCTGCCGTAGACATCGAGATCTCGTTTCTTACCTGGCCCAAGCCAAGGCTGAACTGAATCCTATCAGGCTGTAACATTACCGTTGAAGACAATAGACTTTTGGTGGTTGGCCAGTGGGTGTTAGGGACGATTTCAGCCGTTAGATGACACTGCGTCCCAAGGTATAAACACCTCAGTATCTGCATTGTTTGAATTGCGGGATTGTGTATGTTCGTCGTTTTTTCTTGTTTCTTTAAAAAAAAACCTTATACTTTTAAAACCGAACTGTTGTTTTCACAACAAAATCCAACCCATTTTTAAAATGGTTTACTGCTGTGTGCCGATGTGCACATCTTCTAAGAAGAAAAACGTGGGATTTTCATTCCATGAGTTTCCCTCAAATCAGAACCTAAAGCAACTGTTACTGAAAGAAATATCTCGTCAGGATTTTGCTCCAAATGACAAGTTACCTTCAACTGTTGTTTGTGGTAGCATTTTCATTCTGATAATTACGTACCTAATTCAATTTTAGAAAAAAACCTTAGTTATATAAACTCATATTAAGTAAAATAGTAAGTAAATGTGTAGATTTGAGTTTTAAATTATTTCGTCGGAAAAATATTAGTACCTGGGAAAAGTGCGACGTACAGATTTTAGATTATGAAAATTAATGGCAAATGGTGCAGGAATTTTCTGTTTCAAATGTCTTTTAAAGATTTTTATCATAACATTTACCTGTATGTTCGATACGTTAGGCCTACGACACCGTCTCTTCACAGCATCGAACTTGCAGGTAAATGTTACGATAAAAATCTTTAAAAGACATTTAAAATATGAGATTTCTGCACCATTTGCCATTAATTTTCATACTCTAAAATCTGTACGTCGCAATTATTCCAGGTGTTAACATTTTTTCGACGAAATAATTTAAGGCGCTAATCTACACATTTACCAAAATCTCGGCCCTAGATCGTTGAAGAATAAAGGAGGAATCAGATTTACACATGAATTACACCAGTTCCTACAGAAAAATTCTCTTGCCCAAGTACTACGAATTCAGAATACAAATATCCATCTGTTAATGTGAGAGTGAATATAAATAAAATCTCAAATGTAAATAATGATACGGAATCAGTTTGTTAATGCGAACAACGTCAATAGATGGCGCTGCGTCCCAACTCATCTTTTCTGTCCTCGCTGTTTTTGCTTAATGTTACAGCCTGATAGGATCGAGTTCAGCCTTGCCCAAGCCGAGGCCTTTAGATATATCTCATGGTATAAGGTTGGGCCAAGGCCATCTTTATACCTCACCAAGCCTGCCACAAGGATTTGTGACGTCACAATCGTGGGGCTATTGCTTTGCTCTTCGTGGTAACAGAAATGTTGGCGTTCACATCGTAAGGGATATGTTCTCGAGTACTTCTCGGAACTACTATACAGTCCCTCCAGTATAAATCCGAACGATTTTAAAAATTCTAGATCCCGTGATGTGTAGTTTCATCCAGAAAAAGAAGGCAACCCATCTCCCCGTTATAATCGCTAAAAGAGAAGGTAACCCACCTAAAGCGTTAAAATCACGAGAAGGGAAGGCCACACAACATTGCTGAAACTAATCTGAAGAGTATTTCTTTTTTAGCGTGAGATCATCATATATATATATAACACCAATGGTTCAACCTCGTTATAAAACTTGTTAAAAAAAGGGGGGGTGACCTTTTATGAGAATGTTGCAAAGTAAAGGCGTCAATAAATCTCTATTAAAAAAATGACACTAATGGCTCACAGCCGTGAAACCTGAGAATAATTTATTCAGCACCTGCATTGTGGCGCCCTCTTTCGACACTGAGACCGGAAAAAGTTGCGTTTGGTGGAGTTTGTTTATTCTGTTGAGCTCATGGATCTCTAAAGTCGACTCCTAAAGCAACTATGACTTTCAATGAATTCGCCTACTTCTTGAGCTCCCCCTGAGGATGTTATTACAGAAAGTACCATATTCTTGATTTTACCCAAAACAAATAAAAAAAAAGGGGGGGGGGGGAGGGCCTCTCTCTTAATGCAGCAAAGATAAGTCGTTTATATAAATTTGGCTGCTGAAAAAAATATATTAATAAAGATAATAGGTTGAAACATTATTTATTGAACGTTGCATACACTACAAATTGCATAATGTCTGGATATTCTTCATACATGACCACATTTAAATCTCGGGAATGGGATTTCGCGAAAATAGATGGTCAAGTTCGATTTACATTATGGAGAATATTACGTGACTTTGAAAAAATATCCCCTTATTTTTGCCCACAGGATCATCCATGGTTATTGAATGAACTGTTCTTAAATCCAAAGGCGATCTATTTGGATTATTTAGATCTTCCTGTTTTAAAAACCTGGATTGAATTGTGCAAACCATCCAAAGATCAACTAACGGAAGTCTTTTCGCGTAATACGAAACTAAAATATCTGATTGATGTTGGTGCAGATATAAACGGCGTTGAATACCAAAGACCGTTATTTTTTTGTTTACATAATGAAGTATACTTCAATTGGATGGTTAGTATTCCTGGATTTGAACCACACGTTCAAGATCACAAAGGTGACAACGCTTTATCAGCGTACTTTGATAAATCATTGAGAAATCCTCAAATACTTGGCAGACATCTCACCATGGGTGTTAACGTGAATAATACCAACAAAAGGGGACAAACGCCTTTAATGATGGCACTGCAAGATAGAAATACCAGCGAAGAAGAAATACAATTACTACTCAGTAGTGGTGCAGATTTAAACATTTGCGATCTCGAAGGTCGTACTGCTGCTTTTCATCTTAAAATTGAATTATTTCGCCCTTCGTTTCCCTCAAATGATGTTATTGACGTGTATCATTGCAACTTGGAACAACATAAAGACGCACAGAAATTTAGAAAAGAGTTTTTATATTTCAACCATTCATTTCATTATTATTCTCTAAGGATTCCCAAGCCGCCCCGGTGGCGCAGTGGTCTAAGGCACTGGCCTCTGATCATTCGTCCGTAAGGGGTCCGGGTTCGAATCCCGGTCAGGCATGGATGTTGTGTTTGTCTTACGGCACTGGCTCTCTCCCTTCCCTGGAATCAGTGACCCTAAATTAGGGACGGGCGACTGCTTATAGCCCATTGAGTTGCTCACGGCGGTCGTTAAACCTCCCAAAAAAAAAAAAAAAAAAAAAGGATTCCCAAAGGCCTTCCAGAAGTTGAAAGCCATCCGGTTGTTCTAGTGAAAAAACTATATTCAGCATTTAATGATAAGAAAAACATTATACACGATATCATCGATGAGCCAGCTTTATATTTTGACAAATATATTTTTATATTAGCATTTCGATTAGCTTATAGCTGTAACGACACGGATGCTTGTGTTTACATGTGTCAAAAAATGATTGCACAATTTAGATATTTACCATATCAATACGTAATTTCTCTCATTTTGCGTCACCCAGTAGTATATCCAGCTCATGATTTTAATGGAATTTTAAGAAAAGAGCCTACAGCCTTAGAAAAAATTATATATTATGATCCTCTTTCAAACATACCTTTCAATGGACAATCACTGGAATGTTTATGTTGTCAAGTATTATTAAAACAGAACAAATATGAAGAGAAGCTCTCCACCTTTAATTATGAAGAACGTTCAATTACATGATGTTCACAAAATTATTAGAATATGGTATCACTCAAGTTCAGATCCATATTCAGATCGATTAGACGATTCATCTACAGATTTTTTTTTTTTTTTTTTTTTTTTTTTTTGATTGGAGGTTTAACGACCACCGTGAGCAACTCAATGGGCTATAAGCAGTCGCCCGTCCCTAATTTAGGGTCACTGGTTCCAGGGAAGGGAGAGAGCCAGTGCCGTTAGACAAACACAACATCCATGCCTCACCGGGATTCGAACCCGGACCCCTTTTCGGACGAATGATCAGAGGCCAGCGCCTTAGAACACTGCGCCACCGGGGCGGCCATCTACAGATTCGGATTAGATCTCGTTAAAATGTTTTTTAAACCAAAGATTTTGAACATAAATTTGCGACGTTCAAAATTTTGACTCTCAAAGAATGGGGAAACACTTTGACAATGAGACCGGAAAAAGTTGCGTTTGACGGAAATTGTTTATTCAGCTGAGTTCATGGTACTAAAGTCGACTCCTAAAGCAACTATGACTTTCAATGAATTCGCTTACTTCTTTAGCTCCCCCACCTGAGGATGCTATTACAGATAGTACCGTATTCTTGATTTTACCCAAAACAAATGCTCTATTAAAGGGAAGGGGAGAGGGGGCTCTTTCTTTTAATGCAGCAAAGACGAGTCGTTTATACAAATTTGGCTGGAAAAATAAATATATTAATAAAGATAATAGGTTGAAACATTATTTATTGTACGTTGCATACACTACAAGTTGCATAATGTCTGTATATTATTCATACATGACCAAATTTTTTTCTCGCGAATGGGATTTCATGGAAATAAATGGTGAAGTTCGATCTACATTATGGAAATGTTACGTGACTTTGAAAAAATATCCCCTTATTTTTGCCCACAGGATCATCCATGGTTATTGAATGAACTGTTCTTAAATCCAAAGGTGATCTATTTGGATGATTTAGATCTTCC
Organism: Macrothele yani; assembly: GCA_039090855.1. Taxonomy (NCBI): domain Eukaryota; kingdom Metazoa; phylum Arthropoda; class Arachnida; order Araneae; family Macrothelidae; genus Macrothele; species Macrothele yani. Next base: position 170,648,315 of record CM076990.1, read on the forward strand.
TGTTTTAAAAACCTGGTTGAAGTGTGCAAACCATCAAAAGATCAACTAACGGAAGTCTTTTCGCGTAATACGAAACTAAAATATCTGATTGATGTTGGTGCGGATGTAAATGGTGTTAAACACCAAAGACCGTTATTTTCTTGTTTACATAATAAAGCATACTTCAATTGGATGGTTAGTATTCCTGGATTTGACCCACACGTTCAAGATCATAAAGGTGCCAACGCTTTATCAGCGTACTTTGATAAATCATTGAGAAATCCTCAAATACTTGACAGACTTCTCACCATGGGTGTTAACGTGAATAATACCAACAAAAGGGGACAAACTCCTTTAATGATGGCATTGCAAGATAGAGATACCAGCGAAGAAGAAATACAATTACTACTCAGTAGTGGTGCAGATTTAGACATTCGCGATCTCGAAGGTCGTACTGCTGCTTTTCATCTTAAAAATGAATTATTTCGCCCTTCGTTTCCCTCAAATGATGTTATTGACGTGTATCATTGCAACTTGGAACAACATAAAGCCGCTCAGAAATATAGAAAATAATTTTTCAACGATCCATGTCATTATTATGCTCTAAAGATTCCCGAAGACCTTCCTGAAAACCATCCGGTTGTTCTAGTTAAAAAACTATATTCAGCATTTTATGATAAGAAAAACATTATACACGATATCATCGATGGGCCAGCTTTATATTTTGACAAATGTATTTTTATATTAAGATTTCGATCAGCTTATAGCTGTAACGACACGGATGCTTGTGTTTACATGTGTCAAAAAATGATAGCACAATTTGGATATTTACCACAGCAATACGAAATTTCCCTCATGTTGCGTCACCCAGTAGTATATCTAGCTCATGATTATAATGGAATTTCAAGAAAAGAGCCTACAGTCTTAGAATAAATTATATATTATGATCCTCTTTCAAACATACCTTTCAATGGACAATCACTGGAATGTTTATGTTGTCAAGTATTATTAAAACAGAACAAATATGAAGAGAAGCTTCCACCTTTAATTATGAAGCACGTTAATTTACATGATGTTCACAAAATTATTAGAATATGGTATCACTCAAGTTCAGATCCATATTCAGATCGATTAGACGATTCATCTACAGATTCGGATGATAAATCGTTAAAATTTCTTTTAAACAGAAGATTTTGAACATGTGAAAATTTGCGACGTTCAAATTTTGACTCTCAAAGAATGAACAAACTTTGACACTGAGACCGGAAAAAGTTGCAGTGACGGATAATTGATATTCAGCTGAGTTCATGGTACTAAAGTCGACTCCTAAAGCAAATAGGTCACGTCAAGTGAATAAACATCCAGTGAATATAATAAGAAGATAATTTATTTACTTTTTTAATTTAATAACTATATTAATACGTTGCATACACTACAAGTTGCATAATGTCTGGATATTCTTCATACATGACCACATTTAAATCTCGGGAATGGGATTTCGCGAAAATAGATGGTCAAGTTCGATTTACATTATGGAAAATATTACGTGACTTTAAAAATTCTTCATCTCATATCTGCCCACAGGATCATCCATGGTTATTCAATGAACTGTTCTTAAATCCAAAGGTGATCCATTTGGATGATGCCAATCTTCCTGTTTTAAAACCCTGGATTGAATTGTGCAAACCATCCAAAGATCAACTAACGGAAGTCTTTTCGCGTAATACGAAACTAAAATATCTGATTGATGTTGTTGCGGATGTAAACGGTGTTAAACACCAAAGACCGTTATTTTCTTGTTTACATAATGAAGCATACTTCAATTGGATGGTTAGTATTCCTGGATTTAACCCACACGTTCAAGATCACAAAGGTGACAACGCTTTATCAGCGTACTTTGATAAATCATGGAGAAATCCTCAAATACTTGGCAGACTTCTCACCATGGATGCTAACGTGAATAATACCAACAAAAGGGGACAAACTCCTTTAATGATGGCATTGCAAGATAGAAATACCAGCGAAGAAGAAATACAATTACTACTCAGTAGGGGTGCAGATCCAGACATTCGCGATCTCGAAGGTCGTACTGCTGCTTTTCAACTTAAAAAAGAATTATTTCGCCCTTCGTTTCCCTCAAATGATGTTATTGACGTGTATAATTGCAACTTGAAACAACATAAAACCGCACAGAGACATAAATCAGACTTTTTATATCTCAACCGCTCATTTCCTTGTCGAGAGTTTCGCAGATTCTCTTACAGTCCAGAAATTGGAAACTGTAACGTACCAGGAGAGGTTACGTACCTGCCAGAAGGACGCACACGACATAAAGGCAGATAGGAATCAGAATAAACGCCCGCGTAGCTCAATTGGTAGAGCAACTTATTCCGGAATGAGGGGATCTGGGTTCGAATCCCGGCGTAGACCAAAAATGACGGAGAAATTAACTTCGTTATAATGGCGCCCGAACTATCCGGATGACCCGACCGTTCAAAATCTCGCAATGGTGTGATGGTATTTCCACACCGCGAGATAGGAAAAATATGAGAATCCCTTCTCCAGCACTTCGAAAAAAATAAAAATAAGGGGGAGATGATGTAACGTACTAGGAGATGTGACGTACCTGCCAGAAGGACGCACACGACATAAAAGCAGATAGGAATCAGAATAAACGTCCGCGTAGCTCAATTGGTAGATCAACTTATTCCGGAATGAGGGGAGCCGGGTTCGAATCCTGGCGCGGATAAAAATGACGGAGAAATTTACTTCGTTATAAAACCATCCGGTTGTTCTACTTAATAAACTATATTCAGCATTTTATGATAAGGAAAACATTATACATGATATCATCGATGAGCCAGCTTTATATTTTGACGAAACTAATTTCATATTAACATTTCGATTAGCTTATAGCTGTAACGACACGGATGCTTGTGTTTACATGTGTCAAAAAATGATAGCACAATTTGGATATTTACCATATCAATACGAAATTTCCATCATGTTGCGTCACGTAGCTCATGATTATAATGGAATTTTAACAAACGAGCCTACAGCCTTAGAAAAAATTATATATTATGATCCTCTTTCAAACATACCTTTCAATGGACAATCACTGGAATGTTTATGTTGTCAAGTATTGTTAAAACAGAAGAAATATGAAGAGAAGCTTCCACCTTTAATTATGAAGCCCGTTCAATTACACAATGTTCACAAAATTATTAAAAGACACTATGAATTTTATTCCGATCGATCAGACGATTAGGAAGACTTTCTTTTTACACAACGTAGATGAATGGCGTTGAACTGGGCACTCTGTTATATACCATGGAGGCCAGGAATCGTGTTATTAGCTCCATCTCTATGCAGTCGTCAGACGGCATCTCTACGTGGTCTGATGGCGCAGGGAATGGCAGACGAGTCCTCGGCGATCCATGTATCTACTTTGGGACGGGGCGCAGGAATGGCTGACCAATCCTCGGCGATCCATGTATCCACTTCGGGACGAGCAGACGAGTCCTTGGCATTCCATGTATCTACTTTGGGACGGGGCGCAGGAATGGCTGACCAGTCCTCGGCGATCCATGTATCCACTTCGGGACGGGCAAACGAGTCCTCGGCAATCCGTGTATCTACTTTGGGACGGGCAAACGAGTCCTCGGCGATCCATGTATCCACTTCGGGACGGGAAAAAGAGTCCTCGGCGATCCACGTGTCGGGTCTTTGGGTGAAACTACCTTTTGGGGGAATCTCCAACTGTTGAAGAATCCATTTTTTAATTGCTTTTGCACGGACGTAGGAGCACGTGTGCTCCATCATCGTTCCGTGCAACTGGCAGTTCCACCCTATGTCAGGTGTGAGCCGATCGCTGGACGGACAACGGACGCTGTCCAGGTTTAATGTGTGGAAACCGCTGAGGAAGACTTCCTTCTGATTCCCTCTGAAGGCAATGAGGGTATGTTTTCGGTCTTTGTAATTTTGAAGAGCATCTCGGATCATGGTGGTGACCTCCTTCCAATCCAAGCAATGTTCTTCTACGGAAGGGCGAAAAGGAAGTCCGTGGATGTGCCTTTTTTCGTAGTTAATTTGCCGCTTATCTTCCGGTTGATGCTTGCCCAGATCAAACGAGTAGTGGTAACCCGGCTCGTTGATGAATATTGAAACAATACTCATTTCTCTCGGCACGAACCGCCGCTGGCTCTGGAGCCAAAAGCCGTGCATCTCGACCACCATGCATACTTAGTCGAGATGCTTTGCTTTCTGGTCCTCGTATTTGTCCATCAATTCGCGCCAACGACGGATCTCTCCGTGGCACCGGCCAAAAAACTCCTTTGGCTTCAACGATAGGAGATGGTCCATGGCGATCGGCTAAAGCGACTGAGTCTGTACCTCTTTTTATACTCGTAGCCACGCCTACATGAACAGACGTCTTGGTGGGGAAGTACGTCAGTTATGACATCAAGGACGTTTGAATAAATATTTGCGGCCGTGAAGTGGTACGTCCAAAGTTACATTGGCAGCAAACGTACTGACAACTGCTTCTCTTCTCACTAGACGAAGCCTTTGTATTGTAGCCACGTGAACAGACGTCTTGGTGGGGGGGGGGAAGTACGTCAGTTATGACATCAAGTACGTCTGAATAAAAATTTGCGGCCGTGAAGTGGTACGTCCAAAGGTACATTGGCAGCAAACGTACTGACAACTGCTTCTCTTCCCACTAGACGAAGCCTTTGTACGTCAGTTATGACATCAAGGACCTTTGATGTATATTATTGTATGAATAAAATATTTACGGCCGTGAAGTGGTGGACTGTACGTCCAAAGGTACATTGACAGCAAAAGGCCACATAACAAAAGGTACTGACCAGCTGCTTCTCTTCTCACTAGACCACCATGCTGCTATTTTATAAATACTTTTTTTCTAGGAATCCAATGTCCCCCCCCTTTTTTTTAAGTACCATTGGTTATACGGTGTGTGTCTATTAATTCATAGAGAGAAAGAAAAAAAAAGAGGGGGGGGGGGCAGACCTATTGAATCCATTATTTGTTATCGGGAAAAGTATGTTTTTAGGTGACAGTCTGCAATGTAATAATTCAGATTCAATGGAGAGAGAATATGATAATCAGGGCCTATTGAAATATACTTTCGTTAATTCATAAAGAGGGGTGGTCCACAATTCAAATATAATTAAAGCTAATTGTGTGTGTGTTGTACCACGAAGATAAAAGTCTTATATGTCCAATAAAAACATTAAAAAAAATGTTGGTCTTTTTAAAAAGTCTTTGCTGGCAATTTCACTTTAAAAAATGTTGTTTTCCTTCTATTTTATAATACTAGAGTTTATTACTTTGCACTGGAACAAAAATAATTTATTATGTTTTAAAATTTGGGTCTTCCCTTGTACTCTCACATAAATTTCTTATATCTTCTCGATGGTCTTTATGTTGTTAGAAGCTTTCACTACGACTAGTATTAAAAAAATATATGGTCTTTTTTTGTTATGAGAAGCTTTCACATAAAAAAATGCATTTTTGCAATAGTTCAATGATGAATAGGTTAACCCATTAAAAAAAAAAAAACCAAGAGAAATGACACCGAATTTTCGGGTGCACGTCTTTTGAATCCGTTCTAACGCAAATTAAATTTATCAAAGCTATTCAAAGTCAATGGGAACCGGTATGGAAAACAATAGTATCTGACGGAAGTTTTTCAAATCGGGTCTTTAATCCCTCAGATAATTGCTGTAAACGTAATCGTGAACTCTTAGAAACAGAGTTATCGACAAGATGTGACTTTGGTTGGGGGGGGGGAGAACCATGCATTATTTTTAGGAAGAAAGTATTCACGGTTTACCCATATGAGCGGTCAAAGAAAAAAAAAATTTTTTTTAGTCGAGTTTTCAGGAGCCCAGATTTTGCTACAAATTGCCTTTATGCGTCATTTTTTTTTACAAAAGACGTGCTAAAAATCCCAATGAAAACGTCACTTGATACATTAATTACGGTTTATCTCTATTAAATTATAGAGAGGGTGGTCTAATAATAAAATAGAATTAATTCATAATTAACGGATCTTTTTGTGTTCTTAAAATCAAGTTTAAAACAAATTAGAAAAAAATATCTTTAAAACCTAAGTAGGGCCAATGGGGGGGGGGGGGGTTAACATTTCTTTTTAATCATTTCTGTATAAACCCTGTTTCAAAACCAAACAAATATGTTTTCTGAAAAGAAACGATACAAGACGACAATGAAACCTCTTTGATGTTAATAAAGCTTTGATTTTTCATGAACTGTTTGGTTAAAATGAAGAACTTACATTTATTAAATAGATTTTGTTTTTTTTATAGATTCCGCGTTGTTTAGGTTTGTAATATTCAACGAGCCACGTAAGGATTGTTCTTAAAAGCTGATGTTAGCGGACAGAAAGTATATGTGTTAAGCTGTGTAAACAAACTCACGCCACTCATTCCTGCGCTGATACGAATGTCCAAAACCCACGTTGCAAGAGAGAGCGCAGAATGAATGACTTTTCTGGCCTCACGGTGGTTTGTCCGTAACCCCTCCCCCTTTTTTTTTTTGTAATTTATTGATAAATTATGTTCTTTTCATTCATCGTCACACTAAAATGTCTTCTCGAGTTGGAAAATCTGTAATTTTATATTATTCTCTCTGAAAAGTCTGTTTGTTCTTTCGATAACACTATAAATTTACTCGCCACCCGTTTAACAAGTTCGATAATTTTTAACCCATGGATATCAAAAAAATAAATTTTTGTAATTGTTGAAAAGCTTATTCATCACATCACCCATTAAAAAGAATCCAATGAAGACGTCACTAAAAAAAAACGTTAATTCATATATAACAAGTTAGTAAAAACATGCAATGCATTGATACGCTTTCCAACATATCAGAAATTATTACTCAAGTTATGAGGATAATGGCTGTGGAATAAATCTCGCTCCTGACCCCATTTCGATGATATTCAACAGAACCGGTTCAGTACACCTCAAGAACTAAAGTTTTGTCGCAATAGAAGCAGTTTTACGCAAGTTATGAGAATAATGGCTGTGGAATAAATCTTGCTTTTGTGCAATGACCCCATTTCATTGATATTCAACAGAACCGGTTACCTCCGGTACAACATGATAAAGTTTCATCGAAATCAAACTACGCATGTTATGATGCATAATGAAATGCATCCCGCTTTTATGCTCTGACCCCATTCCGCCCAATTTCAATAGGTTTTGTTCCCAGGTGGACCACATTACTTCATCGAACCGCAAATTAATATGACGCATAAAGGCAATGGAATGGATCCCGCTCTTATGCCCTGCCTGACCCCATTTCACCAATTTTCAACAGGGTTCGTGCCCAGGTGGTTCACTAACACATCGAACCATATTTACGCAAAAAATGACGCATAAAGGCAATTTGTAGCAAAATATGGGCTCCTGAAAACTCGACTAAAAAAAAAAATTTTTTTCTTTGACCGCTCATATGGGTAAACCGTGAATACTTTCTTCCTAAAAATAATGCATAGTTCTCCCCCCCCCACCAAAGTCACATCTTGTCGATAACTCTGTTTTAAGAGTTCACGATTCCGTTTACAGCAATTATCTGAGGGATTAAAGACCCGATTTGAAAAACTTCCGTCAGATACTATTGTTTTCCATACCGGTTCCCATTGACTTTGAATAGCTTTGATAAATTTAATTTGCGTTAGAACGGATTCAAAAGACGTGCACCCGAAAATTCGGTGTCATTTCTCTTGGTTTTTTTTTTAATGGGTTAACTTTTTCATCATTGAACTATTGCAAAAATGCATTTTTTTTTATGTGAAAGCTTCTCATAACAAAAAAAGACCATATATTTTTTTAATACTAGTCGTAGTGAAAGCTTCTAACAACATAAAGACCATCGAGAAGATATAAGAAATTTATGTGAGAGTACAAGGGAAGACCCAAATTTTAAAACATAATAAATTATTTTTGTTCCAGTGCAAAGTAATAAACTCTAGTATTATAAAATAGAAGGAAAACAACATTTTTTAAAGTGAAATTGCCAGCGAAGACTTTTTAAAAAGACCAACATTTTTTTGTAATGTTTTTATTGGACATATAAGAATTTTATCTTCGTGGTACAACACACACACACAATTAGCTTTAATTATATTTGAATTGTGGACCACCCCTCTTTATGAATTAACGAAAGTATATTTCAATAGGCCCTGATTATCATATTCTCTCTCCATTGAATCTGAATTATTACATTGCAGACTGTCACCTAAAAGCATACTTTTCCCGATAACAAATAATGGATTCAATAGGTCTGCCCCCCCCCCTCTTTTTTTCTCTCTCTATGAATTAATAGACACACACGGTATAACCAATGGTACTTAAAAAAAGGGGGGGGGGGACATTGGTTTCCTAGAAAAAAAGTATTTATAAAATAGCAGCATGGTGGTCTAGTGAGAAGAGAAGCAGCTGGTCAGTACCTTTTGTTATGTGGCCTTTTGCTGTCAATGTACCTTTGGACGTACAGTCCACCACTTCACGGCCGTAAATATTTTATTCATACAATAATGTACGTCAAAGGTCCTTGATGTCATAACTGACGTACAAAGGCTTCGTCTAGTGAGAAGAGAAGTAGTTGTCAGTACGTTTGCTGCCAATGTACCTTTGGACGTACCACTTCACGGCCGCAAATTTTTATTCAGACGTCCTTGATGTCATAACTGACGTACTTTCCCCCACCAAGACGTCTGTTCATGTAGGCGTGGCTACGAGTATAAAAAGAGGGACAGACTCAGCCGCTTTAGCCGATAGCCATGGACCATCTCCTATCGTTGAAGCCAAAGGAGTTTTTTGACCGGTGCCACGGAGAGATCCGTCGTTGGCGCGAATTGATGGACAAATACGAGGACCAGAAGGCAAAGCATCTCTAAAAAGTATGCATGGTGGTCGAGATGCACGGCTTTTGGCTCCAGAGCCAGCGGCGGTTCGTGCGGAGGGAAATGAGTATTGTTCCAATATTCATCAACGAGCCGGGTTACCACTACTCGTTTGATCTGGGCAAGCATCAACCGGAAGATAAGCGGCAAATTAACTACGAAAAAAGGCGCATCCACGGACTTCCTTTTCGCCCTTTCATAGAAGAACATTGCTTGGATCGGAAGGAGGTCACCAATATGATCCGAGATGCTCTTCAAAATTACAAAGACCGAAAACATACCCTCATTGCCTTCAGAGGGAATCTGAAGGAAGTATTCCTCAGCGGTTTCCACACATTAAACCTGGACAGCGTCCGTTGTCCGTCCAGCGATCGGCTCACACCTGACATAGGGTGGAACTGCCAGTTGCACGGAACGATGATGGAGCACACGTGCTCCTACGTCCGTGTAAAAGCAATTAAAAAATGGATTCTTCAACAGTTGGAGATTCCCCAAAAGGTAGTTTCACCCAAAGACCCGACACGTGGATCGCTGAGGACTCGTTTACCCGTCCCAAAGTAGATACACGGATCGCCGAGGACTCGTTTGCCCGTCCCGAAGTGGATACATGGATCGCCGAGGACTGGTCAGCTATTGCTGCGACCCGTCCCAAAGTAGATACATGGATCGCCGAGGACTGGTCTGCCATTCCTGCGCCATCAGACCCCGCAGAGATGCCGTCAGACGACTGCATAGAGATGGAGCTAATAACACGATTCCTGGCCTCCATGGGATATAACAGAGTGCCCAGTTCAACGCCATTCATCTACGTTGTGTAAAAAGAAAGTCTTCCTAATCGTCTGACCGATCGGAATAAAATTCATAGTGTCTTTTAATAATTTTGTGAACATTGTGTAATTGAACGGGCTTCATAATTAAAGGTGGAAGCTTCTCTTCATATTTCTTCTGTTTTAGCAATACTTGACAACATAAGCATTCCAGTGATTGTCCATTGAAAGGTATGTTTGAAAGAGGATCATAATATATAATTTTTTCTAAGGCTGTAGGCTCGTTTGTTAAAATTCCATTATAATCATGAGCTACGTGACGCAACATGATGGAAATTTCGTATTGATATGGTAAATATCCAAATTGTGCTATCATTTTTTGACACATGTAAACACAAGCATCCGTGTCGTTACAGCTATAAGCTAATCGAAATGTTAATATGAAATTAGTTTCGTCAAAATATAAAGCTGGCTCATCGATGATATCATGTATAATGTTTTCCTTATCATAAAATGCTGAATATAGTTTATTAAGTAGAACAACCGGATGGTGTCCAATTTCTGAACTGTAAGAGAATCTGCGAAACTCTCGACAAGGAAATGAGCGGTTGAGATATAAAAAGTCTGATTTATGTCTCTGTGCGGTTTTATGTTGTTTCAAGTTGCAATTATACACGTCAATAACATCATTTGAGGGAAACGAAGGGCGAAATAATTCATTTTTAAGAAGAAAAGCAGCAGTACGACCTTCGAGATCGCGAATGTCTGGATCCGCACCACTACTGAGTAGTAATTGTATTTCTTCTTCGTTTGTATTTCTATCTTGCAATGCCATCATTAAAGGAGTTTGTCCCCTTTTGTTGGTATTATTCACGTTAACACCCATGGTGAGAAGTCTGCCAAGTATTTGAGGATTTCTCCGTGATTTATCAAAGTACGCTGATAAAGCGTTGCCACCTTTGTGATCTTGAACGTGTGGGTTAAATCCAGGAATACTAACCATCCAATTGAAGTATGCTTTATTATGTAAACAAGAAAATAACGGTCTTTGGTGTTTAACACCGTTTACATCCGCACCAACATCAATCAGATATTTTAGTTTCGTATTACGCGAAAAGACTTCCGTTAGTTGATCTTTGGATGGTTTGCACAATTCAATCCAGGGTTTTAAAACATGAAGATTGGCATCATCCAAATGGATCACCTTTGGATTTAAGAACAGTTCATTCAATAACCATGGATGATCCTGTGGGCAGATATGAAATGAAAAATTTTTAAAGTCACGTAATATTCTCCATAATGTAAATCGAACTTGACCATCTATTTTCGCGAAATCCCATTCCTGAGATTTAAATGTGGTCATGTATGAAGAATATCCAGACATTATGCAACTTGTAGTGTATGCAACGTATTAATATAGTTATTAAATTAAAAAAGTAAATAAATTATCTTCTTATTATATTCACTGGATGTTTATTCACTTGACGTGACCTATTTGTTTATTCACTGGATATGACCTATCTGTTTATTCACTGGATGTTTGTGAAATAATTTGTTCATTCTTTGAGAGTCAAAATTTGAACGTCGCAAATTTTCACATGTTCAAAATCTTCTGTTTAAAAGATATTTTAACGAGATCTAATCCGAATCTGAATCGTCTAATCGATCGGAATAAAATTCATAGTGTCTTTTAATAATTTTGTGAACATCATGTAAATTAACGTGCTTCATAATTAAAGGTGGAAGCTTCTCTTCATATTTGTTCTGTTTTAATAATACTTGACAACATAAACATTCGAGTGATTGTCCATTGAAAGGTATGTTTGAAAGAGGATCATAATATATAATTTTTTCTAAGACTGTAGGCTCTTTTCTTAAAATTCCATTACAATCATGAGCTAGATATACTACTGGGTGACGCAACATGAGGGAAATTTCGTATTGATGTGGTAAATATCCAAATTGTGCTATCATTTTTTGACACATGTAAACACAAGCATCCGTGTCGTTACAGCTATAAGCTGATCGAAATCCTAATATAAAAATACATTTGTCAAAATATAAAGCTGGCCCATCGATGATATCGTGTATAATGTTTTTCTTATCATAAAATGCTGAATATAGTTTTTTAACTAGAACAAGCGGATGGTTTTCAGGAAGGTCTTCGGGAATCTTTAGAGCATAATAACGACATGGATCGTTGAAAAATTATTTTCTATATTTCTGAGAGGCTTTATGTTGTTCCAAGTTGCAATGATACACTTCAATAACATCATTTGAGGGAAACGAAGGGCGAAATAATTCATTTTTAAGATGAAAAGCAGCAGTACGACCTTTCGAGATCGCGAATGTCTAAATCTGCACCACTACTGAGTAGTAATTTTATTTCTTCTTCGCTGGTATCTCTATCTTGCAATGCCATCATTAAAGGAGTTTGTCCCTTTTTGTTGGTATTATTCACGTTAACACCCATGGTGAGAAGTCTGTCAAGTATTTGAGGATTTCTCAATGATTTATCAAAGTACGCTGATAAAGCGTTGTCACCTTTATGATCTTGAATGTGTGGGTCAAATCCAGGAATACTAACCATCCAATTGAAGTATGCTTCATTATGTAAACAAGAAAATAACGGTCTTTGGTGTTTAACACCGTTTACATCCGCACCAACATCAATCAGATATTTTAGTTTCGTATTACGCGAAAAGACTTCCGTTAGTTGATCTTTTGATGGTTTGCACACTTCAACCAGGTTTTTAAAACAGGAAGATCTAAATCATCCAAATAGATCACCTTTGGATTTAAGAACAGTTCATTCAATAACCATGGATGATCCTGTGGGCAAAAATAAGGGGATATTTTTTCAAAGTCACGTAACATTTCCATAATGTAGATCGAACTTCACCATTTATTTCCATGAAATCCCATTCGCGAGAAAAAAATTTGGTCATGTATGAAGAATATACAGACATTGTACAACTTGTAGTGTATGCAACGTGTTAATATAGTAGCTATTAATAAATTTAAAAAAAATTATCTTCTTATTATATTTATTAATTCACCAGATGTTTTTAAAAGGGTTTGTTTATTCACTGGATGTTTGTGAAAGTTTATTCACATGACGTGACCTATTTGTAAAAGCGCACACTGGATGTGGCATTAGGTGTTTCCCCATTCTTTGAGAGTCAAAATTTGAATGACGCAAATGTATGTTCAAAATCTTCGGTTTAAAAGATATTTTAACGAGATATTATCTTCTTAAAGTACCATACGAATCATTTTATCAGAACAAAGCATTCTTTTCCAATTCAAGGGGTCTTGAAGCAAAAGACAGGAATGGGGGGGGGGGGTCACGTCTACACAATGTTTTTATAATATTTTGAATTATCGTGTAATTCGATGTTCTTCATAATTGGGGTTGGAATCTTCTCTTTGTAGTGTGTGTGTGATAAAAAAGAAATGTTAATTCTCCCACACATTGGCCCTATTTAGGTTTTAAAGATATTTTTTTTCTAATTTGTTTTAAACTTGATTTGAAGAACACAAAAAGATCCGTTAATTATGAAATAATTCTCTTTTATTATTAGACCACCCTCTCTATAAATTAATGGAGATAAGCCCTGATTAATGTATCAAGTGACGTCTTCACTGGTATTTTTTAGCACGTCTTTTGTAAAGAAAAAAAGATGATTGCTTGGGCTCAGTGTCGAGAGAGGGTGCCACAATGCAGGCGCTGAAGGAATTATGCTCTGGTTTCACGACTGTGAGCCTTTGGTGTCATTTTTTTTAAATAGAGATTTATTGACGCCTTTACTTTGCAACATTCTCATAAAAGGTCCCCCCTTTTTTTTTAACAAGTTTTATAACAAGGTTGAACCATTGGTGTCATATATATATGATGACCTCACGCTAAAAAAATACTCTTCAGATTAGTTTCAGCAATGTTGTGTGGGGAGCCTTCCTTTCTAGTGATTATAACGGAAACGCTTTAGATGGGTTGCCTTCTCTTTTAGCGATTATAACGGGGGGATAGGTTGCTTTCTTTTTCTGGATGAAACTACACATCACGTGATCTAGAATTTGTGAATCGTTCGGATTTATACTGGAGGGACTGTACTGTGCAAATTAATTGGGACAAAGTAAAAAATCACTCTTTTTTCTAAAACTATGCCTTTATATCATTCTATGCCTTGATATACGCTGATAAATACCTGTATTAGTATGAAGTACGTCCTCCTTTAGCAGAAATGAACTCTTGAATTCGCTATGGCATTGACTCCACTAATTGAGTGCACATATTTTTGACTTCATAATCGTGGAACCACACTTTTATAGCATTCATTATCATGCGTTCTTTGGTTGTACAGTCCATTTTACCTAAACGTCTCTTGAAAATATTCCTCAAGTTTTCTATGGGATTTAAGTCTGGTGAATTTCCAGGCCAATCAAGCAAATGAATTTGATTTTACAGCGTGCAATTCTTGACCAATTTTGAATTGTGACAAGTCATGCTGAAACGTCCCGTCAAAAGTTTGCAAGAATGGAACAATCCTACGTTGAAATATTTCTACGTACTTGGCTGAATTCACCATACCTTGAAAAGGAATTAAGCTTCCAGTGCCATTTGATGTGAAAAAACCCCAAAACATCTGTTTCAGAAAGTGTTTTATAGTTTGTTTGACATACATGCTCAGGTCTTAAGGGTTCACCGTTGCTTCGTCTAACGACATTTGCTTGGTAACCCTGTAGAAATAAATGAGTTTCATCACTGAAAATTAACTTTTTCCAGTCGTCAGCAGTCCATGATTTATATTTTTTGGCCCATGCTAAACGTTTTATCTTCATTTTCGCAATCAAATATTATTTTTTCGTTGGTCTTCTTGCCTTCCGGCCAACTTCCATAAGCCTACGGCGTACAGTTGAATCACTAACACCACATTCACTAGCCAATGTATCTCTTTGAAGGTCGGTGCTTGTTTTTTTTTTTTTTTTTTGGATTCATTTTACTATTTCTGATTAGACATTTATCGGTTCGTGGAGTTGTTTTTCGTTTTCTTCCACATTTACCTCTCCTTTTTGGAGACGGTGATCCAGATGCATTGTATCGCGCAAGCAGTCTTGATACACTTGATTTGTCTACACCAACTGCAGAAGCGATATCTCTCACTGTCATAGAAGTGTCATCCTTCAGAGCAATTATTTTTGCACGCTTCTTTGGAGAAATATCCATTTTTCAATACACGAAAGCAACACGTACTCACAGAGAGCAAAAACTAACATCCACCTGTCACACACGAAAGCTCACAACTGAAGCTGAAGTGCCTATTTCCTGTTTAAAACCGGTCAAACCACATTCTTACTATCAAGTTCTAACAGTCACACCACCTCACAGCTGATAAAATCGGTTTATGTAGGTTTCCGACATCAACTGGCGATCACATTACAATTCTGAGAATAAAATAGCTTGTCCCAATTAATTTGCACGGTATATTATTTTGGAATATAATTTCTTCAGAAAGGTAAGTAGTACTTTTAATGCTTTTGTGCGTATAGTTCAAGTATCACCTGAAAAATTCAAGTTAAATTTGCATCGCGATTGGGAGACAGCATGTGGGTGAAATCTGTTTCTAACTTGTCGACATTCATGTTTTGGAAAAGAGAAGTCGCAACCAGACTGAAATACTACTGTATTTATTACTATATGTGCATATTTATTACTATATGTTCATATTGAAAGTATTAATTTTACAGAAAACGAGAAGTGCATTGTATAATTATATCTGATCGGTGATGCACTATCACATTTAGTGTTGTTGGTTGGTACAGCATAAATAGAGACCTGTGTGCCTGAACATAATTTTTTAATTGATACGCAAGCTGTGGAGATTCTTCAGCACATTGTGCAGCAGCTTCACTCAATTCGTGAATGCATAGCAATCATGACCTTTTTATTTTGTGTGTTTGTGTATGTGTCGTAACAAATCGCGAATACGCTTTCTCCACAGCTATGCTGTAGGTATCACTAAAAGTTAAAAACACGATCCCTGAATCCATGATGAGTAATTTTTTTCAGGTAAAAGCACTCTATTGTCATAAAATAAAATAAAATGTCGAATACCTCCAGGTATCTCAGTTTCCAGTCATCGTAATGTTGTTTGGCATTCTAAAATTACATGCTGTCTTATTTACAAAGCAACAAGCACTTCAGGATCATCAGTTATTTTGATATATCGTAAATAAGCTATGAGCCTAATACATTTCCCTTTATTGCATAGTTCTCGAAGGAAAAAGAAATATGGAAGTTGAAAAAATGAGGTTTTGAATAACTTGACAATCATAACAAGTCTTCAAAATTTTCAAAGATGAAAATTCGTCCACAATAAGCCTCAGGACGCAAGAATGAAAGCTACGTGTGTAGTGTTAAAACCAGAATTACTGGTGGCATACAATAGAAGATATGTTTTGAAATTCCAAGTTATCAGTTTTAAATTCAGTGAACAACCATTAAAACATGTTATTCAAAACGAAAATTTTGTAATTTCCTGTAATTCTAACATTATTCTTAACTAACTTTCGCAGAATAAAGAAATGATTTTTCATATGATGTCTTCAGAATCATGAACCCATTTCTAAGATCACAACGTAATTTCCCTTGTTCCATTTGCAGCATGCACATATTACGTATAACAAAATGTATAACATTACATCCCGTTTTATTCCGCAGCAATAAGAACATTTATAAAACGTAAAACCCGCACTTCATGAAGGATTAACTAACTTTCAATCAACAATTCGTATTCATAAAATTTCAGTACTGAATACTAATAAAAGAAACATTCCTTACCGTTGAAAATATCTTTTGTAGTCGAGTAGGATCTTCACAATAGACTTAAAACACACTGTAAATATCCACACAACGTTCACCGGAACAACACAACTGGCCAACAAAAACCGATATGATAACACAACTACAACTACGAAACGAGTCAAATCCGTAGGTCTACTGGGAAAAGAGTAGCCCCACGACTGTGACGTCACGGCCGAATCACGTGACCTTGTTGCAGGCCTGGTGTGGTGTTAAGATGGCCTTGGTTGGGCTCGCTACGATGTCAGCCTCTCATTGGCTGCTGAAATGACGTTGGCGTGGACTCTCGGGGCTCGGCAGCTTTGAGCGTCTTGTATCGTTGGGTTACGACATACGAAACGATCGTAATAATCACACTTATTATGATAATAACGAAATAAAAGCGCAAAAAGCTGCTCATACATAAATCAAAATCATAAAATCAAACCATTTACCTTCCGTGAAGCGCAACATTTCCAAATTTATTTGCATGTATGTGAACCCACATTTTAATACTTACTGCCAAGCCACTACAAAATAAACATCTACAAGAATTAGGGTTAAACACTGATACTTAAATAATTTCTGAAATTTACTTCATCAAAAAATGCCAACAAAGGCGGCGATACGTATCGCTGCTAAATCAATCAGTTCCGTACTGTTATTGTGAACAACACGAAAACTATTCTGTCTCTCTATATATTCACTCTTGAAACATTTTTCAATATTCCTTCATGGTGTGAATGTAAGTAGCACATAAGCAAGATAAAAGAAACAAAACAAAATAATAAAACAAATATATGCTCAAGAAAACCAAGAGTTAAGTGTTATACGTCCTCTTTATTTATTTTTTTTTTTTTCAAAATTACTTTTTTCTGTAAAGTTAAATAAGCTTATTATTTTGCTCTAAGTTTAAGAATGTGGTTTTCACTTTAAATCTTTTTACTTTTTTACCAGCATTTGTGCTAGCTGGTTGTTTTAGTAGTTTACAGGTTTAGTAGAATTTAATGTTCAAAGATTTTATTAATTTACAAAATTTATATTTGGTGCACTTAAGCAGATGTAATATAGCAGAAACCCACTTTCAAGTCTTTGTAGAAATGAGAGAGGGATCATTTCTGTTTGACCCTGAAGAAGGAATAAGTGATTATTCTCAACATGTTCTACATTACATGTCTCCTTTCATAATCTCACTTTTAGAGTTTACAGTTTTTTAGTTTCAGCCCTCATCAAGGGGAGAATATAGCTCCGTGATTGGGTTTTGATATTCTTCTTTTTTTAGGTTTTTATTTTTAAAATTGTTTGTACACACCCACACACATCATTTAAGAAGGTTGAAATATTTTCTGGAAGTGAAGATATAGAAGCTATATTGAATATCTACTTAAAAAATAACCTTGAAAAATACACACACACACACACACCATATATACATACATATACACATACACACACCATATGTACATACATATACACATACACACACCATATATACATACATATACATACATACACACACACACACCATATATACATACATACACACACACACACCGTATATACATACATATACACACACCATGAAGGAATGGTGAAATTTTTTCATTTTTAAAAACTCTGTCTCTCCTATATATGTGAGTGGTACTTTTTTGTTTTATGTTAATGACTAGCAAATAAGTTAGTATACTCATTACCACTAATGCTGTGCTAATTCAATTCTACAACTTTTCCTTTACCAGATTTGATAGTTAACACAATGTGCCCATGACAGATGTATTGAAATAAAACTTTTCTTTCTCAGATGAGTATATATAATAGCTATCAGAAAAATTGCAAATACTTGCATACATGCATACAAACAATGGAAAATTGAAATAAAAAAAAACTTAGCTTCTGATGGCAGAATTCCTTGGCATTATTCCTGCAGGTTGCTAACATTTTCTCCATGGCATGAAAAATCTGGTTTGGCCATGTGCATCCAGGAAACTTTCACTTTGATGAAGCCTGCCAATTACGCGCTTTTCTGCGTTGAGCTTCTTCTGCCTTCCTAACTTTTGCTTTTGCATTTAATAGTCTTAGCCATATAAAGGTTCGGGTTCTAACATATAACTTTATCACTTCTGTAGGAACATCTGGAAACCTCTGACAAATTTTCACACATAGTTTGTGTACAATCTTGTGTTCCTGGGATAAAGAGTCATGTCCATGCACTTCTGCAAACATCAACTCAAGCTGGCTAACTTTCTCCAACCATGGATCTGATGGAACAAGCAGACCACCTCGTGAAAGGGTATCAATCCAGCCAACAGATACTGATTCTGTAGTTGATGGTGGATTAAGTAGCTGGCCAGTTGGCGTACCCAGCGAACGGTTATATTTTCTTCCTCGGCAATCTGTGTAACCTGCAAGGTAACGAAAGCATTCTACAGAGCAATCAGAGCCAAAGGGAGTAAGTAGTAGGTGGTACTTGAATACCTGTAGAGTCTTGTAGTGTAATATCCCGAATCTCAGTTTCACCTTCAATCATTGCCAGGGGTTATGACATATCAGGTAAAATGGCACTAAACAATTGAGATGTCAAAAAGTAATCATCCTCACCACCACCTTGCGCAACAGGAGCAGCACTTGAAAATGGAATGTTACTTACATTGGCACCTAGAAGCAAAAGACGCAAACAGGATTTCACTTCTGTAGGCAATGAGATGATCATAGAAGTGGCCAAGTCCACGTATTTGTGAAAAAAAATTTCAAGGCAGTCTTGATTGAGTCTAGCAGTTAGGATTTATTTTATGTTCAGAGGCTTCAGGTCAGTGAAGAGTCCCAGTAATGAGCGAATGGTTGTAATGAATCCTTTCTGAAAGAGTAACAGATGTGTTACATTACCTACCTTCATTCCTCGGAAACATGCATGCAGCTGTCGTAAAATAATCTCTTGCGTTTCACGATGAGTTCCAAATCCACATGCCAGAGACTTCTCATCTGTAGGCCTTCTTGAATTTAGCACATCAAACGAGTCGTTCAGAAGCTGAACAAATTTCGCGACATGTTCTTCATGTGGCATAAGAAAGCGTATTCCCTGTGCAATGTGGTTCGAAAAGAGCTGAGTTGCCAAATATACACGTTGGCGGTCACGGCCCTTCACACTAATGTGATGAAGTGACAACTTGGGGCATATCTTCATCTCACTGCAATCCAGAGTAAGGAGCTGTTCAATAGTAGCTTTCGTAATTTTATTACCTGGAAGTGTTAGTCCATCATCGAGAAAATGATTTCTTAGCAGCTGGTAAAGGCAAAGAATATCTAACTGACACGCGAAGCGTTTATATTCTTTGGTAAAGGTGTGGAACATCTGCAAACTCCCAAACTCGTTTATTTGGTATTTGAGAATTGGGGAAGCATGTGTTTGTGTGTGTTACTTGTACTTCCATCCATACAGCACGACCTTATTAATACACTGCCGGACAATTGCTAATGACGGATGACAATAGCAACGATAGCAACCATAAAATGGAAGGCAGGAAAATGTGGAAATTAGCATAAGTGCAGGATACAGTATCACGTGTTGTGCGTATGCAAATTCTGGATTGCCGAACTTGTTCGTGACGTCATAGCGCTGATAAGAGATATAAAGGATTTGACGCGTATTGACCGTTGTTGTTCAAACGCAAAGTTGAAAGGGAAAGAATCAATTGACGAACTTGCAATTTGCAATTTTCAGTATGTCTTCCCGACATCACCTAGATGATTTTACACTTGGCCGTATTATTGGCAACATTGAAGAAGGGCGAAAAATAACAGATGTTGCCAGGGAGTTTGACGTCAGCCACAGTGTTGTTTCAAGGCTTTGGAAATCATTTCAAACAAATGGAGAGTGTAGCAAACGTCACGGGGGAGGTCGTGTTCGCAGTACGACACCTGCAGAAGATCGGTACATAGTGCTATCAACAAAAAGACACCGGCGCAGCACAGCCAGTGAGGTAGCAAATCAGTTTATGGCTGCTACTGGCAAGCGGATCTCCTGAAAAACTGTCGCCAGACGTTTGCATGAAGGAGGACTATACACCCGCCGTCCTGTTGTGTGCATCCCATTGTCCAGACATCACCGTGCCGCCCGTTTGCAATGGTGCCATCAACATCACAATTGGACTGATAACGACTGGTCTGCTGTCCTCTTCTCAGATGAGAGTAGATACAGTCTATCATCTGATTGTCGACGACAACTGATCTGGCGTGATAGTGGTACTGCATATTGTCCAGCAAACATACAGGAAAGGGACCGATATCCGGCATGTAGTGTCATGGTATGGGCTGCCATCATGATCAATGGCCGTACGTCCCTCTGTGTGCTTCCAACTGGGACTATGACTGGCCAACGATACATTGATGATGTTCTGCTACCTCATGTTCGCATGTTCCGTGGTGCTCTCGGTGATAGATTCATTTTCATGGACGACAACGCAACATGTCATCGAACAGTCGCTGTCCAGGAGTGTCTTGAGAGCGAGGATATTCAACGCCTCGTATGGCCAGCACGTTCTCCAGATTTGAATCCCATTGAAAATGTGTGGGATGCTTTGGGGAGGAGTCTTGCTGGTCGCCAATGCCCTCCAATAAACAAGGACACCCTCATCCGTGCACTGGCAGAGGAATGGGATAAATTACCCCAACAGCTGCTTGATAATGTTGTGCAAAGCATGACACGACGTGTGGAATCTTGCATCGCCCTCCATGGTGGCCATATCCCATATTGACATCTTACGCCGGAACGCCAGCGGACGGTAATTGCATTTTTTTCACGTTTATTCTGCACGAAATGGCCTGTTTGTCCCTTGAGCACGTTCCAAAGCCTTCTAGATTTCAGAGCACAATAAATTGTCTTTCTTGTAATGTCCTGGCATTCTGACATTATTTTATTTCACTTGGCATCCAAAGACACTTACTTTTTTATGCGCTATATAGCCGTTTATGATCCGTCCTTAGCAATTGTCCAGCAGTGTAGTATACATAAACGTTTGAGATATTGTTCAGATTTATATTCTCCACCCTCTGATACGTGTAGGAAATACCATTTGAGTTCAAACTCACGTTTCCGGACCAATTGTAACAGCTTGTCTTATTCTTTTTTACGCTTTCCAACCGTAGGTTGAAGAAGCGTACATGCTCCAGCTTTTTCCGTCCGTCTGTCGGCATGATAACTCACGAAAAAATGGTACGATTTCGATAAAATTTTAGTATGTGCCAGGGGACCACCAGGGAACGAACCCTATTGAAAATGGGTGAAGTGGGGTCAAAGGTCACGCCATGAGAGCAGGATCCATTCAATTGCTCTTATGCGTCATAACTTGCGTAAATATGGTTCGATTTCGATTAAATTTTAGTATGTGGTAGGGGACCACCAGGGGACGAACCCTATTAAAATGGGTGAAGTGGGGTCAAAGGTCACGCCATAAAAGCGGGATCCATTTCATTGCCTTTATGCGTCACAACATGCGTAAATATAGTTCGATTTCGATGAAATTTTAGTATGTGGTAGGGAACCACCTGCGCACGAACCCTATTGAAAATGGGCGAAATGGGGTCAAAGGTCAGGCGGGACATAAGAGGGGGATTTGTTCCGTTGCCCTTATGCGTCATAACTTGCGTAAAAATGGTTCAATTTCAATGAAATTTTGGTATTTGGTAAGGAACCCCTGGGGACGAACCCTATTGAAAATGGACGAAATGGGGTCAAAGGTCAGGGCATAAAAGTGGAATCCATTCCATTGCCTTTATGCGTCATAACATGCGTAAATATGGTTCGATTTCGATGAAATTTTAGTATGTGGTAGGGAGCCACTGGGGACGAACCCTGTTGAAAATGGGTGAAGTGGGGTCAAAGGTCACGCCATAAAAGCGGGATCCATTTCATTGCCTTTATGCGTCATAACATGCGTAAATATGGTTCGATTTCGATGAAATTTCAGTATGTGGTAGGGAACTACCTGGGCACGAACCCTATTGAAAATTGGCAAATTGGGGTCAAAGGTCAGGCAGGGCATAAGAGCGGGATTTATTCCAATGCCCATATGCGTCATAACTTGCGTAAAAATGGTTCGATTTCGATAAAATTTTTGTATTTGGTAAGGAACCACTGGGGACGAACCCTATTGAATATGGGCGAAATGGGGTCAAAGGTCAGGGCATAAAAGCGGGATCCATTTCATTGCCTTTATACGTCACAACATGCGTAAATATGGTTCGATTTCGATGAAATTTCAGTATGTGGTAGGGAACTACCTGGGCACGAACCCTATTGAAAATTGGCAAATTGGGGTCAAAGGTCAGGCAGAACATAAGAGCGGGATTTGTTCCATTGCCCTTATGCGTCATAACTTGCGTAAAAATGGTTCGATTTCGATGAAATTTTAGTATGTGGTAGGGAGCCACTGGGGACGAACCCTATTGAAAATAGGCGAAATGGGGTCAAAGGTCAGGACACTGGAGTGGGATCCATTCCATTGCCCTTGTGCATCATAACTTACCAAAAAATGTTTCGATCGCGACAAAACGTTATCATGTTGTTCCGGAGGTATAGTGAACCGGTTCTGTTGAATATCAACGAAATGGGGTCAAAGGTCATTGCACAAAAGCAAGATTTATTCCACAGCCATTATTCTCATAACTTGCGTAAAACTGCTTCTATTGCGACAAAACTTTAGTATGTTATTCTTGAGGTGTACTGAACCGGTTCTGTTGAATATCATCGAAAAGGGGTCAAACGTTAGGACACAGGAGCGAGATTTATTCCACAGCCATTATCCTCATAACTTGAGTAATAATTTCTGGTATGTTGGAAAGCGTATCATAATCAATGCATTGCATGATTTTACTAACTTGTTTAATAGAAGGAGAAGCTGAAAAATTTAATCATTACACAAAGGTAGTCAAGCTTTAATGATTTTTCTTATGCATTTTATGCAAATTTTAACGTAGAATAATTAAAAAGGCAGCAAATTTTCTGATCATGGACATTTGAGTTTTCAAACTTCTACGAATTGTTTTATTAAATTTGAAAATTCATACATTAGGCAGTGGATTAAGAGATTTTTATGCCTGATGAATTTTAGCACGGTTACATTACACTCGAGGTTTAGCTGAATTAACTTATTCAGCAAAATGCTACGATAACCTGATTTAGCTGAAATGCACAATTTTTCAGATCAAATGTTTAAATATCTTTTTCGATTGCTTAAACCTAGATTAGAATAAATATGATATTTGGGCAAATGGAATCAAGATCCATTTATTATTCAAAAATGAACTTACCAATGTTGTTGGCCACTCTTGCCTTTGTAGCCACGTGGCTGGCTCTTCTTCTTTTTTTTTTTTTTTCTCTGGATTAGGCTATTTTTGCGAATAGAGTAATCATAGTAATTGCTCTGATACACAGCCTGAAATTTGTTTGGCAAAAATTTATAAAAAAGAAGAAAAGAAACAGAAAGATCAAAAAACGACAAGGATCTTGCCCTTTAAAGGGTTAAAGTTAAAACTCATATATTTGGCTTTTTTTTCATTTTAGAATAATTGCAATTTCCTGTCAGCCATATCATTAAAATTTCTTCAAAAAAATTGAGGAGCCCAAATTTTTTGTTATATTTTTTTCAAAGCTCAATAGCACTAAATCTGCCTGTCTTTGACAAGACATGTTTTGCCCCTGGGGCCTGTCGATATTTCTAAGGGCTGAAAAAGTACTTTCACAGATTGCAGTGCTGCATGCAAAAACACTACAAGTTGCCACCAGGTCTTACACATTAGGAAAAGCTTTTTCTCATTTCATGGAGTTTTTCTATCAAATCCTCCGTTCCTGTTTCAGATTTAATATGATTTTTTGCAACTACTATTTCTTTTCTTTGGGGAATATTAATTCCAAGTTCTTTCAGGGCATCACACTTTTCTAAATCCTCATTCAGTTCCTCAACAGCAGTTATTGCAGCAATCAAATCTTGGTTGTTGTAAAATCTCTTATCAAATTCTTGTAGAACAGAATTAATAGTCTCATTGTAGATGCACTGCAGTTTATTACGATGACTGACTTCTGAAGGCTCATTTATGCATTCATAAACTATAAAGTTTTCCATCATTGAATTTCGTTTACGAATTCTATGCTTTTTCATTTCATCCTCCAAATTCTCAAAGAACGAATTACTCTCGTCCAGTATTGCATCAAAATTAGAAATGTTTCGAAGGTCAGCAAGTGTTTGGTGCGCAGAATTTGTAATTTTATTTTATGTTTCCAGGCTTACAGTACGACTCTGTAAAATTTTATCTGCTGGATATAAAATTCCAAGTATTTTTTTCATTAATACCAAACAAAAGCAGAATGTGTCATTGGTCATTGTATGTAATAATTCAGTGCTGATTGCAACATCTTCTCCATCGAACTTTTTCTTTTCATTTAACTGAATTTCTCTAAGGGAGTTGGCAATATCATCGAAATTTTCAAACATTCATTTAACGATTTCAAAATGTCCCGACCACCTTTGTTCTAAAAGTCGGACAAGTTATTTGCCTTCATGTATGTTACGGATATTTCCTTCCTTGAGAAAATTGTATAAGGCTGTACTCTGGCTGAAAAAGTACTGAATTTCGTCTACCATTAATACTTTCATTACAACTAAATGTAATCTATGGTTGTAGCAATGAACATAGGAGATTTTCCGATTTAATTGATTTCGCAAGATAGCCTGGACGCCTTCTTTTCATCCAGACATGACACTGGCTCCCTCATAGCATTGACTAAGTAAATACTTAGTATCTGTTTGCAGGCTTCTATTAAATCGAGTGCCATCTTAGCCAATGATTTTGCATCACTGCTGTTCGCCATCTCAACCGATAAAGTTTTTTCTAAAACTTTTCCATTTCGAACAAATCTAATTCCAAAAGCTATTATTTTTTCCATTTTTTTTACGGTTTCCATCCGTAAATTAAGTGTACCAAGGAACGTCTGCGTTTAAAACATTTGTAGCAACATCATTTTTCACCATATCAGCCAGTGTTGCATTCAGAAAGTTTTCTCCGGGGGGACCTTTGCAAATTTTGAGGGGCTGAAACTTGTTGACTGATTATATATAATCACATTTTGTTATTAATGTATACAATGGTGTGCAAAAGTATTGATCCCCTGCGAAAGCCTTGTACTTTTAAGTTTCACTCATTTTTTTGGTTAATTTTCATAGCTATTTCATCATTTATATGTCATCAGATGCGAAATTTAATGGTGATTTAAAAAATGTCTTAGTTTTTCCTGTATAGTGGTCGCTTCTTATTGTTATCAGGGCATAATTTGTGTACATGCTCAATAAGGGTTAAAACTGCGGAATTAATTGTCCACAGCGGACAGAGTAAAAATAGTTGTTCTGCACGAAGAGAGATATTCTTCAAGACAAATCTCTGAAAGACTGGGCTGTAATCAATCTACAGTTATTTGGCTACTGAAGAAAGTAAAATACATTGGTGATATTAAAGTTATGCATTGCAGTGGAAGGCCCAGATCCACTACAACCAGGCAGGACAGAGTGCCCAGAAAGATAACCAGACAGGTGGCTCAATTGGATGGACAGAAGAGTCCCCCACAGGGAAAGTCCCCCACAGGAAATTTCCCCCTCATTCGGAAAAGTCCTCCACCTTTTTCAGTCAGGGAACGTACACAAATTGCGTTTTACACAAAATATCGAACGTGCGGTAGATTTCTTGGGTAATCATTTCCATCTGCACCCTGTTTAAAACAAGATGCAGCCAAACAACGTGCACAAGTATGTGGGGGAAATTCCGGTCTCTGCATTTCAAACATTTATCGCTTTTTATAGTAAAAAACTGTCTTGCAAGTAGCTGGATGAGATCGGGGAAATTTCCGGGTTAGTATTTCCACTCTTACTGCGGTCTTTAATGGAAAATGGTCTTGCAATCAGCGGGCTGACAGGGTGGGGGAAAATTCCGGGTTCGGCATTTCGACTTTTAGGATGGGATGGGGGAAATTTACGGTGTCATCATTTCTATTTTCATCCACTTTAAACCAACATTCAGCCGTACAAGTAACACAAATATGTGGGGAAAATTTCCGGGGTCGGTATTTCAAACTTTTATCGCAGTTTATAGTATATTGCAAGTAGCTGGGTGGGGTGGGGCTCAGCCCACCGCTAACGTCGCGTCGCGCCGGTCTCTTTATGTTTCGGAAACATGATTCCCGTTCGCCTGACTTCCCACGATTAACAGTTTCTGAAAACTAATCGGAAAGTCCCCCACAGAAAAACTGCCACACAGGAAACTGCCATACATTGGAAAATTTTCACAGAGGAAAATTGCCACATGTTTTTCAATAAGGGACCGGGTAGAAATTGCTGTTCCTCCAAGGAACACTTTGAATGTGTGGCAGTTTTCCTGTGTGAAAGTTTTCCAATGTGTGACAGTTTCCTGTGTGGCAATTTTCATGTGTGGCAGCAACGTGTGGCAGTTTCCTGTGTGGCAATTTTCATGTGTGGCAGCAACGTGTGGCAGTTTTTCTGTGGGGAACTTTCCGATTACAGTTTTCAGAAAGTGTTAATCGTGGGAAGTCCAGTGAACGGGAAACATGCTTCTGAAACATAAAGAGACAGGCGCGACGCGATGTTAGCGGTGGGCTGAGCCACCCCTCGCCACCCCTCCCCCCGAATATTCCCCCACCCTGTCAACCTGCTTATTGTAAGACCGTTTTTCACGAAAAGGCGCGGTAACAGTCGAAATACTAACCCGGAAGTTTCCTCCACCCCATCCAACTACTTGCAGTACTATAAACTGTGATAAAGGTTTGAAATGCCGACCCCTGAAATTTCTCCCACATATTTGTGTTACTTGTACGGCTGAATGTTGTTTTACAGTGGATGAAAATGGAAATGATGACACCGGAAATTTCCCTCATCCCATCCTAAAAGTCGAAATGCCGACCCCGGGATTTCCCCCACTCTGTCAACCTGCTGATTGCAAGACTATTTTCCATTAAAGACCGCGGTAAGATTGGAAATTCTACCCCGGAAATTTCCCCCATCTCATCCAGCTACTTGCAAGACAGTTTTTTACTGTGAACAGCAATAAATGTTTTAAATGCAGAGCCCGGAATTTTCCCCCACATATTTGTGCACGTTGTTCGGCTGCATCTTGTTTTAAACAGGGTGGAAATGAAAATGATTACCCCAGAAATCTCCCCTACGTTCGATATTTTGTGTCAAATGCAATTTGTGCATGGTCCCTGACTGAAAAAAGTGGGGGACTTTTCCGATTACCGCTCAATTCACTTGAATTGCTTGAAAGATGAACTGAAGTGACTGATGTTGCTTTTAGTACAACTGTTAGGAGGGGGCTGCTTCACTATAACTTACGCGGCTGTAAAGGCAGGCGTAAACTACTGTATTAAATTAAAGACAGCGTACATCACTTCAGTGGGCAAAACAGCATGTCGCATGGACAGCCAAGCAATGGGAAAATGTTATTTTCAGTGATGAATCAGAACTTTGCTTTAATGGGAATCACAGTGCGTTTGCCGGTAAACCGCCACACAGGAAAACTACCACACGTCTTTCAGCAACTTGGAAAACTGCCACACGTTGGAAAGCTGCAACAAAGAAAAATTGCCACACAGGAAACCTGCCGCATGTTTTTCAGAGGCAGGGCACAAATTGCTGTTCCTCGAGAAACGCTTTGAATGTGTGGCAGTTTTCCAGTGGCGCAGTTTTCCAAGTTTCCGAATTATGTGTGGCAGTTTTCCAGAGTGCTTAGCGATGGGAGGAGCTCTTTTGCTTGTCTGAATTTTCATGCCGGTTCATACGAGTTTAGGGCAACTGGCCATAAAATTTTGGAAGGGGGATACAAAAATTGCCGTTTCTTGGCCTATATTGAAAATTAAATTAGGAACTCCACACAATTTTCGAGAAAACATTCTATGTAAGCCAAGCCAGAACTGTGCTATCGTCCTTTTCTGAACACAGCAATTCTCGCATGGCGGCCAACAAACGGCAATCTTTATCCCCCCCCCTTCGTTGAGCTTCTGTGGCCAGGTGCTTTCAGTGTGAACCGGCATGAAAATTCAAATAAACGAAAGACTCCTTCCTCGTCGTTAGGCACCTTGGAAAACTGCCACACATAATTCGGAATCTTGGAAAACTGAAATTGTCACACATAATTCGGAATCTTGGAAAACTGAAACTGTCACACATTCAAACTGTTTCTCGGAGGAACAACATGCGTGGCGGTTTCCGGCAACCCTTGATTGGCCAGCACAATCACCGGACTTAAAACCGATCAAAAATTTGTGGTTCAAAGCGAACAACCAAAATTCAACTCACTGAAGATCTAATTCAAATTTGGAACCTAATCTTTTACGAAACCTTGTTCACAGTATGCCTGCACGATGCAAAGTTGTGATTGAAGGCAAAGGCTGGGCAACCAAATATTAGGAACATTTTATAATTTTGCTTCATTATATTTCCGTATTTAAATGTCATTTCATTCCTTATGAATTACAAAAACGATTTATTGCGGTAAACCTAAGTATTGGATAAATGATCCTTTTCATAATAATTTCGCCTTGGTCATGATTTTTTGTAATGTATCTTAAGAACAGAAATAGCTACGTGAAAACCTAAGATATTTTTGAAATTTCCATTAAATTTCACATCTAATGACATATAAACAATGAAATATGAAAATTAGTTAGTTGAAAAAGAGTTAAACTTAAAAATTCACGGTTTTTACAAGTCATGAAATACTTTTGCATACATATAACAAAATTTTAAATAGAGTATAACATTTTTCTTATGTTCGTATATCGCGAATACAAATTCGAAGAAATCTACACATACAAGTTTTTAAAAATGTAAAAATGTTATAGTCTATTAATACCTTCACTTTGTTCAGTAATGCACCAGGGATTTCATCATAGGGTGATGTAAAATATTGAAGACGCTACTGCTAGTAAAGTAACGCTGTGCTAGAGAAAATCCTCTCTCAAATATTAGGATTGGCAAAAATGTCCCTGCCTTACTACATTTGTGCTTCTGATTATTAAGGAATTATTACAGTGTTACCTGAAAATGCATGGTGTAAACCGCCCCCTGCCACTTGGTTTCAGCTTCTTTAGATTATTTAGATTAGAACATAGTAGTAAAAAAAACCCCAAAAAAACTAACCGTTTGGATGGCAGTTTGAGGTGCCTCGATTTGTTTGATTTTTTTTTGTCAGAGAGTGTAAACCACCCACCGCTAGGGAAAAATAATAAAGCTTTCTATGGGAACAATTTCTAATAATTTGCTATTTTTCAAAATTAGGCAGCAAATGTTTTATTCCATTGGAAGCACTAACGTCACGTTAGCTACGCTGAGGCTTAACGTGTGTATGGAAAGTCAGCATCCAGAAGACTGAAATAAATCTGAATGCCAGCTTCCAAAATTTGATGATGTATTGCAGGGCAAATAGCATGTCGTTGGTGATTACAAATCCACAGTAAACTTAATTGCCAAAAAAAAAAAAAAAAAAAAAAAAAAAGGTTTAAAATTTACATTACAGAATTGTGAAACAATATCTAGTTTTCTTGTTTGCTCCTCTTGCATATAGAAACAAGATGATAAACTGTGTATGTGTGTGTGTGCGTGCGCGCGCCTGTGTGTGTGTGGTATTCTACCCTCTGCCTTTTTATCCAGAGAAAGTGTTACGCTTTTTTGTTGTTGTTGTTATTGAAGTACTGTATATATTACTGCATTGACTCATCGGATTTAGAAAACGTGAATAAACATATATGTTGATGGCACTTTTTGTTTTAGTGTTTAAAAAAAAAGAAATTAATTTAAAACTTTACGTAACCTTAATGCTACTGAGACATGAAAAGTATTCAAATGATTTTTATCATACATGTGCAAAAAAATATTTCGACATTAGAAGTGTGATTATTCGCACTGTGTATTAAATCAATGAATAAGGAAAATTAAGAAATAAAACTATGATGTA
Organism: Macrothele yani; assembly: GCA_039090855.1. NCBI lineage: Eukaryota > Metazoa > Arthropoda > Arachnida > Araneae > Macrothelidae > Macrothele > Macrothele yani. Next base: position 170,678,865 of record CM076990.1, read on the forward strand.
TTACCAGTCCCAAAAGCCGGATCCGGTGAGGTTTTGCGGCATACTGGTCCACCACACGTTCAAAAAAGTTGTTGTCAGGCTTTGAAGACCCTTCTATGCTTGAAATCATACAATGATTCAACGTTTCTTCTCCAAGTTTAATCCTTAATTTGTTCATAATTCGATTCATGGTACTGAAACTCCTTTCAACTCCCGCAGTTGATATTGGAACGCATAGTATAATTTCGGCCACCTGACGAAGGCTGGTGTATCCAATTGATGTTGACATCAACAAGGACAGGAGGTTTTTTTCTACTCTTTGTCTCTCGCATTCGACCATTGCCCTGATGTAATGTTTGAATGATTTAGCATCTGCTATAACATCATCACTTTTAATATCACTTATGCGTTACAAGTCCTGAATATCTTCATTTGTTATTTTTTCAAATTGTGACAAACTGAAAAAAAAGCCGAACCTTTAATTAAACTAATTGCTCCATCATTGAACCTATCGCTCATTTGCTGAATTATTGAGTTCAGAAATTTTCCAGCATCTTTTAATGTCGTTTCTTCTGCTTCATTTGTAGTAAGGGCAGAAACAGATGAGCACTTCGTCAGAAAAGATGCCATCTCAGTACGAAGGGAACTGCTCGCATCGTCATTGGTGCAGTAGGAGTAAATTTCCTTCAAGTGATCAATACTTCCTTTTATTAATCTGGGAAGGTTTGAAAGATTGAAAGAGGGGTTCTGTAGCAGCTGGCTCAAATTGTTGACTGCATTCATAGCTTCGTCTAAAATGAAGAGTGATCGAGCGAAGCTCCTCATCTCAAGCAGAATGCCACCAGCCAGAGAAGCAAGGTCAGCCCCATCTAAGTGTATATGTTCATAGGCGACCATAATCGAAGAATAAGATAACTTAACAGCATGGGTAATCTTATAATGTGACAGCTATCTCACGTCACTCGCTTCAGGGATTTTAAGCTAGGGGTCACTCACTGCTGTCTGAATTTCATGAAGAATGCTTTCCCTTTTAGGAGACTGGTGAAATAATTTATAAATATCCTTAAGCACATGGAAAACTCTTTTGATCTTTGGATGTTTATTTCGCGTAGATGTCGCAGCCAGTGATAAAACATGTGCTCTACAATGCACGTACGGTAATTCTTTTCCCGCTTTAGTTGACAAACGCTTCCTAATACCTGAAATACTTCCTGAAAAATTCGCTGCGCTATCAAAACCAAGTGCAACCAAATTATCATACTTCAAATTCTTCTTCTGTAGTTCGTTATCTATGGCCGAGGCAATACTTTCAGCCTTTGTGTCTTCCAACTTAACCAGCGAAAGGAACGTTTCAACTGGCTTATTCTCAGAAACGTAACGTACACATATGGAAAGTTCAGACTCATTATTGATATTGGTGGATTCATCAGCCATAAGTGCAAATTTTCTATTGTAATTTTTTTCTTTTACTTGCTGCACTATGACTTCTCCAGTAGCAATCAAGAGTTCACTGGCTGTCGCTCTGCTTGTGTACGTAGATCGGCTGCTCTGCATTCCAACCCATTTTTCTAAGTTGGGGCTTACTTTTAAAAGAAGTGTTTGTACAAGTGGCTCATACTCATAGTTGTGTGTGCTATTTCATGTTTTCTCAAAAAGTAAACACCTCGGGCAAGTATCATCATGGACTCCCTATTGTATTTTAATTCTTCTTCACTCTAATTCAGTATCTGATTATGAATTGGATTGGATTTTGCACTTTCACTCATTCGCTGCAATTCAATACTTCTTAGATGGTGAGAAGCTTTAGAATGTTTTTTTTTAATTTGCCATGTTGTCCTAAAGCTTTCTTGTATAGTGTAAAAGGAAGTGTTATGAATACTCCTCCAGACTTTTGTAGAGCCGCCGAATCATTTTTTGCAAATATTTCACACACTTTGCAAAATGCTCCACTCCTAACTCTGTCGAAAAATAACCATGAATATTCTTTTCCCCAATTTTTATTATAACCACGATTATCCTTTTTGAATGAAATCAAATTATCACATTTGGGTGAAGATCCTGAAACTAGAACGGTCTCTGTCGATTCCTTCTTTTCCTCGTGTTTTCTTTTATTCTCTTGCGGTTGCTGTGCACTACATCTTGTGCTACTAAAGTACGAAACAATCTGTCTTTCAGACATGGCACTTGATCGTTTTGAAAGAAATGTACATTTGCTCAAAACATATCTGGCATATGATGACTAGGAATTTTCTAGGTGGCAGCACGCGCTGTGCCACGGTTTGATATTGATCCCAAAGATTCGCAGTCACAACTTAATGCAATAGTCATATATCGCAAAAGGCCGATTCACTGTTACATGACAATTTGGATCTTACAAGTATTGCAACTGCCCAGTTTGAAGGGAAGTCTTTAGACTAAGAGAAAATGTCACAGTTCCTTCGGCACTCAGCCACCGCTGATTTGGGGGTAAAGGAGATGCGGTATTTGTTAAACAAGGGAAGGAAGATTCCAATGGTTGGTGACATCACTCTTTACTAGTAACTTTTACGAAATACGGATATAAAGAGGGGGAGGGGGTCAGTTAGAACACACACTGAAGAGAACCCACTGCTACGTTTTCGGAGAACCTGATATGCATTCCCCGCTGGACGGCGCCAATTACCGTGCTCCTCCTCTCCCCGATCCAGTGTCCATTTATTGCTTTGCTCTACTAGGAGCCTGAAGGGTCTGTTTCACATTTCGTCTCAGCCAGGAGTCAGCGAATGCCCTGTGATACCATAGGAGTTTCATGATTCGCGTATCATAGGCAGGAACGAATTAGGGTTTTTATTGCGGAAGTAGTCTGACTTGTCAATCCTTTAAAAATTGCTCCTTCAGCGAAGACTCTTTAATAGTTTATGAATGATGATACAAATTTCAGACTGAAATCCATGTGGATGTGTTTTTTATTATTATATTTTCTCTCATTTTCTCTTAAGATTTTTTAAATTAATTTCTCCAAATACTCAGCTAAACGAAAATAATTAGAGTAAATATAAGGGGAAATCACCCAAAAACCTACGGGGGGGGGACTTTCATGGATTTTCGGGGGGGGGCTAAGCACCACCGAGAAGATGCCTGAATACATCACTGTTATCAGCCATAACGTGAATCATATCATTCTGCATTTTAGGGGATAAATAGGATGCATTTTGGGAATTGTTTTAGAAATATCTAAAAGTTGTGGCGTAAAGGAAGTCTTGACTTAAAATATCAACATACTAATAAATTGTTCCTAAATGAAACAAACCTTAACGGCCAGACAAAACATATTACCAGAAGTCAACTTACGGAAACAGTCCTTTATTCGGAATGGAATCACAACACTCTCCACACATTTATCTCAACACTATTCAATTCTCTCGTACAGCACTTTCTTAACAACGTTCATCATAATCGCTCACAATAGTAGCTCTCAATAATCGCTCTCATCAACACACCTCAATAATCGCTTTCAATAATATCAACACCTCTCTCACAACAGATCAGTCGTCGCTTTTTATCTCTTGTTCTTATCTTATTACATGCATACGTCACGTGCATTCAACCTCTATTGTGTTGCCAAACGTATTCGTTTGAAGGAAAAGATATTTCGTTAAGCGTGAAGAATACTGAGAATAAACTCAAGAATTACATAGCGCAAGAAACTAAAAAAGGAAAGTTAATCTAGAATATACGTCACAAAGTTTTTTGTCCTTTTTAAGCGTATATTAAAAAAATATGTAAATAATCTATCTTCTGAATTCTCTTTAATATTATAAGTAACTCTTAAGGGCAGTTGATTAGTAGTAAGAAATTGTATCATTTCCGTGATGGATGAAACATAATAACGGTTCCCTTCTAGAACTTTATCATTTACTGAAGACGAGACTGACTGATTACGTGATTCTCTCACTTTTCTTTCTCCCCACTTTGCAACAGCAATTAAATGATTTTTCGTCAATTCACGAGCTGAAAATCACATCCTTTCTTCTTGTCAAATGCTTTTTTACAACAATCGAATCCCGTAGCTACATACGCTGTCTCTTTTGTCCCAGTAGGTTGATAATACTTGCAAGTGTTATAAAATACCTTGTCCAGTTCTGAATATTCCAGCCATTCATATTTACGTAACCAATCACCTTGAAAACTTATTTATTTTTGGGATATTGTTCCGTCTTCAGTTTTTTACTGTCGGGTACCATGATCCCATTAAACTCAATAAGTGAATCGTTATCCTGCATAGTATCAGGGGTTTTACTAACAGCAGCTTTTTCTTGTTCTTCACTGCTGTCCTCATTCTCGGCACTTTTTTCTTTTAAAGTATTTTAATAAAGGCATTTTATAGAACAGGACTGAACTTTTGCATACTTCGTAGTTCAATTTTCAAACAATGATCAGATAAAAACAAAATGTTTTCTAAACAAAGAAATATAAGCAAACCGAAGAACAAAATTCGTAGGTAAAAACACGAAAACCAGACCAGGGAGTACTGATTCTTTCCAGAACTCGACAATGGAGGGTAGGGGAAAAATTTGCTTTCATCTCTCTTAACACCAGCTCAAGTGACCACGTGCTCCCTTAATACTCATTAGAGAGGTCGGCCTGGTTCTTCAAGAAACGTTCCTTCAGAAAGGTGGTTGCTAAATATGGGGTTAGGGGAAGGTTTTGGGTGAACATACAGCAGGATGATTTATTTGACAGAAAAGATCAGATCAGATCAGATCATATGTAGAGGATTTTAGGAAGGGAGTGTGATCCCAGGTCTTAAACAACCCTTTTTAGCTTGCTTCCGTGTCACTACCCTATCGGGCTAGAGTGCCCGATAGGAAAGTGACACGGAAGAGAGGTAGAAAGAGAAAGGAAGACGCCTTTATTTATTACCGGGGGGGGGGGGCAGTACCCAGGGCCCGACGGCTTAACGTGCCCATCCGACGCACGGCGGATATTTAGTGGTTCAAGCGTTCGTACCTGCTGGGATCGAACCAGAGGTTCTCTCCGTGGCATTCATTGACAGAAAAGGGCAACAAGACACCCTCATCAAAGCAGCTAACGACCACGAACAACAGCTCCCAACCAGGGGCGGATTTCCGACTAGGCGCACTAGGCGCGCGCCTAGGGCCCCACAACTTGAGGGGCCCCGAAAGCGTATAATTGGATTTCCAGTTTTGTTTTGGTTTTCACGGACTGAAACAAATCAATCCTTAAAGCGACTACTTTGTTCTTAAATAGTATAACTATACTAGTGATCCGAAATTTCTTGGCGTAGAATAGAAATAAAAGTTTCCAAACTTTCGCACATCAACCAGACGGCTTTCTCAAGGAAGATAAACAGCTAACTGCAAGCTGGGTAATAGAACGGTTCAAAAATTTGAACGTGGTGACATGACAATAACGAATAGATGCGGACGTAATCAGGTATTCAAAGACACGAGGCGTTATGCTCGTTTTGGCACGCGGAATTCTGGAAGGAAAACCAAGAGGCAGTCAAGTCACTATTTGAAGAACTGGTTCGAAACTCGTGGCAACTCCAATGGGACGCTATCATTGCACGGCTCGCTGTTGGTTATGATTTCCAAAGTTTCGCGAACGGCAGTAGAAAAATTTCCTGCAGGCACTCATGTATCATGGGTCCAGAATAGTGAGAAAATGTTCAGTGAGAGTGGTAATTCGGACAAAGCATTTTTTCTGCAGCGCTCCTTAAGCAAGTTAAGTGGGGGAGGACTGTCTGTTAATAGGGAAAAGCCGGATTCTGAACAATTTTTGCTATGCGGAACCGAAAACATTGGTCGTGTGAGAAATACTTTAACTTTAAAATTTATAAAAGAGTGGGAATCGCTGGGAGGGGGTCTCTGAGATCCGCTAGAGGGAGCTAGGCCCCTCTTGCCCCCTCTGGTTACGGGCCTGGGCTGCGCCCGTACGGCAAAGTACGTGCATATCGCGTACCCACGGTTATTATTAGATTACGTTACGGATATTTTCCCCTCACAGGAAATTAGTTTCGTTCATCTACGTTACGCGCTCGCTACGGTAAATCCAGGTATAGTGAGCAACTTACGCAGTGTTCGGCGATTGATGAAAAATGACGTTTTTTGAGCGTTAACATTAAGTTTTGCGTTCGTTTGGGCAAAAGTCAAACAGAAACTTACAAGATGTTGAAGCAAAGCTTATGGCGAAAACACCCTGTCGCGGTCACAAACATTCGATTGGCATCGACGCTTCAGAGGAGGCAGCCAGGAGGTCGAAGACGACGAACGAAGCGGACGGCCAGTGACAGCTAGCACGGGTGAAAACATTTCGAAGTTTGCGACCATCGTACGCGCCAACAGACAATCGATCAAGCAGCAGAGGCTGTGGGATAGCAGAGACTACGTGTTAACTGATACTACCAGATGATTTGAAGATGCACCGGGTGTGTCAACACATCGTCCAACGCATATTAACTGAAGATCAGTTGTCCATAAGGATGAAAACGGCGGGAGATATCGTAACTTCCGACGACAAAGACCCACAATTTCTTAGAAGAATCGTAATGAGGATGAATAATGGTGCTTTTTCTTCGACCCGCAGACTAATCGATCGTCAGCTACGGGGAAATCTCTATCGTCTCCTCGCAAGCAGAAATTCCGCTGAGATCGCAGCAAAGGCAAAATCATTCTAGAGGTCTTCTTCGACATCTAGAGTGTTGTTCATTTTGAATTTATCAGTAAAGTACGCACTGTCAAGAAGGATCTCTATCTGAACATCATGCGACGTCTACAGGAGTCAATCCGCAAGAAAAGGCCTCAATTGTGTGGCGATCAATCGTGGGTGCTGTTGAACAACAATGAACCGGCACACAGATCACTCCGCGTTTGTGAGTTTCTTGCCAAAACAAGAACTATTGTCCTCCCACACCCACCATATTCACCAGACCTCATACCCTGCGATTTCCACCTCTTGATGTCGACTTCAGGGTTGTCGGTTTTCGAGTGTAGCATAAGTGAAAAACGCATCTCTGTGGGTTCCAGAAGTGCTTCGACGAACTCTACAGCCGCTAACAGAAGTGTGTTTTAGCAAGAGGGTCTTATTCTGAAGGATGACGTGCCTCAGCTTTGTAACCCTAACTATTCATGGACTTACGGACCCAGTTCGGGAACTTTTGGATCCTGCCTCGTATATATGAGAGAGACAGAGAGAGAGAGAGAGAGAGAGAAATTACTTAGGTAAATATTTAAAAAGAAAAACAGGTTTAAGAAATCCTTGTTTCTCCATGTTCAACACAGTATTAAGGCTACGAAGAAAACTCGTGAGTTAAGTTTATAGATTATAGCATAAAAGTCATTTGCCGGTGGTAGAAATCGAACCAACATCCTTCTGTCCGGAGCCGAATGTTTTCCTAATTAAGCTGCACCGATGAAATTTGTCACTTGACGTCTTGGCATGTGTGTCACCTCTGAAGCAGGTACGCCACATACATTTCCTCTTGAGAAAGCGCTGGGACGGAATCGTAGGTCTCCTGGTCAGCCGACCAACCACGCTTAAAGGAGATAATTGCAGAAGGAATTCTTATTAATTCCAGATGATATGAGGAACGTGCATCACACATTTTTTGATGAACCCAACGACCAGGAGATTCATTTTACCTCCGGGCGCCGATATAATGTAAAAGCCATTCAAAAAAAACAAAAGCACATCCTTCTGCTCCGGAGCCGAGCACATTCCCAATGAAGTTACACCAACATAGTTTGTCACTGCAATTTTGTCGTATTGACACGTGCGTCACCTTTGAGGTAGGTACGTCACATATTGAAGGGATGAAGGGAGTGCATAGGTAATTAAAAAGAAAATATGCAAGTATGGCAAACGTGGAAGGATGAGTTCAGGTGCCCATAAACGTTACCCTTATTTAAGCATGTCACAACTTTTAAATGAACACTAGCCATTGAACAAAAGAAAGAAAAAGAAAAGGGTAAAAAGTTTTGACACATAGTGAATTGAATGAACATAATGGACTCCTACATGTGCACCCTTTATTATTGGTAATTCGAGCCCGTACTTAAAATGATAATTCAGGATGCTTTTGCATGTAAAATGTCAAGACGACATTCACACTCATGCCATACATTTTCCTACAATGGTAAGGATATCTGTTGCTACTGCATCTGCAATGCCTCTTCACAAAGTACTAATATCTGGAACAACTGTTAGTCTGTTACATAAAACGCATCTATAACATAACTCCACAGAAAAAAAATCTAGCTGGGTAAGATCTGGTGACCTTAGGAGTCATGAAGACATTCACCCTCTACCAGGGGCGGATTGGTTCGATGAAACCATGCCGGGAATATTAGTCTTGTGGTCCACTACAAAAACACACGCACCCACAGGGAAACACCTCATAAATTCCATCATGAAAAAAATTCTATTAACTGTAGGATGAAATGGAATTGTTGAATAATGCGTCGTAAAACTAATTTAGTCAGGAATAAATTTTAGCAGCAATTTAAGGGTGAAAGCATTTTAAAAATCCAATCATGACTGAATGTAGCATATCAAAACATGGGTGTTGTATTAAATAATTATATTTATTTGGTTATTGACCATCTGTATTCGCACCACCTTCAACAGACGCCATTTTTAAGTTTACCAATTATTTTGACTCATGAACTACCATTTTGATCCATGAACCAGGGCTGGTATATCATTATTTCTTTTAAGAAACCATATGGGTGGGACACGGATTTTCAGAACATCTCTGCCGATCGCTTTGTGCTCATGTCTCTACGCACATAAGGCCGTAGAGAATGATGGACCATCAAAATTGTTACCAGTGCCTCCTTCAAGATCACAAAATTATTTTGACTAATGAACTACCATTTTGATCCCTTTTGATCCAAAAGAAGGGTAGTGCCTACCAATCGCCCTTTTTGCTCCAAGTCCAACGACCTAAAGTTAACCGTAGTTAATTATGTATGTATTTATAACAGCGTGCATGGTCCGGCGAAATTTTTTACTGAAGTAGCGGGAATTTGTAACCTGGAATTCCATATTTATCAGAAGCGAAGTTAAGTAACCGTTTTAGAATAGCGAATTGTAAGCATTTTCCCCGCCATTTTGATGAGCTGGGCAATCGTCAAAGTACTCTCTTTCTCACGTTTCCCTTCTAATGAGGGGGTGTTAGATTTATGGTTTCGTGGACGCGAGAAGGGAGGAGAGAGAAGCCCATTAAGGAACTTCTGCGTCTTCACAGAGAAGGCATTTTTAAGGAGTGTTCGCGCTTTCTTGGAAAGCGTGGACTTCACTCGGTTGCAGGGGATTCGGTGGTAGGGAGTGAAGAGAGGAGGTGTAAATCTGTTCCGTCGGTGGGAATTAGAGGAAATGCTGAGAATCGACGGAGAATGAGAAGGTAGAAAGTGAACACTGGTTGAAGGGAAAAAAGGGCGATCTGCTTGTTGATGAGAATAGAGGAAAGGATATCAGGACAATGCTTTGAGACATTCCCCATAGCATCTGAATAAACACCTTCCTCAGTGCAAGAACGAGCTAATACTTTGATTGATATTTTGTTTATATTTTATTAATTTGCTTAAGTCGGGTAAAATACGGGTTAAGGTCCAGACATAAAACTTTGGAAACAAAGCATCAAATGAACCCTTCACACAGGGCGTTGTAATATAACTCAGCACCAAGCTCTGTAACAAATTTTTCATTGTCATTTTAGAGCAAATGCCCAACAAACATATAGATAGAATGAAACGCCAATTATATTTTTAGACAACAACGTTTTTTTTTTTTTTTTTGATTAGAGGTTTAACGACCACCGTGAGCAACTCAATGGGCTATAAGCATTCGCCCGTCCCTAATTTAGGGTCACTGGTTCCAGGGAAGGGAGAGAACCAGTGCCGTAAGACAAACACAACATCCGTGCCTCACCGGGATTCGAACCCGGACCCCGTTCGGACGAATGATCAGAGGCCATCGCTTAGACAACTGCGCCACCGGGGCGGCATCATTAACTCATTTGAGCTTTATATTATCTTTCTAAAACGTTGTTGTTGCCGCCCCGGTGGCGCAGTTGTCTAAGCGATGGCCTCTGATCATTCGTCCGAACGGGGTCCGGGTTCGAATCCCGGTGAGGCACGGATGTTGTGTTTGTCTTACGGCACTGGTTCTCTCCCTTCCCTGGAACCAGTGACCCTAAATTAGGGACGGGCGACTGCTTATAGCCCATTGAGTTGCTCACGGTGGTCGTTAAACCTCCAATAAAAAAAGTTAATGATTCTTATTCACAAGTGACAAAATAATTATTCGTTCTTTCCAAACAATCCAGAGAAAGAGGATATGAGAAATAATGGGACATTTTTCGAGTAGGCCACCGGGAAATACCCCGGTGTCCCGGTGGACCAATCCTCCCCTATCCCCTACCAATATATTGATTTGGAAATGCTATGTTCAGAGTTTCACGAAAAATCTGCATTTTATTGTTTTTGCAGGTAAAAGGAGGTTTCATACAGATGAGACTCAGGCGGCGTCAGTAGATAACAGGAAGAGATCATTTAATATGTGGATACTGTGGGATTTCTCGGTGAAGGGAAAACTTTCAGAATTAGAATTACGAGTTCCCAACTCTACAAGTTTACGTAATGGTTGTCTCAATTACAGACAAAGCCATTGGGTCTGCCAGTTAAGAAGGAAATGAAAAAACTAGAAGTTCTGGAGGAGATATTAGACGGAAACCCTGGAAAGTTAAGTTATACTTCAGCCTTGCGTAAGTTAAAGTAGTGTAATTTTCACCAGAGTTATAACAGAAAGTCTGTTTAACTGAAGAATTTTGTCACAGTTACAGATTGTGATGGATGTTCTTCTTCGGGAACTACAACAATGGATCCTAAGATTGCTCCACACCCTTTCCACACATGCTTTTATGAGAGGAATGATGCATTCTTATTACATTTGCTTCCGCTACTTTCGAAAGTTGGAAATGAACGAATGATTCGTCACTGAGTCGTCAGTGGAGACCCATTAAAAACAAGTAATTGGCCAGTACACTCAGGCACCCAAAACTCAACAGCTTTTACCGCAGCAAAATTATTAGAATCCGGCTAGGCTAATACTTGCAACCAATACTTGCTCAACAAAATGAGTCTTTACTAAGAATTTCTGCCTTTAAATTCACTATTATCTGTAATTCGAGCCGGTACTTAAAAGGATGCTTCAGCTACTAAGCAAACCTTTTAAGTTCAGTGACGAAATCAGGAGAGAGAGAGAGAGAGAGAGAGAGAGAGAGAAAAGTCAATAGTGAAAACCAAGTAATCCCGGAAACGTTTGCGTTCGCTTGCTCGATTGCTTGATTTTGAAGTATCTTTAGTTTCGATGAGTTCATACATCATGTCTCAAGACAAGAGATTCTGCTTTCACATTTTCAGTCAAAGGGAAATCAAAAAATATTATATTGACGAATATAAATTTACTGGTATACCTTGTCGAGTTGACTGTGAACGCTCTCTTGTTGGTCTCCACACAGTGAAATTTCTTTTTTATAGTGCAACAAGCACTCAGCGATGGTGGGCAGACAGAATATTAAGTATAATCCTTCATCATAGTTTCCAGTTTCAGTATGAACAGAGATAAAGAAAGAATTAACACATCACTTATGGAAGAAACCTCAAAGATCGTCGTAACACCAGCTGTTCATTTCACCATATTACTAAGGAATCTGTTGGAATGCGCAGCAGCTTTGTTTAGAAACTTGTTGAGGTATGAAATTGAATGTTTTCCTGAAATAACACAGTTGAAGCTGATTCATTCCTGGACCTCAAAACTAAGAAAAAATAGGTGCAACCTTCAATCATCAGATGAAACACCATTACATCATTGCAGGCTTTCAGCTCAATCCAAAGCTGCTCTGTTTGGTAAGCATTTGAATTTTGTAACAGTTTTGGAAGCCTAGGGAAAGTGTTTCTTTCTAAAATCATCGGCTAATCTTTCTTCCTGTACCAACAATAATGCTTAGCTTGCAATTCATGAACTTAAGATAGCACTATAACGTTTAAAATTGAACATTTCTTTCAACATATTTTTTGATAATGCAGATCCTAGATTCACCCAGAAACTGAAACATTTTAAAATAATATGATTCCACCATAGTTTTTCACTTCATGCTTCATTTTCTTGGTGTTCTTGGAAACTGTTGCGCACGTATATACGGTCTTGATGAAGCGTTATGTTGTAGTTCATTTCTTTTGCAGACTCATCTCTTTGCTTTTATGGAATAGATTCTATGCAGTAAGAAGGTCAAATAAAACAAAGAAAGTTCGATTACTTGAGTGTCGCAGGAGAAGCACATTTGCTCCCTTTTTTTCCCTTTTAGCTTTACTTGGAGGAAGTTTTTATTACCTAGAATGTAAATTGGACAATACTGAGAGGCTAGTGGCTGGATATAATCAGTTTGGCGTGAAAGGTTGTGCTTTCTGGACAGAAAAATTTAAATATGATGTGAAAGGATTCGTTCAGGAAACTGGTCATAATTTTATGAGCAGAAACATTTTGTTCTTTGAAGTTATATTTGGAAGTAGTTGTCTCTGTACACCATTAATATCAGTTACTGTTTTGTACCAGAGAACCTAGAGAGCACATGTTGAACTCATCTGATTCCTCTTACAGCAGCGAATATCGAGCTGAACACTGTTATCATGAAAGATGATGGGCCTAGAGGATGCACAACCGAACGTTTTTTAGAAGCCTGCCCATGCACGAAACTCGAACCTCCTACTGACTTCTCACAACTTACTCAGGAGTCAGGATCCCCAAGATTCGCATTTATATTTATAGCTCTTGAATCATTGTTGCATAAAAATACAACCCACTTTGTAGTGATTCTCTATTGTAACACACTCATGCTTATTGTTGATGTTATAAGATGCAAGTGACTGTTACAAAGGTATTGTTGTGCATGAATTTTTGTTTGTTTCGGAGTTTAACGGCCATCACTCTAAAGGTTCAATTTGGTCGTAATAATTTTTGTTCAATCTGTCATCCCTAATTTAAGGTTCCTGCTTCCAGGCTGAGCAGAGAGCCCAGCCCCGTAAATCAAGCATACAGGAGCGGACTGGCAGTCGCAAAAGGTCCCGGGAAAATTTTTGCAAATGAGCCCGTTCAGTTGTAGTTCTGCGGTACTATTCCATCACAATTGAAAATCACTTTTTTTATTTAAGAAACAAAACAAAAAGTACAGTTGCTCTAGAAAAAGAGGCAAGCATCGTACTGGGGTAGGGGTGGGGGTGGGGGTAAAAAAGTGCACCCGTTCATCATTAAATTGAAGTGAGTGTTGCGGCAAAATTTTCATCGGCCCATGCCAAGATTTTACTGCAGAAAAACTGTACTGCAATTTTTATGTTGTGGACAATCACAGTTAGAAATTTCAAGACGTTTAACTAGCGTGGAAGACTCACTTAATCGACGTGGAAAGAGGAAATAACCAGGTTTAAATAGCTAGTTTATTTAGGTATGTATGTAATCGCGCTGCGGAGCTTCTAATTTTGGACATACTCAATAGTTATATTTGTTTAAAATTTTCTCTTAAGAACACTGAAGTAAGAACATTAAATTTTTTTTAAATTGCTTATATAGCCTTTTTATGTTTCAGAGATCGTAAAATAATCTTTATTTTCATACCTTTGAGCTTCCAGGTTTTAAATTTTCAACAAAGTGGGCTGAAATTCCAACAAATATTTGGGAGAGAGAACTGCTACTACCAAAATTATGTTGCAGTTGTACCAAAAATCCTTTCGCATAAGACATGATTTTTAAATTTAAATAAATGAAAAAAAAAAAAAACAGAACTTTTACACCGTAAAAATTCCTATTTGTTCTGTAATTTTTGTAATTTTCCTATTGTCGACGATCACAGTTAGAAATTTCAATATTCGTAAATATCGTGGCGAACAGATTCTTCATTTAGTGGTCATATATTCGTATGTGTTTCAATTACAAAACGTGCTTTTATGCTGCGGTTATGTATTGTAAAGACACCTTACTAAATAACGTAAACAAAACATTTTGCAACTTCATGTTGAACTGATATCTCCGTAAGTCCTTCATCTGCAGCATTTGTCAATTATCACAAGGAGCGTAGGCTGCGTAAGTAGAACATTTCGGGGGAAAGGGATCGTATGTAATCACCCCAGCAAACAATCTTACAGTTATTTCAAAATAACTTCTTGATATTATTATCTTTCATTCTGAATTCTGTGTTGTCATATAGTGGATAATACATCCCATAATGACCATTATCTAGCATTGTTCTGCAACTTTATCAAACATGGATGTGTATTTTCACTACCTTAACTAAAGTAGTGAAAAACTTTTATCCCTGTTCAGCCAGCCCGTACCCCAATGCTGTTAACATACATTTGAATCACATTCACTGTAAAAAAAAGACAGATTTTGCTTCATATGCTTTAACTAGAGAAGGCAGAACGAAAAAAGAAATAGAGTAGAAGATCCATTAAGATATATCACGAGACACAGAAACAAATGGTGCAGGAATATAAACTAAAATCTCTATGAACAACTTATATTTTTCTCAATGCTATTTTTCTTAACTTAATGGATTTTTTGGGACTTACCTACATTCACTCAAATACACTGGCGTGCAAAAAGTAAGGACGAGACGGTTTTTCGAATGTAACGTCGTGCAGAAGTGCTCCACATTGACTCAAATCATACCATAAGATCCCCAAGGTGTAAGAATATGGGACAAGTGAGCAAAACTGTCCAAACAAGGAATCCAAAGGATACAAAGGCACTTTATTGAAAAGGTAGCTTCGAACACAATCGGACAGAAAACAGAAACGTCCATGTGACACGCGGCTGCCAAGAAAAATCCAGTCTTTAGTAGGGGATATGATCACCCCTGACTGCGTTGCAGGATTTACAACGTCTGTCCATGCTGAGGACGAGGTTGTCAAGGAGCTGTTGAGGCATCGCGGCCCATTCCTCTTGTAGCGCCAATCGCAGCTGCGGAATCGTTGATGGCGGCTGGTGACGTGCTGCCATGCGTCTCCCGAGAAGGTCCCACACGTGTTCGATTGGATTTAGGTCCGCGGACCGTGCGGGCCAATCCATGCGTTGAATATCTTCACTCTCTAACAGCTCTGCGACAGCTACTGTACGACGAGGTGTAGCGTTGTCGTTCATGAAGAAGAACTCAGGACCCACAGCACCTCTAAACAGACGCACGTGAGGCAGGAGTACCTCGGTACAATAGCGGGCACCAGTGACTGAACCTCCTTGGAAGATGTGGAGGTCAGTACGGCTACCAAGCATGATACCGCTCCAAACGAGAACTCCGCCACCTCCAAAGCGGTCCCTTTCGATGATGTTGGAGGTGTGATTGCGTGTTCGCTGCTCTCTTCAGATGTGTATACGTCCAGAATCGTTCGTCAGACTAAATCGGCTCTCATCCGTAAAAAGAACTCGACCCCATTGCTGATGTGTCCAGTTCTTGTGTTCCTGGCACCACAGAAACCGCCGTCTCCGATGAGCAGGCGTTAATGGCACACACCGTACTGGACGTCGTGCAAATAGACAACCTTTGTGCAGCCTCCTGGCCACGGTAAAACGCGATGACGGACGTCCAGTTGTCCGTTGCATGTGCCTTGCGATTTCTCCCGCTGTCTGCCGTCTGTCTCTTCTCGCCTGTAGGACAATATATCGGACGTCCGCCGCCGTGGTTGCTGGTGGGCGACCACTGCTAAACTCTCGGACAGCTGTTCCTGTCGTTTGAAATGCTCTCCAAGCTCGTGAAACGATGCTGTGAGCGATCCTGAACTCCTCGGCCACACTAGTCACACTTCGAATTTCTTCCAACTACCCAATGACGCGACCTCAGGTAAAGTCATCCAGATGTCGGCTGCTGGATTGCCTGTTGGCCATATCACACGGTGGCAGCAACTCGACGTCGTTTAAACCGATGTACAACGTGCATAAGCTTTCACCGTATTGCTGAGCGTACACCGCCAGTGTGCTTTATACCCTTCCGACACCCCCCTTCCCCCACGTCATTCTGCATATATGCGCAGGCCTTACCGTACCGGATCGTAGTCTATCTCCTGAGTGGTCTTTCAGTCCGTTCTGCCTGCTCGTTTCGCTCATATGCTAATTTCTCCTCTTCGTCCTTAATTTTTGCACACCAGTGTACTATTCGACCGAGTATTTTATACTTGAGTTGTATCTATTTGTACAGAATATATGCTCGCTTCCACAATTTCATCGCATATCGATTTTTTAATCAGTGAAGATACGGTTTGTACTATCAAATCACGAGTAGTTTTCGACCGAAAAGTTACTAAGCTACCACGTCTCTTATTTCCAAGGTCATGAGACTTCTTGATTTCTCTTATGACATTATCTAAATGTTCTTTCAGTGTAACGTCATACTTGCTGACCAATAGTATCAACTCCAAAATTACCATGATCTAGCATTGGATCCTCTAATGTATATGCAGATTCAAATATTTTGGCTCTCAAACTCATTCCGCGCTTTTTTAAAACTTTCACAACTTCGGTTACCCTTTTAAGAATTTGCCGGTTCTTCCTTACTTGTTCTTTTCTAAATTTACGTGTTTTGAGGCAAGCAAGCATTCAATATTCCCTTGCTTTTTTTGCCATGAAAAAATACTGTGTGCTTGTATTACGCATTTTGTTATTTTCATGCTCAGAAATTCGTTGGTGAACATGTTTCCAGTCATTCATGTAAAAGCTTTTTTTCCGAATTTTTCACAAATACAAGAAACCCAGTGCAATTGAGGGAACTCGAAATTTCATCACAGCTCAGCCAACGACAGTTCGACCCATTTACGCAATGAAATACTTTTTTTGAAATGAATGGAAAGTTTGCGTCATTTGCAGGTTGTATCGGGTGATTTCGAAAATAATAATTCTATGTCCTCCTTCTTGGGTTTGAATATTTCAGGTTTTGATACAACACTGTTTTTCACCACATTTGCGTAAGATGTTTTCGCAGAAGTTGACACATCAATGAATGATTCCTTATTTTCCATGGAAACATTTTGAACACAGCAATCATTTTCACTGTATTTGAATAAACTATCAACGCTCTTTTTATTCGAAAATGTAGAATCATTATTTATCCATGAAAAAAAACTTTAGTGCACATTTTTTGGCATTTGATTCTAACAACATTTTATTTAGCCCGTCTTTTCTCAGCGCCACTTTTACCCTTTTTTACGTTCATTTTCGATTAGAAACGAAAAACACTCTGATTATGACAGGGCCCTTCGTTAAGCCCTAATTCTTAGAGAAAACAAACTGTTCTTGTGTGTTTCCCAAACTCAAATGACTGAACGTATCTCTTTCTCCCCCCCCCTCCAACAGAAAAACAGTTTAGGATATTGGTGATGCCTTCCCGTTTTGTTTTGTGGCTATTTAGTAAAGAAACAATGCTTGAGGTTTGGGTTAAATCTGGCATGTTTCTGACTTCAGAGAACACCGGGTACTTTCCTCGGAATAATCCGCAAACGAGCTGTTTGACCCTTTTGGAACCTATTATCTAGAGTCGTCGGTCACATTTCTCATGAGAATGTTTTAGCAGTATTACCATGGGATTGTGCCGATGGGCATAGCACTAATGCCTCCTACAACTAACGGGAGCAAAATCGACTACACCCTGCCCCCTCCCCCTTCTTGGAGAATACATAGAACATCTTCTACACAACGCACCCTCCAGCAACATACGGTACATACATTCTCGTTCCTCAGCTACTAAGTGAACCCAGAGCCGCCCCGCCCCGGTGGCGCAGTGGTCTAAGCGATGGCCTCTGATCATTTGTCCATAAGGGGTCCAGGTTCGAATCCCGGTGAGGCATGGATGTTGTGTTTGTCCTACGGGACTGGCTCTCTTCCTTCCCTGGAACCAGTGACCCTAAATTAGGGACGGGCGACTGCTTATAGCCTATTGAGTTGCTCACGGTGGTCGTTAAACCTCAAAAAAAAAAAAAAAAAAACCCTCCAATCAAAAAAAAAAAAAAAGAACCCAGAAGTTCTTTTTTTTTTATTGAAGGTTTAACGACCACCATGAGCAACTCAGTGGTCTTTATAAGCAGTCTCCCGTCCTTAATTTAGGGAAATGGTTCCAGGGAAGGGAGGTAGCCAGTGCCGTAAGACAAACACAACATCCATGTCTTATCGGGATTCGAACCCAGACCCTTTCGGACGAAATATCAGAATCCATCACTTAGACCACGAACCCAGAAGTACGCAAACACACATGGCCCATATATCGTAGTTGTAGTTGGGATTCTAGCAGTTACCTGGTGAGGGGATTTTCCCCCGCTTGTTTAATTACATCGTGTATTTCGTTTTTTAAAAAAAGTGTTGTGTTTCAGTTGTGTGTTTAAAACAACTGAACTGAAAACATTTTTAAGAAAGTAGGAAACAAAAAGACAAAATATACGAAAGGGGCCAATCAGGAAATGTCCCGGTGTCCCGGTGAGCCAATTGGCCACTGCAAGCATACTACCCATTCCATATTGAGGACTCAGGCCCAGCTGTATTTCGTTTTTAAAAAAAAGTGTTGTGGTTCAGTTGTGTGTTTAAAACAACTGAACTGAAGACATTTTTAAGAAAGTAGGAAAGAAAAAGCCAAAATATACGAAAGGAGCCAATCAGGAAATGTCCCGGTGTCCCGGTGAGCCAATTGGCCACTGCAAGCATACTACCCATTCCATATTGAGGACTCAGGCCCAGCTGTATTTCGTTTTTTAAAAAAAGTGTTGTGGTTCAGTTGTGTGTTTAAAACAAATGAACTGAAAACATTTTTAAGAAAGTAGGAAAGAAAAAGACAAAATATACGAAAGGGGCCAATCAGGAAATGTCCCGGTGTCCCGGTGAGCCAATTGGCCACTGCAAGCATACTACCCATTCCATCTTGAGGACTCAGGCCCAGCTGTATTTCGTTTTTTAAAAAAAGTGTTGTGGTTCAGTTGTGTGTTTAAAACAACTGAACTGAAAACATTTTTAAGAAAGTAGGAAAGAAAAAGACAAAATATACGAAAGGGGCCAATCAGGAAATGTCCCGGTGTCCCGGTGAGCCAATCCGCCACTGCAATCATACTACCCATTCCATATTGAGGACTCAGGCCCAGCTGTATTTCGTTTTTTAAAAAAGTGTTGTGGTTCAGTTGTGTGTTTAAAACAAATGAACTGAAAACATTTTTAAGAAAGTAGGAAAGAAAAAGACAAAATATACGAAAGGGGCCAATCAGGAAATGTCCCGGTGTCCCGGTGAGCCAATTGGCCACTGCAAGCATACTACCCATTCCATCTTGAGGACTCAGGCCCAGCTGTATTTCGTTTTTTAAAAAAGTGTTGTGGTTCAGTTGTGTGTTTAAAACAACTGAACTGAAAACATTTTTAAGAAAGTAGGAAAGAAAAAGACAAAATATACGAAATGGGCCAATCAGGAAATGTCCCGGTGTCCCGGTAAGCCAATCCGCCACTGCAATCATACTACCCATTCCATATTGAGGACTCAGGCCCAGCTCCAATATTTTTACCTAGAAGCCTCCGGGTCCCGATGCGGCTGTTGTACGTGAACCAGCAATACGTTTGTAACAGTGATACATAACAAAAACTGTCTAAAATCATTAAACGAATTTAAAGTAATGTAAAATTGTGGAATGCTGACTCTGAGTTTATTTGATTAATATCAGCATGAAAAAGGTCAAAACTATTCGCTTTTTCAAGAGAAAACAATAGCCCAGGTGGCGCAGTGTTCTCAGTATTGGCCCCTGACATATCGTCTAAAGTAGCGTATGAGGCATGAATATTGTGCTTGCCTTACAGCACTGGCTCTCTACCCTAGGGTGTAAGAGAACTGGCCACAAAAATTTTAAGGGGCCGAATAAAAATTGCATTTCTGACCGCTTCGTGGCCACGACCCCCAGAGGTTGGTTATCTGAGTCATATAAAGTTTCCGTAATTTCGTCTTTTCTTTAATTGCGATTATTAATGCAATTCTTTATAAAAAATGTTTATGATCTACAACTCAACAAAAGATTTCAGGATTTACAAACTGCAAGTCTACAATGAATTATCTGAGGGCATGTGCTGACTCAAAAAACCTGTCCGGTGTGAGGGGAGGGGGGTTGTTAATTGTAAATGCTGAAAATCTCCCGATCTGACAAGAAATTCCTTATATTTTACACTTTTGCAACTCCGTCATTCGTCATGCGTATTGGTTGAATAATTTTCATAATTTTCCGGATTACTCCCGATTTCAACGCATTGGTTTGGAACTTCAATATCAGTGGGTTCAGCCGTTACCTTCGAGATTCTTGAAGGCCTATCAACTCGTGGCGTCCTTTTCAGTGACGTCACACTCGTCGATCTACTGTCCGTGCTGCCGCTACGCCTAACTGTGTGACTTGTGTTTTTATGGTTGTCCATGCTTGCGTGATTTGTTTCAACTAACATTTTGATTATAGTTTTTATATACCGATGATTCAGTGAGTTAGGTATTTGATTATGCCACATCCATGTTGTGTTCAGGGCTGCCGTGGAAATTATAAAAGTGGGCTCAACGCCAAAGTTCGAGTTTACGGATTTCCAAAAGACGAAGATCTGTGTGCCAAGTAGATTTGTGCCATTAAAAGGGATAACTTCACTGTTAAGCCACATAGTAAGGTATGTACATAGAACATATTTTTAATCTAATTTTTCTATTACTGTAAAATATTCTGTGATATGCTATACGTATAAAATCCACTTCTAATGCAAAGTGCTTCCATTCATTACTGTGTGCATGTGGTAGCTTCAGAATGAGTTAACATTTATATTTGACTATCGCTTGAATATGCTTCAATAAATGCAGCTAACACTGAACGTAGTATTCTTTAATCTTAATCATTAAAATCTACTGGATGGTAACTCGTAGCTAAATACTATTGGAAATTCGTAGCTAAGTGTTATTTATGTAGTATATTCTAAATTAGTACCTTTACTGGTCAGTAATAACTGAGTACTGTTGGAAATTCGTAGCTAAGTATTATTTATGTAGTATATTCTAAATTAGTACATTTACTGGTCAGTAATAACTGAATTTGTATTTAATAACTGCACTGTAATTTATTATATTCACACACATTTTACTGGAGAAAATATTGTTTCAAGTATTAGGGTCACCTCACAGTAGCATGCATCCAGACATTCAGATGAGTTGCTGTCTAGGCATATGAATATGCAGAGGTACACACGGTATACACTATGCCAAATATATACCTTTATAGAGGTACACACGGTATACACTATGCCAAATATATACCTTTATAGAGGTACCAACTGCAGCTTCATATCAGATAGTAACACGAAGCCAAGAGGTGAAGAAAACTACTAGTCTTTCGGAGAATGGACACCCTAAATTAATGAATTGTAGTTTAATAGTAAAATTGTTGGGTAGCGGACACCCACTGACATTTATAATACTGACACGCTGCTACAGAAGTCTCTTTCAAGTATTAAACAATACGGGTAAATTTCCGCCAGTGTAGAGATCTGCGCCCTCTCCCACATATTACAGGGCTTGAAAAATATCTGAGAAGTTACACACCCAGCTGGGCATGTACAGAAATTACTTACTTGCCCAGGTAGTAAAAGCTAGATGCCCATGAAAATTTATTTTTAAGGTAAAAAATCAGAACCCTCATTTTTTTAAATTAAAGAAACAAACTTTGTTTTCGTGTTTTGCATTTCCATTTTAAGGGTCTGTATTCAAAATATTCAATGCACAAAAGCGTGTATTAAGTTTTAAGAAGATGTTAAGGTTGAAATTGGCATGATAATGAAATTGGATTTTGAGAAATTTGGTGATTCTGCCATGTTCCTTTCATTAAAATTTTTGCCCTTTGTCACTAAACACCGGAGGGTGGTTCCATCAGAAGCTTACATCCCGTAGCTGACTGTAAACAACATCTGGAGCAAGACCACAGGCGTAGCCAGGGTGGATCCTTGTGTACGAATCCCTTTTGAGGGGCATTGAGTACGAATTTTGGTAAATGTGTAGAGTAATGTCTTAAATTATTTCATCAGAAAAATATTATTACCTGGAAAAAGTGCGACGTACAGATTTTAGATTATGGAAATCAATTGCAAATGGTGCACAAATTTCATGTTTTAATTGTCTCCTTTCTAAGAAATCTGTGCACTGTATAAAAAAGATGCACAAAATGAGAACTTTTCTGCAGTATACCTCTAATGACACTATAATTTTCAGAAACAGTTTTAAAAGGGAGTCAATGATTATTATTATTTTTTTATTATTGAAGGTTTAACGACCACCGTGAGCAACTCAATGGGCTGTAAGCAGTCGCCCGTCCCTAATTTAGAGTCACTGGTTCCAGGGAAGGGAGAGAGCCAGTGCCGTAAGACAAACACAACATCCATGCCTGACCGGGATTCGAACCCGGACCCCTTACGGACGAATGATCAGAGGCCATCGCTTAGACCACTGCGCCACCGGGGCGGCCAACGATTATTATTTGCTCCGAAATGACGTCTTCCCTTAATCACTTGCACTATGTTTCTGTGGATGAGACTTCCGACGTACACTTTGCATGCCACCAGCAGTCAAAACTTATCGCCATTGTACAATTCACATTGTACTGGGCACGTCCGATGTTAAAAGCGGGGATGGAGCAGTCGTTTCTTATCGGAAAGAGGTGTGGGATGCTTGGAATCACGCTCCCTCGAGTTCCAAAAGTTTCCTACTTTCACTCAAATAGCACACAGTTTTTACATTCTCATACCTCCGTTATAAGAAAATATTATGATCGTTCAAAAACAGTACATTCGGTTTTTGGCATAATTTTACTAAAAATGTTAAACTACGTAGATATTCAAGAATCAAGCAAGTCGTAAAAGTTATGAGAACACAGACAACGCAACACTCAGCGGAAATGCAGAATGAAAAATGAACTAGCACAGAACAAATGAGCATCATATAGTGAACCGTTAACAATGGGAAGAAGCTTTATCTCAAAGACTACAGTCTTGTGACGATTATATATATCGAACTCCCCGTACACGTGTGACTGTCAGGGCTTTCACATATACGATATTTGATTTAAGAGTTATGGATATATCTGAAGGGATACATCTCTGATGTGAGGTAGGTTTTAAAACCGTAATCGTGTTGCCATCTAATCGTTGTAATAAACAATTTAATATTATTTTACAGTAATTTGTAGTATTTTGAGTCTTTTCAAAGAAAAGATATTTTGCGTTCGCTTAACGTATTTCGGCCATTTCAAGTTCATGGTGTTACACACTGACACCGATTTTGCTTCGTATGAAATTAATGTTAAATGCAAAGTAACCGTAACCGTCTTTTTTATTTTATTTTATAAAAGATCCTTCCTTAAACAAAATTTTCATTCCTCAGTCAGCTCTTGATGCAGGCGATTGAATTTTGTCGCATTGTCAGTTAGAAATATATTATTTCTGCGATATAGCTGCATCTTCTTCGTGAATTGCAAGTGAATTTGAGTATTTTTTTCTACTTTTAATAGGTTTTGTAGTTATTTCTATTGAAAATATCAATTTCTGTTTAATATTGATAATAGTTGAGTAGGAACATATCTAAACCATATTTACCGAATTGCATAATTATCACTGTTTGCATAAGCAGTTGAAGAAAACTACCCTAGCATCGTTTTTTTTCAACACTTTCAGCTTTCAGCGTGCAAATTTTTTATTCAGCGTGCAAATATTTTTTTCTCATTGACTTAAAATACCATAATCATCTGAAGAAGAAGGGCTGATTTTCTGTAAATTGTGTTATTAATGTAATCATTTTGCACGTTGTTGTTTGAAATCATCAGTGGTTTTTTATTTTCAAATTAAGGTGTTTTAAAATTTTCAGTCCTTAAATGTAACAGTAAAGGTTGATGCTGGTTTATTAATGTAATTTTGATTAGCCCAATTTATACATTGATTTTGACCCTTAACACGTATTCTGTATTTAGCGATGTATCCTTCTTGCCCAGAGTGTGGAAAGCGATTCACTCAGTTGACGAATCTCGTTCGACATCGTAAAATAAATCATAAAGCTGGAAGTGAAAATTTCAACTGTAATGAATGTGGCAAAACCTTTAACAGAAAAGATAGTTTAGCAAGGCAAGCATTGATTCACAGTGTTGATTCCTATAAATGTGGAATATGTGATCGATCGTTCGTGAGAAAGGATGTTTTACAGAAACATTTAAATGTCCATAACAAAAAACGTTCTGTTGATGATGAAAAGTCTGATGATGCATGTAATAAGAAAATGAAGCTGCAAAATGAAAACGAGTCATCATGTTATCCATGTGCAATTGATGAAACTTGCGAGTTTGCTTCGGCGTTAAATGAGACCGTTGTTACATACAAGTTTGTTGGTAAAAAAACCTGAAAATCAAGATATTAATATGTTTTTAGATGCACATCGTCAAAACCTAGAACAAAGCCTAAAAAATAAGCTACATAATGAAAAAGGTTTGAAATGGTATATTGTAATTCATGTTAAATATACAGGTATCAATGCTGATGGTGATGTGCAAGAAGCAATACCCTGTTTTAGAAGTAAATGCAATGTTACCCTTTCAGACACTGAAATCACTGAGGGTATTTCTAGTTCTTTTACCAAAATAATGAATTCTTCTCAGGATTTTCAGAGAGATGGTAGTGGGTGGGTGTTTGATAGGGTCGAGTTTCTTGAAATAAAAATTGGTAGATTTATTCCTTTAAGGGATCCAGTTATATCCCTCTTCCAAGGGAACTGAAATTAAAACATGCCATAATAAATGTGAAAAACAATGATCAAAAATGCTTTCTTTGGTCTGTGTTAGCTGCAGCTCATCCGGTTTCATGGACACAACATCCTAATCGTGTTGCAAAATAAATGAAATATGAAAATGAGTTAAATGTTGAAGGTATTAATTTTCCTATGCAAATTGCCCAAGTTGGTAAATTTGAAAAGCTTAATTCAATTTCTATCAATGTCTTCGGGTACGAAAATGAAATTTTCCCTTTATATATTACAAAAGAGAAATTTCCCACACATGTTGATCTTCTGTATATAGCAGATGGTGACAAAACACACTTTTGTTTGATAAAAGATCTGAATAGACTTCTAGGCTCTTTGACAAAGCATGAGAAGCGCCGATATTTTTGTCCTTACTGTCTTCATGGGTACAGTAGAGAGTCTTTGTGCGAAGAACACAAGACTTTATGTAGTATCCACGGTGCACAAAAAGTCAGACTTCCAAGCGAAGAGGATAACCAGTTAAAATTTAAAAATTAATTCATGCAACTGAAAGTTCCGTATGTGATTTATGCGGATTTTGAATGCTTTGTTCAAAAACTTGCTGAAACTGATGAACATAAAGGAACTGTTAAACTTGCTCAACATATCCCTTCTGGGTATTGTTATACTGTTATTAGCTATGACGGGAAGTGTGCTAATAAGCCTGTAGCTTATCGAGGAGCTAATGCTGTGGAGCATTTCTTAAGCTCGCTGTTAGAGGAAGAAAAGAAGATAAAAGTGCTTTTAAAAACTAATAAGCCTTTGAAAATGACAGTAGCTGATGAAATTGCATTTAGTGAGGCGGTCACCTGTCATATTTGTGATAAACCTTTAAATGGAGATAAAGTACGTGATCACTGTCACTTGAGTTCAGTTCATCGTGAGGCTGCACATAATAGTTGTAACTTAAATTATCGTCACACAGCTAAAATCCCTGTAGTTTTTCATAATCTACAGGGTTATGATTCACATTTTTTTATGCAGGAAATAATGAAAAATAAGGATAGAGCTATTGGATGTATTCCGTCTAATACTGAAAAGTATATTTCTTTCTCATTAGGTCACTTGCATTTTATAGATTCGTTTAAGTTTTTAAACACTTCTTTAGAAAAACTTATGAATAATTCGGCACAGGAAGGAAGGGATAAGTTTAGGATATTAAGCCAAAAAATTTCTGATGATAAGGTTGGGCTTATTTTAAGAAAAGGTGTTTATCCCTATGATTATGTTGATTGTGAGAAGAAATTCGAAGACACACAACTTTCTGAAGAACGATATTTTTACAACAGCCTTACGGAGGAAAACGTAAGTTCCGAAGATTATGCCCATGCGCAAAAGGCATGGGGTTGCTTTGAAATATGCAGTCTTGGTGAATACCAAGATTTTTTTTCTTTTTTTTTTTTTGATTGGAGGTTTAACGACCACCGTGAGCAACTCAATGGGCTATAAGCAGTCGCCCGTCCCTAAGTTAGGGTCACTGGTTCCAGGGAAGGGAGAGAGCCAGTGCCGCAAGACAAACACAACATACATGCCTCACCGGGATTCGAACCCGGACCCCGTTCGGACGAATGATCAGAGGCCATCGCTTAGACCACTGCGCCACCGGGGCGGCGAATACCATGATTTGTATATGTTAACTGATGTTCTACTCTTAGCAGATGTTTTTGAAAATTTCCGTGATTTGGCTTTAAAGCTCTACCGTTTCGATTGTCTGCACATGTATACAGCACCTGGATTAGCTTTTCAAGCCTGTTTAAAAATGACAGGTGTTAAACTTGAACTTTTAACTGATATTGATATGTATCTTTGTATCGAAAAAGTATAAGGGAAGGAATGTCGATGATTTGTAACAGATACAGTAAAGCAAATAATAAATATCTTGAAGCATATATTCCTTCAGAACCCTCGAAGTATATAATGTACTTTGATGCTAATAACCTTTATTGATATGGAATGAGCCAATATTTCGGTGTTAAAAATTTTAGATGGTTAAGTGATGATGAGGTTAGAAAATTGGACGTTACACATGTCCCTGAGGAAAATGATCTGGGGTGTATTTTAGAAGTTGACCTTCATTATCCTAAAGAACTTCATGATTATCATAATGACTACCCCCTAGCTCCTGAAAAAATGAATATTAGTTATGATATGTTATCTGACCATTCAAAAGAAATAATGGGGGGGGTATCTCGTTAATAACTCTCAAAATGTGAAACTTGTGAGTAGCTTAAATGATAAAAAGAAATATGTCTTACATTATAGAAATTTGCAATTATATTTAGAGCTTGGGATGAAATTAGGGAATATACATATAGTTCTTGAATTTGTTCAAAGTCCCTGGTTGAGGGAATACATAAATTTCAATACGGAAAAAGAGCCCAGGCGAAAAATGGTTTTGAACGGGATTTTTTTAAGTTGTTAAACAACACTGTTTTTGGCAAAACCATGGAGAATTTGAGGAAACGTGTTAATGTAAAATTAGTGCAAACAGAAAAGCAATTACTTAAGTTAATAGCATCACCATCGTTTCATTCATTCACAAGATTTAGTGAAGACTTAGTTGCTGTTCATATGAAACATGTAAACCTACATTTGTTGCGCCCAATTTATGTTGGGTTTACAATTTTAGACATAAGCAAAACACTGATGTATGACTTTCATTATAACTACATCAGAAGAAAATACGGAGATCGTGTTAAACTTCTGTTTACTGATACCGATTCGTTGACATATGAAACACATACAGATGATGTTTATAAAGACATGTTGCATGAACTAGACAAATTTGACACATTTGTAGATTTAAGATCAAAGATGTATAGCTTAAAAAGCGAGTGCGGTGTAAAATTAACTGCTAAAGGTGTTGTAAAAGCTGCTGTTAAGAAAAATCTCAGGCATGAAACATATAAAACTTCTTTATTTCAGAATAAGTTGTTCTTCACCAACATGCAGCAGATTCAAAGTAAGGGTCATAAACTGTATAGTATGAGGACAAAAAAGCAAAGTTTATGTCCCGCTGATGATAAAAGATATATTCTTTCAAACGGATGTGACACGTTGGCCCATGGCCACTATAAAATTGCTAAAAAGTCTGAAGATAATTAGAGAAAAAGAAAGGAAGTATGAGGTAAGTATAAAGGATGTTAAGTAAACTATTCTGATTGGCACATAAAGAAAAGCTGAAAATATTTAAAACTAACCAGAAAATATAAATCTCGGAATTCTTGGAGTCGTATGAAGTTTTTTTGTACTTTGCCATTATATCATCATCATCATCATTGTCAACCATTATCAATCCACTGCTGGACGAAGGTCTCCCCAAGTTTCCTCCACAACGGTCTGTCTTGTGCCAGTCTCCTCCATGTCACCCCTGCATACTTTCGAATTTCATCCACCCATCTCCCATGTGGTCTTCTTCTGGGTCTTTTCCTGTCCCTTGGAATCCAATCTAAAATTTCGGCTGTCCATCGATGATCTGTCCTTCTGGCAGTATGTCCAGCCCATTGCCATTTCAGGGATTTAACTCTGATCATGATGTCTTCCACTCTTGTCATTTTTCGGATCCACGAGTTCCTCTTCTTATCTCTCCTGGTTACACGAAGCATGCACCTCTCCATGCCTCTTTGAGTTGTCTGCAGTCTTTGTATATCTCTTTTAGTTAAGGTCCACGTCTCTGCACCATACGTAAGCACTGGAAGGATGCATTGATCAAACACTTTTCTTTTAAGACATAATGGCATATTGCTCTTGAAAATTATGCTGTTTCTTCCAAAAGCTCTCCAGGCAAGTTTTGTACGCCGATTAATTTCTTCATCAATGTGACCCTCACTTGATATCTGCTGTCCAAGATAAACGTACGTGTCTGTTATCTCCAGCTTTTCTCCATCAATCGATAAATCTTCATTTCTTGTAAAAGCATTGAACATCACTTTTGTCTTCTGAAAGTTCATTTTTAATCCCACTTCTTTACTCTTGTCAGCAAGTTCCTGGATCATACTCTGCAGCTCTGATGGGGTAGTTGCAAAAATGACTACGTCATCAGCAAAACGAAGGTGGGTTAGATAATCTCCATTAATCTTTATCCCTTTGTTTTCCCAGCTCAGCGACTGAAAAACACCCTCCAATGTGGCATTAAAGAGCTTCGGAGATATGGTGTCACCTTGTCTCACTCCCTTTCCAATTTTTATGTGTGTTGTATTTTCAAACAGCCTAATCTTTGCACTTGCATTTTCATAGATGTTATTAATAATATTAATGTATGCATCTTCAATACCGCAGGTTTTCAGAGCCATTGTAACTGCTGATGGTTTCACCGAATCAAAGGCTTTTTCATAATCTATAAAAGCCATGCACAATGGAAGTTCATATTCCCTCGCTCTTTCAATTAGTTCTCTCAGTACGTGGATATGATCTATTGTGCTGTAGCCACTCCTGAATCCAGCTTGTTCTCTCGGTTGAGCCATGTCCAGTGTTACCTTCAAGCGGTGTGAAAGAACTTTAGTGAAGATTTTATAAACTACTGATAGGAGGCTGATAGGTCTGTAGTTTCCGAGATCCTCAATGTCACCTTTCTTATGTAGCAGGATCATTGTAGCGGTGTTCCAATCCTCAGGAATCTTTCCTTCATTAAGGCATCGAGTGAAAATTTGGGCGAGTACTGTTTCAATTTCTCCACTTGCTTCTTGTATGATGTCTACAGTAATTCCATCTTCTCCTGGAGCTTTTCCCCGCTTCATGTTCTTGATTGCATGTGCAACTTCTGCTGGAAGGACTGGAGGAACTCTGGTACTGGTATCTTTCATGATGTCTGGAGTGCATGTATCATCCCTTTCATATAATTTGGAGTAGAAATCTTTCACTCTTGTCAAAATTTCGCCTCTATTTCTTGTTACAGAACCATCTTCTTTTCTCAGTGCCATAATCTGTTTTCTTCCCTTACTGAGATGTCCCTTTGCTATCTTTAGGCTTTGGTTGTTTTCAATTGCTTTCCTCACTAGTTCACAGTTGAATTTTCTTACGTCTTCAGTGATACTTTTTCTTACTGTCTTGCATAGCTCTATATATTCCACTTTGGAAGTCACATCATCTTTAGTTGTCCTCATCTCTCTTCTTTTTTGCATCAACATTTTCGTTTTTCCTGATAATTTGTTTACATGCAACTTGTTCTTAGACCCAGCTAATTTTGTTGCTGTTTCCATAAGAGCTTTGGTTACTTTTCTGTTAACTTCAGAGATGTCCACTTCTTCCGATGTTAGGCCTTCTAAAGCAGAGAACCTGTTCTTCAGTTCCAACTTGAAGGTATTATGGTGTTTTTAAGGTTGGTTATATCAATAGATTTTGTTTGTCTTATGAGCTTGCCACGTTCAAGTTTGGTGTTGAGGTGCATCTTACATCTCACCAATCTATGGTCACTACCTGTGTTGAACTTGTTTAGCACACTGCAGTCTTCTATGACGAATTTTTTGTTACACATAATAAAATCAATTTCACTTGTCGTCCCATTTGGATGTCTCCATGTCCATTTCCTGTGTGGCTTTTTCTTGAAGAAGGAGTTCAAGATGAAAAACCCTTCTGCCTCTGCAAACTCAACGAGAGTATTTCCACGCTGGTTTCTGTTGCCGTGACCGAATTTACCTACTGAAGTTTCATTCTGTTGCCGTTGCCCTATTTTTGCATTGAAATCTCCCATAATTATTTTCAAGTGCTGCTTACCTTTATTATTTAGATGACAAATTTCCTCATAAAATTCTTCAATTTCTTCTTCAGGATGACTTGTGGTGGGTGCATAAGTTTGAATAATCTGAGCCTGGTATCTTTTCGAGAGTTGGATAACGAGTCGTGCAGCTCTGTCAGAGGAACTTTCAACTTCTACAACTTTATCCTTCAGTTTCTTGTTTATTATAAATCCAACACCACTAGTTCTGCCAGTATCTGTCCCACGATAGTAGAAGAGATGTCCACTTTTCAGTTCGATGAGATCTTCTCCTTTTCTCCTTACCTCACTTAGCCCCACGATGTCCCACTTGATCCTTTGTAGTTCCTCTTCCAATTCAAGAAGCCTTGAATCAGAAGATAGGGAGCGTCCGTTGTACGTAGCCAAGGTCAGCATCAGATGGCAGCCTAGTCCGGTCCTCCGGGGATTCTTAGCACCCTCTGCCTTCATGTCGCACTGGCCGCTGCCTTGGCCAGGTACATTCCAGCTGCCGGAGACTGAGGGCCAAGATTTAAGTTGTGGAATCATTTTGGAGGGGTTTGGCCATAACTCACCACGCTGGCCAAGCGGGTTGGTGAGTGTGGGATAGAATTTCCTCTAATCCCGATGGTATAGTTATACCGCTATTGGCGGTCGTCAGAGCCCCTTTAGTGGGAACAGGATGTACCACGAGAAGGCGGGGTTGACATTTGTCAAGGAGAGGCTGTGATGTTACGCATCACCTGACCTTACATCCCTGCCATTATATATAATACGGTAAATTTATAATACGATATGATTGTTTGCTTGCATGTTCAAATTTCTATGTGAACACGTATGTGTTTCAATATAATATTATGACTTAATTATTTGTGAATCTAGAGAGCGAATGTTTGTGTGTGTGTGAATTGGGGTCACTGGCGTAGGCTTAATTGCTCCGTAAACTTTAAAGCATATAAGTGGATCACAAGTATGTGTCATATCTGTGAATATGTTGAAACCTAAAATGGTGTGAAGTGTACTGAAAACAGAATAGCATAATCATTCTTATTGTAATCAATTCATCGTCTGGTGTATGATAATCAAATCTCTCAAAAACTTTTTTATACATTCCTATTAAAATTAAAAAAAAATAGCGATAAAATATACTTAACATCCTTTCAGAAAAAAGAGGCCGAAAAGGAAAATATGGGCGACTGCATAAGGGCACCTTCCAATGGGTGGGCCTCGACTGTAAATAATACGGTTTCCTGCTGATGACCCGAAGTAGTTGCTTGCCCGATACAGTCAATGCTGTACATCTTGTTGTCGCAGTGAGAGTAACACACACACACACACACAATATGTGATAAAAACCTGAATTGCTTAAGAAAAATAAATCAGTAAAATTCCTTAGTAGAAGATGGAGACAGAAGAAATGTATGAATCACCAGCTAAAACTGCATTAAAAAGTAAATTTTAGGCTAAGAACTAATACCCGATCGAATATTCCTTTGCTAACATGCATTACACTCCGAACGTCGTTAAATAAAAAAATTTAAGCAGCAAAAATAAAGAATCATCTACGAAAAGGTTTGGTACAATAAAACAAGAAGAATTTGCAAAAACACAGACTCAGTAATATTTCCTAATGGAAAAATGACGCTGTGCGGAGAAGCATGATATCATCCACCAGAACATTCATATCTAGTTTACGGAGAACTTTAAAGAATCTTAAAAATCCATGAAGAAAAACAAACTCTTTGGAAAAAAAACATTCAAAATTTAAAAATCATCTGAAGGAAATAAACAAAAAATTCACAAGATGAGAGATTGAAAGAAACGTTTCCACAAACACGTGTGAGATAAAAATCAACAAAAACGTTTGTACCGTCATCCAGCCTCCGTACCGAGATAATATTGCGAAATATTAATTAAACCATAACGCCAACTACCCACCCTATGATATCATGTTAAGACGGTTCAGTCTTATCTCCGAGCACCCTGAGGCATCCCCATGACGTTATCAGCCCCCGAGGAATCACCCAAGATGGCGTAAGATGTAATCCACCACAACCCATAATCCACCACCTGCCAAAGTGGTGGATCCCATAGGTTAACATTGTTCCACCACTGGCGTAGAACCGGCCTTTTATACACAACTGACGTAGATGTCACAAACGTATATTTTCTCAAGCCGACCAAGGTTTCGCTGGGTATTGACCTAGCTTCATCAGGATGAATGGCACATAAATATTCAAATTGTATATGACATCATAAATGGTGTTTACAGTCACGTGTTTTGGTTAGATGCTTCCACGTGCTTGATAGAAATGGCGTGGTGCCATGCCATTAACACGTTGCAAAGATTTCTGATATATATGGAAAGCTTCCAAAATATAAAGTTTGGTGGTTGAATCTGGCTTGTCAATAAGTTTTGCTTCTTCAAAGAGAAATTTGTGGTCCTTTTCGTAACAGTGTTTAGCCATCGATGACTTCTTTAAGTCACAATTCCGAATGTAGGTCTTGTGTTCCTTCAATCAAAAACGCAAGGCTCTACGGGTCTACCCTATGTACGAAGCGCCACATTCACTTGGAGAATTAAACTCGTGGGAAATTTATCAAATTCCATGTGAATGTGGCGCTTCGTACATAGGGCAGACTGTAGAGCCTTGCGTTTTTGATTGAAGGAACACAAGACCTACATTCGGAATTGTGACCTAAAGAAGTCATCGATGGCTAAACACTGTTACGAAAAGGACCACAAATTTCTCTTTGAAGAAGCAAAACTTATTGACAAGCCAGATTCAACCACCAAACTTTAAATTTTGGAAGCGTTAAATATATATCAGAAGTCTTCGCAACTTGTTAATGGCATGGCATCCACGCCATTTCTATCAAGCGCGTGGAAGCATCTAACCAAAACACGTGACTGTAAACACCATTTATGATGTCATATACAATTTGAATATTTGCGTGCCATTCGTCCTGATGAAGTTAGTCAATACCCAGCGAAACCATAGTCGGCCTGAGAAAATAAACATTTGTGACAACTACGTTGTTTTATCTTAATCTATATATAAATGGGAAGAAGCTTTCACTTCATTACGTTAGCTAGTGTGGATATACAAAACCCCAGGAACTTATTCGACTATTTACTTACATTAACATCATTCGCACATATAGTTGAAGCATTAAACTAACTTGGAAGAACACAGTCATGACTAGTAAAATAGCATTATTGTGGTGCCACTGGTTATTCATCAGTACACAAAAAAAATGCTACCTTCCGAATGCATAGATTGCACCCACTTATTTTATCATATAACCTTTTTGCCAGTGGTAAATTTGAACCACGTCTTCCTGCTCTGGAGCAGTTGTTCTCCATTTAAAAGATAAATTCAATATTAGAATAATTTTTTATAACAAAATGCATGTTTTCCTATTTCTAACAGTCACTTCAAAACCAACCAATCATTATAGTAAACATTTTGTCCTTTTTATTTTTTAAAGCCAAACTCAATTTTAAAATCGGTACTTAATCTGTCCATGGTGGAATCTGCCATTTCCATGACTCATAAAATTGTTGTCATCGTGTACAATGCAGTATCGATCTTTGACATTTGATATCACTTAAAGCATGTTTTCCCAATCCATAGTAACATTTTTTTTTTTTTTTTTTTGGTGTATTAAGAGCTGAGCAAAAATATTTTCTTTTGTTTAAATCAAAATTAATGTTCCAAAAACGCTACTGCGTGCTTTCGTTCCCTGTTGAGTCACGTTTCTTTTGCACGTTGTGCAAAAGAAACGTGACTCAACAGGAGAAACGTGACGCAACAGGGAACGAAAGACAGCAATAAAATGCTAAAGTTCCGATTTGAACTTCAATTCGTTTCTTAACAAAATTAATTACTGCTCTTTTTTGTCTGTTGATGAGCAGGAAATGACTAATAAATGGAAAATCATGTATTTTCGGAAAAACTTAGTAAAATGCGAGCTGCTGATGTCGGTTTGTGACGCCAGAGTTCCAGCTGAAACTCAGATGTCCATTGTCATTACTTCCTGCCCAAACTTCAGTGGGGAAAACAACCTCCTCCCCTTTCTCGAAGAATGAATCTATAAATAGATTGCACCCACTTATTAACTGAGCATAGAATTGTCTTTCCCTACTTGCGACTTGGATGATAGAAAATGATCTTGCTAATTCATAGGAGGGTTTTGAAAAATGCAAATAAGTTCTTTAGTAATGAAAAAATAATTTGACCGCCAGACCGTTGTGAGAAGCAAATTTTCGAGCTTGGCGAGTAAAGCAACTTTTTCTACCGGCCTCCTTCAAAAATTAGACAGAGGTAGTCTTAGCTGTCCTACTGATGTTGTAATTAATATTGTTCTGTATAATTACATTATTTTAAAAAATATATGTTGTAAATATGAGGAGGAGTTTTTGGAAATGTTTAATCAAAGAAATGTATTAATATTGATCACAAGTAATGCTCTTGATCAGGCAGAGTTGTTCGACAATAGCATTTGTTGCTCTGGTCATTGTATTGAAAAAACTCACAAAATAATTCTTTGGGCTTCCACAAATGTGTTTTTAAATAATTATTGTAAGGTTAAAAATGACAAATCAATGCAGGATGCTGCAGCTATTAAAAAATTAGTTTTAATGACGAAAAAAGAAAATTAGCAACTTTGACAAAGTAATTATTAACCAGGGGTCGATGTAGGTGGCATTTGACACCCATTGGACGGTAGATTCACAAAAATATTTTTAGCTCAAACGGCATTTTTACAAAAATATTTTGGACTGTAATGATATCTTCACAAGATATTTTGAATAAAATTTAATGTTAATAAAAATATTTTAACATAAGTGGCGTGAAAATTTTCGATGTGAACCCCCCCCGCCCTCAGGAGAATTCAGACTCTTCATTTTGCTGTGAAACCATAGTTGGTGTACATTAATATTTTCCATCCACCCCGCCAGGCAACTAGATTTTTTATTCACATGCTCAGACCAATCATTTTGATGACCATTGCATCTGGGAAATGGCACCTTGCAAGTCCTGATCTGATAATGATTATATCTATGAATTTACACCACTGCAAACTTTTGTGTACTTTTGAGAGTTTTTGGCAAAATTGCTACAAACAGAAAAATAGGCAAATTCCACAAAAATAGGCAAAAATTCACAAAAGTAGACAGAATTTCACAAAAATGGATATCCATTTTTAAAAACCTGGATCAACCCCTGTTAATGTTACCCTCAAAGTAGTGAAGGGTAGTTCAATGAAATTTAAAGCAGAAATAGGATATTTTTATAATAGGTTCATGTTATATACACTGGCGGAAGGTGAAAAAGTACACCAAAAAGGAATTGGCGGACGATCATAAAATTTACATATGTTAATGGGGTCGAGTTTACGTAGGTGTGATGTTAGTTTCGGGACTAACCGGTGAGCGCTTACGCCACAGCACGGCATAATATGCAATTTATTGTCGGTGGTATTTAAGGAGTACGGCGAAGTAAATGTAATCAGTCGTCGGCGTACGGACACGTGCGAAGACCCTGAAGAAGCTGCAATTTTGGACATGGAAGACGTGTACGATTTCAGCAGTTATCGGACTTTGAGCGAGGTCGTCTAGTCAGACTCCGCGAGGCCGGGTGGTCGTTTCGTCGTATTGCGAAGCGAATTGGACGGGAAGTAACGGTGGTGATACGATGGTGGCGTAGATGGTCCGAGCAACATTCCCACACGAGAAGACGTGGAACCGGGAGTCACAGACGGACTGATGAGCGGACCGATTGACGCATAAGAAGAGCGGCGTTGTCAAGCAGAACATTCACTGCGACGTGAATCCGAGTTGCCGTTGCACCTGAGGTGACTGTGCAAACAATCCGCAACCGTTTACTGGATACAGGACTACGTGCACGTGTGACTCTGGCATGTGTACCTCTGTCTCCAGCCCACCGTCAGGAACGGCTACAGCGGTGTCGCCAATGTCTGCACTGGAGAACGAAATGGCGATCTATCGTGTTTAGCGATGAAATCATATTCTGCTTGGGAGCCTCCGATGGGCGTATGAGTGTTCGCAGACGCACAGGGGAGTGTCTCCACCTTTCTTGCATCCGCCAGCGACACACAGGGCCTACACCTAGTCTCCTGGTGTGGGGAGCGATCAGCTATCACTCCCGTTCACAACTAGTGTTTGTTCCGGGTACGTTAAACAGCACCTCCTTCATCAACAACATCATTCAGCCCGTTGTTGTGCCATTTGTAAGGTCGGTCCATCGTGGTGTTTTCCCGCAAGATAACGCACGCCCACACACGGCACGTGCAACGCAACATGCACTTCAGAGTGTGAGACAACTTCCATGGCCTGCACGTTCACCGGATTTGTCCCCCATTGAGCACGTATGGGATTTTCTGGGACAACGACTTATCCGGTCTCCACGGCCAGCCACGACCATCCCCAATTTAGGAACTCAATACCCGAAACTTACATCCAACATCTGTACGACAGACTTCATGCCAGAATTGCACAGTGTGACGCAGTTCATGGCGGTTCAACATCGTACTAACCATGTTACATGGAAATGTTATTTTTCAGTTTACCAGCAAATACAGCTGTATTTTGCCATAACGTTTTGATCACGTTAATCTCTGTATTCCGTTATTATGCTGTATAAATTTCGTTGGTATCAGACGTCTCCTTCTTGGGGTTCTTTTTTAACTTTCCGCTAGTGTATTTTCGAAGTTTAAAATCTTTCCTGAAAGAAAATTTACATTTCTATGGCATCTAATGCATCTGTAATAAAAGGTTCAGCTAAATTAGTTGATGTGTACATAAGAAGAATTTTGATTTGTCATAAGTCACTATAGATCGTAAGTGTAGTTCTTGTTTTTGAACTTTTAACAACAGTAGAAAGTGAATCGCTGTTGTAGTATGGTTAGAACAGTTTTTACTAGTTTGAAAGCAAATGTACCTATGTACTATAACCACAACATGAATAAAAAGTTTTTAAGGCATCTTCCAAATGTCAAAAACCTATGGTTCAAACACTGACACATAATGCAAAAGTTTCACTCAGTGTCCAACCCTGGCAAATACTATTATGGAATTGGCGCCACATGAACATGGAGGTACATAGTAGGGAGTACGTAGAAACGACACAAAGGAAGAATGCAAAACGAAAACATAGTTTAATGAAAGCTGCACAACTGAGCTACAGACAGCAGGACTCAGATATATGCATGTACTGTATCTGATGGAAATACATGATGTGTAGCAACATGTGTGGAAAATATTTGTAGACTCTCCAATATTGCAGGAAAAATTATGGAATCAAAGTATAGGTTACAATTGAAATCTGGCAATACAGTGCGTTCAGAATATACAAATAAGTGTGGGGATAAAGAGGTGTAGCAGTATTACTCTGTTGCTGCAGTACCAGCATGGCTCCTAGGAGAGAGTTATCAATGGTAACGAGGGACAGAATTATGAAGCGTTCACAAGAAGAATATCGACAAGTCATCGCAAAAAAGGTTGGTTGTTCGTAGTTGAACAAGGAGGCCTATTCACCGGTTCTCCGAACCAAATTTTGACATGCAATTCGTACAAACATCCCGAACTGTCAGTTGTAACATGATTTCTCCATCACAACGCCAGGCCCCATACAGCTCATAAATGTGTGAGGTTCCGGGGTGAGTATTTCCAGAAAGTTAAATGGCAGGATGATTCAGAACATGACATTTAAGATAACTATTCTATCCTGTCCATGAATTAAATTATCACTCCTACTATGCGTATCCGTATTCATGTGGCGGTGATTCCATAATTTTGGCCAGGGGTTGTATGATATGTGTAATGAGTTGTAATGCCTAATGAGTATAGAGATAGCATAAAATTCTGATTAATGTTAACCCTACCAGCTACTTGTGATATGACATATATGGTGTATTACGTAAGTTATTCTTTGTGTGCTGTTAATTACTATGTTAACAGAATCATTTTAAGTTTCTCAAATCAATTTT
The DNA here is from genome assembly GCA_039090855.1 of Macrothele yani. Lineage (NCBI taxonomy): Eukaryota > Metazoa > Arthropoda > Arachnida > Araneae > Macrothelidae > Macrothele > Macrothele yani. The sequence continues at coordinate 170,717,411 of CM076990.1, forward strand.
GTATTGAGAACATTATTTACAATACAGATTTCAGATTTCTTAATGCACGCAAGACAATGAGCCTACCGTCATTCGTCCATAATATTATGTGGTAATTAATACTTTGTTTGCTACAAAGATATTGGTGTGCTTATGCTTTTTTTCGTGTCAAATGTAATTGCATAAATGGCAAATTTTTGGCATACGGTAAAATGAATAAATTGTTTATAGTAAATTGTGTGATGGATTTCGTTTATTGCAGCCTGCTTTACCTTCACTATTTACATAACTGCTATTAAAGTAAATATTTGTAGAACTTAGCAAATCCCACTCGAAAATCATTTGACAAATTTTAGTGTTCTGTCCTGGTTTAAATAAATTAGTGTAGGATATATATGAGAGAGAGTGGTAGTGATGAAAAACCAAGTTTTGACAAGTTACATATGTGTGTATCTTATACTCCCCCCCCCCCCACAGTGATGCGTTTTACTTAAAAATTGTTAAAAATACCTCGACAATACACCACTTTCTATACTCCAACCAAATTTTCCCTTTTTAATTCATGCAATGCAATCTTCCTCTAGAAAATATACAGGACCTTAATTAATTTGGTCAAGCATTTGGAAAAAAAGAAAAGAAAAGCATTTTAGCAATTGGATGTTGTTGAAATGGCATTTAACAAATATTGTTGGTGAAAATATCATTTTATCAATTGATATTTTACCCCAATAATGTCATTTTGGCAATGATATTGTTGGGGTGAAAGAGTTCTGTCAAAAGGTGGAATTCCTCCTTTTTGGAAGTCATCTGGAGAGTTCCTGAGATTGAGAAAAAATAATAGCTGTTTATAAAAAAAATAGAGCATATGTTGTATACATATATTTCAATAGGTATCAGGCATCCAGAACTTGTGCCTGCATCATGTAAATTTTTGTGTCGGTAAACTAATTATTCAAATCTACAAAGGAAAACAGATTAGGTAAATATGGGATTCACATTATTGGTTTGGTGTAAGCACATTGACTAAAATAAAAATTCTTATTCATTCCTAAAGAAATGTTAAACAATTTTGAGTCTTTTATAATATGGTGCTTATGGTAGTTAATAAATGCTGAGAGATTAATTATTTTTGCATATTCCTATGTGGAAAAAGTTCAATCTTTTCTGCCACCACCATTTTCATGCTCGGGGCTACTTTAAATGAAATAATTTTTTACATGCCTACTGCGGTGCTGCTGCCCATTATGGTAACAGTGAACACTTGTTTCATATTCATCTTCTGGAGGAATAATATATATATATATATATACATATAGTTTTCACTACAATTAGTTCAGATATTTTTTATTACAGTTAAAAACAATGACGTAGTCTTTGTAAACATTCTCCCACGATCGTTCATTCCTGTTACTAAAGTTATTGACAGAAAAACAGAAAAACATTTGGAATCCGTAGATTGATTTTCAGATTTGAAAAAACGGGAGCTACAACCACGTAATAATTTTATTTCTCATTCTTTCAATAAAAAGAATATGTTAAGCATTTGCTGTGATATGTCACATTTGTGATGTTATTTTTCACTGTAATACCGTAATTCTAAAACAACGATCGTGACCATCGGAAAAATGCTCTGATTCCGAAGAAACATTCTCCCACGATCGTTCATTCCTGTTACTTAAAGTTATTGACGGGGAAAAAAAAAAAGAAAAACTTGCGGAATCCGCAGATTGATTTTGAGATTTAACAAACGGAAGCTACAACTTCCTAATCATTTTTATTTCTCGTTCTTTTAATGAAAAGAATGAGAAATAAAGCGATATGTCACATTTCTGGTTTAAATTTTCACTGTCATACCAAAATTCTAAAACAACGATCGTGACCATCGGAAAAATGCTCCGACTCAGAAACATTCTCCCACGATCGTTCATTCCTGTTACTAAAGTTATTGACTGAAAAAAAAAAAGAAACACAGAATCCGTAGATTGATTTTGAAATTTGAAAAGACGGGAGCTACAACCACGTAATAATTTTATTTCTCATTATTTTTAATAAAAAGACTATGTTAAGCATTTGCTGTGATATGTCACATTTGTGATGTTATTTTTCACTGTAATACCGTAATTCTAAAACAACGATCGTGACCATCGGAAAAATGCTCTGATTCCGAAGAAACATTCTCCCACGATCGTTCATTCCTGTTACTTAAAGTTATTGACGGGGAAAAAAAAAAAAAAAAGAAAAACTTGCGGAATCCGCAGATTGATTTTGAGATTTAACAAACGGAAGCTACAACTTCCTAATCATTTTTTTTCTCGTTCTTTTAATAAAAAGAATGAGAAATAAAGCGATATGTCATATTTGTGGTTCAAATTTTCACTGTCATACCAAAATTCTAAAACAACGATCGTGACCATCGGAAAAATGCTCCGACTCAGAAACATTCTCCCACGATCGTTCATTCCTGTTACTAAAGTTATTGACTGAAAAAAGAAAGAAACACAGAATCCGCAGATTGATTTTGAAATTTAAAAGACGGGTGCTACAACCTCGTAACAATTTTTATTTCTCATTATTTTTAATAAAAGACTACGTTAAGCATTTGCAGCGATGTCACATTTGTGATGCAATTTTTCATTGTCATACCGAAATTCTAAAACAACGATCGTCACCATCGGAAATATGCTCCGTTGCGCCCAGGCTCGCTCTCTCATGAGATGTGTAGATCCACCGGCCGGTGACGTCACAAACTCTGTGCGAGGGCCTTCAAGAATCTCGAAGGTAACGGTTCAGCTAGCATTTCAGTTTCCACAGCTCTTTTTTTTGTTACAGAAAGTCAACAGACTTTGTTGATGAAATCGTTTCATTTTCGAAATAACCTCAACAAACTGTTTTAAGCAGCTGCGGGAAAGAGCGAATAAATAGTGATTTTGAATTACAAGGATACAGACAAAACAGAAACAGAAGTTTCACTTTCTCACTCCGTTTGAAAATGAAAGAATCCACCCACATGGCCAACGCACAGCTCGAAATCAGTAAATTATCAAAACAGGTGGCTGGGCAGTGAAGTGAGGTGTCGAGACAAGCGGCTAGATCCAGCAGCTTGGCACACATCCAAGATTCTCTCGTGCAGGAAGCCACGCCTCTCAGCCATCAATCATTCTGGACTTTCAACAAGGTCTGGTAGTTTCTACCGTACAGGTAACGCAGATTTTTGAAGCCGATCTGTTGTGATATCCCTCGGCGTGTTTTGCTACGTACAGAGCGTTGGTTACCCTCTTGGTCGTGTCTGCCATACGAAAGCATTGAAAATTTAAGAAATTTTTAAAAGCTCATATTTTTTGTTAAACTGGTTTGTCAGTGTAAATCCGGTGAATCACCGGATTTCTGTGATTTGTGAATCACTTTAATATGCTTATTTCGATTTCCAACACTACTGAATTTCTTTTCGCAATAAATACATCGCACAGAAGTGTTTTCCATTTTTAAGATAGAAGGGCGGAGCCCAAATAACGGCTGAGAGGCGTGGCTTCCTGCACGAGAGAATCTTGGATGTGTGCCAAGCTGCTGGATCTAGCCGCTTGTGGTGTCGAGTGTCACTGCACGTGTCCTAGTAATGACCGGCGCCAGGCAGAGAGGAGCGGTGACACGCGACACCATCCGTGGTCTGGCCAATTAAGAGTTTGCGCCGCAAATACCTACATCCGTCTTCCTGACCACGGATATGAGCCACCCTTCTTTCTTTGACCTCTCTCTCCTTCGCACAATGATCTTTCACTGAATCCGTACGTAGCAGTTGGAGTTTTCTAGCAGTAAATTTTCATGATTCAGAAACTTTTCTCATAACACAAATTTTGATTTAACATACATATATAAAAATTATATTGGAAAGCACAGTTTGATTATTTAACCTTATTTTGACAGATAACATAAAAAATGAAACAGATTTCGAGGGGGGAGGGGCAGGCCCCTTTGGCCTCACCTCTAAATACGTCCCTGGCACATACCCTCACGAACGCTGAAAAATCTCCCAATCGGACCAGGTATTCTTTACATTTCATATTTTAGGTTTTAAGCACCCCCAATAAGTTTCCTGGGTTTGCACATACCTGCAGAGAATTTGTGTAGCTGTAGTTTATGTACCTTGAAAAATATCGTAATTAAGAAAATACGAAATTACAGAAATTTTCTATGTGTCATTTAACCAATCTCGGGAGTCATGGCCGCAGAGCAATCCAGAACGCAATTTTTATGAGGGCCCTTAAATTGTTTGTGGCCAGTTCTCCGGTGGCCACTTCTCCGTTTTGTCTTTGGCCCGAAAGTCATGGAAATGTCTAAATTTCTTACTGAAAATGAAATATTAAAAAAAAAAAGTATTTTATGAACAATAGTTGCTCAAGCCACACGAAATTTGTTTATGCAGAACAATTTTATGGCACTGAAATTCCAATGTGTCCAGTTCTCCGGTGGCCACTTCTCCGTACCCGAAATTTTGTTGTGTACATCGAAAGCATATATTTTTACAAGTAGCTGGATGAGGTGGGGAAATTTCTGGGTTAAGATTTCGACTGTGACCATGATTTCTAGTGAAAAACGGTCTTACACTTAGCAGGCTGACAGGGTGGTGGAAATTTACGCGGTCGGCATTTCGACTTTTACGCAGTTTGCAACAAGATGAAACCGAAGAAGTAGCACAAATATGTGGGGAAATTTCCGGGGTCGGGATTTTTTATTCTATCGTGCTCATGTTCATAACATTTAAGTAACATTTCAAATTATTTATATTGCATTATTACTCAGGCAGAAAATACAGTATTATTAGGTCTAACGTCTAGGCCCTTTTAAAAATTATTATTCTATCGTTCCCATATTTCTAAAATTTACGTAACAAGTAATGTCAGTAATTCTAACGTTTACATAACAAGTCAAAGTAATAATATTTTGCTTTTACTTAGGCACTAATTATTAATTCATTGGCCCTGGGCCTAAGGCCTAGTGATTAATATTGAATGCCTAAGTAAAAGCGCAAAGCTATTAAGTTGACATTCCGTAAACTTTACGAATATCACATAGACGAAGAAAAAAGTGTTGAAAAGCCCTAGGCATACGGCCTATTAATTAGTGTATGGTGCATAACTAGAAGAGCAATATTATTGACATTACTTGTTATCTAAATTTTAGGAATATGGGAATGACGGAATGAAAACTTTTAGAAGGGCCTAGACGTTAGGCCCAATAATATTTTCTGCCTGAGGATTATCGCAATAATAATAATTTGACATATTACGTAAACGTTATGAACATGAGCAGGTTGGAGTAAAAAATACCGACCCCGTAAGTTTGCCCCACATATTTATGCTACGGGATGTAAGGTCAGGTGATGCGTAACATCACAGCCTCTCCTTGACAAATGTCAACCCCGCCTTCTCGTGGTGCATCCTGTTCCCACTAAAGGGGCTCTGACGACCGCAAATAGCGGTATAACTATACCATCGGGATCAGAGGAAATGCTATCCCACACTCACCAACCCGCTTGGCCAGCGTGGTGAGTTATGGCCAAACACCTCCAAAATGACTCTACAACTTAAATCTTGGCCCTCAGTCTCCGGCAGCTGGAATGTACCTGGCCAAGGCAGCGGCCAGTGCGACATGAAGGCAGAGGGTGCTAAGAATCCCCGGAGGACCGGACTAGGCTGCCATTTGATGCTGACCTTGGCAACGTACAACGGACGCTCCCTATCTTCTGATTCAAGGCTTCTTGAATTGGAAGAGGAACTACAAAGGATCAAGTGGGACATCGTCGGGCTGAGTGAGGTAAGGAGAAAAGGAGAAGATCTCATTGAACTGAAAAGTGGACATCTCTTCTATTATCGTGGGACAGATACTGGCAGAACTAGTGGTGTTGGATTTATAATAAACAAGAAACTGAAGGATAAAGTGGTAGAAGTTGAAAGTTCCTCTGACAGAGCTGCACGACTCGTTATCCAAGTATCGAGAAGATACCAGGCTCAGATTATTCAAACTTATGCACCCACCACAAGTCATCCTGAAGAAGAAATTGAAGAATTTTATGAGGAAATTCGTCATCTAAATAATAAAGGTAAGCGGCACTTGAAGATAATTATGGGAGATTTCAATGCAAAAATAGGGCACCGGCAACAGAATGAAACTTCAGTAGGTAAATTCGGTCACGGCAACAGAAACCAGCGTGGAAATACTCTCGTTGAGTTTGCAGAGGCAGAAGGATTTTTCATCTTGAATTCCTTTTTCAAGAAAAAGCCACACAGGAAATGGACATGGAGACATCCAATTGGGACGACAAGTGAAATTGATTTTATTATGTGTAACAAAAAATTCATCATCGAAGACTGCAGTGTGCTAAACAAGTTCAACACAGGTAGTGACCATAGATTGGTGAGATGTAAGATGCACCTCAACACTAAACTGGAACGTGGCAAGCTCATAAGACAAACAAAATGTATTGACATAACCAACCTTAAAAAACACCATAATACTTTCAAGTTGGAACTGAAGAACAGATTCTCTGCTTTAGAAGGCCTAACATCGGAAGAAGTGGATATTTCTGAAGTTAACAGAAAAGTAACCAAAGCTCTTATGGAAACAGCAACAAAATTAGCTGGGTCTAAGAACAAGTTGCATGTAAACAAATTATCAGGAAAAACCAAAATGTTGATGCAAAAAAGAAGAGAGATGAGGACAACTAAAGAAGATGTGACTTCCAAAGTGGAATATATAGAGCTATGCAAGACAGCACGAAAAAGTATCACTGAAGACGTAAGGAAATTCAACTGTGAGCTAGTGAGGAAAGCAATTGAAAACAACCAAAGCCTAAAGATAGCAAAGGGACATCTCAGTAAGGGAAGAAAACAGATTATGGCTCTGAGAAAAGAAGATGGTTCTATAACAAGAAATAGAGGCGAAATTTTGACAAGAGTGAAAGATTTCTACTCCAAACTATATGAAAGGGATGATATATGCACTCCAGACATCATGAAAGGTACCAGAGTTCTTCCAGTCCTCCCAGCAGAAGTTGCTCATGCAATCAAGAACATGAAGCGGGGGAAAGCTCCAGGAGAAGATGGAATTACTATAGACATCATACAAGAAGCAAGTGGAGAAATTGAAACAGTACTCGCCCAAATTTTTACTCGATGCCTTAATGAAGGGAAGATTCCTGAGGATTGGAACAATGCTACAATGATCCTGCTACATAAAAAAGGTGACATTGAGGATCTCAGGAACTACAGACCTATCAGCCTCCTATCAGTGGTTTATAAAATCTTCACTAAAGTTCTTTCACACCGCTTGAAGGTAACACTGGACATGGCTCAACCGAGAGAACAAGCTGGATTCAGGAGTGGCTACAGCACAATAGATCATATCCACGTACTGAGAGAACTAATTGAAAGAGCGAGGGAATATGAACTTCCATTGTGCATGGCTTTTATCGATTATGAAAAAGCCTTTGATTCGGTGAAACCATCAGCAGTTACCACGGCTCTGAAATCCTGCGGTATTGAAGATGCATACATTAATATTATTAATAACATCTATGAAAATGCAAGTGCAAAGATTCGGCTGTTTGAAAATACAACACACATAAAAATTGGAAAGGGAGTGAGACAAGGTGACACCATATCTCCGAAGCTCTTTAATGCCACATTGGAAAATGTCTTTCAATCACTGAACTGGGAAAACAAAGGGATAAAGATTAATGGAGATTATCTAACCCACCTTCGTTTTGCTGATGACGTAGTCATTTTTGCAACTACCCCATCAGAGCTGCAGAGTATGATCCAGGAACTTGCTGACAAGAGTAAAGAAGTGGGATTAAAAATGAACTTTCAGAAGACAAAAGTGATGTTCAATGCTTTTACAAGAAATGAAGATTTATCGATTGATGGAGAAAAACTGGAGATAACAGATACGTACGTTTATCTTGGACAGCAGATATCAAGTGAGGGTCACATTGATGAAGAAATTAATCGGCGTACAAAACTTGCCTGGAGAGCTTTTGGAAGAAACAGCATAATTTTCAAGAGCAATATGCCATTATGTCTTAAAAGAAAAGTGTTTGATCAATGCATCCTTCCAGTGCTTACGTATGGTGCAGAGACGTGGACCTTAACTAAAAGAGACATACAAAGGCTGCAGACAACTCAAAGCAGCATGGAGAGGTGCATGCTTGGTATAACCAGGAGAGATAAGAAGAGGAACTCGTGGATCCGAAAAATGACGAGAGTGGAAGACATCATGATCAGAGTTAAATCCCTGAAATGGCAATGGGCTGGACATACTGCCAGAAGGACAGACCATAGATGGACAGCCGAGATTTTAGATTGGATTCCAAGGGACAGGAAAAGACCCAGAAAAAGACCACATGGGAGATGGGTGGATGAAATTCGTAAATATGCGGGAGTGACATGGAGGAGACTGGCACAAGACAGACCGTTGTGGAGGAAACTTGGGGAGACCTTCGTCCAGCAGTGGATTGATAATGGTTGACAATGATGATGATGATGATGATTTATGCTACTTGTACCGCTTGATCTTGTTTTAAATTGCGTAAAAGTCGAAATGCCGGCCCCGGAAATTTCCCCCACCCGATCCTGCTAATTGTAAGACGATATGTTATTGTAAACTGCGGTGAAAATCGAAATGTTGACCCTGGAAATTTCCCCCACCCTGTCAGCCTGGCAACTGTAAGACCGTTTTTCACTAAAAACCGTAGGAACAGTAGAAATACTAACCCGGAAATTTCTCGTACCCCATCCAGCTACTGGAAGACCGTTTTTTACTATAAACTGCGTAAAAGTCGAAATGCTGACCCCGAAAATTTCCCCCACATGTTTGTGCTCGTTGTATGGCTGCATCTTGTTTAAAACAGCGTGAAAATGGAAATGGTGAGCCTGGAAATCTACCCCACATTTGATATTGTGTGTAAACTGCAATTTGTGCACGGTCCCTGACTGAAAAAGGTGGAGGACTTTTCCTGTGGGGAACTTTTCCAATGTGGGGAGCTTTCCTGTGTGGGACTTTTCCGACCATCCTTATGAAAATTCTGCAGCTGATTTATTGATGGACGGAAAAATCCCCCTCAGCAGAACTCTCCCACAGGAAAAGTACAAAAGTCTCCCATAGGAGAACTGCCCCACAGGAAAAGTCCCCCACCTTTTTCAGTTAGAGATAGTGCTCAAATTGCAGTTTACACAAAATATCGAATGTGTAGGAGATTTACGGGGTCACCATTTCAGTTTTCACGCTGTTTAAAACAAGATGCAGCCCAACAACATGCACAACTATCTGAAGGAAGTTTCCGGGGTCGGAATTTCCTTTTTTTTTAATGCAACCTCCAGATGTTTTCCATTTTTACCGCAGTTTATCGAGCAGGCTGACACAGTGGGGAGAAATTTTAGGGCTCGTCATTTCAAATTTTACCGCGGTTTATAGTAAAAATCGGCGTCTTTCCACTACGCCTTTTCACCCTGCGCCTTTCTACCCTGTGGCTTATATTGGGGCGATTAGCGGTTGTAAAATGGGGAAATGAAATTTCAGTGGAGGACAAACTCCCGCGTCGAGTTTCCTGCTACGCCTTTTATTGCGGCCACAAAAAAGGGGAAACTTTACCTGTTTGAAAGGAGAAGTATACCTTTTAAAAGGGAATTGTCTGGTTTCTTTGAGAGTAGTTAACGTTGTGGAACCCCCGGGGGACAGCGAGAATTTCAGAATGTACTTGTGAGTGACCTTAGTGCTAAAGGAGCAATTAGAGTGTCACACAGCCTTGCTGTGATCAACGGCTCTTCTAAGAGACAAATTGCTTTTTTGTTTGATTCTCGCTTCGCACGTCCCCAGGCTCTGGTGACCTTGTCGTGGTCGGGTGGCTTCTTTCCTCTAAAAGGGAAAGGTACAACACTAGTAGCCACCGTGAGCATTCTACTTGGTTCCTCGGCTTCCTATTCGTAAGAATGGGGGACGAGGATACATTGAACCAAAGTGCAGAAGAGTCGGTATCCTTTGAGGCCTTGTATACTGAGATTAATGCGATTTTTGACAGCTCGAACACCAGAGTGTCGCACGGAGTTAGAGACTGCTTCGACCTATTCTAGATCGAATGCAGGTGGCCTATTTTAACATGATTACTGAGAATGCCATGCTAAAAGCTCAGTTAGAGGAGAGAGCGCGCATAGGAGGTGAGACAGCCACTTCCACACAGCAGAAATCCTACGCCCAGGTGGCGAACGAGCCAGCCCCGCCAGGCAAAACAAAGAGAAAAACCAAACACTAAATCTACTCTAAAGATAGAGGGATTTCCTCTGCACAGGTCAAAGAGGATATGCTGAAGGACGTAACTCCCGGTGCAATTGGTGTGGAAGTGAAAAACGTGAATAGAGTCTCAGGAGAAGGTATTATGATCGAGTGTACATCGGCAGAAGGGCATCAGAGAATGGAAAAGACGTTTCTAGAAAGAAAGGATCTCGCTAAAGCTTACACGGTGAAACGCCCAACAATGAAAAAGCCCCGTTATAACGAAGTAAATTTCTCCGTCATTTCTGGTCTACGCCGGGATTCGAACCCGAGGCCGCTTATTCCGGAACAAGTCGCTCTACCAACTGAGCTACGCAGACGATTATTCTGATTCCTATCTGCCTTTATGTCGTGTGCGTCCTGCTGGCAGGTACGTCACATCTCCCCCCCGAAAGAGGGCCGGGGGCATGGACCACGGGTCAGCCGTGACCATGAATCGTTGAAGGCAGCCATCCACTGTAGAACGTGCACTTGAGAACTCCCAGTCAATCTGGTGTGTGGAATGCAACGTCACACACACTTATTTTTCGAAGCGCTGGAGAAGGAATTCTCTGATTTTTCCCATCTCGCGGTGTGGAAATAACATCACACCATTGCGAGATTTTGAACGGTCGGGTCATCCGGATTGTTCGGGCGCCATTATAACGAAGTAAATTTCTCCGTCATTTTTGGTCTACGCCGGGATTCGAACCCGAAGCCGCTTATTCCGGAACAAGTCGCTCTACCAAATGAGCTACGCAGACGATTATTCTGATTCCTTTCTGCCTTTATGTCGTGTGCGTCCTGCTGGCAGGTACGTCACACCGTGTAATAATATACGGAACTGACACAGATTATTCGAAAGAGCAACTAGAGCGAGACTTTCCTCAGCAAAATGAACTTAAAGAACCGGGTGAATTCTCGGTCCTCTTCCCTGTAAAGGGTAAAGAGAAGCGGAATCACTGGGTGGTAGAGCTGGCTCCAGTTGATTTCCATGCACCCCTGAAAAAAAGGCAAGGTGAACCTCGTCTGGATGATTCACCACCCGAAAGAATTCCTCCGGGAAACCTGCTGCTTCAAATGCAACGGGTTTAGGCACTACAAGTCCCGGTGCACCGAGGTGTTCGAATCTTGTTCCCGCTTTGGCCACAGCAGGCACAAACACTGGAAATGTACTGAAAACGCCTGCTACCCTAACGAGGAATTTAAGCTCAAATTGACTACGGATCACACCAGCCTGGATCCGGATTGCCCAAGTTTCCAGCGCGAGCTACAGATCCCGAAGGAAAGAACCAACTATGGATGAACGACGACTGGTGAAGACTCAGCGACAGAGTGGTACTGCGCTCCCAAGGAAGAAAAGGGGCTCTGCTTTTGTAATTTAAAGAACCTATTTCGATGTGAGACCGTTTCTTCTGTGAAATGTGTATCAATGTGTGTGTTTATTCTAATGTGTGCCTGTAATTTTATATTTTTATCATAAGGATTAAAGGCTTCGGCCCTAATAGTTCGAGTGGTGAACCGATCTCCCAGAGGTCTCTCAATAGCTACACGGTCCATCGTGTACGACCTCCCCAGTTCGCATCACCTGTTGGTGTGTCCGAATCTGTGGTCCCTTGATCGGGATTGATACCGTAGCGTTGACCGTCAGGGAACGCATGGAGAGAGTTCCATTGAACCCTGCAAAGTCCGCTTTTTGATGGGACAGGCCGATGACTCATCCACCTAATAACGTCGTGGAAATCTGTGTTAGAATTGATCCCCCTCATGCTCTCTGAGTATTAATCCGATTTCAGCCATTTTCAACACATTCCTAGGATATGACCATTTTTTCCCATTCATTCTATGGAATTGAAGGACTTTGTTTGCGTATTATCATGCGTAAGTTTTGAAGAACATACCTGAAACCAGAAGAAAACTTCCGGGTAAAGCGCCTAATCAAAAATTGAAAATAATTTTACGAACATCATAAATATAATTTATTTTCCTTAATTTTGTTACTCAAAAGGTACCGAAGAAACAAAGAAATTCAAAATTTCTTTTTTTGAAATGTTGGAATTTTTTTATATATCCCCTGAAACATTTTATACGGATACTTTATAAACAAGAAAGATGACACCGAATTTTTGGGTGTAATAAGTACGTCTTTTGAATCTGTTCTGACGCAAATTAAATTTATCAAAGTTGTTCAAAGTCAATGGAACCGGTATGGAAAACATTAGATCTGAAGAAAAAAGAAGATTTTCAATCGGGTTTTTAATCATTCAGATATTGCTGTAAACGGAATCGTGAGCTTACAAACTCTTAGAAACAGAGATATCGACAAAAATAAGATGTGACTTTTCGTCCGCTGGTGGGAAAACCATGCATTATTTTAGGAAGAAAGTATTCTCAAAAGGTTTATCCATATTAGCGGTATAGGTCCAAGAAAAAAATCGAGTTTTCAGGAGCCCAGATTTTGCTACAAATACTTCAGAAGCAGAAATTAACACTTATTACTCCTGGTGGCCAAACTATTCCTTACCAAACATTAGAAATTATGAGAAAAATATTTTCCCTTAGGTCTTGTATGCGATACAGGAAGAATTTTTCAAATCAGAGCTTTAGAAGCAGAAATAACGCAGAAAACTCAATTTGCCTTTGTGCTCCCTAGCGGAAAGTCTATGATTTACTTGTAAATTTTGAATTTATAGGAAAAGCATTTCGCACGGAAACACTATCCAACAAAGAAGGAATTTTTCAAATCGGACTCTTAAAAGTACAGATATTGACAAAAATAAGATATACATCTACGCCCCCTGGCGTAGAAACCACGCATTATTTCAAGAAGAAAGTTTTCCTAAAAGGTTTGTCGACATGAGTAGTATCGGTCAACAAACGACTTTCTTTTCAATCGAGATTTTAGAAGCTCATATTTTGCTGCAAATAGATCAGAAGCGGAAATTTAGACTTACGCCACCTGGTGGCCAAACCATTTTTTACAAAAATTTTAAATTATGTGCAAACGATTTCCCATCAGGAGCTGTATGCGGTGCAGAAAGAAGTTTTAAAATCGGACATTTAGAAGCAGAGATATAAGGGAAAACGCAATTTACCTTTACGCCCCCTAGCGGAACGTCTATGATTTACTTGAAAATTTTGAAATTATATGAACCACATGTCACACTAGAAACACTATCGAACTAAGAAGGAATTTTTCAAATCGGACAGCTAGAAGTAGAGATATTGAAAACTGGCCCCCTGGCGTATAAACCATGCATTATTGAGATATATATCTGCGCCCCCTGGCGTATAAACCATGCAATATTTCAAGAAAAAAATGTTTCTAAAAGGTTTATCGACATGAGTAGTATCGGTCAACAAACGACTTTTTTCAATCGAGATTTTAGAAACTCATATTTTGCTGCAATGATCAGAAGCGGAAACTAAGGCTTACGCCACCTGGTGGTCAAACCATGTTTTTACAAAAATTTGAAATTATCTGGAAACTATTTCTCATCAGGAGCTGTATCCGGTGCAGAAAGAGTTTTTCAAATCGGAGATTTAGAAACAGAGATATAGAGGGGAGCGCATTTGCGTTTACGCACCCTAGCGGAAAGGCTATGAATTACTTGAAAATTTTGAAGTTATACGAAACACATGTCGCACTATCCAACAAAGAAGGAATTTTTCAAATCGGACTCTTAGAAGTATAGATATTGACAAAAATAAGATATACATCTACGACCCCTGGCGTTGAAACCCTGCACTATTTTAAGAAGAAAATGTTTCTAAAAGGTTTGTCGACATGAGTAGTATCGGTCAACAAACGACGTTTTTTTCAATCGAGTATTTAGAAGCTAAAATTTACTGCAAAATACATCAGAAGCGGAAATTAAGATTTACGCCCCCTGGTGGCAAAACTATTTTTCTGCAAAAATTGAAAATTTTGTGCAAACGAATTCCCATTAAGAGCTGTATCCGGCGCAGAAAGAGTTTTTCAAATCGGAGATTTAGAAGCAGAGATATATGGAGAAACGCAATTTACCGCTACGCCCCTAGCGGAAAGTCTATGAATTACTTGAAATTTTTAAAATTATATGAAAAACATGTCACACGGAAAACACTTTCTAACAAAGAAGGAATTTTTCAAATCGGACTCCTAGAAATAGAGATATTGACAAAAATAAGATGTACCTTTATGCCCTCTGGCGGAGAAACTGTAGGATATTTTAAGAAGAAAATATTCCGGAAAGGTTTATCGATGTGAGTGGCATCAGTCCACGAAAGAATTTTTTCAATCGATATTATAGAAGCTCAGATTTTATGGCAAATACATCAGAAGCAAAAATTAACGCTTACGCCCCTGGTGGCCAAAGTATTCTTTACCAAAAATTTGAAATTATATACAAAAGATTTTCCATCAGGATATGTATCCGCTGAAAAAAAAATTCAAATCCGAGTTTTAGAAGAAGAGTTATCGGGAAAAATGTAATTTACTTTTACGCCCCCTAGCAGAAAATCTATGCGTAATTTGAAAGAGTAAATATATCTAAAATACTCTTCGACATAAATGGAATCGAAAGATGAAAGAAATTTTTCAATCGGATGTTTAGAAGCAAATATGTGGAATAAAACGTGTTTTTGAATTCGACATCATCTGCATTTACGCCCTCTAGCGGCGAAACTGTGCATCGTAAAAAAAAACGAAATAAAGGATCATCATTCGCATATTTCAAACTTCCCAATGCAAAAAGAATTTTTCAAATCGGACTAATAGTTGCAGAGATAGCGTGGATACAGACGGACGGACAAACCGATAACATAAGCACGATCTTTTTTTACAAAAGACGTGCTAAAAATTATTAGAGAAGTGCATTTTCCGGCTTTTAAAATCAATGCCCTTCCCAATTTCTAAGTATATTAAGCAGTAAATAGCCAAATTTTTCAAAAGATCTAGGTAAATAAATCCTTCACAGGTTTGAAGTGCAAAAGCGTTAGAAAATGAATTTATTTTATATTACTTGTACATTCAATTTCAGACAAAGGATTGCAACACATTCCGTTAATCTTTTGGCTCCGCGAAAACACTTATTTTTGTCCTGGTTAACAAGTCAGGCAGACAGATGTCAAACACAAGTCGTACCATTGTACTATTGATATAGTACGTATGAGCACAGTGCTGTATTACGTGGTTATCCGTACTATAGCTGTGACGAAATAATGAACGTCCCATTTTTGTTTCACATGTTTGTTTTAAAGTAGTTGAGCACCGCGAAACACCCGTGCACAATATGTATTTGAAAGGTACAATATCCAACTATATACTGTAATTTGAGAAATTGAAAAAATTCTGCAATAAGGTGATTAATGGTCAGTCAATCTTCAATAGTGGACAGGTATACCAATATTTACTCATGAAAAAATGGATGTTACATTATGTGCACTGAGTAACATATACACATTTCGAAAACAATAAGCACGGTGCTGACACAGAATGTACTACATCCATTCCTAACGATATGGTATTGGAGGGAGACGAAATCGATGGTTGAGACGGCTAAATGTCACCACAACAAGATGATGAGGCATTTCGTACTTAAAATCATCTCATGTGCAAAAACACTATAATATAACTAAATGCAATTTTAATACTCTCCCCTCAGTCGATCGTCCAATTCTGTTAGACCTGCTACACAAAAAAGGTTACATTGAGGATCTTATGAACTACAGACCTATCAGCCTCCTATCAGTGGTTTATAAAATCTTCACTAAAGTTCTTTCACACCGCTTGAAGGTAACACTGGACATAACTCAACCAAGAGAACAAGTTGGCTACAGCACTATAGATCATATCCACGTACTCAGAGAACTAATTGAAAGAGCGATGGAATATTAACTTCCATTGTGCATGGCTTTTATCGATTATGAAAAGGCCTTTGATTCGGTGAAACCATCAGCAGTTACAATGGCTTTGAAATCCTGCGGTATTGAAGATGCATACATTAAAATTATTAATAACATCGATGAAAATGCAAGTGCAAAGATTCGGCTGTTTGAAAATACAACAAACATAAAAATTGGAAAGGGAGTGAGTCAATGTGACCCCATATCTCCCGAGCTCTTTAATGCCACATTGCAATGGCGGAACCGCCCGGGCCCGGGCCCGGTGAATAATTTCAGCCAAGATTTTTATTTGGTATATGTGCTATTATTTGTTGCGATGTGCCTTAGAAATTTACACTAGGTAAATGGTTAGGTGGTCCTAATCCTTAAAAAATCTCCTTAGGCATTGTTTTTCTTCTATTTGTTCTGGAAAGCGAGAAAGGAGGGTGTGCACCACGATTAGAAATTTCGGGCCCGGTCAACGAACTTCACTTTCCGCCGCCCCTGTGTTGCAGTAAAAACACAGTTCATGCTTAGATGGAAACTGGAAAGTTCATTGCAAACCAATCAAATAACTTATCGTTTGGTGCACGACGGAGTAGCTAAAATATGATTGTTGAAGTTTAAAATCTATGAAGAGATAAAATTAAACGTCCACTTGACACTTAGCTATGACATGTAGAAGGTGTGGGCAGCTTTAACTGATTGCCGTAGCTCAAATAATTACAAACCATGGCGATAATGCTGTTTTCTGGATTAATCTGAAGTATATGGTATTATATGACCAAATTAAACGCCAAATTAGTGGCTATGCTTTAAAGACAAAACCTGATCAAGTCATGAAGTACTGTGAAAAAGTTCCATTTATTCCAGCCCTAAGTGGAATACTTTAAGCCGAATGTCCTGAGGCTAGCTAACCTCATGATAGCCAAAACCGTCAAAAATATTGGTTTGGTGTTGACCCAGGACTCAGGTGATAAGCATTATTTGGATAAGGCGGGGGTATATCAGATCCCCATAAATTCCAAAGAAGGTTTAAAAGAAAAAATCTATGTGGGCAGCACGAAGCGGAGCTAAAGAACCAGATTAAAGGAACAGAACACTGAAATAATTGGAACGAAAATCAACCAACTGCAGCCCTCATCCAATACTGCTTGAGCAATGACGCAGTTCCTGATTGGGACAATATAAAGTTATTGACATCACACATTAGTCCCAGACAGATTTTAATATCTGAAGATGTGGTCATAGTGAAAATAGATAATATAAATTTTAACAACAATGCATCTATAGAATTATCTCCGCATGGAAATTCGTTATTAAGTCAGAAAGACAACAACAGGCTACACACAAAAAATAACAAGAAAGATTACACCGAATTTTCGGGTGCAATAAGCACGTCTTTTGAATCCGTTCTAACGCAAATTAAATTTATCAAAGTTATTCAAAGTCAATGGAACCGGTATGGAAAACAATAGATCTGACGGAAGAAAGAAGTTTTTCAATCGGGTTTTTAATCCCTCAGATATTGCTTTAAACGGAATCGTGAGTTTTCGCCCTCTGGTTGAAGACCTGTGCGTTAAGAAAAATGTGAATTTATATGAGAAACATTTCGCACCGGAAACGCTCTCCAACACAGAAAGAATTTTTCAAATCGGACTCTTAGAAACAGAGATATAGACAAAAATAAAATGTGACTTTATGTCCCCTGACGGGAAAACCATGCATCATTTTAGGAAGAAAGTATTCTCAAAAGGTTTTTCAATATGAGCGGTATCGGCCAAGAAAAAAAAAATTAGTCGAGTTTTCAGGAGCACAGATTTTGCTACAAATACATCAGAAGCAGAAATTAACACTTATGCCCCCTGGTGGCCAAACCATGCCTTACAAAACATTAGAAAATATATGAAAAATATTTTCCACCAGGTGTTGTTGCGATACAGGAAGAATTTTTCAAATAGGAGTTTTAGAAGCAGAAATAACGCAGAAAACGCAATTTAGCTTTGCCCTCCCTAGCGGAAGTCTATGATTCACTTGAAAATTTTGAATTTATATGAAAAACTTTCGCATCGGAAACACTATCCAACAAAGAATGAATTTTTCAAATCGGACCCCTAGAAGGAGAGAAATTGACGAAAATAAGATGTGCACTACGCCCCCTGACGTAGAAACCATGCATTATTTTAAGAAGAAAATGTTCCTAAAAGGTTAGTCGACATGGTAGTATCGGTCTACAAATGAGTTTTTTTCCAATCGAGATTTTAGAAGCTCATATTTTTCTGCAAATACATCAGAAGCGGAAATTAAGACTTACACCCCTGGTGGCCAAACCAATTTTTTTCAAAAATTAGAAATTATGTGCAAAGGATTTCCCATCAGGAGCTGTATCTGGTACAGAAAGAATTTTTCAAATCGTAGATTTAGAAGCAAATATATAGGGGTGGGGGGCAATTTACCTTCACGCCTCCTAGCGGAAAGTCTATGAATTACTTGAAAATTTTCAATTTATATGAAAAATGTTTCGCATCGGAAACACTATCCAACAAAGAAGGAATTTTTCAAATTGGACCCCTAGAAGTAGATATATTGACAAAAATAAGATATACATCTACGCCCCCTGGCGTAGAAACCATGGGATATTTTAAGAAGAAAATATTCCGAAAAGGTTTATCGACGTGAGTGGCATCGGCCCACGAAATAATTTTTTCAATCGAGATTTTAGAAGCTCAGATTTTATGGCAAATACATGAGAAGCAAAAATTAACGCTTACGTCCCCTGGTGGCCAAAGTATTCTTTACCAAAAATTAGAAATTATATGCAAAAGATTTGTCATCAGGAGCTGTATCCGCTAAAAAAAAAAAAAAAAAGGAAGAAATTCAGATCGGAGTTTTAGAAAAAGAGTTATCGGGAAAACGTAATTTACTTTTACCCCCTAGCTGAAAATCTAAGCGTAATTTGAAAAAGTAACTATATTTAAAATACTCTTCGACATAAATGGAATCGAAAAATAAAGTAAATAATTTTTTCAATCGGATGTTTAGAAGCAAATATGTGGAATAAAACGTATTTTTGAATTCCACATCTGCATTTACGCCTTCTAGCGGCGAAATTGTACATCGTAAAAAAAAACGAAATAAAGGATCATCATTCTCATATTTCAAGCTTCCCAATGCAAAAATAATTTTTAAAATCGGACTAATAGTTGCAGAGATATCGTGTCTACAGACGGACGGACAAACCGATAACATAAGGACTAACTTTTTTTACAATTTTACAAAAGACGTGCTAAAAAAGAGGATTAAGCAATTTGCATCTGAACAGAAACGCATGGCATGCGTACTAGAGGTCTTGATTGATGGCGGGAGATATATATATATATATATATATTTAAGGAATGCGATAACCAGCATCGGGCAGTCTAGTTCCTGCTTTTGTAGTGAAAAGACGTGTGCTAAGCCATCACCCCGTAATAGCTTAGCAGGCCCGCGCACCGAACGCCGGAAGCTGCGTGACGTAGGGGAGAGTAGCCTGATGTCCGTGGTGGGTGGTCAAACATGCATGAGCTTGCTCCCTCTGTGTAAGCGTGACTACGGATGTGCGTGGTTGTTATTGTCAAATTGTCAACTAAATTTATTTTCATAGAGGAATATTAAAAGTATTCCAATTCTTTACTAATGGGGAAGTTCTCGGAAACGGATTACAGCAATACAGCGTGAAATTTTTCAACTCTAAGGTACGTGCAAACCTTTTGTTAACCTTATTTTAAACTACTGGTAAAATAAAAATTTTGAACAAGAAACTTTAAATTTGGCTAATTTTATAATCTAATGCATCTCACAGCGGGAAGTCCAAGCACTGAAAATATTTTTGAAAAATGAAATTTATGTTTGTAATGGAAAGAATAGATTACTTGTGTTGTTATAGTAACCCATAACATGGTTTTGCCAATGTATCAAATAAGTTCAAAGTAAAATATGTATGTTTAGGAAGGGGTTCTAAACTTTATTATGGACGCAGAATAATAAGGGTTGCATGTTTTTGATCCCAAGAGTAATATGTTGATACATTCGTACTTAGTTATTTAAGTGTTTAGGCAGCGCCAGATTAACTTTTTTGGGGTCCCTATTTCTGGGCACAAATGCTGGTAAAATACTTATATCCTATACGAAATATATGCATGTCATGTACACATCTAACATGCCTATGTCCTTTATATAAATGCTAAGGCCTTGTTGCCATGTGAAATGCATCTTTTGTGTTTGCAGACATAGAGAATTGCATTGAATTATCATTTTTAATATTTATTACTAAAGGAACACAAACACTGAATCAAGTATAGACAGCAAAAATTAGATATGAATGCACAAAAACAGAAGTTCACACATAGTTCAGGAGTAAGTTTGCCTTTAAAATGTCCGTTTAAAGATTTTGAAGCATTTTTCTACAAACCAACACATTGAAGAACTCTTGTGTGAGCAGTGTGTATGCTCTATCTGTGGTAGGATGGGAATTTATCAGAACCATTCAATTTCTTAAAAATTAGGTGAAATATATCAGTACTACCTGGGCAAGAAATTATTTACTTGCCCATGTAGTAAAAGCTGGATGCGCAGGAAAATGTATCTTTTAAGATAACAAACCAGAACCCTATTTTTTAAGTTAAAAATATGAACTGTTTTAACATGTTTGCACTTCCATTTTAAGGGTCTGTATTACAAATGTTCAATGCACAAACGTGTGTATATCAATTTTTAAGATGCTGATGCTAAAATTGGTATGAAATGGTACGATGATGAAACTGGTGTTTCGGAAATTTAGTGATTATGCCATGTTCCTTTTGTTAAAGTTTTCTCCCTTTGTCACTAAACATGAGAGGCCAGTTACATCAGAGGCATGCATACTGTTGTTGATTATAAACAAAATTTGGAGCAAAACTAGGTTTCCGATTTCTGGGCGTAGAGCATAACATAATTAAAGATGTGATATTACTCTTTCCTTGGTACTTCGTAACAATAATACAACTTCCATTAATTAAAAATGACATGAAACACGACATGTGATGACTGTCTTTTTTTTCTTGTATAGTAGGAAATTTTATTACAAACTTTTTTATTTTAAAATTTAGTTACCATGCACAGGTAATTAGATGTTTTATTTACCTGCCCAGACGAATGATTTTCATGCTCTGGGCATGGTATTTTTAAGCCTTGGATATTGTTATTTTTAAGAGAAAAAAAGTACGTGGATCGACATGAATCCACATATTGTGGAAACTATGTTCTAAACAAACAAGATTTTTAAAATACAAGTAGAAATATATACTCGCTTCTTTTTTTTCTTTTTTTTTTTTTTGAAAACATTTGCTTAAAATGAGAGATCAACTTTTTATTAATTTATCTAGAGTTATCTGTTTCCATACTTCCTGCACTGTGTCTTCACAAGCTACAGCAATAATAACTGGAACTAATATATCTCATATTATCCGATAACTACTGGAAAGTGTGCTTCCAAACTTGAGGGTGGGTGTCAATTTTTGTATGGGGAAAAACTTCTTCAATCCTTCATAGAATTTATTTTGAAACCAAAATCATAAAAAAAGGAAAAAACAATCTTTTTCAATAGCTTTAGCAATGACAAAACATTTGTGCAAAATTTTATACCACTGCTTTTTATAGTTTCTGAGAAAATGGTACATCAAGTTAGTCAATTTATAATGAAACATGTACATCTTTTAAAATACATCCTATAGTACCAAAACAATCGCTTAGATTTATTCAGTACAATAACTGCATGTGCATTTGTCACGTTCTCAAAAAATATAATAATTATCTGAAAAAATACTTTAAGAAATCATTGGAACAAATTTCAGATTTTCTTAGAAACGTGTCTTTGAAATTCTTCAAGGAACAGCTAACGGACACTTAATCAAATTGTGCTTGTGATACACAAAGAACTACACAACCATAATTATATGTACATTGGCAGTTTTCCTGAATACTTGAAAATCAAATTCAGGAAATTTCTGCCAATAAGTTACTTGTATTTTTCCAGATAAAAAGAAATGCTTATATTATGGATCCAAATAGTTTTGCTTAATGCTACTAATATACTTAATACATTGACATGGTAACTTTTTTGAAATAGTGCTCTGGAAGACAAAAATTATGAACTTTATATTTGCTTATCAAAATGAAGTTGTCCAAACACGTAACTAGATGGTACTAAAATTAGGAAAACTTGTTATGTCATTATTGTACGTTTAATAATGTAGCAATTGCATAATTTTCTTGAAATCTTAATTTATTTGATGCAATCAGTGGATCAAGCAGCAATTCACTGTATGTATGTTAAAACGTGTTTTATTGAGCCTTTGGTAATAATTAAAAAACACAGAAAAAAATTCAGTTTTTCTTGACCTTTTTTCATATATTAGTGATCACGGATTGCATATAAAACACATTTTCACTAAAGGAATTATTTCATTACTAAACTTTTCATAGTCATAAGTTTGCAATGAATGAAAAATCTGATTCCTTAAATATGTCAATCGACATCTTTTGAAACGACAGCGATACTTCGTAATGGACCCTCAAACTAATCTTTCAAGTACAAGAACGATTTGTTCACAAGTACAGGAATCGTTCGGCTAACTATAAAGACACTATAACTTCAAGTGAAACTACGACAACAGTTTATAATTTCGATCATAGGAATGGTTTATCACTTCCAGTGAAATGACAGGGATGCTTTCATTAAGTTGTCGAATCTGTGTTGCTTACCCTTTGAAGTCGAAATTATTGCTACGCTAAAATTTACGCTGAAATTTCTTTTTCTTCTGTATTTTAAAAGATTATTAAACAAACTTGTTAACTCTGCAGTTATTAGAAAACTAACACACAAGTTCTTAATAAAATGCAGTGAAACTCTAAAAGAACGCACAACCTGGTTAGTTGGTGTACGTAAAGACGCGTTCGTTCGCACATCGCCGTAATGCCCCTTTCCGCGACTACGGACTACTCTAGTGGCGTCACAAATCGGTGCGCGGGCCTGTTAAGCTATTAGGCGGTGATTGCTAAGCTTCCTGTGCTAGTCTCAAGGTCAAGCCACGAGCTTCCCGTGACGTCCCGCAGGCAAGGTCAGCGATTATCGGGTTCTGTGGAATCACTCCCTTAATCCCGTGTGTTTTCTTTTTTTCCTGTGATATTTTAAATCTTCGTGAAGGGTGCGCCTCGTGTGATGGTTCCTGTGTGTTTTGTGCTTCGCTGATTTGGTTCTCATCGCAAGACAAGAGAAGACGTAAGCTTTTTGCAAAACTTTTTCGTTGTTTGCTAATTTTGTGTTTAGGGGCTAGTTAGGAGTTAGTTTTTCATATAGTGACAGGAACCAGTTTTTGACAGCCAGTTAGTCAGGTTCTTGTCTAGCTGGTTATCTATTTCAGTCTAGAAGTTAGGTGCTCATTGTTGAGTCAGGGGCTAGTACTCAGTGCAGTTGTTCTATACGTCAATTAGATAGGAGTTAGGCAGTAGTGTATCTTGTCGTTGTTCATTATATGCAGTAGTGTATTATCTGTTTAGCGTCAGGTTTCAAATCTAGGTTCTACAGTAGTGTTCTAGTTTAGAGTTAGTTCTTTTCAAAAGATTTGAGCTTTTGTTAGGTTCTAGGAGTATTTCATTGCTTTTATTTTCTGAATTGTGATTTCTTTTGTACTTCGCTCACTATGGCTGTTTCCCAAGACAAATCAGAGATGATGACCTCACTTGAGCGAATCTCAACTGTTTGCAACCAGAGAGCAGTGAGTGCTATCGCGAATGAAGCTAAGGACCGCCCTTGCTATCGCGAATGAAGCTAAGGACCTCCTCTCCTCCTTGGATGAAAGCTCGAACTGCCGTGGTCTGATGAGCACTATCCTGGCTTTCCCCTACGGTGCTATGAAGGGCAAGCCGTGAGTGCTATGAGCGAAGAGGACCAACTGTGGAATTCAGCCGTTAGCTCGGAACACCCTGTTCGTGAGAATTTTCGGACAACTGGCAGACCAAGTGGGTCCCAGGAGTCTACAGAGTCGAATGATCCTGCAAGTGGCAGCTCAGGACAGGATGTATCCCGTAATCCTGCGGAAGAGCCGAGGAATGGTACTGAAGTCTCTGATCCAGAGCATAGGCCAACCTATGCTGAGGCTACAGCTGAACCCCCTTCCCAACCCAAAGTATCCGGAAAACCTCCCAGCAGGTTGACGGTGCTGGGAAGAAAAGGGACAGCAAAGCCCCAAGTTTTGACTGAGCCAATCTCCTCGTTTGTTGATGCTCCTGCAAAAAGAAATTGTGGCGTCAAGGAAGGAAAGGTCTCCCTCACCCATGGGAAACGGGCTGACCCAACCGAGGCCATCATTGAACACAGTCTGATCCAAAATGCGTAAAGATGCAAAAGGTCAACTCAAGCGTCTCCGTGATCGTGGAACAGGTCCAGGTCACCAAAGACCCCGAGACATGTTTGCCAACTAACGTGTCCAAAAGGGTGCCACCGGTGGTTTGCAGAGAAATGAGCAACTGGCCTCTGATCTATGAGAGGATAGAAAAAGAGCTTGAGGAGACGGCGTCGGTTAAAATGGTGGGGGATCGTACCACCATAAAAGTGAAGACTATCGCCGATCATCGGCGGTTGATATCTCTCCTTGAAAACTGCAAGGTTGAGTTTTTCACTTTCACCCTGCCGACAGAAAAACCGCTCCGTGTTGTCATTAAAGGACTGGGATTGGGTGTCCCAGTAGATAGCATTAGGGAACAGTTGCAGGATTCCTTTGCCGTCACAAAGGTGTGTTGGCTTCAAAACAGCCGCAAACAGGACCATCCACCTGTCATGGTTCAGCTCGTTAGCACTGAACAGAGCAGGAACATCTTCCGGTTGGTATCTCTCCTTGGGGTTTCAATCTCGGTCGAACCCTACCGAACTAAGGGCAGGATACAGCAGTCAACTGCCAAGGCTTTGGTCATGCCATGTCCAACTGCAGACAGAAGCCAAAATGTGTACACTGCGGCAAGGATCATTGCAGCAGGGAGTGCACTGCTGACAAGAAGACACGGCGTTTCTGTGTCAACTGCAGTGGTGAACATGGGGATAACTGGCGTGGTCGCCCCATTTACAAGCAGCTTGCCAACAAGCTGCTGAAAAACAACAGGCAGAAGAATATGCTAACAAAATAAAGGGCCCCTACTAAACCTACTGCTGCTGATCCCAAACCGGTAAAGGACAGTACCTCAGCTGCTTCCACCTCTGCTACAAACTCCAAGAGGAGGAAAAAGAAAAACAAAAAGGACAAAAACAAGACTGCTGGTCAACCAGCAAAAGTTACGCCTGCCCCTCAGGCGACAACAGAAGTGGCTACCCACCCTGCCACTACCGAGGTCACGGATCAAAAGTTGCTCTCAGAGCTTGTGCAGCGCATTGATCCGTTTGTCCTCAAATGGGTTCTGGTTGCCTGTCTGGCGGCTCAAGCCTGAGCTCCCATGCCTAGTAGCGCATTCAGGACAGTCTCAACATAATGTTTTGGAATGCGAATGACATGAGGAATGAACTTGCAAGCTTCCTGAAGGATCATGACATCGACGTTGCTCTTATCTGCGAGTCCAAACTCACACCTAGGATCAAGCGAGTCAGTGTTGTGAACTACCAGGTGTTCCGACAGGACAGAGATCCGGCCCTCTATAGACAAGCAGCAAGAGGTAATGTCATTTTAGTCAGAAATGGTTTAACTGCATCCATCGCACCCTTCAAGGATGTTGAGGCACTGGCTGTTAAGCTAAAAACAAGCTCAGGCTTGATTAAATTAGCTTCTGTTTATAACAGTCCAGGGAAGGTACCTTCTGACGATGATCTCGACATCCTCATGGGGACCCCATTCCCACGGTAGTGGCTGGTGGCTGGAATGCTAAACATCCTGACTGGTTTTGTCGTTCAACTAATAGTGCTGAGGTGGCACTATCGCAATACATTGACAAGCTGGATATTACAGTTGCAAGTCCGGTCCATCCTACTTGCACCCCGTCACGCGGGGTTGGCGATGTCATTGATTTTTCTGTCGTCCAGTTCGTGAGGCACTTTCATCAGGTCTGTGGTTTCTGGGCTTGACTCTGATCATGACCCAGTCTTACTGAAATTAAACGGAGTAGTAGCCACCCGGCGGACGATGATGTATACTGATTGGAAGTTGTTCCAGCAAATTATTGCTCAGGTTGATCCGCCTACGGTGGACACTAGTACTCGCTTGAACGTCGAAAGTGCGGTGGAGGCACTCACTCGTTGCATACAGGCAATCTTGGATCAATGCAGGAAGCCATTGATCCTTCAGCTCCTGCCCGAGACCCTCATCCGGACAATGCACTTCCTCCTCGCATTGTCCGGGAGAAGAACAAGTTCCGGAGGATCTGGCAGCGGTCGAAATCCGCCAACGACAGGGTTCGCTCTAACTCGTGTCGCGATCTCGTCAGGGCAGAAATCCGTGCTTTCAGAGAACTCCAGTGGAACAAGTACCTACTCAACGCGGGTCAAAATCGTCAGGACGATGTGTGGACCATCCTTCGGAAACTCCGGTGTACTAAGACTGTCATAATACCCATTCTCGGTCCATACGGTGATGACGAGAAGGCTGGGGTCCTTGCTGGTGCCCTGGAGGAGCAGTTCTCACCTCATGACATCCAAAATCCTAGTCACACGGATAGGGTCATGGAGGCTTTAGCTGCATACGATCTTGATGATACAGATGAGGTCATCTCGCCTGTTAGTTACTTCGAGGTAACTCGACACATCAAAAAGCTAAAGGTGAAGAAACTCCATCTCCCGGAAGAGATGGAGTTTCGGCAAGAGCTGTTCAACTGCTCCCTGAGAGCTGGATTCTAGTACTGGTGAAGATTTTCAACGGGTCTCTCCGGCTGAAGTATTTCCCTAGGGACTGGAAAAAAGCAGTGGTAGTGGTGTTGCCCAAACCTTGAACCAATCATACCTTACCTGATAACTACCGTCCAATATCTCTCTTGCCCGTCCTGGGTAAGCTCTTTGAGAGGGTCATCCTCTCTCGGCTTCTTTAGTTCTGTGAAGCAAATGGTGTGATTCCTGACGAACAGGGTAGTTTCCGGGCGAAGCACGCTACGTCCCACCAGTTGATCAGACTTACGGAATTCGTTTCTGAAGGACGAGATAAGAGCGAGTATTCCACTGCTGTCTTCCTGGACATCAGCAAGGCTTTTGACCGCGTTTGACATGATGGTCTCCTGCACAAGTTGCAGAAGCTTCGATGCCCTCGCCCACTTGTTGATCTGATTGGCTCGTACCTCAACAGCCGCAGGTTCACTGTAAAGATTAACGGTGAGCTTTCTTCGGAAAAGAAGATTCGGGCTGGCGTTCCTCAGGGTTCGGTTCTTGGACCAACGCTGTTCTCCATTTATCTGCACGACTTACCCAAACCCAAACAAGGGCAGGTCATGATGTACGCAGATGATACAGCTGTTGTCATCAGGTCCCTGAACAAAAGCAGAGCAGTGAAGCTCCTCCAGGACTTTGTCTCTCAGCTGGAAACCTACTACACTGACTGGCGGATAAAGATCAATCCGTCTAAGAGCAGTACGCTGATGTTTTTTGGATCTCTCCAAGGAGCACCGAAACTCGTTATGTTTCAAGAGATAATCACCTGGGCTACCTCCACTAAGTACCTAGGGCTCCAACTAGATTGTCGACTTTCGTGGGTGGCGAACACCAGCTACCGCACGAATAAAGCTAGACAATGCCTTGGACAGCTAGCTCCACTACTCCGCCAGAGAAGCTTCCTTACAACACTGCACAAAGTACTGCTGTACAAGACGGTCGTCAGGCCGGTGCTTACCTACGCCCCCTCCATTTGGATTGGTATAAGTAGGAATCAGAGAGAGAGAATTGAGAGGGTGCAGAGCCGAGCACTTCGAATGGTCACTGGAGCTCCCCTTGGACCTCACTTCGGAACCTGAGGAACATATTTGGAATCGAGAAGGTACACGAGTTTTCCATCAGACTCGCCAGAAAGTTCTTCAAGAAAGCGGAAACCCATCCAAATGGACTTGTTAGGGGCGCGGTTGATTACAATCCCAGCGAAATCCTTAGGTATCCCAGAACTAAGGTGGCGATCGTTGACCCCCCTTGACAGAGAGAGAGTAAGTATGTGAACACTGGTGGGTGTTAGACAGACCACCACACCCTTCTTTTTCAGATTGGCATCGAGATGGCGAAAATGCATTCTGCTTGGACATTTGAATTTGGTATCGTTGAGTTTCAGTCGCACCCTGGTGTCCCTGATGCGTCGGGCGGCTGGTTGGTGTTGTGGTTCTCTGCGGTCTTGTGCGGTGCTTCGTTCCCTTTTGCCCCCTTCCAGACAGAGTTGTGTCACGGATCACCCTCTCCTTTCACTACATTTTTCTGTTTGTCTTTCCTATTGAGTTCACTTACTCAAGTCTCCTAGCTTCTCATTTCTAAGGGCAGTTTTAGACCTGGGGTCAGATACTCCCTTCCTAAAACTTCTTCAAATATCATATCAACCAGCATCGGGTTTGTGCAGATGTATTACAACCTGGAGCCACTGAAGATGTCCTCGATGATGAGGACGAAACGCGTCTGGTAACAAACACTGAGTGTGTATCTCTGTATGATATTCAAGTCTGCGGAAGCCATCCATATACTTCATTTTAATCCGGAAAACAGCATTTTCGCCATGGTTTGTGATTATTTGAGCTACAGCAATCAGTTAAAGCTGCCCACACCTTCTATATGTCATAACTAAGTGTCAAATGGACGTTTAATTTTATCTCTTCATAGATTTTAAATTTCAACAATCATATTTTTGCTACTCCGTCGTGCACCAAAGCAATGAGTTATTTGATTGGCTTGCAATGAACTTTCCATTTTCCATCTCAGCATGAACTGTGTTCTTACTGCAACAGAATTGGACGATCGACTGAGGGGTGAGTGTTAAAAATGCATTTAGTTATATTATAGTGTTTTTGCACATATGAGGTGATTTTAAGTACGAAATGCCTCATCTTGTGGTGACATTTAGCCGTCTCAACCATCGATTTCGTTTTCCTCCCATACCATATCGTTAGGAATGGATGTAGTATATTCTGTGTCAGTACAGTGCTTATTGTTTTCAAAATGTGTATATGTTACTCAGTGTACATAATGTAACATCCATTTTTTCATGAGTAAATATTGGTATATCTGTCCAGATTGACTGACCATTGATCACCTTATTGCAGAATTTTTTCAATTTCTCAAATTACAGTATATAGTTGATGGTGTACCTCTCAAATACATATTGTGCAGGGGTGTTCCGCGGTGTTCAGCTACTTTAAAACAAACGTGTGAAACAGAAATATGGCGTTCATTATTTCGTTCCACCTTTTCGTTCAAACAATAGAATTATCCGGCAGGGTAATTTTTCGTTAACTTATATATCTATACCACCACTATCAATCCACTACTGGATGAGGTCCCCCGAAGTATCTTTCACAACGGCCTGTCTTTAGCTAGTCTCCTTCTGTCCTCCACGTCACTCCCACATGATTTTGACTTTCATCTACCCATCTCCCATGAGTTCTTCTTCTGGTTCTTATCTTGTCCCTCGGAATACAGTCTAAAATTTCGGTTGTCAATTTTTCTGGCAACCTGTCCAGCCCATTGCCATTTCTGGGATTTTACTTTGATCATGATGTCTTCCGCTTTTGTCATTTTTCTTATCCACGAGTTCCACTTCTTATCTTTCGTGGTTACACTAAGCATGCAGCTCTCCAGGCAGCTTTCAGATGTCTGCAGCCTTGCTGTGGGGAGAATTTTCCTATGGGAGACTTTTCGGAATGTGGGAGAGTTTTTCTGAGGGGGACTTTTCGGATTACCGATTTACTAGTTTAAAGTATGCACTACGTATTAATTATGACGATCATATTTCGTGTTTTAAAGGATTTCCCCTCATAAGTTCTTTGGCAGCCCACTGAGATGTGTTATCCTAGTTGCCCACTCAAATGCTTTTGCCTAAGGGTCTACTAAGACCTTAATCCTGCCCTGCCTTCCATTTCACAAACTCTTTATTGTATAATACGTAGAGTAATTTAGTTAATTCACGTACTGTATGTACAATTAATTCATATTTAAGCTCTTCAAAGCGCATTAAAAATCACAAATAATAAAATTGTAAGGGTGATTGTTGATTGCACATTGAACAAAGACACTGCAAAAACAATTCCTATTAAAAATACTGAAATAAATAAAAGCGGGGTTGTTTTTTTTAAAGAAACTTAAGTGAACAAATAATTTTTTAGATAATCCACAGCTGAATATGTTTTCTCGGCAATTGAAATCGTCGCAGATTAATGAATCCATATATTCTGCAAAATATAAGGCTTAATATTTTGTCGAATTGATGGTTATAAATTTAACCACTAACACTTAAAGGCGATAAATGAAATTACTGATGCTAAAAAAAGGATGAATAATATGGTTAATAATTCATATCAGTTTGTATATAATTACGGAAAACCTCTGGAATTGGTTTTTATTAAAATGTTTTTCGGTGTTTGGTGGAGATTGAGCCCGTTGAGACCCAGTTCCAAGGTCTTTGCTGGAAAGGGGGGGGAGTTAGCACGTACATTCTCAGCGGCACGAGCTGCCACTGCCGAAGCTTATGCGGCCGCTGGTACTTTGACTCCCCCTTTTGAGATAGACAAGGGGCTGCCCCTTTGTGTTCCATCAGTTAAAGACAAATAAACAAGTGTCCGCGCTTTTTGTGTTGTTCCTCTATTACAGATTACCGGAGGGAGGAAAGACATAATGTAAAGCAATATAATTTCCTTTGTCTGTACGTCGTCCCATTGTGTTGCGAAGAGGTACACGCTCACAGCCCGCTCGTGTACCACATTTCTTTGTTGTTATTTATTTATTTTTGATAATTCCGTACAAATTGTAAGTTTGCGATGGAATTGATTTGAAACTCCAAAATTTAGGAGTTTATGTACAAAATGTAACTTCCTAACATCAACAAATGAAAACATGCAATTTTTTTTGTTTTATTTTATTTTATTTATTTATTTTTTGGAGTTTTAAATACCATCATCAGCAACTCATTGGGCTATAAGCAATCGCCCGTCCCTAATTTAGAGCCACTGTTCCCTGGAAATGAGAGAGCCAGTGCCGCAAGACAAACACATCACCCATGCTACAGTGCCTAGAAGAATTAGTGTGTCGTGCTCGCAGAAAAACTTGCTGCCCGCAATCATGAAAGCGGTAGATGGCGCTGCGATCGGATGTCACGTCGCTTTTCAGGGAGGAAGGACGACGAAAACGCACATCTTTCTATGACACACACCCAGCTCGTCAGTATTATGTGTACTCCTTGAACGATGTTTTATAAGCAGATAACTTAAGTATATACGAAATAATCGACACACCTCTTTCACTCCCCCCCCCCCAAAAAAAAACGAACGTGTGCTCAAGATTCATTAATAAGGGTATCGTAGTTTAAGTTAAGCTTTGCATTGTGCTAACGTCAACATTAATGTTAGATATTTCGGAAGTTTTAGAGTCATACATGGGTTACATTATGCAAAAATACTGGAGACCAATATGCAGTTTACAATCACTGAAACATCAACTTACAGTACAAATTAAAAAAAAAAGAAAATGTTTTGCCCCTCAAAACCTTACCAGAAAAAAGTGGGGGGAAATATTTTCTCAATGAGACATCGGCTTTATAATTTGCATTCCAATAATCCAATTAGGTCTTGAAATTCAGTAAACCTAAAAACTTTATAAATTATTTAATAATGTACTTCATTTTTCAGCATTGGTAAGAACATGGAAAGCCTTTTAATGAGTTGAAAATAGAATACAATAAATGCGATTACTGTTTTTAAAACTGGTATATTTTCTAATAATATACCAACTGTAATCCATTTATAAAAATCATTCCTAAAAAAACTTTGCCTGTGATATGATAAACAAAATGAATCATACTGGACAGAAGTAAATATACAAAAACTGAATGTATATGATGACATTCTTTTAAAGAAAAATAATTATAACATTTTTCTTTACTTTTCTTCACCTTATAATAATTATGTGATTAAATTTGCTATTCAAATGGGTTTGCAGTGAAGAGAGGAAAATTCTTTTTGCACCTTAAGTAAAAAGTTTAATAAGGTAAAAATTAAGAAGTCGGTGTTCATGGAGTCTGTCTAAATGGGATAATTCTATGCAGTTCCTGTAAACTATTTTTACCCTTAAAAAAATAGGAAATTATTAATGTAGCATACACACAGGCGTAACGTGGGGAAGGCACAGTAGGGCATGCCCCCCCACTTAAAAATTGGAAAAACTAATTAGTCGTTCGTCTTTTAAATGTCTTTTAAATTTGGGAAAATAGTAGGTATGGCGTCAGGCTTGAGTAATGGTTTGTCTCGGCATATTAGAACTTCCTTACCTTGAATAGTGGAACGATAACGCATTTCCATGAATTTAGATTCAAAGTACAAGGCACATACAACACAACTTTCATCAAGTTTCTTATCAGCTCTGGGAATTGCCTTATCCTATTTGCTCAACATATCAGGAATTTTGGGGACAGCAAAATGTGATATTTTATTTTTGTAGGATTTATAGCCAGTGTTACATCCTAGCACAAAACAGCTGCTTTGCCTTTACCGTTTTCTATGTTTTTTATTATTTGCTAATGCAGAATTTCCCAGTCCTTTTATAGCTGACATTATTTCCCTATGATCTTATAACTGTTGCAATCGATTTCAGTACTGCACTTAAGTTTAACCACACATTAGGTTTAACACGTGACAGCCAATACTTGATCAACTTCTACATCTTCAGAATAAAAATTTACTCATTTCGGAAATAAATTTCGTTATAAACAATCCACAGTTGAATAAAACTAGCACACTAACACCCGAATAAGCCTATTGCGCTTTAGTGATCAACTGTTGAATTACCTAGTGTATTACTGTTATGATTGAGCTACAACGAATTAGCAAAGATACTGCCAAAAAGATTTCCCTCCACTAACCTTTGTTTTGTGAAAATTTGAAGTTTCGTAAGGCAGTAAATCCTTGGCAAACAAACTTCCCGCCATTGAATAGCATGAAGCCGATGAAGCATCCTAACGTAACTTCCGATGCCAGCGCCCTCTGTCATTTCATGACGATTGGTCACAAAACCGTGAGGGACATCTTAGGGAGCACGTCACACTAATTCTTCTAGGCACTGTACCCATGCCTCACCGGGATTTGAACCTGGAATAATCTCGGACAAATGGTCCGAAGCCATCGCTTAGATCACTGCGCTAGCGGGGGCCATGCAGTTATTTTCGTATTTTTAAATTGTCAATTTTGAAGGACAATTAAAGTCTTCAATTAAAAAAATAAAACTTGTAGAGGAAAACTTGTTTATTAAAGTTGTAAGTATAAACAATTAAATCATTACAATTTAAAATAATTAATATGAGAATGTGGTTCAAACCTGTCAAGTCAAAACTAAACGAAGTGATTTCGCAATGCTTTTGTTTACCATTTTCCGTATGAATTTCATTTTACTAGATGAAATTCATGTAGAAAAAACCACGTGCCACCACCAATGGGCAGGGCGAAATTTTAAATTTTCTTTTAGACGGATTTGTCATTCAAACATCTATACAATGTTTAATGACGGAATATTTCCCCACGGGAAATCCCTCCTAGATCCTTTTACTGCTTGGTTAATTACACCAGATTGTAATATTCTTGTATCTTCCTATAAGGCTTGGACCTGTGTTTAGGACACGTTGCCACTGGCATAGGTCTTTTTAGAAGTTTTAATACGCGCAACTTTATTAACTTGACTTGTCATGCTAACCTTATGAATACGATCACAACGTATTAAAAACTACTAAACAGGCATAGATCTCTAGGGGCCTATAAATGTTTTGTGCATAAGTAAAAGTGCAATACTATAGCCTTGGTTTGTTATGTACATGTTAAGATTATTAACTCCGCGAATTGAAAATTGCTAGAAAGGCCCAGGCCTAGGGCTTTGTAGTTAATGTTTCGTGACCGAGTAAAGGAACAACATTATTAACTTGATTTGTTATGTAAACGTTAAAAATATTTGCTCCGCGGATTGAAAATTGCTAGAGAGGCCTAGGCCCTTGCAATTAATGTTTTGTGCCAGAGTAAAGGGGCATTACTATAACCCTTATTTGTTAGGAAAACCTTAAAAATATGAGCTTGGGGGAATAAAAATTGCTAAAAAAGCCTAAGCATATGGTCTTGTAATAAATGTTTTGTGACTGAGTAAAGAGCAACGTTATTAACTTGATAAGATAAACAGTAAGAGATGACCACAAAAATACACCAAGTTAATGAGGTTAGGAATAATTCCGTAGGTTTCTTTATTGGTGTAGATAAAATGTTTTCCTTCACCAAAAACAAACCTACGGATTTGTTCCTAATCTCATTAACAACTTGATTTGTTATGTAAATGTTAAGAATATTGTAAAGTACGACTTCCACGCACAAAAGCGCGGAAGGATACATTGACATTTAATGACGAGCGTGTGGTGAGTGATGAGGAGAGTTGCGAGAGAGATATCGAAGGAGAAGGACATGGCGAGCTTTGGCTAAGACAACAAGTTCAGTTTGTAACGCGAAGTGTATTCCAATTTATGTTTTTGTGTAAAGTAATAAATGTTTTGTGTTGTGATCGAGTGTCTGTGATGTTACAGACGAAAGATAGAATTAGAGGCACCGGTGAGACTCGAACTACGAAAGATAGAAATGGAAGGCACCTGTGAGATTCGAACGACGAAAGACAGGAAGTGAAGGCACCGGCAAGATTCGAACTACGAGAGATAGAAATGGAAGGCACTTGTGAGATTCGAACGACGAAAGACAGGAAGTGAAGG
This sequence comes from Macrothele yani, assembly GCA_039090855.1. Lineage (NCBI taxonomy): Eukaryota > Metazoa > Arthropoda > Arachnida > Araneae > Macrothelidae > Macrothele > Macrothele yani. The sequence goes on from CM076990.1 coordinate 170,752,507, forward strand.
CATCTGTGAGATTCGAACTACGAAAGACAGAACAACTTCAGCGGCGTTCTTTATGACCGTGGGAATCGATGAGTTGAAAGTTCTTCAAGCGTGCGAAAGAACCAACGCGACAGGGATATTTTTTTTCCTCTTTGTGTTGGGAAGAACAAAGGATGGTGACTGTAGTTTGCTTTTTTCGAAATTATTTGTTCCGTATCGGATTTACACCACATTAGATGTTTATGTAAGTACTGTTTTGTTGTTGTTCTTAGAGAATTATCCAAAGGAATGAAATATCAAAGCAAGTTTTTCAGAAGTTTCCGGGAACGGAATTAAATAGAAGGAAATAATTTCTGTCAAGAAATAGTACATTCAGATCAACTGTTTGAGGCTAGAGTATAGGTAAATGTAGAATTTTGTTGTAAACAATTTCTGTGAACGTATACACATATACGAAAATAGAAGGAAATAATTTCTGTCAAGAAATAGTACATTCAGATCAACTGTTTGAGGCTAGAGTATAGGTAAATGTAGAATATTGTTGTAAACAATTTCTGCGAACGTATACACATATACGAAAATAGAAGGAAATAATTTCTGTCAAGAAATAGTACATTCACATCAACTGTTTGAAGCTAGATTATAGGTAAATGTAGAATATTGTTGTAAACAATTTCTGTGAACGTATACACATATACGATAATAAATAAACATTGGGTACACGTAGAACTTGTTGAAATGGCTTTCTTAGGAAGAGCTCGCAAAGAAGAGCTTATGCAGTTGGCGGAAGAATTGGGTATAGAAGTTATGCCAAATCTCAAAATTCTGGAATTAAAAAATAAAATTGTCAACTTTGAAGGTTATGAAGAGGATTTCGTGAAAGAACTTTTGGCAGGTATAAAAGAGCGTAGAGAAACAGAAAGACAAATGGAATTGGAGCTTGAAAAACGTAGACAAACAGAAAGACAAATGGAATTTGAACTTGAAAAACTCAGAATAGAAGCTGGACGTCAGCCGCTGCGAGGTAGTTTGGAGCAAAATGGAAATTCTCATAAACCAAGATTAGAACTTAGTCAATTGATGAAAACATTTGACCCAAAAGACAGTGATATAAGTATTTACTTAGTTTTATTTGAAAGGCAAGCACAACAAGCAGAAATAAAAAGGGAAGATTGGGTCACGAATTTGATAGGACTTTTGCCCTACGAAATATCACAATTGATTGCCAGAGAAAATGTGGAAGATGCTAAAAACTATGAATATGTTAAAAGGTTACTTCTTAAAAGATATAAGTTAAGTCCAGAGAAATTTAGATTGAAATTTGTACAACACATGCGTACATCAGAGAAGACCTGGAGAGATTTCGCCTTCGAGTTAGAAAATTATTTTAATGAATGGATTTCAGGACTTAAAATAGGCGATTTTGAAGGGCTAAAAAAGTTAATGATCACAGATCAATTGAAGCGGAGAGTGCCTATAGAAATAAGGGAGCATTTTATTGATAAATGGTCAAATATTGTCTCACCTTCAGATTTGGCTGATATGGTGGACAATTATGAAAGTGTAAGAGGAGGAATCAAGAAAAATTCGTCGAATGAATTTTGTGCTTCAAAGAAAATGCAAGGCAGTGAGAAAAAAACTAGAGATAACTATGATCGCAGAAATTTTATGAAAAATGGATTTTATAACAAAAATTATGTTAAGTCAGATGTAGGACAAGGGTGGTCAAAACGGAATGTATCTCAGAATGAAGAAAAGTATGATCGCAGACGGAAGATTCAATGTTACGAGTGTGCATCTTATGATCACATTCGACCTCAGTGTCCTAAGCTAAAATCACAGAACTCAGGAAGTGTAAATAGAATCAGAGAGGAAACTGAAGGGGATCTCTTGGCACCCTATACCTTTGAAGGAAAAAATAAATGGAGTTACCATGCCTATTCTTCGGGATACAGGTTCATCAGTTGATATCATTTGTCAAGAGTATGTGTCGCCAGGTGAGTTTACTGGAGAACATGTGTGGGTACAGCATCTTCTGGATGAACAAAAGGTTTGTTTACCATTGGCAGAAGTTGAACTAGAATGTGAATTAGGTCATATTGTAACTAAGGCTGCAGTGATTAGAAAGTCGCTAGATCAAGGTAGATATTTACTTGGAAATAAGACTGCCGCTTTGTTAAAAAAAATTGATATGGAGTGGCCACTTAATTCAGAACAGAACAGGTAAATGTTGTGATTACTCGGTATCAAGAAAAACAAAAACGAAACAACGAAGAGAGAAATTCAGTAAAGAATGATTCAGGGAAGAAAGAAAAACAAGCCCTTAAAGGAGAGGCTGTGGGTTCCGAAGAATCAGATGAATTAGAAGAAGAAATTCTGCCATTGAGGCATGATGAAGATAAAGCCATGTTAGAGTTGGTAAAAATGGATTCAAAAAGTTTCATGGAAGATCAACGGCAAAGTTTGGAATTGAAAAAAATTCTCAAAGAAATAGAGAAAACAGATTTTAAAAAGGCAAATGGTTATGCTGTACTCAGAAATGGGATGTTGGTGAAGAAGAAGATCAACAAGATTGGCGAAGAGGAAGATCTTATTGTTGTTCCAGAACAATATAGAGAACAAATAAAAAACATGTGTCATGAGGAAACTTCGGGGCATTTAGTAGTGACAAAAACCAAAGACAGACTAGCGAAGTATTTTTATTGGCCTAACTGTTATAAAGACATTGAAGAATTTGTAAAATCTTGTGATTCATGCCAACGTGCTGGAAAAGCTGGGGACAAAAAGAAAGCACCTTTAAAAATAGTTCCAATTATTCCTGAAATTTTTACAAAAATCAACGTTGATGCCTGTGAGCCTTTGCCCGAGACTTCAAGCGGAAATAGATACATAATTACAGCTATGTGTTTGTCGTCCAAATATCCAGATCCAGTACCAGTACCAGACATAGGATCCAAGTCGGTAGTTGACGCTTTGTTACACATTTTTAGCCGCATGGGATTTCCGAAAGAAATTCAAACTGATCAAGGAGCCAGTTTTGTAAGCATTTTGACACTAGAATTTCTGGAGCGGTTTGGAATAAAAGTTACTCATAGTTCTGTATATCATCCCCAAAGTAATCCGGTAGAACGATTCCATCGAACTATTAAAAGGATGTTGAGAGTTTTATGTCTTGAGTCTGCTGCGGATTGGGAGAAACAGTTACCGGCGGCGCTGTTTGCTTTGAGAACTGTGACACATGAAAGCACAGGGTTTACGCCTGCTGAATTGGTGCATGGAAAAAATTTGAGGACGCTAATGACACTATTGTATGAAAAATGGATGGGTCATCCTGAAGAAGAAAACTATGTCACTGAATATGTATTTGAGTTAATAAATAGGATGAAAAGATGTCAAGAACTTGCCATTAAAAACATGGAAGTGGCTCAATTGAAAAGAAAATATTGGTATGACAGAAATGCGGTAAAACGTGAATTTCAAGAAGGAGATTTAGTATTGGTTTTTGTTACCTGCAGGCCAAATAAGTTAGCGGAACAGTGGAAAGGACCAGGGAAAATTGAGAAAAAACATTCTGAGACTAATTATGTAGTAAGCTTTGAAGGTAAAAATGTAAAGCATCAAGTATATCACATTAACATGCTGAAACCATACCATAAACGACCAGAATTTGTGAACTTATTGCCCGGTTGTGAAAATGGTGAAATGGATTTAGAGATTAAATTTCCGCAAGTTGAAAAAATCCCAATATATTTAACTTCTCTGATATCGAGGAGAACAGTAAACTTCGAGAGCGCCTAAGTGGCCAACAAATTCAGGATCTGAAAAAACTATTATGTCATTACTTGAAAATGTTTTCTAATATTCCAGGAAAGACTCATTTGGTCGAACATGATATCGAGCTAGCTAGTAATGCTATTGTAAGAGTTAAGCCTTATAGAATGTCGCCCAGGCAGATAAATATTCTTAAAGCCGAGATAGATAAAATGCTGCAGTACAAGATTATAGAAGTTGGTGAATCAGACTATACATCACCCATGATTTTGGTAGAAGTACCCGGAAGAGATCCACTCCCATGTATTGACTACAGGCGATTGAATGAAGTGACAAGGACCCAGTTCTATCCATTGCCCAACATAGAAGAAAGAGTCGAAAAGGTTTCTGGAGCGAAGTATATTACAGTATTAGATTTAACAAAAGGGTACTGGCAAATTCCATTAAGTGCTAGAGCTCAACGATTGGCAGCGTTTGTGACTACTTTTGGAACGTATCGGCCCTTAAAGATGCCATTTGGCCTTAAGAACGCACCTTATTTCTTTAGCAAAATGATGTCGGAACTTTTGAGAGGCTGCGAAGAGTTTGCCGTACCATATCTAGATGATGTTGCCATTTTTTCCGAAAACTGGGGGGATCATTTGATACATCTTGAAGAAGTGCTACAGAGGTTGCAGAGGGCTTCCTTGACCATAAATCCTTCCAAATGTAAGTTTGCTCAAGATCACGTCTTGTATTTGGGTCATATTGTTGGACAAGGATATCGAAAACCAGCGGAACGAAAGGTTCAGGCCATACAAAATTTTCCTACGCCAAAGAACAAGACGCAAGTGAGATCTTTCTTAGGCCTGGCGGGATATTACAGCAGATATATTCCAATGTTTTCTTCGATAGCAGCTCCCTTAACAGACATCTTGAAGGGTAAAAATCGTAAAGAGGAAATTATATGGTTAGAACAATGTGAGAAAGCTTTCGTGGAACTAAAAAAATCTTTATCTAGTTTTCCTGTTCTGTATGCCCCTGACTATGAACGTAGATTTATTCTACAAACTGATGCTTCAGATCAAGGAATGGGAGTCGTCCTCTCGCAAGAACAAGAAGATGGCGCTGAACATCCTGTACTCTATCTAAGCAGAAAACTTTCGACAGCGGAGAAGACATACAGTACCAGTGAAAAAGAATGTGCCGCCATTATATTTGCGGTACAGAAACTGAAATGTTACCTGGATGGTCAAAAATTCCTCATACAAACTGATCATAACCCTCTCGTTTGGTTACGCACCAACGCAAGTTCAAATGCTCGTCTGATGAGATGGGCCCTTGCTTTACAAGCATATGATTTTGTTATAATTCATCGATCGGGAACTATGCACAAAAATGCAGATGGACTGAGCAGAGTTCCAACTTTAGATGATCCACCTTGATCATGCTATGTGTCTGCTAGTGAAAACATTTTTTTTATTTTTTTTTTTTATTTTTTTGGTTTTGATATATACTACATTGAAATTGTTGGAAAACACGTAAAGATGATTGTTAAATTAACTCATATATTTCTCTTTGTAAATGGATTATGACTCATTATGTGAACTATGACTATTGTATTGTAAAATGACAAGAACTTTTTACCACTAGAAAAAGTTCCTCTGGAGTGAGGAGGGGTTGTAAAGTACGACTTCCACGCACAAAAGCGCGGAAGGATACATTGACATTTAATGACTTGAGCGTGTGGTGAGTGATGAGGAGAGTTGCCAGAGAGATATCGAAGGAGGAGGACATGGCGAGCTTTGGTTAAGACAACAAGTTCAGTTTGTAACGCGAAGTGTATTCCAATTTATGTTTTTGTGTAAAGTAATAAATGTTTTGTGTTGTGATCGAGTGTCTGTGATGTTACAATATGAGCTCGGTAGGTTGAAAATTGCTAGAAAGGCCTAGGGCCGAATAATGAATGTTTTGTGCCTAAGTGAACACGCAATTTTACAAGTCTTAACTTGTTATTATGAATATCATCACTGCCAATTCAAATTTGCTGACAATCCTCTTCAATTTCGCCTGCCCAAAACGGGAAAAACAAAATCCCACACTACCCCCCATTTCTGAATTAGAATCAGTCTTAATATAATTCTATTGTTTCACCGTACACCATAGCTTTAAAAGATCTACTAATTACGGCAATTTGTTTCCCATGCGATTTTTATATGCCCCCGTAACGTCGTAGGGTACCAATCTCATGGGTACGAGTTTGCCGGGTCTCCGGGGTACGAATTTGTCGTTTTCCATAACCTACACCTCAAGGGTGCGGAACAAAATAATTCCTCTGTGTGTCCCAAAGGAACGTTTTTTTATATACGTGCCTTTCGTGTTTATGAGACCAGTTCTCCTGTTTCCAGCCTCGTTAGTGTTCCTAAGGTAGTAGATGACCGCAGAGAATTTGTTCAGTTGTTATTTGGCAACGCTGAAAACCTGCATCCGATTGGACCAGAAATTATTTATATATATATATATATCATCATCATCATCATCAACCATTATCAATCCACTGCTGGACGAAGGTCTCCCCAAGTTTCCTCCACAACGGTCTGTCTTGTGCCAGTTTCCTCCATGTCACTCCCGCATACTTTCGAATTTCATCCACCCATCTCCCATGTGGTCTTCTTCTGGGTCTTTTCCTGTCCCTTGGAATCCAATCTAAAATTTCGGCTGTCCATCGATGGTCTGTCCTTCTGGCAGTATGTCCAGCCCATTGCCATTTCAGGGATTTAACTCTGATCATGATGTCTTCCACTCTTGTCATTTTTCGGATCCACGTGTTCCTCTTCTTATCTCTCCTGGTTACACCAAGCATGCACCTCTCCGTGCTGCTTTGAGTTGTCTGCAGCCTTTGTATGTCTCTTTTAGCTAAGGTCCACGTCTCTGCACCATACGTAAGCACTGGAAGGATGCATTGATCAAACACTTTTCTTTTAAGACATAATGGCATATTGCTCTTGAAAATTATGCTGTTTCTTCCAAAAGCTCTCCAGGCAAGTTTTGTACGCCGATTAATTTCTTCACCAATGTGACCCTCACTTGATATCTGCTGTCCAAGATAAACGTACGTGTCTGTTATCTCCAGCTTTTCTCCATCAATTGATAAATCTTCATTTCTTGTAAAAGCATTGTACATCACTTTTGTCTTCTGAAAGTTCATTTTTTAATCCCACTTCTTTACTCTTGTCAGCAAGTTCCTGGATCATACTCTGTAGCTCTGATGGGGTAGTTGCAAAAATGACTATGTCATCAGCAAAACGAAGGTGGGTTAGATAATCTCCATTAATCTTTATCCCTTTGTTTTCCCAGTTCAGTGATTGAAAGACATTTTCCAATGTGGCATTAAAGAGCTTCGGAGATATGGCGTCACCTTGTCTCACTCCCTTTCCAATTTTTATGTGTGTTGTATTTTCAAACAGCCGAATCTTTGCACTTGCATTTTCATAGATGTTATTAATAATATTAATGTATGCATCTTCAATACCGCAGGATTTCAGAGCCATTGCAACTGCTGATGGTTTCACCGAATCAAAGGCTTTTTCATAATCGATAAAAGCCATGCACAATGGAAGTTCATATTCCCTCGCTCTTTCAATTAGTTCTCTCAGTACGTGGATATGATCTATTGTGCTGTAGCCACTCCTGAATCCAGCTTGTTCTCTCGGTTGAGCCATGTCCAGTGTCACCTTCAAGCGGTGTGAAAGAACTTTAGTGAAGATTTTATAAACCACTGATAGGAGGCTGATAGGTATGTAGTTCCCGAGATCCTCAATGTCACCTTTTTTATGTAGCAAGATTATTGTAGCGTTGTTCCAAATCCTCAGGAATTTTCCCTTCATTAAGGCATCGAGTGAAAATTTGGGCGAGTACTGTTTCGATTTCTCCACTTGCTTCTTGTATGATGTCTACAGTAATTCCATCTTCTCCTGGAGCTTTTCCCCGCTTCATGTTCTTGATTGCATGTGCAACTTCTGCTGGAAGGACTGGAAGAACTCTGGTACTGGTACCTTTCATGATGTCTGGAGTACATGTATCATCCCTTTCATATAATTTGGAGTAGAAATCTTTCACTCTTGTCATAATTTCGCCTCTATTTCTTGTTACAGAACCATCTTCTTTTCTCAGTGCCATAATCTGTTTTTTCCCCTTACTGAGATGTCCCTTTGCTATCTTTAGGCTTTGGTTGTTTTCAATTGCTTTCCTTACCAGTTCACAGTTGAATTTCCTTACGTCTTCAGTGATACTTTTTCGTACTGTCTTGCATAGCTCTATATATTCCACTTTGGAAGTCACATCTTCTTTAGTTGTCCTCATCACTCTTCTTTTTTGCATCAACATTTTGGTTTTTCCTGATAATTTGTTCACATGCAATTTGTTCTTAGACCCAGCTAATTTTGTTGCTGTTTCCATAAGAGCTTTGGTTACTTTTCTGTTAACTTCAGAAATATCCACTTCTTCCGATGTAAGGCCTTCTAAAGCAGAGAATCTGTTCTTCAGTTCCAATTTGAAGGTATTATGGTGTTTTTTAAGGTTGGTTATGTCAATACATTTTGTTTGTCTTATGAGCTTGCTACGTTCGAGTTTAGTGTTGAGGTGCATCTTACATCTCACCAATCTATGGTCACTGCCTGTGTTGAACTTGTTTAGCACACTGCAGTCTTCTATGACGAATTTTTTGTTACACATAATAAAATCAATTTCACTTGTCGTCCCATTTGGATGTCTCCATGTCCATTTCCTGTGTGGCTTTTTCTTGAAAAAGGAGTTCAAGATGAAAAACCCTTCTGCCTCTGCAAACTCTACGAGAGTATTTCCACGCTGGTTTCTGTTGCCGTGACCGAATTTACCTACTGAAGTTTCATTCTGTTGCCGTTGCCCTATTTTTGCATTGAAATCTCCCATAATTATCTTCAAGTGCTGCTTACCTTTATTATTTAGATCACGAATTTCCTCATAAAATTCTTCAATTTCTTCTTCAGCATGACTTGTGGTGGGTGCATAAGTTTGAATAATCTGAGCCTGGTATCTTCTCGAGAGTTGGATAACGAGTCGTGCAGCTCTGTCAGAGGAACTTTCAACTTCTACAACTTTATCCTTCAGTTTCTTGTTTATTATAAATCCAACACCACTAGTTCTGCCAGTATCTGTCCCACGATAGTAGAAGAGATGTCCACTTTTCAGTTCGATGAGATCTTCTCCTTTTCTCCTTACCTCACTTAGCCCGACGATGTCCCCCTTGATCCTTTGCAGTTCCTCTTCCAATTCAAGAAGCCTTGAATCAGAAGATAGGGAGCGTCCGTTATACGTCGCCAAGGTCAGCATCAGATGGCAGCCTAGTCCGGTCCTCCGGGGATTCTTAGCACCCTCTGCCTTCATGTCGCACTGGCCGCTGCCTTAGCCAGGTACATTCCAGCTGCAGGAGACTGAGGGCCAAGATTTAAGTTGTGGAGTCATTTTGGAGGGGTTTGGCCATAACTCACCACGCTGGCCAAGCGGGTTGGTGAGTGTGGGATAGCATTTCCTCTAATCCCGATGGTATAGTTATACCGCTATTGGCGGTCGTCAGAGCCCCTTTAGTGGGAACAGGATGTACCACGAGAAGGCGGGGTTGACATTTGTCAAGGAGAGGCTGTGATGTTACGCATCACCTGACCTTACATCCCATATATATATATATATATGTATATTTAATTAAGCCCTTTCCTCCCTTCTCCGATGGCCACTTCAATTACTCAGATAGAGAGAGTAGTACGCGTACAACATCATGATATTATTCATAAAAAATAATTTTATAGCTCTGAAATTGCATTGTGACCAGTTTTTCGGGATCAGTTGTATAACCAGATTTTATTCGTCATATATAGAAATTAGCAAAATTCCGACTTTCGAAGATGGCATTTCACACATTCCAGAGATCAGAACTTGGGAGCCCGCTAGCAGAAATACGTATGTGAACTATTTGAGAAATTTAAATGCCTTAGATGCAATATGATTTAATGTCCCATCCAGCGGCGGCTCCTGCTATGGGGCTGTGGGGCTGCAGCTCCCCCTACCCAAAGCCGTTTTTTTTCATGCCGTACCAAGAGAGAAAAGTTTTGTGAACACCGCTGTAAGTTTTCCCAGCATAATGCCACGACTGCAGTTTTCTGAACTCAAATGGAAGTTTTCCCTGCATAACACCAGTGGGTGCGGGAAGAACGTTACGAACTGCGCTTCTTGCAGCCCTGACGGCTATTGAAACCAACTCATGTGGGAAACTCTGCCTATTCCCACATCAGTTCGTTTCCTTTGAATAAAACTTCCCTGGGGACTGCATTCATGGCAGCTTTCGCTAGCAGGTTTGCTCGCGAATGCTGTCTCTCGTTGGGTGGGAATGCATCGCCGGGAGTGTGTGCTTTGTTGATTAATACGGTTCTTGTGCTCCCGAAAAAGACATAAAATAGGGGAATGAATTAAAAATGATGACGAATGTTGAATTAAAGTATTAAATAAAGTACGTTTGAATGTATTACTCAACCTGGGTTTTTTTTTTCTTCCAATTTTTGGTTTGTTCCTGCTTTTATTCAACGTAATAATTCTAACAACATTGTTGCTCCCATCTAATAACAAATACTCAGTTGCCGGGACTTTTGCAAAAAAGTCTTACTTATATTTTCTCTTCTGGTCAAAATGAACATGTGAACAAGTCGCGATTAAAAATAGAGTTCATATTGGATAAATCGAAAAAAAAAAAAAAAAAAAAAAAAAAAAAAAGAGAGAGAGATACTAATTGTTGCCGCGAAACACTTACACAAAATTGATTTCTTCACTTACCAAGCACAGCGAAATTTTCGCTTTTAAACTCATGTACATTTTTATTCACCAAAAATCATTGAAGTCATTCCACTGGATACATTTTATTTTTCAGCTGCATCCCCCATCCCGCCCAAAAATCAGCTGCGCATTTCAATTGAGGTAGTGTACTTAATTACTTTGAAAAGAACATTTAATCAGATATCATTGCTTAGAAAATTTGCGAATATGGTAAATTTTGGAAAACAAATTTTTCTACACTAAATTGTTATCATGATGGCTTCAGAATTAAAACTGGACTGAATATGTTTGCAATCCGTTTTTATTAAAGAGAATGCCGGTGTGTGAGTATCGAATAACAACTCATCGCGAAATTCTGGCAGACCCTGCAAAATTCCACAAAATGTTTTTCATCGCCGTCCAAGCTGTGCAGTGGTTGGTATCAAGTCGAAGTTTCAAAGGGAGTGTATCAGAAGAAAAAATATTTATTGTCATATTTCTAGGGGTCACAATGAGACACCTGAGAACGCGTACATGACCTTGCGTGTTTCTCCGCTACCACTGGCGCACGCATTAATTTTTTTTTATTTTTTGTCCTTATATATATATATAATACGTACAGTATATGCATGTATATATAATTTGCAACCACTATCAATCCACTGCTGGATGAAAGTCTCCAAGTTTCTTCTTCCACAACAGTCTGCCTTGAGTCAGTTTCTTTCATGCTTTCGAGTTTCATGTACCCATCTCCCTCTTGTCATCTTCTGGGTATTGTTTTTTCCCTTGCTATCCAGTTCAATATTTCAACTCTCCGTCGGTGATTCTTTCTTCTAGCAATATGTTCATCCCATTGCAATTTCAGGAATTTTGACCATGTCTTCCACTGTTGTCATTTTCCCGATCCACGAGTTCCTATTTGTATCTTTCCAGGTAACATCAAACATGCATCTCTACATGCGACTTTCAGTTGTCTGCAACGTCTGTATGTCTATTTTAGTTGAGGTCCATGTCTGTGCTCCATGCGTAAGAACTGGAAGGATGCACTGATTAATCAGTTTCTTTTTAAGAAATAATGCATCCGACGAAGTTTTATAGGTCGATTATTTTCTTAATAAATGTGACAATGTGGCCATCGCTTAATAGATGTTGCCTACTTTAGGTATCGGTACCTTTACATTTTCCCTATCAGTCGCTAAATATAAAATCTAAATATCAATTTCTTGTAAAAAAAAAGCACTTTCGATCAGTATATATATATATATATATATATATATATTATTGTTATTATTATTATTATTATTATTGTTAAACGGACAGCATCAGCACAGGCGCAGTAACTTAGCTTTCGAAGTGGTATCGTGATATCTACAAAATTGATATGCAGCCCCCATCTCAGCTTACCAAGAGCCGCCACTGGTCCCATCACTTGCAAAATTAATTTTTTGAAAAATTTTGTGAAATGAAATGTATTTCGAACGTAATCTTTGGCACAAATGTGCCGTATTTTCATTGTTTCCATGTAGCCACTCCTACAGAAAACATGAAAATTACATTGTCCTGGAGCGGGAATCGAACCTGCACTTCCTGATTTCCGGTCGAGCATGCTATCCGTTACACCACCCAGGCCAAGGTAGTTCTAAGCAACAGGCCAAGGTAGTTCTAAGCTGATCAAGCTAGCCACTGATGCAGGATATTCATTGAGTCAGATACGTAGCTTTATCCAAAAAGCCAGAGTCAAACATTCCAGTCTTCCTGCGCCGCAGCTACGTTATATAGGCTCAATTCCCTACATTCCAAGTGTGTCTTACAAACTCAAAAACGCCTTCGAGAAGATGAACTACGGCGTCAGCATAAGGTCCCCTGCATCTTTACATACTATACTAAAGAGAAATAGTGAAAAACCACCTCTCTCCTGCGAAGCAGGCGTTTATGCGATCCCGCTACTGTATCCGAACGGCTCTAAACGATACTACATTGGAATGACCAAACGTTCGTTTGGAATCAGAGTCAACGAACATAAAAGGGACACAAAATACGGTAAAGTAGCCACGGCACTATCCAGAGAAGTAAAATTCAAGTCAGCTACTCCCATGTGGGATGATATAAAGAAATTAGCGAGCTACTCTACCCATAAATGTACAGCCATTCGGGAAACCTTGGAGATCATTACCAACAGCGATGCCTGCAATGATTGTGTCTCGCTCGAGATGCCACGAATTTGGAACCAATTCTTCAAGTAACACCTTTTCTCTACCAGGATCCCGCGTGCAACCAACGAGATTCCTCGTATCTTTAAATGAATATAACGTCGCATCTATTTATTGCCAAGTTCCCGCGTTCAAATTGTTAAGCGTTCTCTTTTTCAGTTTGCAGTTTCTGTCTAACTTCCTTGAAAAAGCCATCTGGTTGATGTGCGAAAGCTTGGAAACGCTTATGTGTTTTTTTCTTACGCCAATAAATCGGATCACTAGTACAGCGTTACTATTTACTACTTAATTGGTGTATTGTTCCTCGTTATAAATACAACAATTGTTACCTGCAAAAATCAGTAACTTGTGAAGCCTCCGCGAGCTGCAATAAAAGCTTCTAGAAGGCGTGGCATTGAATCGAAAAGGCATTGGATGGTGTCCTGGGTAATTGCTTGTCAGGCGGCAAGTATGTATGTGTTAAGCGGTTATGTTAACTTCCAAAGTCTTGCGTGGTTGAAGATAATAAAATAGCTATAAGTAATAACTTTTGCGATCCTTTTACATCTCTTAAAAGCATTTATTATTTTCTTTACTTAATCGCAGAAGAGGTTGTCCATCAGCTCACTAATTCTTCCTGCCTCTTCCTCTGAAACTCAAAATGTCCTTCCCTAAATCCTGCTTCGGTCATTTCTTCCGTTTCCTTTCTACCATTGCAGAGAAAACTTCCATTGCCCCGGTCAGCTTAATAAGACTTCTTTCTAAAACCTGAGGCCTTTCCTCGCCTACTCTTTGCGACTGCTAGCTTTCAATTCCCAGAATCGACTGCCTTAGCCTCCTTTTGTTTCCCAGCAAACTCACCCCTTTACCTCGACAAAAACCCATGAGAAAAACGCCGGCTTCAGCTTATACAAAGCATTACGGTAGAAATTAAGAGAGTTTGCGCTTTCAGTCGGCTGCTTTGAAATTAAGAAGGCAAAGCATCAAATGAACACGACAATATTAATACGTCTACAAAATAGAAAGGCGCAGACTCTAAAATGAGACAAACTGGCGTCTGTAAATAACCCTCCGATTATTTAATGCGGGATGAAACAGCAAAATTTCTCTCTCACGCTTCGTGGAAACACAGGAAATGGAGCACTAAAGCGAAACAAAAGTTGCGAAATGAGATTTAATATTATTGAACAAAATTCTAGTGTTAAATCTCCGTAATATATGCGAGTCCACAGTTCATTGGTACTGACCGCTGGAGGACTTTGATGGGCCAGTTTCCGAGTGACCATATTCCAGACATGTTCAATAGGCGACATGTCTGGCGAACGTGCAGGTGAGGGAAGAAGAGGTATCTGCTGTGCTGCGAAGAGGGCTTGAACATTCCTGACAACAAGATGTCGGGCATTGTCGTGCTGGAATATAGCGCCCGGAGTGCTCTGAAGGAAGGGTATGACTTCTGCCTGTACAACTAACGAGATCTTTAATCACTTTGAATTTTCATCGAAGAGTTATGGAGGGGCAATAGATGGAGAGAGTGTGCGAGAGTTCAGAGAGCGGTGCCGGACCCAGACGTGAGGAATGACTCTTCACTTCTAAGCATTTGCATGCCTTACCCTGCTCTGCATATCCAGTAAGTTTCACGTGATAACCATCATTCCTTCATCGTGTTGAAATTTTCACAAACAGTAGTTTACTTTATAATGTAGGGAAGGATTCCTAGTGTCAGAAGGGTGTGTTGGAGATTTCCATTTATTACCACAGTTTTCTATTGTAACACCGATAATCCATTTATAAAACTACAAATAAAATTATTGATCTGAAGATAACACATTATTCCTGAGGTTCTTACAAAGTACATGTAGAGCAGTCTTTTTTTGACAGTTTAATAATGTATTTACATGACCATATGCATTAAGACTGTCGCTTAAATTTCGCTGAGATGCTCACAACACCATTAGTCCAGCGGCATAAGTGCTTTGTGGGTATCTCAGGACCACACACACACACACACACACACACACACACACACACTTCTGCTGATGAAAGAATCTTCTGTATTGGTTAGAAAATTCTGGTAAAATGAAATTTGCTCATGGTCATTCACTTGAAAACGTGGAGGTCTGTGGAAGAGTTTTCCTGTAGAGGTAAATTTCGGGTTCTGCTTTGTAAGCGTCTGATGACGAGCGACCAATGAATTGCTTGCACCTGATTAGTTTTTTATTACCTGTGTGCACTTACCAAATATAATGGTTGCAACTTAACATTTTCTAAAAAAGGTCTGCAGTCTAGGTACGTTGTAAAAACTTTACGATTAAGTTCTTCCTTCTCTTTAGGAGGTTTATTTTAATTTTCATAAGTCGATTCTCAGTGTAACGGTCTAGTGATTTTCGTAATTCTACTAGTTTTCTCTTTTGGTGTTGTGATTTCACTGTTGACGAGTGTATCATCAACAGGGATTCAGTTTAACTTTACTTGGGACACTGCTTCCAGGATTGTCTAATATGCACCAGAATTTGTAATCTCTGTATAGAATAGCAGACATATGGTGATTTTATACAGTATGATAAAACATTCTGTTGAAAAGCAGCGCAAAAGGGTGCACGTACTTAATTTTCTCACCTGTTTCATGTGTTTTATGTGCCCGAATTCTTTCCAGTTCTAACATATTTTTTTCTAGACTGGATCATTTTGGTCCTCACAATATTTTTGATATACATATTATGTAATGGACCCACCTTCGAGCTGAAATAATAACGGTTCTCTTTGTGATGTATTCATAGATTAATCTTTTGTTTGATCTTAGAATTTCAGTTAAGAAGTTGACCAACAATCTTTTTTATACTTTTTTCAGGAGCCGAATGGCAAATTACGGGTCGACCGGACCCACAGCCATTCATGTTTTACGACAATGGGCCAGACTGCGAACATCGGATCGTCATGTTTCGCCACATTGCAGCAGTTGAAACATCTCGGAGCGTCATCAAAATGGTACGGTGATGGCAATTTTGCCATGGCGCCCCGAAAGTTTCAGCAAATTCATGTTTTACGTGCTCCAGCTGGATATGCATTTCTGTCGGGCAAATCGAGGTATTTATATGAAGAGATATTTCAGGCCCTTTTCGAGAAATGCCAAGCAGAAGAAATTTTGGGTTGGATCCGCAAGATTTTGTAGCGGACTTTGAAACAGGAGTACATGCTGCCGTCAGAAATGTATTCGGGCAGCCTGTTTTTCTAAAAGGGCGTTGTTTTTTCACCTCACTCAAAGTACATACAGAAGATTGGTGAGCCTAGGTCTGAGGCAAACTTGCAGGGCCAACGGCAATATAAAACATTTCTGCGGGATGCTGAATGGCTTGGCCTTTCTTCCTCTTGACAAAGTGGAAAAGGGGATGGCTTTCTTAAAGAGAACAGCCCCAGAAGAACTGCTCGACCTGGTGCTGTATTTTGAGGACACGCATGTAAACGGCCAACCCCGACCAGTACACCAAGCTGCAGGAAGGGAAAGTATCCCCGTGTTTCGTTTTCGAAGGTCCCCACCAATGTTCCCTCCAGCAATGTGGAACGTTCATCGTGCTACCCTTGCTGGTGAGGGTCGTACGAACAATGACACAGAAGGGTGGAATCGATCCTTCGAATAACTAATAGGACACAAACACCTATCTTTATGGGTTTGTGTAGATGGAATTCGAAAAAGACCAAGCTACTGCATGTACAACCTTGCTACAGAACCATACAGGAGTACGCCCACAGAAGTGTATCAAAAGAAAAACAAAGGCTCTGCAGCAAAGGTTGTATGGTCTGTGCAGGGTCTTTCAAAACGGGGAGAGAACCGTTGAGAACTTTTTGAATGCTATCGGTTGTTGTATTCGCTTCTGATTTTTTCACATATAATATAATAAAGTATATTAAATATTGCACCGATGAGCCTTTACGTTATGATCACCTCCAGCCTATATAGAGAAATTAGCGCGCCGGGAGGCCGGACCGTGGCGCAGGTAAAGTTGACAGAGCAGTATATATATACAGCTCGATGACTGGCTATCGGTTAGTACAGTGTTCGGAGTCAGAATGACAAAAGCTGCGGATTTATCGGAGTTTGATAAAGGACAACTTGTGAGGGCACGGTGCCTCGGAACTACGATCTCGGAAATGGCGCAACTTGTGGGTTGTGCTCGTGTCGTTGTAGTGAGTACGTATCAAAAGTGGTGCACAGATGGCCAAACGACGAAACGCCGTTCAGACGTGTGTCGTCCGCATCTTATTGATGCCAGAGAGGATCGGAGACTGCCGCGCATTGTTCACAGCGACTGCAGGGTAACAGTGCGACAAATCACCCTGAGCTACAACAGTGATGATTAGGGAAATGTGTCATCGGACACAGTTCATCGCAGCCTTCTCACATGGGCCTGCGTAGCCAAAGACCCAGCCGGATTCCCATACTCACTGCACGTCATCGCCGCATGCAATGGGCCCAAGATAATCGAGATTGGACCGTGGATGATTGGAAGAAAGTGGCTTGCATGGTCTGACAAATCAAGATTCCTGGTGCATCACATAGATGGCCCAGCGCGGATACGCCGATTACCAACGGAAGCTATGGCACCTGGATGCACTGTTGGGCGGAAACAATCCGGAGGCGGCGATGTTATGTTGTGGGTGTTTTCCTTTGACATCTTAGGCCCCATTATCCCAATAGCACAATCTCTGACAGCTGTCAGGTATCTGAACATCGTTGCGAACCGAGTTCACCCATTCATGGCAACTGTGTTTCCTGCTGGTGAGGATCATTACCAACAGGATAATGCGCCATGCCACACTGCCAGATCGTCAAGGAGTGGTTCGAGGAACATGCTGGTGACTTTGTGTCAATGCCCTGGCCTTCAAATTCACCTGACATGAACCCAATCGAACTTTTGTGGTTCGACTTGAAAAAGCGGGTTTGCGCTAAATCACCACCACCCCGAAATGTACGGGAAACTAAAGGACCTGCTGTTGACATTATGGTAGCACATATCTCAAGATACCTATTGCCACCTCATCGAATCGAAGCCTTGGCCAGTGGCCGCTGTTTTGCGGGTTAAAGGGGGTCCTACAGCTTATTAGTTAGGTGGTCCTAATGTAATGTCTCATCGGTGTAATATTGTACAAAAATACACTGGCGGAAAGTGAAAAAAGAACACCAAGAAGGAATTGGCGGACGATCATGAAATTTACATATGCTAATTGGGGTCGAGTTTATGTAGGTGTGATGTTAATTTCGGGACCAACCGGTGAGCGCTTACGCCATAGCACGGCATAATATGCAAATTATCGTCGGTGGTATTTAAGAAGTACGGCGAAGTGAATTTAATCAGTCGTCGGCGTACGGACACGTGCGAAGACCCTGAAGAAGCTGCAATGCCTGGACATGGAAGACGTGTACGATTTCAGCAGTTATCGGACTTTGAGCGAGGTCGTCTAGTCGGACTCCGCGAGGCCGGGTGGTCGTATCGTCGTATTGCTGAGCGAATTGGACGGGAAGTAACAGTGGTGGTACGATGGTGGCGTAGATGGCCCGAGGAATATTCCCACACAAGAAGACGTGGAACCGGGAGTCACAGACAGACTGATGAGCGGACCGATCGATGCATAAGAAGAGCGGCGTTGTCAAGCAGAACATCCACTGCGACGCAAATCCGAGCTGCGGTTGCACCTGAGGTGACTGTGCAAACAATCCGCAACCGTCTACTGCATGCAGGACTACGTGCACGTGTGCCTCTGGCATGTGTACCTCTGACTCCAGCCCACCGTCAGAAACGGCTTCAGTGGTGTCGCCAAAGTCTGCACTGGAAAACGCAATGGCGATCTGTCGTGTTCAGCGATGAAAGCAAATTCTGCTTGGGAGCCTCCGATGGCCGTATGCGTGTTCGCAGACGCACAGGGGAACGTCTCAACCCTTCTTGCATCCGCCATGGACACACAGGGCCTACACCTGGTCTCCTGGTGTGGGAAGCGATCAGCTATCACTCCAGTACACAACTAGTGTTTGTACCGGGTACGTTAAACAGCACCTTCTACATCAACTACATCATCCAGCCCGTTGTTGTGCCATTTGTAAGGCCGGTCCATCGTGGTGTTTTCCAGCAAGATAACGCACGCCCACACACGGCACGTGCAACGCAACATGCACTTCAGAGTGTGAGACAACTTCCATGGCCTGCACGTTCACCGGATTTCTTCCCCATTGAGCACGTGTGGGATTTTATGGGACAACAACGACTTACCGGGCCTCCACGGCCAGCCACGACCATCCCCGATTTACGCGTCCAGGTTGAGGATGCTTGGTACTCAATACCCCAAACTTACATCCAACATCTGTACGACAGACTCCATGCCAGAATCGCACAGTGTGACGCAGTTCATGGCGGTTCAACCTCGTACTAACCATGTTACATGGAAATGTTATTTTTCAGTTTACCAGCAAATACAGCTGTATTTTGCCATAATGTTTTGATCACGTTATCCTCTGTATTCCGTTATTATGCTGTATAAATTTCGTTGGTACCAGACGTCTCCTTCTTGGTGTTCTTTTTTCACTTTCCGGCAGTGTATAATCGTAATATAATATTTTGCAGAATTTGTGATTGCGTGAGAATCTCTGGCAAGCGGCAACACTGTACATGCTTTTATGGCACCTGAAAAATACTATGTGCCCTGACTGTGCGTATACACTTACTTATGTGAAAATTTTCTTGTTTGACATGAAATAAACAGTTTGTTCTACGTTTAGTGTTTATTTCTTTTTTAAGTATTAGAGAATTTTTGAACTCGTGAAAAGTGTTAAATTCACTAGTATTTTTAAACACTTTAGTAAAAGAAAAGTCAGAAAATCTATGGAAAAAATTGAAATATCGACTAAGGGTTTAGTACGTTTCTGTAGAAAATTCAAATTTTGTACCTGATGAGTGATAAAAGAGCCTTAGTGGCTGTCAGGTGTCGCTGAGTTCGATCTGCCACTAGGCCTTACGGAATCTGAATCTCTCAAGCGGGCCTGACGTAGGTTCTTTTGAGTGCCGTCGAGTTAAACTCGATTGTTGAAAAAAACTGGAACGTGTAGTCAGCAATTCTTAAGACCTACGAGTTCTGTTCGATTGGCTATCTCCACGTGCCAACAGGTTTCCAGCTAGCGAACACTTCACTATCTCACCGATATCCCGGAAAACCCTCCACCACGTGGACTTGAGTTGTTCCGTCTAAAACCCGGCCGATCTCTTATCGCTGAAAAAACCTTGACTATTCCGTCAAGGAAGCGTAAAACGAAAAAGAAAACGTAAAACCCCGAGAAGTTTAACCGACACTCTCTGCTTTAAAACACGACGTCCAACTCGTGGAAGGTGAAACACGAAAAAGCCCCTCTAGCAAAGAGGACATCATCCTACCCTAGGTTGAGAGACATGAACCCACAGCGCGCTGCGCCTTTTGGCAGGTGGAAAAAAATATTGGAAATAAATAGAAGCGGGAACAGGTTGCCCTGATAGGATAGTATGACAATAAAGTGCGGAAGAATAAGAGGTAAACGGTTACACCGTTGAGAGCTGAAGTTGTAAGCTGTCCTACATACTTACCTGCAACAGTAATTCAGACCAAGCAGTGATTCTCTCCATAGAAAAACGCCTGGCATCATACCACCACCACAGATGAGGACAAGGACAAAAGGGCAGGGGAAGGATGGGATCTTGAAAAAAAGACAGCACACACAGAATAAGTTTCCCAAAGGAACATCGAAGTTAAGGCGTTGTCGTTTTCTCGGTTCTCGGAGAAAACGTTTTCTCGGTCAGGAGTCGTTTTCTCGGTTCTCGGAGAAAACGTTTTCTCGGTCAGGAGTCGTTTTCTCGGTTCTTGGTTCTCGGTTCTCGGTCAGGAGTCGTTTTCTCGGTTCTTGGTTCTCGGTTCTCGGTCAGGAGTCGGCTTTTTGTTTCGTTGCTCAGGAGCCAATCAGAGAAAAGATTTCCCCCATTGGTCAAAAAATTGTTTTGCAAGTTTACTTTTACTGGTTTGCCTCAGTTATCAGAGAGTGGTGACAGCGAAAAATTTTTTTTGCTGCACTACTACAGTTTTAAGGTTAGAACACAGAAAAATAAAAAAAAAAGGCCACAATTATAATTAGGGCATTACAAAAGTTAGGGCCAATCATTTTAATTTCTTAGCTTGCTTATATATACACACACTTTTTTCCCATACGTGTGAAGAATACTCAACTCTCTAGTCCCAATTTTTGTTCCTTTTACAAGTGTAGCTGTGATTTGGGTTCTGATACTTTGTTTAAAATACTTTTGCCCTTTTATTTTGGCTTTTAAGTAAATTTCTGTATTAACTTGAGCAATTTTCTTATTCATGCAAGTAGCACAGTAGTGTGTATATATATATATATACATATATTATTATTATTATTTTTTAATATTTTGAGCATCTGTACTACTGGTAACCCTTTTTGCAAAAAAGGATTTGGCCCTTAAAAGAGCCTTTTTTTCATAAGAATTACTAGGGATTGTTTAGACAAGTTTTTTAGACAAGCTTTAGGAGGTAAAAGGCCAGCTGCAGCCTCATCCTATCATCGATTTCCATGGTTCCCGAAGGAGCCATAGCCCTCGATGAGCTCCCCACTAGCTGGAAAGCAGGTGGTTGAGGTGTAACCACCTGAGCAAATGTTTGCCTTCCAGTGGGGTAAGAAGGTGCAGAAGCAAAGCTCCTACCGCTTCCTCTACTCTTGCCACGTCCCTTGTATTGTCCTCCTCTTTTGAACTGCTTATATCTACTAATTGATGGCTGCTCCCTCTCAATGAATTGCTCAAAGCTCATCCTAAAGCATAGCAGGGTAATGGAGCCAAAAGCCACTTCACTATCTGAGGAGAACGTCATGGTCTCCCTGGGCATTCCTGGGCGAGGTCTGCCGCGCTCCATATTGCGCGTGCACAGACACTTTTTCTATGGAGAGATGGGTTGGAACTCCTTACAGCACAATTTTTTCTGTAGCTCTCCTAAACTTCTTCGCCGCTCTTTCTACTTCCTCACTAAATTTCTCCGCCATCCTTGCAACTTCCTTCTTCATTTCCTTTTTTATTTGCAAGCTGCAAATGTCAAGGATTTTCTCTTCTTGTACTTCTGGAGAATCCAGAAGTGCAAGAAGGAGTCTTTGATGGTCTGCTGTAGAAGAGTGAAGGCTTCCTCGTGTTGTGTAGTCTCTCCATTTTTGCTTTTGGCTGCTGTAGTGTCAGTTCTACGCAACCTAAGATCCTGAGCTTCTGGCTTAGTCATGGCGATTGCTGTTGATGGACCGTTAGGACTGCCTGAAAGAAGTAACGGGACTAAAGTAACGGTAATGCTTTAGCATTCCCGTAGTCTATCATACACGAAGGATGTAGGAGCCAATCAGGAAAAATATTTTGTTCAATTGGTTACGCTTTGCTCTGTCTCCAGCCAGGAGTCTGCTGTTTAGTTCTTATGTGATAAACCAGTCAGAAAAAGAAATTTTTTCAATTGGTCTAAATATTGTATCTCAAGTTTACGTTTTCTGATTCTTGCCTTTAATGGCGAAATTTGCCATTGCTAAGGTGGTGTAGCCTCCTCTAGCGAACGCGTCGCTTCCTTTTATATCCTTAATCTTCTTTTCACCGCTTCTCGCCTCTGGAAACCCTATTGGTGTGGAGTTAGCCGTTCACCGCAAGTGGTGACCTTTGACCTATACATCAGACCCGGTCGCGGTCAACGGATCTTGCTAGTCATGTGCTTCACTCGGTGTTACACAATCCGTCATACAAAGGAAACGTACCATGTGCCAACACGAGCGTTTTAATTTGCATTACATTGCCTATGAAATGAAAAATAATTACAGAAGATATTACTACATGGAAAATATTAGTGGCGCAAAACCCCGTAACCTTACAGTTCCACACTTTTTGAATTCGAGGGCACATTTATAATGTACCGCTAGGGAATACCAAGTCCGATGATAAAGCTCAATACAGTAGTTATCACACTGTTGATCACACAACTTACAAACGAAAGTTTTTGTAGTTTTGCTATCACCATGAAGTTCAGTGCATATATTTCTTGCGGCATTTCGTACTCCCTTCACTTGTGGCATTTTCTGGTCGTTGCGAATAAGCCGTGGGTACCACTCTCATGACCCTCTGCCGTATAACCTGCGGCTATCTCGGCCTACCCTATCATGGCGCTGCCCTAGTCAACGAAATTCAGACGTGACAACGCGCCCGCATGTGGAATTCTTTTTCTGGCACATGCGTTAAACATAAATTAAATTGTGCGATGGCTAAAATCTATCGTTGCAGTTTTGAACTCTGAGAGGCTGAGTTGGTAAGTGATGTGAGTGGATTATGATCCGACATCACCTCGATCTTGTGTCCGAAGATCCACCCTTCAAATTTCTGCAACCCCCAGACATTGCATACACCTCTTTTTTTTTTGATTGAATTATTAACGGCCATCGTGAGCAACTCAATGGGCTATAAGCAGTCGTCCGTCCCTAATTTAGGGTCACTGGTTCTAGGGAAGGGAGAGAGCCAGTGCCGTAAGACAAACATAACATCCATGCCTCACCGGGATTCGAACCCGGACCCCTTTCGGACGAATGATCAGAGGCCATCGCTTAGATCACTGCGCCACCGGGGCGGCACGCCTCTTTATGGCTCGCCACCTGCGCATCACCCAACTTTTTGCTGGCATACGCCACCGGTCAAATCTGACCTTCCTCGTTGCGCTGACCTAAACAACACGCTACCGCAAAAGCGCTAGCGTTAGTATGTAATAAAAAAGGTTTGTCAAAATTTGGAGAGTACAACACTGGTGCCTGGCATAGCTTATCCTTTAACTGCTGGAAGGCATTCTCCAGCTCCATCGTCCAACAAACTTTGTCCTGTGCCTTCTTTGCCGTGAGATCCGTCAGAGGCTTCGCTATCTCTGCGAATCTCGGACCATAGTCTCTGTAATAGAAACTAAACCTAAGAAGCTTCTGACTTCCTTTTTGGTTCGAGGAGGAGTAAGTTGTTTAATTGCCTGGAGCTTTTCCGGATCCGGGCGATGGCTCCCCGATCCCACAATATGTACTAAATCATGCATCTCCTTCGGTGCGAAACATTTAGACAAATCCCCGTAAACCCTGCATTTTGTAAACTCATTAACACCTGTCGCAGATGTCCCAAGTGCTCCTCCCAGACTGTGAAAATATGGCAACATCGTCCAAATACGCAACAGCGCAGTCTTGGTGCGGAGTAAGCACCTTGTTCATAGCCCGCTGAAAAGTAGCCGCGGCCCCCACCAATCCAAATGGCATGACTTTCCATTGGTATAGCCCTCGATGGGTGACAAACGCCGTATGTCGACGACTGGCTACGTCTAACGGTATCTGATAGTACCCTTTCAGCATATCTAAAGTAGATATAAATTTAGCTGCTCCCACCTTGGCTAAAAGGTCTGGCACCTGAGGCATAGGGATTTTTTTTTATTGGATTTTTAACGACCACCGTGAGCAACTCAATGGGCTATAAGCAGTCGCCCGTCCCTAAATTAGGGTCACTGGTTCCAGGAAAGGGAGAGAGCCAGTGCCGTAAGACAAACACAACATCCATGCCTCACCGGGATTCGAACCCGGACCCCTTTCTGACGAATGATCAGAGGCCATCGCTTAGACCTCTGCGCCACCGGGGCGGCAACATAGGGAATGCATCTGGAACCGTACGTGCGTTCAAAATCCAGAAGTCTATGCACATGCGCACTTCCCCCGTCCTCTTTGCCACGCACACGATCGGGTGGCTAAACTTCTCACTGCACTCTTCTATCATTCCGTTCTGCCACAACTCTTTGATCTGTGCCTCCACTGCTTTCTGCATGGACTGTGGTACCTTACATCTTCAGTACGCTCCCCGGTTTGAGAGTAATTTTATGGCACCCCACGGTGGTTTCTCCTACTCTCCCTGAGAAAAACTTGTCAAATTTGCCCACCACTTCCTGCAACTCTTTCACCTGCTCCGGAGAGATGGCCTCATTTTTTACACAAATATCCTCCGGGGTTATTTCTTTCCTTTTTGAGTCATGCCTGGGCACCTCCGTGATTTTTTCAAAATTTTCATCAGCCTCGAATATCATTCCCACCCAAAGTTTAAATTCCCGCAGCTTCCCTGCGTGCATCAGCCTTCTCCGCCCGTCATCAGTCTCAATAACGTAGCTATTGGTGCCCCTCCTTTCTATCATTCTAACGGGACCTGTCCACCGCGCGTACAGCTTGTTGTGGGAGTCAGGTATCAGATCGATGACCTGATCACCAATCTCGTAGGACTTCTGCCTAAGATTACGGTTGTGATACTCCGTATATCGCTGCTGCTACTCCGCCGCAAACCATTCCACCTGTTCCGCGGTATTCTCCATCCGTTCTTTCAAGCCTAGTAAATATTGAGTAGCCGGGACCGAAATTTCTACTGGCAACTCACATTATCCAGCCCAGTTTTTCTTTAAAACTGCCAACGGACCTACTGGTTCCCTTCCGTCCAACAATTTGAATGGGGCTACATCGGTCGTAGCATTGGGAACTTCCCGATACGCTCATAGCAAGAATGGTATGGCTTTGTGCCACTGCTTAGGTTCCTCTCTGATAATGTGATGCAGCATGTCCTTGAGCACCCAATTGAATCGTTCTACGAGCCCATTACTGGCCGGATGATTCGGCGTCGAAAAACGCTGCAACATTTCTTGGGTAAAAGATGCCACGAAATTCGTACCCCTATCCATAGCTATGACTTCTGGTATACCTATTCGCTGGAATATTTATAAGAGTGACTCACACGTGCTCTTAGCCGTGAGTGACGTCAAGCATACGCACTCAGGCCACCTAGAATGCTGGTCAACTAGCACTAACACCCACCTATGCCCTTTACTTGAAGAGGGCTTTATAGGTCCAATCAAATCACATTCACTACCTGAAATGGAAGTTTTGGCCTTCTCACCGGTTGAATCGGTATTTCATCCCTTCTTGTGACCGGACGCCTTAACTGACATGCCGTGCACGAATTGCAATATTTCCTTACGTCCTGCTTCAACGTGGGCCAATAAAAAGATTGCACAATTCTTCCTTGGGTTTTCTTGGCTCCAAAGTGTACTCCAAAACTGAATCGTGGGCCAATTTTAAAATTTGCTTCCTTCTGGTTTCCGGTACTATAAACTGTAAAGTATCCTGATCCCGTACCTTTTCTTTGTGATATATCATGTTGTCACACATCACATAACCTCCTTTCTTCATTTTTGCCCACTCCCTCGCTTTTCTTGAAGACGGGTCATTAATCTGCTCCATGATGAATGCTTTGGTGTCGGACGTATAGGTCTCCGACGGCTCTCCCTGCATGTCTCTATAATCTCTCTCTCCTGCTTGGGGCTGTTCTTCGTCCACGGGCTTACGCTGCGCTGGTTGAGTTCCCCCCTAACCTTCAGAGCGCATGGCGTCAAGCTCTGATCTGCCCGGAGGCTACCCTCTTTCGCATCGCACGTGGCTGTAACGTGTTCTCTCCTTTTGTTCTCTCTACTTCTCCGCCCTTACGTTGCTCTATCCCGTGGCTATCTTTACCGCTTCTAAGCATGGCTCTGACAGCGAAATGCTCGTCCTCATGACTCATTCCCTGGCTTTCTCCTACCAGGTGCTTATCCGACCTCTCAGACTTCACCTTTTCTCCTGCCACGTGTTCATCTGACCTTTCCGACTCGGAATTTTCTCCTACCACGTGTTTAGCTGACATCTCCGACTCGGAAATTTTCCCTACCACGTGCTTCCCTGACATCCTACTCGGAATTTTTTTCTACCACGTACTTCTCTGACATCTCCGACTCGGAATATTCTCCTGTCAGCCACTGAGGCGTCGCTTCCTGTAACTCCCTTAATCTGAGAAAATCATCTGGTGCTAAAATTATCTGATTAGTGAGGTTGGGAACAATGACGCATAAAATCTCGGCAGACGAACCTACCCCTTTGTCTGCTTTGATCATACCTTCCTTTTCAATTCTGACTCTCAATTGTTTGATAGAAAATTCCTTCTTTCCTAAATCAAAACTTGTCAAAATCACCGAACCTTGCGGTTCAACTAACTGTTCACCTAAAACCTCTGCTCTTACGCAAAAAAATTCTGACCCAGTGTCTACTAATGCCACTGCTTCCCATTTATCTTTACCCACATGCCTCACCGCGTCTCCTAAAGGAATTTCTGCTATCTCCGCCCGTAAACTATCTCATGCGGTCGCCCTGTCTACCCTTGCGGTGATTCTTTCTTCAGCCGTTTTCTCTTGAATAATGGCCTGCCTGTCCTGAACTAAGTACCTCTCACCTCGTTGCTCTAGGCCGACACGATTAATTCTTCTCGGGTCTTCTTTCCTTCAATTCCCTGAATTACCCTCGTTTCCCTTGGGCGATGATTTCTGGGGACAATTATTCTTGAAATGCCCCTTCATCCCACAACGAAAGCAAACTCCAATCTTCTCAGAATTACTCAGTTTACTCACTATCTTCGTTCCTTGACTAGAAAATTTAGGCCCATAGCTGCGTTCCGGTCCATTACCCTTAAGCTGGCTCCTTGTCTGGGTTTTTCTTCCTCGCTTCCCCTTGACCCCACGTAAATAGGTCACATAATTCGCTAAATATTATGTGACCTATTTACGTGGTCACATAATTCCGCTAGATAATCAATTTTCTCTAGCTTCCCCGTTGCTCCTCTCTGCAAAATGTAAGCCTTTAGCTCAGGAGATATCAAGGTCTTAAACTTATCACATACAATAAGATTTACTAATTGATCAATTCTTTGACCTCACTGCTGTTAACGTTCTTTTTAATCTCCCTGCCAGTTGCATGTAGCTTTCCCCTCTTTCTCTAGCGATCTTATCAAATTGCTTCCTATAGATATCCGGCGTTAGATGACACTCTGCTAAAATAGCAGTTTTTACTACCTCATAATCCTGACACTCATCCAACGTCAGCCTTCGGAACAAATGGTTCACACAGTTAAAAAGTGCAATTACTAATTTACCTTTTAACACATCTGGAACTTCATGTAACATAAAAACTCTTTCTAAAGAATAAAAAAAATGAAAATTTCGTCCGCTTTAATCGGACGGCTAGGTAATGTGTTTTCTATGATCTTAATATAACCAGACAATTTATCATGGCTGTTACTTCTATCAACATCTTTTTTTTATATTTCATTAGCTCAATTTTCTTTAATAGTTCATTTTGTGTTTACCTTATGACACCGTATTTTATTGCTACCTTACAGCTGTAAAGTCAAATTCTCTCCGGAATAAAGAAGTATTTGACCTCTCTTTCTTCTCTGATTTACTAATTCTAACTCCAGTTTTCTTTGTTCTCTTTCTGCTTTCCTATCTTCTAGTTCCAAAACTTTTAGTCTTAATTTCCACTCCATACTATCCTTTTTTTTTTTTTTATTGGAGGTTTAACGACCACCGTGAGCAACTCAATGGGCTATAAGCAGTCGCCCGTCCCTAATTTAGGGTCACTGGTTCCAGGGAAGGGAGAGAGCCAGTGCCGTAAGACAAACACAACATCCATGCCTCACCGGGATTCGAACCCGGATCCCTTACGGACGAATTTTTTTTTGAGGTTTAACGACCACCGTGAGCAACTCAATGGGCTATAAGCAGTCGCCCGTCCCTAATTTAGAGTCACTGGTTCCAGGGAAGGGAGAGAGCCAGTGCCGTAAGACAAACACAACATCCATGCCTCACCGGGATTCGAACCCGGACCCCCCCCCTTTTTTTTTTTGATTGGAGGTTTAACGACTACCGTGAGCAACTCAATGGGTTATAAGCAGTCACCCATCCCTAATTTAGAGTCACTGGTTCCAGGGAAGGGAGAGAGCCAGTGCCGTAAGACAAACACAACATCCATGCCTCACCGGGATTCGAACCCGAACCCCTACCGACGAATGATCAGAGGCCAACGCCTTAGACCACTGCGCCACCGGGGCGGCTACGGACGAATGATCAGAGGCCAGCGCTTTAGACCACTGCGCCACCGGGGCGGCCCATATTATCCTGACTTAAGATACACTGCTGGCCACTCAAAATGCAACACCAAAAAGGAAGCATCCGATTGGCCTGAAATTCGCAGCATGCGTCGCCCGCGAGAGGACATGCAAACGATTATCATTGCAGGTCCTATGCAAATCATGTGCGCCCGGCACGCCACCGAGAAGCACTATAAGAAGGGTGTACAGAAGGCGGGGTGTAAGTAGTGGAAGTGTGTTGTGCTGCCGGACCTGTGCGTGGGAAGCTTCCTGTCTCGTCGCAGAATACGGCAGTCATTCCAGCACGTTTTGGAGTTTGACGGATGACGAATAGTGGCTTATCGCGACAGCGGTTTATCGTACCGAGAAATCGGCGCCCGTGTGGGACGACATCCAGCCACAGTGAGGCGAGTATGGATTCGGTGGGTGCAGGAGGGAGGGACGGACCGACGTGAGCGATTGCCGCAGCCCACCACCGAACGAAAGAACAGGCATGTTGTGCGGCGGGCACTGGCGTCTCGCACCGCCACATCACGAACGTTAGCGCGTGATAGGGTGTGTTGCGCAACAACCTGTGTCAGCACGTACCGTTCGACGTCGTCTGCAGGAGCGGGGACTTGTCGCACGGCGCCCATTGCTCCGATTACCATTGACGTTACACCACCGGCGAGTGGGCCGTTGAACGCCGCACCTGGACTACGGAATGGCACGGCATTGTCTTCTCCGACGAATCCCGCTTCTGCCTGCAACACTACGACG
Organism: Macrothele yani; assembly: GCA_039090855.1. Taxonomy (NCBI): domain Eukaryota; kingdom Metazoa; phylum Arthropoda; class Arachnida; order Araneae; family Macrothelidae; genus Macrothele; species Macrothele yani. The sequence continues at coordinate 170,782,073 of CM076990.1, forward strand.
GTCGGATCCGCGTGTGGCGGCACCGCGGCGAGAGACTGTATGACGCTTGCACTATGCTTCGCCATACCGGTCCATCGCCTGGAGTTATGGTTTGGGGCGCAATTGGATATGACACCCTCACCCCTATGGTACGCATCGTCGGTACACTCAACAGCCACCGCTACATCTCCGACGTTTTGGAGCCTGTAGTGCTCCTTTACCTGCAGGACCTGCCAACGGCCACGTTTCAACAGGACAATGCGCGCCCGCATCGTGCAACAATTCTTAACGGCCCACCAGGTGTCACTGCTGCCGTGATCCGCCTGTTCTCCCGATATGTCGCCCATCGAACACGTCTGGCCCGGCAAGCACCGCCCGCGGCTACGCCTGATGAACTGTGGCAACGTGTGGAAGCAGCCTGGACCGACATACCCCAAGCCCACATCCAAAGCCTTTTTCGTTCGATGCCGCGAACGAAAAAATGTGGGCTCCATGGCTGGCAATAACGGCCGCGGCGTGTAGCGACCGTTATTGCCAGCCATGGAGCCCACACGAACTATTGATGTCTGCGTGTTCCGCAAGTCGCACGGGCCTGTAAGCTCAATCGTTTCATCTTTGTATCTGTTGTTATGTGTCCAGTAAATCTGGCTTTGCTATCTCGTGTCCTTCTTGGTGTTGTATTTTGGGTGGCCAGCAGTGTAGATTTATCCTGATTTATTTCTACTTCATTACTGGAATTAAGCTCATCTCCTTCGTTCCTATCTTCATTGCTTGTTTCTGACACTGAATTATTTTCTCCGAACATTATTCGATTATCTAAAAATCACAATACCTTCTAACTAATGACTGACTGATTGCATGCAACGTAATAAAGAACACAAATTCTTATTAACACTTTGCCTAATGACTATCTAACTTGTACTATCTTAGTCCTAATGCCACGATGGGAAATATCCTAACACTTTCCTATCCTAGACACAGGTAAAACAACAGAAAAAACAAAAGGTCAAGGAAACGCTACATTACCCGAAGCGTTCATGCCTCCTTCTTTTTCATCTGTTAAATCAAGTCCATCAGCGTCACCACTTGTCGTCTGTTCCTTTGTCACCGAATTCCTTTCAACCGGGTGCACTTCCGATTTCTGTGTCCGTTGTAATTATATTCCTTTCAACGACGTGCGCTTCTTTCCTCTGTCCATTGTCACTGCATTCCTGGCAACCAAGTGCACTTCTTTCCTCTGTCCGTTGTCAATGGATTCCTGGCAACCACGTGCACTAAGTTCTTTTGTCTGTCATCTCTGACCATGTGCTGTCGATACTACACATACTGCCGATTGTGCCACAATATGTCAGGTCCCACTGAGTTCGATCTGCCACTAGGCCTTACTGAATCCGAATCTCTCAAACGGGCCTGACGTAGGTTCTTTTGAGGGCCGTCGAGTTAAACTCGATCGTTGAAAAAACTGGAACGTGTAGTCAGCAATTCTTAAGATCTACGATAATGAGGAACTCCAATAACAAGTCCTTCTTGATTAGACGAAACAAAATTTAATAGATGAAAGAATAAGTTCTGCTCCATTGGCTATCTCCACGTGCCAACAGGTTTCCAGCTAGCGAACACCTCACTATCTCACCAATATCCCGGAAGACCCTCCGCTACGTGACTTGAGTCGGTCCATTTAAAACCCGGCCGATCTCTTATCGCCAAAAAAACCCCTGACTATTCCGTCAGTGAAAACGTAAAACCCCGAGAGATCTGACCGACACTCTCTGCTTTAAAACACGACGTCCAACCCGTGGAAGGTGAAACACGAAAAAGCCCCTTCTAGCGAACGTGTCGCTTCCTTTTATATCATTAATCTTCTCCCCCCTTTCCACCTCTGGAAATCCTTTTGGTGTGGAATTAGCCGTTCACCGCAAGTGGTGACCTTTGACCTATACATCAGACCCGGTCGCGGTCAACAGATCTTGCTAGTCACGTGCTTCGCTCGGTGTTACACAATCCGTCATACAAAGAAAACGTACCACATGCCAAAACGTGCGTTTGAATTTACATTACACTGCCATTGAAAGGAGAAATAATTACAGAAGATATTACTACATGGAAACAATTAGTGGTGCCCGGGCCCGACTCCGTCACCTTACAGTGGCTTTAGCTTTGTCGCAAAGAATAATTTGCTATCAAAATAATTTATAGCGAAGCCAGAGGTTCTTTTTTTTTTTTTTGATTGGAGGTTTAACGACCACCGTGAGCAACTCAATGGGCTATAAGCAGTCGCCCCTCCCTAATTTAGGGTCACTGGTTCCAGGGAAGGGAGAGAGCCAGTGCCGTAAGACAAACACAAATTCCATGCCTGACCGGGATTCGAACCCGGAGCCCTTACGGACGAATGATCAGAGGCCAGCGCCTTAGACCACTGCGCCACCGGGGCGGCTCCAGAGGTTCTAAGTTGGGTGGGTTTATCAGGGACCCCATAAGAAGGGGGAATTGGCTAATGAAAAATATACATTTAAATTTAAGATAGACCTTTAAAAAGTAATCTGTACTATCTTAGGCAAAACTTATGATAAACATTTTAGGGAGCAGTAACTCTTACATGTGCAACATGTACCAACAGGATGAACTGTGACCATGAAAATCTGTTTATGAGTTCTATTTCGCATAAATATTACTTTATACGTTGCAAATCTTACACCACAAAGAAATAAAAGAAGTCGGATGGAGGGGGGGGGCTCGAGCCTCCATAAATGTTATATTTTTAGTTACGGCATGTAACATCACCCATGCCTGTAACTAAAAACATTACATTTCTAGAGTAAAAAAAAATTATATATATATACACTGAAGAGCATTTGAATTAGAGATACCTGTCTAGTAACGAGTTGCACCACCTTTCTTCCTGATGACGGCGGGGATTCGTCTCGGCATGGACTCGACAAGACGCCGGAAGCGTTGGGAGGCCATACGGATCCACGACCCCTGAACAAGCTCCCACAGTTCACGAAGATTTGATTGAGGGTGGTCAGAGCCTCGAACATCTCTCTCGATGGCATCCCAGATGTGCTCGATGGGATTGAGGTCAGGTGACCTAGCTGGCCAAGGAATCGAGGTCACGTCAGTGGAGTGTTCATCCAACCATTCAGATACAGTCCAAGAGCGATTGCACCGTGAATTGTTTTGTTGCAGGATGGGGTCCCCAGTGGGATGTTGAAGACGCACAAACGGGAGCAAATGGTCGTCCAGGATATCCCGGTTTCTTGACCTATGAGGGACGATGTCACACATACCAGGGGTCTCATTTCAGTCCACGTAAACAGTCCCCAGACGAGAATGCCAGCCCCCACCAGCTTGAACAGTACCCTGCTGGCAAGAAGGATCCATCGCTTCATGTGGTTTGCGCCGTACTTGTATCCTGCCATCCGCATGTACCAACGTGAATCTCGACTCATCAGCCCAGGCAACATTTTCCCACATGTCTAGGGTCCAGTGGCGATGTTCCCACACCCATGCATATCTTTTCACCCTGTGATGGGCGGTCAGCAGCGGTACCCTTGTGAGACGATGGCTTCTGTACCCCATAGCGAGGAGATGGTTCTGGATTATGTGGCTGTTTACACGCTTTTGTACACCAGTCTTAAATTGTCGAGTGATTTCTTGCATTGTGGCCCGTCTATCTGCTGTTACAATGCAAGCTAGCCTACAATGACCCTGCTCATCCACACGCTGTTGTCCATGGCAGTTGGCCCTTGCAGGGATGGTTTTAACGGATTCGATGTACTCATGGTGCACCCGTGACACAGTGGCTCGTGAAAATCCTAGTGCTTGCACGACTTCCGAGATGGAGTGACCTATTCGTCGGGCCCCGACAATTTGCCCACGATCAAATGTGCTTAGATCCTTCGTCTTGCCCACATAGTGTCCGACTCTTACTGATTCCTGTCACATCACTCCTTATATTGTCAGATCGCTGCATACGCCATGTCGTTTCCGTTTACAGGGCCGCCCACAGTGCCACATTTGCATAACGCCAGCTGTCTCTAATTCAATTGCTCTTCAGTGTATATATATACAAATTAGCGGTACTTTGCCAGAACGAATTTTAATATGGGAGCTAACAAAAATAGTGTTCACAAAAAAAAAAAAAATAAATAAATAAATAAAAAAAAATTAAAAAAAATTCTAACTTGGTACAGCTTGCGAAATAAGGTGCGAAATAAAACAATCTTCCATTTTGCTGATTTCAACCAAAATCGAACGATCGTGGTGGTGGTTCACCAGAAGCAGAAGGTACTTGCATCCAAATTAGGGTTTTCTCCGTTTGATAGTTCTGGAGATATTTCATTTAAACAGAGATTCTGTACTGTAAGTATTCGGTTTGCCGATTTCAACCAAAATCTGATCAGCATATTTATTCACCAAAAGGAATTTGGTATCTAGATTTGGTTTTATTCCATCAGTAGCTTTTGAGTTACATGACCCACAGACCACACAGATCACAATCGCGAAAATGGTCGAAACGTGTTCAGGAGATCTTAAAACAAGTACATTTCTGTCGAAATCTTAAAATCAATTTTTTTGGTGAATACTAATTTTTTGTGGTGTTCTTGTACTAATGTTTGTGAAAGTAAAAAATTGCGAGACCAAAAATGGGCTTGCAGATTTGTTATTTAAGAATCCTGGAGAGTCTTTTTAGTTTCATTTTTACTTTCGCATACATTGGTATGTGAAAGTATTTGAATGGCGAAAAAACTGGACTTCCAGATTTTTTTTTTTTTATTAATGGAGGTTTAACGACCACCGTGTCTTTAGCTGATAGTTCTGTGTCTGGCGCTCTTTGGCCAAGCCTGGCCCTTGCGCCACTAAAATCAATTAACTAACTAACTAACTAACTTAATGACCACAATGAGCAACTCAATGGGCTACAAGCATTCACCTGTCCCTAATTTAGGGCCACTGATTCCAGGGAAAGGAGAGAGTCAGTGCTGTAAGACTAATACAATATCCATGCTTCACTAGGATTCAAACCCAGTCCCATGTCGGACGAATGATCAGAAGCCAGCGCTTAGACCACTGCGCCACAGTGTTTCCTTTCTTTCTTTTTTAAATCATATACGTATTTTTAAACGATCAAAGCTGTCGCATATACGCTTCTTCAGCTTATGGTTGAAGAAGCGTATATTTTCTCCAGGTTTGTCCGTTCTGTCTGCCCGTGGACTTTTCCCGTTCGCTTGCACGACAACTCTTGCAAAAATGGTCCGATTTTGATCAAATTCTAGTATGTTGAAGGGGACGATCTAGGGACCAACCCTATTCGAAATGCGTGAAATAGAATCAAAAGTCAGGACATAGGAGTGGGATCCGTTTTTCTCACCTTATGATGATAACCTGCTTAATTATTGCGCGATTTTTTTTTTGTGAAATTTTAATGTTTTTTGGGACTGCTTGTGGATCAATCCTGCTGAAAATTGTTGTAATAGTATCATAGGGCACAGGGAATAGGACGGGATCCGTTTTTCCAACCTTATGATTGATAACTCGCGTCAATATTGTTCGATCTCGAAGAAATTTCAGTATGGTGTTAGGAACAACCAGTGGACTAAAGCTGAAAAGAAATGGTTTCAAAGGTCAGGACATACGAGGAGTGGGATCACTCTTTCTGATTGGTTATTAACCTTCATTGGGCACTACTTTTTGCTGCAACACTGAAGGCCAAATTGCCCAGGCCTTACGGCTCCGGGGGATGTGAAATGATGCGTGTAGGGCCGGTTTCGTAAAAAAACTACATCGATATTCAGGTAGATGACACGGAAAACCCTGCAAAAACCATGACCAGGACAGCCGGTTCTGGCACACCCGAAAGATCCCACTCCCCATGGACTGTGATTACTCCACTCGACCACGAGCAGTGGAACTTCTCTGACTTTCTGCGTGACAACTTGCAAAGAAATACTTCGACTGTGGCGAAATTTTAGTATGTACTTTCGGAACAATAGTGGATCCTTTCTGTTAAAAATGATCTAAATCGGTACTTGAAAATAGTGCGAATGCGGGAGATTTGTTCGCCAGCACTTTCATACTACGACTTCAGTAAAAATGTTCCCATTTTGAAAGCAATTTTTAATTCATAATGGAGGTAGTCTATGTTACTAATAAGTAGCGCACAAACAGATATGATTCCGATCTGCATCTACATCGGCCATTATACCGTCTGCCTAGTCAAGCCTGCCACCAAGCCCAAAGCAAGGCATTTTGATTTTCCTCAGGCTTCTGGTACACAATATGATCAATAATAAATTGGAATTTATCGATTACTAGTTCTCTGAACTAAAAAATAAAAATAGCTGGTATGAAATTCTGTGAGCAAAATCATTTGACTGCCTCGCAACATCGAAATTAAAATTTCCCTTCCCGACGTGAAAAACAGTTCAGCTTAATTGACCCCTAGATGACAGAAAACAGACGTCTACTATTCTACTTTTTTGTGCCCACACCTCTTATAAAACTCCTGTTGTTCGCATGCATAATAATTACTATACAATGACCAATCTCTGACTACAGAAATCACCGGCAGCAACTACGGGGTCATGTATAATGTTTTGCGATTGTGGGACACTACTTGGTAAACTCATATACGGTCCCTTATGTGACAATGACATGGAAAACCCTGCAGCATTGTTAGAAAAGGTATGTCCTTCCACTGTGATTTCTTGTACGCTGACGAGAAAGTGGTCGTTTGTTGACAATTTTTCAGCTTTATTAATTTTTTTTATCTTAGAATATCTTCTTATTTTCAATGATTACTGTTAGGAATTCTGATTCAACAATTTCTCAGTGTTCTTTATACCAAAAAGATGCTTGTTATATGACCCGATTTGGTCCAGCATTAAAAAAATTATGGTCGAAAAAGTGTTTCACCAAATACTTTTGTTCGCTACTGTAGCATGCAACGGCAGATGTGCTCCTTGTCTACTTCCATGTTGGCTGGAGCTTACACTCTTCACCTTCTGATGGCCAACTGCCACTGACTTAAACCACTTACCTGCTCATATTATGGTGTGCTGCACGATCTCTTTGGCCACACATTTTCAGTGAAACCTGGAAGACTGTAGCTTGACTTCGAGTACTTTATCATCAGATATTACTTTCTTTCCAACCCAATATTTCAAATGAACTGTGGGCTTTACATAGCAGCCTTAATTTGTTTATTCAAGAGCTTTACAAAGATACCCATTATGACTTGTATTTGTTAACTAATACTAAGACCTTGTTTAATGTCATGTTGTGTTATTAATGGTATGTATAGATTATTTGTATTTGAAATGTCAAACATGGTAATTTCGTGATCACAAAACCTCATAAAACAAAAAATTACCCGATATTGTTACTTAAAAAATAATAATAGCAGATTTCAAATAGAAACATTACAGCCAGACAAAATTTTGTGTCACTGAGCAAAACTGTATTAAGAGAAATTTGTTTTATAAACACATGTCTTCCGAGTATGAAATATTAAACAAACATACTTTTTTACAATTTTTTTTATGAATATGATCAAAACTATGATTTTATGTACAAAATAAGAAGAATAAAGTCAGATTCCTTTTTTTGCTGGTTTTGGTGCAATATAAACTTTAACAGGTTTACAAAGTTCTATAGTACTATCTTCTGCCTTTTTCTGGCTAGTTCTCATACTACTCTCTGTATCACTAAAGTCAAGAGCCAGACTTACTTCAACATGGCATGCCTCTGAAAAAGTATAGATATCAAAATGTAAATATATGAAAAAAAATACAAATATCAGTATAAAGACTGCCAAATATTAATTACACAGGACTGTATATACACTATATTGACAAAAGTCATCGGACACCTAGAACAGAAACACAACATAGCATTTATTGACATACATTAGAACAGTATCAGTCCACCTTTGGCCTTAATGCATGCACTGACCCTTTGAGACAGGCTTTCGACAAGGTTTTGGAACATGCGATAGGTATGCGCTTCCATTCAGTATGTAATGCTGCTGCTAACTGTGGCTTAGTAGTAGGCCTTGGTTCCAAACTTCTTATATGGCGCTCTAATTCATCCCATAGGTGCTTTATGGGATTAAGATCAGGGCTCTGTGCTGGCCAGTCCACACACGATACAGAATTATCGTCAAACCATGCTGTAACAGTCCTTGCTTTTTGGCTCGGTGCATTATCTTGCTGGTACCAACAAGGCTCAGTTCCATAGTATTGCCACAGAGTTGGTGTGGCATAATTGTCCAGAATATCAAAGTAGACGTGCTGGTTAATAAGGTTTGTCCACAATAACCAATGGGCCAGGACCATACCACAAAAAACACCCCCACACGGGTACACTGCCAGCTCCAAACTTGACTGTAGGAACAGTACACTGTGGTAAATAGCGTTCCCCCAGCTGCTGCCACACCCACACACGGCCATCAGATTGATGGATCGTGTATCTGGATTCATTAGTCCATAGGACCTGTTTTCATTGATCTATGATCCACGATTAAATGTTCTTTACACCATGCTAATCAACGAGTAGCATTCCGAGTGGAGATGAACAGCTTATGAGCAGCCGCACGACCACGGTGACCCATGGAATGAAGTTCTCTGCGAATGGTACGTGTACAGTAAGTACTTTGTCGATTAGCTGTAATGACTCTCCTGAGGCTTCGATGTCCTCTGTCACTGATTTTCTTTGGTCTGCCGGTACGCTTTGCTGCTTCAGGCAAGCCATGTGTCTTCCACTTATTCAGTACATCCAAAACAGTTGACTTGGGTATGTTTAAACGCATCTCGGTTTCTCTTATGGGCAACCCACTAATATAACACCCAGCAATCTTTCCTTTCTCAAAGTCAGTTCTCTCCTGCCGGGACATTTTCACTCAACCTCACAGTGCGATACGATCGCGGTCAGCTGTAGGCTTGTTTTTACACTGTTTGCAGCTGTACAGTGCATCTTAACAACACAGCAGATCCGTTCATTTGCTTTTGAAGAGGTGTCCGGTGACTTTTGTCAATATAGTGTATATACAGTTGAGTCTCTATTTAATGAAGTCCCATCGTTCCATTTAAAAACTTTGTTATAAAGAAAATTCGTTAAATGGAAATGAACCAAAATTATAAATTTAACTTACTTAAATAAAATGTAGTTGAATAAGAATTTGGACAGTAAATTGAACTTTTGAGTAAAAACTTTTTGTAAATGAGTTTAAATCTTTTTTTATACATATATTTGTAGAAGAACACATTGTCTGAATACACAAATTAATGAAGAGAGAGAAGCAAAGATTAAAGCTTACCTCTCCTTTTCATTATCTTAATAATATATGTACTTATTTTAAATTGTAAACAATTTCCATAATTCTGCTCAGCATAAAATTTCCTATAAAAAGTTTAACGTCTTTGTAAACACCGGAACATTTTGATGTTTACAACGCTTTCTTGAAACTGTAATCCTCATCAAATTGTATCAATTGCTTTTGGCATTTCTTCATGTGAAAGTGTTTTTTATAGCCTCTTCATCATCAACTTCATCATTTCCTATAGTTTCTTCACTACACTTTTTAAACACTTTCCAAGATGTCATTATCTGTAGGATAATCAGTGACCACAGTGTTTTCATCAACGTTGAGAACATCAGAGAGCTTTGTACCTTCTTCAAAACTTCCTTTGTCTTTGAGCTGCTGCCATTTAAATACTTTATAACCACAGCTTTCTTCTTTATCCTTGATCAACATGATCTATAAGTTTCACTTTATCTGCAAGAAACAGGCATTTTTTTTTTGACATTTTGAGTGAACAACACAGTAGAGTCAAGCGTGTACTGATTGAATGAGAATGAATACGTAACTTCTACAGAGTCAGGCCCACATCCATTACAACCAGTTTTTCCCTGTGAAATGCAGTTTCTACGATGGACTTTCTATCCGGATTTGGAAGAACAGCTGCTTCATAAAGTTTCCATGGATACAACTCCACGTGTGACGTCCCTCTTTCAACAAGATTCCATGCACCTCACAGAACTAAAAGTTTCAAGATAAAGAATTAAGGATGCTTTGCTCGCATCTGTACAGGTATATATATCAGGGCTTGAAAAATATCTGAAAAGTTACATGTCCAGCTGGGCAAGTGCAGAAAATATTTACTTGCCCAGAAGTAAAATCCACATGCCCAGAAAAAATTCTCTTTTAAGATAACAAAACAGAAGCCTCATTTTTTTAAAGTTACAAATTATGCTAAACTTTTTATACATCTTATATATAAGCATGTAGCTCAAGTTTTAGGAAAGGTAATCGATGGCATTTGAGAAATTTAGTGATTATGCCATGTTCAAGAATTTTTAATATAGTCCTGTGTTTTGCAAAAAAATAATAATCATAGCTAACTGTACAGCAGTTTAAGTAGTTTTCAACAATTTTGAATGTAAAAATTATTTACCTTTTTCTTTTGTGCAAACAGAAGTGATTTTGCATCATAAAATATCCCAAGAATTGTTTAGAAACAAAGGCAATCCTTACGTTTTCGACTACTGCGTGCGTGCACTTATAGTTATTAAACTATATTATTACCTGGACCCCCCACATTCCTTGAAAAAATTGCTGGTGGTATCAGCAATTTTAGGATAGTTTTGGCAAGCAATGCACCACATAATAGTCTTGTCGTCATTTGACTTTAGCCAATTAAATGTTTTTATTCAAGGTTATTGAACTGTCAGACGGCGTTTTTTTGCGTACACTTTATCATAGTCCGCTTGTGTAAGTTTCAATTTTGCCAACGACGCAGATTCCAATTCTGAAATTACGTCACACAACAATGTAGAAGACGAATTTGTAACACTACCGACAGATCGGGAATTTCACATAATTGCTTACTATTAAATATACTTTCATTGCTGGATTTTTTTCCAAAAAAGAAAAATCATATCCATTACTAAATACAACTTATATCCGCAGCTAACACAAACTACTGTTTTCTCAGTCAAACTAGGTAAGTTATCAGTGTCGGTAATTTTCACTCTTTTCCTAGCTTAGTGTACAGGCTTGTTCTTAAATCTTAAATGAAACTTAGGCTTTGTTTCAGTAACACCGCTGTTGTGTGTGTGTGTGTGTGTGTGTGTGTGTGGTAGAGGGGGGAAGCTTTCATTTCCCCTCCCTCACTTGCGCAAGTTGTATCAGAGACCCCACCCCACCTCACCCCACCCGGGGCTGTGCAATAAATATTTCGTTGTCACTCCCTCCTTATAAAGCACGGCTTTTTGCCCATCAGTCTGCGTCTTCCTGTTTCATGGCAGTTTACGCATTTTGTCACTAAACACAGGAGGCTAGTTTCATCCGAGGCAAGCATCCTGTCGTTAACTGTAAATGACATCTGGAGCAAAACTATATATGGCCCCAATTTCTGGATGTAGAGCATAATATAATTGAAGAAGCGCTATCCTCCTGGCCTTGGCATTGATTCCGTAACAATAATACAACTTCTGATGATTTGCAGTAAAATGAAAAACATGCTTTTTTTTTTTTTTTTTTTTTCTGGAGTAGAAAATTCTCTATTCCAAACTTTTTTTTCTTTAAACCTAGTTGCCCGACCGGGCAACTAGATTTCATTTTTTTTGCCCAGGCCAATAATTTACATGCCACGGGCATCTTGGCACACACACACACACATGTACTCGTATGTATATATATATATATATATTCCTCTGACAGAGCTGCATGACTCGTTATCCAACTCTCGAAAAGATACCAGGCTCAGATTATTCAAACTTATGCACCCACCATAAGTCATCCTGAAGAAGAAATTGAAGAATTTTATGAGGAAATTCGTCATCTAAATAATAAAGGTAAGCAGCACTTGAAGATAATTATGGGAGATTTCAATGCAAAAATAGGGCAACGGCAACAGAATGAAACTTCAGTAGGTAAATTCGGTCACGGCAACAGAAACCAGCGTGGAAATACTCTCGTAGAGTTTGCAGAGGCAGAAGGGTTTTTCATCTTGAACTCCTTTTTCAAGAAAAAGCCACACAGGAAATGGACATGGAGACATCCAAATGGGACAACAAGTGAAATTGATTTTATTATGTGTAACAAAAAATTCGTCATAGAAGACTGCAGTGTGCTAAACAAGTTCAACACAGGCAGTGACCATAGATTGGTGAGATGTAAGATGCACCTCAACACTAAACTCGAACGTAGCAAGCTCATAAGACAAACAAAATGTATTGACATAACCAACCTTAAAAAACACCATAATACCTTCAAGTTAGAACTGAAGAACAGGTTCTCTGCTTTAGAAGGCCTAACATCGGAAGAAGTGGATATTTCTGAAGTTAACAGAAAAGTAACCAAAGCTCTTATGGAAACAGCAACAACATTAGCTGGGTCTAAGAACAAGTTGCATGTGAACAAATTATCAGGAAAAACCAAAATGTTGATGCAAAAAAGAAGAGAGATGAGGACAACTAAAGAAGATGTGACTTCCAAAGTGGAATATATAGAGCTATGCAAGACAGTAAGAAAAAGTATCACTGAAGACGTAAGAAAATTCAACTGCGAACTAGTGAGGAAAGCAATTGAAAACAACCAAAGCCTAAAGATAGCAAAGGGACATCTCAGTAAGGGAAGAAAACAAATTATGGCACTGAGAAAAGAAGATGCTTCTGTAACAAGAAATAGAGGCAAAATTTTGACAAGAGTGAAAGATTTCTACTCCAAATTATATGAAAGGGATGATACATGTATTCCAGACATCATGAAAGGTACCAGTACCAGAGTTCCTCCAGTCCTCCCAGCAGAAGTTGCACATGCAATCAAGAACATGAAGCGGGGAAAAGCTCCAGGAGAAGATGGAATTACTGTAGACATCATACAAGAAGCAAGTGGAGAAATCGAAACAGTACTTGCCCAAATTTTCACTCGATGCCTTAATGAAGGGAAGATTCCTGAGGATTGGAACACCGCTACAATGATCCTGCTACATAAAAAAGGTGACATTGAGGATCTCGGGAACTACAGACCTATCAGCCTACTATCAGTGGTTTATAAAATCTTCACTAAAGTTCTTTCACACCGTTTGAAGGTAACACTGGACATGGCTCAACCGAGAGAACAAGCTGGATTCAGGAGTGGCTACAGCACAATAGATCATATCCACATACTGAGAGAACTAATTGAAAGAGCGAGGGAATATGAACTTCCATTGTGCATGGCTTTTATCGATTATGAAACAGCCTTTGATTTGGTGAAACCATCAGCAGTTACAACGGCTCTGAAATCTTGCGGTATTGAAGATGCATACATTAATATTATTAATAACATCTATGAAAATGCAAGTGCAAAGATTCGGCTGTTTGAAAATACAACACACATAAAAATTGGAAAGGGAGTGAGACAAGGTGATGCCATATCTCCGAAGCTCTTTAATGCTACATTGGAGGGTGTCTTTCAGTCGCTGAGCTGGGAAATCCAGGGGATAAAGATTAATGGAGATTATCTAACCCACCTTCCTTTTGCTGATGACGTAGTCATTTTTGCAACTACCCCATCAGAGCTGCAGAGTATGATCCAGGAACTTGCTGACAAGAGTAAAGAAGTGGGATTAAAAATGAACTTTCAGAAGACAAAAGTGATGTTCAATGCTTTTACAAGAAATGAAGATTTATTGATTAATGGAGAAAAGCTGGAGATAACAGATACGTACGTTTATCTTGGACAGCAGATATCAAGTGAGGGTCACATTAATGAAGAAATTAATTGGCGTACAAAACTTGCCTGGAGGGCTTTTGGAAGAAACAGCATAATTTTCAACAGCAATATGCCATTATGTCTTAAAAGAAAAGTGTTTGATCAATGCATCCTTCCAGTGCTTACATATGGTGCAGAGACGTGGACCTTAACTAAAAGAGACATACAAAGGCTGCAGACAACTCAAAGAAGCATGGAGAGGTGCATGCTTGGCGTAACCAGGAGAGATAAGAAGAGGAACACGTGGATCCGAAAAAGGACAAGAGTGGAAAACATCGTGATCAGAGTTAAATCCCTGAAATGGCAATGGGCTGGACATACTGCCAGAAGGACCGATCATCGATGGACAGCCGAAATTTTAGATTGGATTCCAAGGGACAGGAAAAGACCCAGAAGAAGACCACATGGGAGATGGGTGGATGAAATTCGAAAGTATGCAGGAGTGACATGGAGGAATGGAGGAGACTGGCACAAGACAGACCATTGTGGAGGAAACTTGGGGAGACCTTAGTCCAGCAGTGGATTGATAATGGTTGACAATGATGATGATATATATATAAACTAAAAATCAGAGACTGAAACAAAAATAATAATTTTACAAGGACAAAAAATACAAATTAAAACTCAATACCTAACAGGCATGAGTAATGAATAAATTAATAGCAAAACCAGAATGCAGAAAGTGTCGAGAATGCCGAGCCTTGGCTTTATGAAGGACCAGCAAAACTCTGCATTTTCTCATTTTCACAAAGACCTAGTTGGAAATCGGTTTCTGCAAAGTCATAGATGCAAGTATTAATCCCACAATAATTTTTAATTAATTACCATAACTGCCTTCAATGGTGCGGGAAAATAATTTAGCTAAAGTTTTTGCATACATCTATAACTTTCCTGGCCCAACCCATACTCTCATCAGTCACAAAAAACAGAAAAACGTTTTCAAAAAGACTCACAAGATGTGAGAAGGCTTAAGCAAACCTACAGCATAATTCAGTTAAAGCACATGGTTGTGCAACCATACCCCCAAAGAGAAGTTCCAAACATGAAACAAAGCACTAAAAGTGCTAAAATAATGTCCTCCTTTGGGGTAAAAAAGGGCTTTCCGAAAATACAATAAAAATAAAAGAATAAAAATTACAACAGAGACATGTAAATAAAAGGAACTTTTGTACATACAGCTTCCACAAAAACGGAAGCCGTATGAACAATTAATTGAAAGTATGCTTTGGAAAAAAATTACATAAAGTAACAAATAGCTGCAATATTTACAAAATATTCCAGGAGTGCTTTAAGTGTATATAAAGGGAGAAATTTTGCACCAACCAACTACGACAATACATCGTTGACCGCTAGGTCGAGCAAACAACATACTGCTCAAACAAAGATCACTAAAAACACGCACAATTTCCAATATTAAGTGAAAGAAAAAACTCAAAAGGTTAGAAAAACAACTTGCACCAAAGCCAAATAAGAAAAAAAAAATATATTTGCCGCTTTTAACGAACTCAATAAAAATAAGAAAGAAATTTTTTTCAAGTACAATGGCAAGAGCCAACTCACAATGCTGTGTCTTTCACTAAAAAACATAAAATGGCCGACCAACTCCTCAGTAGCTTCCAAATAGGAGGGGAGAGGGACTTATGGCTGCCCCGCATAAAATGACGCTACACGCGAAAATCCTCCAAGATAAATTAAAAACCTTAGAATTAAGACCTGCTTGTCCAGTAAGAGTAGAATATCTCTCCAGAATACACGAAAATTATTATCAAATATACTCGTAGTGTATGTAATAATTTTTACATGCATTTAAATACCTTAGTGCACTTCTACAGACACAACCAGTAATCTATTTATTTTAATGTAAGTTTTACCATGTTTAGGTTAGCTATTCTAGAGAGAGAACACCTAGTTTACTTTTTATATTTTTTTATTTAATTTTTAATCAAATTATAAACTTTTTTTGTGATTTTATTTGTATTATTTTTATTTTTAATAGGACTGCCTTATCCATAGCCCTAAAGGTTCCAGTTTTTAGTTAATATGCATCCACCAGACCAACTTCCATGAAGGCTTTCATTGGCCAGAATCATTTTATTAACTGTGAAGAAATTATAACAGATCTGCTAATCTAACTCTATTATTCAGAACGATTTTTCTTAATACTCTTTTAATAAAAAGAGCTGGAATCTTGTTATCTAGAAAACTGTTTAATAAAATACTTGTGGTTATTGAAATCCAAATTGTCACTGCAAATTCTGGAAATTCTTAGTACCTGAGAAATAAGAACATTTTCAATTACTTTGGTTGACATGTTATTGTACCAGTGCAAATATTTTATTACCTTGAAAGGAAAATGTACTCTTTTATCAAAAAGGCTGATGGATGGGTTACCTCTGTTAAGTTTAATGCTTAAGTCTAAGAAGTCAAGTTCTTGATTATTTTGCTTAGTTTTACACAATTTAAGAGCGCTGGGGTAGATATTAGTAAAATCACTTTCTATAACTTCAGAATTATTTATACAAAGCAAATCGTCTATATACCTATAAGTGTATAAGTAGTTATCTGAGCTTGAGGATCTATTTTTAATGAACTTATATTCCTTGAAGAACAAGAATAGGTTACTTATACTGGTCGAATGAGATCCTCCCATTGGGATCCCTTTTACTTGCTTTAGAGAGTATTATTGTATAAAATATGGTTATTATTTATACAACAATACATAAATTAACTACACTGGCAATTGTTGAACATATTTGCATTTGCAATGCTGGCTACAAATATGATTTTAGTTTTACTCTATCATGCAACATTTTTCTACAAAATGTTGTGGTACTTTGGGCAGAGTATGTGTAAAATTCTAGATATCCAGTCTAAAATTTTGTTTGGAAAAGCTGGAGATAACCGATACCTACATTTACCTTGGGCAAAAGATATCAATCAAGGGTCACATTGATGAAGAAATTAATTGGCATATAAAACTTGGTTGGAAAGCTTTTGGAAGAAACAGTAGAGATTTTCAAGAGCAATACGACCTAACGTCTTAAAAAAAAAAGTGTTTAATCAACGCATCCTTTTCCAGTTCTTACATATGGAGCAGAGACATAGATCTTAAATAAAAAAGACATACAAATGCTATAGACATCGGAAAGAAGCTTGGAGAGATGCATGCTAGGTGTAACAAGAAAAGAAATGAGGAACTCGTGGATCAGGAAAATGACAAGAGTGGAAGACATGATCAGCGTAAAATCCCTGAAATGGCAATGAGCTTGACATATTGCCAGAACAACGGACCCCTGATAGACAACCGAAACTTTATACTTGATACCAAGGGACAGGAAAAGACCCAGAAGACCATGTGGGAGATCAGTGGATGAAATTTGAAAGCATGCTGGAGCGACATGTGGGAGACTGGCTTAAGACATACTGTTGTGCAAGAAACTTAGGGACATGTGTACCACTAAGGCACTCAAAGCAAGACTGAAAATTGAGTCACACTCACCACGAGGTGTTTGGCCTTATTGGTCAATGCAGCAAGGATTATAAATACATATAAAATACACCCCAGACCCCCAAACTTTGCAGCTTTATAGATAAAACACTCACTATAAGGGAACTCATCCACACATATACATATAAACACCAGCAGATAATGAATCTGTAATTTAAAAAAAATGCCAAATATGAAAATAGATAGACTCCAGTCATATCCTTTTGAATTGATGCATTCTTAATGATTACTTAAACACTGATGATATAAATTAAAAGTTTGCGGAACTTCCACTTCTTACGTCATTGACAATTACTCAGAATTAAAATTAAATATGATTTGCAAAAATATTAATGACACACCTAGTTATAAATACTTTCCTGAAGAAAAACTTTTTTCTTTTGGTTGTTTATTGATTCAGATATCACTGGAAATATGACAAATATGACCACATGTTTTTGATAAAATTTTTTTTTTAATGAATGAAAATTTTTCTTATTTCTTATAGTTTCTTCTTGCTACACCTATCACAAAACAAAGCTTTTCTTCTCTTCCCATGGAAAAAAAAAAGAGAAGAAGGAAAGCTAGTTCTTTTTAGAGCACAATTCAAATGGAAATCATTACTTATCCTGTGCGTTCCAGAAATGCGCCATTTCCGTGACCTGTACAGTTGTTTTCGTGGCAGATAGAGAAGTGGCAATATCGTCTTTACAACTTCTATTTCACTGAAAATGAACATTTTTCACTTTCATTAGTTACTGTTTACTGCATCAGGAAGCTAAAAGTGTGAGCATTTTTGTTTGAAGAGAAATTAAGGCACGTTAAGCAATTTTCTCTGCAAAATGAATAAGAAGTGGCATTTCTGAGCTTTAATTTCATTAAGAAAATGGGAAAATGCTTGCTGTCTCCCTTGATATAGCAAGAGGTGACTAAAGAATGGCAAGATATGCATTTTAAGTGAAATTCATTCCAAAAATTGGTAGTAACATAGCTCACTAACTTTACTGTCTTAGAAATGGCACAGATTCTATCACAGACAGATTAAGCACTGAGTTCGAAATTTAATTTTGCTTTAAAAAATTGGGAAGGGAGAGGGAAGAAATGCTAGTTTCATTGATTGCCTTTAAAGGAAAAACTGTCAAAATAGGAGAAGACAAAAATTTCATTCAAAAACATTACCAAAAAAGACCAAGTTGCTTTTTTTGCATCATTATGGAAATATAAGAAATGAACATTATCAGAAAACAATTAAAAATGAGGAATATACTCAGGAAGAAAAATAATAACATAAAAAGAGCACAACTTTATCAGGAAAATTAAAAACATGGAAAATCACGGAATATAGAATGAGCATGATTCCAAAAAGTTGACCAGTGGAAGGACATCCCACGAACTTCCAGAAGTGTAATGAAATCTGGAACACAGCTTTTACCACCTGCAAGACAACAGCAAAATCAAGAAAACTTGACCGGTATGCAATTGTGTTGAATTTTTTAAAAGACTTTGAACACTTAAAACATTTGGTGCAGCTCCACAATTTCAGTGATCACAGAAATATGGTTTTGCATAATTTTCAGAGAGAAAAGAAAAGTAAAAGGGAGAACAGAGTTTTAAAATAATTTGACAATCATGACAGGTTTCCAAAATTTTTAAAAGATGGAAATCCATCCCTAGGATGGAAGAATGGAAGCCATGCTTGGGGAGACTTTCATCCATAAGTGGATCGATAATGGTTGACAATGATGATGTGCAAAATAGTAGGGTATCAAACAGGAAAAATGTAGAAAAAGCTATTTTAATTACTAAAGGTAGAAAAAGCTATTTTAATTACTAAAGGTAGAAAAAGCTATTTTAATTACTAAACGTAGAAAAAGCTATTTTAATTACCAATCACAATTAAAACATTTACATATATTTTTTCTTACGTCTAATGAGATTCAGACTCCTTGTAAAATATCTGTATTATCCCTTGAAAACTGCATTTCTTACACCTCCATATATGTGTATCTTATGGAATCTGTCTGAGTGACATCCAGCAGTAGTTTTCTATCATGTTGACACTCCACCTTCTTTATATATTCTGGTGAAACCTTTCACCTTGCTCTCCACCCAAAAAGCTCCCAGATTTATTACTCCTCTCTAGCTAAAGTTACAGATGGTATTGGCACTGTGTATTGTTGGTCCATGGGCAACAGGCTGTATAGAGATGAAGGTTTGAATACAAAAATATATCTTTTTATTTTCAGTGCTGTATCTTTGTACATTACAAAAGCACAAAAGTAGTAGCCATTACAGTGATTTTTTGGTTCCCTTCCAACCATTCACACACCAAAAAAGGAATGGATTTTTTATTACCTTCTGTTCACTGCCTCAGTTATTCAACACAAACCTTATGTGGAGCCCATGATTTGTCATGGTCCCCCAAGTTTCACTCCAAAGTATGCATAACAAGCTTTTCTTTACAAAGTCTGTAATATTCCTCTGTTGTTTTAAATAACAAATTCCCCACCAATATACAGCAGAACCTGCTTATAACAAGCCCATGTTCAGTGAGATCTCAGATTTGATGAGCTAATCAGGAACTTTTGTTTGGTATAATGTTAATTCAAAGCTAATTTGATCATTAGAATTCTTGATATCATCATATCACGTATAAGTTACGTTGAAAATTATAAGTGGTGAGACATTTCGGTAGTGACTTCAACCTTCATCAGCCATGGAATGAAACATGTGGTAAAAGCATCAGTTGTCACCAGATTTCAAAATCGCTTTCCAAATGATAGGGATGTTAAAAGGTGTGTCTGTGTTGCAGGTGTTAGGGGTAAGGTAGATTTCAATGCTTTCGCAGTACCTGAAGGCTTTCCAATTACTGAACTAAGTGACCCGCTTAACATTTTGCCAATCAGGAATAGTGGACGTATCGTTGATGATAAAAATTGAAAGGGAGGTGGAGGGGCTGCTTGTCTTAACATCAGCGATATGTTCCATTAATCGCCGGTTTATGCTGTGGTAAGTACTATCAATATAGTGGGCAAAGCCTGTGGAAGTGTTGATAGGGATAGAGTAGACACCTTCATAGATGCCAACCTCTAAAAGTAGTTTTCAGTAACCAACATGTTCATTTTTCAGTAATTTTCAGTAACAAATTTCTTTTTTCAGTAATTTTCAGTAATCCAGTCTACAGCGGCAAATTTGGGTATTTAACACTGCAACAAATTTTAATCTGTCAGAACTATTAACAAAATAATAATAATAATAATAATAATATAAATAATAATAATAATAATAATAATATAAATAATAATAATAATAATAATAATAATAATAATAATAATATAAATAATAATAATAATAATAATACAATAAAAAATAATTTGCTAGTGGGAAAATTTAAAATACCGTCTACCAGAAAAATATAATAAATTACCTCCAGACATGAAGAAAAATTATTCCTTGGAATGTTGCCAAATTATTATGATAAACTGGCTGTAGTTGCCATTTTGGCCTTCCTTAGTTCAATTTGTGAAAACTTCTTCTGATAGCATAGTTCACTGTGTGCAATGCTGTTTATTTTTTCTACTAATAAAGAAGACAGCACATGACTACTTAAATTAGGTCTGAATCATTCATTGGTTTTTTTTTCACAATACTGAAAATTCTTTCTGTACTTGCATTGCTATGAGAGACTATTAAAATCATTTTCATAATTTTGCTTAATGATTCATACTTTAACCGGCCACTTTCATTTTTCATTAAAGAAATTCTGTGCCACACTTCATCCATTCTCCCAGAAGTAACAGCACAGTTAAAATTTTCAAACTGGTAGTGAGCAAATTCAGATTCCACCTTGTCAGATTCTTCTGGTTTCAAAACTGGAAACAGGGAACACATATATTGGACTGATGCAAAAGAAACACTTTGCCTTAATGCTACATCTGCAATTTCAGGATGACTCAGAAATTCATCAAGTGGAAATTTTCTTAAAATGTAATTGCAGCCTGCCTTGTAAAATTCCCTTACCTCAGAATAAAAAGTAGCCACTGTGTCTTCACTCAGATCTGCAGTTGTGCCTATATAAGATTTCGCTTTTGACCCAATTACGAGATCACAGTTTTCTTTTGATTTCTCCTTCTTTCAAAATTTCCATCTGCAAGAGATGTTGCTGTCACATCAAATGCCGATGGCTTGATAAATCGTACAAGAAATTCAGATAACAGACTATGAAGTTTTCTTTTTAATACATGCACAAGCGGAGCTTCCTGCTGCAAGAACACGTTAACAGATGTAAACAAAGGAAGAGTAGCAGATAAAAATAGACAATTAAGTTTAGATGAAGGATTTCCAATCATACTTGCAAGGTTCTTATGCTGTGATGTTCTTAATCACAGCATAAGAACCTTGCAAGTATGATGTAATAGCATGTAATAGTTGTAATCAAGTGTCAGAGTGCAAATAAATTCTTCATTGTCACTAAAATAATGTTCTAGAGCCTCTCACTGTTCTAAAATTCTGTCAATGGATTCCAAAAGTGATAACCAGCGAGTATTGACATGCTTTAGAATTTTGTGTGGTTTAGTACCACAAACAGCTTGACTCAGTTTTAGATTGTGTTTCTTTTTTGAACTTTTCTCCAAAAAAAAAAAAAAAAAAAAAATACAACTGTATCAGAAACTGCTCAACATTAAATCCTTTCAGTTGAGTAGCAGATTTCTGTGCAGCTAAATTTACTAAATGGCATGAACATCGCTGCACTATGATTGCAGGCTGAACCTTCTTTATGTGAGAAACAACACCTTTTACTTGACCTATGATAGTGTTAGCATTGTCACAGGAAAATGACACACAGTTGCTCCATGAGATATTTTTTAACAAACTCATTGTTCAAAACGTTGAATATTTCTTCACCTGTATTATTACTTGATTCAACCAATGATAACAAAACAGTTGAATTTTTCCCTATTTTTTCGTCAAAATATGTTATTGTAATGGGATACAGTTTATTTGCTTGAGCATCATTACTTCCGTCCGTAGATAGAGAAAAAGGATTTTTTTTAACTTCAGATACGATGTTACTTGTAGAAACACTGGCCATGTGCTGAATTAGTGCAGTAGCCTTGGTTCTTCCACACAAATATTTTTTTTGTGATCGCTGAATCGGGAAACATGGCTTGAAATAATGGTTTTTCAAGCCTTCAGTTTTCGGAAATTTATCCAACATTTTCAAGCAGAATTGACTTCACTTTTCGGAAGTTTATCCAACATTTTCAAGCTGAAATACAAATATTTATGGAATAAAATGATATCTAACAATACTGGGTAGAGGAAACATTGCGAGAAAAAAAAATTACGATTACCAGAGAAATCTTATCTCCGTCTACTTTCCGTTTTCGAAGGATGAAATTCCGTCCTCCGACGGAGAAAAGGACCCCCATCTCCTACCTCCGCTGCCGCCGCCGCCACCAATCCTCCCAAAATTTAAGTTCAGTTATGCATTGATTTCGTACATGGTGCAAATGATCACAAAAAGACGGAATTCCTCGAATCAGTGCAAGAATCTCGTCGCCGAAGATTACGGGGAAATTTTCGGGCGGCCTAACTTCCGTTTTCGGAAATCGTTGCCTACAATTTCAAGCTGAAATTATGCAATGAAATTATATTTAACAGTACTGAACAGAAGCAACACCGCGCGAGAAAAAAAAATACGATTACGGAAAAATCTGCACTTCGTTTAACTTCCGTTTCCGAACGTTTAAAAAGGTAAAACAACGTCCCCAGACGGAATACGACCCACCCCCCCAACTAATATCCCGAAAAAATTTTCACTTTTGCATCGATCTCGGGGAAAAAAAAAAAAAAAAGGAGGGGACTCCGCGAATGAATCTTAAGTACGAATTCACCGCTGAATCGATTTTGAATGTCGTAAAATAACGCTAAAATATCGCTGACCGGTAAATTTTAACTTTTGGCGCAAAATTGGTGCAGATTTCGTCGAAATGGTGATTTTTTAGCAGAATGGCTCAAGAACAACGTTTTGGCGCGGGCTGGCGCAATTGCCGCAGGTCTGGCAGCCCTGCATGTAGCATTTAATTTTTTTCCCCCAGAAAAACTTGAAGAACCAACAAAAAATTTTAAGTTGATGAAAATTTGCTTTCTATCTCAGAAAATTAAATCAAATGGCGATTTTCCGTAATTTCAGCGGTGTTTCCGTACTTCCGTAACAGCAACCAAAAATCCGTAAAATTACGGAAAATCCGTACTAGTTGGCATCTATGCACCTTGTAACTGTAGGGGCATATTGGGATCTTTTTTTTTTAAGGATAAGGTTGAGAAGATGTGGAGGTGGTTAACTGCAATCGTGTAGCCAAAAGACTTGAAAATAGAGCAAACTTTATGAGCAAAGGACAGGCTAAAGGGCAATGTGCCAACAAACTGACGGGTGGCGGAAGGTTCAGGAAGTAAACTAGTAGATCTTTTCTGTGATTCAAATTTCTTAATTAGTCTATGTACTAAGAGGGGTGGAAAGCCATGCAATTTGCCAATGTTGATGATGTTCTGATATTCTTTTTGAAGAGCAGAATGGCTGTTGCAAATAAGGTTGGCTCTGTGTATGTACGACTTTAGAGCAGCCAATCTATTTTTCAAAGGTGCAAGAATGGTTAGGGATGATATTATGGGTGGCAGAAGGTTTCCTGTAAACAGAGAGGCCAAGTGAGAAGTCTGGGTTGATGTTAACATCCAGAAAACTAATATTGTTGTTGATCTGTTCTTGAGAAGGGAATTTTGACATTATGGAGGGCATGAGTTTGAAAACAGAGTGTTTCTGGTGTGGCCAAATAATGAAGATGTCATCCACATACCATAACCAAATGGTGGGTTTTAAGAGGGATGGGGTAGGGAACATATCGCTGATGTTAAGACAGGCAGCACTTCCACCACCCTTTCAATTTTAACCATCAGCGATATGTCCGCGATTCCCGATTGGCAAAATGTTAAGCGGATCGCTCCATTCAGCAATCAGAAAGCCCTCAGGTACCGCGAAAGCATTGAAATCTACCTTACCCCTAACACCTGCACTACAGACACACTTTTTAACATCCCTATCATTTGGAAAGCAATTTTGAAATCTGGCAACAACTGATGATTTTACCACGTGTTTCATTCCATGGCTGATGAAGGTAGAAGTCATTACTGAAACGTCCCACCACTTATAATTTTTAACATAACTTATGTGTGATATGACAATATCAAGAATTCTAATGTGTTGTGTGTTATGCGTTTCCCTGCCAATTCTTCTCACTATAATTTGATAATTTTTAACAAACAGAATTTAATGAAGTACCTGAATTTAATCTGGGAGAGAAAAGCTAAAATGATTACTTTTAACAAGCAAAGAAACAAGATTTAACAAAATTCCACGTATAACGAGGCACAGGAAACCTGATGCACACTGCCCTGGAATGGCGGAATGGAAATGGTGGCATACAAAATGAAACTGCAACAGCAAAGTGGAATCTTGGTGTGCTAGTGGAAAAATGTTGATAGAAAAGCAATGAAAAGGGAGTAAATCAAATGCTTACTGAGCAAGCGTGCAAGATAATCTCTGCCACCCACTCCAAGGAGCTATGCTGTGGGAGTATTATACCAGCAGAGTTGAAACAGGTACAACGCTCCTAGGCAAAAAGAGGATGGGTGGGGTTCATGCACATTAGTGTGGTCCTTAAAATACTATGAATTTTGCTTTTAACAATTTATATGCTCTGAACCCCTAAAAATGTTCCTCGATGAAAAAAAATAATGTGTATAAAATTTCTACCATTTTAATTAACATTTAGTGGTAGCTCAATATGCTCAAAGTTTTACTTGTGATTGCATATATTTTACATCATAAAATTATACATCAATTAGTGCAGAAATACAGATTTATTAATTACTCTGAAAAATTATAAACACAAATCCTTATCTAAATTAATTTTTCTTATCAAAGACAACAGAACATTATTTCCACTTGAAGTAATATTCATTGTTAACACTGAGAAAATCAGCAAATCACTTAAATCAAGAGTTCCTTGTAACTTGACTCATCTATTAAGTTTTTTCCTGCAGTAGGGATAACGATACCTGTGTTCAATTCCTATTAGTAGTTCTAATTCTGACTATTAGATAGCTCTAATCATTCTACTCTTTTACGTACAATATTTCAAAATAACTTGTACAATATTCTAGAGGATAATGCTTACCTTGGCATTCCTTGCTAGCGATGAGAAACATTTCACACACGTGTTTTCCGGTCTTTGTTGATGTTATTGTCCTAAAGTCCATTGTATGAGATGAATAGCTTTACTTCACACACTTTTCGTTAGGTATACTCATTGGATCTTCGCTTTAGGATTCAAACACATCAATTTTTACCGTTCTTTATACTCGAAATTTTCGCCCAGTCTCTGGCCATCCTGACTATCTAACTGGCAAAAAAGAAGAAGCCAAAACTGCTTTAGTGTGATTCTGCATTGAAAACCAGACTTTCCCAAAATTCGATGAAATTAAAATGCTGAAAAGGAATAAAAAATCTGAAAGGCAAATGAGGAGGGAAAAAGCAATCTTAATCTATAAAAATAAAACAAGGGTATGTAACCAGAACGACCCTAGCACATTATCTAGCCTGCGGAAAGAACTAATAAGACAAGAAAAAGAACAACAAAAGAAAAACCGACAAAATAGACAAGAAAACCGGGATAGGAAAAAATAAATAAAAAAAATAAAAAATAAAAATAAAATGAAAATAATAATAATAAAAAAAATGTTATTTTAATGAAACATAGATGGCCCTAGCCGGGCTTGATAACGAAATGTATCCAAGAAAGTATATCCGACGAATGGCAACAAGGAGTATCGGACTCCATTAGCGTGATGTTAACCACGAACATCGGTGGAAAAGTCGCCACGCTCCTGAGGATGCCCAGAGACTTGGCGAAAATTTCGAGTATAAAGAACGGTAAAAATTGATGTGTTTGAATCCTAAAGCGAAGATCCAATGAGTATACCCAGCGAAAAGTGTGTGAAGTAAAGCTATTCATCTCATACAACGGACTTTAGGACGATAACATCAACAAAGACAGGAAAACACGTGTGTGAAATGTTTCTCATCGCTAGCAAGGAATGACAAAGTAAGCATTATCCTCTAGAATATGATACCTGTGTTGTTTTACAACTTGTAATAAATATTGTTTTTGGTCTTCATTCTCTACTTTTTTTTATTTATTTATTTTTTTATTGGAGGTTTAATGACCACCATGAATAACACAATGGGCTAAATGTTGTCACCCATCCCTAATTTAGGGCCACTGGTTCCAGGGAAGGGAGAGAGCAAGCACCATAAGACAAATACAGCATCCATGCCTCATCAGGATTCGACCCCGGACCCATCTCGGAAGAATGATCAGGAGCCATGGCTTAGACCACTGCGCCACCAGACTGGCCATTTCAGGATCAAAATCTGAATAATCTCTTGGGATATTAAGGTGATTTAAAGAAACTCATAGTGTTTTTTGCCACAAAATCTTCAATCTTCATATCACGAGAAATCTTGCCACTCAGGTTAAGCGTTTAAGAGGTTTGTTGACCCCGTCCTTTTCATTAAGAGACCGATGCATAGCTTTTGGTCTTGCAGTCACGTTTTGTTTTCCTTTGATCGCACGTTGATTCACCGTTCCTTAAAATCAAGGTTTAAAACAGCCACTGATTTAAGAAATGAGTGGAAGAATGAAATAGGCATTATTAAATCTGCCCGAACAGTTCGTCGTAGTCTACAAGAAAATGGACTGACTATACGAAAACCTTTCCTTACTGAACAACAACGGCTCAAAAGAATTGCTTGGGCCAAGGCACACAGGAATTGGATTATTGATGAATGGAAAAATGTTATTTTCAGTGATGAAACAACAGTTATTATTTCCGCTAATAATGGAAATAATTACAAACATCGCCAAGCTGGTGAAAGATATAAGGCATGCCGCACCCAGTCAACGATCAAGCACCCACATTTGGTGATGTTATGGTCCTGTATTTCAGCCAGTGGTGTTGCCCGTCTGCACATTGTTGATGGCACATCGAATGGATTGAAATATGTGGATATTTTGGAGTCCAAACTGCTACCATCTGCACAAGACATTGGTTTGCAGAATTTTAGCTTTCAGGATGATAATGTGCCATGTCATCGGTCAAAGTTGGTTGACAAGTGGTTTAATCGAAAAGTTATAAGAAAACTTCGGTGGTCAGCACAGTCATCAGATCTTAATCCCATAGAGAATCTGTGGGTGAGATTGAAGCAAAAGATCCATCAACAAGGACCCACATCTAAAACAGCATTAATGAGTCTGTAAGGGCCATATGGCACCGTGTTATCACCAATGGACAACTACAGAAGCCTATCAGTTCCATGCCAAGAAGGTGCACTTTGTTACTAAGAAACTGTGGTTATCCAATTAAATATTAAAGCATATTTTGCTGGTTGGTAAGTTATTTCAAGTGTCCTGCAAGTTTCAATAATGTACTGTACAGTAATTTTACGCTAAATGTATTGTACACTAATTTCACAAATTCCACTATTTTTTGCTTTTTATGACTAGATGCTGTACTTTTGCTTGTAACTTCACTTCTATTACTGGTAATAACATTCTGTAAAAATATTTGAATTCAGCATAAAATTTCCTTTAAAATGATGTATAATATGTATTCCTGACTTTACCATTACGCTGTATAAGTTGACTTCAAATATCAAAAATTGACTTTCGCTCTACTGGTGCAGGACTTTTGGCCATGACTGTAATTTACAAGAATAATAAGAAACTCATTAAAACAACAGCAAAGGAGAACTTTCATACATCTGAATTTGCTGAGAGTGAAGTGCACTTCTAAAGAAGTCTGATAAAATAATGCACATTTCTTAATCTATAAATACAATACACATTTGGAAAACCCACAAAGCGTTTGATTATAGAACTATTACTTTTCCCCAAATTAAAATGCAAAAATTATTTTTTTATTTTTTCCAGCTTCAAACATATGAACATAAAAAATAATGTCCAAAACATTTTGTTAATTTTTTGAAATGCACTAACCTGACCAGATACTATGAGAGAGTAATACAGTTGTGTACAGTCGATATTGCAGTTCACCATGTTGTCTGAAGTCTGCTAGTCTTGGAAGAATTAGCTGAACTTGTTGATCTGGATATTTGACCTGAATAAACAAAAAAAAAAACAAAAAAAAATCTAGAATGAATACCAAAACATATTGCAAATTACAACAACAATGAAACAAGTTTTACATGCACAAATCAAGAACTACAGTATTTAACAAAGGAAATAACATAACTCTAACATTACAGAAATCAGACTTATAATATGGCAACATTTACAGCTAATTTGACATATTCAGAACAAAAAGTTTAGAGAGACAACACAAACTGCCTTATCGGAAAACAAATCATGCAGTGAAAAATAGTGTAACTAATGATGTTATGGCAAAAAGTCAGTACCCACAATTGGGCAAAAATAAGGAAAGCTAAGCATGATGATCAAAAGCATAATTAGAACCATTATATGTGAGCAGTTTATATGGGGGAAGAAATAAAGTATTTATTTCACATGTAAAAAGAGGGCAATAATTGAACAAAGTGGACGAAATTAAATTGGAAAACTAAACTTTGTTCTTAGTGTCATTTACCTTAATGTGTGTGTGTGTGTGTGTGTGTGTGTGTGTGAGAGAGAGAGAGAGAGAGAGAGAGAGAGAGAGAGAGAGAGAGAGAGAGAGAGAGAGAGAGAGAGAGAGAGAGAGAGAGAGAGTGTGTGTGTGTGTGTGTGTGTGTGTGTGTGTTGCAGGCAACACAAACTACATGACCAGTCATCCTAGTCCGAATTGATTTAATATGGAAATTTCAGGTGCCATTAAGCTTATTATTTCCTTTTCTACATGCTTCCCCCTCCTCTCTAAGCTTTCCCCTAGGATGTATATTAACAATGTATTGGAAAGGAAAAAAGGATCAAATCAATGTTTTGAAATGAACAAAAGCCATAAAAAAATTTTCCACAAATAGCATATCACATATTGAAACTTATACTTTGTGAAAATGGATTAACTGTACAGTACTAAATACTATGTCACATAACAGTGGATATGACCTACCCCTTATATATTCACCATACATGCACATATTGCACGCACTTTACCTATGCCGAACAAAAATAATCATCATCAGGTAGATATTTTTACATGCTATGTGCAGCTGTGCTTTCGCTTTTTTCACATCGTACTATTCATAACATTAAAGTGAAAAGTTTCAGTACATTCAAGAAGGTATGAGGGCAATTGTTGACATGAGTCAGCAACAGTGATTTTTTTCATTTTGCTATGAATTTTAGAATTTGTTTATTAGGAAAAACTGCAAAATGAAACATAATGCTTACCTTGACTTTCACATTCTTTACATCTTGGACATTTTCAATTTCAGCATCCATAATAACACCTATAACCAATCCTGCAGTAAATTTCAGTGGTTCATCAGATTCACCAGCTGGTTCATGGATAATAGCACTAGCCTGTTTTATCCTCTGCAATCCAGGTGGGCTTTCGGTGTTTAAACGAAGTGAAGGACATGGAGATGACTGCAGGAGAGGCTGCAGCACTCGAGCAACAGCTCCCGGTTTTGGATCATCAATAGAATCCAGATCTCTGAATAAAGAAGATGTGAAACTGTCCGGCAGTAATTCTTGTTCCTCCTGAAATCTATATTCATAAAACAATAAAAAGATATATATATCAGAAAGGTTTGGATACGAACAAATAATGAATATAAATAAAGAAAATACTTTCACTGTGTGTATGCACACATAAAATACAAACAAATTACATTCTTTCCACAACACAATAGACATTGAATTATAACTGCAATCAAATGCCAATTCCCAGGACTGCTCACTGGAGGTGAATGTGAGAGGATGAGAGTGAGAAAAAATGAAAAAGAATATATTGTGGAGCTCACAATGTTGCAGGCATTCAAAACAGTGGACTGACATTTGTGGTGGTAATAGTTGTAATCAAGTGTCAGAGTGCAAATAAATCACATCCACAACCTGTTCCCCCCCCTGCCAGTGGCAAAGCCAGCATCTCAGAATTGAGTACTATCATAAGAGGGGAGGCACAAAATTTGAAGTGTTTGGAAGAAATTTTGCCAAAAAAATTCCACTTGTGCACATTTTACCCGACCAGTGATGATGACAACAGTTCAGAACTAGGGGGTGGGGGCTATTAGGGAAGCTAAGTATTGTATGGGGAAATCACAAATTTTGAAAAGCTTGGAAGAAATTTTGCCAAAAAATTCCGTTCATGTACATTTTATCCAACACTGATGATGTTATTCCGAAGTTTTATATATTATTTAAAAGTGTTTACAGGTACATGCTGTATGTAGTATTTATTCAATATATGTAGTACTGGGCACCACAGGTATAAACATCCCATGGCCTTAAATAACTTATTATTTCTTCACAATTTCAATTTACGTAATTTTTTTTGCCTTTTTTATATCTGTTGTCATAAAGCTGTTTATGAATTTTAGTTTGTACCCTGACAAGGAATCTCTCACTTTCTCTCATCTTTTTAAACTATAATTACGGAAGTGGTGCCTTTCTAGTACTCTTTTAGACATTCACTGAAGGGACTTCCCCCATTTTACAGAACAGTTAAATATTAAATTTAACAGAAAATTCATTCTGTATAACAAAATCTCTGTGAATTCAAAAAATTCACATATGTTTATCCAAGTTCCTCAAAATCTTTGATGGTTGAACTTGCCATGTGTTTTAACTCCCAGACCCGGAAGGGGCTGTAGGGTGCTCTGTGCTCAACTACAAAATATATTTTTTCATGGATACAAATGCAAGTTTTGCTTTGTTTTTTTGCTCCTTTTTTATTTACTTCACTAGGAAATAAATTCTCAATGAAGAAAAAAAGTAAAATATATAACAAATAGGGGATAAAAAAAAACTGAATTATTTTGACATACAAAAATATAAATCCCATTTTCTGAATCTGCACAATTATGGTTAAATTAATGCTACACTAGAGGTAAAATAACTCCCAACTAGCAAGAAAAAAACTTTTTTTTTTTTAAACCATTCTGGTTCTTTTCCATGGAACTTCGCAATGGCATCTAGGAGTTGATCATGTTGTGTTTTGACTTTTTCTGTTCCTCTTCTTTGGTTACACATTTTCTCCAAGTTTAAACCATATTCTCTCACACTGGAGCTTGGAGACAGCCCCATTTACCGTGGTCAACTACCAAACTATCTTCCCTCTCCATTCGAAAACTAAGAGCCCTCAGTTGTTCACCAACTAACCTCTTTTCTCCCACATGAAGCACTGTAAAACACTTCGACTGACAGCACAGGACAGAATAAGAAGTTGAACGCTCTTTTCTCCTTCCCATCGGACCCTATAGCCCTATTTTCCAATAATAATAAAGAAAAACTTCGTGCTCAAATGATATCAATAATAAGTCACCTTTGTCTCAGCATGATTCACTTAAAACTTCCATCTAATACACATGCCATAGTTAAAAATGATGTTTATTTACACTAAAAACATATGTACAGATAAAAGCTGAAGAATTTAAAATGGTGAAATCTTTTGAGCTTGCTCCAAGCTAATTTTCAAGCTGAAAGTGCCATCGATGTACCAAGAGCAGGGATGTATATACATGCAGACACGACCATCATGCACTGGTTGTTCAACCCCCCCATTCACCCCCTTCCCCCTCTAACATAGTGGATTGTGCCGAGACAGAGGTGACTTATTATTGCTATTTTCCAATGCTTAGAGGATTACAATTAGTTTAAAGGCCCCAGGGGTGATGCTGCTGATAGCATTCTTTGCAATTTGAAAAAAAAAAAAAAAAAAAGAAAAAAAAATGAATTTGGCGAATGGGTTGGCAAAAACTTTAAAAAAGCCTGAGCAACCGCTGAAAAGCCCCCACCACAAAGCCTTTATAGGCAATTATAACTAGAAGCTTTTTAATATCAGTGAAACATCTCATAGTCACTCACCAAGTGACCAAAAGTGTTTTAGTTTTCAGCACAGATATGTCTCCACATCAGCCTCACCTGTTTTTTTCGTTTATTTTTTTGTAATGTTCTTCTAAATTTTACATTTCTCTGGAAAAAGGGGGAGGTATTGATCTCTTCCCTTACTGACCCTTACTACCAACAATATCTGTGCCCATGTGGCAGAAAATCACTGGCACAGCGGTTACTAGTGATTCACCTAGAAAAGTAATTTCTTTTGGGTCATCCATCAATTGTACTGTATTATTTCAATTTTACTTTTCTAAAAAAATGTGCAATACACAAATAAATAATTTAAAGCATATATGCTTATAATGAAATACAAAAGTATTTTTCATAAACCATTGAAAATAAAAGTTCAGAGAATTTACAACTATTTTTCATGGGGAGGGTGTTCAACCCCCTCAGCCCCCAGCTCACTATGGCACTGTTCACAGTTGCTGCAACTATATATCCTTAGAATTTTAATGAACCTAAATGTGATGTTCAATTTTTAGGGGCATTTTATTGCCAGAATTCATACAGGCGTCACAATGACATATAATATTTGGAAAAAGTAATAATAATAACAACAACAAAAACAGTAGGTATACCACTTGTCACAAATGCATTTAGTTAAAAAAAATTATTTGAAAAACTTGGCAACTTGCTACTCTTAATATGAAATCCAAATAATGTGAATGCAATTAATCTAATACAAATGGTCTGCATAGAATTTTGAGTTCTATGATATCGTTTTTTCATAAAAAAATTAGTTATTACACCATCAATGTTTTTTTCTGTTCCTCTCTCTCTTCACCATGTTCAATATTTATAACTGCTAGTGAAAGGTGCAGTGATTCACTCATCTGATTTCTTTATGAATTTTAGTTTTGAAAACGATCTTTTAGCTGAAGCTGTTGTCAGAAAGGTTTCAACATAATCAAAACAATGTGCACAAATTACATATACATACTCTTGCAATACAACTATTCCCACTAATTAAAATTTCATTAATTCTTTCACATTAGTTGGTTTCTTTATTTTCTCAGCAAAGAGTTTTTTAAAGGTATGTATGTGGCTTACAATGGCAGTTGATACATCTGGCTCATATTTTCCTGTGTGTTCTGAAAGCAAAATAAGGGATGCAGGACAAAGGAATATTCTGTACATAGAATGTGAGAAAGAATTGTGAGAATGTGCTTATACAAACATATAGAAAGAAACAAAAAACAAAAAAAGTGCATGATGAGGTAGGCACAGAAATTGAAATTTCAGCTGGGATAGTAAAACTACATATAAAGTAAAAACTCGAAGATATAAATATGGTAAAACTCCAAGTGGTGAAATGAAATCCCTGAGACCACATAATGAAAACTTGTGAACTCAAGGAAGGAAAGAATGCCGATGAATCAATGAAGTAAAGTAGTTCCAGAGTGACTACAATTTATTAAATTTTCAAAAAACTATATAAAGTATTAGGTTTAAGCTTAAGTTTCTAGTGCTGGACATAGTGGGCTTTAAAAATGAAAAGGTGGAATTTTTTTCAAAATTTCATGCTGTGGGGGCAGAATGGCAACGCTGTGCCAAATGCAGAGATACCAACATCAAAAGGAAGTCATCAGTAGTCCGTGGCAACCGTAGTTTCTCTGTAGTGAAGTCAAGTTCCTGCATTAAAATTTGCAGGGTAGCATGCTTATTTCCCAGAGTACACTGCTACATTTTTAGCAACATTTTAATCTGGATATGGGGGATAATACTCTTTCAGTAAACCATATTGTTCATGCTTTTTCGAAATTACATGCCCCACCCCAATGAGCCACTGAAAAATCATAACTGCACATGCTACAAAACACGTGATCGCTGTAAACATGGAAATTCCAACGAATAACATTTCTTGTACTGCTGCAAATTTTAATTATTTTTTGCACCACTGGAACTGGAAGCCACTGAAGCATGCTTCATAACTACAGCAATGCACATCATACCACAACTAATCAACATAACAAGGAAAAATAACATGGAATCGAGTCTACCTCCGACAGTTTATGTTAGTTCAGGACTCGGTTAAAGTTTTCCGAAAGTTAACATATGTTCTGCATTGCAAATGCCATTCCACGGCAAGGTGATCATACAGAACGATATCCACAGCAATATTTCTGCTTGCTTGTCGGCCAACCATGCTTGCCATGTGACATCTTCATGATGTTACCGCAAAAATCCCTACATTTGACTACACTTTAAAAATAAAAAAAATGCTAAGTTCCAAAAAAATTTCTGAACTTACTGTTTTATTTTTTACGTCATATCCTTTAACTATGGGATGAAAAATTATCCATAACCTTCAATTCATAACCAGGTTAAATTTGCCCGGAGTACAATCATTGGGTTTTCTCAAAACACAGTGACCATGTGACTTCCAGCTCTTAAACAAAATTAAAAAAAAGTTTTACACTTTAAATACGCCTGCGGAAAAAAATGTGGTAGGAAGGTCGATTTATACACAAGACGTACAAAAAAATCAGATATTCACATAAAAAATGGGGGCCGACTTGTACATGATATACAAACACTGCAGATATTCATATAAATATCGGGAGGGTCGACTTGTACACGAGTATATTCGGTATAGTTTTTCAGAAAAATCATATTTTTTTAAATTAAATTTTCCGGAAATATTCGAGATTTTGGGGAAAATCCGTGGTTTTTCACACCTTTTCCATAAGTCCATAGTTTGAGCATGATATACATAGAAACTACGAAAGATCCGTAGTACTTGGCATATCTGCAAATGATAAATGTTGGCAGACAGCTCACAAGGAGCATATTTGTCACTGTCCGTTGTTCATGTTTAATTTCACAGAAAACTGCTGCAGAAGCATGAGAATTTATTTATTCGATATATGGTGAAAAAGTTGTAGGTGCAAGCACATGCCACTGAGTGGTTTGTGAAGTTCTGAAACGTTGATTGCAGTGTGGAGGATAAGCAGACAGCGAAAGGAAATGCAGAATGTAGATTTGGAAGCTCTTCTGGACAAAGACGCCACCCACTCAACCACAGAACTGGCAATCCAGTTAAATGAGAATCAGTCAACCATGGTTCGATGGTTGTATGTCACGGGAAAGATTCAGAAAGTGGGTCCCACATGAACAAATGCTAGAAACTTGCATATATATCCAATACTTTGACCTGTAATAATTTACTGACATTTAAACACTTCTAGAACAGATAGGATACAATTTTTTTTATTTTGCAGAACTATGGGAACTATGGTATCAACAGCTTGAAATTAAATTACCTTTGCAAAGAATCAACTTGCTCCAGGAAAGCTTCACATGGTCCTAATGCAGATGTGTTACTTCCTCTGATAAGAACCATCAGTTGCAGAGCTAATATACGCAGTCTCAGCTGTCGCAAGCAAAGGGTTTCCTCGCTGTGTAAGCCCAGGAACTGATGGCTCAGACGAAAAGATAGCTGCAAGAGCTGAAAAAAAAATGTCTTCCTTAATATGTGGTTACAAAAATTAACAAAGAAAAAAGGTTTACAAAATAAGATAAATTTGCTCTTTTGAAACTACTTGTTCACAGGTGGAATGCCGACAGCCGTCAATATTCTTGGTCTGAGTATTTTCACATTTGGATATTTTGAGTCAGTGAAAAAATTTGCAGGACAATGAGTTCAAGGTATATACAAGATACATTTCACATTTTTTTCATAAGTGAAGGCATGATTATTCCTGCAGTGCTCATGGAATTACTTATTAGTCCTTCTGTAACTACCTTACTCTCTCACAAAATATTTTATGATAAATTGTGCTATTCCTCTCTAGTGAAATATTACTGTGCATCATGGAAAATGGTACAATGCTCTTCTATTCAGATGTTTAGCAAGTTTCAGGATATGCATAAATGAAATTACCAAACCATTAACTTTTTGTGGCATTGTGAAGCTTACACCTTTATTAGACACTGCCAGATGATGTAACAATACTGAGTCATCCACCTTTATTTTATGCTCTTCCAAAGGAGTGAAGGACACACCGCTATGGAACTCAACAGAAATGCTTGGCAGATGATGATTTTCTGATTTCAAAAAAGATTTAACAGTGGAGAAATGCTCTCATAGCTTGTTCTCTACTTTCTCCAAAGTGGCCCTTCATGTATCACCATGTTTAATTGGAGTTTAAACGTTTGCAGAGTATGTTGTTCTGGATGTACGAAGTGTGTATGAAATTCAAACTGAGTACAAGTAATGGAAAAACCAAAGTTATGATTTTTGAGTGACGAACTGTTAGTACTGAATGCATGATAAGTTTGAACGGCACAGTGATTGACCAGTTGAATGAGTTTGTGTATTTGGGCAGCATGTTTGACAGAGAAAACAAACTAGATGGTGAAATTAGTAGGTGAGTGAATTCTTCATTGACAGTCATAGCTGCTTTAGAAGGATTTTACAGGAATGATGGTTTCTCAAGAGAGTCCCGAATGGTTGTGTATGAGAGTGTAATTGTTTGTACTCTGATGTATGGCAGTGAAAACTTGGTACTGAAGAAGAGTAGTAGTAGTTTGTGTGCTAGAGAGATGCGTTACTTACCGGGTGGGGTGGTGGGGGGTGGTGGCAAGACACTCTTTGATCATGTGAGGAATGAAGGTGTGTTGCAGATGTGTAATGTGAGGCAAAATGTTGTCAGTACGGTGAAGACCAATATATATTCTTAGGTGGTTTGGCCATGTTGAAAGAATGAATAATGAGACGCTTACTAAGAAAAAAATTCAGCCCAAGTAGCATGAAAGAAAGGTAGAGAAGGGACAAAGAAATCATGGGAAGATTAGATTCAGGAGTATCTCCATGAGAAAAATGGGAAGACTAGATTCAGGATTGTCTCCATGAGAAAAATATTAGGAGGGTTAAGTACAGAAAGTCGTGTGCACCTTGTGTGATGGATATCAGTGAAACTCAAACTGTGTGCCAAGATAGAAGTAAATGAAGACATTTGATACGGCAACAGTAAGTAAATACTCAGTTAAACATTTATCTGGTGGATTTTCTTTCTTTGTGGAGATAACCTCTGAATATCAGAGGACAGCTTAGTGTGATTGATTGATTGATTGTGAGTTTAAATATGGAAAGGGAACACTTCAAGTTGACCCTCAAAGTAGAGGACCAAGCATGTCCACTACTGATTTTAATGTTGAAAAATTTAAAGGAGATCTACGAATCACACATCAACAGATTGCCAACATTCTAAATAATAGTTCCGGGTGCATGCATTCCATTCTTTATGAAAAACTTTGACTGAGTAAGCAGTGTGCTCATTGGATCCCTCATTAGTTGATAGAGAAACAAAAGAAGACCCGTGTAAAATGACCCATGGAAAAAAAAATAAAAAAAAATCCATGATGGTAAAGGAAAAAGCATCTGGATGTCATAACAGGTGATGAATCGTGGATTTACCAGTTTGTGTTGGAAACAAAGTGGTAATCCATGACGCAGACATTCTCAGATGAAGATCCCCTCACCAAAGTTTGTCGAGCAAGAAATGTGGGAAAGAGGACGGTGGCATTTTCTTTTGCCTACTTGCCTACTCTGGTCATGTTGCCTCAGTTGTCCAGGAGGACCAAAAAAAAAAAAAAAAAAAACAGTCACTGCAAATTGTTATGTTGATGTTTGTCTCCCCAAACTGCTTGAGAAGTGGCAGAAGAAACGACAGAAAGGCACTCGAGGAACGATGATCCATCATGACAATGCATCAGCCCACACTTCTGAGAAAACAAGGAACTTTCTGGAAAGTCATCGAATCCAGGCGCTACCCCTCCCTCATTCAGCATATTCTCCTGACCTGGCCCGATGTGACTTTTTCTGTTTCTGAAGGTGAAAACGTGTGGGATCAGATTTTCAAGTCCTGACAAAGCAGTGGAGACATTCACTGAGAAACTTGAGAGTTTCACTAAAGTTGAGTGGCATACTGCTTTTCAAAACTGGTTTACAAGAATGAACAAGTGTAAAAAAGCTTATGGAGCTTACTTTGAAAAATTATATATAAAACAAATTAAACTGACTATTTTGATTGACTAGAATTTTTCTAATAATTAATGACCATGGCTTCCTCTTATTACTTTCAGTATTATAAATATTTAACGGGAATCATCGAGGATACATTTGTTAAGGTACATTACCTTTCAAATTTTCGATCTATACACTAGATCCTCTTCAGGAGTTCTTGGGTCTTACTTCCACAGGTCTGGCGACCAAGCTTGTCGCCAGACCTGTTATTGGGCTGATGCATAAGTTCATGCCGTTTTTTTCAGCGCACTACAGGAATGTATTACATCAGAAGGGAAAATGGAATCAATCAACTATGTAACCCCCCCCCCCAATTGTTTACGATGGTATCCCAATGTCTGGATAGGTCTGCAATGCCATTCTTGAAAAAAAAAAAAACATGCAGGTTTTGCTGCAAAGAAATCATCAAGGAAATTCTGGAGATCAACACCATTGTTAAATGTTCTGCCACGGAGCGCGTTCGACAGAGATCAGAACAGGTGACAGTCTGTAGGGGCGACATCTGGGGAATAGGCCGGATGTGGAAGGATCTCCCATTTCATGTCCTGAATGGCCATTTTGGTAATGTTTGCACTGTGAGGGCATGCATTATCATGTTGGAGAAGGTCACCAAGGTGGCGATGTGGCCGTTTCTGTTGAATTGCTCCCTTTGCCAAAAAAAAAAAAAAAGAAAAAAAAAAGAGAAAAGATAAGATATTGCAATATATCCTGGTGATGATGGAACCCTTCGGGATGTAATTCACACCTCACTGATCACAAATAACGTTGAGCACCACCTTTCCAGCAGATGTGTTTGGACTCCCACCATTTGGGGAAGGGGCAGCAACTCTGCAGGCTTCCATTGTTTGAAGCTTTCCTTTGTTTCTGGGTCAACATGATGAACATAAGCTTTCATCCATCATCATTAAACAGGAAGACAAACCGCAAAGGTCATTGCTGACCATGGCTATGAACACTACTACTCTATGGCTATGAACATACTCTGTGTCATTTCTGCAGAGGTCCACCTGGCTGCTAATTCATCTAAATCCACCTGGATGCTATTTTATCATATCCAGGTGGTTGTAAATGATATTTTCCACATAGTCAACCCTAATTTTGATCTTTTGACCTTATTAGCCAATTCTTAGCTTATTTTGAGCCTATCTTTCATTATTAGTGCCTAAACTTTCTTCACCATCTCCTCGGTTACAGTGGTTGTTGGTCAGCCATGAT
Source organism: Macrothele yani (assembly GCA_039090855.1). NCBI lineage: Eukaryota > Metazoa > Arthropoda > Arachnida > Araneae > Macrothelidae > Macrothele > Macrothele yani. Next base: position 170,821,675 of record CM076990.1, read on the forward strand.
TTTCTTCCTTGTGGATGCTTACTCATGAAATGTCTGTACCACTTCACTACAACACTATACGCTGGACACTCAGCTCCATCTACTGCACTAATTTCTCTGTGAATAAGTTTTGAGTTTTACCTTGAAGAAATAAGAAACAAGTCATGGCTCCTTACTATACTTATAGTGATTATATAGCTCAAGCTCAAATTAAGCTTGCTGCTGCATTACATGGTAATTGTTAATACTATTCTTCCAAATCTTCTGCTTCACGTTATAATTTTAACATTGTGACTTAGGAAGGCAGTGTGCAATATATTACTTCTAAGAATTAGTATTATGCATTTAAGAAGTGGTATTATACAAATGCATAATACCACTTCTTCGAAGTAATATATCGCACACCGCCTTTTTTGGTCACAACGTTAAAATTATAACGTGTGAAACAGAAGATTTAGAACAGGGGTGGCCAAACTTTATGAGGAACCAAGATCTGCCTTTAGCTGTCATTCCCTACTGTTCAACCATGGTTTATCGCAGTGATATCATCATCATCATCATCATTGTCAACCATTATCAATCCACTGCTGGACGAAGGTCTCCCCAAGTTTCCTCCACAACGGTCTGTCTTGTGCCAGTCTCCTCCATGTCACCCCTGCATACTTTCGAATTTCATCCACCCATCTCCCATGTGGTCTTCTTCTGGGTCTTTTCCTGTCCCTTGGAATCCAATCTAAAATTTCTGCTGTCCATCGATGATCTGTCCTTCTGGCAGTATGTCCAGCCCATTGCCATTTCAGGGATTTAACTCTGATCATGATGTCTTCCACTCTTGTCATTTTTCGGATCCACGAGTTCCTCTTCCTATCTCTCCTGGTTACACCAAGCATGCACCTCTCCATGCTTCTTTGAGTTGTCTGCAGCCTTTGTATGTCTCTTTTAGTTAAGGTCCACGTCTCTGCACCATACGTAAGCACTGGAAGGATGCATTGATCAAACACTTTTCTTTTAAGACATAATGGCATATTGCTCTTGAAAATTATGCTGTTTCTTCCAAAAGCTCTCCAGGCAAGTTTTGTACGCCGATTAATTTCTTCATCAATGTGACCCTCACTTGATATCTGCTGTCCAAGATAAACGTACGTGTCCGTTATCTCCAGCTTTTCTCCATCAATCGATAAATCTTCATTTCTTGTAAAAGCATTGAACATCACTTTTGTCTTCTGAAAGTTCATTTTTAATCCCACTTCTTTACTCTTGTCAGCAAGTTCCTGGATCATACTCTGCAGCTCTGATGGGCTAGTTGCAAAAATGACTACGTCATCAGCAAAACGAAGGTGGGTTAGATAATCTCCATTAATCTTTATCCCCTTGTTTTCCCAGCTCAGCGACTGAAAAACACCCTCCAATGTGGCATTAAAGAGCTTCGGAGATATGGTGTCACCTTGTCTCACTCCCTTTCCAATTTTTACGTGTGTTGTATTTTCAAACAGCCTAATCTTTGCACTTGCATTTTCATAGATGTTATTAATAATATTAATGTATGCATCTTCAATACCGCAGGTTTTCAGAGCCATTGTAACTGCTGATGGTTTCACCGAATCAAAGGCTTTTTCATAATCGATAAAAGCCATGCACAATGGAAGTTCATATTCCCTCGCTCTTTCAATTAGTTCTCTCAGCACGTGGATATGATCTATTGTGCTGTAGCCACTCCTGAATCCAGCTTGTTCTCTCGGTTGAGCCATGTCCAGTGTTACCTTCAAGCGGTGTGAAAGAACTTTAGTGAAGACTTTATAAACTACTGATAGGAGGCTGATAGGTCTGTAGTTTCCGAGATCCTCAATGTCACCTTTCTTATGTAGCAGGATCATTGTAGCGGTGTTCCAATCCTCAGGAATCTTTCCTTCATTAAGGCATCGAGTGAAAATTTGGGCGAGTACTGTTTCGATTTCTCCACTTGCTTCTTGTATGATGTCTACAGTAATTCCATCTTCTCCTGGAGCTTTTCCTCGCTTCATGTTCTTGATTGCATGTGCAACTTCTGCTGGAAGGACTGGAGGAACTCTGGTACTGGTATCTTTCATGATGTCTGGAGTGCATATATCATCCCTTTCATATAATTTGGAGTAGAAATCTTTCACTCTTGTCAAAATTTCGCCTCTATTTCTTGTTACAGAACCATCTTCTTTTCTCAGTGCCATAATCTGTTTTCTTCCCTTACTGAGATGTCCCTTTGCTATCTTTAGGCTTTGGTTGTTTTCAATTGCTTTCCTCACTAGTTCACAGTTGAATTTCCTTACGTCTTCAGTGATACTTTTTCTTACTGTCTTGCATAGCTCTATATATTCCACTTTGGAAGTCACATCATCTTTAGTTGTCCTCATCTCTCTTCTTTTTTGCATCAACATTTTGGTTTTTCCTGATAATTTGTTCACATGCAACTTGTTCTTAGACCCAGCTAATTTTGTTGCTGTTTCCATAATAGCTTTGGTTACTTTTCTGTTAACTTCAGAGATGTCCACTTCTTCCGATGTTAGGCCTTCTAAAGCAGAGAACCTGTTCTTCAGTTCCAACTTGAAGGTATTATGGTGTTTTTTAAGGTTGGTTATGTCAATAGATTTTGTTTGTCTTATGAGCTTGCCACGTTCGAGTTTAGTGTTGAGGTGCATCTTACATCTCACCAATCTATGGTCACTACCTGTGTTGAACTTGTTTAGCACACTGCAGTCTTCTATGACGAATTTTTGTTACACATAATAAAATCAATTTCACTTGTCGTCCCATTTGGATGTCTCCATGTCCATTTCCTGTGTGGCTTTTTCTTGAAGAAGGAGTTCAAGATGAAAAACCCTTCTGCCTCTGCAAACTCAACGAGAGTATTTCCACGCTGGTTTCTGTTGCCATGACCGAATTTACCTACTGAAGTTTCATTCTGTTGCCGTTGCCCTATTTTTGCATTGAAATCTCCCATAATTATTTTCAAGTGCTGCTTACCTTTATTATTTAGATGACAAATTTCCTCATAAAATTCTTCAATTTCTTCTTCAGGATGACTTGTGGTGGGTGCATAAGTTTGAATAATCTGAGCCTGGTATCTTTTCGAGAGTTGGATAACAAGTCGTGCAGCTCTGTCAGAGGAACTTTCAACTTCTACAACTTTATCCTTCAGTTTCTTGTTTATTATAAATCCAACACCACTAGTTCTGCCAGTATCTGTCCCACGATAGTAGAAGAGATGTCCACTTTTCAGTTCGATGAGATCTTCTCCTTTTCTCCTTACCTCACTTAGCCCCACGATGTCCCACTTGATCCTTTGTAGTTCCTCTTCCAATTCAAGAAGCCTTGAATCAGAAGATAAGGAGCGTCCATTGTAAGTAGCCAAGGTCAGCATCAGATGGCAGCCTAGTCCGGTCCTCCGGGATTCTTAGCACCCTCTGCCTTCATGTCGCACTGGCCGCTGCCTTGACCAGGTACATTCCAGCTGCCGGAGACTGAGGGCCAAGATTTAAGTTGTGGAATCATTTTGGAGGGGTTTGGCCATAACTCACCACGCTGGCCAAGCGGGTTAGTGAGTGTGGGATAGAATTTCCTCTAATCCCGATGGTATAGTTATACCGCTATGGGCGGTCGTCAGAGCCCCTTTAGTGGGAACAGGATGCACCACGAGAAGGCGGGGTTGGCATATTTAAATAGGAATAAGCCTATATCACGAATGTTTTGTTAGTGTATGTGGTTTTGTAAGTTTGGAAGCAAATACAGAAAAATATTTAAATCTTTCTTTTTTTTAATTTCTGAAACACTATTTTTCAAACAAATTATAAAATATTACTTATAGATTTTTATTGACATTATTTAATTCTTAGATGTTGATGCATGACACTGCATGTCCTCACAAAGTTTAGAATAATCAGGCACATATTCAGGGAGGCACTGTCGGAGACATGCTTATAAATGAGCATCAGCCAGGCAGCTCCCGTATTTCGACTTCATTATTTTCATTTCTCAAAAAGCTGCTTCACAGAGATATGTGGATCCAAAGAAAGCAGCCAGCCACAAAGCAACAGATCTCAAGCAGGGATATTTTTCTTCTGACAATAGGGTTCAAAATGAGTCCAAATAGAGTCCAATCTGATGCTCTTGCCTTCAGTACTACGTCAGATTGAAGTTTCACGATTTCTGATTCTAAATCTGAAGAATCGAAGAGGAAAGTGGAGGAAATGTTTGATGAAACTTCCTGGATATCACATTCGCCAAAAGGGAATGACAAAAAGCTCAAAATGGGCCGAAAGGTTCTCAGGTCTGCGAATCGTCTGCCAAATTCTGTTATCAGAATTTCTATCTCAGTGATGAAAATTTTTCTATGAAAATTTTTTTATGCACCAATAAGAATGTTGGCAGATTGGCCTTCCTGTAAGTGTAGGCATTGTGACTGATGACTAGCAGAGCAGGAGACAACAGCATGCTCCATGTGAAAGATGACAGATGCACAATGACCATGCATGGTGGTTAAGATTGGGGAAGGGAGTGTGAATGATTCATTCTATCATCTGGTCTCCAGTAGTTCGTACGGAACAATGTACGCCAGCATGATAAAATAAACGACCGACCGTTTGGTCACCCCTGATTTAGAAGAATAGTATTTTTCAACAATAGTACTTACAGTGGTGGTCAATACTTACAACCTCACTTAGATCTACCATCTGTAACAAAGAAATCAGCCATCACAATCTTACCATACTTTGTGCCACTACTAAATGGGTTATGAACTACACACTGCAAAAATGCTGATTATATATTTTTTTCTAGCTAAAAAATGGATCTTTATTGAATGCCCACTGTACACCTAGTTTTTCTTTTGTCGCTGCTTCCAAAAGTTGTTCATAAAATTGTTTTCCATTCTTATAACTTTCACTAGGAAGAAAATTTTGTGCATGTTCTTCTTTTCCATAATATACAACTTTACCTCTAAAGGACATCAGCATACATTTTCATTTGACAGAGCCTTGCTTCTAAAAATCCTTTGCTGGTCAGGCACTCTTTGGGCTATGAAACAAACAAACAAACAAACAAAAAGTATGCTATTTTCTTCTGCAAATATGCACTGTTTTCGTTTTCCTGCTAAGGAGCATAAAGTTATGCTTCCCACGATCTTTGCTTCTATAAGTTCAATTAATAAAGTTCAAATCAAGGAAAGAAATCTTTGCACCTATTCAGGTGGTTGTAATGATGTTTTGGGGCATTCAATAAAGATCCATATTCAGTCATGCACAATGGTGCCAGGAAGATGAAACTCGGTAGGTTGATTAATCCTTTTCTACATAGTCACCACCCAAAGAAATAAATTTTCCTCACAGATGGATACACTTTCTACAATAAATTTATGTAATGGTTAAAATGCAATGCTATTTGATATTTGTGAACTGAGTTATTCATTAGTTAAACTATAAGGCTACTTATTTGAAACATGTCTAACATTCTATTCCTCAACCTAATATTTAATACAGAAACAAATACATGTATTCCTATTGACAGAAATAGTGGATATGAATACCAAGAAAATACATAATATTAATATATGAAATTCTAATGCTCTTATACAAACTCTACAGCTTAAACACTATAAAACAGCACAAAAATGTCAGACCTGCTCCAATGATGACTTTAAGGCACTACTCTGCAGGGGGGACAACAATGATGGATTCAGCCAGTTTTTATTTGAGATGATCTGTAAGGTAACAACAAGATGAGCAAAAAGCCATAATCGAATTAGAGTCCCACATTACATCAAGGCTACTACATGAAATAAGCATATAGAGCATGAGCAAAAATATCAGATATATCTACATGGAATACAAGAGCATGTTCTAATTATATAGACAAAATACTTACAAAATTATCGAAGATAATAGTTTGAAGGTCTCACAAATCTAAATAACTATTGTCATGACTTCTGAATTTTTTAAAAATACGGATATTACACTATCGGAAACTGAGATTTTCAGTACCCAAAAATAGTTCACATATCCTAGTATTTGGATACATGGATTTCAAAACCAGAATATCCAGATATCTGAAATCCAAATGTTTTAATTATTTTTTGATTGAAGGTTAAATGACCATCGTGAGCAACTCTATGGGCTATAAGCAGTCACCTGCCCCTAATTTAGAGCCACCAGTTCCAGGGAAAGAAGAGAGCCAGTGCGATAAGACAAATACAACATCTATGGCTCACCGGGATTCAAACCTGGACCCATCATGGACGAACGGTCAGAAGCCATTGCTTAGACCACTGTGCCACCGGGGAAGTGAAATCCAAATGTTCAGATATTGAAAATCTTATTTTAATACTGAATGTCAAAAGTGGAAGATACCTGTTTGCACCCCTCACAAACAACATGATCTCATTTGCCTGTCATGCTTTAAACACAGTAAATAAAAAAAAGTTTGCTTGTTTGGCCTCATATATATAGTTGAACCCAATAGAAAACGAAGTTGAAGGGAGTGTTAGAAACATTTGATATACTAGGTGAACTTTGTTATAACCCAACACATAAAAAGAAAGGCTATATTTGGGTTAAAAACTAGTCAAACTAAACTACCAATTAACTGAAGGTAAAGAATACTTGTTAATTAAAAACCATAGGTAGCAATAAAAATATGAGTGAGATCTGCAATATGCAGAATATTTAACTACTGTGAAAATTAAAGTAACTGTTAAACATATGAAATTTCACCTGTTTCATTTCATTTGCTGTTTACATGTTACATCAGAAATATGTGTCAACTACTGCTCGTTTTTTATTTGTCATGATACCTGTTTTAAATGTTTTTCAACTTCATCTATTGTGGTGGTTGAGATGTTTCTAGATGAATGTACCACAATCTTACCTAAAGGATGTTGCACTTTAAAAGAGATACAAAACAAAACAAAAAAATTCTAGCAGAGCACAGTGTCAGCGGAAAATGGCATTGTAAATGCAACATGTTTGAAAATGGTACATGAAATTTGCAACTGAATGTTCCATTCCAAGCTGTCGGATGCACAGCACTGCAGCGGCCCATCAACTACAAGAGACATGGTGCATGTGGAAAGCCTAGTAAAAAAAATGTACCAAAGGGTCAAATATTGCATCTGTTTTTGCATAATATCTGTTAAACAGCTGAAGAAAATTTTGTGGCAATTTTATTGTGGCCAGTGAAGTTATAGCAAATAAGAATTGCAGAAGGTTTCATTCAGTGACAAAGGTTTGCAAATGGAATCATTTTGATGTAATAAATAAAACAACATTGACCAAACTTAGGAAAACTGTTGTGCAAAGTCAAAATAAGTTAACTCCAATTTTCAGATAAATCAAAATATTGGCATATTTCTGTTCCATGGACAATTTTCCATCAATCTAAGAGGGAAAAATGTATTTCCCTATCAGGGAATTAATTATGAGCTACGTTAAATGGACAAACCTAAAGTCCAAATTTGGAGGGAGAAGCAATTTTTTTCTCTTGAAACAATAACTCTTAAAAGGCTTCTGACTTATCATGGAAGCTTAGATCTGTGATTTATTAAGATTTGGTTTCTCCTTTTGGGAGCAAGGGGCCAAAACCTGGAGGCACTGATGGCCAAACTAACAGGGCTCCCACCTACTCAATTAAAAAAGTAGGGCATTTCTAATGATGATAATTACTATAATATAGCCACATGGGACCTCGTCCCCACCCACCCACATGCAAAGACAAGTATTAAAATAAATCAAATTCTGCACTATACAGAGGTTGACTGTCTAGTCAAAACAAAAAAGATACTACTACCAGTATTTTATTGGTAACTATGTCCATCCCATTAATTCAGGTTTTTCTTTTTTCTGTGAGATGCAGATGATCAGTTTTTTCAGTCTTTTGGTAGAGATGTCAATCATATCAGATGCTGCACAGATGCTTCACAAAAAAAAAAAAAAATCTTTTCTTTTTAGTGCTTATACAACTTTTTCTTCCCTTTGTCTAATAGTTTTTGGGCAGCAGTCTTTTCTTTGAATGTGTCTTTGTTATAAAGACTGTTCTTTTTCACCTTGAGATTTCTCTGAAACTTTTGATTTTTTTTTTTTTTCTGATCTTCAAGCCTTTGTTTTTGCAAGGCTGCTTTATATTTTCCATTAGAAGCCCTTGCTGCCTCTAACATCTTTTTGGTGATAGGTACGTTTTCAGTTTTTCCTTGAACTCTCAAATAATCTTTTACTGCTCTTACACCTTTGATGGTATTTTCTGACAAAGCATTTCTTTCAGACATGACGAATGCGTTATTCAGAGAAAAACCTCTTTCTATATCTGAATTACCATGTGCGAGTACCAAAAGGGAAAGAATATATTTAGCCAGAAGAGGATACCTGCATTTATCTTCTAGAGATTTGATCTTGAATACTTGTGCCCAATAATAATCAATTCTCTGATACTTAACTTCATCATTCTTTTTTCTTTGATAAATCATTGTTCTTTAATTTCATCATCTACCTGGTATGATTTCATTCATCTAAAACTGTGTCCCTGTTGCTGTCGTTCACAGCATGCAGTACCTGAGTTATTAGAAACCTAAAAGAGTTGTAGCTCTCTTCCTTAGTGCACAACAAACCATGAAGACATTGTAGGTTTTTCAGAATCCTATTTTTGATTGGCAGCATTATAAAAAGCTTAGTTATTATTTTCTTATAGAACATAAGACTGATGAGTTATACTCAAGTTTATCCCTGTCCGACATTTGAGACGAGGTCAAAGTATGTTTTGCTTCAGTTCCTACTTCCATTTTGTGCAAAGGCAACAGGTTTTCACTCATGAAATTTATTGCAGAGAGATTACCTGAGAACTCCTTCACAACTTGTGGTTTCACAATTTGCCACCATCTAGTGAGGAAAATTATAACTGTTATTCAGGGCTGCAATATACATGTGTGTACATCAATGAAAACAGCAGCAACCTAAATTATTTTTAGTGACCTAGATTTTGCTATAAAAATAGCATTTAATTTTATAAAAATTTTGTGATTCAGCTATAAAATTTATAACTTTTAGTATTGGATTTTGTTAGTTAAAAAAAAAAAAAAGGAAGAAAAGTAGAACAAAAACTGGGAAGTAGGACAAAAGTAGGACATTTTACCAAAAAGTAGGACAAGTGGGCATCCTGGACTAAGAATACAAGAATACTTTGCTTATTAACTAATATTTAATTATTTGTAGGAATACACAATTGCACCAGTATTGATGTGTTAAGCATATATACAAGTTTTTTGTACTTTCACACAAGCTTAATCAGGAATGTGCAAGAGACAGTTAACTCGTAACTGGAAGACCCTGGGTTCGACTCCCGGTGGCGGCCAATGGCCTGTGACTCACTTAGAAACGTGGAAAGAGTGAAGATCTTTGTTTGATTTTCCTGGTCCACGTTAAATGTCTGTATAAATTATTCATTCACCTTCTAATTATTTCTTCTGTTGCTGCTTACCATCTTTGGTGAATCCCCAGCATTGTGTGGGGCTCCAAGAAGCAACCTGCCAAATTGGCTTGGCAGTTAGCATGCGAGTCTGGAGGAATTTGAGGCCGCTGTGGTGCAGCGGAAGCATATCCGGCGCGTAACTGGAAGACCCTGGGTTCGACTCCCGGTGGCGGCCAATGAGAATTTTTCTGTGACTCACTTATAAACGTGGAAAGAGTGAAGATCTTTGTCTGATGTTCCAGGTCCATGTTAAATGTCTGTATAAATCATTCATTCGCCTTCTAATTATTTCTTCTGTTGCTGCTTACCATCTTTGATGACTCCCCAGCATTGTGCGGGGCTCCAAGAAGCAACCTGCCATATTGGCTTGGCAGTTAGCATGTGTGAGTTTGGAGGAATTTGAGGCCGCTGTGGTGTAGCGGAAGCATATCCGCCGCATAACTGGAAGACCCTGGGTTCGACTCCCGGTGGCGGCCAATGAGAATTTTTCCGTGACTCACTTATAAACGTGGAAAGAGTGAAGATCTTTGTTTGATGTTGAAGTTCATGTGGCCTTCATGCTTAAAAATTATGACAGTTTGCCAAACCAGTGCCCAAAAATTCAAAAGTGAAAACAAGTTTGAGAAGAAGAACAAATAAGAGGGTGTGACGTTCTGGTAGGGTTTTGTCTTGGGGTCACTGACTGGAGTTATGTACTGCCTTAAAAAGGATAGATTATTAGCTTAAAGTAATATTAAAATTTAGTTAAATTTAAATTTGGGGATTTATTTTATTACAGGTAAATTCTAAGTACTTTTTTCTATGGTAACAGCTCACGTGCTGGCGTTCCGGAAGTATGATTGTAAAATTTATATTTTTCAAGTGTGTTATTGTTGGAAGTTTAAAATTGTTGTTATATATTTTTTTCCCCTTTGCTATGTAAATGTTATTTATGTTGTGTGTTGTAAAAGAGTTCTGGGTGGAAAGTATGTAAATGTGTGATGTGATGACGTCTCTTGAAGGCGAGATGGGAAGTCGTCAGGGTCTGAGGCTTCCTTCACTATTTTTACATCGATGTCCGCGGATCTTGAACACTTGGTTCTTTCGCTCAGCCTTTTTGCTTGTTTTGTTGCTGCCTTCTGAGGTGACCTGTGCGAGGTCCTGATGGAACTATGAGAGCAGTTATATTAGCTTGAGTAATAGAACCTGGATGTGTTACTGTTGTATGTATTACTCTATAATATTGGAATATATTCTTCTGTTGGAGTCTTCATGGTTGGAACTATGATTCCTGAAGTGTTGTGCCTGGCTGAGACTGATTTACGTTCTTGCCGAGAAACTGGTTTCTGAGAACTTTGGTTGTGAAGTTGCTTTTGCTGGATGGTGTCCTAAACGTCACCTAGTGGTTAGGCCTTATGGGTTCATTGATTGGATCCCTGCTGCGCTATGCTGGAATTACTTAAATATGTTCTGTTTGGAACCGATTCCTGAAGTGTTGTACCTGGCCTGGATTGTGTTCGAGGGTTGGTTCTGCTGCATGGACTTGTATCAAAAAGAGGTTCCTGTGAAGAGATTTCCCAGATTGCAGTGCATGAGTTATGATTTGTTTATATTTAATGATTCTAATAGTTTACTGGCAGAGAATATTAAATATGATTAGAGAAACCTAGGGTACGACAGGAATTAGGAAGTTGTGCATTTGTAATAGCAAATTTTCTTGTTCTTATTGTGTTATTGTTAGACTTTATTGTTGCGTAACTTGATAGTGCGAACTTGATATAGTATGTTGAAAATATTAAGTGCTTACCGAATTGAGTTTCGTCAGATGATTTGTGCAAGTATGTGGATGTGGCTAACTTGATTAATGCCTAGCTAGATGTAAATTGCTAATAACTCGATAGATGGTAAAGATATCAAGTGCTTGCTGAGTTGTTCTGCAATAATGTTGTAATTTTTGTCTAATTTAAACATCGAAATATTCCGACTTACCTTTTGATTACATAAAGAGTTACAAATTGGATTTCTGTGTATCAGTAATTTTTGAGTTGGTTATTTGAAAGAGCCTGTCTAACCGCATCTTGCGTCATAGCCTAACTCAGACCCTAAAAAGACAGGTAAAAGCTGAGATATTAATTAGCCAGGCAAAGTAACCTCATTCGGGGGGGGGGGGGGGGGCTAGAATTGTTGCCCTTCTCAAACCTGGAGAAAGGTGTTAATCAACTAGTATTACTATGAGTCTCAACCCGACATTATTAATGCTACATTAAGAGTAAATGTCCCAAGTTAAAATTGCAGCGTTGGATGTGGAGGAGGGATGTAATATGTGTTCACAGCAGACAAAAATACTTCCCTGCTCATATAGCTGATGTGGGAAGCACATGACAAAAAAAATTCATATGGAAAACACTAATACAAAGAAAGAAAAAAATGAAATATGGGACAGAGTAAAATAAGTGAAGACAAATAGAAACAAGAAGTAGTAAAGGAAAATGGATCACACATTCTGATTCAAAATCCAGGTATTTGAATATCCAGATAATTGAATGCCTGCATTTTGAACATCTGGATATTCAAATATTTGAATACTAAGATATCTGGATGTTGTTTGGCACAGGATCTTCCAATCCATTTAACTTCAACTGTATTGTCAAAATGTTGGCCACAGAGACTTTGTTTCATGAGACCAAACAGGTGAAAGTCAGAAGGCACCAAATCAAGGCTGTATGAAGTGTGTGGGATTGATCACTGTCTAGTACATTTTAGCAATAGCCTGAGATGTCACAAGTGAGGTATGAGGTCAGGTGCTATCGTGGTGCAAGAGGACAGAACAAAGAGGCATATCTAGTATCTTCTTTGAACTTCTTTTGTGTCTTGAAAAAGGGAGAATGGTTGACAGTGCCACCTTGTTCAAGAAAATCAGCAAGAATGATGCCTTAGAAAATTGGGAAATTGACACCATCACTATTTGTTGAATCCTGTGTTTTGAACTTAGGCCTAGTGAGGACTTGTGCTGCTATTCCATTAACTGCACTTTTGTCTCTGGGTCATAAAGGAAAACCTGTGTTTCATCTTCAGTAACCACAGTGGAAAGAAATGTGCCCTGGTTTGCCTCAAACATCTGCAACAGATGTCTGCACACTTCAACTCTTTGGTCCCAATAATCCTGGGTAAATTTATGTGGAACCCATTTTGCACAAACATTTCCCCATATCCCAGGTCATGAATCATTCTTTGTTTCCACAGCATAATGACCACAATACAGTGCATCACAGATTTCTTGAATGGTCACAGGTCAACCACTCTGAATGAGTTCCCTGACTTGTTGTTAGTTCTTGTTGATGACTTCAGTTGAACGCCTTCGGCTCCATTGTTTATTGGACACTGAAGATCCTCCTGCTCCAAACGTCATCCATTTTTCTGACATTGCTGATTTAGATTATTGCATTTCCATAAACTTTTTCTTAGCCTCATATGGATCTATGCCCCCTTGCAACCTGCCATTTACAAAAACTCAATAGCAGCTCTTTGCTTTAGGCAAATGTCCATCCTCTGTATCGACCACGAAAAAAATGTACATTTATTTAAAAGGTCAATCTAGATTTATACAAACTTTCACGTAAACATTTCAAAAATTACAGAAGTTATTAGCAAAAAGGTATTACTTTTAGGCAACATTTGTTCTTTCAAAAATGTGCACATTAAGTGAGAGATATCAAAAGTTTACAGCATGAAGCTGTCAATATATTTTAAGGGTTACAAAGGCTTCATCATCACGACCACCACATTACATTCATGTCTATATATTGGCTTATTCAAGCATATGTTACCAACTTTTATCACTTAGGGGTAAAAAAAAAAATCAGTGCAGGGTTGTGGTTTGCTAAAATTTTTCTCCATCTATCTTAGTCTACAGCAACATTTTCAGGCTCTAACACATTTCTCTCTTGATTGGTGTGGCCAACTTTGTACCTTCTGTCTACCTTGTTTTAAATCTATTCCTTGTCTGCCACCTACTATCTTAGAACATAACATCTGTCAAGGTAATCTTTCATGCAAAACACATACCTGAATGACCTCAGCATGTTCTCATTATCTTTTGTTTCTACAGAAGAAGTATCGAGTTGAGTTTTAATGTCTGTGCTAATTCTATTCTTCCACTGAATCCACTTATTTTATTCTGAAGTTTCTGCTAATCATGTGTCACAAGCTTACAACATCATAAAGAGCCCTCTACTCAGCAGCTACTTCTTACTGTCATAAAAGAGGGTACGAACAAATGTTGCATTATACTTGCAGTCATTTCATTATATACAGCCTTAATATGAATGTTAGCCTAGCCCCCCCCCCCCAGCATGTTTAATAGTCAAACTGAGTTCTTTAACTTCGTAGAGATGCAATCAAAAATGAGACAAGAAATTTCTGGCTTGGTTACACAAGCCTAACTACAATATTGTAAATCAAACCAGCATTTAATCCCACAACAAATGCACTGAAAATTATTTGTATTATAATTAGAATCAGAATAAGTATGAAAGAAAGAGCAAAGGAAGTCCATATACGTATATATCATACTTCATATATGCATATCTATGTCTAGAACTTATATTACGTGGCTATAAAACATTAGTTTTATCGACCGTATATATGTCAAATTTTATTACGGTTCTCATGTTATATATTGAATTGCCATGATTGGGAGGTTATATATAATTAGGCCAGAAACAAGCAAGATATATAGAATAACAACGAGAAGATATGTAGTTCGGCTTACCTTGAACGACAACAATGGTAAAAAATAAACGTAAACCAGTCAGGCATAGTCCAAAATCATGTCTTTGCTTGGAAAGATAGTACCTAGTACAGGTGCACTGGTCAACTTGTTTTAAATTCTACTTGTATGACTGCTAAAGAAATAGAGTTCAGTAATGTCGTGTACTATGACAAAACTTGGATGGACTAATCTTGGTAGAGGTGCACTGGACGATCCTCCGTCGAAACTTTTTGAAAAACCATAAGAGATTTCATAATTGCGATATAAGGGAAGGCGTAACATAAAATATTCTGAAAGAGTATACAATAGATAAAAACACTGAAAAGGTGATTAAACATGAAGAAAATTTCAAAATTCAAAGGTTAAAAGAAAGAACGTCGTGCACCATGACTCAACTTGGACGGACAAATCTCAGGACAGGTGCACTGGTCGATCCCTCGCAGTTGAACATGAAAGAATTTATAAAACTCAAAAATTAAAAGAACGTTAAAATATCAAGCTTTCCTCGTGATCCAACTCCCTTCATTGGTAACATCACTGCCAATATCAGACTAGTTTCAGCATTATCTGTAAGCCTTATTCAGTGATAACTGATGAACTGTACTACTGGCCCTTACTACAACTTTGTTCTCGGTGCATTCCTCGAATGTTCGACAGTCCTGACACGCAATATTCATCAGGCCAAAAGTGATGTCTTCTGGGTGCTGATACTTATCATTCATCAGGGTCCATCTGCCATAGCTATCATTAGTTGATATCCACACAAGTAATACAGTGGATCCAACTTAAGAAGTTTTCTCGTTTAAGAAGTTTTATTTTTAGAGTTCTGATTTTTTTTCCATAGTGCTAAAGTTAATTTTTCCCATTTAAGAAATAACGATGTTTCAAGTTTTCCCACTTAAGAAGTTGTAAGTGTCACAAATTTCTAAGTAAGAACATACGATTTTGGAACTTGTGCAGCAGATAAGTACATGTCAAAGAAGTTGGGAGGAAACGTTTCCCCGTACACGAAGCAAGCGAAGCCCCTGTCGGATTCCCACGGTCAACACAGGGAATCATGTTTACTCCCCACACTGCTTCTGCGTCTGTCCTTTCTGTATCACAATCGCCTTAACTTTGTGGCTGTGGAAAAGGCTGGGAAAGGAAACCCCTGCTGAAAGTTAGTCATTCTGTCAGAGTTAGTCTCAGATGTTGCACCTCACATATGTGGAATTAAACATTTAATTTATTGTTGAAATGCATAGCTAGAAATATGGCATCTAAAGGCATCAAAAGAAAAGCTTTATCTGTGGTTGAGAAACGCAACATTATTACACAAGTTGATGAAAACTCGCATTTAACTAGGGTGCAGATAGCAAAATAACTAAATTTACTTGTTACAACCCTCAATGGTATAGTGGCAAAACGTTGACAGAGATGTTCCCACTTTTGAAATGCAAAATATCGATGATATTTGCGACATCGAAACGCAAGAGGACGATGAACCAGAAACCCAAGAAAATGAGTGCAGGCCAATTCCAACTTCAGCTGAAGCTGGTAAAAAACTAGAAACTTTTCGCTGCTTTACAGAAAGCCACGAACGTGTTCCAACGGACATAATGAGAAATTTGAGGGAAATGGACACGTACTTTGTGAATCTAGCGGGGAAAAAAGGAAGAAACAAACGCTTTTAGATCAGTATTTTTGTAATCCTGTAGCATAATAAATGTAGCTTTCAATCCTCATACTCAAGTTTAAATGGGTAAGTTGTGAAAGTTTTTGTTACTTTAAAATTAACTAAAATGTAATTTTTGGATTTAATCTATGCAACATTTTTAATCGCTTAAGTCTTACAAAACCCAATCACACACTTCCCGTTTAAGAAGTTTTCATCGCTTTGTCCCAACGAAGACTTCTTAAGCGGGATCCACTGTATATGCTGTTTTTGATTTTCAAAACTTTTTCTTTTTATCTCTAAGTTTCTTCCTGTGTTCGTTTTCTGTTAAATACTTTCATGCAAACGAAAGCTCAATAGGTGTGTTGTTATTACAATTATCGTATTTTGACTTCTTGATCATGACCACCTCTGATGTAATAATTTGCTTATATGCGTTTTATGAGAAGTCAATAATTGTGCATTTGTCCAGTCAGGAGTGAGTTCATTGCCAATGCAGTAGTTAATAAGATATGTCTTAGTTTCTCTTCGACTCCAATTATTGAAATGTTCTGTTAATTGAGTTTTAAACCTTCTCTTGGTACTACTAATATAAATTCTATTTCTAAGGTTGATTCAAATATCACCATGGCTGTTTAATATATATATGAATGCGTGCATGCGTGATGCCAAAATAGGTAATACTGGTTTATATCTTGGGGACATCCATGTGTGAAGATTACTGTATGCTGATGGCACTGTCCTGTTGGCAGAGAGCAAAACTGAGTTGCAGAGTATGTTGTCCTGGATGTATGAAGTTTGCATGAAATTCAAACTGAGTATAAATAAGGAAAAAAACAAAGTTATGGCTTTTGAGAGAGGAAGTGGTAGTACTGAATGTAATATAAGTCTAAATGGCACAGTGATTGACCAGGTGAATGAGTTTGTGTATTTAGGAAAGATGTTTGACAGACAGATTAAATTGGATGGTGAAATTAGTAAGTGAGTGAATTCTTCATTGAAAGTCAGGGTTGCGTTGGGAGGTTTTCACAGAAATGATAGGTTCTTAAGAGAGTCCTGCATGGCTGTGTATGAAAGTGTAATTGTTCCTACTCTGATGTATGGCAGTGAAACCTGGGTACTACAGAAGAAACATAGGAGTCATCTGTGTGCTGGAGAAATGCGTTACTTATGGGGGGGGGGGGTTGTGGCAAGACATGTTCTGATTGTGTGAGGAACGAAGATGTGTTGCAGTTGTGTAAAGTGAAGTAAAATGTTGTTAGCAAGGTGGAGACTAATATGCTTGGGTGGTTTGGCAATGTTGAAAGAATGAGTGATGAGATGCTTACTAAGAAATTTTTTTTAACAAAATCATGGGAGGATCAGATTCAGGAGTGTCTGCAGGAGAAAAAGATAATGAGTATGAAGTATAGAAGATCTTGTGTACAGTGTGTGATGGATAACAGTGAAACTCGAGTTGTATGTCAAGATCGCCATAAATGGAGAGGTTTGATACGGCAACAATAAGTAAAAATTATCTGGTAGTTTGTATTTCTTTGTGGAGCTAACCTCTGAATCTCAGAAAACAGCTTAGTGGTATGTATGTATGTATGTATGTATGTATGTATGTATGTATGTATGTATGTATGTATGTATGTATGTATGTATGTAGTTGCAGTTGATAGTCGGAATGGCATAGACGCCAGCTTTTTCAAGTAGTGATTTTGTGTTATCATTGGTCAAAAGTTTTTCATTAACAACTACCGTTTCTGCTATGTTAATATTATGACTGGAACATTCCTTTTTAAGTATGTTACTTAGTGGAGGTAGGTATGGAAACTTTTTGTAAGTTTGCACTTCATTTATATCTTTAAGTCTGGGATTCTGGATCTATGTTTTTGATGTTCTTGTATAATGAGGCACTTAATCTTCTGCTGTATCCAATTCCTCTGCAATGTTCTTAATCCAGTTGATTCCTACTATTTCTGCTTTTTTTGTTGATGAATATTTTGTAGCTCTTCTTATATAGGACAGAAAAGCTGATGTTTTATATTTCCATTGGTGCAATGAGTCATTAGGGATTATTGCTGGGATAAAGGTAGGCTTGCGATATTCGGATGTTTCAATTTTTCCTTCCTTGATAAATAAAGATGTATCAAGATAGTTCAATCTCCTGTTACATTCCTGGTCAATTGTTATTTTAATTGATGGATAATAATTACTATATTTGTCAATAAAATTATGCAATTCATCCTCAGAACTGTTCCAGAGTATCAGAATATCACCAACATACTTGACGAAGAATAATGGTGCGTTAGAATCAGTTTGGGTCAAAAGGCTATTTTCAGTATTTTGTAAAACTACCTCTGATAACAAACCAGATATTGGGGATTCCATTGGGGCTCCAAATAGTTGCTAGTGATGAACTTCAGTGCTGTAGTAATACTATCAATTTCAGCTGCTTCAAGGTTTTCATTTTTTAATCTATTATGAATGAGCTCAATAGCTACATCAGTGGGTGTACTTGGAAATAAGGATATGATATCAAGACTGATCATCCTACAGTCAGTAATATCAACTGTTCTTAGTCTTTTTATCACTTCAAGAGAGCCAGTAATGGTAAACTTATGATTTTTGTACAAGGGATTAATGTATTTAAAAATGTCTCTCTCAATAAAATGTGGAGCATTCCCTCCCATAGGGGCTTCACTATCTCACGTTTTTGGAAAAATTAAAACACATAGACCAGGTAGTCCAATTCGTCTAATCGTCAACAAAAATTGTTCTTCGACTATTAACCTTGAGAACCCATTTTTTAATACATTAATCCCTTGTACAAAAACCATAAGTTTACCATTACCGACTCTCTCAAAGTGATAAAAAGACTAAAAACAATCGATATTACTGATTTTAGGATGATCAGTCTTGATATCATACCCTTATTTCCAAATACGCACACTGATGTAGAATCGAGCTCATTCATAATACACTGCTGGCCACCCAAAATGCAACACCAAGAAAGACACGAGATAGCAAAGCCAGATTTACTGGACTCATAACAACGGTTACAAAGATGAAACAATTGAGATTACAGGCCCGTGCGACTTGCGGAACACGCAGACATCAACAGTTCGTGTGGCCCCCATGGCTGGCAGTAACGGTCGCTACACGCTGCGGCATCGAATGAAAGAGGCTTTTGATGTGGGCTTGGGGTATGTCAGTCCAGGCTGCTTCCACACATTGCCACAGTTCATCAGGCGTAGCCTCGGGTGGTGCTTGCCGTGCCACTCGGTTGCCGATCAGGGACCAGACATGTTCGATGGGCATCATGTTGGGAGAACAGGTGGGCTACGGCAGCAGTGAGACCTGGTGGGCTGTGAAGAATTGTTGCACGATGCATGAAATGTGCGGGCACGCATTGTCCTGTTGAAACCAAGCCGCTGGCAGGTCCTGCAGGTAAGGGAGGACTACAGGCTCCATAACATCGGAGATGTAGCAGTGGCTGTTGGGTGTACCTGCAATGCGTACCACAGGGGTGCGGGTGTCATATCTCATTGTGCCCCAAACCATAACGCCAGGTGACGGACCGGTATGGCGATGCATAATGCAGGTGTCATACAGTCTCTCGCAGCGGTGCCGCCACACGCTGATCCGACCATCGTGGTGTTGCAGGCAGAAGCGGGATTCGTCAGAGAAGACAATGTCGTGCCATTCCGTAGTCCAGGTGCAGCGTTCAACGACCCACTGCCGCCGCACTCGCTGGTGGTGTAACGTCAATGGTAATCGGAGCAATGGCCACCGTGTGACAAGTCCCCGCTCCTGCAGACGACGTCGAATGGTACGTGCTGACACAGGTTGTTGCGCAACACACCCTAATCCCTGCACTACCGTTCGTGATGTGGTGGTGTGAGCTATCAATGCCCGCCGCACAACATGCCGGTACTCTCGTTCAGTGGTGTGCCGCGGTTGTGGCAATCGCTCACGTCGGTCCGTCCGTCCCTCCTGCACCCACTGAATCCATACTCGCCTCACTGTGGCTGGATGTCGTCCCACACGGGTGGCGATGTCTCGGTACGATAAACCACTGTCGCTATAAGCCACTATTCGTCCTCTGTCAAACTCCGAAACGTGCTGGAATGACTGCCGTATTCTGCGACGAGGCATCAGGAAGCTTTCCACGCACAGGTCCGGTGGCACAACACATTTCCACTATTATCCATCTATTATCCATCACCCCGCCTTCTGTGCACCCTTCTTATAGTGCTTCTCGGTGGCGTGCCGGGCGCACATGATTTGCCTATGCCCTGCAATGCTAATCGTTTGCATGTCCTATCGCGGGCGACGCATGCTGCAAATTCCAGGCTAATTGGATGCTTCCTTCTTGGAGTTGCATTTTGGGTGGCCAGCTGTGTAGATTAAAAAATGAAAACCTTGAAGCAGCTGAAATTGATAATTTTACTTACAGCACTGAAGTTCATCACTAACAACAATTACCTCAGTTACAACAATGTCACTTAGAAACAACAATTTGGAGCCCCAATGGAATCACCAATATCTGGTTTGTTATCGGAGGTAGTTTTGCAAAATATTGAAAATAGCCTTTTGACACAAATTGATTCTAACACACCATTATTCTTTGTTAGGTATGTTCATGATATTCTGATACTCTGGAACAGTTCTGAGGATGAATTGCATAATTTTATTGACAAATATAATAACTATTATCCATCAATTAAAATAACAATTGACAAGGAATGTAACAGGAGATTGAACTATCTTGCTATATCTTTATTTATCAAGGAAGGAAAATTGAAACATCCATATATCGCAAGCCTACCTTTATCCCAGCAATAATCCCAAATGACTCATAGCACCCATGGAAATATAAAACATCAGCCTTTCTGTCCTACATAAAAAGAGCTATAACACATTCATAAAAAAAAAAAAAAAAAAAAAGAGCAGGAGTTGTAGAAATCAACTGGATTAAGAACATTGCAGAGGAATCTGGATACAGCAGAAGATGAATTGCCTCATTATACAAGAACATCAAAAACAAGATCCAAAATCCCTCACCTAAAGATATAAATGAAGTGCAAACTTACGGAAAGTTTCCAAACCTACCCCCACTAAGTAACATACTTAAATAAGAATGTTCCAGTCATAATATTAACATAGCAGAAATGGTAATTGATAATGAAACACTTTTGACCAATAATAAAACCAAATCACTTCTTGAAAAAGCTGGTGTCTATGCCATTCTGACTATCAACTGCAACAACCTTAGAAATATAATTTACAAGGGTAGTACCAAAAGAAGGTTCAAAACTAGATTAACAGAACATTTCAATAATTGGAGTCAAAAGAAACTAAGAAATCTCTTATTAACTATTGAATTGACAATGAACTCACACCTGACTGGACAAATGCACAATTATTGACTTCTCATAAAACACGTAAGCAAATTATTACACAAGAGAAGGTAATGATTAAGGAGTCAAAATATGATAATTGTATAACAACACACCTACTGAGCTTTCGTTTGCTCCAGGATTCAATAGAAAACAAACACAGGAAGAAACTTAGGGATAAAAAGAAAAAGTTTTGAAAATCAAAATCAGCATATATTACTTGTGTGGATATCACCTAACGATAGCTATGGCAGATGGACCCAGATGAATGATAAGTATCAGCACCCAGAAGACATCGCTTTTGGCCTGATGAATATTACGTGTCGGGACTGTCGAACATTCGAGGCATGCACCGAGAACAAAGTTGTAGTAAGGGCCAGTAGTGCAGTTCATCAGTTATCACTGAAGAAGGCTTACAGATAACGCTGAAACTAGTCTGATATTGGCAGTGATGTTGCCAATGAAGAGAGTTAGATTATGAGGCAAGCTTGATATTTTAACATTCTTTTAATTTTTGAGTTTTATAAATTCTTTCATGTTCAACTGCGAGGGATCGACCAGTGCACTGTACCGAGATTTGTCCGTCCAAGTTGAGTCATGGTGCACGACGTTCTTTCTTTTAACCTTTGACTTTTGAAAATTTCTTCATGTTTAATCACCTTTTCAGTGTTTTTATCTATCGTATACTCTTTCAGAATATTTTATGTTACTCCTTACCTTATATCGCAATTATGAAATCTCTTATGGTTTTTGAAAAAGTTTCGACAGAGGATTGTCCAGTGCACCTCTACCGAGATTGGTCCATCCAAGTTTTGTCATAGTACACAACGTTACTGAATTCTATTCCTTTAGCAGTCACACAAGTAGAATTTAAAACAAGTTACCAGTGCACCTGTACTAGGTACTATCTTTCTGAGCAAAGACATGATTTGGGACTATGCCTGTCCGTTTTATGTTGAATTTTTTCACCATGGTTGTCGTTCAAGGTAAGCTGAACTACATTTAAACTACATATCTTCTCATTGTTGCTCTATATATCTTGCTTGTTTCTGGCCTAATTATATTGACCTCCCAATGATGGCAATTATATAATTAGAGAACAGTAATATAATTCGTCATACATACTGTCGATAAAACTAATGTCTATGCATGTAGATTGACCTTTTTGTGAATTTCCATTTCTGCTTTCCTCAACTTGCTTTGCAAAAGATATTTCTTGTTTGTCAGTTTAATTTTGTTGTTAACTACTACTGAGAGAAATTGCACAGTAAGTGGAAAAATAAACATGATTAATGAAGGAAATTCTTATCTAGAAACAGTATCAAAAGCACTTGGCAGTTCAAAGCACAGCTACAAGTTCTGTTGTATGAGAATTCTCACCAAAATTGTAAGAAATACAACAGTCAATAACACCCACATCACCTTTCAAAACAAAAGTAAAAGGTGAGTTTGGTCATGTTTCTGTGGTTCCAAAATTATAATGAAAGCAAAATGCCTATTCAAGATCCAAAATAATAGTGCTTTTTGAAGCCACTCATTCTGTAACACATACCATCTGGTACATTCAGTCACACTTTCTTCCTTCATTTTTTTTTTCTCCTTAAATTTCTACACCGCTTGATAAAAATTAAAAAAGCTATTCTATTCATTTCCCATGGTTTAAAATTTTTGTCGTTCCTAACGTGCTCCACAGCACACAATGTTACTTTCATTTAACGAAATTCTGATTTTTGTAGTTTGGATGAAGATCAATTAAATGACTAAGGCTAGTGATTTCTTTTGCTTAAAAAATTTCCTTACATTCACTTTTTTGTACAATGATGCTTTGTTAAATAGCACTTTCGCCTCATTTTGTTTTCTTACTTGGGGAAAAAAAAAAAAAAAAAAAAGAGGCAAATCTTCCTTTATTTTGCCTGAAAATCTTAAAAAATATTGGAAACAGAGTTCCTTTTCATTTAAGAACATACTCATTCAAACTGTATTCAACAGATTTCCACTTGCCTTTATTTCAAAGGCCATCCCTAACAGCTTATTAATCAAGAATGAAATGCAACATCTCCCTACTCCTGTTCCCTCCCCAAATTTGCAGAAATAGCTTACACTGCACAACAACATTATTTTCTCTACATCTCAGCAAAGACAGCTTTAAATGATAGCACTTTTATAAAATTGATTAGAGGATCATAGATGAATAATCAGCATATGCTATATATATATTGTATTACACTTTATACATGATTACCAAGCTAATATGTTATGGTTTATGCCCAAAAAGGTAACCATAAAATTATTCTGTACAACATGTCCACTATATTCAAATGCTACTTCTTTAGCTCAACTGCAATGACTAAAAGCTCATCACCTACATGACCTATCTGATATCTTGGCATTAACTTATATAAAATAGTAAAAATTATAGTTTAAAAATAACATACCTTATTTCAATTCGAGTTAACTTGCATGTAATCCTGTAGTCATTCAGCATATGAATTGAAGGTTGTCGACCTGAAGATCAGTCTTAAAATCTTGCCCGGAAGGTGACTTCTATTTAAAATGATTGTTGAATGGTAAAATAACAGCTATGCAATCCATATGTAATCCAGTAATTGTTATATGGTGCATAATAAGTACGACGTCCAGTAGTCATTCAACACATACTGTAAGTTGAAGATTGTCTAACTTGCATATTGGTCATAAAATCACTATATAATGGTGACCTCTATTTACAATGAATATTGAATGGTAAAAACGATAGATTATAAGAATGAATTAGAAGAAATACAAAAAAGGTGAAGCAAAAGCCAAGTCAAAAAACGAAAAATCCTTTAAGCAAACTTTGCTCATGAACGCCGAGACAATCTACAGTCTACGATTTCTTAACACCTGAGAATGGCAGTGGGTCTAGTGAAACGAATAGCAACATGTACATGGCTCATGAACTGTGGGTAGGTTCGTCGGCGTTCATGACCAAAGTCTGCTTAAAGGTTTTTTTCGTTTTTCGACTTGGCTTTAGCTTCATTGTTTTTTGTATTTTTTCTATTTCATTCTTATAATCTATCATTTCTACCATTCAATAATCATTGTAAATAGAGGTCACTATTATAGTGTGATTTTATGACCAATATGCAAGTTGAACAACCTTCAACTTAAGTATTGAATGACTACTGGATGTCATACTTATTATGTACCATATAACAACTACTAGATTACATATGGATTGCATAGCTGTTATTTTACCATTCAACAATCATTTTCAATAGAAATCACCTTTATGGCAAGATTTTAAGACGGATCTCAAGGTCAACAACATGCAATTCATGTGCTGGATGACTACAGGATTACATGCAAGTTAACTCGATTTGAAATAAGGTATAATATTTTTAAACTATAATTTTTACTATTTTATACACTGAGTGGCCACTTTATTATGACCACCCCTCAGTACTTTGTTGGGCCACCTTTTGCCTTTAATACTGCGTCGATTCTTCGCGGCATGGACTCCACGAGATGTTGATAGGTGGTTTGTGGAATCTGAGACCATGCTTGATGAATAGCACTTTCCAGGAGTGTGAGATTGCAGGGTTGTGGATCCAGCTATCTGATGGCTCGTTCAACTTCATCCCACAAATTCTCAATGCGGTTGAGATCTGGAGATTGTGGGGGCCACATAAGCAAAGTAAACTCACCGGCATGTTCGTGAAACCAATCCTGTACAATACGAGCACTATGGCAGGACGCATTATCTTGTTGAAAGTAGTAATCGACATTGGGATAAACCATCCACATGACAGGATGCACTTGGTCCACAATGATGTTTATATATGATGTGCCAGTCAGATGTTGATCAACATGAATTAAAGGGCCCAAAGCATGCCAGGAAAACATTCCCCAAACCATAACGTTGCCTCCACCAGCTTGAAGGGTTGTAGCAATGCATTTGGGGTCCATGCTTTTGTGCTGTTTCCGCCAAATTCTCACTCGGCCATTGGCATGGTGCAACTGAAAACGTAATTCATCGGACCACATAATTTGTTTTAAATTATCGACTGAACAATCCTTGTGCTTCTGTGCAAACTGGAGACGTTTTCTCTTGTTAACTGCAGACAGCAAAGGTGTTTGAACAGGCCTTCGGCTGTCATATCCCATCCGATGCAGTGTACGGCGAACAGTGTGTGCAGAGATCATTTGAGGGATCCTTGATTAAGAGGGTCTGTAATTTGCTGCACTGTTGCCCTTCTGTTGTGTGTTACCAGTCTGGACACTCTCCGTTCCACCCGAGCAGTCACTAGTCGATGACGGCCACACGTTACACGTAGAGACCCAGTTTTTTGGCTGACAGTCCAGTCTTTAAACACTTTAACAATAGCTGCTCTGGAACATTTCACGAATGTGGCGGTTTCGGTGATACTTGCTCCATGGTTATGAGCTCCTACAATCATCCCATGTTGGAAGTCCGTCAAATCGCATTTTTTACCCATCTCGTCACCCAAAAACCACTTCTACTACTGTCGCAAGCACTAAGCTTTCCCTTTTTATACTAGCCTCGCCTTCTGGCAGCAACAGCGTCGTGCAGCCATAGCTCATTTGCTTAAAACTGTCAGGTGGTCATAATAAAGTGGCCACTCAGTGTATAAGCTAATGCCAAGATATAATTGGTTATGTAGTTGATGAGCTTTTAGTCATTATGGTTGAGGTAAAGAAATAGCATTTTAATATAGCGGGCATATTGTACAGAATAATTTTATGGTAACCTTTTTAGGTATAAACCATAACATATTATGATTAGAGGATTCCTCTGCTTTGCTGATTCTGTTTCTTAATTCCAGGCAGAACTTTTCTGTCTGTGCGATTGTGCGTTACTTATTGACCGACCTTTGTATATTATTGTGCAAAAATCCAGAACTTTTAAATTTCTATAGCTCATTTCTTTAGCAATTAAAAAACAATCACTTGTGCTAATGATTCACTTTCATAGTAGCTTTACAGTGAAAATTTTAGGTAAGGAAGTACTGAAATTCATGGCCACCTCTCATTAATGTAATAGAAAAGTGGTGAATGCTAGTACATAAATAAACATAACACATGAAGAACAAGAAAATAGCAAACGTACCTTAGCCAGTAGCAGCTGGCACTGGATATAGAGTGCTGCACAATTTGCTGCTGCAGACAACTTTGGATCAATCTCTGAAAGCTGTTGAAGATCACTGTGAAAAAAGAAATTCAGTAATTAACATTCAACTTAAAATGTAATCACGTAATAATCCTGTGCACAAGATACTTTCCCAGTGGTTGCTTTGGCTTTTTTCAAGTTTTCCCCAACCCATTTGCTAAATTCATTTTTTTCTTTTTTGCTAAAGTGTTAAGGTAGTACAAAATGGTAATCATCAATATTTTTGCCAAAACATCTTCCATCACCAAAACGATTTTTTTCATTGCAAATTGCAAAGAATGCGATTGGCAGCAAAAACCCTGTTTTCCATTTCCTCTCTTAAGACCCACTAGGCTTTAGCACAGATCTGTCCAAAACACTCGTCTTTCTACTCCTTCCACTGCCTCCACATGGTCTATGCATGAACAGTTGCACCCAAATAAACTTGAGGATACAATACACACATTAATGTGGGTTCCACAGCTATAGCATTACTGGTTATAATGCAAAAAGACGTTTATTTTGTTACTGAAGTTTGTAATTATTCTCTACCATTTATGTACATGTACCAGAACAAGCGTCATATTTTTCTATAAGAAAAACTGATACTCAGACTAGTAAACTTTTTAAGGGATTTATCTAAGTAAATTCTTACCTAGATAAATCCCATACAAAAGTTAACTAGTCTGAATATAATAATCTAAGAAGCCACAGAACGAAGATGAGTTTGATTTACAGATTAAAAACCGCATATGGGTTGGATACGTGGCAAGCAATCAAGAAAGTGCAACATGCAAGAGTTAAGATGGAAAAATCGGTAGCCCAAATCAAGTTCCTCAAGAAATGTAAGGTGACAGATTTTATTCCAAATTCATTTAGGCTGGGAAAACCACACAAAGAATTACTTTCCAACAGCTTTATGAATGCTATAGAGCATAAGACGTTAAACCATAGCATAGCGACAAAATATAGGAGCCTGGCATTTTTTAAAAGAATTAATCAAGAGAATGAAGAGAAATTTTCAAGTATCTTAAGTGAAGCAGGTAAGCTGGAGTTAGAGGAGTGGTTGATAATTGAAATAAGAGACAAAAATAAAATTTTTTTAACCAACCTTAAGAAAAACGAAGAAAAATTTCTAAAGGAGGTCAACACAAATAAGGTCCGAGAAATTAAAGTACTAAAACATGTTAAAGATAATTCCTCTGCAGGTGTGAGCAAAGATTTATTAAATATTTTAAATAAAGGTTTAAATTATAATCTGACAAAGGAAAAATTTAATCCAGAAAAAATAGTTATTGAATTGGAAAGTATATGCAGCACTTTTGAAAAAGATGACAAAATTAAAGCAGATCTCCTCAGGAATGATTACCACAACAGCCTAACAAAGTACCGTAAACAAGTAAAAATTCTCCAAAAGAACTTTGAAATCAACCAACTAAGAGCCTTAAACCAGTTTTAAAAAAAAAAAATTGTAATTAACTTTTGTCGGCTTTGAAAACCGACAAAAGTTAATTACAATTATGGATAAAGAAGATTATCAAAAGAAAATAGAAGAGTTAAAGAAGCCTATTTATGAGATACTAGAAAACCCATTACCTGAATTAATTAAAAAAGTTACAAAGCTTATTTCAGTACAAAAGAAAAAAAAGCCAACTCCCAGATAATCTTAAAAAGTTCTCAAAATTGCAATTCAGGTTACCTCAGCTATATGGAATAGTAAAATTACACAAGATTAACCACCCAATTAGGCCAATTATAGATTTAAAATGCTTAATTCTTTCAAATCTGAACTATTTTCTTAAGTCACACCTTCAAGAGTTATTAGAAGAACTTCTTTCCATTATAAAAAAACTCCTGAACCCTAATATGTAAATTAGCGCAGCTTCCAACCCTAGATCCTCCTATTATAGGTAGCCTAGACATAGTATCTATGTACACTAGCATTAATTTAGATCAGCTTATAGAATTTTTAGCAGATAACCTGGCAGACAAAATTGTTTTTCATAATCAAGCAAAGAATTTACTTGTGGGGATTTTTGAAATGCTCATTTTCTCCTTAAAAAACAACTATTTTCAATTTGAGAAAAGATTTTTCCTCCAAAAGTCTCTATTAGCAATGGGCTCCCCACTCTCGGCAAATTACTATGTAGGAAAGCTGGAAGAAAAGATACTGGTTCAGCCCTCATACTTTTGCCTTTATCAAAGATAAATGGATTTTATATTATTCATTTTAGATAGCAAGGATGAAAATCTTCCAGAAAAACTTCTGAGGTGCTTTAATGAATTAGATGATTCCCTTAAGTTCACTTTGCAGGTTCAAACTGAAGGAAAATTAAACTTCTTGGATTTGACCATCTATGTCCAGGAAGATAAGTTCCTCACAGAAATGTACAAAAAACCTTTGGATACAAACAAAATACGTACTAGATTTTAACTCCTCTCATCCATATTCAATGAAGAAAAATGTTGCAATTTTTAGAAAAATAATTAATTTGGTCTCCTCAGAAGATATGAAAAAAGCCCACATGGATGAGAAAATAACTACCCCAAAATGGAAATAGATAAATTACTCAAACAAGCTAAACGAAAAAAATACAAGCAAGCAAGAGGTCAGGTTCACAAGAAAAACTACCTATCAAAAAGGTTTGTTTAAATCTT